>CM042850.1:22213427-23466552 GCA_023653725.1 Bungarus multicinctus
TTTAAGAACTTTTAAAAAAATAAACAGCAAAAGGGTTATTAGAATGTTCATTTTTGAAAGACTAAATAGATTTGAAATTAAGTTCGGAAATTAATTATAAGAATTCTTCCCATGAGAAAAGGCTGTTGTTTTGAAAAACAAAAAAATGATTGGATGAGACTTTGAAGGTTATTCACTAGAGGGAACTAGAAAGAATAAAAGATTACAATAATAGGAGAACACTGAAATTTGATACGGAAAAGGATTTTTTTTTTTTTACTAAAAATGAATTTAAAAATGACAGGCTACAAGAATGAAATAGAAGAAGCTGCTGTACTAAGGAAACCAGCTGATATCTTAATAATTAAAAGGGATATACAAATAACAAACCAAAAGAATGACTTGGATAATTTTTCTATGCTGGATTTACAAAAGCCAATTGTTAAAAGTGTTGCAGTTTTGAGAAAAGGCAAAGAAATAATTATAAAAAAACTAAGCTGTATAACATTATTTGAAGGGATTACCATAAATATAAGATTGTTAAAGGTAAAAAGAAGGAATATAAAGTTGGCTTATTTGAACCATGTTAAAATAGATATGCTGTTATCCCTGATTACTCTTAATGGACTTTTGCTAACCCATTTGTTTATAAAAAGTGGTGAGATATGGGAAAAGAAAAGCATCTATTGTACTTTAAGAAAAAATAAGTTATTAAACACTTGTGATAAAGGGGGAAATCATTTCTTTATATATTTCTTTTCTTTTTCTTTATTCTATTTTTCTTTTTGTTTCTATTTTTTATTTTTTATATTTTTGGTTTTATTAGTTTTGCTCTTTTTAATTATAATGTTCAATAAAGTTATTACCACAAAAAAATTGTAACTTTCACATATCAAAAGGGAGGAAAATACTAAATGCATGGGAAAAAGTCATACAGTTTATATCATCTACCCACATAAAATATTTAATGGACAGAAATTATATTAATTATCCCACGTGGTTTATTATAATAGATGTATTCGTGCATATTATTGAATTATTCATCCTCTCACTTTGATTAATTCAACCAAATCATATACTGTATATAAATTTTGCAGTACTATGTTTTTTGATATTGTCTCCAACATTTCCCAGTTCAAAATAAATTCCTCTTTCATTTTTTCTAAAGATTTTGGTTTGAGTTAAACTGTGCTGTTTTTATTGTTCATGCTGCTTTTGTTGTTTTACATTGGAGATGTACAGCCTGGGGCTCCAAGCTCATATGCAATCTTCAAACGTCTTCCCAAACCAGGGGTGCAATTCTCAGAAACCTCTAAATTGCGGTTAGTAAATTATAATTTTTAATGTGACAGAAAAATATTAAATGCATGACTGCAGAGTAATCATGTCAATTACACTGCATTGTAATTTAAAACTTATGCAGCTCTATTTTAGAAAACAGTTTTTTTGCTTTGTGCTAGAAGACCAAAATTCAGGCACCACGATCAGATTCCAAAGTTGATCACATAGGAAGAGAGCCAATCTTGTACTCCTTATCCTTTTCCTTGGTGTGATGGAAACAAGGTAGATAATGAAGTACCATATGTTCACTATAAGTACCCTGGGTGTCTATAATCTAAAATTTCCAAGGCATTGTCTACTGGACAATAACATAAAGATAAAAGTTCTCCCCCTCCCAGTCATGTCCATCTATAAGGAACACCATTACCTTTCCTCCAAAGTGGTCCCTATGTATCTACTCATATTTGCATGCTTTCAAACTGTTAGGTGGGCAAGAGATGGGGCAAGGACCAGAGCTCATTCCCATCATGCAGTGCTCAGGTCTCAAACCCAGGCTGTCAGTTTTCCAGCTGACAAACTCAGCCTTTTTAACCACTGAGCCATCACTTCTCACTCCCAGGGAATAACATAGATTCCCTTTAGTCCATGACATCATCAAGCAGTTAGCAATAGTAATAGCACTTAGACCTATATACCACTTCACTGTGCTTTCCAGCCCTCTCTAAGCGGTTTACAGAGTCAGTGTATTGCCCCCAACAATCTGGGTCCTCATTTTACCCACCTCGGAAGGATGGAAGGCTGAGTCAACCTTGAATCTAATCACTGTACCACCACGGCGCTGGTGGGATTCAAATTTTTTTACTAGCAGTTATGTGGGTGTGGCTTGGGGTGTGGCTTGGGGGCATGGAAGGATACTGCAAGATCCCCATTCCCTCCCCACTTCCGGGGGAAAGTCACTGCAAAATCCCCATTCTCTCCCCACCCCACTAACCTACTTGCCAGCTCCGTTCTCCTGTGCAGGACAACAAAGGAAAACTCAGCCGATCAGCTGGGACTCGGGAGGCAGAGAATAGATGGGGACAGGGACAGTCAGAGGTGGTATTTGCTGGTTTTCTGAACTACTCAAAATTTCTGCTACCGGTTCTCCAGAATTGGTCAGAACCTGCAGAAAACCACCTCTGCACCATAGCTCATAGTTACATTGATATTGTAGAAGTTAGATTGAAAGACAGAGATTTTCTCCTCTATAGCCTGATTTGACTGCTGTGGGGATACATAGTCTGGAACATCTAACCTGAAACTTTATGAATGATACATTGATTTTGTAAATTTTGTTTAATAAAGCAAGCCAGCTGAAACTTTAGTTTTATTGCTCCCTTTTTCACCTTGATCAGAAATTCCTAATTTGAAATGTGAAGTAGCTCAGAACCCATTGGCATTATGGATATTCCTCTACCGATTTTGAATCTGCAAAAGATGATCTAGCTGAACCGGAGGGAGGGGTCAAATGCATCATAAGTCATGAGCTCCTGTGCACCCACAAGAGATCCAAGTCCAGCCCACCTTAATACCTTTCTTATCTCCCATTCATTTTCCTTGACTGTTAGCAGCTCAGATTTTTGTAGAGAGCTTAAGCTTGCAATAAAATTTATATCACATGAACTACCTGAATCTTCTGATTTCCTGACTTCATCTTGACATCCTGTCAGGCATTTGGACCCAGTACCTTTGAAGAATATGAAACTGTATTACATTGAGCCATCTAGTCCTGTGGAATAACCTCAGGATTTCCCAATGTTTTAGCATGCTACCTAAATACAGCAGTCTTTGAATTGTTAACCATAGTCTATAATTTAGCTTACATGTAAGTATCACCAGAGATATTATTTCTTTAGCAGGCCTCCAGTTTATAATGTAAACTAATTCAGCTTCTACAAATCCCCTCCAACCTCACTGACAATTCTGGGAGTCAATGTATCCTCAAGACACTCAGATAAACTAGTGTCTAAAGCTTCCTATATGCATAGGTATGTGTATGTATTTATTAATTCCCAAAATGTTACAATATTATTTCAAACATATATTATTATGCTTTTGATAGATAGAGAGAGAGAGAGAGAGAATTACTATTGAATTATTTCCATTTTTTCCTACTTTCCTACTTGGCAGTTAATATTAAATATAAAAAGGGTTTTGCTTCTTCAGTTTTTATAGAGGCCCTTTAAAAAGTTGGCATTGTAGGAAAACGAGCATAGCTGCAAACAAAAAGTGAATATGTTGAACAAATAGAAATGGAATGATTAGATGCTACATCTGAAAGAGAGAACAGAAATCATATGTTAGCTCTGCCCTTCTGGATTGCCTATTTCCTATTTCTCCACAACCAAAGTGAGTATCAGCTGATGATAGTAAACATGGTATTAATGAACTGAGAAGCAGTAAAATTGGAGTGATATTCCCCTCAGAAATATTATACTGGCCTGGTACTTTGTGCTCTCTAGGGATCTAAAATTGGTTACTCCTCCTGGGAGGTCCATTTCTACTTAACACACATCTGGCTTAATTAGGCCAACAGCTGTTACAGGTTCAATTGGACATGCTCCAGGCTCAAGGGTGCATTAGCATTTGTCTCATGATTTAACTTTCCATAATCTGATCTCTGCAGCACAAAGTGAATTAGCAAGAGAAGATTTATTGCTTGCTAATGTGCTATGTGCAGCACGGCAAGCCTATGTCACTGCACAATAAACTGAATTTATATCACGCGGAGCCTAGAAATTCATTTTTTTAAAAAATCATTATTTTCAAAAGCAATCTAGGAAATGCAGATAGATAAAATAATGTGAACAATTCTACTGCCAGTGTAGTGGATTTGCTTACATGTTTTATAGTGGCATACATTAAAGTATTAGTTTTAGCAGAATAAATTTAAACGAATATTAGCCAATATAGACAGCAGCGCAATGCCAATTTCAATCAGAAGCTTTATGGCACTCTGCTATTTACCTTTAATTTAATTTATAGATGCTACCATCCAGTATTAATGTGGAAAAAGTGTTTCTTTTTATGTTCCATTAATGAATTTCCAGAGAGCCCAGTTAGCAAGCAAGTGGGAGAAATCTATGGAGATTCTCATTCATTCAGGTCATGGTTGTCTCAAAAGTGCTTTTTCAAAAGGCAACTGGACTATGTTTTTTCCTTGAGGTAGAACAGGTTTCACTTCTCAACCAAGAACTATCCAGACATAGCTGATGAAGCTTCTTGGATGAGAATCAAAACATCTTCTTCCTCAAGGAAAAACATAATCCAGTTGCCTTTTGAAAAAGAACTTTTGAGAGAAATGGAATACTTTCCCCTCAGTCTTCCCTAACAGTTGCCCTTCAGTTGATTGGGCCATACCATCCATCATTCCAACATGGAAAGTGTAGTACCAAGAGAAGGAGAAGGTTTTTTTAAAAAATTCATGTTAAACTGTCGTGTTCTAATGGGCGTTTAAGAGTCGACTAGGAGTCCATTTATACTAATAATAAAAACAAGTGTTTTGCTTAATACTTTGCCATTCCTGTTTCTAAATTTGTTGAAGCCAACAAATTTTAAAGTAAAGCCAGCCAAAAAGGAGAAGCTGCTTCTTATGACTATTTATATACAGATAGTCCTTGACTTACCACCCAAACTGAGACCAGAATTGCTAAGCAAGGCAGATCCTTAGTCACACCTGATTTTGTGATCATTTTTGCCATGGTTGCTAAGCAAATCACTGTACTTGTTGAGTGAATCATATGATAGCTAAATGAATTCAGTTTTCTCCTTTGACTTTGCTTGTCAGAAGCCAGCTGGGAAGGCCGCAAATGATGATCACATGACCCCTGCATGGTTCAGCTATTATAAATACATGTTTGTTGCAAGACCCCAAATTTTGATCATGTGACCATGGGGATGCTGAGACAGTCATAAATTGGAGAGTCATATTTTTCATGTCAATGTAACTCTGAAGAGCCACTAAAGGAATGGTTGTAAGTAGAGGACTAGCTGGATCATGTATGTATGCCAGCACATTGGAAGATAGAGTGTGTATTCACTATTATTTTTACCTTCCCCCTTCAGCTTCAGGATGTTTTTCTCTCATCAGAGTTCAAGTACTATCATATCATTGTTCTCTTTTTTATAGAGAATGGGGGAGGGAAGAGATTGGCCCTTATCCCCAAGAGTTGAGTGGCCCTGATGCAAAAAACTGCTACAGTGGGTAGGTTTTAAAAGGGGAGAGGGCATTTGAGGAGATATTTCCCAACTAGCCCCTTGGTTTTCCGAGGAGCTGAGAGAGATGAAGCGCCAGAAAAAACACCTAGAGAATGGTTGGAGACCAGCCAACCACTATTGCGGTCCCATATTAGGGCGTATTTAATGGTGATAAGGGTAGCAAAGTGATCTTACTTTTCCACCCTTATTGCGTCCACAGAAAATCGCCCAGCCACCCTTTTCAGGGTGACCCGCTCCCTTTTGGATGTGGGAGTGCGGGAGGACCCCTGCAAGGACGGGCCGAGGATTTTTCTAGATATCTGCAGGACAAAATCACTCAGATTTGGGACAGGCTGGACTCTGACTGGGCAACTCTGGATGGGAGGGCGGGGGCGGATTTCGGGGAGGTCATCTGGGGTGAGTTCGATCCTGTGACCCTAGAGGACGTGGACAGGATACTGGGTGGGCTTAATGCCACCACATGTTTACTGGATCCGTATCCCTCCTGGCTGGTTTTGGCCACCCGGGAGATGACATGAGGTTGGTTCCAGGGCATTATTAACGCTTCCTTGAGTGAGGGGTTTTTTCCCGCTGCCTTGAAAAAGGCGGTGGTGAGGCCCCTCCTCAAGAAACCGTCCCTGGACCCGACATTATTATCGAATTATCATCCGGTCTCCAACCTTCACTTTGTGGCGAAGGTTGTTGAGAGTGTGGTGGCACGACGGCTCCCTCAGCATCTGGATGAAGCTGTCTATTTAGATCCTCTCCAATCGGGTTTCAGGCCCAGGCACAGCACAGAGAAAGCATTGGTCGCGTTGGTGGATGATCTCTGGAGGGCCCAGGACAGGGGTTGTTCCTCTGTCTTGGTCCTGTTAGATCTCTCAGCGGCTTTTGATACTGTTGACCATAGTATCCTATTGCGACGGTTGGGGGGATTGGGAGTGGGAGGCACCGTGTTACGGTGGTTCTCCTCCTTCCTCTCCGACCATTCGCAATTTGTGTTGGCAGGGGGGCAGAGATCGACCCCGAGGCCTTGTTTTGTGTGGTACCTCAGGGGACCGTGCTCTCCCCCCTGCTGTTCAACATTTATGTGAAGCCGCTAGGTGAGATCATCCGTGGTTTTGGGGTAGAGTTCCATCAGTATGCTGATGACACTCAGCTATACATTTCTACCCCAGGCCACCCCAACGAAGCCGTTGAAGTGATGACCCAGTACCTGGAAGCCGTGCGGAACTGGATGGGTCTAAACAGGCTTGGACTCAACCCGACCAAAACCGAGCGGCTGTGGTTTCCTGCACCCAGATACAGCCAGCTTATTCCATCGCTGGTCATGGGGGGAGAAATTCTGACCCCCACGGAGAGGGCGCACAATCTTGGTGTCCTCCTGGATGTACGGCTGTCCTTGGAAGAACATATTGCAGCCGTCGCCAGGGGGGCTTTTTGTCAGATTCGTCTGATTCACCAGTTGCGGCCCTTTCTGGATCTGGGCGCACTTTGCACAGTCACTTCCGCCCTCGTTATCTCCTGCCTAGACTATTGCAATGCTCTCTACATGGGGCTCCCCTTGAAGAGCATCCGGAGGCTTCAGCTGGTGTAGAATGAGACCGCGCGGGTGATTCTGGGGGCTTCTCAGAGCTCCCATGTTACACCGCTCCTGCGTGAGCTATATTGGCTTCCGGTGGCCTTCCAGGTGCGATTCAAGATGCTGGTGGTCACCTTTAAAGTGCTCCATGGCTTGGGATCCTGGTACGTACGGGACCGCCTGCTGCCACCATCAGCCTCCCGCCTGCCAGTGCGCTCTCACAGGGTGGGCCTCCTTGGGGTGCCATCAGCTGGGCGATGCTGGCTGGGGGCTCCGAGGATGTGGGCCTTCTCTGCGGGAGCGCCCTCACTCTGGAATGAATTACCCCCGGAGATGCGGACCATCCCTGATTTACGAACCTTCCATTGCATTGAAGACCCACCTTTTTCAACAGGCCGGTCTGGCCTAGTATTATTAAAATGGTTTTTAATTTTTTAACTTTTTTAACCTGTTTTTAGTCTTGTTGTACTTTTAATCTTCAGCCATTAATTTAATCTTTTTAAATCTATTTTAAACTTTTCTCTGTAATAGTGTTGTTTTATTTGGGCTGTACACCACCCCGAGTCCCAAGTTGGGAGAGGGGGCGGTATATAAGTTAGAATAAATAAATAAATAAATAAATAAATGAATGAATGAATGAATGAATAAATAAATATTTCACTCTGCTGCTGGAAGTGAAGAAGTTTGAAAAAGCTTTAACCACCAGATGCAGTGGTGGTATGCTATCAGTTCAGACAGGTTCAGCTGAACCAGTGGTAAAAAAAAAAAGCAGAGGATCAGCTGAAAGGAAAAACAAGAGAAGCATGATTGGCCCTCCCATGCCCCTGTGCTTTTCTCTTCTTTATTCTCTCAGCTGATTGGCACTGCAGGTCTCAGCTGGTGTGTGCACGCCGGCAAAGCTTGTCCACCAAGCCATGCCCACCAAGCTACACCCACCAAGCCAGTGGTAAAACAATTTGAATCCCACCACTGACCAGATAGGTCTGATATTTGCTAGCTTGTTAAAATTGTAATTATGGTACTAATTATCTGTTATGGCATAAACTGGCTCTTATTCCATAAACAACATAGTTAGGATCAGACAGTCTTGAGGTTAATTTATATCTCTACTGTGTAGCTCTACTCAGGAGAAAGTCACATTGAACTCAAGGGAATTCTTATTCCAAATCTAGATAGGAATGCAAATTTATTTATTTATTTATTTATTTAAATACTTATATACCGCCCTTCTCCCAAAGGACTCAGGGCGGTGCACAGCCGATCATAACCCCAACACACTGTACAAAAATTAAAACAAATTAAATAATTTAGGCTGTTTAAATTTAAAAATCCTGTGCAACTGTATGCATGCATACTTAAAACCAAGCTCCATTGATTTTTAATGTGGTTTTCTCTCATTTAAGTAAATATGTTTAGAATTTTATCTTCATTCATAAGAATCAGATAGTGCTTTGTTAAGAGTCCAAATTACTGTATTGAATAGAATGAATGTATTCTCAGTAATTTTATCTCTATCTGGCTTGCCACAAGCAATGTAGAGAACCTTACCAAAACCACATAAGTGCAAACCTCAATAATTGACTGCCCCTTAAAAATATTATCAGTCCCAGTACTCTCTCTGACATTGCAGTTCTAAACAATATATTACAGAATATATATCTTCAGGAACTTCATAAGGTATCCACTCCACTTAGGTTTCTAGATAGTTCAGCTGTGGAGCAAGTTTACTTTAGACTTTTGACTGCAAAACAAGATTTCTTATTTTTGCAACCTTTTTAATTCCATAGCTGAGAATTGGTCTCATAAGTAAAATGGAAGGCAATCATTTTAATATCTGGTACATCATAGACACATTGTCTATGAATAGGAGTTTTTCTGCATATATTTCTCAGGGCAGTTTATATGTTTATAGGTTGTTATATTCATTAAACCAGGATATATCCAGGGGTGGGATTCAAATTTTTTAACAACCGGTTCTGTGGGCGTGACTTAATTAGTGGGCATGTCTTGGTGGTCATGTGACTGGCTGAGCATGGCCAACTCAACATCATTCACTTCAAGGCACGCTTCTCCTTGCCTGGCCTCTCGTGATTATGGGGATACTGCAACAGTCGTAAGTGTGAAAAACGGTTATAAGTCACTTTTTTCAGTGCCATTGTAACTTTGAATGGTCACTCAACACGAGCAAAGTACCAGCAAAGGAGGAAAAAACTCCAGAGACATTCCTGAGACAGGAAGTCTAGTCCTGCCAAGAATGTAATAAGAGTTAATGGAGAGGCAGTTTCTATAAGCAATACCGGAATGTTTCCTTCCTGCCTTCCTTACAGGATTAGGCCAGTAATTTCTTCTACCAACCGGTTCTCCAAACTGCTTAGAACGTTAACAACCGGTTCTAGCGAATAGCTGTGAACCTGTAGAATCCCACCCCTGGATATACTACAAAGAGGGCCAGTTTGGAGCTATCTGTCTGTCTCTACTGCAGACATTTCATACCCAACAATGACAGACAAGCCATTAGAATATAAACTAGCTGCAAAGTGTACCCCTTATTAGCACTCATGATGTTACCTAGTTAGGGTAATGAAATGTCTGCAAGAAAACAAGCAAGCCCTTCATTTCAACCCTGAGCTACAAATATCCTCCTTTATTGGTAATTATTTCTCTCTCTCTCTCTCCCTCTATCATCTATCGTATCTGTCTGTGGTTACTAGAAGTTGAAAATGACTTCATGGCACATAATCAGTGAAGCCCAGGCTATTCATGAGCATAGAATTTTTCTCCAGGATATTTTGGACAAAGACCTATCTCAATCCTAATTTGGAAATGTCAAGAGTATTCAATAACTCCCCTATAACTACAAACCAATCATCTGCCATCCAGGAACATGTTTTCAGCCTAAGCGGCATATTGTATGTGATGTAAGAATATTTAACAAATACAGATAAAACTTGTGACCTTTTACTTAGAAAACATGTCTGGAATCTAAATGTAGATCGGCTTGAGATGTGAAGTTTTTGGTTTAGTTGGAGTCTGTATGGTAGGTTGTAAATGTTCTCAACAACCCATTTTGTGAAGGTACTAAATGAAAATGCAGATAACATGACCAATAAACATTTTAGAACAGATTAAAAGCAAGAACTAGAAATGGGATGATTGATTATTTGATTACCTGCCATCATCTTGGTCACAACTCTTAGCAACCACATAAATACAATTTTTCAGGGATGAAGCAATGGGATGGAAGGGGACATGATCAGAGGGGATAATTTCTAACAATAGTTTAGATATTTATTCCTAGAAATGAAACAATGTGCTCAATAATTATTAAGTTCACAAACATAGAGAGCTTAATATTTTCTGAATTCCTTCTCCAGATTCTATAATGAAAGCGTTTTCCAGTTCAAACAAAGATCTAGTTGTCAAACACCTAATAGGCTTTGTTGTTTTTTGTTTTAACTGGAGAAATTTACTGCAGTCATAACTTGTTATGAGTCATAACTTGTTCTTGTAAAAACATACAAAATATGACCAATTGATCATAATAAAGCAGGTGGGCATGGTTTTTTAATCTTCATTTTTTTGTTATTCACATGATAGTACAGCACAGTTTACAGATTTTTTTTTATTTCTGTATTTGCCAGATAAGGAGAAAAACCAAAAGCACCTGGAGTAAATTAGAAGATAAGATATTGTTTTAGTAAGTGAGGTGGTGGGAAAGAATCTGCAAGTTCTATTTTGGGTCAGGCAGAAAATTCTTCAAAGTATACCTTAAGTATACCTTAATACGGAGGTGAATGTCAAATTATATCTAAACTCCTTAGCAATGTAATAGCAGCTTCACCAGAAACAGGAAGCAGTAAAGAAATTAAGGTTTCAAAAATAAAAAAGGCATGGAATCCTAATGTGTTTTCCAATATGTTTCCCCATAACCTGAGATCATATTCACATCCTTTATGTTATCTTCATGTCCTTGTGGGTAGCTGCTGTGATCATCCCAAAGCCAGCCTTTTTAATCGTAGCTTCATGCTGCAATGCGCCCTCCCTGATAAAACCCTTCTGGTTTTAAGTTTCTCTTTTTGGTGCCAAGCAAAGTTTTTATTCCTGAGCCATGTTAATTAATTAATGTAAATACACACACAAATATGCTCTAAGTCAGGGCTCTCAAACTCATGGCCTGTAGGCTGGATGCGTCACGTCCTGGACACACCCATTGCCCAGTTTAGCAAAGGGGAAAAAAGATGCGATACACCATATGATGATGCTGTGACAACACGAGTTTAACACCCCTGCTCTAAGCATAAAGTTAAAAACTAACCAGAATTAATATTTAGAATGAAGAGAGAAGAAAGGAGAAAGAGAAGAAAAAGAGAAAGCTAAAGTTGCAGAAAAAATAAAATATAATCTGTGACTTCCAATTTTTCTCACAGCACTTATAACTGTAAATTAACGTTTTACTTTATCGTTTTAGTATTACTTTCATTTTTTCTATAATCTGTTTTTTCTAAGCATCAAAATCATATGCTATAATTTAATTCATTTGTTTTACTTTAAATTAATGTTCATTTAAGTATTGTATTTTAATGTAAATTTGAATTATTTGGATGTTTGCTGGGCGGGTTTTGTCTCTTATAAGCCCCCTTGAGAAACCTGAGTTCTGAAGAACAATGTTCTTAGTTTATAGTTTAAAAAACTAAAATAAAATCTGCCACTGATTAAAGGTTTTCATTCAGTTCTTCATCTGCCTGCTGGACTACTTAATCAACTAATTAGTTGTATAAAGCCTGGTATTCATCAATAGGAAAGTCTCTTTGAAAGTATTGAACAAATTATAACATCACTTAACATTTAATAAGCATAATGTCACCACTCAGGAGCTATCTTAGTTTATTTAATCCCTGATACAGAAACTCTGTAACGCCAAAATGACCTTTAATAAAATGAAATGCGTGCTCTTAACTTCTTAATCATTTCACCCGTTAAGGGAGATAATCAATCAGCTGAGAACCCTTAGTTACCCGATAAATAAATATTCCTTGTAAAATTCAGTTTCAGCTAGGCAGCCAAAAAAGTTAAGTTTACATCAACTCTTTCCAACTTAGCTACAGTCCCAAAAGTAAACCAACTGTTGTGCAACATGAACGTGAAAGAATTTTAATATGTTTCAAAATTCTTTCTTGCATTAATGTTGTCTATTTAATCTCCAGTAGATTTTTTAAAAATGATTTCTTTTGTTGCCTCTTCCAGCCCTTATTTCCTGTTGCCATTTTTCCCCCTCCACCATTATCTAAAATCTGGCCTTTGCAGGAATGTCTGTTGCCACCTCTTGCATGTCTTGATCACTGACTTCCTTTCTGTTTCTTTAAACAGGTGTGTTTTTACCTGAAAATATTGGTACAGAAATATCTGGAACTTAACATGATGACATCCTGCTCTCTGTTCTTTTACAGGGACAAGGGAGCATGAAAGTACATTTTTGGGTTGTAGCAGGTAATTGCACAATTCACCTGTGTAATACATTACTGTAACATTGGTGAGTATCTAACTCTTAAATTCTTGTCCAGTCTTTTAAAGCTCTTGCAGACTCATTCAATTTTCATTCAATTGTTAATTGAAAATGGACAAGAAACCCAGCATGTTGGAAATGCAAAAACAGTCAAGATACCTTTTTTTCACATGTGGTGGACATGCCTGGAAGCCAGGAGGTATTGGATTAGAATTAAAAAATGGTTAGAGGCAGTGGTGAGATTCAGCCAGTTCGCATCACTTCGGGAGAACCGGTTGTTAACTTTCAGAGAAGTTTGGTGAACTGGTTGTTGGAAGAAATCATTAGGGCAGAGAACCGGTTGTTAAATTATTTGAATCCCACCACTGGTTAGAGGAAATGATGAACCAACAAACTGAGCTTAGACCTGAACTTTTCTTTCTAGGGATAATAAGAGGTGATTATAGTAAAAAATAAATAAACATATTGTTTTGCATATAACTACCACGGCTAGAATTGTATATGCACAAACCTGGAAACACAACAGTATACCCTCTGAAGGGATAGTGATAAAAAATGATCTTAGACTGTGCAGAGATGGAAAGGCTTACACTGGAGTTAAAAGATAGAATCAGAATACCTATCTGGTCTGGGACACTTGGCATAGATGGTTAGACAAAAAAAAGTAAAGATTAGAAATGAAATTGTGATGTATATATTAATATCTGTGATGCTATAATGTTATAAAGAGTGTTTTAAATTGTTGAACAATGTTCAATAAAAATATTATTTAAAAGAAAGAAAGAAAATGGACAAGAAAGTGAAAGCTGGCTTCAAGTAGGTTTCATACATAAAGAATTATTAAAAACAAAAGAAGAAAAATAGAAAACAAAAATAATAGCCTGACCCACTTTCTCTATGATTCCTTCACCACTCTGTGGTCTGTGATCCTTAAAATTGTTCCTACTATTACATTATAGCAGGGGTCTTCAAACTTGACAGCTTTAAGACTTGTGGACTTCAACTCCCTGAATTCCTCCTCTAGTCATATTAGCTGAGGAATTCTGGCAGTTGAAGTCCACAAGTCTTAAACTTGCCAAGTTAGAAGATCTTTGCATTATAGGATACTGCATCAATTATTTTGAAGGAGGAAATGACCACATCCTGAAGATCTCAATTTACTGAATATTAATCTCTGTAATATTTCCATAGCAATGGCTGCTGGTGTCCTACACTGTGGTTAGGTAGCCTATGACATATAAGGTCTATGGTATCCAGCAGCCAAAAGTTATAGGTCTTCTAAAGAAAGAAAGATAAAAAGAAATAGGAAAGGAAAGTAAAAAAGCTGTAAAGATTTTTAAAGTTATTACTTTCTTTCCTTTCCTTACTTTTTTCTTTCCAAATTATTTTTATTCTTTTAAAAAAGTCTTTAATAAAAATTATATAAAATTATTACATATCTTGCCACTGTCAGACAAAATTGGGGGTTCTTGCTTTATGCAGTATCCAAGTACTTACTTAAAGATTAACCACACATATATGTAGTCCTCGATTTACAACCAAAACTGAGACCAGAACTTCTTTTGTTAAGCAAAGTGGTTGTTAAGTGAGTCATGCCCAGGTTAATGACCTTTTGGCCACTGTTGTTAAGTGAATCAGGGGGTCATTAAGCAAATCTAGCTTCCCCCATTGACTTTGTTTACAGGAAGATGACTGAGAAGGTTGCCAATGGCAGTCACATGATCCTGGGATGATGCAACCTTTGTAAATACAAGTTGGTTGCCAAGCACCCAAATTTTGATCATGTGACTGTGGGGATGCTGCAATAATCATAAGTGCAAGGATGGGTTATAAGCAACGGTATGACTGATTCATACTGGTTCAGGCCAACCGGTTGTTAAATTACCCCCCTCCAATTATCAAAGTGGATCCTGTGCTGCAATAGAAAAATGGGCAATAAAGTAGCCGGTGTCAGAGAAGGAGAAGGCCGCTTTCCCTCTTTCTTCTCCCTGCTCCTGCTCCTTCCTTGTGCCGGCCGCTCCGTTGCTCGTTTCTCCATTGCAGCACAGTGCCCAGGATCCACTTTGATAGCAGGGCTATGCGTATAATTTAACAACCAGTTCGCCCAGGGTCAGGTTGGCCATCGCGGGATGCTTGTCCCACATGTGCAGCAGAGATGGAGGATGGGGATGGGTCATGCCTCCCACGACAGCCAACCTGACCCTGGCAAACTAAATTATTTGAATACCACCACCAGTTATAAGCCACTTTTTTCACTAAACAGTTGTTTTCAAGATGAAGACCACCTGTAACTGAAGTTGTTGTTAATTTAATATTGCTTTCTTGTGAGTTTTTAGCTTTTACTTTGCACTGCCTTGGGAGGATTTGCCTTCAAAATGGCTTATTAAGCTTATAAATACATAAATCAGGCTATATAGGGAAGCTCTTTGCATTAATGCATTAGGAGATGTAGTTCATATTTCTCCCAAGTCTGAAAGATTCCAAATCATGGACCCTTTGATGGATGGAAGCAGAATGCTCTTAAACATGAAGACTGAATTAATTAGAAGAAGAGATTCATCTATTAAGTCTATAGATGAACTATTAATAGCCTTTATAACCATTAAGCTCTCCTCTCATCCAACAGAAGTGAACTAACCTCACCATCCCAGTTTTACATTTCAATAACTCCTACGTGAATAGAGAAGATATTTTGAAACCCATAATAATTAAAGGCAGAAGGATAGAAAAAGTTTATTTTTGCAGAAGTAGATTTCACGTCCTGCAGCTTACGTTTATATAACTGAATTTCTATATCCTAGGTCAAAATGATATTTAATAAATAATAAGCACTGCTAGTTATTTACCCTATATTCTCTAGTGAGCATATTTGCTTTATTTATTTATTTTTTTTAAAAGATAAACGGCCACATCTTGAGGAAGAACAGAGCTGGACATAATTTTAGTTATCAAATGCTGATAATTGACACAGAGACAGGCTTTGCTTTACACATGGTTATAATTAATCCAGTTCAGTGACCTCAAAGGCTGCTTTTCTAAGAAATGGGTGACTTGATTCTTTGTCAGCTACTTCAATGGATATAAATTACAAATGAGGTACTAATGAAGGATTTCATCACTAGTTTAGCCTCAGATCAGCCTTCATTTTCCAGTTTATAAAAGTTTCTGGCTGGTGGGGGAGGCGGAGTACATAAGGGATAAGAGTTTGGAAGCTGTGGTAAATCAGCACAGGAAAAAACCATGACACCTTCTGTGAACTGAACGAGATTTGGAGGCTTGCTTTAAAACTGCTGCATTACACAAAAAGAATGAATCTTTTACCTGAAACCCAGTGTAAGATGTAGCCTTGTTCAGTTCCTTTCATAATGCATCTAGTTCATAAGGACTAGATGTTCAGTTCCTGTACATCTAGTCCTTGACTTACGTCCATTCACTTACAGTGATGGTTCAAAGTTTATCCTCACACTTACATTCATCAAGCATTCTCAGAGTCATGTGATTGCAGTTCGGGTGCTTAGCAACCAGTGAACAAGTGTATCTCTTAGTGACAGAAGTTCTAATCCCAATTGTGTTCATAAGCCGAGGACTATCTATATGTACTGTATGTATGTATGTATGTGTGTCTGTATGTGTATCATCATCAAAGTGGTGGTAAAACATATATTACTGGAAAAAGCCATGTCCAAAACACTGGATTCAAATTTAATTCACTGAGCATGCCAAACAATAAACTTCAGCCATACATATCTCAAGGGTGTTGAATGCAATCCACAATTTCAGTGAAATACCAATGTCTTGGACATTGCAGAACTCAGAATGGATGGACATCCTCCTCTTCCCCTACATCTTTATGCCTAGAGTATTCATCTGGAGACACATATATTGCATGATTAGATTTCTGTGATTCATCATCACCAACTTTTTGGGGGAGAGGAAGAAATAGGGAGAAGCTTATAAATCAGAAATTGTATATCCAGTGCAAGGTGTAACCACAGATAATGGTTTCCTATGTATGCAGTATGGTAAAAGTCAGACTAGGATTAGAAAGTTTTGGATTCAAGTCTGCCCTATATCATGGAAACTATCCCAGAGTTCTCATAATACTTTTGTTGCTGAGAAAATTGGGGAAACTTTTTTTTTTGGTTGGTTGGTTGGTTGGTAAGTTGGTTGGTTGGTTGGTTGGTTGGTGTGTAAAATTTATTGGTTGCCCATCTCACCACCAGGATAACTCTGAGTAGCTTACAGTACTAAAGCTTGTAGAGTAAATCAGGATATAAATCTAGGAAATGAACCAACAGAAAGAAGGATTATGCTCTCCCATTCCATTATACAGTATTAATTGAGTTTCACAATCACGAAGCTATGAGTTCAATCCTAGGTAGCGGCAGATATTTATCTCTCTGGGCACAAAAAGAAAATATCTGCTGTAACTCTGCATAGGTGCCAGGAAGGGCATCTGGCCAGTAAATGCTCAGTTCCATTCAGTTGCCCCAACTCCACACCAATGCAAGGGATCACAGGGTCATTAAAAGAAAGAAAAGAAAAAAATCCATTATACTGTATTAATACTACCACTACTTTGTAAACATCTCCATACTAATATTTGTATCAAGAAAAAGATGCATCCCATGTCTTTTAACCGATATAGTATCTCCCTATAGCAGTAGCAACCTTCCCAGAAAAATTGCTATGGGACTGATTGTCATTGTATCAGTGTTACTACTACATTTCCAGCAACTATATCAGCAAAAATCAATAAATCTATGTTGAAACATCTACTGACTTAGTTCAGCATCTTGACTGAATTCTCACTTGGCTACCAACTGGGCTTTCAAACAATAGCCAAGAATACCTATAATACTAGATCATGGTTTGTTCAACCCTGGTTTGTGGATTTAGCCAAAAGGACCCCATTTCATAAAGGATGCTATGCCAATAACAAATTACATATTACAAAATATTTCAAATAAGTTTTTACTTTATCTGCTAACTGTCTTAATTGCTGATCTGATTGCCTCATGGTTGATATTCACAAGTGAGGCTGATCAGTTCCCACCACCGGTTCTGTGGGCATGGCTAAAACTCAGAGGTGACTTTAAATGACATTGCTTGATTGTTGCTTGATGTTACTGCGTGGAAGGAAAATAAAAACCTCATACCTGCTTGGAGTGAGTGATCTTTTCATCGCAGTGAGCTCCAAAGAACGGCTGAGATCAGTAGAATACCACTACTGGGGCTAATGCTGCACCAAATTTATCCAAACTATCACTTTTCATCATAATAATTCACCTAATATCAACCTAGATTAAGGCACAAATCTGACATCCGTGAGGAGCAGGAAATGTTGTGACAGAGTTGCTGAAATATTGTGTCAAACAGTTGCATGTGCAGGGCGAGACGGACAGTGAACTGGGCATGCATGAGCTGTAGCTTGATGGTTACTCCACAGAATCATACCTCTGGTTTCATTATTTTCACAGAAATTCCTTCCTGACTGCCTGGAAACCAAATCCTATCAAGAGAGAAATTCAGAGTTTAAAAAATCCACATTCTGAATCATGAGTACATAAAGCATTGGTTTTTCACCTATCTGTTCTCACATTTGGAAAAATCCCTTCCTTCTAAAATCAATGGAAAGGCAAAATGTAGCTTGGAAATTATGTAAATAAGGACAAAACCTGGGGCCTTGTGGCCAGAAGTCCACTTTTTGCTCCCAAAACGTCCAATTTTGAATGTATCAACTGCTTATAAACTGGAAATTCCCTGGCAGTAGATCTTGGAGATTGTGGCATATTGTCCCCTTTGCATTGTTAAAGAGGGATTTTCATTCCATACTCAGATAGCCCTTCAAGAAATTTAAGATTGTTCTGCCACAAACAAAACAAATTAGTGTTAGAAGTAACTGAGAAATAAATAAATATATTAAGCCTCTTAGGAATACAAGCACATCCTAATTACTTTTGTCCTTATTTCACTTCTTAAAGAACATGCACAAGCTTGCACCAGTAAAGTGCATAAGAAACATACTATTAAAATGATTTAATATGTTCCCACAAAATGAATTGGATTGCATTGATTGCTTTACTTTATAATCCTTTCCTCGTTCCTAAGACTATTTTTTTAAAAAAATATTAACAATTCTATTCCTCCTAATCCTGAGATCATAAGAAATTTAAGCAATTAACAGTTATTATTTATTTAAAGAATAGTATCAGATTTTTCTACTAAAAGAGTTTTCAGAACAGGTTTTAAAAAAAGTATTCCAGACTGAAAACATGATGCAAAAGGCAGGAAAGAGGGGGGGGAAGGAAGAAAAACCTAAATTTTTTAGCTACCCATAGATCTATTTTTTGTTATGAAAAGATTCAGGTTCCTTGAAGTCCAGACAAATGGACTTCAAGTAGCAAATGATGAGAAATTCTCTGCCTGAGAACCATGTACTGTAGCTATCCTACAATTACTTTTGCATTTATTGCTGAAACGAGGAGCAAATGAGACGTAGTCAGCAAATTCAGTTTTTCTCTCCCTCAGCCCTATAATCTTCCTCACCAACCTTGATATAAACACATGGATAAGTTGCCCTTCAATTGTATCAGGGCTGGGAAGGCAGCAAAAGAAAAACAGAGACATAATTGGACATAATCTGTGTGGCTCTCTTGTCTTCTAATACAGAGACAAATTTAATGGTAAAGTACATTAATCAGCAATAACCCAGGAATTCTCTACATCTTCTCATATTATAATACCGGCAATGTTAGTCTATTTTATAATGGGATTTTCAGGACCTTCAGACATGTGAAACAGGTATCCCAGAGAATATGAAGCTGTGTACAGGCTGAGAATGATAATGGAAAGCAAAGTTATGTGGTCTTCGTATCTGAATATCCCAGTTTCAAGAAAATGGCATCAAGCCACCTGCATTGAAATAAATGTCTATTCAAGCAGCTTCTGTGTGCATATAAAGCATTGTTATATTATTCAGGCAACAAAAAGACTTGAGCTCCACCTGATGGCCTTATTGTTGGCCATAAACTTGAATCTACCTACTTTGTACTGCCCGTTACCTCAAAACCCAATTTTCTCTCACCTCAGAAACTTCTGTTTACCTACATTCTTAACCTCAAACAACCCAAAATGATCGTGAAAACTATCTATATTAAGCACTTATTGTCTTGAGTCTTAACAATTTTAAGAACTACTAAGAATGAAAGAAAAATCTTTCATCCTTAGCTTCACTTCCATTTACCAGCTGTAAATTACACAAGGTTATCTTTGCAAGAGGAAACTTTTAATCTGATCTGGTTCATGCTGAAAGTATTACAAAATTACATCCGTAATATAAGTAGAGCAAGTGGGGGATTTACGTTATGTGTCCATTAAACCCATAGGAACATGAGATTGATGAGAAGGAGGATTTAATTTACTTTTACTTCATTTCTTTCATTGGTTCTGTTACCTTTCTCCAATCTGCTACCCTTCGCATATATTCTTCTGCCTGCCAAGAAACTGCATGAAGACAAAAATTGAGCTTAGCTTGAGGTCATCTCTCTTTAATCTAATAGAGTGAAGGCAGTTGGTTGATAGAAAGCTGGATTGTCCATAGAGACAAATGTGTGTGTACACAGAAACTAATCAAGGAGAGAAGCAACTTAGAACTAAAGAGAAATTTCCTGACAGCTAGAACAATTAATCAGTGGATCAGCTTACCTCCAGAGGTTGTAAATGCTCCAACGCTGGAAGTTTTTAAGAAGAGATTGGACAACCGTTTGTCTGAAGTACTGTAGGGCTCCCTGCCTTGGCAGGGAGTTGGACTAGAAGACCTCCAAGGTCCCTTCCAACTCTGTTATTCTATTTTATGAACATGCAGCTCAAAATGAACTCTTGACTGTTTGGAACACATCCAGCTATAATTGGGTGCCCCCAAAATCAACAGGAACATCTTGTTCCTGAATGCATCCAAAAGAAGATCATTGATCAGGTTGTGGAAGACTAACATGGAAAGTCCTCTATTTTCTTCTTTAGTAG
The DNA here is from genome assembly GCA_023653725.1 of Bungarus multicinctus. NCBI lineage: Eukaryota > Metazoa > Chordata > Lepidosauria > Squamata > Elapidae > Bungarus > Bungarus multicinctus. The sequence goes on from CM042850.1 coordinate 22,234,034, forward strand.
GACTCACTGCCATTCTTGGGTTTATTGCCTTCCAGTTATAAAAGGATTTGAATAAGCAGAATTGAGAAAGACTGCAAACATCTTCCATAGGTTGATCTATATAAAATATGGATTATTGTTTCCAAGAAAATGACATGGTCTAAGAGAAATGTTATGTTGTGTGCATGACAGTTACTGAAAAATAACTTTGTGCTCAAAACTCCTTTGTTGAACATTTTAACCATTAACATTTTTATGAAGATTTTAACTAGTATCCATTTGGAGAATTTCTAATCTATTTTCCCCCTTTTGTTTCACTACAACTAGTTACTTACGAAAGACTTGTATCAACCTGTCTGCTCATTGCATCTCAGGACATACTACTCTGCAGATGCTATAGCTGTGGATCAAAGTCTATTTTTTATATGTAAGTGACAAAAAGCAATATTACAAGTAGACCTAGGCTTCTACAGAGACATCTGTTTGCATAATGCCTGATCAGAGCTTTCCAAAGCTTTGTAAAGTTTTACACAGGCTCTTTATATTACATGGGTTAATGTTGTTTAGAAAAACAACCCAGCAGACAAGTGACAGATTCCTGGCAGATCCAGGAAGAACACTGGATGAATGAGAGGCAGATTTCCTAAAATTTTACCTGTGACCCATTTTCAAAAAGAGTGTTAAAACTGTCTTCAGAAATGTATCAGGACATGGGCAAACCTCTGGCCTTTGAACCGTTAGCTGGGAACTTGGCTAAACATACCATTCCTAGCAGCAGGAGATATTAAGTAGAGGAGGAATAAAATAAGTCATTGGGAATCTATCACATTTAACGTGTATCACATCAAAACAGTAAAGATTTGCCATTCTTGCTACTGTTGTGGTCTCCTCAACTGGGGCAGCAAATTTGATGCTAACCTATGTTTCTGGGTCTGTTATGCAAGTTTACAGAGGCATCTGCTTGTGCCTTTAGTTAAATTGTCTTTACAAAGAAACAAAATTTTGTCTTCAGATACTTTATTTACTTGGTTTCCAGAAATCTTCTCTCAGTCAATGCAATTCTGGTGGCATAGTCTTGGCAGGGATCATTGGGCCAAGATAATTTGTTTTCTCTCCTGGTTCAAGTTTTGAGTGCTCAAATCCTATTTTGCAACAGTTGGACTGTGAATTGGATCACTTAAGCTGAACCTGGGGAGCATTTTGAAGAAGATGCACTAAGCATTCCAATTTGCTCCATGAGCTACTTTTGTCAGAATGTCAAAAGGCTGACACTCTGCGTGTATCATCATATATAACAGGGGCAGGGGTGGGCTTCAAAAAATTTAGCAACCGGTTCTCTGCCTGGTTGCTGGGTGGGCATGGCCATGGTGGGTGTGGCCTAGTCAACAGCAGGGGGGGGACTGTTTTTGCCCTCCCTGGACTCCGTAGGCCTTCTGGAGGCTTCCAGAACTTCCAGGAGACCCATTTCTCATCCTCCTTGAGCCTCCACATGGGTCCTCCATTTACCTGGGATCCAAAATGGGCCGTGTGGAGATTCAGGGGAGGGGAGGGGCAGGTGGGTGGGGCCAGCCACTCATTGCAACTACTGGTTCAGCAAACCAGATGTAAGATTAGCATCTGGTTTGCCTGAACTGGTGCGAACCGGTAGCACCCCACCCCTGAACAGGGGTGTAAGCTCAAGGTCTGTGGGCTGGATCCAATCCATGGGATGCTTAGATCTGGCCCATGGGGTCATCCTGAAAACAGTGAAGGACCAGACCTCGGTGCCTCTGCCAACAAAAATGGAGCTCAGGAGGGCCACGCCTGACAAATGGTTTTTTAAAGCTATTTTTTAAATTCCTGCAGCAGGAATATGCCTTGAGATTTTCTAATGCATAGTGGAAATTCCCACATTTGAGTCTGACATTTCATGGAATTATTTTTGTATGTTTAGTGTTACAATCAAAACCAGAAAATGCAAATAAAGCACAATATTTTGCAATGTTCATAGAGTTCCCCTACTGTTATGTATCCTACTTATTTTTCTTTTTTCTTCAGTGTTGGTAGGAATTTCAAGTCAATGGGGAAGCCAGATTCACTTAACAACTCAGTGATTCACTTAACAATTGTGGCAAGAAAGGTCATAAAATAGGGCAAAACGTAGCTTGCTTAGCAACAAAAATTTCAGGCTCAATTGTGTTCGTAAGTTGAGGACTACCTGTATAACAATATTTGGAGTATTGTAAAATTTTAAACCACCAGAGATCCTAACTAAGGCTTAATGATCTCTTACTCACCAAAGCACAAGGAAATGTGTTTTTAATTCAATCTCTTTCCTCACTAATTATCTCTGTCTCTCGCTCCCATAGCTGCTGGGACAATTCCAGGAATAAGGCTGAAACTGAAGGTTGCAGAAGGAAGTTAAAATTGCTTCAATATCCCATTCCCTGAACATGCTAAATTATCAGCATTTCGGCTAAAATGAAGAACGTGTTCCACTGACAGAAATGCTACTCTATTAACTGTATTGAGCATGATTTTCTCCTCTTTAAAGTAAAGGTAAAGGTTCCCCTTGCACATAGGTGCTACTTGTTTCTGGCTCTAGCGGGCGGTGCTCATCTCTGTTACAAAGCTGAAGAGCCAGCGCTGTCTGAAGATGTCTCGGTGGTCATGTGACCAGCCTGACTAAATGCCGAAGGCACATGAAACGCTGTTCTCTTCCCATGAAACTGGTCCCTATTTTTCTACTTGTGTTTTTACATGCTTTTGAACTGCTAGGTTGGCAGAAGATGGGACAAGTAATGGGAGCTCACTCTGTTACGCAGTGCTGGGGATTCGAACCGCCGAAATACCGACCTTCCTGATCGACAAGCTCAGCATCTTGGACACTGAGCCACCGCGTCCCTCTTTTTCTCCTTTTTATCAGATAATTAATATACGGTGTTCCCAAGGTAATATAAAATAATAGGAAATCCAATTAAAAGCCCCCAGACAAATCAAATTAACTGAATTGGTTCTATCAATGACTCAATTTGTCCAGGTTCTTTGCACCAGCAGACACTGTAATACTCACATTCTTTATGCAGAAAAGATCTGGCAAAGAGACATCATTTTTATATGATGATGAGGGGAAACAAATCTCAGGAATGTAATTAGGAATGTGCCATTTGAGAAATTTTATTTCAGCAGTGTTAAAGATAAGAGATTTAACTCATTCACTCACATACACTCTGTGTTCTGTAAAAAAACATCAGAAGAATTTCTTTCTACTGGGACATTATAGCCTTTTGATGGTCAGCTACTACCTAAGCATATAGCTGCTTGATAGCATTGTGTCTGCTGTTCCTGATACTGTAGTACCCATCTATGTTTTGGCCTGATGGTGAAGGATTAAAATAAGGTCAGAATGAGCAATCCAGTGATTGTTCATTCTTTTGTGGAAGAGCATGAATTAAGAAAAAAGTGAGCAAGGCATTTTTGATAAAGCAACATTCCAACTTGTTCACTCAGATTACTGTGTGGTCTGGCTCTTATGCAATTTTAAAATTTGCACGTTTAAACTTCCAGACTGTGTGGATACCAATGGTGTTTTCTGTGCTTATCATCTAACTCCCTTCTAATGTACACACACTGTGCATGATGATCAGTGAATGAGTCCAGCAGCACCTTGTGTCCTCCAGAAATGTTGGACTTCATGTCTTAGCATTCCAGCCAAATTATTTTATTCTGATAAAAGAAGCAGACAGTATAAGCAACATTTTGGGTTGCAGCCAAACTGAAAAATTATTCTTAGCTGTCCATCGCACACAGGCCCAGCATAAACCAAACTCACTGGAGATCACACTAGCTGTAGTGTGGGAGGGTGTGTATATTTAACTTCACTGGCCTTTGAAACAGTGTTATGAGATTATTCATGAAAAACATAAAACAACTCAGTCTGAAATTTCAGCAAGACTGGGGCATTTAGCATTGCCCCCATTGGTATAGGAAAGGAAACATAAATATCAGTAATCTTCTATGGCTGGTCCCTGCCTTATATCAAGTAAAATGTACATGTCTAGTAGGGCATGTTAAATTTTTCAACTTTCAATTTCCAAACATGGGAAGAGGTGACATGCCTTGGGGATTATAAAGAGATTTTGGTCACTTTAATATAATTTAGATGTGCTTGGTAAGTAACTACATAAATATCATAACTTTCAAACATTTGTTTGGATTTTGTTTTCTGGAACTTCATTTACCTCATCTGAAGATGCTCCCCAAGATTGTCTACTGGGTATCTTTCAAATCATCAATAATCCTGATTCTTTTTAATTGATGGTGATCTATTAGGAATAAAAAGATACATAGGTACCTTTTAAAATGTTTTAATATAAATTATATACTTTTAATTTAAACTGGGGCAGGTTTTATTTGTTAATGAATAGAGTCAACCTAAAAATGTCTTTCGTTTTTATCCTACAGGCCTTCCCGTTATCTTGTAACTATCAGGGGGGAAATTTCACAAAATTAGTTTTATTGCTGCAAGTTCTCTATTCAGATTAATGGATCTATTTGGGCTACATAAGCTTTTTAGAGAATTGTTGGAGAAATAGGGAAACAAAGTAAATAGTTGGAACTTCAGCTCCACCTCATGGCATTGTTGAAATCTACAGGTCACTTGGTCAGTTATTTTCATTTGTTGTTCTAAGGAGCTCTAAACTTTTTACGCTATATTGTCAGAGGAAGATTTTTCACATTTGTTTTATTTCCAATCTGCTGATACACATAAAATGAAAAGGATGAGTACTTTGTAAATGCTGGAGAAATCATGAAAATTAAAAATTGGCAAGAGAGCATGTTGAGAGTTTTATTTCTATTAAAATAGAATAAATTGACTTAAGTGATAACTGTTAATAACCTGTTATAAAACCCCTGTGGCAATTGGCAAGCTGAAGTTAAAAAATATAGAAGAATAAACAAAATACAGCTGATAGGTACTATTATTTGCAGATCTGATTATTTGAAAAACTCTACATAGATCTGTCTTGATATAAGTAGAGCATTATCATCCCATAATAAGCAACCTAACAATGTCTTTTCTAAACTTTTTCTGCCAAATGAGCTTGATCCTGAAGTAGTTTTGCTAGATGTAGTATCATTTTTCTTACTATCTCTTGAAGGAAAACCCCCTAAGTGTAACCTGTCAATCAATTTTAATGAAAAACATAAAAATCCTCTTTTTCTACTTAATGGTTTAATTAAGATCTGGAATTCAGATCTTAATATTCAGGTACAGATTTCCATTGTTTTCTCAAACTGTAAGGTAAATTAAAATAAGAGCTTTCTATTTTTCCACCTTATAAAATATTAAGGCCCAAATATTTACCCTATGCTGTTTTATTTTATTTTATTGTGTCTACATTTGTGTATATGTATATTTATATGCCTATTCATATACTTTCAAGACTGCATACAAATGGATATGGATATATAGATATAGATACAAACACACACATAAACATTGTCATCAATACAGACAGACAATAACTTCACCTCTCCTGATTATGACCTTAAGTAATTACATTTTGAGTTTAACGTCATCTTGCTAAGGTGCCGTAGTTCATGCATTTCATTTTACCATTTGTTTTTCTTGGCAATGCAGCCTACCATTACAGAAATGACAACTTTGGCTAAATTAAGATGTATCCACATCCTGTTATGCATTAAATATTACCAGTGTGGAGATTTTTACAATCAAACACAAACTGGAGAAGTTTATTTCACCAGAAGCAGAGAATATCATCGTGACATTTTAATAATGCAATATATTATGGTGACAATGTAATCACCTAAGCTGGCACACATGGTCCAGGCATAATTGCACTGATATTATGAGATCCTATTGCCTCACTTATACCTGTATATTATATCTGTGCCTATAAATAAATTTTATGGTACTATAGGAGAACCTAAAGGTGTTATTGAGTACAGCTGCTGAAATATGACAATCTATAAGGATTTTTTTACTTTATTTTTTACGACTTTTTTACGTTGTTCCAAAATTTCAGATGTCCCTGAATCTTGTATTCTTTAATCAAAATCATATCTTCATGTTGTTTTAAGCAATGGTTCGAATGCATTCATTTACTTGTTTTTCTGGTCAGGCCCAGAAATCAGGAAAACACATACAAAATTCATAGAGATCAACTTTATGTCAGAAATAAAATAATCCATTAAAACAGTGGAGGATACAATTAGTTTTAGCATGAAAATAAAACAACATTGGAAACTTAGTTATGCTTAAAAGACTTAATAGAATGGAAAAGACTTGGAATCAGAAAGGAACACAGCAGATACCACTCTAAATATCAGCGCTCCAGCAACCCTCCATTCCATCCAATAACTCCGAGACAGACACCTTCCAGAGGTTCCTTTTTATTTGGATAGTAACTGGCACAACTGTGGAATCCCAAATCTTAAAGTTTCGGGCTTTCTTACAATAAGTAAAAACTACAAAATCCATCCCCTGCACCCATCATCCATCACAAGGCCCAATCACCATCCGTCCCCAGTTAAGACTTCCTCTCAGTTATGCCCAACACAACCTGACCTTGAATCAGAAAAAGAATGTTATTATGTGTCACTGGGTTTATTTTGGGTTTGTCTGGTGAGCTTCCAGAGAATACAGGACTGGTTATCACATTACCATAGTGACAAGATATGAGTGTCTTGTGATGTGTGATTTACTGCGCATGTGTGCAGGGGAGGAGTTTTGCTTCCATTTTACTTTACTTTTATTTATTTTTCTTTCTTTTGCTTGCTTCTCAGAATGTACTGCTTTTTCTTTTGTTCCTAGTTATTTGTAAATAAAGTATGCTGGCAACAGAAAAACACAATTCATTTCCTCTAATTTATAAAGCTGAATTTTTTCGCTTTGACATTATGTCTAACTAGATATACTCCAATATATTCCCCCCTCCCACTTTCCCAGGCTCAGATGTGGCAGCGTTTTGAGCATCTGATCTCAATATGGCTTCCAAAGCTGACACTAAATCAATTTCAGGGAAGGAACTGCAGAAGTCCAAAACCAAGTAGCCACCCACAAGCTCTCAACAAGCAAGCATGCTAGAATAGCAATAGCACTTAGACTTATATACCACTTCACAGTGCTTTTACAGCCCTCTCTAAGCGGTTTATAGAGTCTGCATATTGCCCCCAACAATCTGGATCCTCCATTTTACCAACCTCGGAAGGATGGAAGGCTGAGTTAACATTGAGCCATTCAGAATCAAACACCTGGAGTGAACAGTGAGTTAGCCTGCAATACTGCATTCTAACCACAGCATCCACCTTGCGCAGAAGCAAGATTTTTGATGACAACTTATGACTTTGGGCAACAACACATGAAAAACAGTGCACCTTTGGGAACTATAGCTTTTGATTGTAAACAGGGTCATAGATTAATAATAGAATCTTGAATTGTATCCAGGAATGAACTGAAAACCAGTCCATTACATGAAGAAAATGAGCTACAAACGTGTCAAAACAAATACATACTTTTAAAGATTTCTTCACACATTTACACATTATTTTACCAAATGTCTTCGCTTTGGACTTATGTAATAACTTATTTGGAACAAACCATTTCCAATTAATTTGGATAGAATTATAATTGTTATTTTGCTTAGTCATTTATACAATGTTGAAGCATTGCCTGTACTTTTGGTAGATAAAAAACTATACAGATTGCATTTATAACCTATATTAAGAGCCTTGGATTCCATCTCCTCATATTACTCTAAACATTATAAAAATAAATATTTATTTAGCCCAGTAGCCTAGTACACGCACAAAACACAGAAACATGCAATTGATTGGGGGAAATCTCAGTAATAAGAAAACCCTGCATTGCTTTGCCTACAGGCAGGTTTATCCTTTTATTAAAATTCTTAGTTGCACAGCTTGCTTACTCTGTGCATCAGAAAAAAAAGCAGAATCCTTGGCAAATAAGTGCTGCTTAGCTGTTGATTGAAAAGGCCAGGAGAGATTGGTGAATGAATGTCCCTCTTCTGCCAGGAACAAGGAATATTCGGATCGTTGGCCCTCCAAGAATGGTTTTCTCCCACACAAGCAGGCACCTCTATGTAGTCATTACACAGCAACCATCATTATGCAGGTCAGCTCTTTAGAAGGGGAAAATTTTCAACAACAGCTTCAAAAATGAATGATGCTTGGAATTCATATAAAATCCACTTAAATACTGTCTTTTGGATTACATGCTTTGCATGTATCATCCAGTAATATGTGGGTATAAACATTGAAGATATTTTTTTCCAACTATGTTAGGTTTTGACCAAACATTTTGAAATATGGCAGGGTAGAAAAGATGAAGTGGGATGGGATGGGATGGGATGGGATGGAATAGAATAGAATAGAATAGAATAGAATAGAATAGAATAGAATAGAATAGAATAGAATAGAATAGAATAGAATAGAATAGAATAGAATAGAACAATCATTCAGCTTGAAAGTAATTTCATTTCTACTTCAGGAAAGTTGATACCGTTATGTCAAATTTCACTTATGTAGTTTGATTTCTTGTCCTCTTGAAATACAGGTAGCTCTCATGACCACAATTGAGCCAGGAATTTTTGTCATAAATCACTTGATTGTTAAGTGAATCACCACATGACCTGACTTTATTTTATGAACATTTTTATGATGGTTTTAAGATAAGTCATCATGGTTGTTAAGTGTGCTCATTAAGTGAATCCAGCATAACCAATGAGCTTTTGTTGACATTTTCTGCCAAAAAAATGGCAGATGGCAAGCACCTGAAATGCAATTACATGACTATGGTGTTTGCAGGGAGGAGTGGGCAGGTGTAACTTTGACAACTAATTGAAAGCAACTTTTTTTGTTAACTTCAAAAAGTTGTTAAGCAAGGACTACCTGAACTGAATTCTAAAGAAAAAACAAAAGCCTAGTGCCTTCCACAATACCCAGCCAGCTACTTCTCACCAACCTATAATCAATATTCCTAATGTATGTCAGATTAGAGAAGATCCCTTTCAGCTGCTCAGTTTTCTCTCTTCTCAAACATAAAGATAAATATCACAAAATCATATGAATAAATATTTGCTTCTTAAGCTTCTCTCTCAAAGGATGGAGGTATAAATATACACAATCATATATATCATCACAAAATCTCCAGAACCGTAAAGCCTACAAACTTGAAATTTGGCACGTATGTTCCTCTTGGCTTCTAGGTGCTCACTAAGAAAGGATTTTTCAAAACAACCATCAGAGCTTTAGTATTTCGCATATTATTATTAACACGCTCTGATGCTAAGGAATTCTACTCTCCCTCCCCACCTAAAAAGAAATCTGTTCCAAATGCAAAACACAAGCAGAGGAGCGGAGTTTCAGTTTTAGTTTCACAGCAGCAACCAGCTTTAGTTATAGAACAGTTGAGCTAAGCCACACCCAGGCTCCTTGCTGTCTCCTTCTTGCTCAAATACTTTATGATGGTTTTAAGTTCAGCAAATACTATTTCACTTTCCAAACAACCCTCAACTCTCTCACACACTGACAGGATGCTAGCAGATGAATACCAATGGATGCTGGTAGGCAGAGGCAGAATTTTTCCCCCTTATTTTCCTCCCAAAAAACTAAGCCCGATTATATAGTTTTGTAACGAAGCACGGGTATTGAGCTTTTTGTGTGTGTGTGTGTGTGTGTGTGTGTGTGTGTATACATACACACACACACACACATATATATATTTCACGCAGATATACATGTAATCAGATTTGGTCAACTGCATTTGGCCTCCTCATTTAAGTTATGGAGTGTTATCTACCATGTTTGTCTAATGTGAATTAGTAGTTAGTAGCTTTTCTGACTTCTGAATCTAGAGCTGTGATTGGTTCAAAGTCACCCTGTCATTTCTGTCAAGATCATTGAGGGAGAACTTAAACTGTGAATCCCTTTTAGTCCTTCATCATACTAACTCCCTTAGTGACAATTTGCATCTTTATAATGTTCACCTCCTACTTGAGATAAATCATAACTTTTTGTCTGAACAAAACTGAACCTCTCTCTTAGAGATGTTTTTCTTCATGTACGCTCTCTTTTAGAGATGTACTGTATTTCTCCATTCATTTGGGGTTGTTCAAAATACGTTGGACAGCTCTCCTGAATCTAGAATTCGTGGGTAGCATTAAAATCCTTTAACATTAAAAATATTTTTATTATAACGTAATAGAATGGAAAAATATGATTTATTTGTTTAAAGGGTCTCTGACATTATCTGTTTTAAAACAGTGGTCTAACAAACATATAAAATAGAACAGACACAATTATTTCCCAATCTATTGCATTTATTATTTTTTTTAAAAAAATACAATTTAGGCTTTACCACCACCAGGGGTCACTGGCGTTCTATTTTCAATGTCCAAATATTTTATGGAATGTAAAAAAGATCTAGGCTTCTATATTGTCTCACATTCTCACCCCCCTCTCAACCCCTGCCCCCCCCCCTCCATTACAGTTCACAAGTTTGCCAAGTTAATGTTTCTTGCCAGTTGTTAGGATTTTTATGTTTGGCTGTACAAGCACATTTTGTATGTGATTCTTGACAAGCTGAGCTTTTCAGCTGGAAAGTTGACAGCCCTGGTTCAAGATCCGAGCACTGCAACAAAGGAGGGAGCGCCCATTCCTTGCTCTTGCTCCTGCTCCTGCCCACCTAGCAATTCGAAAACATGCAAATGCCAGTAGATTAATAGTTGACACTTCAGTGGGAAGGTAATGTTCTGACCAAGACTTCCCCAGACCGTAATTAAGCACACACTTAGTTAAAACAACTCTTGTTTTATTTCAACACTGGGAATTATTTTCATTCCCAGCCGGTAATGAGTCCCACAAAGTCCCTTCGAGATAAGCACCCACCTTTCTTTCCTTTGAATTGCTGCCAGCAACTAGAGTGACAAATGAACTATAAAAAACCAACCGAAATACAAAGTCCACACAGAGCTGCAAGGATTAATCCGAACAGAACAAACGACTTTGCTTCCTACGAAGATTCCTTCACCTTTGACTGTCCTTTATCCCTTACGGAAGGGGAAATCACCTCCAAGCCTTACTCCCGAGTTGGCCCTTTTGTCTCAGCTGCTCTTGCCTTCCAGCAGTTCTGTGCACATGCGCACTGGGAACAGACTCCCCTTGTTCCTCTGCCTCGTTGCTGCCAGACTCCAAAGGCTCCGGAGGCAGCACCCCATTCCCAGATGGTCCTGGCCCCATCTTGTTTCGAATGCAGGACCCTCATCCGAGTCCTCTCCAGACTCCCGGACTGGTCCTCTTTCCTCCCCACTTTCCGATTCCATTGCCATCTGCACAGACTGCTGGCAAACCACAACAGATAACAGTATTCCATGCACCTTTGGTGTATAGCCAGGCTGGCCACATGACCATGCAAAATGTGTTTGGACAACCCTGGTTCCCTCAACCAAGAAACAGAGGTGAGCCACACACTCTAGAGTAGAACATGATTGACTGGACAGGGAAACCTTTGCCTTTTTTCCCCTTGTATGTATGTATGTATGTGTTTTGTATGGCTGGCCATGTAATAAAAGACTCTGTGTGGTAAACAATCATAAAATCAATTGATCATAATTTAAAAGGTAAAATACACACAGCAGCAGCACAGAAGAGCTGTGGTGGTGCAGACATTAGAATGCAGGCTACTTCTGCTGACTGACTGCTGACTGCAATTCAGCAGTTCGAATCTCACCAGGCTCAAGGTTGACTCATCCTTCCATCCTTCCGAGATGGATAAAATGAGGACCCAGATTATTGGGGAGTAATATGCTGACTCTGTAAACTAATTAGAGAGGGCTGTAAAAGCACTGTGAGTCAAAGTGCTATTGCTATTTGATGCTCAAAAGAGAACCAAGGATATTAAACAGGAAGAGTAGAATAGAATAGAATAGAATAGAATAGAATAGAATAGAATAGAATAGAATAGAATAGAATAGAATAACAGAGTTGGAAGGGATCTTGGAGGACTTCTAGTCCAACCCCCTGCTTAGGCAGGAAACTCTATACCACTTCAGACAAATGATTATCCAATCTCTTCTTAAAAACTTCCAGTGTTGGAGCATTTACAACTTCTAGAGGCAAATTGTTCCACTGATTAATTGTTCTAACTGTCTGGAAATTTCTCCTTAGTTCTAAGTTGCTTCTCTCCATTAGTTTCCATTCATTGTTTCTTGTCCTGCCCTCAGGTGCTTTGGAGAATAGCTTTTCTTCTTTGTGGCAGCCCCTGAACTATTGGAACACTGCTATCATGTCTCCCCTAGGAGACAGTTTAGGACAGTTTCGTTCTAAGGTGATCAAATGGAAGAAAATGAGATGTCTGGCTTTTTACAATGTTGTTTAAACTCAAAGGATAGCAGGCAGATGTTCAAATTGCTTATAAAAATAGGGGACTTTAAAAGGATGTATGGCCTTGATCCAAACAGTCACTTAGATACAGGCAAATAGTCTTTCTTTCTTTCTTTCTTTCTTTCTTTCTTTCTTTCTTTCTTTCTTTCTTTCTTTCTTTCTTTCTTTCTTTCTTTTCCATTTCCTTCTTTCTTTCTTTCTTTCTTTCTTTCTTTCTTTCTTTCTTTCTTTCTTTCTTTCTTTCTTTCTTTCTTTCTTTCTCACTTTCCAACCATCCATTGCCTTGAAATTCTTTGCTAACTTTTCTTAGTTTCATGTGACCTTAACTCCAGGAATAAACCAAAGCATGTAGTAAAGGCAATTTTATCCTGCCATTTAAGCTACTTATCTCCTGTGTCTGTTACTTCCTTGACCCCAGTTCAGAAATTCTGGATCAGATTCCAGTGAGTTGACAAGTGGTGCTTAGTCAAAACTATAAGCACACCAAGACTGGTTCTTCCCAGCAATGGAGACTTCTGTATGAACAAGTCTGCAAGGACCTACCTTTTCATTTTAGGGATGGTTACTCAAAGTTTCCTCCTCATAAGTCCCTGTGTCTTTGCTTTGCTGCCCCAGATGTTGTCTGGATGGATGTCTCCTCTGCTTTTTCCCATATAATCTTTAATACTACATTACTAATGCTGACCCTATCTCATTCACTCCCTCCCTTATGGTACCCCTTCTGGTGCTTTAATAATAAAAGCAATAAGGAACAAGTTGTGTTTTTGTCCCTGTGTTCCTTTGTAGGCTCATAGAAACTCTCTAGCGAGAAAGAGATGACAGCTCAGCTGCCTCAAAACAAAAATGTTCCAGTGTTGCAGGTGTTAAAAAAAGAGGGGGGAATAAGATGATGGGTAAGGGGTGGAAAAGAAGGGGTTGATCCTGCTTCCAACCTGAGTAGAAACAAAAAGTGTACTCACTGGCATATGTAAGGGTTGAATGGGGCATGAACTTCTAGGGTTGATAATAGTTCATTGACTTAATGGGCCACTGTTGGACCATTGTAGATTATTAAAACACCAGCAACTGCTAACGAATAGTTGTGTGTGTGTGTGTGTGTGTGTGTGTGTGTGTGTGTGTGTGTGTGTGACTGGGAGAAATGCATGCTAGGCATCACAATCAGCCAGTGCTCTGCTGCCACTAGAATGGAATGAAGCAATAGAGACCATTTTTTTCTGAAAGCTTATAACATTTCTGGCCAGAAATTTGTGTATTGAAGCCTTAAAGTAAGGCTGCAGGATACATTTGCAAGGAACTCAGAGTGGGAGGAGGACAATGTCATTTGTTCCTGCATTAAGGCCAATGGTCAATGACCCACATTGCTGATGAGCCCAGCAGAAGTTATGGATCTGCTCTCTATTGGTTGCAATTCATAATTACATGCCTCACACTTGGGTAGCCTGATAATTTGGGACATCTAATCAAATAGGAACACAATTCCACATGCTGACAACTGCATCTTCATCAGGCCATAGTTATTTTCGCCTCCCCAGTGCTGCACTTCATGTAAATGCTTCTGTCTGGTTCATTGTCAATGAATTCAATGTGCTTCATGTGTATTCATTAGTCAAGGTTCTTCAAAAGAACTTTGATGATCTGTGGGACTGCATTTCTTCTGCTGTATTTGCCTATCTTATTAGATCTACTACAGACAATATACTGCAGGACCCATTGTTCAAGTTACTTCATCTTGTAGAACCTCTAGATGTGTTTTTTCTGTGGCTGCACATACCCTTTGGGATAATATCTTCCCCGAAGTCTGGATGTGCCCAATCCTGTTGTTTAGGAAATCCTTTAAAACGTGGTTCTTTCAATAAACTCTGACACAGAATATTTCTACACTGTATATATGAAGTCATGGTTTACTACATTGTATTTTTTTCAACATGTTGTACATAACTTAAAATCCCTTGAATGAATAACGTGGCTTCTGAATTGAACAAGTAAACAAAATCTTACAAAAATAAGACTGTGGTCATTGATGCACTTTCAACTTTTTCTCATTTTCTTTGCTTTGTCGTCAGTTAGGAGCTGTGCCAACAGTAACTTCTCAACTGCCAATTTCAATCTTTCTCCCTAATATCAAGACATCAATTCTCCTTCAATATTTTCACATCCCTTTTTGTGATATCTGGAGGGAAGGTTCATACAATGCACATACAAGAGCCGCGGTGACGCAATGGTTAGAATGCAGTACTGCAGGCTACTTCTGCTGTTCACTGGCTGTCAGCAGTTTTGCAGATGGAATCTCACCAGGGTCAAGGTTGACTCAGACTTCCCTCTTTCTGAGGTGGGTAAAATGAGGTCCTAAATTGTTGGGGGTAATATACTGACTCTGTAAAGCACTGTGAAGCGGTATATAAGTCTAAGTGCTATTGCTACAAAAGGGTGGATCTTCAATAACATGTTCATGGCCACCATATTTATTTATTTTTTAACTTTCCAGGGATTTGCTTGAATAAGAATAGCAATAATCCCTTTAAATCTTCCTAAATATTATGAGGAATCCTGCCGTAGGCACAAGTAAAAAGTTACAAAATCCATAATGCAGTGAAACCAATATCAAGATTGCATATATAAGATCATCTTGGCCCTATATTAATTTTAAAAATTGAGTCAGCAGCAAACTATACAACTTTGAAAATCGACTTGACAATGAATTGTCTAGAATCAATTTCTCATCAATCAAAATTATCACTTTTCTAAAATGGTATTTTCCCTTCTTTTATTCTAGGTAATAAATTGGAGGAAGATAGACTGAAGTTGAATTGTGTTTTTCCTTACCTTCATCTAATGGTAAATTTGCATTATGCAGAGAAACCTACAGGGTAATTATAAATAAAATATTTGTATCAGGGTAGATAAAATGTATAGACTTTTTTTTTCTGGACACAGGTGCAAAGAGACATACCTTTTGTGAGAGGAAGATTTAATACATTATTTTTTTATTTACAAAATTGGGTTTATTTTGCTGATGAAATGTATTATCTTCTTATAATGGAATACAATAGAGTACTGATGCAAAAATGAAAAAAAATATTTGAGCCCATCGTATCTTTTTACTGAAAATCAAATACAGTATAACAGTCTAGACAAGTAAATAGTCTAATTAATCTAATACTTTGAATACTTTGAATAATAATTTATGCTGTTTAGTGCATCATCATAATTTTAATATTGAAAAAGACCATGCCATGCCTGATATCTAGTCAATTTAATTAGATTAATGGAAGTGATAAAATTGCTGTTATCCTAAAATGTTTTATTGACCGAAATTGACCATATAACTCAAATCTGCTGCGTTTGAAGATTTATCAATAGTGGTCTTGGAGTTACAGCACTTTGCTCTAAAGCTGGAGAAGAGTAGGTAGAATTGAGGAGGAGGAAGACAGAAAAAAAACCCTACATTTTGACATACAACTATAGTGTGTAAATCCAAAATAAATGAATTAAAAGTTGCTGGATCTGGGACAATTTGCAACTGATTACTAAAAAGCCCTGTAGCTGTGCTTCTCTTATATTTTCTCAGCCTTTCGACTCCAGAGACTATACACGTTCTGTCTATGTCTGGAATTTATGCCAAGGACAATTTTAATAACAGAGAAAGAAGACAAGAAGAACCCTCTGTTTGTTTTTTAAAGAGATTTTGCTTAGAAGAATTTCAAAGAAAAGAGGCTATTCCACAACTCACAATTGCATATATATATATATATTGTGTTATGTCATGGAAACCTATGTCATGGAATTATTATTCTTAATTACTATTTTCAGGTGAGTAATAGTAATTCCTTGATTATTAGAAATTTTTACTTATATTTTATACTGTTAGCAGTTGCCAATTTGACTTCTTTCAGTGGCAGAAAGAGGCATTCTGTCCAACTCCAGTTTAAAAATAAAGAACTATAAGAAAGACTTAAGGACCACAAAGCTCACCAGTGACAGACTGAACAATCCATGCTGTAGAATTCTTTTGGGAATAAACTCTTTGGACAAAGTAATCTTACTTTTGAGTAGACATCTGTGGGTTAAACAGTAAATGTTTCTGACAGTACTTAAAACTATATTGTGAGGCTCTCTGTATTTGAGGCACTCAGATCTGTATCATAAGAGGCTAATTATTATTTTTATTACTCCGCTGTCTATTTTACTAATTGTCTCTTCTTTTACATGGTTAAAAGCACTATCCACACTGTGTAGATAGATTTATTTAATGTTATTCCATAAATAGCTTTCTGTTGATTTATTCAATATGCACATAAGTATGTAATGTTCCCTAGCTTTTTTCTTTTGGAACATCTTTTTTTGCAGCAAAATGGTCCTCTTTGTGCTAATTGATACATTCTATCTATTCCTGCAATATGTCTAAAGAGCTTTTAAAGCCACAAAGTTAAATATAAAAAGACATTAATGAGTGCAGGATAGGCACATTAATCACTGTAGAAGAGAAAAAGAAATATATAAAATGATAAATATAATTTTTTTTAAAAAAAGAAATCTTGCTGAAACATTATTAATTTTATTAGTCGATGCATGTGGAAAAATATATGAAGGTAGATTAGTTGTAAACCTCAGCATTCAAGACAGGCTATAAGAGTTGGATTTTGCTGTAGCAACTTCATATCTTGTTAGCAACAGATGGAGAAATGAATTGACTGAAATTCATATCTTGATGCTACACAAGCTCAAATTATGCATGTGTGGGAAACTCTATGTGGTTTCCAGGTTTCGTGTAGGTCATCTCTAAACATATTATCACACTTGATTTCCTCATTGTTTATAAGATTCCTTAGTGGCTCAGTAGTTAAATGCAGTATTGCAGGCTAACTCTGCCCACAGTTCGATTTTGTCCAGCTCAATAGTAATAGTACTTAGACTTATATACTGCTTTATAGTGCCTTACATCCCTCTCTAAGTTGTTTACAGAGTCAGCCTATTGTCCCCAACAATCTGGGGCCTCATTTTACCCACATTGGAAGGATGGAAGGCTGAGTCAACCTTGAACTGGTGGGATTTGAACTGCCGAATAGTCAATAGTCAGCCAATAGTCAGCAGAAGTGGCCTGCAGTGCAGCACTCTAACCACAAGCCTTTCATCCTTCCAAGGTCAGGAACCAGATTGCTGGGAATAATATGCAAATAATGCTTTGACGTTGTAAAACCATCTAGAGAATGCTGTAAAATGCTATGGGCAGTATATAAACTTAAACGCTATTGATACTGATATTCAATTGATCAATTATGTGCCATCAAGTCATTTTCAATTCCTATCAATCATCTAGATAGATTTTTTTCATGACTATCTGTCCCTAACTTGGTCTTTCAGATTTTCCAAGAACTTCCTCCTCACCACTGTAACTGAATCCATACAGTTTGCTGTAGGTTGTTCTCTCCTTTCTTTCCTTCTACCTTTTCCAGAATTAGAGCCTTTTCCAGAGAGTTAGGTCTTTAGATAATGAATCCCAAACAGGATAATTTGAGCTTGGTTATTTGGGTCTAGTGTGAGAATTTGGGGTTGGTTTGTTCAATGGTCCATTTGTTTACATGGCTATCCATTGCATTCTCAGAAGTCTTTTCCCAAAACAAAGTTCAAAAGTGTTAATCTCCTTCCTATCCTGCTCAAGTCGACCTTTTGATTCCATAGAATGTCACATTGCCTACATGGTCCTCATCTTTGTAAGTATAGATATATCATAGAATCATAGGACTGGAAGGGATCTTGGAGATCTTCAAGTCCAACCCTCTGCCCAAGGCAGGAATCCTTATTCCATCCTAGACAAATGGTTGTCCAATCTTTTGTTGAAAATCTCCAGCCATTAAACACAAAATATTAGGAGGTAAACTCTTCAATCAGGAAATCTCTCTTTAGTCCCAGGTTAGATCTCTCTCAGACAAGCTTCTAAGTATGCTTCTTATCCTGACCTCAGGTGCTTGGGAGAATAAATTGGCATTTTTGGCAACCCTCCAGATATTGAAAGACGGCTATCATGTCACCCCTAGACCTCTTTGTTAGACTAAACATACCTAGTTCCCTTAGACATTCATCATACAATTTAGCTTCCAGACCCCTTTGTTGCCCTTCTCTGCACTCTTTCTAGGGCCTCAGTATCTTTTTGGTATCATGGTGACCAGAACGGGATGCAGTATTACAAGTGTGACTTCACTAGTGCCATATAGAGCAGTACAATACACTCACTTCTCATGATCTTGATGTTATCTAAGAGATATATCCATGATGGCAAACCTATGCCATGCGTGCCACAGATGGCACGCAGAGCCATTTGTGCTGGCATGCGAGCAGCACAATACGCATCCCCATGCCTCACAGCTGATTTTCAGCCTGTTTGAGGCCTTTTTCGGCCTCCCAGAGGCTTGAGGAAAGCTTTTGTAGGCCAAAAAATAGACCCATTTCATCACTTCCTGTATTTCCAGAAATACCAGAAGTGATGAAACGGGCCCATTTTTCGGCCTGCAAAGCCTGCAGAAGCTTTCCTCAAGCCTCTGGTAAGGGGGCAGGCGGGGATTGCGCACATTACCTTCTGGGTGCTGGCACACGAGCCCAAAAAGGTTAGCCACCACTGAGATATATGATATTATTTGGGTGTGTGTGATATTCAAAATCTTCCTCTGCTTAGTTGTTCTTCCTGCTGTCATTATTTCAATCTTATTTCTTTTCTCTTTTTTTAACAGTGCTGCTGTGGAAACATGAGACAATCACACCTGCTTAATTGCTTGTCCACTGTAACCCCTAACTCTTCTAAATAGCCATGTGCAGTCTCTGATTGCCAAGTTTGCTTCACATACTCCACGCCTTAATTTTGTCCTAGCAATTCTGAAAAAAAGGAAGCATACAAATTATCCCATGTTGGCAGCATCTTCCTTTTCTCATAGGAAATGACCTTGCTGAAACGGCCAGTACTGTACTGCTGGGAAACCTTTTGAAGATGCTCGTAATTGTTTGTGAAAGGAGTAACCTTTTATCTTGCTGCGCTTCTCTGCTTGAGTGGTGGAAATCAGGAGTGAGAAATAGTGGAGTATGTAAAAATGATGGAATTTATTAATACTTTATTCAAACTCCTAAATTAAAATGCAATCTCAAGAGTTCTTTCACTATTTTAATCCCCTCAGATGTTCCCATTTCCTGAGCTGACTGCAGTGCACAAAGAGCAATGGAGAAAAAATTATCTGATATAGGATGCAGTGAAAAGAAAGTGCAGGTGAAAACTTCAGAGCAGCCATAGGTTGACTTTAACATCTAGCCCAGGTATAAAAAATAATAATTATACTATTTTACTATGGCTTTCTCTTACAGTTCTGTTTTTCTTCTTAATGATATAACTTTTCCAAAGAACACAAACTTCAGGTTAGTAATGGAATGTTTTGCTTTCTCTGTCTCCTCTATCATCACAAGGAGACCAAGGTCAACACTCTGAAATAACTTTTCCTCCAAAGAAGATTAAACAAAATTGTCAGCATCATACTGAAATTCCTAATTATAATAAATCAATTGAGGACCTGTATACTGCACGAGTCAAAAAGAGGGCTGTGAAAATATTTACAGACCCCTCACATCCCGGACATAAACTGTTTCAACTCCTTCCCTCAAGACAACGCTATAGAGCACTGCACACCAGAACAACTAGACACAAGAACAGTTTTTTCCCGAAAGCCATCACTCTGCTAAACAAATAATTCCCTCAACACTGTTTAACTATTTACAAAGTGTACACTACTATTACCGTTAATCTTCTCATCACTCCTTATCACCCATCCCCTCCCACTTGTGATTGTAGGACTGTAACTTTGTTGCTTGTATCCTTACGATTTATATTGACTGTTTCCTAGTATGATTTGATTGTTGATTGTACCCTATGACTATCACTATGATTCTTGATCCTTAACAAATGTACCTTTTCTGTATGTATACTGAGAGTATTTACACTAAGACAAATTCCTTGTGTGTCCAATCACACTTGACCAATAAAGTATTCAATTCAATTCAATTCACCTAATAAAATTGGTTTTATGCCTAAGGAAGGACTAGAACTCATAGCTAAATGTTTATGGAGATTCTCAGTCATTCAGGTCATGGTTGTCCCAAAGGTGGTTTTTGCAAGCTGATGAAGCTTCTTGGATGAGAAGTGAAACATCTTCAAAGAAAAACCAGAAAGTCCAGTTGCCTCTTGATAAAAACACCTTTGGGACTAGAACTCATAGTTTTCACCAGTTTCTAACCTGGTGTATTAACCATTGCACCAAACTGGGCCTTCCTTTCTGTTTAAATGGCAATAATAAAATTGATGATGGTTCCATTAAGTTCAGCACTGGATGACTGCGTAGCACAGTTGCAATGAGAAACAATCTGCAGTATTGAGTAGTTGTTAATTACAAATTCTGGCTGGATCTTCAAGAAACATTGGTAGGCAAAACTAATAGCTTCCATGACTTACTACTGAACTGAAGCAAAAAATCATCAGAAGTGTGCCCTCAAGAGAAACATTAATGTTGCTTGAAATAAAAATTGAAACTTTCCAATGACAGATCACTTTATATGAAGAGAGAAGGGATTTCACATTCCTGTTACTATTTGTGAGTTTCCACTTGAAATCCTCCTGTATTTTGTGGAGAATAAAATTAAACTGATAACTTATCTACATTTGATCTTAAGAGCAGAAAGTGATTAAGATTAATTAAGTTCAAAATTTTGTTCCTGAATAGAATATAAAATAATTTAAGGGTCCTGTGAGCACAGAACTTCCCTTTAGCTTAATGAAGATAAATGAAAGAGAGACTGTAGGGTTGGTTATGAATGTTTCAAAGTAGAAAGTACAAAAATATTTTGTCAATTTGAATGGCTTAAAACAGAGGCATCAAACTCACATCATCATGTCGATGTGACATGATGTATTTTTCCCCTTCGCTAAAATGGCCATGGGTGTGGCCAGCGTGTGACACATCCGGATCCGGCTGGGAGTTTGACAGCCCTGGCTTAAAACCTCAGGCACTGATGACACATGTCTCAGAAAAGGTGAAGGTAACAGCAGTAGGAACACCTGAACTGCATTTGAAAACCTGCAGAGAATAGTATAGTAAAAAACCTCCAAAAACCTAGACAAAAACCATCTATAAAAAATGCTTTTTTTCCAAAAGGCAACTGGACTTCTTTTTCTCCTTGAAGACATTTTGCTACTCATCCAAGAAGCTTCTTCAGCTCAGAGTTGAAGAAGCTTCTTGGATGAATAGCGAAACTCAGCTTCAAGGGA
The DNA here is from genome assembly GCA_023653725.1 of Bungarus multicinctus. Classification (NCBI taxonomy): domain Eukaryota; kingdom Metazoa; phylum Chordata; class Lepidosauria; order Squamata; family Elapidae; genus Bungarus; species Bungarus multicinctus. The sequence goes on from CM042850.1 coordinate 22,255,716, forward strand.
GGAAAAAAGCACTTTGGGGGCAATCATGACTTGGATGACTGAGAATTCTGGAATTTACAGAGCAGTGAATAAATATCAGTATCTAGAACAGGGTGCCCTGGCCTAGTTTCACTGGACTGGCAGTTTTGAGATGATGCAATTTTCAGCCTATGAAAATACGAAGAAGGGATTCCAGTTGCTATCATTTGTCAGTCCTATTGTCAGATTGATGAGCTTCAGCAATTGCAGAGAGATTTATTTCTGAAATGAGTGCAGAATCTGAAGTGTTCATTATCACATATATCATCAGCTGGACTGGATGGTCATTCTGAAAAATGCTTAGCTTCCTTTGAAACAAAAAAATTTAAAGCAGAATTTTCATATTGTTGGTATATGCAGTATTTGGCACCCATCTTACACAATAGCTAAACTTTAAAAAGTAAAAGCAAAACATAAGAATGTAGCATTTTAAATGCCCAGACATGGGATCAAATGGTGCACAAATCTGTTACATACATGCATGCATACATACATACATACTTTAATTCAATGCAAAACCTATTCTTGTAGGTTACTTCTTGACAGATTCCTTCAGAATGTTTATTTACCAATGCACTTCACCAATGAAAATATGAAAGTTACAACTGCATATAAATAAATTCTAAGCTTGCTATAATTAACTTTTGGCTAGACCTTGTTTGTTTTTCTCTTAGCATGTCATAGCTATTTCTTTAAGATAGGATTCGGTACAGAGCACAAATTCAGAAAATGAGTTTATCTCAATAAGCAGGTTAAGCATGTAGGGCGAACACAGCTATTGAAATTGTTTCTTTATCTATTTTATGGATGTTCCACTGAAAGAAAAGGAGTGGGAATATAACAAAAGAATGTAACAACATTTGCATCTCCCTACATTCCTGTTCATCAGTTGGGTTGATGACATAAATCAATGTGTAAAAGGAAAGCAGAATAATCCAGATTCAAAACTTGGGTTTTTTTAAAAAAATCTCATGCCAGAAAATTAGTACTAATAAAGCTACCGTGTTTCTCCAACAATATGGCCTCCACCAATAGGAAGACCCAGCATGTTTTCTAGGCATGAAATGAAATTAAGCCCCTCCCCCCAAATTTAGGCCTAGTTTAAAACCTGCTGGTGGGGGGAGGCCGGGGGTTAAAATATGCTGGGGGGGAGGGCGGGGGTTAAAACATGTTGGGGTTGAGGGCGGGGGTTAAAAAATGCTGGGGGGGAGGGTGGGGGGGAACTTGCCTTTAACAGTGCCCTGTGCAGTGCTGCCGCTGTTCTCGCGCCAGTAGGAAGTGTAGAAGCGTTTCTGCTGCTTCTCGGGCGGGGGAACTGCCTCCATGGCTTCCACAGTTCCTGCCAGCATGAGAACAGCAGCAGCGCCGGTGGGAATGCCCGCCGAGCAGCGGCAGAAATGCTTCCACGTTCCCGCCGTCACGACAACAGCAGCAGCGTTCCCGCCAGCACTGCTGCTGTTCTCATGCCGGCGGGAACACCGCTGCCACCCACCCGTTGATGGGGGGGGGAGAGAAATTAATTCACCTCCGAAAAGACGGCCTAGCCGTTTTTTCGGGGCTCAAAAAAACACGGTATTATCAAAAGAAAGAAAATTATCACCTTCTTGGCATCAACTTAGATATGAGAGGGAGAAAGACGTTCGTTCAGCAATGGCCCTATTCTTAGTTGCTGATTGATTTGCTGATGGTTGTGGAGACCATTAATGGGGACCACTCAGTCTTCCATGGAGTGGAATGAAATTCCATCGAGTTATCACTTGACCTAATTCACATTTTATACAAGAGAATTGAGCAGGTATTTTCCACATGTAAGTGTCATGTATTACTACTGTTATTTCCAGTAGAAAATAACATAAAATAACACAAGGGGGGAAAAATCTGAATAGCCGCACCTCTGTGTTAATTGCTATCCATCCAGAAATAGTTGAAATAGTTTCTGATTAATTAACTCTGATGGCTAGGCTTATTTCAATCAATCAATAAAACTGGATCTGTGCAGAACTACAGCTCCCAGCATGGAATTGGTGGCCAGCGATGAAGCATACTAGGACTTGTTTCTGGACGTCTCTGCTTCTAGGCCAACATCTTAATCAATAAACTATCATGGCTCTGGTCAGAGAGTCCCTCTTTGACAGAGATGGGTGGCTTAAAAATGTGATAAATAAATAAGTAATGCTTGGTTTTGGGGTTCTTTCTGGAAGTGCTTTCCAATTTTCCAGTTAAATTTACAAATCTAGAATTTCCAGCTGGTTTAGGCAAGTCTAAAATTGTTTGGTTTTTTTTCCAAGATCAGACAGAATCTTCTCATTTAATTCAAATAAGCATGTACTGCATTGATCCCTTCTTCCATTTCCTTCTCCCCTTATTTCAGATGGGATTATCTCTCTGCAAATTATAGATTGCAACCCTCTGGGCTAGAGACCTTTTTTTTTCTTCTTCCCAGACACTGACAGTGCAACATGGACACATTTTAAAGTCAAATTCCTATGGCCCGGTTCATATAACACAACATATTGTGATTTACTTGATTCCAATTTAGCATGTTGTACAAACATGGCTGTAGTTCAAAAAACCAAAAAGCTGTGGTTTAGCAGATTGTGTGAATCAAATTTATACATGTGCTTTTACTGATTTATTACAAGATCTCTAGGTCTCTATGTCTCTAGACAGCTTACAATATACATCTATTAGAAATCCATAAAACCCATTCAACCTTAAAACAATAAGGGATTTGGGAAGGAATAGAAGGGAAAGAAGATGAAAGCAATCAAGAGACAGAAGGCAAGTTAATTGGCAATTCAGGCCTGGTGACAAGAAACTTGGGAAGATTATATTTTAAGTTGTTCAGACAGTTACTGCTTTAATGAATTCACTATAAATGAGGGTGAGCAATTTTATCTTTCTAGGGTTTCTATATTTACACAGATTAGCATTAAAGACAATTTACTGACTTTGGTGTAGCTCTTGATTCCTTGATCTTATCCATGGAGTCTGCCATGTTCCTCAATTAAAATCTATGCAGACCAGCATTACTTATGTATCCATATTGTCTTATAATTATTATGCTTTAAAAAAAAGTTAAGTGTTGGGAGACAAATAAGAAATTAAACATAGAAACTGAGAGCCAGTATGGTGGTTGAAGGCACTGAGCTAGAAAGTAGGGTACTGTGAGTTCTAGTTTGAGTGCTGATTTAGGCATACCACTTGGGTGACTTTGGGTCACTCTTGTCACAGCTCCAGGAAGAAGCCCCAGAAAGAACAAACCACTTCCAACCATGTTGCCAAGAAAACTTGTCCTCCAACAGACACTCTCAGCAATAAAACACTTGTTCACATATACAAGGTGAGTGAGTACATCAGAACTTTGTGTAACTGCTTTCTAATATTGCCTTATACATTATGTTACCTTTTTGATAATTCCCATTGGTATGTAATTCAAAGTGAAAGCTAGTCTGGTGCAGTAATTAAGGTACTAGACTAGAAGCCAGAGACTGAGTTCTAGCTTCACCTTTGGCACAAAACCAATTTGGTGACCTGAAGCCAGTCACTCCCAGTCAGCCTTTACAGGCAATGGAAAACCACTTCTGAATTCTTGCCATCAAAACTGCAGGGACTTGTCCACTCATCAGGAGCAACACTTCCTTGAAGCTTGTTGTTGTTGTTATTGTTACAACATACATTTTAAGAAGATACGTGGTTAATACTAGGATGCTGGCAGCAACCCATATCAACCATCAGAGCCAGTCAATGATATTTGTGATACATTTTTAAATGTTCAGTTGACTGAGTTTCATGTTTAATGAATAAAATTTAATAATAATAGGTGCTGTGTCTAAAGACCTAGTCATGCATTTAAAAACAATTGGTGCTGACAAGATCACTATTGGTCAGCTGCAGGCCACCCTACTAAGATCTGCTCGCATAATCCACCGATACATCACGCAATCTTAAACACTTGAGAAGTGTTAGTGATTTGTGATACGAAACCCAGCATGGTTATCTTGTTTGCTGTGTATACTGTCATTTTGTGTATAATAATAATAATAACAGTAATAGTAATAATAGTAATAATAATCGTAGTAGTAGTAGTAGTTGTTGTAATTATTCACGTTTAATAACTGAGTTTCATGTTTAATAATAAATAATAATTAATAATTAAGTTTCATATTTAATGAGTAAGTTTATCATCATCATCAATGACAACAATAATAATAATAATACATTCAAGAGGAGGCTGCACTGCCAGAAGGAACTAATCTGTGTCCAAATCAGAGGTGGTATTTAGCAGGTTCTAGTGAAAATTCTGAGTAATTGGCAAATACCACCTCTGACTGTCCCCCCCCCCCCCCATCTATTCTCTGCCTCCCGAGTCCCAGATGATCAGCTGGGTCTTCTTTTGTTGCCCTGCACAGGAGAACGGAGCTGGAAAGCAGGTTAGTGGGATGAGGAGGTGAGGGGATTTTGGAGTAACCTTCCCCTGCCATGCCCACCCAGTACACCACGCCCACCAAGCCACACCCACAGAACAGGTAGTAAAAAAAAATGAATCCCACCACTGATTCAAAATTAATACAGAAACAATTTCTTTCCAGTAAATTCAAGTTACAAAAGGAGTGGCACATTATAGGAATTACCACCAAACCCTTTACTATTGATCAGCAATAGGTGCGAGCGACTTGTTAAGGGACATGTCTATGGAGATTCTCACTCATCCAGGTCCTGGTTGTCCCCAAAGGTGTTTTTTCAAAAGGCAATTGGGTTTTGTTTTGTTTTTCAGAAGAACCTTCTTCTGAACCAGAACTGAAGAAGCTTCTCGGATGCGAAGCGAAACGTCTTCAGGGAAAAACAAAATCCAGTTGCCTTTTGAAAAAGCACCTTTGGGATTGTTAATGGAAGAGGTGAGTTTTCTTCAGAGTCGCTGGCTGCGTTGGCTAAACTAACTAGCAGCTCTTCTGTTTTTGCAGGCGAGCGAGCAAGCAAGCAAGCAAGTAAGACGCGCGGTTTGCGCGCATCGAATCATCCGGACTCTGCCGGCTAAAGGAACAGCGGAGCCAAGAGGAACGGGCGCCTGCTGTTTCTAGCGGGCGCTGAAGGGGCGTTTCCCTCCCACGCGATGTACGAAGCTGCGCCGACAAGACGAAAAAGCCGCGGTTGTTGCTGGACGAGCTCGTTCGAGCTGCGAGGGAAGGAAGGGGAGGAGGAACCGCCGCCGGAGGAAGGCTGGTGATCCTGGGCGCGCACAACAATCTCGCCCGGCGAAGAAGGGGAGATGCGATGACTCCGCTCACCCCCGTTCAGCCCCCTGAGAAAGACGCTCGTGGGAAGAGCAGGTAAAGGCCGGCCTTTTTCTGCCACGTTTGACTTTCCTCGCGGACTTACTGAGGAGTAAATACTAGTGTAGCTTGCTCGGAATAAGTAAATACACTAACGAGGCTTGCTCGGAGTTTTAGGTTGCAGGAGAGCGCAGAAGTCATGGGATCCTGGTTGAGGATGCGGTGGGATTTAGGAGAGTTAATATCTAATGCTGTACCTCTGGAGGCATCTATCAATCAATCAGAATAGAAGTGGAAGGTACTTTGGAGGTCTTTCTAGTCAAGCCCCCTGCTCAAGAGACCCTATATCATTTCAAACAAGTCTTTATTTATTGATTAGCCCTTGGGCCATATCAAAGTGCAAAGTTTCAGCAACAAATTGTTACTAAAATTTAATAAAAGCAATTCAAAATGAAATTTAATAAAATACAATTTAAAATGGAACTTGATAAAATACAATTTAAAATGGAATCTAGACAAAATACGATTTAAGACGAAATAGTAATAAAATACAATCCAAAATAAAATTGTAATAATGTACAATAATTTAAGATATAGATAAACTATAATAACGTTATATTTCGGAGTCGCCCTTGCAGTCTACCCCAATCAATCCCACATATCTCAACCGAATCATTTTGTTTAAATATTGTGCTACTTTAAATGTTATTTTCAAGTTCTGGCCGGACATAAGGTAAGTTATTTTGATGTGGGTATCCCAATGGGTCATTCGTCTGATATAAAGACCAAGATATCTGTCTCTCATCCTCTCATACAGGCGACAGTCAAATAGGATGTGAGCCAGGTCCTCTACCTCTGCCGCTCCGCAAATGCAGAGCTGCTCATTGTACGATATTGCATGAAATCTCATTGTACGATATTGCAATGAGATACAATGAGAGCTGCTCATTGTACGGTATTGCATGAAATCTCCCGTATCTAACCATTGTGTCATTTCAGACAAGTGACTGTCTAATCGCTTCCTAAAAACCTCCAGTGATGAAGCACGCATAACTTCTGAAGGCAAGCTGTTCTTCTGGTTAATTGTCCTCACTGTTAGGAAATTTCTCCTTAATTTCAGGTTGTGTCTGGTTTCCTCCATTGTCCTGCCTACAGGTGCTTTGGTAAATAGATTGACAACCCCCCTCCTCTTTGGGGCAACTTCTCAAATACTGGAATCCAGCTATCACATCCCCCAAGTCCTTCTTTTCTGTAGACTAGACAAACCCAGACAAGAAGGCCAGACAAGGAATAATGGATGGAAACTGATCAAGGAGAGATTCAACCTAGAAATAAAGAGAAATTTTCTGACAGTGAGAATAATCAACCAATGGAACAGTTGCCTTTGGAAGTTGTGAGAGCTTCATCGCTGAAGAGCAACCAGGATGATTAGGGGACTGGAGACTAAAACTTATGAAGAACGGTTACAGGAACTGGGCTTGGTGGTCTAGTAAAGAGAAGGACCAGGGGAGACATGATAGCAGTGTCCCAATATTTGAGGGGCTGCCATAGGGAGGAAGGGATCAAGCTATTTTCTAAAGCACCTGTGGGCCAGACAAGGAATAATGGATGGAAACTGAACAAGGAGAGATTTAATCTGGAAATAAGGAGAAACTTTCTGACAGTGAGAACAATCAACCAATGGAACACCTTGCCCTCAGAACTTGTGGGAGCGCCATCACTTGAGACTTTCAAGAAGAGATTGGACTGCCATTTGTCAAAAATGGTGTAGAGTCCCCTGCTTGGGTGGGGAGGTTGAACTAGATGACCTATAAAGTCCCTTCCAACTCTGTTAATCTATTTTCTCCTTTTGCCTTCAATCTTTGCCAACATCAGGATCTTTTGCAATGAGTCCTCTATCCTCATTAGGTGGCCAAAGAATGTCAGCTTCAATATCTGACCTTCCAAAGAACAGTCAAGGCTGATTTCCTTCAGGATTGACTGATTTAATCTCCTTGCAGCCCAAGAGACTCTCAAAAATCTACTCCCACAATATCCAATTTTAGTGATACTCTTTTTAGTCAGTTCCAAAGGCTACTAAATGGAAGGTGGAACTACCAAAAAGAAGCTACGGTTTGATCACTCTTGGGCACTTGGGGACTAAACTGGAAATGAAGACATTTTGTAGAGGAATCACTTTCGTCTCTGCTTCACCTCTAATACCAGAAGAGTAAAAAGTGGAGTGCAGTTTTTATTTTTATTTTTAATTTGTCCATTTATAGTGACTTTGCTTTTATTTTTCTTTCCCACTATTCCCCAAGAAAGGAAAATAAAATGCATCAGGACTGGCATTCTGTTTTGACCTTTTTAAATTGTGGGTCAGAAGAATGGGAGTCTTGGGGTTTTTTTTCCCCACAAGCTGCACTTGCACCTGCGTTTCCTTGCATTCGCTGTGTTTTATAGCATTTTCCTCTTTTCAACTTTTTTCATAATATTGACATGCATGTAAATTTGTGACATCTTTCATTTCAACCCTACCTTTCACCATTTTTCTTCAGATGAAAATATGTAGGCATTTGAATATGATTCTGTACTCTGATTTTGTTTTTTATTATAGAAAATAAATTTTGTGAGATAACTACAACTATATCACTAAACAAAAATACTTTTAGTTGGCTAGGCAATTCAGACTGTTAATCTAGGAGATGCCAGTGTGTTACTTAGCAGAAATATAACAGACCTTTTTAATATCCATATTAGGGCAAGACTAAAGCTCATAAAATACTGAGCAAGTTTTCCAGTAATCCAAACCTCATTTAGCAAACCCTAAGCTTTCTTCTTTATTTTTGTCAATTGAACATTGTAGCCAACGTGATTAAAAAGCGTACTTTAAATTCCTTCTCTTTGCAGGATTTCCAAATATATAAAATTTGGGTCACTGGCATAGAATGGGGAGATTGGGTAACTTTTATTAGTCTATTCCTTTCAAATAAAATTAGTTATTTATTGAGTGCAAGTAGTTTTTCATTTAAAATTGCTTTTATTTCCAATATAACATAATATTGTGCTGACTCTTCTTCTCTGAAGTGGAGAGTTTAAAAATTCAATTTAATTACCGGTAGCCCTTGATCTATAACCATGATAGGAACTGGAAAATTCATTATTAAGCAGTGTCTCAGGATCTAATTTCAGGGACCAAAGTTTTATTCTTCTTCCAAGCTTTCTGGCTCATGTTGGAGCCTAATCCTTAGGGAACCTCTCTCTCTCTCTCCAAAATGGGTGCACTGGGCTGGTCTACACATTATATTTATATGGTGCTTGGTTGTGTGTGGCTTTTAATTGTTAGGATGTTAATAACCCACTATTAAGCCATTAGTTATTGTTTCCTGGTTCTCACCACTTTGGCTCCTAGTAAGCGGGTGATAAATCAGCACTCCTGTTGACTGACAAGGTGCTTATTTCCCAGACTTCAATTAATTTGTCAACGGGCCGACTAGCAAATCCAAGAAAAGTACACACTCTCAGAAACTTTGAAATCCCAAAAGCAGACTTTATTGGAGACCCCATTTTGGTACTGAAGAATCAAAACGAACTGTTTTTTTTTTCCTGCACAATGCATGTATAATTAAACAATAGCTTCTCTTTCTCCCTACCCTTGGTTGGTCACATTGTCCAATTATGAATTGTCCTTTTGTTTTGAGAACTGTTCACTTTTTGGTCAGACACCTGCATCAGTGCCCTTGGTGGGCTCTTGGGTCTCATGGTCCGTCTCTGCATTCTTTCTCCCTTTCTCTCCAACCCCCCCCCCCCCCCAGTTCTTTGACAAGTTGAATAGCGATAAGATCTAAACGTTTCAAAAGCAGTTCAACTTTGACATTATTAAGCAGCTGTAGTCATAAAGCGAGGCATCACACATGATTGCATCCAATTTTACAACCTGTTTTTGCCATGGTGGTTAAACAAACCATCATTAAGTAAGACATCATGTGAACTGCAGCCTGTAATCTTTTTTTCTCGCTTTCCCATTTGACTGTGCTTGTCAGAAGCCAGCTGGAAAGGCTCCAAATAGCAATCATTGGACTGCTGGATGCTGCATCCATTGTAAATGTGCAAGAGTTGCCAAATGCCCTAATTGCTGTCATGCAATCCTGGGGACACTGCAACCCTTTTAATCATGAGGACAGGTTGCAAATCACTTTTTTCAAATGGTCACTAAACAATTGGTCACAATCAGTGGTGGGATTCAGATGGTTTGCATTGGTTCGAGCGAATCGGTTTCTAAATTAGCTACCAATCCACCCATCCCGGCTATCAAAGTGGATCCTGGGTGAAACTGGGTGAAAGATCTGGGAGAAATGGGCAACAGAGCAGCCAGCATGAGTGAAGGAGAAGGCCCCTTTCCCTCTTCATTCTCCTGCTCCTCCTCCTCCTCCTTCCCTCATGTCCACCACTCCGCTGCCCATTTCTCCATTGCAGCACAGCGCCCAGGATCCACTTTGATAGCGGGCATGTGTTACTTTAACAACCGGTTCGCCCAGTGTGAGGTTGGCCATCACAGGAGCTCATCCTGCATATGTGGCAGAGCTGGAGGACATGGATGGGCCATGCCTCCCACGACAGCCAACCTGACCCTGGGCAAACCGGTTGTTAAATTATTTGAATCTCATCACTGGTCGTAATTCAAAGACTGTCTGTACTGTTGAAAGACATTTGTTGAGAGTTATTGTTCTTCTGTCATTTGGGATATATTTACAGGCCTAGATTCTTTCATATGGTGATACAATATGCCACTTGGAGGATCTGATCCTAGGAAGGTGCACCCTGTTCAGTTGCCAACAATTAGAAATATATAAATAAAAAGATAATAAAATTGGCAGGAATAAATCTTCTTTGTATCATTAATAGCAGAAAAGAGTTCGCATCAGTCAGCCTACCAACTGTTGGAGCAAATCACAGTATAATTTTCCTGCTGCTAATGGGAGTAGAAAGCCAATAAATTGTTGAGAAGGAATGATTCTTGTGTTTCCAATGTCCTTCTTAAAAATGCTGAAGTCTGTTTTTGCAGCCCCTGAAGCTATTTTTATTATAGTTATTGCTAAAGATTAGACTTAGTAACCTGACATTTTGAGGTGTGATTCACTGTGTGAAAACCTTTGTAGTATTGGCTGATAGAAAAACTCACAAACTTCGCCCCCACCCCCAATAGCCTTTGCAGCCAAAACCCACAGAAAATCTTGGTTTTATCCACATTACATTATCTACCAAATTATTACAGCCTCAGCCACCACCCAAAATGGATATCCTGGCATAGAGATAGGGAAGAAAGCTAAGATAATTTTGTGTCTCTGTGTATGTACTGCATGTATTTGTGAATGAAAAGAAAATTTGTACTTGGATGTTGATAGTTGTATACACCTTCCTTCCTTCCTTCCTTCCTTCCTTCCTTCCTTCCTTCCTTCCTTCCTTCCTTCCTTCCTTCCTTCCTTCCTTCATTCATTCATTCATTCATTCATTCATTTTTATTGTGTTTTAATGCTTTATATAACTCTTGTGAGCCTTCCAAGTTGGGTTTCCTAAATAAAGACTGCATGAGTTTCTTCAATAAATAAATGTTTGCAACCCCTAGCCCAGCCATTTGTACATTGCTCCAAATTGAGAAGGTTTCTCACTATTAATAAATCTTAATTTAACAGACCAGGAAAATTATGAAATAATGGTTGTAACATAATTGCTTTCAATATATATTTCAGTTAAATCAGATATAGCTTTTCTCCAGAGCTTACCTATTTCTTAGCCTTGGTTTTTACCTATTTTGGGGTAAGCATGTACTTCTTGATCAGGGGTGTCAAACTCACGTTGTCATGGTGGCATCACGTGATGTATCAGGACTTTTTTCCCTTCACTAAACCGGGCGTGGTCAGCATGTGACGCATCTGGCCCACGGGCCAGGAGTTTTGACAGTCCTGTTCTAGATCAATCGCAAGTTTCTGTTTCCTCAAAAGTTACATGCTGCTATTGTACGTATACAACAATCTCTGAACTTTTATTTCAATAAACTGAATATGAGCAAAATTAAGTGTTTTCTTTCTTTTTAAAAAAAATAGCTAAGAGTTTGATAGGATTTTTCCCTCCCTCTTCAGGGTAGTGTGAGTAACATTCTAATAAGAGGTATATGCTATTTTGAAAATACAAATTATATCCAGCCTTTCACCTCCTAAAGCATTAGTGCAGCACCAGCTAGTTTGTCATAGAGTAAAATTAGCCCTGTCTGTGCCGCTAGTGAAAGGGGGTGGAATGTGAAATGTGACCAAACATGTAAACAAGTTCAGCCACGCCTAAAATACTTTCCACTGTGGGTACAAGTGTAGAAATTCATTGTCAGACTGAAGGCGTTTGATCTGAGTTAGATCTGCAATTTCTGCCGGTGTTTAAAATCTTCCAAGGTAAGACTTCTAAGCAAACTTTATTTGCATAGGTGTTTATAAATTATGAAACAATTAATATAAAGGATTAATAGTCTGTTTTTTTTAAAAAAAGATAATTCTCGCAGTTTTGCCTTTTTTCTACCATTAGATTGTTATTATATCAACTTGAAACACAATACACAAGTAATTTTTGTAGTTTACATTATAGTAACTGTGTAAATGTGGCAACATCTGACTCTAACCTTGTGTCTGTGGCATTGCATATGTGCAGTGAAACAAATAGCAATGTCAAAATTACAAATGTTATTCCTTTGGGGGGAATACTGTGCTTTTAATGCAACGAGCTGCATCTTTTCTTTGCTGGTTTCCAGTTTTTTTTTCCATGCTCCAACTGCAAGACTGATCTTTTATGGGAACAAAATGATCATGTTACTTAATAATGGATACTTCTGCCATATAAGGGCCTGGGTGTATAATCATATAATTTCTTTTCATGGAGGCTGAATATTATTTATCTTGTTAACTAGCTTGCATGATGCATTAGTTACATTTTAGTCCCACAAATATTTGTTGCACTTTAATATTATAATTTAAGGAAACTTATTCTCAGTAGTGGATCACAATTCCTGCATTTATTAGGAATAATCTAAAGAACTTTCCCTTAATGCGGCACCCTCCAGATTTCCATAAGTTCATCTGGAACCAATTGGGATAATAGGAAAGTAACTTATAATTTAGTTTTTTTCTAATGGTTTACTTTTAAAAATGCTACCCCATAATTTATTTTTGTTTGGACAACTGTCAGTAAAAGGTCAATTGAATATCTAGGACTGGGTTTGCAGTATTTAGGGCTGCAGTATATCTATAGGTTCTTCTCTTGATGCCAGCAAGTCTCTCTGACCCATTATCATTTGTACCTAATATTGCATCTTTCAGGTCCTAGGAAGGCCAACTACTTATTCCAGTCAGCCCCAATAAGTTTCTGACATATAATTCTTGAATATGCCTGGTCACCAAATACGGTAGATGTTCAATTCAGATATACTGTATGTATACTGGTGGCCCTAGTGTTTTACCTAGAGCCATGATAGTGAATCTATGGCACACGTGCCACAGGTGTCATGCAGAGCAGGCATTGTGTGGGCACGCAAGCCCCAGCCAAACTTGCCTATGCATGCGCGTGCCTCCCAGCCGATTTTCAGCCTGTTTGAGGCCATTTTTGCCTTCCCGGGGGCTCGAGGGAAGCCTCTGCAGCCTTTGGAGGCTGACAAACGGGCCCGTTTTGTCACTTCCAGTATTTCCAGAAGGCCTATTTTTCAGCCTCCTGAGGCTGCAGAAGTTTCCTTGACCCTCTGGGAGGGCAAAAACACCCTCAAACAGGCCGAAAATCAGCTGGGAGGCGCTCATGCGCACTATAGGTAAGGGGGGGTGTTGCGCATGCATGACGGAGACAGAGTGCATTGTATTGTGGGTGCTGGCGTTTGCGCGCTTTCAGCTCACCACAACAAAAAGGTTCGCCATCACTGACATACATGGATGTGATGGATCATTGATTGGTTATTTGTCATCAAGTTGGTATTGGCATCTTAGTGATTAGGGCAATAGATTTTTCTCCAGCATGATCTGTCCCTTCAGGTCCTCCATTGGTGCTCTCATTACAGCTATAATTGAGTCCATCCAGCTTGCTGTAGATCAGAAGTGTTCAACTCGTGGCTTGTGGGCCAGATGCGTCATGCGCTGGCCATGCCCAGGCCCAGTTTAGTGAAGGAGGGAAAAGTCATGTGAATATGTCACACGACGGCGTGATGGCACAACTTTGACACCCCTGCTGTAGATAATGCTCTTCTCTTTCCTTCCATCTCTCCCAGCGTTATGGATGTTTCAGAAGAACTAGATTGTCACATTTAGTATTGTAATGAAAATGTATAACGGAAATAAGAGAATAAATATTGTACTTCACAAACTTTTTTAAAGCTATCACCAGGACTGTGCAGGTAGTCCTTGCTTAACATCCATTTGTTTGGCAACCATTTGAAGTTATGACAATATTGAACAGTTTAATGACTGGTCCTTGAAATTCTAGCTATTATAGTGCCCGTGGTCACATGAACAAATTTGGGCTCATTCTGGCCTACCCGCACTTATGACGATCTTTTGGCTGCCCACCTACTTGCTGCCACCAACTTCCCCCTCACCTGGCTCTGTCTGCCACTGCACCTAGCAAGGTGGGCACTGCTACTGTACTGGGTGGGATCTTTTCTCATACCATCTTCTTTTGCAATGATACAGACAAAGGCCTTCTCTTGCATGTTGGGACAACTTGTCACAGCCAACTTGCTGTGACCAACTCATCATGGCCAACTCGTTGCAGGACAACTCACCAATGCCAACTCGCTGCGGGACAATTTAACAATTCTATTTAATTATTTAAAATAAATAAAAATTATTCTAATGTTTGCCATTCACGTTTCATTCTGTCTCTCCTTTGGCATCCTTTCTTTAATGATTCTATTCCACCATTTCTTTGGTATTAGTGTAACTGTTGTCCTACAGCAAGTTGTCCTGTGGTAAGATGGCCATGGCATGTTTTCCTGCAGCGAGTTGGCCGTGGCTGTGGTGAGTTAGCTGTGGTGAGTTGGCCATGGCAAGTTGGCTGTGGTGAGTTGGCCGTGGTGAGTGGGCTGTGGCAAATAGTCATAGACCCCCAGCTGGAGCTTCTCTCATATGCTATCTAGGATCTCTTTTCGAGTGCCAGCCAGGACCTCTGTGCCCCGCCCAGAGTCTTTCTTTTGTGCCACATAGCCAAGGCCTACTTTCACCCACCAATCATCTTTTGCATTTTGGTTGGGTCCTTCTTTAGTGAAAGAAAGTCCTGGTTGGTTCACAAAAGAAGGATCTACCCAGTGTGAGAAAGGAGGCCCCAGACAGTCCCAGAGAGAAACCAATGCAAAAAAAAAGGCTCTGGCCAGTACAATAGTGGTGTGATGCAGTGGGATAGGTCAGGTGGGGGGGTAGTTGGCAGCAGCAGATAGGCAAATGGCAAAAAGAACAGAGATAGGGGAGAGATGTGGATGGAAGGAGTTGAAGCGGAAGCAGTCCCTTACTTTTTCCAAGAATGGCTTGCATTTCAATGGATGCATGTTAACAGTTGTGTAGGATTCACTGAATTACAGCAACTGGGATTGCTGGAATGGCCAGTGCTAAGTAGAGCAGTCACATGACATTTCCATCACATTGCTTAGCAACAGAGTTGTAGGTCCCAGTTAGGGTCATAATGTGAGGACAATCTGTAGCCAGACTCAAATGAAACTTTACCTACCTTTCAATAGTTTTTTTTGTTTTTTATTCATGCCAGCATGAATTATTTGTAAAAAAATATCTTTGCCCTTAAATACCTTATTTTCTATATTTGATTGCTTGTAGACTAAGATAACAATTATTAAATGAAATGATAATTAATGTTTTTTATTAATCAGCAATGCCTCACTATTTTGTTTGGTATAGGTCATCAACACAACATAGTGTGCTAAATTCTTAGCTCTTAGAAATCTACTTTTAATTATTAGTTGTCCAATTTTCAAACCTGAAGTAGCATGCCCTGTTTGAATTATTTATTTTTTGTTAATTGTGTCCATTTTTTTTCTGTAGCAGATGGTACGTGAAGAGTATATTTCAGCAACACCAGGTACTGACATACGGAGACCAGATCCTCAGTATGCCTACAATGTTGGCATTTATGGCTGGAGAAAACGCTGCCTTTATTTATTTCTCCTCCTCTTGATCATCATTCTAGTTGTGAATCTTGCTCTGACAATTTGGATTCTTAAAGTAATGTGGTTTTCATCAGTAAGTGTTTTTTTTCCCTTTAATTGGGTTTTTGCTGTTGCATTTGCTTATATTCCTACTGTCGCATCTAAGGTTTTCTCTGCTCTGTAAAATATCCTTCAATCTATTTACTCTAGAGGAATTTTGGAAATAATTTTCAGATCCTGGGAAAATCAACAAAAATGCAATACCGTAGTTATGTAGTAGACGTAGTTATTTGCACCGAATCAGATATTTCCCCCTGCTTTTATCTTATTTCAGTAGCTGAGTTTGTATATCACATCAAGTCTTTGTGTTTTTTACTTCTATTTTAGTCTGATGTATGAACCTCCCCCAGCTGTGTATTTTTCAAAATCATTGTATTGCTCATAGTCAATCATTTTGAGTTGTTAACCCGTATTAAAGAAACCATCACTTAGTATAGTATGTAATCTCAGCCAGAGGCTGCAGTCTTAAATATACTTTAGAGTAAGCCCTACTTAATGGAGTGTTAACATTCTTTGAATTGTGTTCATTGACTGGTATCATTTGAAATTTATTCTTTAATTCTTATGTGACTTTGTCATTTCTGAGTTCATTGCTGAGATGTTTCATTTAATGAGTTGCTACTAATGAAGTACTCAAATATCTAAATCCTAAATGGAAGAGATACCATGTAGATTTAGTTGCATGCCAACAATGATGAATATATGGCACCATTTCAAATAACAATAATGTATCCAAAAGGAGAAGAGGAGCAAATGGACAATTTCTAGCTTTGCTGTCATGCAACTTATTTTGTTCCTTTGAATTACAGCTTTTTGGAGAGGGCTTATGTACACATTGCTGGTATCTGAACTGGAGAAAAAGTCCTTGTGTACAGCATCTTTTAAAGTGTAATTCTTCTTGGTTGGGCATGCTTGCAGATGGCTTTTATCAAAACCTTGTGTGAGAAGATGTTTTTATGACCACCTTTTTCCCATCCATAATATATTTATCTTCTGAATTTCTTTTTCATTAGGGATGTCTGTCTTGAATAAACCTTAACAGTATTTGGAAACGGATCAATGTGGCATCTTTGAAAAGAATTTGACAATGACTTACACAATTAATATTTAAAATGTGTTTTGCATTTGCAGGCTGGAATGGGATACCTACAGGTTAATAATGATGGGCTTCGTCTGGAAGGAGAGTCTGAATTTTTATATCCATTATATGTCAAAGAAATTCACTCTAGAAAGGTAACAATACGATGTTATGTTCAGCTATTTGGAGACAAATCCCACGGATTTTAACAAGGTTTATTTCTGAGTTAATACACATAGAAATGTGCTGTGGTTTGTCTGAAAAAACCTCATATTTACTAGAGTTATGCAAAGCCTGTTTTGATTTGATAGAACTTCAATAAAATCGGTCCTACGAAGCAGTTTTGCTTTGAAATTGAAGCAGATATTTGATTCAAAGCAGCAATACATATCACATGACTGAAAATACTTCAGGGTGTTTACTTTGAAGTATAGCACAGGTCTGATGTTTTTTCCTGCTGATTCTGACACTGTTCCAGCAATATTCAGTTCTGTAATTTCTTTTTCCATTTCAACAAATGTACACAAAGAATGCTAATTCTTGGATTGATTGGATGACATCAATCACCCCAACATTCAGTAGCATGGTTTTTTTCATTTTGTATCATTCCTAGAGCTCTTTTGTGGTGGCAAGGTAAAACTTAACTAGTCATCATTCATCTCAGTCTGCAGCTTCTTGAACATATCTAACCACAATCTTAAATTTTTGGTTTTCTGCTAATGAAATATTACACATCTGTGCTTATTTTGCTAACACAAGTGAACATTCAACTTAGCTCTCTCAATACGGGAGAGGCAAATCAGAATGTATTCTTTGATCAAATGAACATGCACTCATGTATCAAACCTTAACGTTTAAATTCTGCATTGTTTGGGTACATGTACATCTATCAGTAAGAGTGAATGGACACCAAGCTAAAGGTTATAAGCTCTCATCCAAATTAACTGTTTTTAGAAAAGGCTGTTTCCTAATGCAGCTGAGATCTGGTATCTTGCCATCTCTGTTTTGAATACTTGCGAGGTCACCGGCTATTGACTTCTAGTTGATAGGCAGTCTTGGCCATAGTGGAAGGTGCTGCTCTCTGGATATGTCCATACCAGCGGAGTCAACCTTCTTTCATCTTCTCTATAATTGGTGCCACACCAAAATTTTGTCAAGTGGTGTCATTTGTGATGTGGTCAAGAAGGGAGATGCCCGATATCGAATGGAGCATTCGCATTTCCATGGCAGGGAGATATCATCCTCATACCATACCATCACCATATATCATTGTAAGTTATATAAGATATTTGTCATATATCATTGCAAGAGTTGGAAAAGAATGGATGTGTTTGTTACTTCTCAGTAATGTCTAAGTGTCTTAAACATTTATATTCTTTTTTCTCTTAATCCTAGGATTCATCCTTACTTTTGCAATCTTCTGATAATGTGACTTTGAATGCACGCAATAGTGATGGAAATGTCACAGGCAGATTAAGCGTAGGTAGGTGTAATATATTTTTCTTTAGTTTGGATTTTGAAAGTTTTATATCCAAAGAAATGAATGTGTATTTTTTTATGATCCCATATAATATCTGATATATATTTATGATCTTGTATAATATCTCATATAGATATGCCAGTTGTCCTGGCTAATCAAATACATGAAATAAAGAAAAATAATTTTACGTTATTATCAAAAAATGAATATATGAATAATTTGCCTTCATTTATAAATCTCTAGTGGTTTAGTTGCTGGGAAGATACTAATGTCCTTTTTATGTAAATTATAAAAATATTGATTACATATAAATAAATTCATCATTAAAATACACTGTTTGGATGAAAGATTCTGTGTAAAGAGACAAGATGCTGCATATTAAGGATTTCAAATTATATCAAATCTGGAATTCTAATTTAACTTACTTTGTATATATTCACAAAGAGCTATGCTTATATTTTTGCATGTTGATATCTAAAGTATTTTTCTTTCCATTTGGTTTATAACATTCTGCTTTTTCTGATCAAAGCAACCAGAAAGAGAAAACATAATCAAATGCTAATTTTGCACTGTAGTTCACTGTATCGATTGATCGATGTAATGAGGCTTACTCACAAGTTTCTGAGCATAAGATTACAAATTTAACATCCCAATTATATAGCTATGTATTGTATCATTGAGGATGTGTACCCAGGTATGAACAAAGAAAGTCCATCTTACAATGTTTTGTCTTTTTTAGATCCGGATATGGTACATTTTCATGGTCAACAATTTCAGATCAACTCTATGAATCACAATAAACCTCTTTTTACTGTGCATGATAGTGACACTGTAATTGGTACAGAGAAACTTCGAATCACAGGTTTGTTTGCAAGTCTAAAACTACAAAAAATGTTATTTTGAAGATAAAGACTGTAATCTGAAATTGGTTATATAAATAAGAGTAATTTGTTATATTAATGAATTTAAGAGAACATTGAATATTTTATTACTGATATTTTTAATTAAAAAGTTACATTAAACATCTTCAAAATTGTGTTTTACATTGAAGTCTAAAGTATTTTGATTAATTGGTAATTATTTTTTTATTTGTAATTAATTTTTAACTAGGCAACATCTTTAAAAAAAAAAAAAAGCTAAATGTGGCCAGATCTGGTTAATCCTTGGATGGAAAACCACTGGCAACATTGGAACATCTGAAAATTCTTCCCAGAACAAGGATATAGTAGAGCATTTATGCTGTTGCCAAGAAAATTATGGAATGTGGACATAGAGTTATCAGTCAAAATAAGGCAACATTAGTCAGTTGAATATTGAAGTTGTAAAATCATTGATTTGGCTGATGAGCGAAGCGCCTCATTGAATTATTTGTACAATTTATTGAATGACGTATAAGATTTTTGGATCTGGCAAAACTAAATAGTTTTCTTTTTGCTTGGAAACTAGCTTCTATCTATGAACCAAGCAAATTTCTGAAAATGAGATTTTTATCACCTTTGGTATCTTACTTCTAAAACTGTATTTACTTACTTGCAAATTGGTTTGTGAGGATTGGGGAACGGTGGAGGAAATGTGCCATTGTCAAATTACAGAGGCAATTCAAGAGGAAAAACCTCTTACAGTCTCTTAATAAGGGATCATAGCATGCCACAGAGTGATAGGCTGAAGTGAGCAATGAGTGAGCAAAGATACGGAACTGAATAGGTTGCAGTTGTCTGATTCAGTCCTTATGGTTTTCAGCCAAACAAGTTTACATATAGGTTAACATAGTTCCATATTAGCCAACAGGTAGATCAGGTCAACAGGACTGGCAGATGGGGAGGCCCTTTTACAGGAAGTCCTCAACTTATGACTATTTGTTTTAATGGTACTTTAAAGTTATAATGGCCTCAAGAAAAAAAATAACTTGCGACCTGCACCTGCACATAACAACTGTTGCACCAACCTTGCAGCCATCGGAACGCTTGGCAACCATCTCACTCTTAAGACCTGTTGCAGCATTGTGCTGTCGTATGAATTTCTGGCCTTTTGTTTTGTCAATCTTAGACAAAAAAATACCTATTGAGGAAGCTAGATTTAGTTAATGATCATACAATTTGTTAACAACTGCTGTAAAAAATTGTTGTCCAACTCAACTTACAATGGCAATGACTTACAATAGAAATTCTGGTCCCAAATGTGCTTGTAAGTTAAGGACTATGTATAAGTTAAATAGCTATATATATATTGGTATGTCTTATACACATGTTGTACTCTGACAATAAAGGTATATGTTGTTTGTATACTATATGTTACCCAGTTGGTAGATTGCTCCAGTTAGGCAATCCCTCTAAGTAGGATTTTTACTGCCCGGTAACTTTTATATCCAATATTTCTTCTTCATATATCTTTAATTTTTCATTTCAGTTATGAGAATATTTCATTTTGAATGTATAGGTTTAACATCTTGTAAACATATGCTATTCTAATGCTTAGCAAAAGCTCCAAAGCCCAAAGTGTTACATTAAAATCCCAAGTATTTAAACCAGCCCAAATATCAGAGTATTTAAAAAAGAAGGAATCTTAGATGCTTAAAAGACAGTATGTACCGTATTTTTCGGAGTATAAGACGCTCTGAAGTATAAGACACATCTAGCTTTTGGGGAGGAAAACAAGAAAAAAAATCTGCCTCTGTCTCCCAGCAATTTTCCTCCTTGCAGCAAACAGTCTGGTCAACTTCAGCACAGCCTGATTAGCACAAGCAGCTGATTGCCTCCTGATGATCAGCTGTTTCAGGCTGCAGAGATTGCCATCACCTACTGCCGTCTCTGTGTGCCCCATTTTTGGCCTGTTCCAGGCGGCAGGGATTGGAATGGGCAGAAAATGGAGCACACGGAGACCAAAAATGGAATATGGAGGCCAAAAATGGGGTATACGGAAGCGGTAATAGGTGATGGCAATCCCTGCAGTCTGAAACAGCTGATCATTGGGAGGCTGATCCAACCAACAATCAGTTGTTTGTGCTAATCAAGCTCTGCTGAAGCTGACCAGGCTCTTTGCTGTTCACTGCAAGGAGGCAAATTTTTGTTGGAAGCAAAGGCTGAAGGGTGAGGGCCAGTGAGTGGGCGGGGCTTTGGCAACATTTGCTGCATTAGACGCACAGACATTTCCACCCACTTTTGGGGGTGGAAAAAGTGCAACTTATACTCAAGAAAATACGGTACTCTGAATTAGCTTTGGATATTTTGTTGGGTGGTTATGAAAAACTTGTTTTCCACTAGT
Organism: Bungarus multicinctus; assembly: GCA_023653725.1. Classification (NCBI taxonomy): domain Eukaryota; kingdom Metazoa; phylum Chordata; class Lepidosauria; order Squamata; family Elapidae; genus Bungarus; species Bungarus multicinctus. Next base: position 22,277,042 of record CM042850.1, read on the forward strand.
AATGCACTTCATTTGACATTTAAAAGTGACAATCATTTGTTTTTTTCTGCTTCAGGTCCAGAAGGTGCCCTTTGCGAACATTCTGTAGAAACACCACTTGTTGAAGGTGTGGGAGATGATGTCAAAAATCTAACACTTAAGTAAGAATATCTCTCCAAAATGAGTAAACGTTTATTATCGTTTCCATTTTTTTGCTGTATTCCTTAATAATGCCAGACTTGTAGTGCGGTAAGATGTCAAGTAATCAGTAATACACTGAAGAAGAACCCAATAGGAAAAGGAGTACTAGAGAGAAACAAGGAATCAAATTCCATATTACCACATTAATTATTGAAAACTTATTTAAAATCTAAGTTAAAAACTGCCTTTTATAAGTCTGTAATCCCTTAATTCAGAGTACAATCAGGGCAACTGGATGGGGCTGAGCATTTACTGGCCAGATACCTTTCCTGACACCACACTCAGTTCACAGCAGATATTTTTTCTTTGCACTCTAGGAGAGAATATCTGCTGCTAGGATCGAACTTTCAACTTTCCAAATGGGAGGCAAGCATTTTCATCACTAGGTCACCACATCATTCATTAATTTTAAAAAAATCCTGAGTAGCTACATAAGTATCACAGATAATATAAGCAGCTCTCATTTAGTCATATATACAGTCTAGTATTCAAAATTCCAAGAAAAAGAATATCCACAATTTTTGAGAACTTTAACACTGGCAAGGATGGTCAATGTTGATCAAATAATCTTGTTGTTAAGATCACTTTCCATCTTCATATTGTATAGTAAGACAGCTAAAGAAGCAATGTGAGAACGCAGTGCCACAAGACACTGCTAAATTCTGACGGATCACTTGCACTGAATTACAGAAAAGCATGCATGCCATGAAGGCATCCATGGTGCAAATGCTTTGCACCATGGTGGTGTATTAATCTCATACAGGTAGTCTTTGGCTTACAACCGTTCATTTAGTGACCATTCAAAGTTACAACAGCACTGAAAAAAGTGTTTTATGACCTGTCCTCACACTTACAACAGCTGCAGTGTCCCCATGGTTATGTGATCAGAATTCAGCCAACTTCTGACAAGCAAAGTCAATGAGGGAAGCCAAATTCACTTAATGACCATGTTTCCTTTAACAACTGCAGTAATTCCCTTAACAAAACTGACAAAAAAGTCATAAAATTGGGCATGACTCACTTAAAAACAGTCTTGCTTAGCAACAGAATTGTGGTAGTCCAGGTAAGCCAAAGATTACCTCTATTCCTTCTAGTGATCCATATTTACTTAAAAAGTTAAAATGTATTGTTTTATACTTTAAACCAAAACCTGATCTATGTGTGTGCATGTATGCCCTATTAAGGAAGCCTTCAGGTACTCTTGCTTTTCCTTATATATGCATTTTTGTCCTTTTCCCAGCCTTTTATTTTAGAAAATATATTCATTGTAAATAATTTTAAATTTCCTTTAGTGCAAAACCTATCTCAAAGCAGTTTGCAAAAATAAAAAATCATATGCAAGAAATGGTAACAAGAAAATAGGTAAACATACTAAAATGCCTACATACTGTACATACAATGATGAAATTAGCTTTTTTTCAAAAGAATAAAGTCAGATATCTAACCCTGAACAAACAGAGCCCGTGAATGGAGGACTGCTATGGAACCAGATGACTAGAACATTTTATTTTAATGAAAAAAATTTTTTTAAATGTGGTAGTATATTGAAACTAATCCTAAGTACAGAATGGGTGTGAATCAGAGGTGGTATTCAGCAGGTTCTGACCAGTTCTGGAAAACCGGTAGTGGAAATTTTGAGTACTTCGGAGAACTGGAAAATACCACCTCTGACTAGCCCCACCCCCATCTATTATCTGCCTCCCGAGTCCCAGCTGATCAGCTGGGTCTTCTTTTGTTGCCCTGCACAGGAGAACAGAGCTGGAAAGCAGGTTAGTGGGGTGCAGAGAGAATGGAGATTTTGCAGTAACCTTCCCCCAGGAGTGGGGAGGGAATGGAGATTTTACAGTATCCTTCCCCTGCCATGCCACCAAGCCACACCCATCAAGCCACGCCCACAGAACCGGTAGTAAAAAAAATTTGAATCCCACCACTGGTGTGAATGATTGTTTATAACTTTTTGTAAGATTTAAAGAAGTTGGTTCCATGAAACAGCAAGTTATATATAAACAATGAATCTTCATTCTTGGCAACTGTGGGGACCTTGGATGAAGATACATCAGTATCATTTCTATTCCATACTTGGTCCATATTTTCTAAGAATCGAATGTCTGTTTTTTTCCCTTCAGCTCAAGCTTGTTGCTTGTGCAGTAATATCTGTAGCTTAGGTGTAGTATGAGGGTGAAGGTTCATTCTCCAAGCTTGTGAGTTGATTTCTGAACATTTCGTTACCAGGGTAAGTAACATCTTCAATGGAGTTTAGGGGATGTCGGTGTCAGTGTTCTTCTGTTTATAAGGGCTTCAGGTGTGAGTGTGTCAACTGAGTCTGGTGGGATTCAAAAATTTTTTACTAGCGGTTCTATGAGCGGGGCTTGGTGGGCGTGGCAGGGGAAGGATACTGTAAAATATCCAGTCAGAGATGGTATTTGCCAGTTCTCTGAACTACTCAAAACATCCGCTACCGGTTCTCCAGAACTGATCAGAACCTGCTGAATACCATCTCTGAACTGAAGGTATTGTGATGGGTCAACTGTGAATCATCAGTGATGGGTCTTGTGATAAGGAGATTACATCAAGTCAGGGTCATTGGAAGATGAACTGCTGGTGGTGGTGGGGTTGCGTGGGTTGGTTGAGGGTTCGTACTGTTTCTGTTTGGCTGTGCGGTTGCTTGTTGTTTGCCAATTGAAAAAAAAAATAGTGCTATCTTGAAAAATTGTTCCATCCAGACAAAACATCTATTCGTTTTTGGTAATGTTCCTGTAATAAAAGGAAATCAAATTGGTACATAAAAGCAAGTCATCTCTCCATATTCAAATGTTGTGTTATTTTCTTAAAATATATACAAGGTATTAACTCTCCCATAGAAATCCATTGGGCAGAAGCTGGATTGTGCACAACTTCATTGCACTTAAGTTTTCAAGCAACTTAGAAAGCATATCAAAAGTTTTGCAGTTCTCTTCTGGCATCTTGTGGCATTACATGTTGTAATGACTATTGTCTAAATGATTTAAGAAAAATAACCAATAGCTTCACTTGACATTTGAGGTTAACAGGTTTGTGAATTATGTAATTTGTGGGGTAGATTTTAAAAGATTAGTAATTACTTTAGTGCGACAGGCATCAAATGCAAGTAGTAAAATTCCTGCTGTATTTACATAGTTTGTCAAATCTGTAAAACGATGTAAAGTAAATGCTGCAATTTGTATCATTTGCATAATAACATTAACACGGCTGATGTACTTTCCAATTTAATGGAAAATTGGAATAACTGATTTTTAGCGCTAGCTACTCAAAGAGAGGCATTCACTGCTTCCAAATATATATACAAGTCTACAGAGGCTGCACCTCTCGTCTCATTATAGCAAATTATGTAATTTGAGTCTAGTTTCTAAAAAGGGATGTTTGACCCTTTGCAATCATGGAGTTACTCAGTCAAGACAGATGATTATGCTGCCATGCTACAAACCAGCTGGTTGTGGAATTCTGGGAATTGAAATCCACACATCTAAAAGTTTCTCAGATTGAGAATTGCTGCTGTACATAGAAGATGATTTAGTCTCCCATAGATGAAGCTTGCAGTACTTCCTAGGAATTAATTCTCCTAGGAATATTAACGTTCAGATTATAATTTTACCATAAGAATTTAAGATGGCAGGATGATATCACATTGGGGAAAATCTCCCTCCAGAAGACATTATTATAAAACCCAATTATTGTTTGAAGAGACATGCATCTTTTGAAATAGAAGATATGTTTTTTGTAATATTAAGATAACTCTTCTTATGATTGGTTTCAGACTTGAATCACCAACCCGATCTCTCACCATGAATGCTCCAAGAGGAATTCACATCCAAGCAAAAAATGGGGATCTTACTGGATTGTCTCATTTGGATATTGCATTCCATAGTACCAATGGGATGGTGAGATGTTAAAGATTTATTTAACATTAATAAATTTTCTATTTACAGTTGGTATTCAAGGGGAGTGATTGCTACATGAATCAAACTATCAGTTTTAGTTCCAGTAACTAAAGACTACTACTGACCTTGACAAGTTCAGATTTGTGACAAAGGTTATTTGATCCTTTAGAAATATATAATTTATATTAAGGCTTAAGATATTCTTAGAATATTATCAATGTCAACAAAAATGCAGGGGTGGGGAGAGGAAATTTAGTATTCAAAGGGATTTTTCTTAAATGGAGTGTTCTCTATTTAATGCTATTAATTTCCCATGTAAAAATCTTTGCTTTGCAAAACGTTTCCTGTTTCAGAAATCCTTACATTTCCTACACAGAGAGATTTGAAGGTATATCAACAGTTTCAGTGAAAGATTCCTATTTTGCATATTGATTGAGCATTATAAAACCATGATAATGCTGAATGGAGAAAGAAAATTTAAAAAGCAGAAATAAATTAAGGTGATTGGGAGGCTAAGGGGGAAAAAATTCATCAATTTGTCTTCTGGTGACTTAAATATTTTGTAACCAGTGTGACCCCTATTGCAGTAACCAACCTATGAAATGGCGCATCATCTTCTTAATATCCCATATCAACCCCCTGGCTCGCAAAGAACCTCTGCTTTACTAATAAAAGCCCCCTAGATGATGCACCAAGAATGCGTTAGAAATGTGTAATAGAAGCTTTCTATGTATATAAAGAATTATGCAGCCAACGAAACATGCTGATTGGAGTAACAGTTGACTTTGAGATTAAGAATAGACAACACTGTCTTCTTAATATACTGAAACAGCAGAGGAACACTGTTCCTCAGGCTGACATGTTTGCTGTGAATAAAGAAAGTGGGAAAAATATACCTCTTTTCGTCTTTGAGCTCCTTGACGAAATGGTGGACATAACTGTTTTAAATAAATGAAAGCATCAGCGTGCTGAAATGTTTAAAATGTGGAACACATTTCTTTGGGTTAACTGAAGGGTCAAGTTGAAATACTTTCCTGGTTTGGGGCACCACCTAAAGGAGATTTACGTCAACAATTAGATAGTGCTTTCCCAGGCTATATATAAAACATTATTTTAGCTCATTAAGACATATTGAATAATGTAAAGGAGACTTTGAACTTTCATTTGCAAACTCATAGTAAAGCTTCCATTAAATTGCTCAGTAATGAATCAAAGGAAAGAGTGGGCCCATTCTACCAGTGGTTTTTGAAGGTTTCTCTCTCCTTTTTAGACTTGAGGTTGTTACGGGGGGTATATTTGAAAACAGTTGGATATTTCTATCTGGTAAATGTACAACAAGAATTCTCTTTGTTAACAGTACAGCTACAAAGTTGATTTGTGCGCTTTTTCTTTGCAGATCTTTGATGCTCAAAATTTGCTACTGCCAAATTTGCTTCAAGGAACAAATGGAGAATCCAAGACATCTAAAAGACTTTATGAAATTTGTGCTTGCCCAGATGGAAGGTTATACTTATCAGTGGCTGATATGGTTTCTACTTGCTTAAAATACAGTCGTGATTGTCAATAAAGCACCAGAAGACAACTGGATTTTCTTTGGCATTCTTGCTTGGTTTGTAAAACCATCAAATGGAAGATTTGGATACGGTAATTTAGTTGTTTGGAAAACATGATTGGCTTTAGGTTTTATCCAGCAATGGGATCCTACCTGTTCCATTACCAGTTTGGTGATTGCACACGCATCTAATGCACGCACGCAGCTTTCCACACACCAACTGAGGCCTGCAGCGCCAAACATCTGAGGTTAAAGGAGAGAAAAGTGCATGGGTGAGTGGGAGGACCCTACATTTTTCTGTTCTTTCTCTTCTCAGCTTGTGATAAAAATCAACCATTCAGGTATTCAGACAACTGAATACTGGAGACATGTGAACAATATATAAGAGCTTTATTATTAAGTTTTACAAAAGGGAATTCTGCCCTTGGGCAGAAAACATTTCTCCCAGGAGGGCTGGGGTTTATATAGAGGTTCAAATATACAGACTCTGCCCCTTTCCTGGGTTCACAATCTATCCAAGCTATGTATCTTCCTACGCAACACCCCTGTTATTGTAGCATATCATCTGTTTCCTCGTCCTATTTACCCATTTCCATTTCCAGTAATCTCCATCATTAAAAAGACACTGGTCAGCGTAACCTGCCAAATATGTAAACTTTATACAAAATAATAGAGAATTCTTACATAATATTCCAGTAAATTATATTAGGTTAACACAGAGGTTAAAAATGGCGTTACCATTGCTTTATATTTTCACAGGTATAATTTCACATATCACACAGCTGATTGGAGGCTTTTCCCCCTCCTTTCAGTTGATGGCGACCGGCAGCTCCGTCCGAGGGGAGCTCCGCCGAGCGCCTGCTTCTGCCGGTTAAGCCGGCCTCCCCCCTCGACCCCCATATGCTGAGGGGGTTCCGAGGGGTTTCGCCCCGTTTGGGGCGTTAGAAGAGCCGCCAGAGCCGCCGGGAGGCCGCCCGGGTGACTCTTTGGGGCGGCGGCGGCGGCGGCAGCGTTTCAGCCGCGGCGGCCGAAAGGCCAGGCGTGGGGGCCGCGATGGTCGAGAGGCTGGGCATGGAGCCCGCCTCCCCCCTCTCCCCCAGCATGCAGAAGAGCCGCCGGAAGAGCCGCCGGGAGGCCGCCCGGGTGATTCTTCGGGGCGGCGGCGGCGGCGGCGGCGGCAGCGATTCAATGGAGGCCGCGGCGGCCGAGAGGTTAGGTGTGGGGGCCGCGGTGGTCGAGAGGCTGGGCATGGAGCCCGCCTCCCCCCTCGACCCCCAGGTACAGAAGAGCCGCCGGAAGAGCCGCCGGGAGGCCGCCCGGGTGATTCTTCGGGGCGGCGGCAGCGGCGATCCAGCAGAGGCCGCGGCGGCCGAGACGCCAGGCGTGGGGGCCACGGTGGCCGAGAGGCTGGGCATGGAGCCCGCCCCCCCCTCGACCCCCAGGTGCTGAGGGGGTAGCGAGGGGTCTCGCTTTGGCTGGGGTGTCGGAAGAGCCGCCGGAGGAGCCGCCGGGAGGCCGCCCGGGTGACTTTTTGGGGCGGCGGCGGCGGAGATTCGGTGGAGGCCGCGGAAGCCGTGGCGGCTGCGGCGGCCGAGAGGCCAGACGTGGAAGCCGCGGTGGCCGGGAGGCCGGGCATGGAGCCAGCCTCCCCCCTCGACCCCCATGTATTGAGGGAGTGTCGAGGGGTCCCGCTGGGCATGGAGCCCGCCTCCTCCCTCGTCCCCCAGCTGCAGAAGAGCCGCCGGAAGAGCCGCCGGGAGGCCGCCCGGGTGATCTTTTGGGACGGCGGCAGCGGCGATTTTACGGAGGCCACGGCGGTAGTGACGACGGACGTGGACCTGGCCCCCCCCCTTGGCCCCCATCCATTGAGGATGCAATTGGCAGGGGCAACAACAGGACTGGCTGGCCCGAAGGACGCCGGTGATCTCGGTGGTGGTCCCTGATCCGACGACGGCGAGGGCTAGAAGAACATACTCCTCGGCGGAATTGCGGGCCCTCGGGAGGGTCCCCCACTCCCTGGAGTGGCCCTCCGGTCTATCGATGGCCTACCTCAAGGACGGTTCCTGGGATCCGGAGAGGTGGCATGGCCATCAAAAAAGGATTTTTAGAGGGGGTTTTAAACTTTTTAGATTTTTATTCGGGGTTTTATCGAGGTTAGGGAGGGCGACGAAGAGAGGGTTGGGGGATGGAAATTTATTGGGGTTAGGGAGGGTACCCGGTCCGGGTTTGGGGGATAGCCCGGGGGGATTTGGAGTCAGCCAGGCTGGAGTGCACGTCTGGGGGAACCCAGAGGGTCATGAGTCGTGGGGGCAAACACAGGGGGTGGGTTTCATTGGCACCATAAGTGGGAGGGGCAGATATGACGGGGGTAGAGGGCCATATCAAGTTAGGGGATCGCGTGCCCGCTGTCTCCAAGCGGTGGCGCGCTCCGACCCTCCCGACCCGTCTGGCAGGCCTGGTTGTGCAGAGTCTCAGGCCCTGAGTACCCGGCTGATGTTATGTAATGCCAGGTCCGTCGTTAACAAGGCCCCCCTGATTTGCGATCTCATTCAGGAGGAGGGTGCGGACCTGGCAGGGGTCACCGAAACCTGGTTGGGCCCAGAGGGCGGTGTCCCTCTGGTAGAGATTTGCCCACCAGGTTTCCAAGCATTCCATCGACCAAGGTCTCAGGGAAGGGGTGGTGGGGTGGCGGCGATTATTAGAGAAGTCCTTTGTCCTAGGGAGGCCACTGTTCCTCAGACGGCTGGTTGTGAGTCTCTCTTTGTGAAGTGGGGTCGGGGGGTTCAGATGGGCCTGTTGATAACGTAACTGGCTCCCTGCCACGTGTCATCGGCCCTGCCCGGGCTCCTCGAGGTGATAGCCGGGCTGGCGGTTGAAACCCCCAGGCTTTTAGTCATGGGTGATTTCAACCTGCCTTCGCTCGGGGAAACCTCTGGGGTGGCCCGGGAGTTCCTGGCTTCCATGACGGCCATGGATCTGACCCAATTAGTTTCTGACCCCACTCACACGGGGGGACACACACTGGACCTGATTTTCGCCTCTGGTCAGTGGTTGAATGATCGCGTTGGAGATCTAGTTATAAAACCCTTGTCATGGTCCGATCATTCTCTTCTTAGACTGGACTTCGGTGCCGCCACCCCCCATCGCAGGGAGGCGGAGCCGAGGAGATGGTTCCGCCCCAGGCGCCTGATGGATCCGGAACGGTTCCAGATGGAGCTTGGGCCATTTCCTGAAACTCTGGCTCATAACTCGGCCACAGACTGGGTGGCCACCTGGGATAGGTTGGCCGCGGAGGCTCTGGACCGAGTTGTGCCTTTGCGACCTCTGACTCGGCATAGATCCCACCTGGCTCCGTGGTTTACGGGGGAGCTGAGGGGGATGAAATGCCGGAAAAGACGTCTGGAGGGCATCTGGAGGGCCAGTCGTGCTGAGTCTGATCGGACACAGGTGAGGTCCTATATTAGGACCTACCTAGTGGCGATAAGGGCGGCGAGGCGTTCACACTTCTCCGCCCTTATTGCGTCTGCAGAAAATCGGCCTGCTGCCCTGTTTAGAGTGACCCGCTCCCTGCTTGAGCCGAGAGCGCGGGAGGACCTCTTGCAGGGTAAAGCAGAAGAGTTTTTCCGATTTCTGCATGATAAAATCTCCCAGATTCGGGATGGGCTGGACTCCAGTTGGGTGGTCCCGGGGGAGGTGTCCGGGGCAGGTCTTGAGACGGTTATCTGGGAAGAGTTTGATCCTGTGACCGCCGAGGGTGTGGACAGACTTCTGGGGAGGCTGAATGCCACCACATGTTTATTGGACCCGTGCCCTTCCTGGTTGGTTTCTACCTCCAGAGAGGTGACACGAGGCTGGCTCCAGGGGATTGTCAACGCTTCGTTGACGGAGGGGGCACTTCCGACCGCCCTGAAAATGGCGGTGGTGCGGCCCCTCCTCAAGAAGCCTTCCCTGGACCCGGCTCTTTTGAATAACTATCGTCCTGTCTCCAACCTTCCCTTTGTGGCGAAGGTTGTTGAGACTGTGGTGGCGCGTCAGCTCCCTCAGTATCTGGAGGAAGCATCCTATTTAGATCCGTTCCAATCGGGCTTCAGGCCCGGGCACAGTACTGAAACAGCATTGGTCGCGTTGGTAGATGATCTCTGGAGGGCCCGTGACAGAGGTTATTCCTCTGTCCTGGTCCTCTTAGATCTGTCGGCGGCTTTTGATACTATCGACCATAGTATCCTATTGCGGCGGCTGGAGGGGTTGGGAATTGGGGGCACCGTCTTGCGGTGGTTCTCGTCCTTCCTCTCGGACCGCTCGCAATTGGTGTTGACGGGGGGGGGGGAGAGGTCCACCCCTAGGCCCCTCATGTGTGGGGTGCCTCAGGGGTCGGTCCTCTCCCCTCTTCTGTTCAACATCTATGTGAAGCCGCTGGGAGAGATCATCCGTGGTTTTGGGGTGAAATGCCATCTGTATGCTGATGACACTCAGCTTTACATCTCCACCCCAAGCCACCCCAACGATGCTGTGGAGGTTATGGCCCGTTGCCTGGAGGCTGTGCGGAACTGGATGGGCGAGAACAGGCTTCGACTCAACCCTTCCAAGACCGAGTGGCTGTGGTTTCCGGCAGCCCGATATAGTCAGCTGACTCCATCGCTGGCTATTGGGGATGAGATCTTGACCCCCACAGAAGGGGCACGCAATCTTGGTGTCCTCCTGGATGTACGGCTGTCTTTGGAAGAGCATATTACGGCTGTCTCCAGGGGGGCTTTTTATCAGGTTCGCCTGATACGCCAGATGCGGCCCTTTCTTGATCGGGACGCCTTACGCACAGTCACTCATGCCCTGGTCACCTCCCGTCTGGACTACTGTAATGCCCTCTACATGGGGCTCCCTGCGGGGAGCACTCGGAGGCTTCAACTGGTACAGAATGCAGCCGCGCGGGTGGTTATGGGAGCGTCGAGATACTCCCACGTGACGCCCCTCCTGCGCGAGCTGCATTGGTTGCCAGTGGCCTTCCGGGTTCGCTTTAAAGTACTGGTTTTGGTCTTTAAAGCGCTCCATGGCATCGGACCAGGATACTTACAAGACCGCATTCTGCCAGTAGTCTCCCACCGACCGGTGCGCTCCCACAGAGAGGGTCTCCTCCGGGTCCCGACGCCTTCTATGTGTCGTCTGGTGACCCCGAGGAATAGGGCCTTCTCTGTGGGGGCACCCGCCCTTTGGAATGGGATGCCCCCTGGATTACGAACGACCAGTGACCTGAGGGCCTTCAGACGTGACCTGAAGACCTGGCTCTTCGAGCAGGCCGGCCTGAGCTGACTAATGGGATTTTAAATGGGGTTTTTAGATTACTTGGGACGGGGTATGATGTTTTATTGATTTTAATTGGGGTTTTTAGATTTGGGACAGTCTAGTATTTAATTCTTTTTTAAATAATTTATACTTTGTTTATTTGTATTTTAGTTGGCTGTTCACCGCCCTGAGTCCTTCGGGAGAAGGGCGGTATATAAAACTTAGAAATAATAAATAATAATAATAATGTAGGAGGCCTTTTTTTTTACTACTGGTTCGGCTGAACCGGTCCAAACTGGTAGCATACCACCACTGGTTATTATCAGATATCAGGTGGATAAACATGATTTGTCATTTATAGCTGGAACGCCTTCTTTCTCTTAGTCTTAAATTTCTTGATTATATTAGAACAGCAGTTTACTGCCAAAATCTACAGCTATTTTTCGGGGCATTGTTTCAAGACCTTCCTTATTTATCCAGCTTTAACAGAAATGTGAAGAAGGAAGTTTGATCAATCTGCATATTTTGGCAACCTGCCAAGGGAACACCAAAATGTCTGAACATCTCAATAATCCAAACAAAGAGAGTTTCAATTTTAAAAGGATTTCCCAAAACTGTTATTTATGTTGTGTATATCATGACTTTCTGCTCTTTGGCCAGTAGGATTAGGCTAGAAGCCCTGTGTATTCTCATAACACTATTTTTCATTTATTTATTTATTTATTTTATATACCGCCCCCTCTCCCAAATTGGGACTCGGGGCGGTGCACAGCCCAACTAAAACAATACAATATCAGATATAAAATTTAAAAATAGATTAAAAATGGATTAAATTTATGGCTGAAAGATTTAAGACTACAATAAAATAATAAAAACAGGGTAAAAATTACAAAATTAAAACCTTCCAATAGTACTAGGCCAGACCGGCTTGTTGGAAAAGATGGGTCTTCAATGCGCGCCGGAAGGTTCGCAGGTCAGGGATAGTCCGCATCTCTGGGGGTAACTCACTCCAAAGGGAGGGTGCTCCCACAGAGAAGGCCCGCACCCTCGGGGCCGCCAGCCAGTATCGTCCAGCTGACGGCACCCTGTGAGAGCACACTGGCCGGTGGGAGGCCGATGGTGGCAGCAGGCAGTCCCATAAGTACCCGGGTCCCAAGCCATGGAGCACTTTAAAGATGACCACCAACACCTTGAATCGCACCTGGAAGGCTACCGGGAGCTAATGCAGCTCACGCAGGAGCGGTGTAACATGGGAGCTCCGAGAAGCCCCCAAAATCACCCGCGCAGCCGCATTCTGCACTAGATGGAGCCTCTGGATGCTCTTCAAGGGGAGCCCCAAGTAGAGAGCATTGCAATAGTCTAGACGGGAAATGACGAGGGCAGAAGTGACTGCGAAGCGATCCAGAAAGGATCCGATACAGAAAGGGCCACAACTGGAAGATCCGTCGGACCTGATAAAAAGCCCCCCTGGCGATGGCCGTTATATGATCTTCCAATGACAGCTGTACATCCAGGAGGACACCAAGATTGCGTGCCCTCTCCGTGGGGGTCAAAATTTCTCCCCCCACAGCCAGCAATGGAATAAGCTGGCTGTATCTGGGCGCAGGAAACCACAGCCACTCAGTCTTGGTTGAGTTGAGTCGGAGCCTGTTTAAACCCATCCAACTCCGCACGGCCTCCAGGCACCGGGTCATCACTTCAACGGCTTTGTTGGGGTGGCCTGGAGTAGAAATGTATAACTGAGTATCGTCAGCATACTGATGGAACTCTACCCCAAAACCACAGATGATCTCACCCAGCGGCTTCACATAAATGTTGAACAGCAGGGGCGAGAGCACAGACCCCTGAGATACCCCGCAAATCAAGGGCCTCGGGATCGACCTCTGCCCCCCTGCCAACACAAATTGCAAATGGTTGGAGAGGAAGGAGGAGAATCACCGTAACACGGTGCCCCCCACTCCCAACCCCCCCAACCACTGCAATAAGATACTATGGTCGATAGTATCAAAAGCCGCTAAGAGATCTAACAGGACCAAGACAGAGGAACAACCCCTGTCACGGGCCCTCCAGAGATCATCCACCAACGCAACCAACGCCATCTTTTAAGTTTCTTCACCTTCACTCAACCCAAACACCATTAATAAGCATAGTGCTCTTTCAGTTATCTTCTAGTAAAGTTATACTAAATTCTAGGAAACAAATCTGAAAAATCTTTTCACCTACATTTCAGAGGTTCTGACCAGTTCTAGAGAACCGGTAGCAGAAATTTTGAATAGTTTGGAGAACTAGTTCGGAGAACTGGGAAATACCATATATACTCTGACTGCCCCGCCCCCACCTATTCTCTGCCTCCTGAGTCCCAGCTGATCATCTGGGTCTTTTGTTGCCCTGAACTGGAGAATGGAGCTGGAAAGCAGGTTAGGGGGGTGGGGAGGGAATGGGATTTTGCAGTATCCTTCCCCTGCCACTCCCACCAAGCTACAATACGCCCACCAAGCCACACCCACAGAACTAGTAGTTAACAAAAACTGAATCTCTACATTTGTCTTTGCATACCTGATAGTGATTATATCTAAAGAGTTGGGACTAAGTAAAGAAACAGCAGGGGTGGGGGGAAGGTAGCTACTCTGAAATTATTCCTTTAAATTATTAATCAGTTCACAGCTACCCCCAAACTGGTAACTAAAAATAGGCATGGGAATATAGAGTGTAGCAGATGAGCTGTTCCTGGGGAAAGCAGCCTCCACATTTTTCCTATGTTGTGTTTCAGTCTTTGTTTTCAGCCCCAAAGCCTGGTTGTGGGAGCTTTGATGACTGTGGGATTTTCTCTGTTGCTGCTTAATGCCTCTAATGTCAATTTGTAATAAATCCCACCTCATCCTCAATTTGCTGCCCCAGTTTCTATTGAAAATCTACAGGAAACCTCTGGTTTCAGCATAGGTGAAGTATCATCAATATGCTGGTAAAATTCAGACATAGATCTCTGCCTCGAGGCTGTTCAGATGATGCTGTCTTTTCCAGTGCCTGGAAGCTGCGAGAGTTTGAAAGGAAAGAAAAAGTTTCAAGGCTCCAAAAATACTTTGCTATTCTTCTAATCCAGGGGGGTCAAACTGGCAGCCCACGGGCCAGGTGCATCACACCAGAGGTGGTATTCAGCAGGCTCTGACCAGTTCTGGAGAACCAGTAGCTGAAATTTTGTGTAGTTTGGAGAACCGGCAAATGAACCTCTGACTGGCCCCGCCCCCATCTATTTGCTGCCTCCCGAGTCCCAGGTGATTGGCTGGGTCTCCTTTTGTTGCCCTGCACAGGAGAACGGAGCTGGAAAGCAGATTAGTGGGGTGAGGAGGGAATGGGATTTTGCAGTAACCTTTCCCCAGGAGTGGGGAGGGAATGGAGATTTTACAGTATCCTTCCCCTGGAAGTCAGGTGGGAATGGAGATTTTACAGTATCCTTCCCCTGCCACACCCACCATGTCACGCCCACCAAGCCACACCATGCCATGTCCACAGAATCAATAGTAAAAATGTTTGAATCCCACACTTCATCATACGCTGGCCATGCCCACTCAAGCTCTGCAAATGGGGAAAAAGTCACAAAATGTCACGTGACGGCAATGTAACGCTGCATATTTGACACCCATGTTCTAAGCCAGGGCTCTCCAATGTTGGCTACTTTAAACATGGAAGTTAGGCTTTGCTGGCTGGGGAATTTTGAGAGCTGAAGTCCTCCAGGCTAGTAGCCAAGGTTGAAGATCCATGTTCTAAGCAGATGTCTTTATTGTTCCTTACCTATAGGCAGAAATCTTGCCAAACTAAAGCAGACTACTTGCACCATAAAACATAAGGGAACCATTATGGAGGAGCCATCTTGCCCCACTTTCTCTCACACAAACTAACTCTAAACTGTGGTGTCTCTTGCTCCTCTGGAATGCAATCTCTCCTTCCTGGGAATCTGAACAATAACCCATAAGCCTAACAGGCTGGCTGTGGGTTTTACTGCATGCACACATAAACCCAGGGGTGGGATTCTACCAGTTCGCACCTATTCGCTAGAACTAGTTGTTAACATTCTAAGCAGTTCAGAGAATCGGTTGTTAGAAGAAATTACTGGCCTAATCCTGCAAGGCAGGCAGGAAGGAAACATTTGGTGTTGCTTACAGAAACTGCCTCTCCATTAACCCTTATTACATTCTTGGCAGGACTAGACTTCCTGTCTCTGGAACTTATGTAGAGTTTTTTCCCCTCCTTTGCTGGTACTTTGCTTGTGTGGAGTGACCATTCAAAGTTACAATGGCACTGAAAAAGTGACTTATGACCATTTTTCACACTTACGACTGTTGCAGCATCCCCACAGTCATGAGGCCAGGTGAGGAGATGCGTGCCTCGATGTGATATTGAGTTGGCCACGCCCAGCCAATAACATGACCACCAAGCCACATCCACCTAGTCACAAGATCACGCCCACCAACTAAGCCACGCCCACAGAATCGGTTGTTAAAAAAATTGAATCCCACCCCTGCATAAACCCTCCCCCCCAAAAAAAACTCTGAAAGGGGTTAACTTTTCCACAGACAGTATGGTGTGCAATGTGGCATCCTTATGGACTCGTAGGTGTGGCTTAAGCAGAAGGTGGCACAATGGCCAGGAGACTTAATTCACAAATCCATTTGATACACCAATTATATTCCTATATCAAGAGACACTGCTCAGTCACACATGCTTAAATCACTACCCATTTGCACTATTAGTTGGGCTATTACAACATGGTCTACGCCGCCTTTTGAAAAATATTTGAGTGATTCAAATGTTCCTGAATGTGGTATAGAATTTTGGGCACAGCACATGATGCCCATGTAATATTACTGCTATATGTATTGCACTGGTTTCCAGGTGTGATTCAAGATGTCAGTTGTCATCTTTATAGCCCCACATAGCCCAGGCCCAAGTAAATTGTGGGAATGCTTGCCTATAGTGACTCTTGCCTATCCCACCAGATTTGACAGGTATACTTCAGGTCCCTTCTGGGAAGGACCCAGGAGGCATGTTTTTTCTGCCTGTCTTCCTCCTAGACTTTCACAATACCCTAAAGACTTTGGTTCTTCAAACACTGGGGCCTGGTATGTGCGTTTTGCTTTTTATGCTGGTACAGAGAAGGATGCTGAACTATGTTTGTATACATACTCTGTGTATGTATACTGCCTGGTTAAGAGGGATTGCTCCATGAATTTATTCAGTTGCTTGCATGCATGAAAGAATAAATGAACAGAAAACAAAAACAAACTTCACAAAAGTATGGGAATCAAGGTGTTAAAATAAAGGGCAAATCCAAGATATGACCCATTTTCTCAAAAGCAAGAGACATGGTAATTTTTCCTTGAGCAAATCAACTAAATTGGGCTTTTCCATCTCCAGTAGTTCTAATACAAAAGTTTCAACTCTGCAAAAGTGGTAAATGGGGATGGATTTTTTTTCAGTTTGCTATCCTAACTCATTGACTTTCAATTTTTGGAAGCTCAAATTGACTCCCCTCTCTATTTCAAACCCATGAATTACGGTCTGGTGCTCATTCAGGAGGCCCCTTCTAGTAAACTGAAAGCTAAGGCACCATTTGTAAATTGCAATTTTCTTCTCACAAAAGCAAAACAAGAAAATAATTAAAAGTGTTGAGGCGAAGGGTTGGAAGGTGTGTTCTCTCATGAGCACTACTGGTAAAACAGATGATTTAAAAACCAACACACACAGCCTGAAGAGTTTTTTGAGTTTTATTATTCAATTTTATGTTATGGCACTTAGCAGCGGAAATAATCACATGGCTTTGCAATCAAAGCCTTAAAGATTTCAAAGCCTAGAATTTACTGAGCTATTTTTCCAAACACTTTTTTACATTTGTTTCAAGAGTTACCATTTTTTTCTTCCGTATTGCAATTATTATTTTCTCTATAATCATTTTTTTTTTTTTGCAAATTACATTTTTAAGTGAAATGATAGTTTCAGTGTACTAATCAGTGAAATTTACAGTCATTATATAATGGAATACAATACTAACTACAACAGGTTTATTGATACAAGTTTGTTTTACAAATATTTAATAATTTACATAGCATTATCAAAAGTATAACAATTTATAAAAGAAACTGTATGAACTAAAAAACTCAAATTTCTTTATGTGCCACTGTGTGAGATAAAATAAAAAAGCGTAACATTGCAGCACCATTTAAAATGTATTTTAAAAAAATACCCCACTGAATACCAAAATACATTAATTTTTATATTATTTCTAATGGTGACTCGTTAAAAAAAATAAATAAAACACAAAGCTAAATCAAGGCAAGGTCTGAAAGATGGTTTGGTGTGCAGTTTCAAAAAATCCTACAGAAAGTGATATGTGATATACATGTAATTCTCATCCAATGAAAGATGTGAACATATTCAAAGCACCTAAATTATATAGAAAATATATTGTGTTGAAAAGTCATTAAACAAGTAGGATTAAAATGATGTGCAGTCCACAATAATCTTTTCATGTAATAATGCAGCAGAGGTATAACCATATTCCATTTGGAATAAAATGAATGTCCATAACAAACAAATGTATACAGACTTTTCCAGCAGAAATTTTCTCCGTAGATTTTTTTCTTAAAAAAGAATAATATACTCAGTCTTCCATTAGTACACTGAAAATGACAGCTCTTGGGAAAAAGTTGGATGAATACATACAAGCAAATTTTACTAACCATAGTCCAAAGCAGTATTTCTCTGCCTTGGTCACTGTTAGATATGTGGACTTCAACTCCCAAAATCCCCCAGGCAATAAGGGGAATTCTGGGAATTGAAGCTCACACATCTAAAAATGGCGAAGATTTAGAAACACTGTCCAATGCTTTGGTTATATAAAGTGCACTTTATCCCTGTTAATTGTACCACTTTATTGTGTACATATTTTACAGCCCAGTCACTGACAAATCTTTAAATACATATTCTACTATATGCTAATAGGCTCAGATTTTTACAAAGTCTCTATATTCTTAACTCCGCATGCCTGAGGACAGAACATGGCATTCAGTGAAAGAGATAAAAAGTTATCATGGAAATGTTGCAAAGTAGCAGAGGATGGCACAACTTTTGACAGGTAACATTTTAATCATGATAAGCTATGGCAAGATTCGTGACTGTTCACTTGCCCAACACTTCTTGGCTATAAAGCTAGTCTCTGTTACTTTCTAGTAATGGACAGATTCACTTACCTAGATCTGCAGGACTACTTACTTTTGCCCTAATCAACGCAGAATATATTTATTACATTTACAATCTGCTAAAACCTGTGTATCCTCTGAAGTACAGTAACTACACAACAAAATCACATTTTTGTTCCATCATATTGAGTAACTACTTCTTGCTAACAAAAGTGAACTCAAATGTACTCTTATCGTAGCTATAGCAATTATCTTCTCTGGAGATAAACATATGACTTCCATTCCTGTTAAACAAAGGCGTCTGACTGAATACATGACATACCTACAAGAACATGCCACCAGAAAGTAGCTTTAAAAAAAAAAATGGTGAAAAACATGGCACAAATCCACCGTATCTTTAACATCTCTCATATCTTCTGTTGTATAAAGTTTTCAAGTTTTATAATAATACATGCTGTACACTCCATCACTCTCATGGCAACTTCAGAAGTGAACCTGTCATTTGGAACTTGTGGAAAAGGAAGGAGGTCCGGATAGCGTGTTTTCAAGCTATCCACTCCATATGCTTCCAGTGTGTGGACGTCATTTGTAAGACCTTCAAGCTGTTGGCTGTATTCTTCAATTTTTTGTGCTAATGCAGTCGGTTTCACATCTTTATCCGACTTACCCCTTACTGCATAATCAGCAGCAATCAGAGCTAATTTAGTGGATAGGTAACATTTAAAGCAGACCCACTCATTGGCATTTTTATGAAGATCATTTCTGGCAGCTGAAAAATTTGCTCTAGCTTGCCTCAACCATCTACGTGCTTCAACGGGATTTCCAACAGATTTGAACGTAGGTGGCACAAAAAATCGCTGTGAATATGAAGGGCCGGTAGAGGAATGACTTTTTTCTTTAGAGTGTTGTCTTTCAGACTTATGGCTTGTGGCTTCTTGATTCCACGAAGTATAAAACCTTTGAAATGAAAATTTGTCTGACTGAAATCGAGAAGCTGAGGATGAAAATGTCCGCCTGGATGCCCTGTCTGTATTTTGATCGATAAATGCCTGCTTTTCTAGTCTGTTAATCTCATTTTGTAAATGCTTGAAAACCTCATTGGCTAGATCAAGGTTGTCTGCATTTTTGTCTGGATGCCATTTAAGATAAAGCCTTCTAATAATCTTTTTCCGTTCAGATTCTGGAAGCTTCCAGGCTTGTTCTACCACTGATGTCACTTCCCTTAAAATTTCTGGTAGAGAATTTGCCTTACCCTTTTTGGGAGAATGATGTTTAGAAGATGAGGACGATTTATGGCTCTCCCTGCCCGGAAAAAGAGGAGGGATTGTCCTTGGTCCATGGGCTGGAAATTCAGTAGGACTTGTTGGAGTAGATGGGGTGCTGCCCTTGCTTTGAGAACTCTCATCGGGTCTGGAAAATTTGTATAAATCAAGGGAACTTACAATTTTGTATTCGCTATATCCAATGTCAATTTGATAAATCTTCCCCAAAAAACTGGAGTTTTCAGCATCTTCTCTTACTACTTCTTGCACTATTATGGCATATGTATATGTTGGATGGTAAGATCCATAGATATCACCTCCTTCAGCATCAACAAGATACCCAACGTATTCACCTGGATAAAAAACATTCATTGGATCCATGAGAAGAGTATAATGGATTTCGGGTGGAATAGGAGTACCAGGCATCGGTAGCTCAAGTTTGGATGGTTCTGAAGAGTCATACTTGACACCTAAACTGTCAAGCTTCTCGCTAATTCTGTAAATATCATTGCAGCCCAGCATTGCAATTAAATAGGAAGTATCAGAAATAAGATTATCAGTTGCAGATTTCAGGGTCATTGCTAAAGCTAAAAGGAAATTTATGTCTTTGCTATCAGAATGCTGTATGTAGAGTAGTATTACCGCATTTCCATATCGCTTTAAAAAGGCGAATGTTTCGCTTTTACTGTGAGGAATGGGGGCAAAGCCTTTAACTCTCAAAGTTGTTTGCAACTTCTCAAAACAAGAAACTTTCAAGCCTTCTCTTAAGGTCTTGCAAAGTTTTATGGCTTTTTCTTCATTGGCTAAAAACGTGTTGTCATTTTCATGTTTCATAATCCTAATAAGTCCTGTAATGAACTGTTCAGAGGACAGCAGTAACTGAAGCCTGCCCTGAAGTGAACACAGTGCTCCGAATTGGCAAGTTTTAGGTGAATCTTCATCCAACTGCTCTTCAAGGATACTGCTGAGGAGGCGAGGCCTCAACTTCTGAGGAAACAGCATTATCAGCTTAGTGTGAAAACCATGGTCTTTCCCTAAGTAACACTGGCTAAGATCAACCAGCATTTGGACACCAATGTTTCCTTGTATTCTGCTTTTATAATGCGGCGCATCATCAAAAACTAAGATGCTTGATTTTACCAATCTACCATCCTGGCTTGGAAGATAAAGAGCCAGTTCTCGCACATTCTCAAGGTCATTTCTAACTTTAACAGATTCATTCTGAAGGCTTTTAAAAAGGCCAGAAACAACTCGCTTAACAGTGCGCATTTCATTCGGGTCAAGCTGCTTTCCCTCAGAGTTCTTGAATATGCGACTCAAAACCTCCACATACTGCTTTGTTGAAATGACATCTTCAGTGCCCAGGTGTTTAAACAGTTGGTGGAAGGTGCCAAGTTCTAAAGGAAGTTTGTATAGGTATGGTTTGAAGTCAGATTCATATTCCAGATTTATTACTACTTCCTCTGGCTTCAATAACTTCCAGCCTTCTTCAACCATCACAAAAGCAACTCCTCGAAGCTGAAACCGGAATTCCTTTTTCTCTGTACTAAGAAATTCATAGATGCTCCTTAGAACCTTAGCCCTCGTTTTTATCATATCTTCATCCAAAGTTGTTATATTGCATATATTTCTACAGTTATTTATAACTTTGTCTAAAGGAGGATCCAAGTTGACATTAAGCATTGTTAAAACCTGCTCAAGTTGTTCTTGTGGACCAAGACTGCTCCCTTCTTGTTCTCTGATACTTAAAGGTGTGGCTTTTTCTGGAAGTATAGGACATGAAGTCCAAAGAAGTTGCAAAACATCCGTTTGTTTGAATTTAGGGTTTACTTGGGCTCCACTAAATTTAATAAGAGGAAGCGTGCCATTAACTTCTTGATATTGTGGATGAAATCTAACTATTTCAGCAGGTGCACGTTCTGGACACAAGAATGCAATTAAAGACAATTCTTTAAGGAAGTTTCCAGATAATAAATCAGTTCTTTCTTGAAATATATGGTGAAGGAGGACATCCACTGTATTCTGCAGGGTATCCTTGGTCCAATTTTCAGTGTTGGCTCTCATGCTAATCTCTTTAGCAAACTGCAGTAACTGATGTTGGGAAATAATGTGCTTTAGTCCCATATTTCGAAGCAATGCCACCCATGATATCAGAAAAGCAGCACGGTTTTTTGGTTTTGTGAGCTGTTCCAATTTTTTAAAGAAATCTTGAGGTATGAACAGTTTTTCAGGAAGCATAACTTCAAAGACTTTTACAGTCCTGTCATAAAAATATTTTGCAGGTTTTAGTCTATTACATGCATCATGGATGATCAAAAAGCTCTCTAACTTCTCAAACAGCTGCTCCTTTAGTTCCGATGATTCTTCAATGCTAGAAAGCCTATTTTTCAAATGAATCAGATGTTCTAGTTTTGCATCGTAAGACAGGCTTTCAATCTTTGGTAAAAGGTGCTTTAAATAAACTTCAAGATCATCTACTGGAACACAGTCTAGCACAGTGTGCAAATCTTTCAAGTGGATTTTTTCTTCAAGGAAAGCAACTGAAGTCGTCTGTGTCCATTTATCCACTTCAATGGAGGGAATGTTTCTTGTGAGTACATAGCATGCCCCACATTTTGATAAGCTAATGTATCGTCCGCTGATAGATTTGTAGCATGGAAGGGACTTCAAAACTTTTATGTCATCTTCAGAAGTCAGGTGATTTAGGTTGCAACTGAAATACATCAAGAGGGCCTCAAAGTCATTTTCAGCTAACTTTTCTGTCTTAAACATTGAAGTTTGAATCATATAATGCATAGCTCTTAAAATGCTTGAAGGGTTATCTATATTTGCTGTATGTCCTGACAGCAGGAGAACTAGAGGATTGTCTTTGGAGCAAATTTTGTTCAAGGCAAGTTGAATACAACCAGTTTTCATCAAAGCATGGAAAACTTTATCTGTTTGGGAATTTGGGAAGAGAGCTATGTGCATAAGGCTGAGAGGAAGCAACACATCACAATCTGGTACAACAAGCTGATTAGAGGAGACAGTAAATTTTGTGCCTGGAAGCAATGTCCAATCCTTCAGGATCTCAATAACATTTTCAAATGTTGTTTTTGCCTCTTCCTGGTCATCTTTGTCATTTACAGATTCACCAATAAAATGCCACGAATTCTTAAGCCAGGATTCAGTTGCAAAGTTCTCTTTCCATCTCATACACCCCCTTGCTTTGTATTCTCTTGGTAACACAGACGACAATAAATCAGCAAAACTGGAGATATCAAATATTTTTGCTACATTGCAATTAAGTAGGATATTGCTGTACCGCAAATACAGGGTGTTCATAAACAAATCTTTACGAGATGGAATTAATTCATGATAGGTTGTTAAGAACTTTGGGCGTTTCGAATCAAATACTTGCAACACGCTATCAAGTGTAATGAGCAGAGGCAATCCTTCAATCTGGATCTCATTTTCTTCTGTGTCTTTAAAACAGTAATCAACAAGAAGCTTTAGACTGTGGAAAAGTTTTAAATTTGTCTGTTGAAGACGACAGGGCAACTTTCCAATGTGGCAATTAGAATCCGGAGAGGAAAACGTCATCAAGAATGATCGAACATCAGCAGGAGTTACATAGCTCACAGGAATGTCAGCATCCACAAGACAGTGATAAAGATTTGCAGTTTCATCACAGCTATAAATCAAGTTAAAGCCAATTTCTAAGAGAAGATGTTTGAGTCTATACACATTTTCTGCCACAGTTTTACGAGTCGTGATGTTGTACTCAACATTTTTGAGGTGCTGCAGCTCATCTTGTAACAAATTGTCAAAGAATGGCTTAGCTTTGTTTGAGGTAGACATATTAACCCAAGTGATGATAATTGCAGAATGCAAATCAGAACCATCCACATTCGGAGTTCGCACAACAGGTAGGAGACGTTTCGATTCCTCGTGAATACAGCTATATACGGCTTTCACCAAACAATACCAATCCGGTTGCAAGTCAAGTCTATTAACTGGGAAGAATGATAGAAATTTTTTCAAAATGTCTTTCATTGTGTGCACAGACGTGTTTTGTAAAACTGACAGAGTTGGGTCAGTTCCCTGGAAGTAACGCTTTTTCAGCTGAATTAGAAGTTCAACGTAGGCTGGTGCTATCAGTGCTGTCATTAAACTATTATTCCAGTCACTTCGGACACCAACTCCATTGTCATCACGCCACAGGTTTCGCCTGGCAGAATCCAGAGCGAAGTGTCCATTCACATGAAAAGGAAGCCCAGTTTCTAAAGACAAAGGTAAGAAACAAAATGCCCGATGTGGTTTTTTATAGTTGTGAGTAATACATGCTGCAACTCCCCCTCGAGGGAAAAGCGTAATGTCCTCGTTCTTATGTGCTGATACCACACTCTTTGAAACCTTGTTGATGTCTGAGAAGCCTGACCTATTGCAGATCAACCAAGTTGTAAGGTTGCCTTCGGAGTCTTCCGTAACCATAGTGTATGTGATCTGCTGCACAGGTATCTCACTCAGCTGTTTCTTCTTTGTTACGCTGTCAATTACAGAAGCATGGAACTGCTTTCGTTTCAATCTATCTCCATCGGTTACTTTGCCAGTGACAGAATATAACACATTAAGGGCTCCCGTTGTTTTCTCTATTTCACAGATTGAGATCTTCTCCATGTGATTCAAAAACATCAGAAGTTCTGCACCATCTGTACGTAGCTTGTCTAGAAGATTCTGTACCATCCTATCAGAGCATGGCACAGAAGAAATTTCAGAAACTTTTGCCATATCTCCATTTCTAAGTGGAAATCTAAACATTGTGCAGTTGTCTAATTTAAAGTGGCCTCCTAAATAAAGATCCAACACATCAGAGAACTGGGTCCTGAAATCCACATCCAAGTCCCGAAACATGCGTCCAGGACTAATGGACGTTGCCCCTGGAGCATATCTAGCATGTGGGTCGAAGATACAAAGAATATCATTTCCAGAAATGAAAGAAGGACAATCAGTTATATGATACACAGAATTGAACCCTATTCCATATTGACCAGTTTTACCCGGATTGCCTTCTTTAGTGCCTTTACCAAGATTCTGAATCCCTCTAATGTCATCTTCAGTAAATGGCTGGTTGTTGAAGACACACAATGCCGGCCCCTGAAGAGGAGACCATTTTTCATCAAATATTCTATCAACTGGGTGCTGCCGAGGATCAAACACAAAGCAGACTTCCGTAGCTTTTGCATCATCGGCATTCTGAAGCAGCTCTTTCAGCATTTCTTTCTCGGATGGATATGCATTAAGAATACTTTTAATTCTGCTGGTCAATTTTTCTTTCTGTCCAAACTCAGTTCCAGGAGCAGTGAAGCAGATATTTGATGCATACCGTTCTAAGGCTTTGTGTCGTTTAGGTATTGTCCCAAGTTTTACTGCTACTTCTCTAGGAATGTCTGCATGGCAATATTTTACCGTTGTATCTTTCACTTTTATCCAAGGACAGTCATTGTAGCACAAAGAATTGGCTGGCAGAAGGGCAAGGCGAGTATCTGGTAACAAAATTTCTCCATACTTTTTTTCACAGAATTCCTGCTTTTTCTCTCTAATAAGACTCCATATTCCTTCACTGATGATTCTCCTACAAAGTTGAAAATTTGCTTCTGTAACTGGATTACCTCCTCTTTCCCGATCAATCACTTCAAGAACTAGAGCAAAATCTTCCACCATAAAAGCATGACGTACTCCTACACTTTCGAAGAGTTCACGAAAATTATTTCTGTATTTATTAGGCAGCTGGTGAAGATGCGGTGCTGCCTCAAAATTAAGATGAAAAGCTACCTTTGTGGAGTCAACATAACCATTTTCAACTAGAATGAAACTGTAATTTTTCAATTCCTCAACAATGGTTGTTTTTGTGGTTCCATTCTGTAGTAGTGCTTCATGGAGATATTTATAGCATGCATTGGTGATATTTTCCTGATACAAAGTAATTCCATCGAAGCATTTTGCAACTTCCTTTAATTGCTTTATAACCATAGACACAGTTGGTTTCTTAAGCAATCCTAAAAATTCTTTGACAGCCAAGGGAATAGTCCCACATCCTTTAAAGGAATGAGAATTTTCATTAAGTATGGGTTTTAGTAGACAAAGTATATCTTGGTAATCAACGGTGTAAAGGTCCACGGCAGAAAACATAATTTCAGGCTCAAAATCAGAGCCCTTCCATTGTAAGGAGAAACCTACGGGTTTTGTGAGAAATGGGAGAAATGGTATCGTTTGAAATTTTTCAGCAAAATCTTTAGCTCTTGGGTCTTTGTTTTTAAGTTTTTCATCTATGAGATTTAATAGTATACTGCTTCTCAGGCAGGCTCCCGCATGATCAGTCCTGTTGATTTCTGTTACAGAATTTGCACGTTCTAACAAGTCTTCCCACAAAATATCATCTTTAGCCATGCCTAACTGAACTAATTTGACCAGAATTACTGGATTAAGATAATCTTGGCTAGTTCCATGAGGAAACCTTCCATCTTCTTTAACATAAAGCTTTGCAACTCGACCTTCAGGATGGATCAGTCTGGAAGGTACCACCAGAGGATGTTCAGTCAGAGAACAAGGAATGCATGGAGTAATGCAAAGTATTTCTGAAAATTCACTCATTTTCTCATTCAGCACGTAGTGCATTAAAGGATCACGAAGTTCTGCCTCAATTTCTTGAATATTTGGAAAAAATACCTCAGAAAAAAATTGTTTCTCTGAAAAAGTATTCTCTAGTAACACTTGCTTACACCCTGCTTCTTCAAAGCCTGTTTTGACCCAAGAAGGAAGATCCACAGCACAAAGATTCTTTGAACCTGTTTTTTTAAGATATTTAAGAAAAATCTTGAAAGCTGCAGTTCCTATGTCTGAACGTTTCAACAATGAATCATCCAAGAACCTGACATTCTTCACTGACACCCAAGATGAGCCATCAGAGAACACTCTGATTCCTTCTTTGCCTTTGGGGTGGGCTATTTCTTCATAAAATCCCTGACATATAACTGAAAAATCATCATGCACTGAATCAGGATCAGGCCACACCGCAAAGCAATTGTAATCTTCTAGCTCACCAGATGTAGCCATGTTGCGTAAAACTACCACAGCTTCCAAATAGGCCTTTACTATCACGTGTCGCATAAATACAGTGTTCCACCTTCCTTTTGTGTCAGTTTTCCATATTTCTTTTCGATTTGACGTAATGGCAAAGGAACCATTGATATGAACAGGTAGGCCTGTTTTAATTCGAAGAGGTAAATAGCAAAATACTTCTCCTAAGTTGCAGAAATTGGATTTCACTGTCCATTTTTGATCCTGTCTTTCGCACAACATAATTCCTACTGAGCCACACGGGACAAGTCCTAGTCTTCGTCCACTTTCATGTAAGGAGAATTTCAAAGCTTCTCCAGTATCCATACAAGCACACAGAAGCCATGTGGTAGAATCTACTGTTTTCTGTGGCAGTTCATCTGTGGGCCTTTTGGTTTGTCCAGTTTTAGCCATTTCAAAGAATGAAACAGTGTCATCTTCCGGCCCTCTAAAAACCGGGGAGTGCAAATCAGCAATTCGTCTAAATATATGGTGAAATTCTTCTACGGTTATTTGTAATATGCATGAAGACTTTGGCGATTCGGTGGGAAGTTTTTTTGTGCTGCTACTGCAAGTTTTCATGAGCTTAGCAGCTTCCTTTAGAATGCTTGTAAAGGGAGTGGTAATTGCTTTAGATGGACATAGGTTTTTTTTAATAGTCACAGTGTCTTGAGCCACCTCAGGACTGGCTTCTTCAGCTTTCAAATATTTCAAGACCATTGAGTTTACACACTGAGTAAAGATGATCAGCCTATGCCCACAAATGCTAAACTCGTCCACAAGAGAATAAATATCTGCAGTGTTGTAACAAGTAGCGCTGACTTCACTTACTTTAGCTTCCTGCTGAGTTCTAAAGGAGAGTCTGAAAAGGGTCCCTTTGTAACTGTAAGGTGCTTCCACAGTCAAAGGTAGCTGACAATCAAATACACCTATGAATGGCTTAAACTGATTAGGAAACTTTCTAAGTCTCTTCTGCTGTTTTTTCCAATTTATCTTGATCCCAGGATTAGATTTATCTCGTATATGTTTACTGAGATGGTTGATGTTTGGATCGAACATAATCATAAATTCTCTGCTCATAATGATGGGAATGTCAGTGATATGGTAAACAGAATTAAATCCCAAACCAAACTTTCCAACTTTGTCGATCTCTGCTCTTTTTAGGGACTCACCTAACCGTGTTATATTTAGAAAGTCTGAGTCAGAAAATTCAGAATTGTTGAAAGACCATAAAGCTGGTCCATGACATGCCGCCATTCCTGGATCCAAAAGGTTTTCTCTTATGTCATTATTTCTTCTCATGTCAATCAAAAAATTGCACTGTGTTGCATCAGCATCATCAGCATTCTGAAGCAGCTCTTTGAAGATATCAGATACAGAAGGGTATTCCTCCAAAATGTTTTTAATTCTTACTGTGAGTGGTTCACGTTGGCCTGATTGTTCAAACCCCATATTTTCTGGATTAATCAACCTAGTACTGAGACATGGCACATTTAACCATTCTGCAGTTTTCATGGGAATATCTTCATGAACTAAAATTATTGGCTCCATAGCATCGTCAAGCAAATCATTTAAGTCATCCACTTTGATATCACAGTAGCAGCATTCATGGATTGGCTTCATTGTAAGTTTAAAAGGTTTTTTGCTACAATATAGTGGAACAGGTGTATTTAAACTGGCTGGAATCTGGCTACTGTACAGCCATCTTATAATATTCAACATAATGTGAAGGTTTTGCTTACTCTTCTCTTCAGTAAGAGACTGTTCACTTTTGAGATATATTTTTTGAATTACCATGGAGACGTGATCTGGGGTCAGTTCTTCAAATGACCCACAACTGATGAACAACTGATGGAACTTAGCCATGGTTTTTGGCACGCTATGAAGATATGGTTGGAGATCAAGATCGGGTGGCGATTTTATTACTGCTTGAGAAAGTGAGCAAAATGTTTTACCAGTCCACACCCAAGGAAATTTCAAGGCCTTAAAAGCTTCTTTTCCCTCACTTAAATGGTCGTGCATGAAACCATAAATCTCAAGTAAGATTTGCTGAAACTGATAGTAATCTTCGTCACTAAATTTCTTGGAACTGTGCCAGTCCACTACTACTTTAAAGTGTTTTAACACTGACTTGATATTAGGTTTAATGGTGATCCCTAATGCTTTTTCAATACTAGGTTGGACACTTTCTACAAGGGGAACAGAAGAACCTATTAACGTTGCTTGGGATATATCACACATTTCTGGAGGTGAACACAAATAGCAATGATCACCTTTCCAAATTAATGAACTTGGGTAATTTGGAGGCCTTTGTTTGCAAGCTGGAACCCATTTAATTTTTTTCAGTGTGGCTTTTGTTTCAAGTGAATGCAGTAGTGAACGTCTGTTCAAAATCATTAACAAAGTTCTGGCTTTTTGTGTCAGTGAATCCTGACTTGTACTAGCACAGTCCTTCAACTTCTCTATTTTATGGGCTATACATAAAATATCTTTCTCTTCCAAACTGTTCTCAGATTTTAGGCCTATTAATCTCAGAGCGTGTAGAATATCTGGAGAAGTTTTAAAAATTGTGGGGGGGAAACAGAGCTCTTCTTCCCCATAAAACAGGTCTTGTAATACTTCCACCTCAGGATCAAAAAGTTCACTGGCAGATACCATTTTTTCCTCTGAAATTTTAATAAATTTTAATGGTTTCAACCAATCCAACACCTCTGCATTTTCATTTTTGAGGAAAGTCAAATTTTCTAGAATCCATAGCATAATTTTTATTGCTTCATCAGTAGAATAAAAATCATTCTGTATATCTTGTAAAATAAACTGTATGCAGTCAGTGGTTTTCAACTGTTCTACTTTCAGTTTGTTTACTAAACGAATGGTGGCTTCATCACTGCTGTCAACCAGTGAAACAGAGAATTTTACATCTGGTGGAAGTTTGGCATTGTGATGCAGTACCTTACAAACTTTCAGAGCAGTAAAAGCACCGTCTTCATCAAGTGGTTGTTCAATTTTCCTAAATATTATCATCTCATTAATGACTCTCTTCTCTTTTTCAGTAACATCAGTCAAACTAGCAAGGAAGCTTCTGAGTGCATTTTTGTGTGACGTGGGCAATGAAGTAACCTGATTTACCAATTTCTGTAAGGGAAGTTTTTCTGCTATTTGTAAAACTATATGTGGAGATGGGGGATGTATATATTTCTTTAAAAGGGGATGTTGAATTGAGGGGTCAAGTTTCTTAAGAATGATCCCACCAAGTCGCTCAATTATCTCAGGTAAAAATTCCGGAAGCTGCGTTTCAGATCCATCATCTAGAATAATTGGCGATGGAGCCCTTAATCTTATAAGATCCATTGCATCTTCTTCATCTAGTAATGTCTTTGGAATAAGTGGTAGGTCATCAAATAGAGACAAGTCTTCAGAAAAATGTATATACAAATTCTTCCATACCATTTTGAGCCATGAAACAGGTGGGTGATTCTTATCAGAAGTAGGAAACCATTGCACTGTAATCTCTGAACTGGGCCATAAAGTATTCATAACTTCTTTGATGAGCCGGGCAAATCGTTCAGGATTTAGAAGTTGCAACTGAGTACACTGTCTTCCTGAAATGAAACGAACAAATAAAGCTGGTAATACTGAAAAGTAATTTGGAAATCTTTTAGACAAATAAATCAAAACAAAAGCAAAGAACGACTTCCTTTGTGGTGCTTTACACATACACACAGACACACAAGCAAATAAATGACAAAAACAGCAACCCAGGTAGCCTTCTAATTCTATACTAGGTAAAAGTATACTATCTGATTATATCTTGCATGCTAGAAACCCAAGAGAGGCCAGTAGTTATTGTAACCCACAAAATGGCATGTAATAATGGGTCGGCTCCATGCTCCTTTTCCATCAAATAGATCACTCACTCTTCAGTCATGTATCTTTTCATAGCATGAAAAATGGCAACTGCTGGCATATACAGACTCTTGATGACATCACAATTCATTATATGTTGTTCAAGTTAACAGATAACAGAGTGTGTAAGATACCTTTTCTGCCACTGCACTTTCCAAGTTTTTATTGTTCTTCTTTGATCTGCCTATTTTGTTCTTACATTAATCTGGAAAGCTTAACAGAGTGCAAATTTTAAATAATGGAATTCTATCAATGTTTACTTAGTTATGCATCTCAACAATATATCCTAATTAGGTTTCATGTCTTGAAGGACGATTTCCAATCACAGCAAGTACTAAGGTCCAGAAAAGAATGGAGTCTCTCTTCTAAGCAATTCTCAAATATCTATGTGATATTGTGATTATTTTGGTTTACTCATATAACTATTAAATCCAAACAAGCAAACATATACGCACAAAACTCTATCATGACGTGATGCTTAAAGATATGATTAACACTATAAAATGGCAATTCATATTGTTGTAAACTATTAATTTTCATTATTACCAAAACTACAAAAAACTCTGTAGATATATTTTTAGTGCAAATTGAACTTTCAAAATGAAAGAATTGCAAACAGCAATATCAAACCTATTCATGACTAATTTTTAAGTGCCATATTTAAATCATTTATATTAAGGACTATCATGAATAAAATCATGCTACTTTTTATACTGCTGACCTTTGAATATCAAGATAGCATATATTTCCTATAAATACAAAGACATAGACAAATTTGCCTACAAAGACAAATACACACACACACACACATATTTCACTTTTTTAGTTTCGTCAGCATCTCTTCTAAAAATTAATATGAAATCCTCAATTTTATTAGCTCAATTTCTACCCATCTATCTTATAAAATCTAAGAAGTACACTCAAAAACTAATCATTATTCCAATTTTGTTCATTATGGATGTACACAAAACATGGATCATATATTTAATAATGCAATTTTGAACAACTATTATAAGCATGACAAGTTAATGGTATCAATTATTTTTCAAATATGCTTTCACTAGAGTTAGTCAATTAAATTTGAAAAGCACAAGTCAACCAGCATGGAAACTAATATGAATCTGACACTCAATACGAGCAGAATATTCAGTAAACCAACACGCACAAATGTTAGATTTCAATTCAGCAGTCATTCAGACAACCTTCCTACCTTTAACTCCCCAGAGAACCTGTTGGGCTAAAATACAATAAAATGCATTTTCAGGAAAGAAAAAGTTTCATTTTCAATTTGGAGTTATAATAATGGCATATACTGATTGTGGGATCTAAGGGTTCTGAAGTGCCAAAAAATCCAAGTAAGTGGTGTTCAATTCGCATACTGTTTTGGCATTATGGAAATACGATTTATTTGGGGATTCTTTGTTCTTGCAATATATGAATTTGTTTGAACTAGAATTAACAGAAATGCTTCCCAGGTTAATGTCCAAACAATGCTAATTATCAGAATCTTTCAACTTCTGTATCAAGAAAACAGCACTTTTATTGAGGCACCATCAAAACTATAAATCTGAATTGATAATTTAAATAGATTATATAAACAGACGTTCTCTGGTACATACATAAACAAATATAAACTATATATTGTTTTGCCTTTAATCAATTCATGTTGTAGTTTCTGTCCCCCTCCCTCCCTAGTTGGTTTCATTTTTACAGACATAGCATGATTTTCATTTCATTATAAATCTATTCTATTGCTATCGTGAACAAGAATAGTTGATTAACAAGTGATATGGATACATAAATGATTTCCTTTTAATCACATTCTTTTTGAGTTGTATCTTTTATGTACCATTCTTTGTAACCTAATCACTTGACACTACTTGTGCTTCAGTTCACTGCATTTTTTAATTTTTTTTTTTACAAAATATACATATATTACCTCTACTTTGTGAAGCTTCTTTTAAAGCAGATAAAACTTGAGGCTTCAGGTTATCAGCAAGTAATCTTCCTTCAAGACCTGGGAAGAGGGACCTAGTAAGTCATTAAAAACAGAGTATTGATCATCTTGATATTTTATTAGTCATATATATAGGGATTCTTCATAGAATCTAGTTGAATAAAAGGTTTTGCTCCTTTTCACAAAGCCTGCCAAATGAATTCTCTCAATGAACCAGGTAATTTTTTCAGCCTACATAAACTACTTCCTCTAGTTAGTTTCATTTGTGAGTATGTTTTTATAGAAAACATGGAAATCATTTACTGCTATTTTCTTCTTCATTTATTTTTCTATTTCCAAATATCACCTATAGATTTGGGAAGGGCCTGATGGACTCTCATAAAAATACCAACTAGCCTTTCCCCTACATACTTTTTTCAAGATCAACTAAAGATAGTTCTGAATGCACTAATATAAATTACAATCTTGCCTGTAGTACAAAGACAACAGGATTACATGCCATCCAATAGCTTCAATACCCACTGACAGTTCTAGCTTGTGATTTCTTGCTATAGAATTTTCATCATTCGTCTAATGATGAAAAACTTAGAAGATAAATACTATGAAAAATAAATTTGTTTTTATTATGTTTTCTTTTCAGAAGCTTGTGTGCAGTGAGATGGGACTTACTCCTTCCATCTAAGCTGAAGATCTTATAAAAATCAATCTCCTCTCTACGGCAGGTATAAGGAACACTTGGGGCTGGTGGAAGGGCAGGCTTTCTCCTCAGTCTGCACAAGCAAATGATGCTGATAAAGGCAGACCGAACAGTTAAACATTATAATTAAATACAGGTAGTCTTCGACTTACAACAGTTCCTTTAGAGATCATTCTAAGTTACAACGGCACTGAAAAAAGTGGCTTATGATTGTTTTCCACACTTACGACTGGTTCAGCATTCTCATGGTCATGTGATCAAAATTCAGGTGACTGAGTCATATTTACAATGGATACAGCATCCCTGGGTTCACCTTTTGTAACCTTCTGACAAGCAAAGCCAATGGGGAAGCAAGATTCACTTAACAACTGTGTCACTAACTTGACAACTGCAGTGATTCACTTAATGACTGCGGCAAGAAAGGATGTAAAATGGGGCAAAATTCACTTAACAAGTGTCTGACTTAGCAACAGAAATTTTGGGCTCAATTGTAAGCTGACAACTGCCTGTAGCACTATTAATAGTTCAATAAAACTAGAATAGAACAGAGTTGGAAGGAACCTTGATCTTCTATCTAGTCCCACCCCTTGCTCAGGCAGGAAACCCTATACCATTCCAGACAAATGGTTATCCAATCTCTTGTTAAAAACTTCCAGTGTTGGAGCATTCACAACTTCTTGAGGCAAGTTGTTCCACTGTTTAATTGTTCTGTCAGGAAATTTCTCTTTAATTCTAAGCTGCTTCTCTCCTTGATTAGATTCTAATCATTACTTCTTGTCCTATCCTCAGGTGCTTTGGAGAATAGCTTGACTCCCTCTTCTTTGTGGCATCTCCTCAAATGCTGGAACACTGTTATCATGTCACCCTTAGTTCTTCTTTTCATCAGACTAGACATACCCAGTTCCAGCAACCATTCTTTATATGTTTTAACCTCCAGTCCCCTAATCATCTTTGTTGCTCTTCTCTGCACTCTTTCCAGAGTCTCAACATCTTTTTTACATCATGGCAACCCAAAACTGGATGCAGTATTCCAAGTGTGGCCTTACCAAGGCATTATAAAGTGGTATTAGCACTTCATGTGATCTTGATTTTATCCCTCTGTTTATGCAGCCTAGAACTGTGTTGGCTTTTTTGGCAGCTGTAGCATATTTAAATTTTTAAATTTAAATGATTGACTAGGACTCCAAGATCCCTCTCACAGCTACTACTATTGAGTGAACTATAATTAACACAGTTGATAGAACAGTTGATACCTTGTATAAGTTTCTGAAGTGATATAGACTGCATCCTGAGTTGATGCCGATGAAGAGAACGAAATAAAATTCCCATTTTGTAATGGCAGAAGCTCCAATCCAATAAGTTCCCCATAATTTCCGTCGCCAAGCACAAATTCTAGGATACGAAGTTTTTCATCAGCAGATCCTTTATGCTCAGATTTCCTTAACACAAGTCGTACTGTTCCTGGAGTCACTTTCTTGACAGCTTTTATACCCGAAATCACAAGACTGATTGCATTAGCAATGTTATCTGGCACTTTAGCAACCTCTTTTCCCGATTCCTGAAGATAGTTTAACACAGCTTGGGTAGATTCCAAGCTCTCGTCCATTTCTGAAAAATATACTTCTTCCACCTTTACCCAGTTTCCACTGATGGAATAAATAACTTTGTCCTGGAATAACTTTTTCAGAAGAGGTTCTATAATTGGTTGCCAATTAACTTTTGTTGTATTTTTTTGGGGCCACAATCTGTAAATTAGCTCAGCTGATAAAGGAAAATCTGAATTTGTTTCTGTTTCCATTTGCTTAATGGCTTCCAGTATCAAAGTTGCATAGGCTTCAGGGACCACGTTGGCTACAAGAAGTTCATTCCACAAGGCTGCTGGGTCTCGCCACTGATCAAGTTCTCGCCATTTTATACTTCTTCTGTTGTCTGTTAGACCAAAAAACCCACTAACGTGAACCGGCAAGCCAGTCTTACTTTCCTCACCAGGAGGTAATGGAAGGAAACAAAATGCTCTTCCTGATAATTGGGCCTCAGCTCCTTTTTCTTCTCCACTGCTTGATAAAGACATGGCTATGCCGATGGTTGGGATATATTTCAAGTCATCAGCCAAGCAGTCCAATTCATTACATATTCCTCTTCCGCCAACACTGTTACATACCAACCAAGATGTCTTTTGTGCGTCTTTAACGCTCTCATCTTCTAAAACTATGTTTATATGGTATGTCACGCATGTTATACTATTACTTGGAATGCCTTTACAATACTGGTTTATTGCACTTCCCAAAATTTTGATTGAGTTGGGTCTTTCATGCTTCAAAGCCTTGTTTTCACTGGCTGTAACTCTAAAAACAAGCCGCTCGGTTCCATCAGCTTCTCTAACATGTAAAGAGACGTCTTGCACACTTTTAAGGAATAAAAGAACTGTATCAGCATCTGCTCTGAATGAATCGAACAGTTCTAGAACTTTATCCTTATTGTATAGATTGCTACTCAGTTGGGAAGGCTGCTGGCGAAGAGGAAAACGAAAGAAAGTGCCAGGGAAATGTCCATTTTTGAAGGTTTCCTTTGTGCTTCCAAACACACCAACAAATGGTGTAAATTGGTCTGTTAATTCGTTGATTTCTTTGATGTCATCTTTCAAGTTCCAACACTGGCCTGACTCAGAAGGTCCAAAAAGTTTTTGATGAGGATCCAACACTCCAATTTGGTCACCACTGAATATACTAGGAACATCTACAAGATAAAAGCAGAAATAGGTACTTAGATGTCTCCATTAAGTACAAAAATAAACATTTTGAAGCCTTTTCATTCTTTCTCTTTTTTTTCTTTCTCTCTCTCCCTCTCTCTTTCTTTCCTTATCCAACACATGTTCCTCCTTCTATTTTTCCCAAAACAACAATCCTGTGAGGTGCATTGGACTGAGAAAGCAACTGGTAGCCCAAGGTCACCCAGCTAGCTTTCATAGCTAAGGCAGTATTTGAATTCATAGTTTCTTGCATTCTAGCCTGATGCTTTAACCACTAGACCACACTGGCTTTAACACCATTAACATTTGTAAGAACGATGAAACAATTCAGAAGCCATATCTTCTTTTCTCTTATTTTAAACTATGTGCCACAACTAGCCACAATACTGATAGCTTTTCTTCATGAAGATCTATTCCTAATCTGGTCTCCCAGATCTTTCAATGCTCTAGACATCTTCTAATCTCACTCTATTTTAAAGAGATCTTTTGATGGACATTTTTTCTTACTTGTTAATTCATGTTACAACAAAATTAAAAAAAAAACAGAGCAAATCCCAATGTTTACAGAGATAATATGGCTTAATGTTAATTCTAAAGCATGCAAAAACATAATTGCAAATACCAGTAATGTGGTAAACTGAATTAAAACCAATTCCAAATCTGCCCACTTTGAGTGGATCATCTTTTTTCCTGCTCCTTGCTATCTCTTGAATGCCATGCCAGTCCTCAGGAGTGAAAACAGCATTGTTGTAAACATAAAGTGCAGGACCTAGAAGGGGGAAACAATATAAACTCAAAAATGTTATGTTTCCAATACAGCATAAGATATTTCAACAATGTGCAAATTTTACAAGCTTTGAAAATAAATTTTGCAATGGCAAGAGTTACTTTGGGCTTCTTACCTGCTAGTAAAAACCCAACATAAGATTCTTCCATCAGACTAGAAATGGGGTTAGAAGAAGTATAAATAACTCTTTACGTATATCTCAAAGGGAATTATAATACAATTATTTATGAGCTTCTGTTTCAATTTCATGAATGAAGGCAAATATACGTGTCCCAGCATACGTGCAGGATTCAATCTGGGTTGGTCACCGGGACCAAAGTTTTTGTCCTCCAAGCTTTTGGACTTGTGCTGAAACCCATCCTCAAGGAGATTCTTTTGCTATCTTTATGGGCGGAGACCACCCACATGAGAAACTTTCCAGTTTGCTATGATGTTGCAAGAAAACAGATAATTACAACATGAAAATAGAGTTGAAATAGAGATCTTACCTTGGTACTGAGCCATATCTTTAGACCAGAGGTTCTCTGTTCCATATTGAGTTTCATCATAGAGAAACCTAACTTCTGTGGCCCCAGCATCTTCTGCATTCTGAATTAATTCCTGGAAACAGAATGGAACAAATATTACGTTAAAAGGTTCTAATTCATATTAATCCAAAGCTCAGCTGATTAGAGTACTACAGTTGTGACACAGCGACAAAGATGAAGAAACAAGGTTGCAAAACACATTTACGCTAAAATTGTATTGAAATTGTAAATAGGCACCTCTTTTGTCAAATGATGATGATGATGACACATTTGGAAAAATATTTAGCTCTGATTAATGACTGAGTGATTAAATGATTGATTTGGAGCTGGAAATGCAAGGCAGTTTTTAAGTTTAAAAAAGTTAGTCCTTGATCTCTAACACTTATAAAAGGGAAAAGAATGCACAGGAAAAGAAAGCAAGAATATCCAGGCACTTAATCATGAATCACAGAAGAATTATAGAATTGAAAGGGCAGTTAGATTGCTGAACCAAACTCCATGCTCCACAATCTGAATTAAAATATCCACAACACATATTTATCCACTAGGGCTAAGCAAAAAGTTTAGAGGGATGATTTTAAAAGCAACCACTGAATACCCTTCCTCGTGTTCTTGAATACTTACTGTAGATCACTATTTTTCAAATCTGGCAACAAACCAGTTGGCCGGAGAATTCTGAGACTCCGCATATCGTACAGTTGCCAAGTTAAAAAAAAAACACGGGTGACATACCCTGAGGTTTTCCCTTCACATCTTGAAGATACACATACATGAACAAAAAACTTTTCAACCAAGATTGCTGGCAAAGCAAAATAAGTTTGAACAGATATTTTGGTCACTCTGGATAACTGGTTCCGCTAATAAATTGATCTTACTGCTAGATAATATTCCACAACTTCCAACTGGAAGTTCTTTCCTATAATTTAAACTGTACTATACTCTGACCATTAGGATGACAAATAACATGTTTTGGCTATCTGGTAAGAATCATTTTAAGGATATTATTTATTTATTTATTTATTTATTTATTTATTTATTCGATTTATATACCGCCCCCCTCTCCCCGAAGGGACTCGGGGCGGTGAACAGCCAATAAAAACACATATACAAGGTACAATACATGAGACAACATAATAATATTAAAATTTAAAAACTGAAATATAATATGGCTCTAATTAAAATATAAAGCAAGTATTAAAAAGATTAAAACCCGGTCAAAATTTAAAAACCCCTAGGCCAGTCCAGCCTGCCAAAATAAATGCGTTTTGAGTAACCGACAGAAGGCCATGAGATCGGGGGCGGCCCTTACCTCCGGGGGTAATTCATTCCAGAGAGGGGGTGCTCCCAATGAGAAGGCCCGCGCCCTCGGGGTCGCCAGCCGTCCAGCCGGCGGCACCCCGAGGAGACCCACTCTATGAGAGCGTACCGGTCGGTGGGAAGCCGATGGTGGCAGGAGGCGGTCTCGCAAGTAACCTGGTCCCGAGCCATGGAGCGCTTTAAAGATAGTGACCAAGACTTTGAAGCGCACCCGGAGGGCCACCGGGAGCCAATGCAGCACGCGTAGAAGTGGCATAACATGGGAGCCCCTAGGTGCCCCCATTACCACCCTCGCGGCTGCATTCTGCACCAACTGGAGCCTCCGGATGCTCTTCAAAGGCAGCCCCATGTAGAGAGCGTTGGCATAGTCTAGGCGGGAGGTCACCAGGGCGGAAGTGACCGTGCGAAGCGCATCCCGATCCAGAAAGGGCCGCAACTGGTAGATCCTACGGACCTGTCCAAAAGCCCCCCTGGCGACGGCCGCCACATGATCTTCCAATGACAGCCGTACATCCAGGAGGACACCCAGATTGCGGGCCCTCTCTGCGGGGGCAAGAATTTCCCCCCCCACAGCCAGCGATGGAACCAGCCGGCTGTATCGGGGTGCCGGGAAGCACAGCCACTCAGTCTTAGATGGGTTGAGCTGAAGCCTGTTCCGCCCCATCCAACACCGCACGGCCTCCAGGCACCGGGTCATCACTTCGACGGCTTCATCGGGGTGGCCCGGGGCAGAGATGTACAGCTGGGTGTCATCAGCGTACTGATGGAACTCTACCCCAAAGCCACAGATGATCTCACCTAGCGGCTTCATATATATGTTGAACAGGAGGGGCGAGAGCCCCGACCCCTGAGGCACCCCGCAAACCAGGGGCCTCGGGGCCGACCTCTGCCCCCCTGCCAACACAAATTGCGAGCGGTCAGAGAGGAAGGAGGAGAACCACTGCATAACGGTGCCTCCCACCCCCAACCCCCCCAGCCGCTGCAATAGGATACTGTGGTCGACAGTATCAAAAGCCGCCGAAAGATCTAAGAGGACCAGGACAGAGGAATAACCCCTGTCACGGGCCCTCCAGAGATCATCCACCAATGCGACCAGCGCCGTCTCTGTGCTGTGCCCAGGCCTGAAGCCCGATTGGCGTGGATCCAAATAGACAGCTTCATCCAGGTGCTGGGGAAACTGTTGTGCCACCACACTCTCAACAACCTTCGCCATAAAACGAAGGTTGGAGACAGGACGATAATTAGATAACAAAGTTGGGTCCAGGGACGGTTTCTTGAGGAGGGGTCTCACCACCGCCTCTTTCAAGGCGGCGGGTAGATATCCCTCACTCAAGGAAGCGTTAATAATACCCTGGAACCAACCTCGTGTCACCTCCCGGGTGGCCAACACCAGCCAGGAGGGACACGGGTCCAATAAACATGTAGTCGCATTCAGTCCCCGCAGTAACCTGTCCACGTCCTCGGGGGTCACAGGATCAAACTCGTCCCAAATGACTGTTCCAAATTCCGCCCCCGATTCCCCGCCCAGAGCTGCCCATTCGGAGTCCAAGCCATCCCGGATCTGAGTGATTTTATCCACCAGGAACTTTGAAAAATCCTCAGCCTGTCCCTGCAAGGGGTCCTCCCGCACTCCCCCTTCTAAGAGGGAGTGGGTCACTCTAAACAGGGCAGCCGGGCGGTTTCCTGCGGACGCAATAAGGGTGGAAAAGTAAAGACGCCTTGCCACCCTTATCGCCACTAAATAGGTCTTAATAAAAGACCATAAAAGTGTTCGGTCAGGTCCGGAGCGAGTAGTCCTCCAAATACTCTCCAGGCGTCTTTTCCAGCGCTTCATCTCCCTCAGCTCCCCGGAAAACCAGGGGGCCGAGCGAGAGCGGCGCCGGGTCAGAGGCCGCAAGGGCACAACCCGGTCCAGGGCCCCAGCCGCCACCCTTTCCCAGGTGGCGACTAGGTCCCCCACCGAGTCGTGAGTCCGAATGTCGGGATATGGCCCAAGCTCCATCAGGAACCTATCTGGATCCATCAGGCGCCTGGGGCGCTACCAACGTATTTGGTCCGCCTCCCTGCGATGGGGAGGAGCGGTCTGGAAGTCCAGCCTAAGGAGCGAATGATCTGACCATGACAAGGGTTCAACAGAAACATCCCCAACACCCAGATCATCCTGCCACTGTCCAGAGACAAAAACCAGATCCAGAATGTGACCCCCAGTATGCGTGGGTTCCTTAATTAATTGGGTCAGGCCCAAGGCTGTCATGGAAGCCAAGAACTCCTGGGCAGTCCCCGAGGCCCCACCGGCCGAAGGCAGGTTGAGATCCCCCATGACCATCAGCCTGGGGGTCTCAACCGCCAGACCGGCTATGACCTCGAGGAGCTCAGGCAGGGCCGATGTCACATAGCAGGGAGCCAGGTATGTGATCAATAGGCCCATCTGAACCCCGGAACCACA
The DNA here is from genome assembly GCA_023653725.1 of Bungarus multicinctus. NCBI lineage: Eukaryota > Metazoa > Chordata > Lepidosauria > Squamata > Elapidae > Bungarus > Bungarus multicinctus. Next base: position 22,317,907 of record CM042850.1, read on the forward strand.
CTTAACAAACAGGGACTCACATCCGGTCGTCTGAGGAACAGTGGATTCCCTAGGATCTAGATCCTCCCGAATAATTACCGCAACCCCCCCACCCCTCCCCTCGGCCCTCGGCCGATGAAAAACCTGAAACCCGGCTGGGCACATCTCCACTAGAGGGACACCCCCCTCCTGTCCCAGCCAGGTCTCGGTAATGCCTGCCAGGTCCGCACCCCCCTCCGTGACAAGATCGTGAACAAGGGGGGCTTTATTCACTACGGACCTGGCATTGCAAAGCATCAGCCGGAGGCCCGGGGCCCGATCATTCAAACAACTCAGGGAGCGAGACATGACCTGGGGGCCGGAGCGCACCACCGCTTGTAGACAGCGGGGGCGAGCTCCCATCACTTGATAAGACCCCCTGTCAACACCATACCTGCCTCTCCCACCGATCGTAGGGATAACCCTTTCATCCCCCTCCCCAGAGGAAACCCCCATCTTCGGAACGACTGTCCCCGATCCCAAGGCCTCCCAGTCGCAGGTATCCCCCGGTCTGGCCTTATCCCCAGGCGGGTTGTCCCCCAAACCCAGCCCGGGCCCCCTCCCTAACCCGATTAATAAATTCCCTTGCCCTAACCCCATTAAAAATTTCATCAAAAATTTAAATAATTTAAAAGACCCCTTAAAATCCCTAAAATTAAAATCCCCAACTGCTTAACTAATCACAACTTTATATAAATCCTTAGATAAGGCAAAACCTTATGGAAGGTCAGTGCTGACACCGTCTTTATCTTCTCTCTCTGCCACAAACTGGATCAAGTATTTTCTTGTCAGTACTTCAAATTCTTCTGATTCTTATCGAAACATTTAGGTGTGAAAAAAGGTTGTTTATACCTTTGGTTTATAATTGTGTTTCTATATTTAAATTAAACATTCAAATGAAATAATACCCTTTACATCACAAATCATAAGTTATGATTCTCTAAATTATGTTATGAAATCTTAGTACCAAATTGCAAATAATGTAAATAATAGCTAGTTCTGTGGGGAAAATGTTTATTTATAAATCTATCTGGGATACATAGCTTTATTCAGGTCTGCCTCTGTGCAGTTAGTGAATTTGCTCTGATATCACCACATACCATGATTTATCAAGATGGAAAAGACAAGAGTAAGCCTCAGCTCCCTTTCCTTTTAGCATTATTGCTAAAAGAAATTAATTTAACAACCATCAAGAATTCTAAACCTAATACCCTTTAGTCTATGCCCATTTCACTACAATTTTTTGGGAAACAGTAGAAAGGTCAAACTGGCTGTACAGTAGAAAGATTGAACATTATATAACTAACAAAACAACAACTTAATATTAGATAGGTACAATACTTTTAATTACCTTAAGAATTTGCCCTCCTTCTGGGTATCTTCTTAAAATATCTTTAAGGAAATCAACAAGTGGAGGAGTGGTTTGCCCAAAGCGACCTAAATAAACAAATAAATAAATAAATAACCCTGGTATTTACTCCTGCAGTTGAAATACTGGAAAATTTACTTTTCATTACAGAATTGGTTTTAGATGTTTATAGAAAGAATCTCAGTTAACAGCTTAATTTCACTTACTGGAAGCTGTTCTGTGAAAAGGCAGGTTAAAAATCAAGTACACAGTAATAACAATCAGAGAATTAAAATAAAATGTATAAACAAAAATGAAAAAGATATAATCCTTTAAATCCCAAATCTAGTTCCATAGCAACATGATTATTCTTGTAGCTCTCATGAGCACTTATGAATCAAAGGCAAGTGAATAGAAGGCCTCATCTTAATTTTTCATATTGCTCCAGAGACACTGCTATATAAGATGTATTGTGGGGATTAAAAATAGAGAGACCAAATTCGGATACATTTAAAAAAGGAAAGCCAGTGCAAACATCTCCACAGATAAATCCAATTTTGAAATCTGCACAAAAATAGTACACAGTAACATCTGCACTCATTACAGAAAGCTACAGCCATGGTTTCTTAAAAACACCAGAAACAGCCAATATTTAAAAATCTAAGTGCCCATATTCATATAAATTGCTTTGCTATAGGACCAATCCGTAAGCCAATATAACTATGGCATCAAACTAGTTTACTATCCTAATGCAAATGCAAATAAAATGAAGCATGAATCACCTTTGTACATTATGGTTTACGTAATATACAAATCCAATCTCATAAGCATATATAGGATTACTACTTTTCTATGGGCACCTGAAAATTTAATACTGGTTATGCCAAATATTTTTTTTTAAAGATGTTACATATGAACAGCAATATCAAACTAAATACACACTCCTGAAATAGAACAAAGCTGTTGCTAGAATTTGAGAGACATGTATTTCTATATCAAGTTATTAATAAATAAATTTCATTTACAATACACAATTGTATTTTTTCATTAGAATATTTCAATTTTTAAAAATACAGACAAATACTAGAAAAACATGAATAAGGAAAGATGAATAGGTAAAAAAAATGAATGGATAGCATATTATAATTTACTGTACCTCCTCCTTTTAGGCCCTTGGACAAAAGATTTAGGAACACATGATTCTGAGATGACTGAAGGTTCCCAACCGTGACCCAATCAAACAACTACAAGAAAAAGAATATTTTTTAATATTCTATGTTCCTAAATAAGCACCAACAATTAATTACTTTATATGATACCAAGCAACAAATGGCTAGTTACCAATGCCACCTCAAAAAAATCATTGAGATGTAGAATATTATATGTGGATAAAAAGTACTAAACTTTTATTGCCTATGTTGTGAAGCAGCAAGGCCATTAATAAGATAAAAATGTTCAATACAGGTAGTCTTCAACTTATAATCTAACTGAGCCAAAATTTCTGTTGTAAAACAAGAAACGAATTTTGCCTCATTTTACTATCTTTCTTGACACAGTTAAGTGAAGGAATAGCTAACACCCAAGAATATAGGCTCAAGATCCAGATGAATCTTGATAGATTAGAACACTGCCGTATTTAACAAAATAAAATTTAATGTAGAGAAAAGTAAAGTCCTACACTTAGGCAAAAAAACCCAAAAGTACACATACAGACTAGGTGAAACCAGGTTCAATAGCAGTAATTGTGAGAGGACAACCAGCTAAGTATGAAACAGCAGTGTGCAGCAGCAGCCAAAAAAGCTAATGCAACCCTAGGTACAATCGAGATCAAGTGAAGTACTAATACCACTCTATAAAGCCTTAATAAGACTACACCTAGGGTACTGCATTCAGTTTTGGTCACCACATTATATAAAAGATGTTGAGACTCTAGAAAAAGTACAGAGAAGAGCAACTAGGATGATTAGGGAACTGGAGACTAAAACATATGAAGAACAGTTACAGGAACTGGGCATGACTAGTCTAGTGAAGAGAAGGACCAGGGGAGATATTATAGCAGTATTCTAATATTTGAGGGGCTGTTACAGAGAGGAGGGGATAAAGCTATTTTCTAAAGCGCCTGTAGGCCAGACAAGGAATAATAGATGAAAACTGAACAAGGAGAGATTTAAATAAGGAGAAACTGGAAATAAGGAGAAACTTTCTGACAGTGAGAACAATCAATCAATGGAACAGCTTGCCCTCAGAAGTTGTGGGAGCATCATCACTTGAGACTTTCAAGAAGAGATTGGACTGCCATTTGTCAGAAATGTTGTAGGATTTCCTGCTTGGCCGGGGGACTAGATGACCTACAAGGTCCCTTCCAACTCTGATTATCTGTTATCAAAATTTTTGTCATGTGACCATGAGGATGCTGTAATGATCATAACTTTAAAAAATGGTCATAAGTTACATTTTTAATTGCTGTTGTAACTTTGAATAGTCACTAAACAAATGTTTGCAAGTTGAGGATTACTTGTATTCAGTTTCACATTCAGTTATGACCCTAATGGAGCATCCCTATTAGAGTCATAAGTTGTAATGAGTTGATCACATGATTGACCTCATTTTACATTTTTTATGGCGGTTGTTAAGCAAAAGCTGCAGTTGTAAGTGGAAGCACCACAGTTGTTAAGCAAAGCCATTGTTCATTATGGTGTGCTTTTGCCAAAAATTGAAAATGCTGGTTTTCAGCAAAACCATCATAAAACAAGGTGATGGGATGCTGCAAACAGCCATAAATGTGACCATGGTGCCAAGGGCAGATATATGACTGCAGATGGGAGAGTGGCCATTGGAATGTCTTACTTACCTCTCTTCCCTGGTAGAACAGAGACTGCTCAGCTACTGGAAAACCCGTCTCAAGATAAATTAACTCTTTTATGGCTCCCAGATTTGTTGAATAAGGTACCTCAAAGGTTCTGCAACCCACATAATCATGAAGAACAATCACTGTGATTGACCTTAATTGACAAGAAATAAATAAACACTATCAGATTAAAGGCTCATCAAATAAGCACTGTGAACAAATCATGTCAGAGTATATTCATAAACTGGAATAGAGCATGGTAACAAGGTCAGCCAATGAATAGGTATAGCAACTAAGTCAGCCAATGAGGACTGTTTGGAAACTGAAACTAGAAGTAGCTTAGGCGTGGCTCTATATTAAGCTCTGTAGCTCTGAAGCTGTTAAGCTCTGAGTCTGTCTACTGAAAATGAAACTGTTTCTCTCCTCTGCTGTGTGTCTTGCTTGCCTACTGAACTAAAATAAATCTGATGTCTGTTTCTGTTTGAGTTTGCTCCATGTTGGAGAAATCTACAATTGGTATTATACAATTTACTTTATATGTTTATAAAGAAGTTAAATGAAGCCTCAGTCATCTGTGTTTACTTTTCCAGCGCTGAATTTACGCTGCAATACTCTGAACAAATCACATTTATAAGCTTCCCAAACAGCAATAGCACTTAAGACTTATATACCGCTTTACAGTGCTTTATAGCCTTCTCTAAGTGGTTTACAGAGTCAGCATATTGCCCCCAACAATCTGGGCCCTCATTTTACCGAATTCGGAAGGATGGAAATCTGAATCAACCTTTAGCCTAGTGGGATTTGAACTGCCAAATTGCAGGCAGCCAGCAGGCAGCAGAAGTAGTCTGCATACTGCTCAAACCACTGCGGCACCAAAGTCTTTGTAAGATTCATAAATTGGGTTTCTGCCATTTAACTCTCAATGCATAATTCTTTTATATTAATATCCATGGAAACTAATATGATATCCAGTTCTGGTTACTATAAGTGTTAGGTATGAACGATGTTTTTAAAAATATTTTTTTCATCTGTTCTGAAATCAATTATATTCAATCATACATTTTAATATTATGAGATAATTAAGTCAATTATAATTAAAACTTTTTTATGAGATAATATAAATTTATCATGTGTGCTTTCATAGATTTGAGAGAGTAGAGCAACTGACAAAATGTTAAATGAGACCATATTCCTTTTATTACGTCATTTTATAAAATGGTTATCTCTGCTTTTGTTTCTGTGATCTTTCTCAGAACCTATCAATAATATTAAGATTTATCTACTTAACCCAAACAAAATATTTCTCTATTTCTACTTTTGAAATAGATAATTTAATATTTGTTGAGATATCTATATTTGCATTTGTTTGTTTACTAAGCAAATACTTTCTGCATCTTTTAATTTTCTTTGAAAGAACTGTATTCCAAATCTATTGTAACCATAATTTTCCATTTCATATATTCTTCAGTTCAATCCTTTCTAAACCAAGGCAATTAATAATATGCCAATATATAACAGTGACTAGACAACCCATACTCCACTGGGTCTTTTCAGAGATATTTCCTCACCTAAAGAAACAGAATGACCATGGTAGGCAAAAAAACACTGGGAATGGGAATTTCCTTGTGGGAAATTAGTAAGGAGTACTGGAAATCTATCTTCCTTCCTTCCTTCCTTCCTTCCTTCCTTCCTTCCTTCCTTTTCTTTCTCTCTCCCTTTTTTCTCCCTTCCCATTAGGCAGGTAAGCGGCTGCTAGGTGGGGAATGAACAAGGAATTGAGAGAGTGGCTGGGAAACTGTCACAGAACGTTGAAAATTATCATGTCATTGCAGCATTTAGTAGCACTAAAGCAGTCATAACTTTCCTTAATTTCATTCCTTTGAGAGTCACCAATGCCAAGTTTGGATGCATTCTGTAAATTAACCTATTTGAGTTACTTATATTCTAAATAATCATAGTGTTTTCCTGTTTTAAAATTCAAAATTCCCTGTCTCCTATTCATTCGTTCATTCATTCAATTTGATTGCCCATCTTACCACAATAACTTTGGAAATTTCACAATATTAAAAAGCATTGAGCAGGGAGCTGGACTAGAAAACTTCCAAGGTCCCTTCCATTCTATTCTATATTCTCATAAAATATTGCAAAATCTATACACAACACTCTATTTCTTCTATTTATTTCCTCTCAATTTTCTATAAACTGATCTATAGCTAAAAGATCTTTTTCCTAACTCTTTACAAAAGTCTAAACAGTATGGGCTAGTAAAGAAACCTTGAACTTAATAATTTGCCTGCAGCTATAAGTACAAGGCATGATGTGCAGATCACTGAGTAGACTAACAGAAAAGAAATAGAATGTTTGTGTTCTCCATCTAACATAGAAATGTTTTAAGTGGCCTGGATTAATTTCCATGCCCAACAATATAAGAAATGAAGCAAACAACTGCAGGAGATAAGAACCAAGTGTTTTTCTTAAAACACCTCAGCAAGCTACTAAAAATTGGCAACCTCTTGAAATTACAGATTTAAAAGTATGCAGTGTAACCATAAATCTTTAGCAGGTCAAAATAATAATAAAGAAAAGCCCAATGTTTACTGTATTGTGGTGAGAAGGAAGCAAAATAAGAGGTGAAAAATAAACCACTGCAGTAGCAGTGAAAGAATATCAATCAATAATGATTACCTTACTAAGAAATTATTTTGAGAAGCATTAAGGTACTATATTTGAATGGAACACATTTCACATTTTTGTCACAACCACAGAAAATAGAAATCAAGGTAACCCAGCATTAAAACAAACTGTGTTTTTGTTTGTTTCAGAGAATTATCAGCACATTTCCCTTAAATTTTCATTGTTCCCAAAACTTGCAACATCAAGGCATACATAAAACTAATAATACATACATGTGTATGGGAAATATGTATTGAAAATACAGGGAAAAATTGTATAGGTAGGCCTTGACTTAACATCACAATTGGGACCCGAACAACTAAGCAAGGTGGTTGTTATGTGAATCATACCTGACCTGATGATCTTTTGTGCCAGAGTTATTAAGTGAATCACGGCAGCTGTTAAATGAGTATTGCAGTTGTTCAGCAAATCCACTTTCTCCCATTGACATTGTCAAAAGCCAGCTGGGAAGGTGGCAAAGGGCAACCATCTGACCTGACCCACATGGGATGCTACAACTGTTGTAAACAAATGGTGGGTTGCCAGCGCCTGAATTTTGATCATGTGACTCTGGGGATGCTGCAAGAGTTCTCACACACTGTTGTAGATTTGAACAGTTACTAAACTAATGATTGTTAAATGAAGGACTAGCGTAATATATTTACATAGAAAACCCAACTGCAAGCTATCGTAATCCAAAACCAGTGTGTCCACAGTGAACCAAGTATACATTTGCCCTCAGCCTTTGAAGCCTATAACTTTGGGCCAGATATACAGTATCTTTCTACTTAACATACTTCCTAGCACAGTGGTACAAATGTGCTCAGGTTCTGTTCCATGAAGATGCTTTGGAGCCTACGGGGCTCAGTCATAGTACCTTTCTGAAACCCTTTAAAGCAGCCATATCTTTTCCCAGGGCAATTTGGCAGCTACCACATTGACACAACTGCTTTACGGAGTTGCATTTGTGCTTCTGCACTGTACGGTTCTATTTTCAGAGGTTTTTGAAGGGGGGAAGAGGAAGTTACCTATTGCCTTAAGCACTCCTAGGAAAACTGGGATATAAATGCATCAAATAGATAATCTCTCGTTGTACAGCTGTGTATGATTAACTATCAACTTACACAGTACAATTTTTAACATCTTTCAATCATTTCTCATTAAATCCAAGTTTCTTTGCCATTACAAACAGGAGAGGAATTTCTCTCAAACCTCTCTCTCGAGGGCCCTTTCTGCTCTACTGAGGATCACCACTTATCTCTTATTCTCCAGGAGTTTGCATTTGTTCTTTACTCCAATCCGCAGCAGCATCATTAGGAGGGGAGTGGTAGAGTGTCAGGAGTAGCACCGTCAGCTGAGTAACAATGCAGAGGTGGGCGTGGGCCTTTCACACCAGAATTTAAAATGTGGTGTGTAAGTATATATACACACACACACATGCAATATATTCCTTACCCCTGCTACTAAGATCCCCCGGGGAAACAAAACACAGAATTATGAGAAGACCTTCTGGGCCATCCTAAAATCCAGTATGTTTATATGTTTTGTGGCTTGAATCTACACTTTAAAGTGGAAACGTTCAAAGCAGATATGCACATATATCCCTCCCTCCTAAAAGTGCCTTTTCCAGATAATTTCCGGACAGCATTAGGACAGTTTAATTCCAGAACAGCCGAAGAGCACAAGATTAGCAACGGTTACAGTAGAAAGCTCGGCAATAAAGAGCCACTGTCACCCTATGTGTCACATCGCCAACCAGAGGCGGCGCTCCGGCTTGGGGATCCTGCCGCAGGAAAACTGAAAGCCCGGGGCTCTGAAGCAAGCTACGGTATATTTCCGACCCCCGATACCATCCTCTCGAGGAAACGCGGCTCCCATTGTAGCCGGGTAACGGCCATTCCCAAGCTGCAGCAGCAGCCATCCCCGCCCCATTCAGCCGAAAGCCGCAGCGCCATCCTCGCGGGCGAGAGACCAGCTCCAGCCAGGGGCGCCTGGAACGCGCCGGGGTCTCAAGCGGCTCTTCCAAAGCGGAACCCCAAGTGCGCGCCACCCAGCTTCACTCACATGCCCTTCCTAGCTTCCTCGCCGGCCTCCTTCGCGGGCCGAGCCTCCTTTCCGCGACGGGCAGGCTGTTGAAAGTCACCTCCTATCCGGAGGCAGGCTAAAAATCCGCTACCCGCAGCATCAAGACAGGCCTCGCGCTTTCCTCCACCCAGCGCCGTGCCGCGCCGCGCCGCGCCGCCGGTTCCGCACATGGGGAAAAGGAGGGACCGCCCTAAGAGGACGGACGGACTGAGGGAGGGAGGCCGACGGCGGAGGGAGGGAGGAGAGTCTCTGCAGAAGGAGGGGGAGCCGATGAGGAGCCTGAGCAGTAAAGGGTCAAACAGAGGGTGGCCGGGGAGAAGGAGAGGAAGTGCAGATGGCGTTGCCTTCGGCCTGCGACAGCTGCAGGGTTTATAGCACTCAGCTCGTTGGTGCGAAATGTGGAGGAATCCTGACCCCGAGTATCACGCTTCACAAACACACACACGAGCCACATGTCTCCATACGGTTCGCCAGTTACTCATTTTCCCTCCACCACTGTGTGACTCCTGACCAGAGAGGGTACGTACACAAATGGCCTAATCTTGTACGGGCGGGCGTTGTTTTCTAAACGACAAAATTGTATTTATTGAGTTTCTTGCTGGGCCATATAGAAAAAAGATCCCATCTCCACACCGCATTGTATTCATTCAGCTTGCAGAGGACTGCCTGTCATAATAGGCATGGAAAAGCTAAACTCTTCTGAAAGCTAAACTTTATTCCCAGTACAAAAGACTAGTGTGGTGTTAACTAAAGTCTACAGGTTTAAAAAAAATTAAGCGCACCAACGTGCCTACCGCCCCTGTCCTATTGTTTCTTTTATATTTTATTTTTCTTACATGTATCCATGTATTCATAACTATGTTTTACTTATACCTATTATCTTGTAAGCAATTGACAAATAAATAAAATAAATACTTTATTTTTGCTTTTAGAATCTGCCAAGTATAATGTCACACGCGGAATACTTTTTCAGAACCATATTGATTAAAAATGCATTATAACATGCAAAAATCAGTTGTAAGTCTACTCAGAAGCGTTACTATTTTCAGTAAGCTTTCCCTTGCTATGTGCTTTTAAAGGAGCAGCTTTGAATTTATGTTCAGTTTTATCAGATCTGCAGTGTACATACATAAGAAAACAAATGCAAGAAACTCTGAAGTCTAAGCCCATCTGTGAAAGCATATATACCCTCAAACCTTATATTGGAGCTATACTTCCTTTCATATTTGAAGCACCTAAAAACCTAGGTCTAAGTGGGAAGGTTGTGATGAACTGCTTATTTCCTAATGTTTTGATTTCAACATATGACAACCGAAATGAGTTTGTAGACCAGGGCTGTCAAACTTGCGGCCTGCGGACCAGATACATCATGTGCTGGCCACGCCATGCCTGTTTAGCAATGGGGAAAAATGTCATGATACGTTATATGACAATATATATGTCATGATACGTTATATGACGCGGGTTTGACACCTGTTCTAGACCTTTCTCTAGTCTTTCTTAAGCTTGACAACTTTAAGGCGTGTAGACCGCAACTCCCAGAATTCCCCAGCAAGACTGCTCTACTGTATTGTTATTCCACTATTACAGAAAAAATAAAATTAAAACAATTACTACTGGTAGACTTAAAATCTTGAAACATTTCTTAAGTAAAGATTTCTTAAAACATTTATATACTATAATAAAAAGCTGTTCTTTTATTTGTAATCTGGAATAATAGAATGTAAAGAGTGTTAAATTATCAATAGAAGCAGAAATGAAAGTGGCATTTGGGTAAACTGAATCCACTCAATATTAAAGTATCAAAAGTCTGTAATATGTTTAACATTTGTTTCCAAGTCAATGTAAAAATTACAAAATTTTATTGGCATTACTTTTGCAAAAACAAGATTAGCTAGAGCCTAACTTTTTTTAATTAAGAAAGATTTATATTGTTACACTTCAAACTTCTTCCAATAATTCTTCTCTCTTAATGGTAAGAAAATGAAGTAGGCCTAGACCAGGGGTAGGGAAACTCGGCTCTTCTATCACTTATGGACTTCAACTCTCAGAATTCCTGAGTGAGCCATAAAAGGTTCCCCATCTCCGGCCTACTGTTTTTTCAGTTGTGGGGGAAATCAATTTTTGACTTGAATGGTCCCATCCAAGTCAAAAATTGATTTCCCGCACAACTGAAAAACCAGTAGGCCGGGGAAGGGGAACCTTTGATGGCTCACTCAGGAATTCTGGGAGTTGAAGTCCATAAGTGATAAAAGAGCCAGGTTTCCCTATCCCTGGCCTAGACAATGGCTGCATTGCTTATACTTTGTTTTCTATTTAGGCAAGGAAATACTAAATGTTTGGTAACTCTAGCCAAGCTGTTCAGAATAACTTCCCCAAACAGAAATGAATGAGCAATTTCTCTTTTAGCTCAGCTAATATCTCAGTGGGCAACACTGAAAGTGTCACAATTTCCTATGCAAAATTTCTAAACATGGTAAAAACTGGTACCTGTTATCTGTTCTTCCACTTCTATTTCCCCCTCTGACTTGAGATACAAATTATGAATGAGCTGTTTTGAAAGAAAAAAGGATATTTATGATATGTGGTTCGGACATCTGTTTTTACTTTTCATTGTGAGTTTGGAGATAACAGCACCAATAATTTGTAGATGGTACCTGAGCATCCTTAGAATAAAATCTGTATCTAGCTATCGTCAATCTTGATAGAACGTGATATGGCAACTGTTCACTAAACCTAGAAATCATCAAACAAATAGATCCACGCACTGTGTAAAACTCTGGTTTATGGAATAAATAACAGTTTACAGAATTTACTAACCCCCTAGCCAGTAAAGCGTGCTTTTGAAGCCACAAGATATTTGAATCGCATTCTCAGCCAAAACCATGCAAGCTGCATTAAGGGCTTAGTTAATGCCGGAGATCAATTCATGTTTAAAGCAATAGTTAATGCATTGATCAAAGGTAACTTTGATAGCATGTGTGGTAGATTATAAGAAATGCCTGTCTGGATTCGTAAGTTTTAGAAGTGTTTATAAAGAGTGCTAAAACATGAATCAATGTACTTATTCTTCTCTCAGGGACAAGATACTTCCAAGTAGTTGTACATATACAAAGCCCAGATAATAGTAACATTACCAGGGGCAACAATTATAAAAGAATGCTGTTTAAAATTAAATTTCAGATGCAAACTAGTATTGAGTTGATTGATAGATTGATTAAATGAAATGCAGCATATATACCCATTTGGGATTTTATCACAAGCCCAGCCTTGTTACTGTATTTGACATTTTAGCAGTAAGAACTACTATTATACAATGATAGTTTGTTTGTTTCTTTACTTGCACCCATATGTAGATAAGTTTTATAGCCTGAGTCAGGCTATAAAACTGTGATTGTCTGGAAAGCAAACCAATAGCTCATCCTTTGGAGCTCCTGTTTTATTTAATACTTGCATAGCAGCATTTTGACAGGAGAAAATTGTGGAATAAAAGATATATGCCAAAATTCCACTATCAGGACAGCTAGCAAAATGCAGACGTTTAATGCTAAAATATTAACCATTCCCAGTGCTGCTACAAGGATAACAGGATGGGATCAATTATGCTTTATTTAATTGGATGTAAAGCTAATTATTGTGGTTTATAAACCATGGTTTAGTGCACATAAACTTTGGGTTCTTACTCTAGAATTTAAAAAAGAAAAATTAGTTTTCCTCTTTCTAGACCTTCATGCCATTTTGATAGATACACTCCAAATCATAGCATTTCACTCCCACATTCATCTGAGGAGTTGCTCCTTTAAGACTGGTTTAAATTAGCGTGTATGGCCAGTATGGTGGAAAAAAACTGTGTTGAATCACTATCTTGAACCCCTACCAAGAACTGCAGCTACGTACGGTGCAATTTTGTGGGTTTTAGCATAAAACCAAAGGAACCAGTGGCCTTTTTTCAGGCATTTGCAATAACTTTGATTCTGAATGGCTAGGGCTGCTTGTTTGTTTAGGTTGTTTAATTGGAATCACCTCGTAGAGTAATCAGCAGCAGGTATTATTGGGCAAAACTATAAATAATCAAATTAGAAAGAGCCAGGAGAAGGTCTGCATAAACCTGAACTAATAATTGGGGCTTACTTATGCAGGCAACTGTACTGCAGCAAAGGACCTACAGCTGCAGCAGTTAAGATTCTGCAGTGTTGGCAGGAAAATGCCAATGACTCAGCAACCACATTTGAATGTGAAATAATGCAATGCTATTATGGAACTTTTCATACTATAGTGAGTAATGTCCATCTTTTAGTTGTTTATATCTAATCCAAGTTTTTATGCCCCCTTAATGGATTTGTAATGCCATTATTTTAAATATTTCATGCATGTAGAAATGGAGAGTTCTGATGATGATCTAAGTTGCTATTTAAATCCAGAATATCTATATATTATTCAATATTCTATCATAGATTGAAATAGTTATATGCAGCTTTCAGATCTAAGAAAACTGCTTTACTGAATGCTACTAGCTGGAGAACAAATAGATTATTATCTTCAGTACCTTGTTTATGGAGACACAGAATTATTTGGTTAGCCTCTGTACATGTGCTAGATTAAATACAAATAGGCTAATTTATTTATTTATTTGTCAAACATGTACAAGATAACAAGTATAGGTACGAATATAAACATGAACAAAGGAAGTAAATACAGATAAATGGGGACAGTAAGACAGGGACAATAGGCACTCTGATGTGCTTATGCACGCCCCCTTTAAGGACCTCCTAAGAATGGGATGAGGTCCATGGTAGACAGTTTGAGGATGAAGCTGTGAGGGTTTGAGGCTGTAACAATGGAGTCGGATAGAGCATTCCAGGCATTGACCACTCTGTTGCTGAAGTCATATTTTCTGCAATTGAGTTTGAAGGGGTTTACCTTGGGTTTGTATTGATCGTTTGCCTGTGTATTATTGTGGTTGAAGCTGAAGAAGTCGTTGACAGGCAAGACGTTGTAGCAGACAATTTTGTGTACTATGCTTAGATCGGACCACAGGTGCAGTTCCAGATTGTCCAAGCCCAAAATTTCAAGCCTGGAGGCATAGGGAATTCTATTGTGAGTAGGGGAGTGGAGTACTCTTCTCGAGAAATACCTCTGAACCCAGCCAATCATGTTAATGTCTGATATACAGTGTGGGTTCCAGGCGGATGACCTGTGTTCGAGAATTGGTCTGACAAAGGTTTTGTATGCTCTAGTTAGCAATTCAATGTTACCAGAGAAGAAGCTTCATAAAATAAGGTTAACAACTCTTAATGCCTTTTTGGCAATGCTGTTACAATGAGCTCTGTGGCTTAGATCATTTGAGATGACTACTCCTAAGTCCTTGACAAAGTGAGGGTCATCTACAACCATTCTTCATATGTTTTATCCTCCAGCTTCCTGCCCTTAATAAGTGTGGCCTTACTAAGGCTTTTTAAAATGGTACTAATACTTCATGTGATCTTGATTTTATCTTTCTGTTAATGCAACCTAGTATTGCATTGGCTTTTTGGGGGGCTGCTACCACACACCACTGGCTCATATTTAATTGATTGTCCACTAGGACTCCAAGATCCCTCTTACAGTTAAACTGCTATTAAGCCAGGTTTCACCTAATCCGTACTTGTACATTTGGGTTTTCTTGCCTAAGTGTAAAACCTTACTTTTCTCTATATTGAATTTCATTTTGTTACATAGGGCCCAGTGTTCGAGTATGTCAAGAAGTTCTGGAAGTTGGAAGAAGGTGAGGAAGTTAATTTCCAGTGTGTCACATACATAAGTGGCATGCTGAAAATTAACCCTTTCCCATTTTTTCCTATCATCTCCTGTCTTCCTTTCCTGCATTCTCCCAACTTCAGTTTTTATACCATTCGCATATCCACTCACATACTGTTTGGTGTTATACTGTTTAGTTCTGTGTGGTGTGTGGCAACTGCAAATGTTTGCAATTAAGTGCAAGTGTGATAATGAAGGAGCACCAATCCATCACAATGCAAATAAAGATGGAGCTATTGAATAAAATAGAGGAGGAGGAAAGACCGTGAACGTCACATGTTTTAATGGCATGAAGTTTTCCATTATCGGTGGATCATTAAGAGCAAAGAATAAATCATGGAATATATTAAAAATTTGGTACTTATGCAATTCACAGTATATAAGCAAGAGGAGAGAAAAAGCAATGGAAAATATGGATATGGTGCTCAGCTTAGGATTGAATAAATGGTGTATGTGCCACTTAGCCTAATGCTGATCAAGAAGGCTAAGAGCTAATTCCATGACTTGCACCAGAAGGCTGGTAAGGTGCTGCTAAAGACACATTTGTTGCAAGTCATGGGTGATTCCCGCATTTTAAGCAGTGATGCTATTCTATCAGTTTGGCCCGGTTCTGGCGTACCGATAGCGCCGAAGATCAGTGTAGACTGAACCAGTTCTCTCTGATGCTTTGCAGTTGGATCCACCCGCCTGCCCGGACTCCCATACTCACCTTAATTCTCTGCTTTTGAAGCGCAACTGGTTTGCGCAGCATGGTAAATTACCGCGGGTCAGCTGCTAAAGCTACAGGGAGAATGCAGGATTGCAGGAGGTGAGTAGGACAGCCTCTGTGTGTGCGCAAAGCACACCCACCAAGCACACACACCGAACCAGTGGTAAACGTCTTTGAAACCCACCACTGATTTTAAGGCTCATACAAATCTGCATATCATGGAAGTGAGTGGCAAGGCAGCAAATGCAGATACTGATGCAGCCAGTGAGTTCCTGGAACCTTCAAGTAGATCATTGAGGAAAGGGATTATTTGCTCCACAAATATTCAGATGAAATAGGGCTTTATTGGAATAGCATGACAGAAAACCTACCTCAACTGGGAGAAAATAATGCCAGGCTTCAAAGTTGCAAAGAGTAGACTAATTGCGCTGCTAAGTGGCAATGCTTTTGATGACCTGAGCCTAAAACAGCTGCTAGTCTACTACTCCAAGAACTTGTGAGCTCTTAAGAACTTCTCAAAGACCTCACTTCCTCTTGTGTGGAAGCCTAACAAAAAAGCTTGGGTCACCCTTCTCATCTCTAAAAACTAGTTCTTCCACCATCTCATCCTGGAATCAAAGAACTGCTGCCACCAAAAAAAAATGAACTTCAAGATTCTTCTTGAGATAATATTCTGGGTCATCCTTTTTTCTTGGACAATTTCCAACCAATTGTGAAGATCGTGTATCTGCCTCTGAATGCTGCAGAGAGTGATAGCAACCTCAAAAAAAAAAATGAAAAGAGATGGATAGGGCCTAGTTTGTTGATCTTTAAAAGAATGAGGTAAGTTGGTATTTTCTTTGGTTTTATACCTAATGCTACAATTATGTCTGAGATCAGAGATATACAATGAGGTATTCATATTGAGTCAATCTGTGCAACATAATACATATTACCAGACCACTGAGAATATAGAAGTTGTTCATTGCTGATTTGCTAATGTAAAATGCAGGATGGAAACTTAACATTTTTGTAAAGAACTCTCTAAAGTCCAAGGAAGAGAGGAAGAATCTGGTATCCATCCATTCTAGTATTACCATGAGTAGGCAAATTTTATTGTTCTGACATATGCCTAATGTTAGTTTGTCTTTATACTGACAGAGTGAGCTTGTTTTCAGGCAAAGGTAGATTTTCCTCATTGCTTCCTTCCTGTGCTTGTCTAACTTGATGCCCTCAAAATGTGCTGGATTATCTCATAGAATTCTTTCTTGTATAGGCATATCTTTGGTTCGTGTATTGTTATAAATTATTGCTTATATCACCTCTGTTTTCTAGGAGATGCAGCAAAACATTTCTGGAGAGCCCAGATTATGTATATTAGAGGTAGATGGCTTCCTTTTGATGGTTGCAATTAATGTTTTCAGGGAGTAAGGACAGCAATGGACAAAGTAATGACAGAGCTGCATCCTGCACAAAGGCTGGGCTTAAAAACCACCAGTGTTCAGCCTACCTCCAGCTCAGAATAATTGTTACTATTTTTTGAATCTCAAAATGGCAGGAAACAAAACAAATGGTTCAACTAGAGTGCTGGCATCTGCTAAAAGGGAAGCAGGGATTATAGGCTGCAGAGGTGGTCTCCCATATTGAAAACTTTAAAATTTCCACAACCTGCATGCAAGACCTGAGACCTGTACAAATGTATTATGCTTCTTGAGTTTGTCTTGAACAGCTTTCGAAATCAAATCCTGGTTCTCCTGTTAAAAGAAAGACATAAATGACAGCTAAATTCTGATGCACAGTTGAAACATGCTGCAACGGTTTTGAAGTATAATCAAATTGAAAACTTTATCCCTCATAAAAATGTTGCTTCTGGACTGAATATTCCATTCCTTGGTGTCATACAGAAGCGTTATATTGTTAGTTGTGTATTATGAGTAGAAAGCATTGCCAGGAATAATACAAATGCATTAGTTTGGTGATAGCATGTCTCCAAATGTAGAGAGAGATAAGTAGAAGAGATTGGGGGAGGAGAAAGCAGAATTTCACTGAAGTCATGCCAGCACCAATACACTATTTCTGTATGTAGGTCACATGCACAGATATACAAAAGAAATGGTCCTTACATCACACTGTGTAACATGTCACTTTGTCACTTGATGAAAGTGCTCCATTCTGTAGGTACTCCTGAGTGCAGAGGAAAAATAGTGGAAAAATCCCAGAAGAATTTGGTTGATAAGTATGCCTTATAAAATGCTGGACTAAGATTCATTTTGGACCAATTCAGCAAAACTTTTCACATACTGTGTTCATTAGAAGTGTGGAGTAATTCTTAAGGCTTCACTTCCAGTAGATAATATCCATTAATTCATGGTTTTGTCCATTTAGCTAAAGATTTGTAAATTTAGATGTTATTGCAAATTGTTAATTATGTAAATATGGATGTGATGTAAGTTGTCATAAATGACATAAATTCTAACCTGACATCTCACTGTTAGTGTTGAGTTAAATCAAGTTTTTATTGTATATTATGGATAATTCAAAGATAAAAGGTTAAGTCCTACTTTGGTTTGTGTATTGTTATAAATCATTGCATAGTTTGATTTTGACTCTGCTGTATAAAACAGCCATGATAAGTTGTATCAATGTTGTTTTTGACTAATCCAAAAAATGATGAAATATTTATCTCTATAATAATAGGGTAAATACAATATTATCACCATAAATTTTTAGTTGTTAAAACGGATAATGAGAATCCACTGCTTGTACCTGTATAGAAAAGAACAGTGATCATAAGACTGGAAGAATGTCCTTTGATAGCCCTTTTTTCTACCCCTATAATACATTTGAGTTACCTTGCTCAATTTCTATTTTAAGCTGTTCAATTCTCTGTTGTATAGAAAATCTGTGATTACATTACTTATATTCTAAGGATACGCAGCCATGAGGAATGACATTTTGATCAGAATAGCATGCTGGAAGAAGCATACCAATTTCTAAACCAAAATTTCAGGCTTCTCTTTGTTGCAGTGGGGCAAAAAACCCTACTGCACTATTCTGCATTGCCAACTGGCCATCCTTCACTACAATCATGGCTTATCTGAATAATATGTATGCTTAATTCTTGGAAGGAACAAAAATGTTAATAAATGCACATTTTGGAGGTTCACTGTCAATCCAGGTATTCATCAGTTAGCATAATATGAATTAGTATAATAAGGACCCTTGGTTTTATCATTTTATTATTTTTGATAAAACATATCCCCTCAAATGATACATCTGTTTTTAATTGAATCCTAGGACATCACTAATGATGTCAAACAGTTGGACTTATCCAAAAAATAGTTGGATAAGAAACTATTTGTTTTTCTTTAACATATGCACACAATACCCCAATGTATAAGTTTATGCATTATATAAATATACTGTTATTATCTGAAATACAAATATTTGCTTGGCAATGGAATTATTTACATTTATTATATGAAAATGAAAAGCACCATTTTATCAACATAGGGTCCAGGTAGAAGCCAAAGTGACATAAATTATGTATAAAAAATGCCCATATATTGCACAAAGATACCTTAAATGGATGGTATCATTTGCTGCCCTTCCAGTTACACATGACTTTCAAAAGTTTATAAATGACTTTAGGTGAAGAAGAATCCATATTACATCATCTCTTCAACATGGAGAGGCCTAAAATGAATTGACATATTTATAATACATTCCATCTTCCTTTTAACAAACTAGCTGGGAACAATGATATATATCTGTTAAATATGAAATTTGCCATTACAGCTATTTGATCAGTTGAATAATAATGCCAATGAAGCAGGTTATGTCCTATATACCCATTCACACCAATAATGCCATAACAATGTAAATGATATAAATCACTGCAGAAATTTGGTCCACTGAATGTAGTGAGTTGTTATCAGTCCCTACTAAATCGTGATCCCACTGTATAATAAAACATTTATGCAATAGAAATTAAACCTGTTAGAGAAAAAAGATCTTTGTGATGGAATCAAGATAACTGCATGATTGTATTATTAAAAAATCAATTCAGGTTTGACTTCTGGTGATTGTGTAGACACCTTTTTGACCTACTTTTAGTAATAATACATAGTCTTTTTAAAAACTTTTCTTGTTCAACCATCCAGGGTCACTTAGGTAAGATTGGCAGGTAGAAATAATGAATGAATGAATGAATGAATGAATGAATGAATGAATGAATGAATGAATGAATGAATGAATGAATGAATGAATGAATGAAATGCTTTACTACAAATTATGGAAGGAATACCAGTAGATAACACAAAGCTTCTTCAAACAATACAAGAAGCATGACTTGATTTTATAGAAAAATTGATTGAATTGAAAAGAAGGAAGTAATTAAATTATTTTTATAAATTCAGGTGTGATGTTCAACACACACCTGATAAATTGGGTTTTTTTTCTTTCAGCAGGCATGATCATTCTTCACTAGCAATGTGAAGCAGACATAAGTGCAGCACTTTTTTTAATTTTAATGGTTAAAAATCAGTCTGTCATCTCAAAATATAGCACTTAAAAAACTCATTTCCAAAACTGAATGATTGTTTTTTTGCTGCTGTTTTATAACTGGTTTCTTCTCTTCAGAGAGTTAGATTCAGTTTCAGTTCACAGAGAAGGAGACCGTAATGGGAAAATAAATATATGTATATTGCAGCTTGAAAGAAAAATCATACCATGTTCTCTCTTATTTAGGTTAACGTGTCCCTTGCTTGAGAATAAATTGGAATGTAGATGTTATTGTTTTCCTGTCTCCTAAGAGCCTAAAGATGAAGGCAGAGACTGAATCCATTCTGTTTTCTTCTCTCAGTCTGATAATAAATTTGATATCATAGCTTGCTCCTAAAGGATAAAAAAAGAAAATGAGTAAGACAGATGTTGAAGCGAAGGCATTGAAGGTTTGGGAAAGTCATTGCCTCTGAAAACATAGCTGGCTATCATGAGTCATATTTCTAATTATAAATTCCTTTGCACATTGTTTTCTTTCCAATTTCATCCCATGGACAATGTAAGCTACATTTACTCCCTTCCTTCAATGAAACTACAGGACAATTGGATTCTGTTTAAACATAGCTGTATTTGTTTAAGGGTAGTTTTCATTGTGTAATCTAAAATGATGGTCTATTAAGGTTAATCTATTAAGGTTATCAAGGTTAATCGCACCAAACTTGATTGCAGGAAATACGACTTCAGCAACAGAGTGGTCAATGTCTAGAATACTCTACCTGACTTTGGTTTCTTCCCCAAACCCCAAAAACTTTAACCTTAGACTGTCTACTATTGACCTCACCCCTTTCCTAAGAGGTCTGTAGGGGGCGTGCGTAAGCGCACCAACGTGCCTACCATCCCTGTCCTATTGTTTCTTTTTTATTTTTCTTATATGTATCCATGTATTCATAACTATGTTTTTACTTATACCTATTATCTTGTAAGCAATTGACAAAATAAAATAAATAAGAATAAAAAATATTAGTCCATGACGGAAACCTAATGCCATTCAGATGTTTTGGCCATCAATTCCTAAGAGTCCTAACTGAAATGGCCAGTGGCAAGGAATTGGGAAAGCTGAAGTCCAGCAAGTAGATTCTTATAATGTTCTGCTCTCTGGGTGAATTATAAGAGTATAGCAGCATTCTTTTGTCTGAATGAATATTTTTACTTATAGGAAAGAAAATGGGTTGCAAACTACTAGCCTGATATAATCAAATGACTTTTTTTTTGTAACCTATTGATTATTTTCATTCTTTTTTATTTCATTACTTTCAGATAATCATATACAGGACTTGCATTCTGCAGGAATCAAAGTTGTTGCAGAAAAAAACCCCACAGGCAATCTGTGAATCTTCAAAAGTACATATAATTTTGATCATATAATGATATAATTAAATCATTAAAAATAGTCAAAAGTTTATGATTGCCAAATCCTGTTCATTTTTACTTTCTTATGTGAATTCTTGCAAAATGTCATCTCTACAAAGTAGACCAGATCTGGAAATCAACTACATACTAAAGTTTATTGAATAAGGCTATAGTAGCAGGATAATACAAGTCTCTTTGCACTTTCCCCCCCTCCGTCTTATACCCAGATCATATAAAATCATGGGTTGAAATTGCCAAAATCTTGCTTGTATGATTTGAAAAATATTTCAAAAATGCTAAGTCAGACACTGTAACTAAAAAAAATAGAAAAGTAAGAATATAAACTGTTACATATACTCCAGGTTTCTGAATAGCCGTGAAAGTAATACTCCTGGAAGTAATAACAGCTGCTAAAAGTGATCTGAATTCTTCAGTTCATCATACATTAGGAAGAAAATAGCAGTATGTCAATCTTGCTAAATCAATTGCTCTACAACCCTAAAAGGACAAAATATCAATTTCTCTTCCTTTTCAGAACAGACATTTAGAATTCAAAAGAATTAAGTGTCTACAAAAATCAATGAGTTTTCCAGAACTAAACCAATATATGAAATAGCTATTGTCCAAGGAGAGACTAATAGCCTAGGATCACATCATATGACTCGAGTTTTCAACCCAAAAAATAGACTGTGATAAAGCCATGGATGAATATGAGCTACATTTAAGATGTGATAACCATTGTTGTCTTTTTCTCATGAAACTGTACTCAGTTTGCTTCATAAAAAACTGGAGGTTGATCCATTAAAAAGGAGTAGTAGAAGATGCATGCAAAGTATTTGTAACTTAAATTGCTGCTTGATCCAGTTTGGAACCAACATCCCAACTAGATGACTATTTAGGAATTTAGATTTCATCTGAAAGTTTATATATTTAATTTTCCAATTTTCCTTAAATCTTTTAAAAGTTAGCAATTTAATTGTATAACTAAAAAAGCATATTCTTCAGTTTATCTCATGTTTATGGGAAAGGCACAAATTTCTCTACTTTTAAAAAACAGTATCAAATTGATTCCTCTGCCAACTTTTTCACATGTATTTTCCCCTGTCCAGAAGAATCAATAATTATAATACCTGTGTGAGTGACCTATTAAGTTCTTGAAAATAGTTTATTGCATTGGTATGCACAATTATCCTAATATGGTTTGTTTACTTGCAAGATCATTTTTTTCATCTTTAAAAATAATGTTCTTGGCAATTATTATGCTAAGAATTCCTGAATTTACTGAAATTAGTTGTGTCACAACCCCTGGGTCAGCCCCCAAAAATGTCATGCTCACAGAGTTGCCAACATCAATGAATATCCCATTCATTTGCCAGTTGGTGAATTTCTTCTCAATCTCTCTTTCTCATGATGACCTGGCCATCAGCTAATCAGCCTGAAGCCGAAAGTTTAATTCTTCCCAGTCCCCTCCCCCCTTTTTAATTGTATGCATCAAAAGGAATTGGCCATTAATGAATATACAAAACATGAGATTTTATAAGGAAATAAAAAATGTATTTCTCTACAGGAATTTGTAAGAAAAAAAAAATCAAAGGCTTCTTGAGGCTAGGAGGAAGAGAAGATAAGGGTGAATTCTCCGTCCTTCATGTTTCAATTTGTTTTAAACCCTACAACAGACTTATATATAGGATGATTTCCTGCCGCTGATGTTCAGTAATCTTTATAATTATATTGGATAGCTAAGTTTGGTACTTTTCAAGAAGTACAGACTGTCTACATAGACATATGTATATCACATGAGTTTATTTGGCCAAATATAATCTACTGGAGAGTGTTCCAAAAAAAAAACATCAGGCAGAAGTCTTTCCCATCGCCTTGAGACCTATAAACACATTGCATGAAGAATAGATGCTCTTGTTGCTAGAGGCATGGTCCAGTTCCTTTATGTTGGCATTTATGTAACCTAGGAGCATGTTGGCTCACATGATTAAGATGCTGGGTAGGAAGTTAGCAAGCCTACATTCAAGACCCAGCTGCTGCCATGGGGAGGTTGACTCCCATCCTTCGGGAGCACCCAACTGGGTGAGCACCCAACTGGGCATCCCGGGCAATGGTGATGTTGCTGGGTAATCCTTCCAGCCTGGAAGTGCCTCGGTGCTTTTGACAAGAGTATGATGAGATCTATGTAGCCCGTTAGTTTGCACGATGGCTTCTGTCCAACTGAAGAAAAAGAGGAGGATTCCCTTTCAGATCTGTCATAGAAGACATAGAATTTGAGCTTGTCTACTACACATTAGCTATAGTCAATTCCAACTTGGAGTGCTTTGTTTGAGTACTACAGGGAGACGTTCCAGGGGGAAAGGTGGATCAGGTGTATTTTATATCAGAAGTAGATGGTTTGGCGCACGGATGTCAACTTTGATCACATCACCTGATGTATCACAATGTTTTTTTTTGCCTTTGCAGAGCTGAGATGCCCATGATGCATCTGGCCCATGGGCCGCCAGTTTGACAGGCCTGGTTTGGAAGGACAGAAGGGCTTCACTTTTGAAGGGCCTTTTGAGTTAAATTCCCTTCCTCCACCTTGATTATGTTGAGCTTACAGATATATTATTACACAATTGTATTACTCTCTGATTTTACATCATCATGATGGGAAACCATAGAAACAATTGTATCCAGCTCCTTAGAACATACAGTCACTGGTTTTATGTGCACAGGAAGAAAAATTGACAGTAGTAATCTGTTCAGTTTTATAAATTCATTTCAAAAGGCTGAATGAGAAGAGATGACCAAAGACCTTTCTGATCCTGAAAGATTAACTTTCTATAAGCTCTAATGTAGAAAGCTAGGATTGATTAATTACATGCCATCAAGTCATTGCTGACTTTTAGCAACCACATAGATTTTTCTCCATGACCTAAAAAGATAAAAGAGAAAGAATAGTGCAAACAGGAGAACTTCTCTCTTTTTTAAACCAGACTACTAAAGAATCTAGACAAATGATTCAATACTGGAAGCAATAGAAAGAATTTACCAACATTGCTGGCTATTTTTTCCCCTTCAGTAAAATTTGGTAGAATCTGCATGAATACCCTGTTATGAAATTGGCAATATTTAATTTGCGTATCTCTGTAGCTCTATTAAGTCCGTCAAATAAAATAAAAGGACAGCCACTTGATTTCTTCACTAGCCACATTCTTCTTTGCTCACTTTTGCCTGAACCCATGAAGAGTAACTTAAACCTTGCAGTGATTCCATGTAGATTTTTATTTCCCCCTTCCTGTGCAGAATTGTTTTTCAGAAGGTTTTTAAGATGCGGAGGCTCAATTGCTTAAATATTCATGCACAATAGGCAGCAAATATGCTTTCTTTCATGGGGCCCAGGAGATTCCCAGCTGTACATTATTTGCTGATCTAAGTAGCATGCAAGAAACATGATCACCGAGCGAGTGTCTTTAGCTGAGTAGTGCTTTCTGTTTGAGGTATCAATTCCATGTGCTATCTGAAACCTCTGCAATGCTGAAAATGTATCTGTAGGACAACTGAAGAGGGAAGAATTAGGGTCATGGTTTTCCTGCATACTTCAGAAGCATTTTGGAAAAAAAAAAAAACTGGCAACCTCAGAAATAAGATGTCGTCTCCTTTCAAGCATCAACCCAAGAACGGCAACCTGACTAACAGATGTTATTAATGACAGCTGCTGAGACTTTGCTATGTTTAAAAAAAAAGTTTTGAACTCTTGACTGCAATAAAGCCTCGCTTTGAGTTTTCTATTTGCAATATATTTTTAGCTTTGGGTAATTCGTGTTTGAGCCTTTTTAAGATCTGAGCTTTGGCAGCAGAATGTTCATTTGACTCCAGCTGTCTTCATGTTGCTGTCTCATTTATTTATTTTTTCAATTTTCTTTTGTCCATCAGTCAGAAAAACTATAATTGGAAGGGTGAAGGGAAAACCGAGATAATTATTTATATTTATGCGATCAGTGTTAACGCCTTGAACGAAAAATACTGATTTATTTGATTATTTCATGTATTAAACTTTAATTTGGATGATTTCTCCCCCCCTTCCATATGCATTTTTCCTCCTGTTTAAAAATCATTAATACATACAGAAAGAGACTGTGTTTCTTTTCAGAGATTTATCTTCTATGTAATCACTTTTCAATCCAAAGAAAATTATTTGTATATAAAAATATCTAATCTTGAACTAGTTACTGTTCCTGAAATATAATGCACTGGTGATATGTTTGGATTATAATACTTCCAATTTTATTTTTAACCACACAAAAGCTTTATGCTTTGAATATTGCATTCAAAGACTGCTACATTTATTTGAATGTGGAATCATTCCAACTCTGGCAGGCAGAACCTTCTAGAAAAGTGAAGTCTATCTTGCAAATTCAAAATTAACCACAGTCATGCTTATTACAAAATTGTTCAAATTCCCAACACATCATCCTAATGGTTTCCTTCCTTTATAATAATGAAGTTAAGCTGTGCAATAACTTCTGATTAAATTTAGAATCCTTCTTCTCTCTTCCAACATATTCTGTTATATTACAGATTTTTTTTGAATCTAGTTTAATATTTTTATAGGATATATACTGAAAAAACCCATGTTGTAAACAAATATTTACTGTAGCTATCCAGTCTCCAGAACAGTTTTGCTACATACCATACTTAAATAAATTGCTGAAATAACTTCTCCAACATTTTATGAACAATTACCATCTATTTGCAATTAGGAATTGCTAAGTTTGAAATGAATACATATTATATATGTATTATATATAATATGAATACATATTATCCTGTGTATATAATGCTATTGTAAATTGAATGCAAAAAGTAGATACATCAAAAACAAGTGACAATATTGTATGATGATTGCATTAGAACTGATGCTTTGTTTAACAGGCAAAAGCTATACATTTATAGAAATAAGAAATAATGGAGAGAAAAAATCTAGCATATTATTTTTGATTTATATGAGAATTTTTCCTCCTTTGAAATCTGTATTTTGTGATCTGTACAGGGCTGAAAAGTATGACTCCACAAAGTTATATTATATTTTGCTTGTATAATTACATTGATGTTCATATTGCATGTACCACTGTAATATTCATAGATATATATGGATGGACTCTTTCAATGTAATTCCACTTTATGCTATCATTTTAATGGTTACTGGATCACTCTCCATAGGTTATTACATTCAAACTAAGAAATAAATCTGGGATATTCATATCAGGCCTTAGGATTATATGCTAAATGAATTGATTGCCTGGCCTAAGTATGCAAATTTTGTTGATACACATTAGAAATTTGAAAACAAGTCATTAGTGCTCATAAAATAGTTCTCAAATGATTAAGCTTCCTTGTTTTGTTTAAATATAATAATTAAGACATACAGTTAATCCAGAAACCTGGCATCCAGTAAGGTGTGCAAGGGCACGGAAGAGATGTCAGCATCAGCTGAACTCATTAAACAGTTCGGCTGTTTGATGTGTTAGGTCTACAAATATAGTGGTATGTAAGAATGACCTTGGGAGACAGGAGAAAGAGCCATAAATATCTCAGCTCACTGGAAGCAAAACAGCATGGGAAGCATTTTAGAAGGGACCCTCCCTTCTTTTCTGGAAAAAGTAAAGGAGGAGGGGAAATGCTTTCAGATTTGCAAGATTTTGTTACTGTAATCTTAAAATAAAAATAATATTAGTCCTCATGTTTTGTGATTTCTTGCCTTGCCACTTGAAAGGACTAACAAAGCTCCTAGAATTCATGCCAGCACATGGCATAAACCCTAGAATACACTAAGCTCTAGGTTTATACCAATTGATTACAACTAGTGGGTCTAATCAGGATTGTCTTCTCTCCTTTCTCAAATGATCTAGAACTTGTGGTCCATGGGTTGGATGCCCATGCCTGATTTAGGGAAAGGAAAAGTCACAATACATCACATGGCATTGCTGTGACAACGCAAGTTTAACACCCCTTATCTAGATAGCTAACCTTTACCTATTATTGCTATCATTTCTTTGATAAAAATCTTATAATTCCAACTACATTTAAGAGAAAATTCGTAACGGAAAAGACTCTTTTTTCATGGAAGGACTAAGTCCATTTAGTTTGGAATAGTGTCAATTTTGACAGACAAAAACAAAGGTGCCAGCCACCCACAATAAGGATTGAATGTGTAGATCTGTTGTGCAATTCAGTCTGCAGTCACTCCATACACAGACATAATATATCATGAGATATGAAGTTCAAAGGGGTAGACAACATTAATTTTGCATGCAAAATTAATGTAGCAGAATTCAGGTGACTGGGCAAAAATTGAAATGAGGCACAAATGATGGCAGTTTTTAAAAAGCTCTCTTTCTAAGCTGTTTAATTAAAAGAGCCCCAGTTGCTTTTCCATAATTATAAAACTGATTATTAAAACAAGAATTCAACTTAGCAAGTGATAATTATTCTATGCTATTATATAATGTTCACCATGGCCATTTTTCTTTCATAATGCTTGTATCTTTCATTTGTTTGTGATGTTAGCTTTAAACATCAGGAAAAAAAAGTTTATTAAAATTATAAGGTTCTGTCCACTTTACTGGTTTTTATTGATCAAGGCTTAATGAAGAAGACTTACAAATTGCTTTTCTACAGGCTTACTGTCTTATTGCATTTCAAGATTTTAACCATTGTAATATCTGTTCTCTTTTTTTTCCTATGCTTTGTAATCACATAATGAAACAGAAATCAATAAGAGGAAATTAACAATAAAGCCTTTCCCTACCAGCTTTATCCGCCGGAAATAAAAACTGAAGCCACATTAATAGGAAAGTTCTTCAGGATCATCACTTTATCATTAATCACTCATTAAAAATAAAACATAAATTTCTATAATATGTATAACCATTCCATAGAGAGCAGATGGAATGGCCTTGAGAAAAAGGAGGAAGAGCCACTCCCAAGGATCTAAGACAAGATCCCAATCTGGATCTAAGACAAGAATGAAGTATGAGTGCAGATAGTCCTTGCTTAATGACCAAAATTGGGATCAGCAACTTTGTCACAAAGAGCATTCAGACTTGCAAGATTCTGTTACTGTTGTTTAGCAGAATTGACCTACATAGCTTTGGTTTCTTTATCTAATTTATCCTGAAGGTCTATCACGTGCAGGAAAAAGCACAGTAGTCTGCTTTGCCAGTCTAAACAGAAGAAGGCCTCCCCGTTCCCATCATCACAGTCAAGGTCTGAAAAAACCACAGAAAACCACAGAAGACCATTAGAGACACATTAGCCTGCAGTTATTTGGCAAGAACATCTTAGAATTCCCTATTTCAAAAAATATGTTTAAAAATGATATCATCAGAGATAAAGCAGAAGAAACCAGTGCATATTGAACATTCAGAAATGATTTATAACAACCTTAAAACACAACTACCTGTGTTTCCCCAAAAATAAAACTGGGTCTTATATTAATGTTTGTGCCAAAAGACACATTAGGGCTTATTTTCTGTTTAGGTCTTATTTTCAGGGAAATACAGTACTAAATGTATCCATCCAGTTGAAGATCTTAACGGGCTTATTTTTGGGGGGTAGGGCTTATATTACGAGTATCCTGAAAAATGCTAGGGCTTATTTTCCAGTTGGATCTTATTTTGGGGGAAACAGAGTATTTCTAAGTACGTGAATGGGAATGTATTTGCATAAATGGGTGTACATGTGTTCATGGAGGCAGTTTTAAACCAGCAAAACATGTACACATATATATCCTTCACACCATGCCTTTTTGGCTACCATAAGGAAATATAAACTCCATTAAAACTATACTTGCCAAGCAGACAATTTCATGATTTGGCAGTGAATAGTGTCACTTTATTTCCTCTTCCTCAGTTTATTCAGGTTCTGTAACGAGATCACAGAGTAGAATCTTTTCCCAAACTTTCATGCAGGATAATGTAGGTCTGTATCCATTCCCACATTAAAGCCAGTGATGGAGTGATGAAAGAGGACAGAGAGAACAGTTCTTGTTTTCACTGTTTTACAAAGATCGGAGTTAGTGTACAATGGACACTTAGCTGAAATCTGAAATCATTTCCTGATTTTTCATGATAACCAATTAACCCAGAACTGATCTAACATTCTCATTTTCATCATAAAACATACTTTATTGGTGCATATTGCTTTGGGCAGTACTTGCAGAAAATAGTTGAAAGAAAGCAACTTGTATAAAGTGGAGAATAGTGTCTCATATAGCTGCTGCATTGTTAGGACAAGAGCAAGTACTCTACTCAATATCACTGTGTTTTCCCACATATTTTTTGACTGCGGCATAAATTCAGCCATAACCTAGGTCAGTGATGGCAAACCTTTTCAGCACTGAGTGCTGAAATGGGAGTGTGGCCGCGTGTGTGCACCAGAAACCAGAAGAGCAGCTCCCTGGCGTGTCACGCAAACCAGAAGCTCAGTTTCCTGGCATGCGCACCAGCCACCTGGTCTTCCAGTTTCTAATGGACATGCATGTGTGAAGACTAGCTGACTGGCACACGCATGCGCGCCAGGGAGCTGCTCTTCCAGTTTCCAGTGCTCCCACGCATGCAAAGATGAGCTGGCTGGCAGGCATGCATACACCAGAACCCAAAAGAGCAACGGGCAATGGCTGGTGTGTCTGGAGAGATGGTTCTGCGTGCCACTTCCAGCACACATGCAATAGGTTCACCATCATGGATCTAGGTAAACAGGCAGGTCTTTGATGGATTTTGAAAAAGTTTCACTTGAATGGACACCAATGTGTAACCTGGACACCAATGTCAAGAATGTTGTGGCATTCCTACACTATTTGGATATCTTTGGTTTTCATGAGCACACAAACTTCAATGAGCATTGAGCAATGATATCACTGAAGAGTTGGTTTCCACAAAAAAGGATATTTGTGATGTGTCTATACCTACAAAGATCAGAATTGTGCAAGCCTATGACACTCCATGGAAGCAAAAGTTGAGTTTTCAAGAACAGGATAGAAAAGAGTATTATTGCTTTTGAATATACCATGAATAGCCAATAAAACAAACAAACAGATCATCAAACAAATCAACTCAGAGTTCTTACTTATGGTACAAATGACTAGACTCGAATTATCCTACTTTGGACACATTATGCAGAGACCTAACTCTTGTAAAGATGGAAGGAAAGAGAATAAAATCATGACAAAAGCAATGTCGATAGGTACAGTAGTGATGAGTGCACTTTTGGAGAACCTGAAAGACCAGATTAAAGACAAATCACCCCGGAGCAAATCTATCAGTGTTACCCCTAGGAGTCAACAATGACTTGATGGTTCATGATCAAATGTGAAGGACTGTATAGATGGCTTTATAAGTCAATAGAAGTGTCTGTCTCATAAACTGGGCTAAAATGTTGAAGCAGACTCTTCAACATTTTACATTAGATGAATCTTCTGCATCAACCTCAAGGCAGACCTATATAATTATACAACCATGAGGCTAACCATGCATGCATCCCTATAATGAGGCTGCACCTGGAAAGGCTGTATCCATCTGAACATGGGAAGAGGCATCTCTAGTCACAAAGATTCCTTAATCCTCCATTAATAACTGTGGATCTAGAGGTGAAATTCAAAAAATTAGAATATCATGCAAAAGTTCATTTATTTCAGTAATGCAACTTAAAAGGTGAAACTAATATACGAGATAGACTCATTACATGCAAAGCAAAATAGTTCAAGCCGTGATGTGTCATAATAGAGATGATTATGGCTTACAGCTCATGAAAACCCCAAATCCACAATCTCAGAAAATTAGAATATTGTGAAAAGGTTCAATATTCTAGGCCCAAAGTGTCCCACTCTAATCAGTTAATTAAGCCATAACACCTGCAAAGGGTTCCTGAGCCTTTAAATGATCTCACAGTCTGGTTCAGTGGGAATCATAATCATGGGAAAGACTGCTGGCCTGATAGTTGTGCAGAAAACCATCATTGACACCCTCCATAAGGAGGGAAAGCCTCAAAAGGTAATTGCAAAAGAGGTTGGATGTTCCCAAAGTGCTGTATCAAAGCACATTAATAGAAAGTTATGTGAAAGGGAAAAGTATGGAAGAAAAAGGTGCACAAGCAGCAGGGATGACTGCAGCCTGGAGAGGATTATCAGGAAAAGGCCATTCAAAAGTGTTGGGGACTTTCATAAGGAATGGACTGAGGCTGGAGTCAGTGCATCAAGAGCCACCACACACAGACGGATCCTGGACATGGGCTTCAAATGTCGTATTCCTCTTGTCAAGCTGCTTCTGAACAACAAACAACATCAGAAGCGTCTTACCTGGGCTAAAGAAAAACAGAACTGATCTGTGCTCAGTGGTCTAAAGTCCTCTTTTCTGATGAGAGCAACCTTTGCATCTCATTTGGAAACCAACGACCCAGCATCTGGAGGAAGATTGGAGAGGCACACACTGCAAGATGCTTGAAGTCCAGTGTGAAGTTTCCACAGTCTGTGTTGATTTGGGAGCCATGTCATCTGTTGGTGTTGGTCCACTGTGCTTCATTAAGTCCAAAGTCAACGCAGCCGTCTACCAGGAGATTTTGGAGCACTTCATGCTTCCTTCCACAGACGAGCTTTATGGGGATGCTGACTTCATTTTCCAGCAAAACCTGGCACCTACCCATACTGCCAAAAGCACCAAAATCTGGTTCAATGACCGTGGGATTACTGTACTTGATTGGCCAGCAAACTCGCCTGACCTGAACCCCATAGAGAATCTGTGGGGCATTGCCAAGAGAAGGATGAGAGACATGAGACTGAACAATGCAGAAGAGCTGAAGGCCGCTATTGAAGCATCCTGGTCTTCCATAACACCTCAGCCATGCCACAGGCTGATAGCTTCCATGCCACGCCGCATTGAGGGAATAATTGCTGCAAAAGGGGCCCAAACCAAGTACTGAGTACATATGCATGCTTATACTTTTCAAAGGTCTGATATCGTTCTATGTACAATTCTTGTTTTATTGATTGCATGTAATATTCTAATTTTATGAGATTGTGGATTTGGGGTTTTCATGAATTGTAAGCCATAATCATCTCAATTATGACACATCACGGCTTGAACTATCTTGCTTTGCATGTAATGAGTCTATCTCGTATATTAGTTTCACCTTTTAAGTTGCATTACTGAAATAAATGAACTTTTGCATGATCTTCTAATTTTTCTAGTTTTATCTGTAAATGTACCCCAGATTATAAACTTACTCCAACAAAGCAGAGGACCTCTCTATGCATCTGTGCTATGATTGTAGCCCTAAGAAGAGGGGGGAAAACAAGACTGTATTCCATTTCCCAACTGAGTACAATAGTTTACATAACTAACATCTCATTCTAATTATATCCAGACTTTCCATATTATCATTTATTTTTCACTTAAGGAATTCTAGTTTTAGCACTTCTTAATCCAAAACAGCAGAATGACCCTCATTTTCCCCTTTGAGCCAGGCTTATTAGAGCAGCAAAATTAAACCAGTGGAAAGAATCTGGAGCAAGTCTCCAACAGAGAGGAGCAATTTAGAAACTAGGCCTGCATATATCTCCTTTTGTTTCCCAGCAACTGAATAATTGATTTGTAAGACTGTGCCTGGGTTTATTTATAGCAACAATCTACAAACTCATTAACCTGAACTTCTAAGTGGGCCTGCCTTAAAAAAAAGTCAGAATGTGACTTTCCAATCTCTAATTTGTTTCTTGTGCATCCACAGAAATAGTAATCTGTGCCTCTGAGACAGAGACCAACCTCATAAAAACGGAGGACAATTCTGAATCAATTTCATGTTTGAATCCCCTGGCAACAATCCAGAGCTCATGGACACTGATATCTTCTGCATTCTTAAAATCAGGGGTGGGCTTCAAAAAATGTTAGCAACGGGTTCTCTGCCTGGTTGCTGGGTGGACGTGGCCTTAGTGGGTGTGGCCTAGTTGGCCTTCTGCATCATTCTTGCCCTCTCCAGCTCTGGAGGCTTTCCTCGAGCCTCCGGGAGGACGAAAATGGCCTCCCTGGGCTCCAGAGGCTCTCTGGAAGTCGTAAACGGGCACATTTCCGGCCTTCCCGAACTTCCGGGAGGCCTGTTTTTTGCCCTCCCCGAGCCTCTGTGCATGCCCTGCACTTACCTGCATCCAAAACAGGCTACGTGGGGACTCCAGGGAGGGGCAAGGTGGGGTGGGCGGGGCCAGCCAGGAGTGGAATTTGGGGGTTTCCTGAACTTAGCTAGATGATCTCCCAAATCCCTGCAAGCCCCCAGCAGCCCACCCCTGCTTAAAATGGAAATTCTCCTGGCATTTTTTTTCTCACAGGTATTCTGTGTTCTAACTCTGTGCATCATAGCTCTATCAGTAAGGGAGAAAATACTGTTCTCTTCTGCTCAGGCTTCTCAAGAGCAAATTAGCAGTGGCAGCTATTTGTCTCTGTCCCTTGACTCCCAATGTATATTTGCCAGGGACAGCGGAATAGTGACAGACACTATTTTTGGCAGCTACCAGCTGCCCTCTTTTCCCTGCTAGAATGTTTCCTAAATGATGTGGTGTCGTAAGTACTGTCACAATGGTGATCATTGTGAAAAGGAACACCAGAACAGGAATTCCTCCAATATAGGTTTTGTAATCTACGTTGGTACATCTGCTTTCTTTTGATTTTCAGAGGTTTGTATATGCAAACACTAGATTTATTCTTTAGTGTTATTTATACATTTCTCTGATATTAAACTTTTTTGTGTTTTCTGTTAAACTTTAATATTCAAAGGAAAACTACCATAGCAAACATAGTGAAAAGTACTGTGGCATTTTAAGATTAATTTATTGTGCTTTTTGCAGCAATAAACCTTTTAGGACATGTTTTTGTTTCAAAAACACTTTTTAAAAAATGATAACAAAATGCTTTATATACTTCTCTATCAAAAGGTCTGAAAATGTGTTGATTATGTTTCAGGTTATATCAGGCAATCCAAATTCTTCCCATTTTTCATATTTCCATTCCTAGAACTGAAGCGATTCTGAGAACAACTTACAATGAACTTAAAACAAAATGTTGTGTCTTCAATTTTTTATCAGTCTTCTATATTTTTCTCCAAAGATCTCAGGGCAATATACAAGATTTCTCTTAAAAGATCAAATCCATAAATGATTTAATACTCTTATATTTGAAAAGTTACCTTCTCCCACGCCTAATTGCCTTTGCTGGCTTACATTTTTTTTTTAAATAAGGTTTAACATTTTTAAAGCTTTTTTTCCCCTCAAAGAAGAGTTGGTGCAATTCTCATGAACTTGATTATTGAGCTTTAATATGAAAGATACATAACTAAATGCGTGTGACCTAGTGCCTAATCTTTCAAAGTATCATAAATTCTCCAACAATCTACTTGATTTACAACCATTCATTTAGCAACCCGTCAAAGTTACAATGGTATTGAAAAAAAAGTGACTAAAAACCAGGCCTTGTGCTTACCACTATTTCAGCATCCCCTCACATTCACATGATCAAAATTTGGGCGTTTAGCAACCAGCATGTATTTATGACCTGGGGTCAGGGGATATGGCGGCACAGAGGCTTCTGCTTAATGGTGTGAAGAAACACTATTTTGAAATAAATTCATTCAATCTCTTCTGGAATAAAATGTCTGCATTGAAGTAAAGCTGTCTTCTACCTCTATGTTTTATAGGGCAGCTGAAAATTCCTATTGCCTATCTTGGTGTCCTTTAAATGTGTTGGACTTCAACACCATTAGATCCCAACCGCAAAAGAGAGATGGATAAGACTTACAGGTAGTTCTCACTTAACAATCACAATTGGGTCTTATGATTTTACTGCCAACTTCTGCATTGATTCTGCTTGTTGGTAGCTGGGAACCACAAAAATAATGATCACTCAGAACACTATGATGATCATAAACACCCACCGGTTGTGAAGCACTCAAATCTCAATCACATGATGGGATATTTTGACTAAGTCGTATGTGTGATGACTAGTCATAAAGTCCCTTTTACAGCTTTGTCATAACTTTGAAAGGTCGATAAATAACAATAGCACTTAGAGTTTTATACTGCTTCACAGTCCTTTCTAGCCCTCTCTAAGCGGTTTACAGAGTCAGCATATTGCCCTCAATAATCTGGATCCTCATTTCACCCACCTTGGAAGGATGGAAGGCTGAATCAACCTTGAGCCTGGTGAGATTTGAACTACCAAATTGCAGGCAGCTGGCAGAACTAGCCTGCAGTACTGTACTCTAACCACTGCACCATCACAGCTCTTAGGTGGTAGAGCAGCTATTAAGCGAGGACTACCTATATAGGGATTTAAATCCAGCACATCTAGCAGGTGGTAGAATCTTTAGCAGCCAACAGGAATATGATATTTGAAAAACAATTAGTAGAGAATGCATGAATAGAAAAGTGGAGGTAAAGATGGATGCGCCTATTCTCTAAACATCCACAAGTTTAAAAAATAAATAAAAACACCTATGGAAATCAAACAAACCAATGGAAATCTTCATGTTATACTTTTTAGGCTGCCCTCTTTTTCCAGTTCTAAAAACAACTGTGTATGAGAAGTTTTGGAAATAAAGACACACACCAGCTTATTTTTAAATTTTCTTTAAAATTAAAATGGGGCAAAAAGCCAGATAGGAACCAATATATCATATACTTATGTTTGAAATCTTAGGGAAGTGATTAGAAAAACTAAATGTTACAGAGGAAGTAAACATACTGCTGTTTATTTCACTGCTGATTATATGACTTTTTTTTAAACCAGACAATGATCTACCCACAGCAAGAAAGGGCTAAAAAGTCATCTATAGCACTCTAAAGAATTCATTACTGAGCAATTGTCTCTAAGTCCCCTATGAACAAGAAAGTTTATCCTTTTTCCACCTATTACTAAGAATTTCATATGCAGTTTCTAATACTCCTGACACATGGGAAGCATTATCCATCAACCAGCCATCCAAAGATATGGTATGAAGTTTCCATACAAGGTTTATTATCCAAAATCCAACTGGTGGCTTTTATAACAATTTAAATATTTTTTAAAAGAATCAAAGAGCCCCATAACATCAGTAATACTTCACATCTGCTAATAAAGAGTTAAAAAGACCTGCCAAGGAAATATAAGGCTAGAGCATGAGAAAAAAAGGTCAAAAATCAGAGGAAGAGACACTCATTCTTACAATCGGTTAGGTAAAGAATGCTTTTATTCTCCTGCCAGGTAGGTGTCTTTCATTTCAAACAAAGACAAGGATCATGAAATCAATGTTTACAAGAGCTTCAAAGATGCCTCCTTTGTTTCCATCGAAACCTCTCTAACATCAATAGAAATTATATTGGGATTTAAAATTCAGGTTGAGTTCTACATCCTAGCATAAGCCCTCTGTAAATCTGCAAAAGCGAGCATTTTCCTCAACTCTGGGTAAATGAGAAACAGAAGCAAATAAACCGAACCTGCATTTAATTCAGCTATACCTAAAATAGTTAGAATAGAATCTTAGCATATGTCAATAAAGTAATAAAATAAAATTTAAACTCTTCCTAGATTTACTGGCAAAATCTGAAAAGCAACTGGTACTGACAATAAAAGCTATCTGCACTGGGCATCCTGTAAAATTTCTTTCAGACAACCAATGACAATGCTTGAGCAGTTTTCAATCAAGCTGGTACTTACTGTACATCAGTAGAAAAACAGTAGAAGAACATCAAGAATTAGATTTAACTCTTTCACTTTAAATGACATCCACATACTAGCCAGAATGATACCCAGCTCTTCCTTTAGAAGTGGGTACTCAACTGTATCAACTCCTTCAGAAGAGCACATGCCTTTCTGTATATAAAATTAGCTCTTCTTATGGAACGCTGCATAATCTTTTATGCAGCCTTAGCAAAGCCAAGCACATCTTCTAATGCAATAAAAGACTCTAGCGCCCTCTTTCTTTTCTTCTCTCCCTTCATATTAAAGGGCAACATATCATTAATTTCAGGCATCAATGGGAATGAATACCTGTTACTTCAGTATTTTGAAGACCCAGAGCATTCTTCTGTTCCACCTACCTGAAAACAGCTCCATACAGTTTGCTGAGTAAATATGTTTCAGTTTGAACTGAATGTTTACCTTCCAAGACGTATGAGCCACAGTGAATTCACTGGACATAGACATATATAATAGATTCCATGCGGCGATGTATAGCATTAATATGGGTTTCAATTAGTACAAAAACATATTTCAGAATCGAATTTTAAGATACATCACTGAAGTTCCCAAATGTCATTTGTTTTGAAAGACACTTTCTCCAGAGAAAAGGTAAAGGTAAAGGCTCCCCTCGCACATACGTGCTAGTCGTTTCCAACTCTAGGGGGCAGTGCTCATCTCCGTTTCTAAGCCAAAGAGCCAGCACTATCTGATATGACAATTCTGTGGTCATGTGGCCGGCATGACTAAATGCTGAAGGCTCACGGAACGCTGTTTCCTTCCCACCGAGGTGGTCTCTATTTTTCTACTTGCATTTTTACATGCTTTCAAACTGCTAGGTTGGCAGAAGCTGGGGCAAGTAACGGGAGCTCACTCCGTTATGCGGCCCTAGGGATTCGATCCGCTGAACTGCAATCTGAAAGACCAACAAGCTCAGCGTCTTAGCCACTGAACCACTGCGTCCCCTTACAGAGAAGTATTAACATAAATTATTATTTAGGGGGAAGGAAAATCTCCAATCTATAGAAAGTTATTATCTGGTCAAAAATAAGACTAAAAGATGAAACTCATTATTACTTTATTCATAGGATAGATCAAGGCATTACTATCAAGTATTCTGATTCTTTAGTTAATACAATTATCAATCCTCAGCTTCACTTTTTTCTTCCTTCAGCTATACCATAAAAATCAAGACTCTGAAGATTAAACAAATAATTTTTAAAAAATACTTGTCATGGTGGAGTCCAAGGACATATTTACACCCTAATACATTCTCAGTTTTTAAGTCAAAATATTTCCTATTTTGGCAAATTAGGACTCTCAGTATAAACGTATAAACAAAAATAAAAGAGCTAAAATGTTCTTAAAATATTCTGATCAGAAAGATGATTACTTTTATGACTTCTAGTCCCATGATTATAACAGTAGAAAAGCATCTCAGAATTATTTTGATTTTAGCATCCCTTTAAAACTAAATACATTCTGAAAGCAGAAAAAGGATGAAATTTCACAAATGTTTGCAATCTAATGAAAGCACTTTTCTTATTCTTTAACTATATAGTAATATCTCTACATTTCTTATTAAATATTGTTGAATGCATCTTTAAATACAGATTTCATCCAGCAGGGGCCCTTATAGGACTATTGAAAGATTAACTGTTTCTTAAGTTTGTTAAAATGTTACTTTAATAGCAGGATACCAAGGTGAATATGCAAAACAGTGAACATGATAATCAGTATTTTTATTATGAAGACATTGTTCTACAAAGAAAAGATTTTGATCAATGTTATCTATACTGGGGGACCACTTTTAGACTTTTTGCAAGAAACGGAGAAATGAAATTTTGATTCCATTTTTCTTTTCACGCTGTGTCAGCAGTATTCAAAGGAACAGATACCTACAATTACATTTTTCATGTTAAATTGTGTTTAGCATTTATTTCAGTCATTACATATAAAATGGTGCATCTCTGTTCTATGGAAAGGTTGCCAGTGTTTCAATGTTTATATTTTATTAAACATTTGATGTAATATTGACTTCTCCCCAAATGTCTTTCAGGAAGAATTTAACTCAAGCATCAATCTTGATATTTATGATACCTGAAGGAAAAGATATCAAAGAGGCAAAATAAATATTTACTAATACAGGCCTTCAATCTATGACATTCAACTGTTCAGTGTTATGCAATCAGATGTTTCAATCATGATCCTAAGGAGGAGTAAAAAAAAAAGTTAAAATGGAGTAAAAAAAAATGGTGAGCACAACCATGCAATTCACATAAAAAAAAGTCTAGGTAGTCCTAGACTTACAACAGTTCATTTAGTGACAGTTCCAAGCTACAGTGGCACTGAAAAAAGTGACTTGTGAACATTTTTCACACATATGACTCTTGCAGCATCCCCATAGTCATGTGATCAAAATTCAGATGCTTGGCAACTGGTTCATACTTATGACCATTGTTGTGTCCCAAGGTCATGTGATCACTTTTTGCAACCTTCTGACAAACAAAGTTAATCTTTGGGGGAAAAGATTCATTTAACAACCATGTCATGAACTTAACAACTGCAGTCATTCACTTAATAACTGGGACAAGAAAGGTTGTAAAATGGGGCAAAACTCACTTAACAAATGTCTCACCGAACAACAGAAAAATTTGGCTCAGTTGTGGTCATAAGTCGAGGATTACCTGTAC
Organism: Bungarus multicinctus; assembly: GCA_023653725.1. NCBI lineage: Eukaryota > Metazoa > Chordata > Lepidosauria > Squamata > Elapidae > Bungarus > Bungarus multicinctus. The sequence continues at coordinate 22,357,706 of CM042850.1, forward strand.
AGCTTTAATCACATGGCTGTGGCTGACCTCTCAACGTTTTTTGACATACTTTGCAAAATAATCTTGGTCAAAAAAGGAATATAGTTTCCACTGGTACTAATCTGCAGACAACTAGTGTAAAATTATTTTTACATATTACTTGTTGTTTTTTTAAAAATGGCTAAGATCTTGTGACACCGTTAAATCTTGTGAAATTTCAAGTAAGAATCTATAGTATCTCAAGGCTGAAATCCCCCAAATTTGATGTAATTTACAAATGTAATTATTTTCTCCAAGATGACATGGATTTCTGACATACTACACTCCAATTTTTTCCAGTGTTTATCTTTTGAGCTGACATAGATTAATTCCCACCCATTAAAAACATGTGGTGCCTACATATGTCAATGTGTGTGAAAGGCACAAAGGAGGAGATACTGTCTTAAACTTTTGAGCTAATCCCTGCCCCAAACTAAGCAAAGCTGTTTTATTTTTGGATGGCAACATTTTGCCATGGAAGATAAATATTGGTACTAACTCTCTAATATATTGTATTACTTTAGCCTACCGTGGGTCTAATTATGTTCTGGGAAAATCCAGTATTTACACTCACAACGCCCCATCTGAAATGAATTGAACTGATTTCCATTAGTTTTTTAAAGAGCTTGGGGCAGCCATCATGGACTCTATTCTTGAATCCTCCAACCCAACCTCCAAGTCCTCCAGCTTCATCTTCCCTTAGGCACCTCAACATTACTCTTTCTCTGGCTCTCTGTTTCTTTCTCTTTACTGGTTTGTCTTTCTACTCTTTTTTCCTCTGCTTCTGTTATCCAATCATCATGTTCTTTCCCCACCCTCTCTTCTCTGTAGCCCCCACCCTGCTCTCCTACTACTCTAACCATTGGAAACTCCAGTCTCTCAGCTTTTGGCCTCAGCCTTCTGCATCCTGGGATCTGGCTCTCTTCCTCCTTTCCAGGCCAGGTTCCAGCCTTTCTCCATCTGTTGTGGTTGCTATTATTAATAGTTTCAAGAGAAACACAGCAGGAAATATAAAAGTTTGTGTAAGACTGTAAGTTTGACAGTTATATTACGGTATATAAAAGTGTAGATTGTATTTAGGGGCATCACGGGGGTAAAAAATGTCAAGAAGGAGCCCATGACTTGGGACCAAAGTCCCCCCCTACCTTGGGGCTTCGATCATACAGTTGTAGCTGCCATCTTGACTTCAGAACCCCTCAGAACAGATAACCCTGCATGTGTGTTCTGACCCAAGCCCTTTTCCAACAAATCAAACACAACCCAAAAGGAACAGAAACCTTGTAATGCTTTTGCAAAATAATTAGCTGTGATAAGCACAAGGCTTGCCAAACTCTGCGAGACTTGCCAAAAGATAACAGATAAGAAAGAATTTGCAATACAAGAATCTTCAAATACAAACTCAGGATACTGGAATGTCCACGAGGCTGGAGTTTCAAAACGTCTTTGCCTTCTGCAAAGTACTTTTGTTTCACAGCTGGCTTTTATCTTCTTGAAGGAGGGGCCATTACCTTGCAGCCTTACTCCCAAGTCGCCCGTGCTGTTGTAGTTGCTCTTTCCTACAAGCAATCCTGTGCACACGTGCATTTGGCACAGACTCCTTGGGAACCTCCTCATCATTACTCTGAAGGCAACAGTCCACTCCCTAATGTTCCTGGCCCCTCATCTGAATCCTCGCTCTCCTCAGCCATCTGCACCTGCTGCCAGCTAACCACAACAATGTGTTTCTACAAGTGTGCTGGACTTTGACTGGGGAGACCCAAGTCTTTATTTGGGCATAGAACTCACTGGGTGATCGATGCAACCTGCCTCCCTCCCTCCCTCCCCATGGGTTGTTACTGTGGAGATAAAATGAAGGAATATCCCCATGTAAGAAAGCATGTCATGTATGTCTGAACTAGATGTGTTGTTTCTCTGTATCATATAATATATGTGTGTATGTGGACTTATTTATTTATTGTTATGTTTATATAGTGTATATTGGAGATGGTGACGCTTTGACAACTATAGGCAATGAAGTTTCATTTGAATATATGCTGATTAGTGTACATTTAATATAACAATAAAGTTACTCTAACTCAGAAGTGTCAAACTCAAGGCCCGCGGAGTGCTTAAATCTGCGGGGCTGGCCTAGAAATAGCAAAGGACCAGTCTGTGGTGCCTTTGGCAGCCAAAACAGGGCATGGAAGGCTGCGTGTGGCCTTCCATGCCCCGTTTTCATCCTGGATGGCGTCCAGCACTCCAGGCTCCATGTACAGCCCCCAATTTCCCATTTTGGTTGGTAAGTGCTGCAGGAAGCTGTCCAGGTCAAAAATGGGGCATGAGGGGGCTGGCCGTGGCTCCCCGTACTCCATTTGGCCGGCAGGTTGCTACAGGAGGCCTCCGTCCTGTCTCCCCCCCACCCCTGGCTGGCCTGTGGAGGAGAAGGACAATGCTGATCCAGCCCTCGAAGAAATCCAGTTTGACACCCCTGCTCTAAGTCTAATGAGAGAAACACAATGAGGCTCAGTAAGTAAATTAACCAACCTTATAGACCAAATCTCCTTGAATCAATTCTACATGTTCATTTATTTCTTTATTCAAATCTACTATAACTGCCCAACTCCAAAATTGTCCAGTTCAATTTCATTGGTTAAAAGTTTAAGCCAGGAGAGCACAAAATTAGGCTCTGAAAGTTTTTGGTGCTGCTCTCAATGTTCTCCAAAATGTGCCACACATTTGCTATTTGTTATGTTATGGAAGGGAGAAGGGAGAAAGTGCCATGTTTGTGGGGAATAATTATATTAACTGTATTCCAGTTTCATTAGATCAAATGCAGATTCCCTGCCCGCTCCCCTTGCCTCACTTCTTTTGGACTATAGCCCTAGCATGCGATTCAAACGCCCCAAGGCAGTTGCCCTGAAAAAAATGTGCATCCCTAATTTAAATAACCGCTGCTGCTATGAGAGAGACTAAATCTTCTTGCTGGACTTCTTAAACCTAGGAATTATCTAGTGAAACTGCTGAATGGGCAATTCCCCTTCAGATATCAAGACAAAACAGGCTTTATTATGGCACAGAACTACTTACGCAAATGTAGGAACACTGCAGGACTTCCAGAAAAATAAAATAATGGTTTTCTGGCTACTGATTAGAAGAGCAAAACAAAATGCTACCCTCTCATTAGAAAATGAAAGACATGTACATTTTTTTAAAACCAAGGACCAAAACTGAAACAAAGCCTGTAAATTGCAGAATTCTAACCATTGCTACAAAACTTTTCCTTGTTGAACAGGAAAGGATATCTCAGGAAGAGATCATAAAGTTCAGAATGAAGAACACAAGATGTTATTTCAGCTATGAATGTGGGTTTGTTTTTTGTTTTTTGCTGTTGATAAAAGCTTGATCGGTTGCTGCAAGTCTGGTGGATTATTTTGAAAAATACAGATATCTAAGCTTTTCTGTGTTATACTTCTTTGTTATACTTCAACCAGCTATTTGAAGTTCATGAAGCACATTTAAAAAAGGAAGGAAAAGAAAGACTATTATTTTTAAAGAACTGGAAAAAAAAATATTGTTACTTCCAAGCTGGAAAAAAGCTACAATAATATTTTTCTTTTGTAAATACTGTACAAAGAGAAAAATTAATTGGACAACTGAATGGAACCAAGTATCTTGGCAACAAAATTTACAGCTTCATTGACCAAAAAAAAAAAAAAGGTGGGGGGGAAGTTAAGCACTCATGATACAAAGTAAAAATGAATGGTGTCTTGGATTCATTTGAAGAGCTAATATATAGTTGGATAAATATGCAGATTGGAGTAGTGTGATAGTGATGGATGGGCCTTGGTTACACCAACACTTCTCCCACATAACTGCATTAATTACCTGGTCGTTTTCAGATGCTGGTTGTCTATATAGGGCCAGAATATTTGCAGAATCATCATTCTCCAATTGTTTCTGCTTCCCATAAATTTCAACTGGATTTGCATACTTTGGATCTCATCTATTAAGCAGTTCCACTTTAAGGAACACAGAAAGTGTGCTTTCTCTGTTGTGGCATCTTTCCTTGGTAACAATATTCCCCCTTACTCCATAATCTGGAGATCCCCAATTTGTCCTTCAAGAAAACTTTGAAAACCTGAATCGTTCTATAGGCTTTGTGTGAGGTCACTGTAGGTATTTGCTATGGAAGTTCTATTTATCTGGTGCTAATGATTACATTTTCCCTGCTGGCGTGACCATTATTTATTTATGGATTTAATGTCTTAACATGGTCTTATTTAGCTTTCCAATCTCAGTAAGCTGCTTAGAACAGCCCTAGAAATTAGAAATAAATTGTTGCACAAGTCCATTTTTTATATTTATAATGGGGGTACAAAATTTGGGGGCTTCAAACAGGTTTCTTTGTTATCAGTGAAAAAGCTGTGAAGTTGTCCATCTTTTTAGCCATTACCTAAGCAACTGAGGGCTCTCCAGGGTTAAATCAGAGAGGCAGAGAAGAAAAATAATCCTTTATCCTATACTACTTCTTGTTCCATGGGGAAAATATGCCGCATGATCATGCTGTATGATCATTCATCTTGAATTACATTGCCAAGTGTGCCCTTTACATCAGCATTTCATCTCTGAAAAAAATAGAATGGCCAGTTCTCTATAAGACAGGTTCCACATTACACTTGAGTTGAGATCTCTTACCCTGTTGCATACCAAAGGCAATAGCATGATGATTACATGCATATCACATGATATACTATCCTCTTTGGTGGCAAGCAATCTTTACAAGAAAGAACAGTGAGGAGGAGAAATTAAAAATAGAAGATAAAATAAAAGGAAAGGAACTCTAACAAGGAAATCTAATTCACACTAACTCTCCATTCCTAGCTTCCGCTCCATCCATACAATGTTTCTCAATGTTTTTCAACCTTAGCAACTTTCAGATCAGAATAAAGCTGGAAGGGAGCTTGGAGGTCTTCTAGTCCAACCCACTGCTCAAGAAAGAGACCCCATACCTTGTCAGAAAAGGCTGCCCAGTATCTTCTTAAAAACATCCAGTGATGAAACACCCACAACTTCGGAAGGCAAGCTTTTCCACTGATTAATTGTTCTCTATTAATTTGCCAGCCAGCATGCCTTTTGTCCTTTAACTCTCACCTCTAGCTTCAGATAATTTAATCTATGCTATCTAGCCCTGATTCTCTTCATTCCCCCTTCCTTTGAATGTATTTACCTCTCATTCATTCTCTTTGTATGGCCAATTCACCTCAGGGCATTCTTTTGTAATAGTCAGTCAGTTTTGTGTTTGGTTCACAATCATTTTTATTCTATCTCTTCTTGTTTAATCATATACATTTACCACTGCATTCAAGTTTTGGCATGCCAAACTCCCAGTTCAAAATCACAAATTGAGCAGAAGCACCCTCTCATAGACAGCCAATTCTGGTACTTTTCATGAACTATTGTATTCATTTTTTTACAACAGATTACAATTTTGGTGTAGCATTTGCACATCCTAAAAATTTCTCCACACATTTCCCTATTTCTGGTAAGTTTTCTATCAAGGTATAAAATAAACAAACAGATTTGCTCTTACTTTTCACTACGTCTGTATATCTGGTAATTGTTGGTTTCCTCTGTCAAACATGGTTGGTTACCTTGGTTTTGATGTATTATTTTCCTGATGATCTTTATTGCATTGTATCATGGACGTCAATTTAGTCTACTGGTTAAGGCATCAGGCTAGAAAGCAAGAGATCATGATTTCAATTCCCGCCTTAGCCATGAAAGCCAGCTGGATGACCTTGGGTCAGTCACTCTCTCTCAGCCCAGCTCACATCACAATCTTGCTATGGTGGGAAAAATAGAAAGAGGAAAATGTGTGGGTATGCTCGCTGGCTTGCGTTATTTGTAAAAATAATAAAGAAGGGATTAAACAAAGAAAGAAACAAATATCAATGTAATATTCGCTGTAAAACATCCAGGCTCTCAGCCAACATTGTCTAAAGCATTGTAGCATTGTTTATGTACAAAACTACATAAACATTCATATCCTCAGCTGACACTCTTCTAATATCGCAACCAATTTTTCTTACCAAATTTCCACAGGTACAAGCAAGCAATGGGACTTCATTTACCCTTCCTCTATTGTAAATCCACTGAAGTTGGATTTACAATAGAGCTAATAAATAATGCTAATACACTCCTTAGTCTACACCATTAGCAAAACATTCCATTTATTCTCAGACATGCTTCCGTCCCTCATGAGTGTTTACAATCAGCAATTTTCAATGCCAAAGTCACATAAAACTATTCATAATTCTTATCTTCAAATTTCTCACTGACCTGGTGAAAGCAAAAATATCTGATATGTACATTCTTTGCCGAGCATGAAGTCATTCTGTCTTAACTTAATTTTGCTCACTGTCTGTTCTCAATTAGCAGAGATGAAAACAGGGGCGAGCCCCTTTTTTCCTGGCAAAAGCCAGATTATCTCATGGGTAACAATGATCTTAACCAAGGGATGAATTGTTTGTGTGAAAATGGCTTTTGAAATTAGCCCAAATACCACAAGCAACAGATTGTCTACTCCTGATATTTGACATTCTTGCAGCACCAAATAATGGTACTTAGTATTTCTCCAGTAATGTTTCTCCTTGCATACTTATCAGCTGATAAATTTTATTGTTATTAATTATTGTTACTAATTTTTAATAATCTATTTACCTGTAAGAAACTCCCCTCCCCCCTTTTTTTTGCCTTACTTGGAACTCCATTTTTAGCAGATTTTGTCAGCATGCACTATGGTGACTCACTATTACCCCATTGTAAGAGACCAGCCCTTAGAACACCCAGTGTATTTGACCTCATTCATAAACCTCTTAATGAGTTTTAACATGCATACAAATGTGTTAAAAAGATCTGCCTTACAGCTCTAGGGAAGGACTAAATGCCCATTCTCTCAACAATCCTTTCCAAGCCAACACTTCTCAAAGAAAACCATTTGGCTTAATTGTGGTGCCATCTGAACAGATGCACAGAAACACTTTAGAATATTTTTTTTTCATTTGTCTCAATGTTTCCCCATCTACATGAAATGAGAAATTAGAAAAGATTCCTTTAGCTGCTCTGCAAAGTAACTACTGTGTTCACATTATGATTACACATAATGTTAATCCATAATACAGTTTGTTTCTGGTTGATAATGATGCAAAAATACACCCCATTATTGCTTAGTAAAAGTGTCAGTAATCTTTTCAAGTGGATGACATTATTTTGCAATCTTGTGAAATAACATGGTGCCACAAAATAAACTACTTTTTAATGTCCCCAATTTCACAAGCTCCTACATGATCTCATAAAAGGAATGGTGAAATCTTGAGCTGATGTGGGTTTTTCCCTCAAAATCTTGCTGAATCGTTTCTGAAAACACCACAACCATCAAATTTAGTGTTCTCACAGGATTTAGCCTCTTTTCATAATAAATATTACAACCCAATAAATTGTAATTTATTGTTATTTTTAATATTTCTACCAGTATGCTTATAATAAGCTGTTCTAATCATAACTAGGCAAGGTAGCTTGGCTTTGCTCTGACAAAATGCTCCTCATCAAGGAGAGACACAATATAGTTCTCCTCAACAAGTCTCTAGGCCTCACCTAAGAAGTTCCTTCAATAATTCCAACTGTTGGAAGAAGCTTCTGTACATACAGAAGTTTTTTAATACTTTTGGATCTGCCAAAAGAGCCTCAGGACAGTAATGAAATGAAGCTGCTTCAAAGGGTGCTCCACACAAACCTTGACTGAAGCAACAGACTCCTTTGAAGCTTTGCACAAATACATATAAAGTATTTTGAGTAAGTGGAGCTGGCCAGGTAATTGACCAAAAGTATTAAGAAAATGCACAGCAGCAGAACATGTGGGGATTCCTGCTCAGCAGCTGCTGACTAAAGATAGAATTATTAATGACTGTCTTTCATGAATATATAATTCAAGGCCATGTTTTGAAATGTTCAGGTACATTGTGATAATTACTGCATTGTACAATGTGTTTGATCTTCCTATATCACTTTGAAGTAATAGCTTTTGGCAGCTTGGTTAAAGCCATTTTCTAAATTAATTTGGATTATTTCTTTTCTGGGACAGTTCTTGAAATCTCCATAAGCAAAGAGAGATCCAAAACTACTTCCAACTGATCATCCTTCCTATTTCCCAAGTTTTCTGATTCCATAACTGAAAGGAAGCAGAGTGTTAAATTGCCAAGACACTACAGGAAGGAACACACTTACTTATGTAAAATGACATCTGCTAAAAATTTGCCCTTTCCAGCCAAGAGATGAGCTGTCTCAGCCAATCAGTATTCAACTTCTACCTAGCAACTCCCTCAGTTTCACACCAAACAAAAACCCTACAACAAAAGCAAACACATTGCTAATGTTGTGTCAATACAGCACCATAATGGTAGCGTACTTCTTAGCATGACATCTTTTATCCCCTGTATTCATTCTTGCAAGCCAACTGCCAGGCTGGGAGACCAGAAACTGAAAAGAAGGCCAAGTTTGAAGGTCTTCCCATAGGAGGGGGAGAGGGGAGGGAATTGCCATACTTCTGATTTCTTGCAGTTGGAAATTTCCCATTTGCCCCAAATTCTGCAACTGAGGGAAAAAGAAGCAAAGATCTCCAGTTGCCAACTGATGGTACCAATTGATCCAAGGGGCACAATCCATTTTGTATCTAATAAAAAGGCAAAGGAGTCTCTGCAGATTTTATTCATTTCTGTCTATAAAGGATGATGCTCATCTCCATTTTAAGCCCATTGAGCAAGCGCTGCCCACCCCAAAATTTGGTCTAGAAGTGAATTGCTTGCATGGTTGTTTAATTTAATTTTTCAACCTAGCATGGTTATATGGTTATATCCAACCTAATTAATAAAAGGATGTGTTGTAATTATATTATTATTGTCTTTCATGTACATATCATAAACCATCTTGCAAGCAAATATACTCTCAAGCAAAAAAAGGACATCAATCTTATAAGAATGAAAAGACCATTTTGTAAGGGTGGGATTTGAAAAGAAAAAATGAAAGTTTATTCATTTATTTATTTTTCATATTTTTGAAGTGCTCATCTTCCTCCAAATTGATGCACAAATAGTATGGCTTGAGAAAGACCTACAGTTTGACTCTTTTGATATAATATACATTGAATCCTTATTAATATGTAGTTTTGTGGTAATTATATTTGAGTTTTTAATTGGGCTTTTGCTGATTAAGATTTAAAGATGAATCATAATGTTGAGACTCTAGAAAAAGTACAGAGAAGAGCAACCAGGATGATTAGGAGACTGGAGACTAAGGCATATGAAGAACGGTTGCAGGAACTGGGCTTGGCTAGTCTAGTGAGGAGAAGGACCAGGGGAGACATGATAGCAGTCTTCCAATATTTGAGAGGCTGCCACAGAGAGGAAGGGGTCAAGCTATTTTCTAAAGCACCTGTAGGCCAGACAAGGAATAATGGATGGAAACTGAACAAGGAGAGATTTAACCTGGAAATAAGGAGAAACTTTCTGACAGAACAATCAACCAATGGAACAGCTTGTCCTCGGAAGTTGTAGGAGCGCCATCACTTGAGACTTTCAAGAAGAGATTGGACTGCCATCTGTCAGAAATGGTGTAGGGTTTCCCTCTTGGGCAGGGGGTTGGACTAGATGACCTATAAGGTCCCTTCCAACTCTGATTATCTGTTATCTGACCCTCAGAAATCCCTGGTAATGTATCTTACTGCCAATTTGGGGCTCTGGAAGTCCAATGCATCTGGAAAATACCTGATAAGAAAAGCTTCATTATGTAATAATGAAAAATACTGTAAAGCAAAACAGGGATTCTTTACAAAAACTAGTCCGGGTCTGTGATGGAGCAACTGCATTCAATTTAGTAAAAGAGGAGGAATCCAGATGATATAGCTGAAAAACCACATTCAAATAATCTGAAGCAAGAAATGATTAACTTGTCATGCAGTGATGTGGAAAGTGTTCCAGTAAAAATGTGGTTTTAAGTGGGAAACTGGAAATGGAAACAAAAAAACCAACCAATATCATATGAACTGTTCTTTGACACTCCAAATTGAGTCATGATGGGCTCATGGGACTTTTTTCATTTTTTTAAATCCATGTAAAATTGAAATGGGTGGCAACACATCTTAAATTCTTTTGGATTTTATGCCAGGATGACTAAGAGGCAAATCTTGTAGTGAAAGTTCTTTGACTTTGTCTTAAGGTTGTTCCAGGTGAATAAACACTTCCCCTCCCAACTTCTTGGATCCAGATACAAATTCACCAAGATTGATTAATGCTGTTCTGTTTTCAGATCTTCTCAGACATTAGAATGGCATGAGCATATTTGTACTGTCCCAGCCAGTCTATGGGAATTGGATAGTTACTTAGGAATTGTGAGCTGTCCCCTTAAGGGAATGCATCATGGGAAATGTAGTTCATGTCACGTGGCCACATCTGTAATCCTGATTGGTCACTAAATTGACTCTCGATGGGTTGAGGGAGCTTTCTTCCTTTCTTTGTCTGAACTCTCTAACTCATAAGCAGCTTTTTCTACCGCTACGAGATGGGTTAGGAGATAACCATCTTTTACTGCCAGGCTGATATACAAAGGATTGGTCATTATAGAAGAACTTCATCACAAATGTGAGTTATGAAGATACCTGATGTACCAATAAATGTACTTGATTATGGATGTTTTGTGGAATTTATCTATCTGCATCTGCACAGCTACAAATCCACCACTATGCAAGATACAGAAAAGTAAAAGATGGTTATCTTCTAACCCATCTCGTAGCGGTAGAAAAAGCTGCTTATGAGTTAGAGAGTTCAGACAAAGAAAGGAAGAAAACTCCCTCAACCCATCAAGGTTAATTTAGTGACCAATCAGGATTACAGATGTGGCCATGTGACATGAACTATATTTCCCAGGATACCTTTAACTACATTTACCATGATGCATTCTCTTAAGGGGACAACTCACAATTCCTAAGTAACTATCCAATTCCCATAGACTGGCTGGGACAGCACAATATTTATATGACTTTCAAAGAATAACCAGCAAATCAGGAGGTAGGTGGAACATGGAGTGAACCAAGAATGCCTTTCAAAGAGAGGACAAATTATCCTTCAATCTAAAGTAGCAAGAATCATTGCGTCTGGAGTAAAATATTCTGGATTGAAATGGTATTTTCTCATCCATGGATTTACAATGTCACTGGCACAAAATCTGTGTCAAAATTGTTAGCAGTTTTAATTGCAACAACTGTATATCTCATTAGTACTGAGGTATATCTTTGTTTGAAAGATCTTCTAGAATATGTTAAAGTCTCCCCAGTTGTATTACAAGTGCAACTGCCAGGAATCCCATCCCAATCCTATGCCAGGAATCCCAAACAAACACAACTAACAATCAGATTTCATCTTAAAATCTAATATATTTTATGTGCTATATTTATTTGTGCCAGAATTCTTTAAATAGCAAAAATTGTTCTTGGTTTTGGAGAAAAAAATATAACAATTTAGCCTCTAATTACTGCAAAACTACCTATTAATAAGGATTCAATGTATATTATATCAAAAGAATCAAACTGTAGGTTTGATATGTACATGAAAGACAATAATAATATAATTATAACACATCCTTTTAATAATGAGGTTGGAAGAAACATAATTAATGCTTTCATATTGGTTATAGCTTTTAGTGGCATCTACAGATGCCTTTTAATTTTTATTTATTTATTTTATTTGTAATATTTATATACCGCCCTTCTCCCGAAGAACTCAGGGCGGTGCACAGCCAATCACAAACCCCAGTACACTATACAAAAGTTAAAAACAAATTAAATAATTTAGGCTGTTTTAAAAGTGTGGATTTGCTTACTTTAAGGAATCTGAAGAGTTAAAATTTATAGCTTTTCAGAAACTTCTGGAGGTTCTAAGGGAGATTTTGGAGGCCTTATGTATACCTAATGATTGCTTCAAGAAAACCTTTTTTAAAAAAACTTTAGAAAAAAAACAGCTGTAAATGTTGCTGGAAAACTACTATTTTTAGTGTAACAGAAGGGGGAAATGTTAAATACTTAGAGAGTATTTTCTATTCTTTCTATCTCTTTCTCTCAAAATTTGTCTTTTCCTATTCCCATAAAGCAAAATAGAATAGATTGGTCTTGTTGGACATCAGATAAATCATTAGCACAGGCTATTTGAAATTAGATTAAGAAGCATAGACTCTTCACCGATTGAAATCACAGTCAAGTTTCTAATAAAAATATAAATTGACCTTTTCATACAAGTTTAGAAGAGGTGATATTAAAAACTGGTGATTACTCTCCCTCACATTTAACAGGGCCTGACATTAAACACATGTGGCTTTGACATTCATAATAAAATGTATTTAGGTTTCACAGCAACTAAAGACATCTTTATTGAGTAATCATATGTATTTCAATCAATCTTGAAAATAATATATGTTGAAATTCCAATAAATCAAACCCGCAATATAATTTGATATATAAATGTAAAATTCAAAACCTAACAGGGAACAAAACTGCATAATCCAAAAATACAGATGTTAGGTATTTTCAATAGGAAAAATAGGTCAAAAAACCATAAAATGCTTCATAAATCTAGGAGGAAAATTTTAAACTGCTGTCTGAAAAATAGCCCGGCAAGTTCCCCATAGATGTCACAATTAAGACAGAGGTTTTGGGATAAAAAACTTTGTGAATTATTTTAAGATGTGGGCATGTGTAGCAAGGATAAGATTCACCAGCAAATATTGAGGCCCAGAGCAATGAAAAGCTTTGAATATTATATCCTGTACTTTCAGTTGGGACTTGAAAGAAATCAATATAGGCAAGAGAGTACCACATAATATGATATTGTTAAAACAACTAATCACCAGGTAAAACTCTTGCAGCTGTATTTTGTATTAGCTAAAATCTTAAAGCTTATTCAAAGCATACCCACCCACAGAGCACTATCATAATCCAAACAGGTTACTTCTAAGGAATTTCAGAGCAAAAGAAAAAGAGAAATAAAACTAATTTGAAGCAAAGATGAAACAAAATTATGAACTCTTTCAATAACTTGCTGAAAAGTTGGGTTGAATGAAGAGTCCACTGATCTCATTAAGAAATGCAGTTACACATTCTAGGTTCAAATTTCATGCTGATGTGTATTAAACTACATGAAAATCTTTAATTTCCAGATCACCGTAATGTAAAAGAGGAGTAGGATAATAGTTCATATTTGTTTTAAATTAAATAAACCAAATAAATCATCTTTCAAATTTTGCAACATACCCAGTAAATTTCTTAGCCAATTAATCAAGGAAAGTTACATATTTTTTACTAGCCAGGTTGCAGTAAGAACATGGTTCTTAACAGTGGTGGGATTCAAATAATTTAACAACAGGTTCTCTGCCCTAATGATTTCTTCCAACAACCAGTTCACCAAACTACTCAGAAAGTTAACAACCGGTTCTCCCGAAGTGGTGAGAAATGGCTGAATCCCACCACTTGTTCTTAAAAAATGTATAATAATGAAAGAAGAGTTATGTTAAAAGTAAGTGGACAAGGAAAGTTATGTAAGTAGATGAAGAAGGCACAGTATAGGGACAGAATACCAAAGTGAATGACCAATATGAAAGATTATGAATATGAAGTAGGAGCTACGTGTAGAACAAATAAGGAAGACTGCATGGTTGAGTCAAAGAAGAGAAAAGAGAAAGTAGTAGTTGAATGGAACTAAGATCCTCAAAAAGAAAATGGTGCGAAATGTAAAGAACAAAAGACACTATTGAAAATGATATATGGATCAGAGGTGGTATTCAACAGGTTCTGACCAGTTCTGAAGAATCGGTAGCAGAAATTGTGAATAGTTTGGAGAATTGGCAAATACCACCTCTGACTGACCCCGCCCCCATCTATTCTTTGCCTCCTGAGTCCCAGCTGGCTGGGTCTTCTTTTGCTGCCCTGCACAGGAGAATGGAGCTGGAAAGGAGGTTAGTGGGTAGGTTTTTGCAGTAACCTTCCCCTGCCATGCCCACCAAGCCACACCACGCTCACCAAGTCATGCCCACAGAACCAGTAGTAAAGAAAATTTGAATCCCACCACTGGTAATGGAAACAAAGTTAATTTGCAAAAATATAAAGATAAGCAGCAGTATACTGAATAGAATTGGAGTAAATCAGTCTTAGCCAGGTATTCTTCCCTTTTTTTCAATCTCACACCTTCCATTCCTTTAGTTTATTTTATATTTTGTTTCTGTATTTTGCATAAAGGAAATAAATGTGATAAGCGTATATGTGCATACACAAAGCAGGCAAGCTTGTTTTATCAGTTAGGAAACATTATCCTATTTAAAACAGGTTCTTAATCAAGAAAGGTGACCAGCCAAAGTGATATTTGCAGTCACATGATAAGAATGGATCAGGTTAATTAGATTGAGGAAAATTGTTTTATTTATATGCCAACAAGAGGTTTGAATTCTTCTCGATTTTAAAAGGCAAAAAGAGCATTGCCTTTTAATAAAAACTCTATATGAGTCAAACTCTGAGAATTTATCTATGATTATTAGAAGATGACAATGTTCAAGAAATTAAATCAATCAGCTAAAACGGAAGCTTGCAGGATTAGTCCCAGAGTTGGGTTGCCTTTCCCCCATTTGCACTGCCAATTAGTCAGACCCAGAGCATGATTGCCCTAGACTAATTCTATACCTTTAGCAGATGTTTGAGATGCAGAAATCAGCAGCTTTTCATAGTCCCAGAGCTAAATCAGATCAAAGTTTTGCAATCAGGACAATTAACTTAGGACAATTAGCACTCTAAGTTATTTCTTTTTTTCAAAGGGCCAAAAATCCTGCTCAACAAAATACTAGTTGCTTATCTTTGGAGGTTGCATAAGAAGGGGAAAACCTATCTTTATCAACAAGTATTCTTACATTACATTCAAACCTACAACTACATTTTAAAATATAGAGCACTGAAAAAGGGAAAAACATTTATTTTTAGTTTTCCAACAGTTCTGAAGTAGCACCCAAGTCTTTGATAATTCCTATATTCGATAGAAATATATTAGAAGCTGCCTCCCATTCATCATAGATGAGATAGTATGTCCCACTGTGATGAAGGGCAAAGATAACTTTAAAGCAAGGGAGTCAAACTTGTGGCATCACGCTGTTGTCATGTGACATATCATAACTTTTTCCCCCTTCGCTACAATGGGAGTAGGCGTGGCCAGTGTATGGCGTATCTATCCTGTGGGCTGTGAGATTGACACCCCTCTTTTAAAGAATGGCTGAGCCTCTAGAGTAGAAGACTGGAGATTTTAAGTTTTCTCAGAAATTCTCCAGTCTTACATCTAGCACTTGCCTCCAGTTTTAATATAATGTTAATTGACGTTATCTTCCAGAGGACACTTTAACTGGAATCTTTAATATGTGAGAGAAATAGTCATCTTATCCTGAGAGCTACCATGTGATAAATAAAAGATCAAAATGCAAGAGATAAATTAATTTCTATAATACCCCTAAGGTGCTTTTTCAATGGACTTTATTTTTCCTTGAAAACGTTTCACTCACTGACAAACCTTTTCCGGTTCTGAAAAACTGAAAAAGCTTCCTGGATGAGATGCAAATAGTCTTCAAGAAAAGTTCCATCTCTATAATAGGGAAGGCAATCTGACAGATATCCTTTTGAAAAAGCGTTTTTGGGACAACCATGACCTGGATGACTGAGAATGTCCATACATTTCTATAATACTTTTTCCTGTAGAGTTATGTATTGGCTCTTCCTTGGGAGAGAAATGAATCTCACAAGAAATAAATATAATTAATATGTATTCTTAGAAAAGCAAATAAAACATAACCAGACCTTTTAACTTTAAATATAAAAATGCATATATTTAACATAGGAAAATAAGAATTATAAAACTGCCTAGAGTACAGGAAAGTAGCAACTTGGTTAAAAAAAAATAGAAAATATTATTGTCTGGACAGAGAAAAAGTTGGTCATGATCTTTGTATGAATTACGGGAGCTCTGAAAAGATAATGAGAAAAATACTGAGAAACAAATCCAAATTATTATTACAAATAAGATTCTAAATAAAAACAATGTGTTCATTATTTTGTCTTCATTCAAGCCTGTATTATGATTCCAGACTATATAAAACGCTATTTTCTAGCTTATATATCATGATAGAGAAAAGTAGATTACATAGAATAAGCAGCAAACCTAATGCCAAATTTCTTTTTTTCTTTTTCAGAATCCTCCAGACACCAAAATCGCCTACTTCCTTCTACCAAAACTTCCTTTTTTCTTGGGTTCAAAATTTTAAAAAGTGTCTGTGGGACTTGATAAAATCCACTCCTTCCAGCCTAGATAGAGAAACTTCTGTCTATGATTAGAAGGCTCAAAGTTGGGGCGGGAGGTCTTTTTTGCAACAGAGGGAGTGGTTTAGGGTAATCTGACTCCGCATGACCAAATAGTAAACTTACTCTGGAGTGATGTGGATTGCATGCCTGAGTTACACTCATAAGAATAGCAGTCCTGCCAGTCACAGTGCAAGCAATGCTACCTCCTCTGATGATCATAGCTATCATCCATTTCTATAACAGGGAAAGTAATCTAATAGATATCCTTACTCCTTAGGGTCTTCTACGCAAGGAGCAAAACCTTGAATATGGCTTAAAAATTATGATTCAGCTACTAGACGAAGTGTAAAACATGGTACAATAAGCCAAGTATAGGGCTACCAATACAGGAACAACAGTAAGGCTACTTCATATAAAGAGTATCTTATATTATACTACAGTGTTTCTGTTATTTGCATTTTTCTGAAACTCAAACCTCCTTTTATTTTGCTTGGTCTTTTCTGCAGTGTTTTTCTAGCCTTACAAATATCCTTTTGGTGTGATAACCACAGGTCTACACAATATATCCATAACAGACTTTTCATTATTAAAGTAAAATCTAGAGTTTTTAAAATAACTCTTGTTATTTTGTACCAGATATTATAATTACTAAACAAAGATTACAATTTCCTAAATTCTAGGATTAGGAGGAGTGGCAGAGCCTGGAAGGTGGAGTCAAAAGAGTAGTCAGACTAGCGTTTAAATGTAGCCACAATTCCCTCTTGAATTCCATTATCTCATTCCAAGATGGGGCTAACTGTAGACTAGATTCTTGTGCATGGTCATGATTAGTAATAAATCCATTTAATTGGAACTTCATGTGTGGTCTTGAACTTTCAAGTCTGACGTAGTATGACTTTAGGCCAGAAAGAAACATAGATATGCTAATGAAACATATGCACTTGTGAAAGCTGATTCTATAAGCATTCCACTTGTGATAAAGATGACTATCAATGAACTCCTGACCAGGAAGTAGTATCAGCAACCAATATTTTCTTTTGGGAAGTTTAAATGCTTTAAACAGCCAGTTAAAGCATTTTTGGTTTCAGTTTCGGGAGAAATTCTGCTGACTGACTTCCAGCCATTACCTCTTAAGTATCTTTCCACAGGTTATCAAAGCACAGCAATATTAACTTTAACTTTAATTACAAGTCATTACTTTAAAAAGGTGAACAACATATATATTTTAATAGTATAATCCAGAGAAGAGTGATTTTAACGATATATGGAAGATCTGACATCTGCTAAGCAGATTGCAAATGATAAAATCTGATGCTATCAGAGAAATTAAGATGAAATCAAGAGAACAACTGACTGCAGGATATAATTTTCAATGATTTTCATATGCTCAGTTAAAAGAAAGCTTTGATATGGATAAAAAGATGATTGGAACTGAAAAACATAAAATGGGCTGTTATGAACTATATACAAGCAATGCACATATAACAGCAAAAATGTATATTTCATTAAGATTTGAAACAGGAAGAATGGATTAAAGATTGCATGAAAAAATGGGTTATTCATTTTGGATATATTACATGGGTAACGTATTAAATTTACAGTGTCATGGTATAAGAGAAAACTTCTATAAAATGATATTGTTATATGATACCAGAGAAATTATCAAAAATGTATAGGTACCTGAAATCAGCTTTGGAAATGTGAAAATCATGAGGGAACCTTTTATTATGCATGATGGATTTGTGGAAGAGCTAAGAAGCTTTCAATGCAAATTCATACAAAGTTGTAAAGGATTTTAAATATTATGAAAAAAATATTTGAGCTTTTCTCTAGCTAATTAGAAAAGACTCAAGGCACACTGTTTTTGTTTATGGTAATTGTAGCAATATTAATATATACTCAGAAATGGAAGAACAATGAAATTCCTACAGTAGAGGAATGGATTGTGAAAATGTCAGAATTTGCTGAGATGACCTGTTTGGTCAGAGAAAAAAACAACAAAACTTTTTTAAAGGCTGGTATTGTCCATATTCTTATATGGACTTTTTGTTGAAAGAAAAAATATATATGATGATTTATGGATTTGAGGACTAAAACAGATATAAATGTTGGGTTGAAAGGATTTGCAGGGGTATCAAACTTGCGGTTGGGTTGAAGGGATTTGCATTTGAGGATGAATTATAAAATTATAATTATCTGTTGAAGAGGAGGCTGGATTTCATAACTTTAGTTTTTTCTTTCTTCTTGCCTTTTTCTTTTTTTTTTCTTTCTTTTTCTTTGTTATATTTTACGTTGTGTAAAATTTCCAATAAATATGATTTTTTTAAAAAAGATAAAATCTAATGCTACCAACAGAAGACCCAACCTGCTTTCTTTAAAAGAAAAAAAATAGATTGGGTACATATATGTTAAATCATAACATGATTGCTTTTGCTTTGGCCTAATATGGTAGTAAGAGTCCAGAAAAGTATGGTTAATTAAATAAACTGTGCGGAGTATATGTGAATTAAGCCATTATTATCTTTCTTCTGGAGATTGTTCAGTTAACTTGTTGTGTGGTCCTCTGTTAATGTTTCAGTTGTGCAGGAGTCTTTCATGCCACCACTATTTTTTTAATGTAAATTGTATAATTTCTTTAGCACTGCGTTAGCATAAATATACCATTTTATCAAATAGTCATCCATCTTTTTTTAATAGATAGATTTACCTGAAGGCACACTTTACTTCATGAGTGTTCAACATTTTTTCTGCCAAAAGCCACATTTGACCTTTTGGATTAGGTCAATTTGGTGCCAAAATAAAAACAAAATTAAATTAAGAGAATTAATATGATTATCCCTATTTATTTAGTATATTTATATAACCAGCCATGTCATGAATTCATGACTCTGGGTGGCATACAAACGCAGAAACATTTAAAACTATATAGCAATCTAAAAAAATATCAAACATAATAAAATAAAAAATGTAGAGCCCAAGATTGCAAGAAAACAAGAATCACTTGACCTCATACAACCACCCTGAAGCTTGATGAGAAGACCATGTTTTAGGTATCTTCTGTAAACTAACTAACTAAGATGGAGCTGATCTCACGTCAAGGGAGCCACAGCATTTTTTAACATTTAAAAAAAAATATTTTTAATACTTTCCTTTTTCTGCATATAAAAAGCTTGGCTATAAAAAGACAGATTGTAAGAGCAGTATTTTTTTTCAAGCTTTCATGTTGTTACCCATTTTATTTTATTTTTGTTTTCTGTTCTGTCAAATTCTATATTTGAACAAATGGGGAAAAAACCTATTGTATGGCAAATATTGCCATTGTCTTGTGAAAGATAGACCATAAAGAAGTTTGTGTCATTATAAAAAATTGAACAAAGGCATTTAAAAAAAAACAACAAGTAAATCATTTCCAAATACAAAACCCTATCCTAATCTTTTTTAGAAATATTAATACTCTTGATTTAACTCCAATAGCCTGGGGAAAATGTTTCATAAAGTCAATCAAATTTCTCAGAAAGAATGTTACCTTATTAAAGTTTTGCATGCTGGTACAGAGTCTTTTGAAACACTTTTTTTTAATTCTACAAAATTATGAAATTAGGGAGACCTTCACATTTATAAAACAGCTTACTTGTAAACTCCTTGGGAACCTGTGCACTTTTGCCATTCTTGCACTCCCTGGATGCATTAAGAGCGTTCTATAATATATAATGTCCTCCTCCCCAGTACATCATGCTAAAGGTGGGGAGATGAATTCAAAACTCAGAAATTTTTCTATGTTTCAATTCTAAATACATTTGATCTTCTGTAAATATTACTTTATGGCTTGCTTGCTATTTGTACAAGAGAGGAAAGCAAGAAAAAGTGCATCATGACATCATAAGTAAACTCCATCACTTATGTACTCGGGACAAAGTACCTAAGGGGAGGATCTGCATTGTATTGTCATCACGAGTGGTTATTTTTTTCTGGCCTCATGGCTACCTGTGAACACCTATTGCACATGTGCTGAAAAATAAACATGAGCAGAACTAGCACTTTGATAGAGACAATATGTTGCTGAAAATACTGATGCTACAAACTTTGAGAGCAATGAAAATCTTTACACTGTCCTTCCAGAAATTTTTGGCTAAATCACTATAATTAAATGGAAGACCATGACATTGGCAAACATACAGATCTATCATGGTATTCCATTTCTGGATAAGCCATAGAGTAAGGGGAAACGCTAATAGCAATAACACTTAGACTTATATATTGCTTTACAATGCTTTACAGCCCTCTCTAAGCGGTTTACAGAGTCAGCTTATTGGCCCCAACAATTTGGGTCCTCATTTTACCCACCTCGGAAGGATGGAAGGCTGAGTCAACCTTGAGCCTGGTGGGATTTGAACTGCCAAATTGCAGGCAGCTGGCAGCTAGCAGAAGTAGCCTGCAGTACGGCATTCTAACCACTGTGCCACTGCAGCTCATAAAAAAAAATAGTAAAACAAAGAAAGTCATAAGAAAAGAAAAAGAATTATAGCTAAATGTGATGGTGGAAGAAATCATCTAAGAATATGCTAACAATGAAATGAAATAAGTGACAGGTATTCCTCAACTTACAACCATTCATTACAATGGCCTTGGAAAAAGTGATTTACAATCTGTCCTTGAACTTATGACCATGTGGCCACTCCCACAATCATGGGATTGTAATTTGAGCACTGTTGCAATATTTTAAGGTCACTTCCCTTCCCAGCCAGCTTCTAACAACAAAGTCAATTGGGAAGCTGGGTTTGCTTAAAAACCATGTGGTTCTCTTAATGACAGTGGTAAAAATGGTCATAAAATCAGATGCAATTACATGATAGCTTGCTTTATGACTGCACTGACTTATAGTGGAAATTTCTGTTCCAATTGTGGTCATAAGTCGAGAACTACATATACAGTGAGTTGCTGGTCTATAATTAAAAGCAAAGAGTGCAAGGGGCTTGTCAGCAAAATGCTAACATAGGGTTACAAAGAATGAAGATGAGAATAATATACATCTGATCATAAATAAAGAACTGTTTTACATTTGATAAAGAGTACAGATAAGGATACACAGGAATCCAGGTATCTCAAAAAGAACACTATACAATGCAGGATACTTGAACTTTTGAGAAATCAGTTGAAATGGTTGTTACTCTAATGCTTTGACCCTGCATCCCATTTAATAGGAAAACACCCATTATTAGTACACATGAAAAAGTTACTGTAGATGGAAGCATACAATTACTGAATCAAAGGCCATTTATGAATGCACAATGTTACAATGCCAGAAAGATAAATGCCACAAAGAGAAATTGTGGCATTTATATTAGAAAGATGGTTTAAACCTTAAAGCCTTAATTAAAGGCTATCGTGTCTGGATTCATTGATATTTAATGCAACACGCAAAGGCAGAAATATCCAGGGACCATCAATGACTTACAGTATATATCAACATGTAAGAGACATATAGAGCACAAAAATTTCCTCTGCAAAGAGGAAAATTTATTAAAGCAAGAGATAGTTAGGATAAAAGAGGCAGTGGAAATAACTGTGCTTTGATGGAAGTAAAAAAATACTTCAGAAATGAGTGAAGTAGAGCAAGGTGCTTCCAAAATTAGAAGTAAAAACAACTGAGTAATTGGGGATGAAACTGAAGTGAGGGAATGAGGGAAGGATAGAATACTGAAATAATATTTTAAAAGATTGGGAATGATAAAGATACAGTACATTGAATACAGAAAATAACCTTCCAAGATTCTATATTTATCCTGGACTAGCATAAAGATACCGTACCTAAATCCCTACAGTACTTTTATTATTTTTATTTATTAGAATTTGTCAAACAAAAATGAGAACAAGAATAAAAGAATACAATGACAGGGATGACAGGCACATTAGTGCACTTATGCATGCTCCCTTTCTTCCTTAAAACTTGCCCAGTTACATTGAGCTTAACAGAATGCTATATGTGCTATATGACAAATATATGAACATATATTACAATCTTTAATTTCAACTCCCATTAAATCTTATTCCTATGAAGAATGTATGAACTGTTGTACCTCTCCGGCCTCATAAAAGTCTACACAATCTTGGAAGAGTTAAGAAATCTGTAACAATTAAAATTACTGATGTCTTGGTCATTATAATACTTAGACGGTCTGAATAAAGAGGAAAGATGGTAAGAAAAATCACCAGTTCATTTCAGCTTTAAGATTAGTTTTATCTAGTTCCTTCTCTTGTTGAATAATTATGATTCAAATGGGTTTTTTTTATAGTAAATAAATACATTTAGAAATGCAGATTGATTTTCCTCTTTTTTTCATCATACCTGCTATGCCTTCTATATAAGCCTGATATAAGGGAACATCTTGTTTAGTAGTGATATAATAATTATAATAAACCATTTTTGGACTCTCTTCAGTTGAGCCATGCATTACTGCTGAAACAAAAAGAAAGCACATCAAGTATATTACACATAAATGAAACTGGAATGTAGAACCTATTGTTGTTGAACCATTGGCCATGTTCAGTGGTGGGATTCAAAAACTTTTACTACCGGTTCTGTGGGCATGGCTTGGTGGGGGTCGTATGACTTGAAGGGCATAGTTAGGTGGGCCTGGCTTGGTGGGCTTGGCAGGGGAAGGATACTGTAAAATCTCCATTTCCTCCCCACTCCTGGGGGAAGGATACTGCAAAATCCCCATCCCACTAACCTGCTTTCCAGCTCTGTTCTCCTTTGCAGGGCAACAAAAGAAGATCCAGCCGACCAGCTGGGACTCAGGAGGCAGCGAATAGATGGGGGCAGGGCCAGTCAGAGGTGGTATTTGCCATTTATCCGAACTACTCAAAATTTCCACTACCAGTTCGCCAGAATTGGTCAGAACCTGCTGAATACCACCTCTGGTTTGAATCCTCTGAGAAGTGAAGTTCAGACATACCTAAATGTTTCTGGTTCTTGCAATCAGACTATTGAGATAATTTCATGCATTTGGTTGATCAATAAGGTTATACCATTAAAAAAAACACTTCCGCATCCACAACATTTTAACATATAAAAGGCAACGTTCAAATCCTATATTTTATTCTAGTTTAAAAGACGGTTTCCGACTGTGGGGATCTGCTTGAAGATCTGGAGGTAGCATTCTACAAAAAGGAGCTAGGAGGATGAACTGA
Source organism: Bungarus multicinctus (assembly GCA_023653725.1). Taxonomy (NCBI): domain Eukaryota; kingdom Metazoa; phylum Chordata; class Lepidosauria; order Squamata; family Elapidae; genus Bungarus; species Bungarus multicinctus. The sequence continues at coordinate 22,381,320 of CM042850.1, forward strand.
ATGAATGTTCTCCCTTGCACGTGGCCTCTTCTAATTATACATGCAGCTCTTGTTTAGAAATCGTTTTCTTCTTCCCAGCATTGCTTTTCAAAATAAAAAAAAACTTCCTTACAGCATGAAAACGAACTTGTTGCACAAAGCACAAATGCGTATAATGTATAATCTTAATATAAAATCTGGATGTTTTGCATTTCTGTCTGGATTAGATTAAAGATCTAGTCTGTTCCCCAAAGCAGCCAATCAGATGCCCTCAGAAAGACCACAAACAGAGCTTTAAATCCCATTGCTGTTCACTAGAAGCTGTTTATTAGTAGGGCTGTGCAAAACCACTTTGAGAAGTATCTCAGCATATTATCTGTGCATGGGCAGGCACACTCATAAAACCTGTGAATCTTGCAGCAACATATGAAAGCACTGGCATTTAAGTGGTATATTGCTCAATCTCAGTACTTAGGGCATACTGCCTCATAATCTAAAGATTATTATGAGTTTTAAGTTTCAGTGATATCTTCTCAAGGCATTCAACCCTAACCACTTTCATATCTTGTGGCAGCAAATTCTATTAATTAACATATCATGAGACGTACTTTATTTTTGTCTGTCAGCATCTGCTGTCTAATCAAGTGATCCTGCTTGATCACTTTTTCTTTGTTTTCTTTACACCTAAGGTATTCAATCTGCCACTTTCCAAACGTGTTGTAGGTCCCATTGTTAGCATAGTCAGTGTTGAGAGATTAGAAGGGCAATAACGTAAGAGGTCAAGAGCCAGTAATGGTCAAAACACCAGGCTAAAAACCAGGAGACCATAAATTCTAGTCCTGCCTCAGGCACAAGGCAACTGGGTGACTTCAGGCTTCTCTCTCAGCCCTAGAAAGAAGGCCATGGCAAACCACTTCCAAAATCTTGCCAAGAAAACTTCAGGGATTTGCCCAGGAGTCAAACCTGACTTGAAAGCACCAAAATTAAAGAGGATACCACTTCGTTACTTATAAGCTACATCCTAAAAACATGTTTATGATGTCCACAATGTGCTTCCATTTTCTTTCCTATCACTATAATGCATTTAATTAGACAAGATGATCAAAACAATACACGGTGTTTCAGATATGATCTTATGTATCAGAGTTCATATTATATCATATTATTTCCTAATCTGTTTCTAATGATAATCTATTTTACATATTGCACGTGGCCTTTTCTCTCGCTTCCTTTAGACTTTGTGGTGAGACTGAATCAACATTTTCTGTCCCTAATCTAAATTATTTGATCCAAAATTGAAACTACTTGAAGGACTACCTCTCCCCAGTTATATCTACCCTGACCGCCAGAGCAGAAAATAAAGATACATGAACTCAGAAAGTACATCAAGTTGGACTAAAGAAGAGGCCTTTCTTATGGTGGCTTCCTCCCTTCAGAATACCATCCCCTGGGAGATAAGATTGACATCTTTACAGAAAGTCCTAAAGACATGGCTCTCTCGGTGAAATAAGAAGTCCAGGTGAATATAGACCAGATCAAGTGTTTGGTATGATTGTGTAGTTGTCACCATCAGGACTGGGGGATTATGCTTTCTTACATTGTGAAATTTTAATGATGTAAGCTGCCAAAGTCACCATGTGTCATGCCCCTGGTGGAGACTGACTCTGAGGGAGACGAGGAACAACTAACAGGGAGTGGAAATGTGGCTCCGGAGGTTGTGGAGGAGGCTGAGGAAGGGCAGAGGCCGGCTAGCAGTCAGAGGAGGACCTAGGCCTATCCCCTATCCATCCTAGAGCATGCAGGGGGGAGAGGATAAGGGAGAGACGTGGTTTCTTCGGGAGGAGAGGGCCTTGATCCTCTTCATGGGCTGCAGGTGTGAGAACTGCATAAGAGTTTGGACCTGCATTCTGGCAAACGCTGGAGACAAAGCATGTTTTATTTTGGTTTGAGGTTATCTTGGTTGGCGTCCTTCCAACAGACTCTCCTTGAATTTGGTAAATACTTCTCCTGTTCCATTGTAGAAATTTCATCGTTGTAGTTTGTTTGGTTTTTATCTTCACCTCTATTTGCTCATTAAATTCAGACTGTATTGCTTTCTTTTGAAGACTATTTTTGAGTATGTTTTATCTCCAACTGAGAATTATTGAACAGTGGGGCCAAGTTGGAGGCATTAAAAGACATTTATTTATGTTTTGGATTTTGTTACGTTTGTGCTACACTCTGGGTTATCACACCATGGGTGTGGCCACAAAAGTTAAGTGGCCACAAAAATTTGTTTAGTAAATAAATAAAAATAAATAAATAAATCCAGCAGGTAGACAGAATCATAAATAACGTTCAACCTACAATTCAAAACTAGGGTGCCATCATACTTTAATATATACAAAGAGATTTGTGGCTCATGTGATTTCCTTCTCCAAGAAGGAAGAATGGACTTTTTTTTTTTAATTCTTGAGAAGGTGGGGCTTAGAACGTCTACAGACAAAGATATCACATGCTTCCTGTTTCTATGCTTATTACTCTATGGCCAAAATTAGTACTTTCATATCCAGAGGCTGCCCCTTGTGCAAAGGCCATTTGGGCACCACCAAAGGAAGAACCAAAGCAAACATTCCATTCCAAACCACACTTGGCAGAAGTGCACAGACAAATGCGGCAGAGCACTTTTTCAATGCACTAAAACTTGAAGGAGAGAAAATAAACCAGTAGCCAGATCAGGTTTCCTTGCCACAAATCAGCAAAAAGGGCACTCAGATCAAGGTAGAATAAAATAAAATTCTTTATTGGCCAAGTATGATTGGACACACAAGGAATTTGTCTTTGGTGCATATGCTCTCAGTGTCCAGAAGGAAAAAAATAAAATATATTCAGTGGTGGGATTCAAAAAATTTTACTACCGGTTCTGTAGGCGTGGGTTGGTGGACGTGGTTTGGGTTGGTGGGCATGGCAGGGGAAGGATATTGCAAAATCTTCATTCCCACCCTACTGCAGGGGAAGGATACTGCAAAATCCCCATTCCCTCTCCACTCCTGGGAGAAAGATACTGCAAAATCCCATTCCCTCCCTACCCCACTAACCTGCTTTGCAGCTTCATTCTTCTGTGCAAGGCAACCAAAGAAGACCCAGCCACTGGGACTCGGGAGGCAGAGAATAGATGGGGGTAGGACCTGTCAGAGATGGTATTTTCTGGTTCTCCAAACTACTCAAAATTTCCACTACCAGTTCTCCAGAACTGGTCAGAACCTGCTGAATATATTTGTCAAGAATCATAAGATACAACACTTAGTGATAGTCATAGGATACTAATAAGCAATCAAACCATACTAGGAAACAATAAAAACAGTATAAGTTGTAAAGATACAAGCAACATGAATATAGCCATAAGTGGGAAGAGATAGGTACTAGTAAGGATGAGAAGAAGAATAGTAATACAGTCTTAGTAGTGAATCAACAGTGTTGTGGGAATTAGTTGTTTAGCAGAGTAATGGCATTCAGGGGGAAAACTGTCCTTGTGTCTTTTTGTTCTGGTGTGCAGTGCCCTATAGCGTAATTTTGAGGGTAGAAGTTTACGGGACCGCCTGCTGCCATCATCAACCTCCCGCCGCCCAGTACGCTCCCACAGGGTTGCCCTCCTCGGGGTACCGCCGCCCGGCCGTTGTCGGTTGACGGCCCCGAGGGTTCGGGCTTTCTCTGTGGGAGCCCCCTCCCTTTGGAATGATCTCCCCCCGGAGATACGGGCTATGACGGATATTCTGACCTTCCGGCGCGCAGTGAAAACCCTATTTTTTAAACAGGCTGGCCTGGCCCAGTAACTGTATTTTAGTTTTAACTTAATTTTAATCGGGGTTTTATTAGCTTTTAATTTTTAACTGAATTTTTGGGATAGACAGCCGGATCAATTTGGTTTAATTTATTTTAATTATATTTATTGGGTATTTATTGTATGTTTTTAGTAGGCTGTACACCGCCCCGAGTCCCTTTTTGGGAGAGGGAGCGGTATAGAAGTTTAATAAATAAATAAATAAATAATAAATAGAAGTTGAAACAATTTATGTCCAGGATATGAGGTTGTCTGTAGATATTTTCACAGCCCTCTTTTTGATTGGTGCAGTATGCAAGTCCTCAATGGAAGGCAGTATGGGCTTTTTTTACAGAAAAAAAAAATGATCTTGCACCAGTTGCAGTGCTAAGCAAAAGAATGAGCTCCCTAACAAAGCTCACCAATTCAATGTATTTCGTGGGGGACAGAACATCTCTGAATTTATATGCATGGAATTTGGTTGCAAGACTTATTCTGAAGAAATCCTCCAAGCAAATTTAAAGAAGCATAACTATCTGAAACTTTATCAAGATAGTAATAAAGGTGTTAGGAGTACTGGAGTTAAGGTTGGGAATTTATACACATGTTTGTTTTTTCTAAAAAAAATATATATATTTTGTTGGTTGCAGTCGTATTTTTTTGGCAGCTGTTGTAAATGCTCTGACAAGTTTATCCTTTTGGTCCGTGTGAGAAATCTGTATAGAAATCATACACCATGCCAGCTAATGCCCTTAGTTGAACGTGAATAGACACCTCCATCCTACAAGGGCATTTAAAATGGACCAACCCTTTTGCAAATTCATATGAAAATTCCCAAACAGCAGAAAGTTCTTTCCTGCCCTGTTTACAACAGCTAACTTGATTAAAAACCACACCAACTCTTGCTGCAGTTCAGCTGTGTTTCCCCACAGGCTGTATTATAGTTCTCTAACCAGTCCCACAGCATTGAATGATGTCATGGGATCAGTTCAGCAAGATGAAAGGCATTAAGCGGAACCCGCTGGCACTGGGGAAAACTTCCAACACACAATCCGTGAGGAGCACAGCTTGAGAACAAAAAAAAAAAGAAAGAAAGAAAAGGAAAAGGAAAAGGAAAAAAAGAAAAGATCGGTTATAGACCCAGCTATTCAAATCCAAGAAAGACGGATTTTTTTTTTTCCTTTCTCAGGAAAAAAAAGGAACAAGGGTAAGTTGATTTATACTGATAAGTTTTTATTAAACGTATGTAAGAAAAAGAGGAAGCCACAGTATTATTAGCTGCTAAAAAAGAAAGGTCTCTCTCTCCCTCCCTCCCTCTCTCTCTCCTTCCCCCTCACCCCGTCCTTCCCTCCCTCCCTCCTTCCCTTCCTCCCTCTCCCTCCCTCCTTCCCTTCCTCCCTCTCCCTCCCTCTGTCTCCAAAGCACAGCCTTTGATGTACGGCAACAGATCACTGATCAGATTACATGCATTTGGTCTCACTGCTTGTCTGCCTTTGATGTGTGTGTTTAATTTTATTTTTCTGGATTTAAAGTTTGCCTGGGCTTGTACTGACATACGTTAAAAAAAAATGGAAAAAGATGAAGGTGTTTAATATAGAAACTCTGGCAGAGTAAAGTTCAGTTTCAGGAAGTGTGGCTGTTGGATGGGCATCAGGATAACCAGGTACAGTACTATATTATTATTACGTTTAAAATTTGTCATCTATTGAATGCTATTTGGTTTGGGGTTTGTTTATTTTGCTACTGATTTGAAAGAAAAACATTAGGTTATTTAAATCAATCACATTCCTAGGAAATATTATGGGAACATTTTGGTTTATAGACTCTATAGGGTAATATTAGATTAAAAAAGAATTGTTCTCAAAAAAAGAATAATAGCTGCAGCACTTTTAGTATTCGTTACAGCCAGAGATCTTTGCTTAAATAATAATAATTAGAAATGTGTGGCTTTTAAGAGTTGGTCAGATTTACTTAAATACAAAAACTTCTTCCATTTAAATGCCACATTGTGCAACCTCTTCAAAATAAATAATATGTATTGGATTTAAAGACTTGAGAATCATGGTCTATAACTTGCAATCTACTGCTAGTTACATACAAACTAGGAATCAGTTGAAATGTGTTTACAATTGAATTGCTTGCCTCGGTGAAGGCAATGAACTAGCGTGTAAACTACACCAGAAAATACGCTGCTCAGTACTCCCATCATTGCAATGCTAAGCGTGTGTATCATGAAGTAAGTCCTACTGGGTTTGATTCATTGATTCACTAGTTAATATGTTTAGGATAGTAACCTCTACCTCTGGCTCCTGTCCAAATATGCATGTTCCTGAGTCAGAAATGCTAACGGACAGAATTGTCACTTGTATTTCGAGGTGGTGCAGATGCTAAACTCGAGGGAGAAAAGCTTTCATACACGTGCAATCTGAGTGCACAATAGTATTCCTCTGAACACAAGAAGCTACAAAAGTATCTAGGGTGTTTTTCATACCGGTATGCAGTAATGGTTATTTTAATTAGTATATATATTCATTCATTTTATGATCAGCATAGTTTTGTGAATATTTACTTAGATGTTAAGTCCTACTGTATACTTTTCAAAAATTTCCTAAATTGTGCAAAATGTAATATGGACTTTTTGTTCATTTCCTAATTAGATTCTTTAAACCTCTAATAAAAATAAACTGACATTTTTAAAAAGGAGATTAAAAAAAAAAACCTTTTAAACAAATCCCAGTTTTTAACAATGTGGCCAAATACTGAAACTGTAATCTGATAAAAACCAAATCAAAACAAGATTTGTTTAAGCAGCTAATTCTCAGAACATGTTAACTGAGGATTAACTGCTCTTAACAGGTTTTTAGTGATGAACATCTGTTAAAGGGCTTCAGATTTTATGTTTCAAAATCCAGCCTCTCAATGTGAGATCGTCATCATCGTATTTTGTGAGATCCATAGCCATCACTATGAGACCTCTGACTCATAATAGTAAGCAAATACTCTGAAGAACATTTGTTGTTTTCTTAATTTCAAAAATGCAAAACCAAAAAGGCTTTTTACTGGTTCTATGAGCACATGAAAACACTAGCAGATCAATCGTGTAATAAATTCATTGGATATAGTGAACTATTTAACTTTAACATCATATTTGTAGGAGAGTCCCAAGATAAAACTAGTCATTAAAAATAAATATTTTTCTTTTTATTTAACACTTAAATCCATACCATATGCCTCATTCTTAAAACTCAAGCATAGCTTTATACTTGTAACCATATCCACCTCATCCTAGACAAATGATCAGCGCAAGGAGTGGCACTAATTTATGTTCTTCAACAAAATCTGGAGCCACTCTTATGCTGATAATTTAGGATCATTTAAAAAGTACAATCAGTTACATATGTTGTAGTAGCTTCTTTGGTATGTTTAGTCCCTTGGAGAAGAATTAAAGTTCCATTAAGACCATATTCTCTTTAATTGCCATAATTTAAAAGATGTAGACATTGTGCCTAATAAGATTTTCTCTGAATTATCAACTTTCATCTAAACTAGCTTTGCTGTACTAATTCAACACACACACACACACATATCTCCTTTTAACATTAAAAATCAATATGGATTGATGATTCTGAAATTTACAAAGACAAAGTGAGAGCTGAGCATATCAAGAGAAACATAAAATTATGTGGAATGCAAAGGGAAAAGGGTGGTTTAAAAGTGTATATAATAAAATAAGAAGACAAAGGGTCAAGGATGAATGAGTGAAGTATGAAAGTGGCTGAAATACAAAAATTAGTGATCATGACAAAAGAAGTACATTGAAATGATTCCGTTTTATAAAGAGAATGGATGAGACCTGAGTCACAAAACAAATATATAAAGAAGACAGAATGGACTGAAAAGAAGGGGAAAAAACCAAGGAAGTCATGGGTAGGTGAAGTGAAGAGACAGGATAAAAACAAATGCATCAATGGATGGTGTTGTAGAGGTAAATAATCCAGTTATTGAACTTTTGCAAGCCTATAGCATTCATAACTCTGTTAAGAGACCTAAAGTTACATCAATAACTGTACCTGCAATTACACAAACTCTTCAATAGATGTGGCATATGTGGGCTAACTAAATGGGCTCTGTATAAAAGTTGATTGAACAAAAAGAATCACTAGTCATATCAGTGGAGAAGGCTTCATTTTCTTATAAATTAAGATAGCATTTCTGAGGATATTAGAAATCAGGCATGGACTTGCTATGCCTAAGCTCAACTGTAATTAATATACCGTCCAATTAATTCACACTTCAAAGAAACTACTATTAAGTAATGCAAATCATTTGCCTTGGGCAAATATCAAAGAAAGCTACTATTAAGTCCAATCATATAATGCTACATTTTCATCCTTTTATTATTTGCTTAATTCAATAATATTAGTTGTTCTCTAAATAAATATATTGTAATCAGCAAGTGGACTATGTTTGGGGAACCTCAAGTCATATCACAAAACTAACTAAAAGTATAGGGCAGTGGTGGCTAACCTTTTTGGGCTCCAGTACCAAAAATTGCACATGCGCTCGCATGTCAGCATCCAGAAGGCAATGTGCAACGGGGTGCCCCATGTTGCCTGCACATCCGCACATGATGCATAGCACACCCCTCCACGTGTGCTATGCATCTCTGTGCATGCACATGCATCTCCTGTGCCCCCCCCCCCATGAATGCCAGATAACTGACAGGTGGGCGGTGCACGCGCATGTACAGTGGGGCTCTTCTGGGCGACTTCTTGCATGCTGGCAGAACTGGCTCTGTGTGCCACTTCCAGCACGCATGCTATAGGTTCGCCATCACAGGTATAGGGCATTCTTTATCTCCACACCCAACCAACCTTATAAGAATAAAACCTTTCATGATGGAAAAATAAGATATAAATGTAATACATTAAATCAGGGGTGTCAAACTTAGATCTGCCCCTTGGGGCCGCCCTGGAAACAGTGAGGGACTGGCCTGTGGTGCCTCTGCCAGCAAAAACGGAGCTCTGTTTTTGCTGGCAGAGAATTGCAGGTGGTTGTTGCAGCCGGAAACGGAGCTCGGGAGCCCATTTTCGCTAGTAGAGTGCTCAGCCTGCCACAGGTACCCCCAGCATGAGTGATGTCAAGCTGGCCACGCCCACACTGGCCACACACACCCGCCCAAGATCAAACACAACCCTGATGCGGCCCTCAATGAAATCGAGTTTGATTCCATTAAATGCATTAAATGAATCGTATATATTTTCTCCCATTGTCCCATCACTAAGCAACTTTTCTCTTTCTGCTCTTCTCTTTATGGGATATCTTATTTGTATTGCTAATATAAGAAATGTAACTTGTCAGTCACTTACAAGGCAATCATATACTGTACTACTCAAAAGCAATTCTTACTGCATTCAAGGGCACTTGAAGGTTGATCTAAGATTGCAGTCAATACTTTCTGTTAGTTATTACTGTACATGAAAAGGTTATCTTTAATGCATGTTTCAACACAGCAAAATCTGATGATCATAAAAATCATGGATTTGTAGCAGGCCCACCAAAAGTTGCCATTATCTCTTAAAATTATCCTACCATCATTAATCAAGTAATACCTTTGTTGATTCGTCTAATGAATATTACTTCAAAGTCCCACAGTAGCTTTTAACATGATATAGCACAGTAAATTTCTGCTACTGGAAACACAGCACTGATAATTTAGTTCATTAGTCCAGCCTTATTGTCTAATGATTTTAATAGTGTGCCAAAATGTTGCCTGAAACAAAATTCTTATATAATGAAAGATAAAATTTTTGTTACTATTCTTAAAACTAATATGGAAAATTTTACAGGAAGAGATGTTAGGATTGCTGAAACTTGTCACGGAGGAATTGTGATATGTTAAAATGGGTTAAAACAAAGCCTATTTGTGGTGTAAATCAAGAGTTTTCAAACTTGGCAAGTTTAAAAGACTGGTGGACTTCAACTCCCAGAATTCCTGAGCTAACATGTCTGGAGGAGGAATTATGGGAGTTGAAGTCCACAGGTCCTAAAGCTCTCAAGTTTGAAGACCCCTGGTGTAAAGGGTACAGGTAGTCCTTGACCTACGGCCATAATTGAGCTCATCATTTATGTTGCTAAGTGAGAAATTTGTTAAGTGTGATTTGTCCCATTTTCAGACTTTTCTTGCCACATTTGTTACATGAATCACTGCAGTTGTTAAACTAGTAACACGGTTGTTAATTGAATCTTGGTTCTCCATTGACTTTGCTTTTCAGAAGGTCACAAAACCTTTCAGCAGAGTGTAAGTGGACAACTTAGATGGGGTCATGTGACACTGCAACCATCACAAATATCAACTAGTTGCCAAGCATCTGAATGTAAATCAGGAGACCATGGGGATGCTGGAATGGTCATAAGTGTGAAAAATGGTCATAAATCACTTTCTTCAGTGCTGTTGTAACAGGATATCCCAGTTCACATTTTTGATAGTCATAAATTGTAAGCTTTTTAAAAACATCACTAGAAGAAAATGAAACAGCAATATCTGCCCATCTTGCCTGGGCTCAAAGGCTAGGAATAGTCATAAATGATGAATAATGGGATGAGGAAACCTCCAGAAAATGCCAGAAGTATAGGTTTATCTGGGATAATTGAAAACATGCTACAGCAATGTACTGCAATGCTAAATTGTTTTGATGTGTGTGTGTGTGTGTGTGTGTGTGTATGTGTGTGTGTGAGAGAGAGAGAGAGAGAGAGAGCTTCCTTCCTTAGCAGCTAATAATACTGTGGCTTCTTCTTTTTCTTTTATTAAAAGAAAATTATTAAAATAATATTAAAAGAGACCTTGCTCAAATTCTAAAGTATACCACTGGGAGAATATCTGTATGTGAAATTTATCAAGAGATTTTTTTAATGTTCAGTAAACATGCTTAAAAACAAAGCATTTAATCTGAAGAAAAAGTATCTGATGAATAAGTAGACTATAAATAATGAGGTGATGAATGAAGAAATAGAACATAGCGACTTCTTCCTTCTGCTGTGATTTGAGGATATCCTGGGCCTGTCCCTCAGTAATTTGTCCTCCTACAAACTCTGTTGATTGGGAAAGAAGTGTGTTCAATGGAGGGATTGGCAGCAGCTACGAATGTCTCTTTCTACCCGCCCCCTCTTTCTCAGAGTGGCATGGGAAACTGTGCATAGAGAGAAACAGGAAGCAACCCTCTAAGCCCATCTGCTTAGTTCTTTTTGAATGTGAAACAGAGAAGGTGGATCATCCAATAAGCATTCACATTGTCTACTAAGTTGTCCACTTGTACTTGTGTAGCTGTGAAGATTCAGCCTAGTGAATTACATTCACCCTAGTATGCCACTCAGAGATAGAGGCCTGACAAAAGGTTCTGCTGATTGTTCTTTGTAGACAACAACAGCAAGAATAGAGCAGATTCTTATAAGGTGCATAATTACCAATAGGCAATATGATGAAAGGGACTAGATTCATTGAGCCCAGTGTTCTGACCCAACTGGGTTCCCAAAGTGCAAACAGAGACAAAGGCAGCAGCCCCCATCTTTTAAGGTTTAATAACGAATTCTGTTCTGAAGGCTGCTTTCCATTAATTAGCTCTGACAAGAAAGAGCCTTGCCAAGTCGTTTGTCAAGGCTGCCAAAACCCCAGAGATAAGAACTAATCTACAAAATTCTCCAAACACGAACTAAGATGTCCACCAGTTGAGCTTAAGAGCTTCTTTGCTTTCTGCAAAGAACGCTTTTTCAAACTTGGCTTTTATCCTATTGAGGGAGGGGCCATTACTTTGCAGCCTTACTCCCGAGTCGCCTGTGCTGCTGTGATTGTTCTTTCCTCCGAATAATCCTTCGTGCACATGCACTTGGCACAGGCTCCTCAGGAACCTCCTTGTCACTGCTGCCAGCCCCCACAATCTCTGAAGGCAGCAGTCCACTCCCTGATGGTCCTGGCCCCTCATCAGAGTCATCGCTCTCCTCAGCCATCTGCACCTGCTGCCGGCTAACCACAACACTCAGTGGATTGCTTTTTAGAGGGAGAGCACTGTTGAGCGAGTAAATGTCCCATTGTGATCAACTAATAAATTGCCAACCTGTGACTCAGGGAGAAACATATTGTAATTTACTGCTGTAAATGCAAAGTAAATATATATAGCACCCATAAAATTTAATTGACAAAGTAGATATTGCATACCTCACCACTTTTTTGGTGCACTTGAGCTTCACTTCACACTCCACATTTCAGGAGGTAACTCCACAATCTCTTCAACTTTACCATCATCTTGAGATTTTAGCCATTTAAATTTGTTAATTTAATGTCAGGCTTCTTAGATGTTGCCTCATCACCTGCAGGGACCTCACTGATAACACTAGGCATTAATAGCTTTCAGTTATGGATTACTCTAGCAGTCTGTAGAAAGGAAAAGTCTGGAAATGTTCATTCCTCTTCATTAGCACTGCTGACCTATTGCTTTTCCCTAAAAATGGAAGTAATGGCATTAAGCTTGCCTCTTTTTTAAAAAAAAGTCATACTTAATATTGTAATGATAATTGTCTCATATCCAGTTATTATTGCTTTTGCTGAAAAGTGCTTGTATGTGTAGGTAAACCATGAGGATGGTACAGAATGTAATACATGTTAACCTAAAAAAAGTATTGGGGTTAAAAAGTAGTTATTGAGGACATGAGCCTAACCTTTTTAACTTTTACACTTGGTCCGAACCTTTAATTCTGCAAGTATAAGTTGTATTAAATGCAGTTGAATTTGTTGACAATTCAAATAAACAATCCATAATGATAGAGTCGTCCATTAATAAGAAAAAGAATTCTATGCCATTTTATTTAGGGTGGGAAGAATGGGGGGGGGGGAAAGCACTTCATAGTCAGGAAAGCTACTAGCTAAGAAATGCAAAACCTGACCCTGTAAATAAAATGAAGATCAACAGCATGAAAACAAATGGGATAGCCAGTGATATCATTTAAAAGAGAGATATTTGTTAGATTGAAAACAGATTATAAACAGGGCACTTCTGAAGGGACCAAAGAGATAAATAAAAGTAACAGAACAGATTGGGAATAAAAATTAAAATAATAAACTTGATATATTGGAAGAACGAATACATTTGAAATCGGTATAGTGGGAATTAAAAATGAAGATGAGATTCTAGCAGCTTAGCCCTTTGAAGACCCAGTATGATGTAGTGGTTAAGCCGTGGGCCCAGAAACCAACAGACTCTGAGTTCTAATCCTGCTTTAAGATATGAAAGCCAGCGGGATGACTTTGAGCCAGACATGCTCTCTCAGCCCAATTCACTTCACAGGGTGGTTGTTGTGGGAAGAATAGGGGCGAGGGAAGGAGTATTATGCATGTTTGTTGCCTTCAGTTATTTATAAAAATAATAAAAGGCAGAATAAAAATATAATAAATAAAACAATCTCAGCTGTAGTTCAGCTCATTTATTTTAATAAATTTCAAATACAGATAGTTCTTGACTTACAATCACAAATTGAGCCCAACATTTCTGTTGTTAAGCAAGACATTTGTTAAGTGAGTTTTGCCCCATTTTATTACTATCTTTCTTGCTATGTTTGTTAAGTGAATTACTGCAATTAAGTTAGTAACATAGTTGTTAAGTGAACCTGGCTTGTCCATTATTTTTGCGTAACAGAAAGTTGCAAATGTGATCATATAAATCCAAGACATTTATGACATGCAACTGTCAAAAATATGAGTCAGTTGTCAAGTGTCTGAATTTTGATTTTGGCCATGGGGATGCTGCAATGGTGTAAGTGTAAAAAATGGCCATAAGTCACTTTTTTTCAGTGTTGTTGTATGAAGGGTCACTAAATGAACTGTTGTATGTTGAGGACTACCTGTAAGCATTTAACTTGAATTCAGTAGGACTGACTTCTAAGCAGTAGCAGCTTTACTAAAAGTGCCATATAAAAATAACAAATGTTTTATTATATTAAGCAACCTGAGAAGACTTCCTGCACACAATCATTTTTGATGCAGTAATATTAAAATAGCAGGCTCAGATTATATTGTGATAAATTTCTGTAGAATTTATGTGGTATTTCTTGAATATATTGCCTCCTTATAATTTTTTCTACTGCCTGTGCTAAAGGGAGGATGTAAAGAATTCTTCGCTCATTTGCATCTTATAGAAAAGCTAATTCATCAGAAATATTCAGCAAATCTTTTTAAATGTATTAATGCAATTAACACTAATGTCATGACTAAGTCTTTAATTACAGCAGATGCAACAAGAAATGTTCTTCAAAAGCATGGGCATGCTAATGTTTTCATTGTTACTATGTACATCTTCCTCTTACTCAGAAGTAGATCTATTTTTCTCTGCATGCAATCACTTGTACAAGAGGGAGGAAATGGTAGTTAGCTAACACAACCTGTACTGTATGCTTCAGCTGTGCATAACTAAATAAAAGCAATCTTCATGATGAAAACTCTTAGGGTACTTAAGTGGCTGAGAAAGGCCAACATCAAGTCATGTTTTAATCCATCTATATCATACATCACTGATTGCCTTCTGGCTGGTGCTACCTTCCTTTATGGGAAGATAGAGCCTATTTCAGTGGTGGCTAACCTTTTTGGCTCCTGTGCCAAAAATTGTGTGTGCTCTTGCATGCGTGTGCTCACATGCCAACACCCAGAAGGCAATGCACGCAGCCCCCCCCATGGCCCCTGTGCATATGTGCACAAACTCCCTCACACGCACCGCGCATCTTTGCACATGTGCACAAGATCCCCCGCATGCGTTGTGCATCTCTGCACATGCATGTGCATACTCACGCATCCCTGCCCCCCATGCATGCACATCAAATACCCAACTATCAACTGTTGGGCAGGCGGCACATGCGCATGCACAGTAGACCTGCTCTGGGCAAGGGCTCACATGCCTAATGGCTCTGCGTGCCACTTCCAGCACGCGTTTGCCATCACAGGCCTATTTGATTGGCTTGATTGAATTAAGTTTGATTGAGGTGAGTTGATTAACTGATAGATCCTACTGGATTCCAGATGGAGCTTGGGGTTTTCTCCAAGGAATTTATGGGTCAGTGGTGTCAAACTCACATCGTCACGGCGACATCGCGTGACACATTGGGACTTTTCCCCCCCTCGCTAAACCAGGTGGGGGCAGGGACAGCACATGATGTGTCCGGCCCGTGGGTTGTATGTTTGACACTCCTATTAAGGATGATTCAGGTGAAGTCTTGGTTGCCATGTGGTTTACTGACGAGCTCTGGGAAACAAAGCACCAGAAGAGACTACCTATATTTTTTCGCGATAATTGCATATGCTGACAGCTGTCCAGAGGCCTTGTTTATCATGATCCAGTCTGTTGTGTAGGGATGGATCCTCTGCAGGGCTGTTGTGAAAATATTCCGGCTATTTAGCACAGGGGTGTCAAACACATGGCCCACAGGCCAGATGCATCACGTGCTGGCCCCACCCCTGCCCGGTTTAGCAAAGGGGGAAGTCTCCATACGTCACGTGATGCTGTGACGGCATGAGTCTGACACCCCTGATTTAGAAGATATAGTTGGTCAAATCTGTTCTGAGTTGGACTCTGATTGGACAGGTTTAGCCAAGATATAGGCACAGTCTGATGGTGTGATCTGTGATGAATTCAAGTCACTGATTCTCATGGAAATAGCCAGATCTGAAAGAATAGACATGTTCTGGGCACCATCAATTAAAAGTGAAACATACCTTCTCTGTAGCGGCATGTGGATTAAGTTGCCCCTGAGATCTCTATGGGTCTTACCCTGATGATGTTTTTGAAACTCTTAAAGTACCGGCTATTTATCTAGACTTTGGGGTTAGTGTAGATGGGATTCTCTTGTTTATAAAGTTTTGTATTTGTTTTGTTGTTGAATTGCCATCTTGTGATTATTTTGTAATTGTTTCTGTGCTTATTTTGGTCAGTTTTCTATATTTTGTTGATGTTATTATTTTATTGTTGTTAACCACTGAGAGTTCAGTGGCATCCAAATTGAATTCAATAACCATAAATATAACCCACTTATGTTGATATTGAAGATAAGAAAAAAAAGGAAGTCTTTCCAATGCAGAGAATGGTTACCTTCCTAATCATCTGAATCAGACAATACAAAGACTCTTAATATAACTCATTTATTTTAAAGTGAACCATGATTTAGTCAATTATTCCAATTTTTGGAGTTTATACAACACATAACCCAATTTAATCTTTTGTGGCCATTTTTTCATGTGAATACACCTCAGCTAAAGAGCTAATAAGTCTTTTATCTTCTATAGCTGATGGGAATACACAACAATACTGCTAATTCTGTGTTATTTTCTATCATTTATCCAAACCAATTTCCATTTTCCAAAAGATCCGATTTAGGGAGTATGAAAAGTCCAAATTCAAGCTGAATTTCTAGTGATCACACGAATATGTCCATGTAGGTTTTTGGCAACAATTAATTAATTCCTTCCTTCCTTCCTTTTTTAACCTGGTTTTTCTAGTGGTCCCCGATCCCCGTTATTAACCAGGTCCAACTCTTAATTACCTTTTCCAGTTCCAGCCAAGATCAGCTGGATATTGCCCATGTAAAAATGAGGCATTCCTCTCAAGGTGAGTCACGGTCCTTTCCTACCCAAATGCTACTTCCTGTGCCTTAAATATAAAAGAAGATAAAGAAGAAAAACCACCCCTATCTATTTTTTTTATATTCCCGGCCGCTGCGTTCTCGCGTTTCTAAGCGTCGCCTACTCCGGGGAAGGGTCACGTGGTTTAACGACCCACGATTGGTTTGAGCTCGCCAGCCCGGCTGGAAGGGAAAGCGGCGGGCGGTTGCCTAGGCAACGGAGAGAGCGCTGCAGGGCCGAGAAGGAGGCGGGGTAGGCCGGGGAGCGGCGGAGCCGCCGAAACGGCGTTGCTCTGAATGGGAGCCTTGCGTGGCGGGAGCGTGGCCGCCGCTGCCCCGCCATCCCCGGGGGCGAGGGACGACGTTTAACCCTCGCGAGCTCGTCCGTAACGGCGACCGTCGCTCCATTTCTTCCTCTTGTCCCAGGCGCTGTGGCTCTTGCACCCCGGGAACGACCCTGGACGGTGAGACTTGAGGGGACAGATGAGCATGGGTGGCTGGTTGTCTTGCGGGGCGACCGGACGAGGAGGCAGCGGTTGAGTGCAGAAGCTGAGAGGGAACGCACGAGAGGCGAAGCAGCGCGGTGGGGATTCTCCCTCTTTGAGCTGAGGGGACCCTCGGGGAAGGGCGGCGTGGTGGTGGGGGGTATTTGTACGAAGAAATGGTGGCCGCCAGCCTGGCCGGCTTTCAAAGCGAGTAGTAGAGCTCCGGCTGGGATTTAGGCAACAGGATACCCAGGCTGGGAAGCTGGAGTGGGCGAGGGCTATTTCTGTTTCGCTCCGGTCCTCCTTGCCAGCGGCTTCCCAGAGACATCTGGCTCGCTCGCTTCTGTGGGAGGCAGGATGGCCGAGAAGATGGGCCTTTTGATCTGATGCAGCAAGGCGGCTCGCACCGGTTCAGACGCCGGAGAGGGGGCCCTTGGTGGGAGGCTCCTGCTCTGCTTTCCAAGGACACTCCGCCAGAGGCTCAGTGGGGATTGTCATGATTATCCCCACCGACACCAGACTTCCGTGCTTTGGGTGGCATCCAAGTTTATTACAGTAAATAATAATGATAATGATAATAATAATGATAATAATAATAGTAATAGTAATAGTAATAATAATAATACAACCCACACATATGTTGTGTTTAGGCATAGAAACAAACAGTGATACTCCACTGCATAGAAGGGCCACTTTTCATATCACCATGGGAATACGATAGTCCTCATTAACAAGCTTATCCATTGTTAAACCAAACCAGTTTTGATGGATTATCCCAATTTTTTGGCTTTATTTAATACATAACCCAAATTAATTTTATGGACTGTTTTTGTGATCTATCATATGAACGCATCCCAGTTAAAAAAGAGAGAGATTATGGTTTTTCATCTTCTATGGCTCAAGGGAGTGCACAATAAGACTAAGGGTGATCTTCAATCTTCAGTGACACTTTATGTCATTTGTCTAAACCAATCTAACTTCAAAAAGATCCAACTTGGAGTTAAAGAAAACTCTTCTTCATTGATATTTGCTACATTTAACTGTGTTTGCTGCATTTAAATGTTTGCTAAATTAAACTGTGTATTCCTGTTTTTGGGTTTTTTAGCTGTTAGGTTTTTGTACTTTCTGAGGGCATCTATCAAGTGAAAGAATGAAATGTAGTAAAAGACTAAAATGCTATTGTACTTCTTTGGAATAATATTGCTATGCCCAATGAGGTTTGTTGCCAAGAATATCTCTATAGGACTTCAATGTAGACCTCTTAAAGAGATTGTTAATATTATTTATCATCTGCAAACTCTGGTCTGTAAATATGTGTAAACTCAGCAACTACACACAGTACTGAGATCAACATGTGATGGTTGGGAGCAAGTGGGTTTGCTTGCCAAGAAATGTTGGCATTTGGTTGATAAAATTGAATTTTTTTAGGTTCAATAATGCTTTTCTGTTGCTGTATACTTAAGCCTCCATTGTGTAAAGATTTACTTATCCTATTATCTGAATAAATACTCTAATTCAATTTTTTTGTGGTGTTGGAAGAAACAGTTTGATTCTGATTATCTGGGAACTGTATGCTCCAAGTGGAATTTGTGAATTTAGATCAGGAAGAGATGCTCCATATTTCTTCTCCTAGAGAAATGGAGTGAGGAACCAGGTCTTTTGTGTGGTTGCCCCATCATATAAATAGCTTGCCTCCTCAACCTTGACCTTTAGGAAACAATGAAAATGACATCTTTTCATGCCATTTTTGGTGTTTTAAAGGGAATTTGACATGACTGAAACTTGTCATTCACACTATTCATTGCCCCTTCTTATTTTTTGTAGGTCATTGGGAGGGAGGGGGTTATGTTACTTGCAGGATGTAAGATATAGTTTTATTCCAAGAGGAAGCCTGGTGTAACAGACTTTGCTTACACAACATTTATGTTAATTCCTAACCTTCTTGCTAGCATTTATAGAAAAAAACTGCAAGTGCCAACTAAGCATGAGCTTGAGAGTTTAATTCTGTAGGAAGTTTATGTGTGAAGTAGGTATTTGATAGTTGGGCACTCGGGATTTGTGGAACATTTTAAAATTTGAAAGTTGGCACCTAACTACAGTATCCGGTGACATTAAAAATGAGGCTGGCATATACTTGTCTAAGGCTGAAACTACTATTCATTAATATATTAAAATTAAGCAAGCAATTAATTTAATTCCAAATCTAGCATTACTCAAACATTTGATAAATTTCATTGATATGTAAAATATATTTTTCTAAAAGTTAGTGATTTTTTGTTTCCATCTGATATGCATTCACACGTTTCATTAGAAAACAAAGGAAAACCTAGAAAAAGAAAAAATTGGAACAAATCTGTATATATCAGCATGTGTGTGATGCTGTATTAGTACCAAATACCTAACACCTATCAGCCATGTGCAGAGTATCCTGACATTGAAAATAGCTGTTAGCAAGGCAGTCAGGGAAAGTCAAATATGAATCAAGATCAGTGGTGGGATTCAAATTTTTTTACTATCGGTTCTGTGGGCGTGGCTTGGTGGGCATGGCGTGGCTTGGTGGGCGTGGCAGGGGAAGAATACTGTAAAATCTCCCTTCCCACCCCACTCCAAGGGAAGGTTACTGCAAAATCCCATTCCCTCCCCACCCCACTAATCTGCTTTCTAGCTCCTTTCTCCTGTGCAGGGCAACAAAAAAAGACCCAGCCAATCAGCTGGGACTGAGGAGGCAGAGAATAGATAGGGCAGAGCCAGTCAGAGGTGGTATTTGCCGGTTCTCCAAACTACTCAAAATTTCTGCTACCGGTTTTCCAGAACTGTTCAGAACTTGCTGAATACCGCCTCTGATCAAAATGTAACAATAAAATTCATTTTAGGCAGTCAGGATGAAAGGAGCAAGGTATAGAATTTGACAAAGTGATTTATACTATCATTCATGTCATTTCTTTAGTAGGGATCACTTATTTTAGTTTTATTTTAGAAGGTTTACATATTAAATTTATAGCAAAATATTTATTAATGTAATTTAGAACAAAACCTATATCTTTTTAGTTATTTTCTTTTGCTAAATATCAATTGAAAGTTAGTTATTCCAAGGTTATATTTTATTTAGTTTGTATAATTTTACCACAAAAATGAGAAGTGAGTTTCCCACTTAATAAAGGCTGTTTTGCAAAACAGGATGTGCTAAATTATTACATATGAAAAACAGCATATTATTTTATATGCTACAACTTGTTAGATGTGATGTTATAGATTACTACTGTGATAATACATGTAGATTAACATTATCTAAGATTTAATGTCTTCTCCAATTTATGTTACCTACTTTAAGCTTTTATTATTACCTACAGTATTTCTCTGTCCTATTTCTATTGAATGAATACAATACATTGTATAGACATTCACTTTAATGTAATTAATAAATTACAGTTTAAGAATTAGGAATTGGAAGGAATTTGCAAGGATGTTTATTATTTACAGTTTTTTAAATTTCCCTAAACAATGCTTTTCAGTCGAAGATGTTGTAATTAAGTATATTTTCTTAAATAATATATTGTTGTATAAAAAGTCACAGACATTAATACATATAATGTAGAAATAATTTCTAAAATTGTTAATATATATATTCATCAGATTTGAAATGCTTTTTCTGTATACACAGAAAAACGGTTGAACGGCTTGGTTCCAAATGATGACGTACATGCTAGAAGTACATTGCCTCTTAATATCAGCAGAGAATGAATTTGCCCAATAACAGCCTATTAATTAAAGTTAGTAAGGTCTGTTTATAAAACAGAAATGTTTGTTCTAAAGACAGAAGCAGGAAACATACTGTTGGAACAGTTTTGTTTCTTTCAAGACTTGCTTCCAGGCAAGTCAGTTCTTTATATGTTTCAAATCTTTAATTTGTAATCTAATTTTTTGTGTGAAAAGTATTATTAGTACATAATCTGATTCAGAAATCAATAGCTTAATGCATTGTTTCTACATACATTAGCTGAGCTATCTTTGGGGTATTTTTGTAAAATGGAGAAAGTGTATGAAATTTAACTTTGAAAAAGTTAAACTCTACCTGCTGTGAAGTAGTTCAGAGAATTTGCAATTGTTGAAGGTCTACATATTCTTTGAAATATAATATCCAGATGTTCAGAGTAGTTCCAGCAGTTGTAAACTTTACCTTGGAGCCATTTGATGAATTGCAATAGTCAGAAGGTTGAATAATTCTTCCTGTAAAAATGAGACTGCATACTTCTATCATAGCAATTGAGAAGATGTATTGCACTAAAGGTAGAATCATTTCAAGTGAAATATTTAATGTTGAAAATTAGTATGACTTTTAAATTTACTGAATTTCTCAAACAGTTTGGCAAATTACATAGGAAAATATTGGCTATATTATTGAATAGAGTAGGAAAGTGCTTCAATGCTTTTGTTAGGAAAAATATTTTTTTTAAAACTGACAAAAATATGCAGTGTTTAAGATTAGTATACTGCATATAAATGACAGTAACTTTTAAGATTGAATAAGTTTATTTAGTATTATGGCTTACTTTTGTTAAACACAGGTAATTGGATACAATAGTACATTTTTATTTATTTTAATTATATCCTTTTCATAGCAGTTTTGTTTATTACAATTTTATCCTTAGCAGTTGATAAACTTTTTTAAAGTAGTTAATGCAAGTCAAAATACAAGTCAATTTATGAATCTGGATTCACATATCACATGCTAAATAAAAAATATGGTTGATTTGATTTTGGCTCAGTATGATCCTATATGAACTAAGCCATTATTGTTAGTAAACCATGATTGGTGTGATGTTAAGCAAGTTTTTTTCTTCCTATTGCTTATATTTTCTTTCTCAAATATATTTATTTTTATTTATTAAATTAATTTATATGACCATCCATCTCATGAGCATTAATCTGGGCAGCTAACGTATGTTAAAAGTCATTTAGGGTAAATATGTACAATGGTCACTGAAGGCAAACCCAGACAAAACAATTGACAGAAAGATGTCATGTGATAGAGGCTGAGAGGAGAGGTCTAGGTAGCACTAGTTTAGATACGTTTATTTATTTTTCTATCAATTTTCAAAATCTGTATTAAAAATATACATAGTGTTATCTATTCACTTTACCTGATGAGTTCTTTAAAATATTGTTAGTCTATTTAACTATCTATTTTTCTGAATTGATCATATAGATCAGCTTTTTCTCATAGTCCATAGATATGGTGGATTACAATTTCCAAGAATTCTTACTGCAAATTTGACTACTATAGAAGGATACTTACTGGATTGGGAGAGTTGAGTTAAATAAATGAAATATACAGCTGACACATTATTTTATGCCCATAGTGTATTATACACATGATAATATTTTTGCAGCATGTTTTGCTTCCATGATGTTGACTGCTTTCCTTATTGAGATCTATCAAAGCTATATTTTTCTGAAAGTATTAGGCAATTATAGGTAGTCATGTACCGACATGAGAGAGAAATCTCTACATTGTATATCTCAATTGATTTTTATAGTTTATTAATTTGCATTTATCAAGTGGTGCGGTTGCCTAGAGGTAAAGACACTCACCTCCCACTTGGAAGGCTTAGAATTCAACCATAGGCAGCAGCAGATGTTTCTCTATCAAGGTACAAAGAGAAAATATCTGCTGCAAACTTCACATAGGTGTCAGGAAGAGCTTCTGGCCAGTAAATGCTCAGCTCCATTAAGTCTCAATCACCCTGACTCCATCCTGAATAAAGGAATTAAAGGGTCATAAAAAAGAAAAATAAATAAATTGCATTTATATTTTCTTGTTGATAGCTTTGTTTTATTCTTTAGAGTAATGAATGAAGGTTTGTTATAAAATACAAATAAAATAGTCTAAAACTGTTCATTGTGTTTTGAGGTTTTAAAAAAGTGTATTAAAAATAAAATAAAAATAAAAAATGGAAAAAAGAATAACATAATTATGATATACATTACTTTGCATTGCAGTTTGCAATTATTGATTTATGACCGCAATTAAGCCCAAAATTTCTGTTGCTAAGCAAAACAGTTGTTAAATGAGTTTCGCCCCATTTTATTAAATTCTTGCTATATTTGTTAAATGAATTACTGTTAAGTTAGTAACACAGTTATTAATTGAATGTGGATTCCCCATTGACTTTGCTTGTCAGAAGGTCACAAAAGGTGATCACTTGACCCTAGGACACTGCAACCATCATAAATATGAGTCAGTTGCCAGGTGTTTGAATTGTGATTATATGACCATGGAGATGCTGCAATGGTTGTAAGTGTAAAAAACAGTCCTTAGTCACTTTTTTCAGTACCGTTGTAACTTTGAATGGTCACTAAATAAATTGTTGTAAAGCAAGGACTACCTGTAATCTGTGATAATCCCTTGCATGTGTTTACTGTAGAATTGAAATAAAAGGCTAACCAACTTCCCATTCACTTTCATTTATTTCAAAGCCATGAAGGCCTGGTCTAAGAAGATAACAATTGAATAGTTAATTTTTTAGGAAGCAGAAATAGTGTTTAAAGGATAGCAAGAAGAAAGGAAGGAGGAAGGGAGGAAAGAAGGAAAACTAAGGGATTGTAGATTTTTTAGATTTGAGTCTGATTTAGCCATTACATATCATTGTTATTGTTTAAAATATTTTTTTCCAAATTTTAAAGCAAAAAAAATAATACTTTGGGTTGAATTAACTGACTGAATCAATGCAGTCTTATTGGCAACATTATGGAAGTTTACTGTTGTTATCTTTAGAGATGTTTTTGACTTTTCAGATAGGTTCCCAAATCCTTCTACTAAATTAACCTGGTGCCTGACACAAACCCGGCTTCTTACAGTACATATAATTCCTTTCTATTTTGGAGATGTTCAGAAAGTTAACCTTTTGGTACAAAAAAGGATAGACTAAATAGGATTAGTATCACAGTGACTTAAGATTATAACTGATATTTTATGAGGAATGAATTAGAATTTGGGAGTCAAGCAAAAACCTGTAGCCTAAATACATATTCCAGGAAAACAGGTGCTAAGATCAGATATATTCAATTAAATGCTAGGAAACTTAAATACAAAGAAAGTTGAATTGAGTAATAAGATAGTGAAAGTGTTAACAGCAAGAAGGCTAACTACAGTAGCTAGGAAATAACAAATATTTCTGGAAACTAATGTCTAGCTTTAGATAGTGACTAGAAGAATAGAATGGCTTCAGATATAGCCCTTTGTTTCAATTCAAAGATGATATCATATTTGGTCATTAGCTCACATATCTGACCATATTATTACATACATATGCTTAATTCAATAAATAATTAGAAATATATTAATCTATAGTGGACTATAATTCTCCCTCTTTAGACTTTTCTTTGCCCCCATACCTATTAGGATCTTAAATGAAGTATGCTGGTCTTTGATTTAAATAAATTCAAAAATTCTCCTACAGCAGTTTTATTAGAGAGAAAGGGTTTATCAATGAGTTTACCTGAAATGCCTTTAATTGTTGGAAACCTGATGTTTAATAAAAGTTCTTTGAATTAAGAAATTAAAATGTCTTTGTTTATATCTCCATAAATTAAATCATTCTTCTTATGGAAGTTAATCTGGTTTAATTGTAGTTGAAACTAAATTAGAAAATGCAATATGATGCTAGTTTGTGAAGTAGACAAGTTATTTTGTAAATGTTGTTACAGTTAATATCTTTTAAACAACCACATTGACATTTTGGTCAATAATGTTTCTGTCCTCTTCATTTTCCTATTATTATTAAGAATTATGGGTTTGTCCCTTCTTCTATTAGTAAATTCTTAGATAGCATTCTAATAGTGGGTGTGAGAACTTTCTTCCTGAAACTTCAGTTCAAACATAAAATCCAGACATAACATTATTATTGCCTATTAGGTATATAGCATATGCATAATGTGTACTTTACAACTTCACGGATTATTATTTTTTCTTGTTTACAGGTCTATTTCTTTTTTAAAGGAAAAATGCATACACAAAAGTTTGAGTGGCAATATTTCATCTTTAGATTGCTGATACTTTTGATATATGTTGTAAGTAGATAAACATTTTTCTTATTATGCATTGTGTGCATAATGTGTCATACTAGTACATGTTCTTGCAGTCAAAAAACTAGGTAATTGGATAGTTGTTTTATGACTGCAAACCAATATGCAAAGCACTATAACATTTGTATTATTTGTTTGTATAGTTTGCTTACACTGCAGCTAGAGAATTACTCTTTTATAAATGTTGATTTACTGACCAGATGTCATTATATGCTCTGTCAGATTAATCTGATCAATATCAAGTTGATTAACACAAGTTGACATTAACCCAAGGATAGCTAAGTTAATATATATTTATTTTAGTATAAAAACAACAAGAACAATTGTCCATCCCCAGGTCCTTGGGAAGGACTCGATAGGTTGAAAAAATGCCAGATCCAATCTAAACAGCTGGCTGACTATGTGACAAATTGTAGTAATAATAATGGTGCATCTGGCTGACTGTGCAACAAACCATAATAATGTTGTACTGGAATATTTACAAAGAATACAATTTGCCAGCAAGCAAGTACTTGTGGGACCACAAAATGACAAAGTAATAGAAATTGAAGAAGCTAAAGTGTTCTGGGTTATCAGATTTCAAACAAACCTGCCACATAACACCCCAGACTTAACAACTGTTGATAAGAAAGACAAAAAACATGGTAATACCTGAAAATAGCAGAAGAGAAGAGAAAAAAAACTAAAGAAAATCACAAAATACAAAACCTGCAAATAAAAGTAGAATAACTACGGCAAAAGAAAGCATAGATATACCAATAGTAATAAGTGACTTGGGTACAATCCCAAAACATCTACAATAGAGCACAACTTCAATACCATTATCACTGACAAAAATTGCCATCAATCAACTGCAAAACGCAGTTTTCCTTGGAACAGCTTACATTCTGCAACAATAACGTTAATGCCATCAAACAACAACACCTGCCTACCCCAGGTCCTTGGGAAGGACTGGATAGGTTGAAAAAATGCCAAATCCAGTCTAAACAACTGGCTGGCTGTGTAACCAACCATTATAATAATATAAGCAGGGGTGGGTTTCTACCGGTTCTGTCCACCTCTGTAGAACCGGTAGCTCTGAAGAGCAGCACACCTAGAACCGGTTCTAGGTCTGCTGATGTTTTTGCCCACCCACCCACCTGGGCTCTTATCTCACCTTTATTTCCTGCAGTTACAGTTAAAAAAGCAGGAAAAGAGGGCTTTTTGAAAGGCTGCTTCTCTGCATGTAGCATGCTGATGACTATTTACAGACAGGTGAGCGCAGCATGCAGGGAAGCACATCGTAAATGACCGAACTGGAAGTTAACCCTGTTGGATCCCACCCCTGAATATAAGCATGGTAATTTCTGAGTTGCCTAAAATTGCAGTTACGAAGCAATCTACAAATCATTTGGAGGGATGGTACATAAGTGATCTTGCTGCTGCATCTTTTGAAGCCCCAGTGTGGTTATTAAAATGGCAACATTTCATCTCTGCAATATACTTGTGAGATAGGTTGCCTTGAGATAACACAAGTAACTCCCATGCACCAAGTTATCTTTGTGTGAGGGTTTTAGCATGGATCTCCCCTATTCAAGTTCAATACTTTTAACTACTATATGTGTATGGAGATTCTCAGCAATCCTGGTCATGGGTTGTCTCAAAGGTGCTTTTTTTAAAAGGCAGTTGGACTTTTTTCCTTGAGGAAGAAGAACAAAACTTTTCTCATCCAAGAAGCATCCCTCCCACCATCACAACTGATGAAGCTTCTTGGTTTTGTTCTCCCTCAAGAAAAAAAAAAAACAGTCCAGTTGCCTTTTGAAAAAGCACCTTTGAGACTTAGCTACTATCCTACATTCATTCTTGCAGTATAAGCCTGTTTTTCCCTGAAAAAACCTCTTCCAGTTATATATGTTCCCAAATTTTGATTAGCAATTCCAAGTACATTTCTGTAGCTATGTATTTTCTTGGGAGCAAATTCTGAGTATGTATAGAGCTGTATTCTTGAAATATTCATTTCTTTAACAATGTAATCTTAACTTCTTCCCTCTTGTTTGTAGTTAAATGTTGTAATTTGTGAAACTGGAGAGTGTAGAGAGCAGGAATACAGAAATCATGATGGAAACTGTATACTGTGTGAACAATGTGGCCCTGGAATGGAATTATCTAAGGTATGTTCATATAAAACTTGGAAAAGTATTCTCTTGATTTTTCATGATAATTACTAAATATATTTCTACCCTACATATAGCAAGAAAGAGTACTTGGAAATTAAATATTTTGGAAGTTGCAATATTATTTACTAGAGAAGTCTTTCAATAGTTTAAGAGTTAAACATTCATTTTTTCATTCATACATACATTTTATTTGTATGGCCACCCATCTCACTTAAACCAGTGCAGGGCCACAGTGTAGACTTATTGTGCTCATGAAGTCCCATAGAAATTATTGCACATATTGCTACATTTTCCAGCAATTAAAGGCAGCCTCATTTAGTATACATTGTAATAGATGAGACATTATCATGTTCCTGCTTCATTTAAGGCTGAAGCTGGACCAGCTGGCCATGATTTCTGTTTGCTCATTGAATAGTACCTAGCAATCCAGGAGGATCCCCAAGTTATGGGTCTTCTCTTTTGGTATCACTTCCTGGAAAGACAACATGTGAGTAGGTAGAGAATGGTGGACAAACAACAACTCTATTTTGCTTGAGTTCAGTTTCACTCATTTCGTCTCATTCAGATTCTAATTATCTTCAGATATTGAATCAAAACATTGACCAAACTGCCAGACCAGTAGCAGTTTGGCTATCATCAACAATTTGCCAATATCTCATACTAATAGATGCTTCTCCCACTGGCTTCATGTAGAAGTTAAAAAGAACTGAGCCCTGTAGCACTCCATAAGTAACAGGACAACATAAAGAACTGGGTCTGCCTATATGATAATTGACTAGCAATATATTATTTTTATTTATTGTGCAAATTTATTTTCCCCTCTTGTAAACAGTTCCTATTAGGAAGCAATTTTTAGATGAACTGTAGGATTATCTTAGTATTTTTTTTTAAGTTTTCCCACAGTTTTTTATGTGATAGAATTTTATATTGCTATTATATTTTCTGATATTTTGTTTGGTTATGTACAATTTCATTTTGAAAGCCCCCAAGTATTGCAGAATGATAGATAGATAGATAGATAGATAGATAGATAGATAGATAGATAGATAGATAGATAGATAGATAGATAGATAGATAGATAATAGATAGATAATAGATAATTTTGCACTATATTTAACATTTAATTATATAGCTTTCTCTATTGTTTATATAAGATATTTTAAGCATTTTTGTTGATTATATATACCTTCAGCTTAGCGCAACAAATTTATGTTAAATTATTTTTCTGGTGTTCATATAATTGCTTGAAGGACTTCATAGGCTAGCTTCTAAATTTTGACATTGTTGGCATAGTTTAATGGATATGCCAGCAATTTCCATAAGTTTATAATAATGAAGCAGTGGGAATCTACTGAATCCTTTTTCATTCAAATACTAGAGGTTTCTGAGATAAAGTGGATAAGTTAGTATTTCTTATAAAAGTAAAGGGGATTATTCACTATGGACAGCACTTTAGGAATTACTGAAAAGATTATTTTTTATTTTCAGAAATAATTACCCTGAAACCTCATTTTATCTTTGTTGCTTCCCATTATTCATGTCTCTTTAAGTGTCACAATAGTACTTGTTAATCCCACAGGAATGCGGTTTTGGATATGGCGAGGATGCCCAGTGCATGACATGCAGGCCAAACCGATTCAAAGAGGACTGGGGCTTTCAAAAATGCAAACAATGTTTGGACTGTGCTTCAGTAAATCGATTTCAGAAAAGCAATTGTTCTGCCATTAGCAATGCTGTTTGTGGAGACTGCTTGCCTGGGTAAGTTATAGAATGAATTATGAAGGACTGTAAATAATTGTATTCTCAGTTTTGATTGGCTCTGCTACAGTTGTCAAATTGCTTCTGTATACTGCAGTGAAAACTTGCTTTCATGGTTTAAATTGAGAAGAGGGAATGTCTGTTGCTTCCAGATGTCTATTCAATATTATCAATATTTACAATATTAATAGTAAATGCATTTATTTTTATTAAAGAAATGATGCAGTTAACATCATTACACAATTTTAATTATACAACTGATGTTAATTGATACGTAAAATTGTCCACTGGGTATTAAGTCTATTACATTGAAGTCAGTCTGCTAAATTGAGATTTTCCTTCTACCATGTCTTCCAGATCTAATAGGTGATTATATATTGAAGCCTTGCTCTTAGGGTACTCTAATGAAAAGCCATCTCACTATAGCAGAACTTCCTTTTCTTCAGAATTCCATTATGCAGTGCATATTGTTCAGATGTCTGTAAAGGAGAGATAAAGATACCATATTTTAGATGGAAATGTGGAGAACTTAAAAATGGCCAAAGAAGAGTTGGTCACATAGCCCTCCCCATCCCTGACCTCCCAGTGATGGGTTGGAAATTTGGTGAGGGGGGAGGATTAATTTATGTTGGTTTTAGTGTACCTATACCTCCCAATACAGTCCAAGATTCTAATAAATTAATTTTGCAGATCACATGAAAAATTGCATTAGCATTCAAGCAAGGATAAAGTAGAAGTACATGACAACAAGCTATAGTAAAACAAATGATGGCAAAACAAAAGTTTCACCAAATTCACCTCAGGATTTAGACCAAAGGCTTGAACTTGTAGGATTCCTGGGATCAGTGAGCCTAGAAACCCATTTTTTGTTTTTCCCAGAATGCACCAGATTGCAGTGCTGGATTTCAATGTTACGATTGCCAAAATTTGGCACATTGTTCCTGCCATGTTAGTTAGTTCTGTATAGTACTGTTCACCATTTTAAAAACAATCTTCCTAAAACTTAGGAAAAAGGAAAATCTTGCCCATGCTTATGCATTTGATATGAATCTGCCCACTTTTCATCATTGCTGTACTCACCATTGCCCTCATCTTTCAGTCCAATAAAGCATTAAACTGGTGTCCTAGCCCGTCAGAAGAGTGTCACTACCTGAACCTCTTGCTTAATCTCAACTTATATGATCCTATATTATTTCAATATCTTTTTATTGATTTTTATTAGCATAATTCTGTAATGAGCTGTTTTTTTCAGATATGAGAAATATAATATTTTTCTTCTGTCTTCCAGATTTTATAGAAAGACAAAGCTTGGAGGCTTTCAGGATATGGAATGTATTCCTTGTGGTGATCCACCTCCTCCTTATGAACCACACTGTAAGTGCTTCTGATATTAAAATATTAGAACATTCATAATGTAAACTGCATTTTCCTGATCACTGTGACAACCTGGAAGCCCTAGATTGTTATCACTAAGCAATGCGGTCACATGATGTCACACTTTACCATCACATCACTTAGCAACATCAATCCCAGTGCCCAGTTGAAGTTATAGCTGCAGGACTACCCGTATGTCCGTAATTATTCCTTGGAGAGTTAACCAAGAGTGAAATGAGTGGGTTTAAGGGGATTTGTGAAGCCCCCTTAAAAAAACCAGAGCTCCCTATATTCTCATTAGAAATACTACTTGCTAGAAGAAAAGCCAAGGCTGCCACAAAACCAGCAATTTCTGCAATAGAGCCGAGTCTTGCATCATATCAGCCAGACTCCTCTGCAACCCCCACCCCCAAATGGTAAGGTGCTTGGCCCTGGGTGAGAAGCAGGCTGAGTCCCGCAAATCCCCTGAGTAGCCAGATGGCTGTAAATGCCCTCCATGTGCCAGTCCCTTCTGCTCCTTTGCCTGGCTGAATGGCCAGCTTGAGAGCAGGATAAGGCCTGGGGAACCCTGAGGGTCAGGGTGGGATAGGTCTTGGGAGACCTGGGACAGGCTGGCCTGGGCCGGCACTATCCCTTTAAGGGTCTGTCCCAGCCCTGAGGCACCTGGTGTTCCTCTTAATGACCTGCACATTAATGGCAGGCTTCATTATGGGATAAATTGAGGATTACTGTAACAGCTGATAGGAATGGTGGGTTACACAGTCAAGCAAGAGGAGACAGGTACTCAGTTTTTGCAGTGGAAGGTGAAAGTTTCTTCCTATTGTTCCATATAATCTCTCTCATGAACTGTTCAGCTCTCACAGTCAGCTAAGGTCATTGCTAATGCACTGTGCAATCTAATAAGACTGTGCAATGCATGTCTTATTTGGAACAGCTGACATGCACATAGAGGGCTCTCCAATGTGGAGAGACAGCTCTCTATTGCACCATGCATTGTTCCCTGTGCATCTGTCTGCTACAATAGGTGAGGTGTTTGCATGGTAGGGCAGATCTTAAGTCATGCTATTTTTAAGCATAATGTAGTACTGTTACTATATCTGACATTTAGTAGCCTGACTAATAGATGATAGATACAGGAAGTACATGCAAGAAGTACTTCCTTCTTTATGGAAAATGAAGGAAGCAAAATTAATGGAATCTACCCATGTCTTCATTTAAAACCAGGGTCCCCAACTCTCAGGGCGTGGCTCACTGGGCCACGGCCCATTCAGAACCGGACAGCACAAGGGGTGGGCGAGTGCACAAAGTTCCATTTGTGTTTCGGAATGAGCCACACAAGTGGCAGACAAGCACATGAAGCTCACACATGAAGCTCCATTTGTGCTTTGGAAGCAGACCGGCTGAGCGCACCTGTATGTGTGCAGTTCCATTTGTGCGAGCAGCAAGCGCTCTGGCTCATGCATGAAGGTCCATTTGTGTGAGCAACGGGGATGCACGTATCCTTGCACAAATAGAGATGCGCCTGCGCCTGCCACTCACACAGAAGCATCCCCCTTTCCCCCCCACTCTTTCTATTAAAAAATTAAATTAAATTAAAAAATTGAAAGAGACATTTTAACAACTCGGTGAAGGCAGGAATATTGTGGAGAATAACATTGCTAATTGGAAGAGTAAAACAGTAGCTTTTCAAACTGAAGCATTTAATGAAAGATCCCATATGGAGAACAACAATCATGACTTAGTAATATGAAACCTGTTGCTGTTCTCATCAAGTCAAAATATGTTGTTTGAAGATTTCCCTACATCTGTAGGTAATTATGTGTATTGCTGAATACTGATATTAAGCTGTTTTTATAATACTTTAATACTAGGTAAATTGCCTCAGCAAATTAACTAATTTATTCCAGTTTTTAGAAACTTTAGCATATTGTAAATAAAACTGGCACAATAATTATGTGGAAAGAATTCTAAATGTTTAATAAGCATGTTTAATTTCTTAGAACTTCCCCAAATAAAATATGTATGCTGATACACTATATTACAGTGTGTTTTGACAAATTACTGTTTGCTCTTGAATGCTAAATTGAGTCCACAGACTTCCCAGGCTAAAATCCTATGATCATATAATGTGATAGCAACATTAATAACGATCAGAGAATGTTGATAGCAGTTGATTATTACCTAGCTAGCTATAAATTTCAGGGCTGCTTTCATCTACTCTCCATCAGTAGATCTTTTAAAACAGAGTTATGGTTTAAATATTTACTCATGAAAAAGCTGGTTGTGGATTGTAAAAAGGCCATGAGAAAGTTAAAAGGACTTTCTAAAAGGAGAATAAAAGGCAAAAGAAGAGAAATCACTTATGTAAACATTTATGATAAACACTGAATTCTGTATCATTCAGTAATAGCAAATAATTCTGTGGCATATGTTGAAATGGAATCAAGAACAAATAAATCTGCAGAAAATAAAGGAAGCACTTCTGAATACTGTATATTATATTCTGTTAGATATAATATACATATAATTTTCAGAAATTTGAAGGCCTGGAAAAAAGCATGTAAATATAATTTTAATCATAAATTTAGAATAAAAAAGTAAAATATATGAATCAGCATGAAGTACAGGTAGTCCTCGACTTACAATTCAGCTCAAAATTTATGTTGCTTAGTGAGAAATTTGTTAAGTGAGTTTTTCCCCATTTTACGACCTTTCTTATCACAGTTGCTAAGTGAATCACCTCAGTTGGTAGATTAGTAACACAGTTGCCAAATGAATCTGGCTTCCCATTGACTTTGCTTATCAGAAAATTACAAAAGATGATCACATGACCCAGGGACACTGCAACTGTCATAAATCTGAGTCAGTTGTCAGGCATCCGAATGTAAATCAGGTGACCATGGGGAGGCTGCAGTGGTCATTAAGTGTGAAAAACGGTCATAAATCACTTTTTTCAGTGCTGTTATAACTTTGAACACTCACTAAGCTAACTGCTGGAAGTCAAGGACTACCTGTACAGCTAGTCCTTGACTTACGATCACAATTGGGATCGGAACTTCCATCACTAAGTTAGGTGGTGGTTAAGCAAGACTCGTCCAATTTTAGAATCTTTTTTGTCACATTCATTATAAGCAAATTACTGTGGCTGTTAAGTGAATCACACAGTCATTAAACAAAACTGCCTTCCATAATTAACTTTCTTGTCAGAAGCCAACTGGGAAGGTCACAAATGACAATTATATGACCCTGGGATGCTGCAAACATTATAAATACATGCTGGTTGCCAAGCAGCCAAATTTAGATTATGTGATCATGAAGAAGATGCAACAATTGTGAGGACCATTGATAAGTCCCTTTTTTTCCAATGCTGTTGTGACTTTAAATAGTTGCTAAACGAATGATTGTAAGTTGAGGACTACCTGTATATTTACAGTTACTATTTCAGGAGAATAATAAGTTCTTAGCTCATGTGAACATGCAATTTAGACCACGGCTAAGACTTTTTGTTTTTTTAATTTATTTGCCTCAACAAATTTTGCAAAACACTACAAAAACAGAAAATACTTTAAATACTGAATCAGCAACTAACTTAAAAAAAAACCAAAACAACAACAAAAGAGAAGCTAATTATATATATCACATATTCATCAAGTATCAAACTAATTTCTAATTCTACATTTTTAAAAAACATGGTTCTCTAACATTATCAAATATCACAACATTTATGCCAAAGCAGAACATATTGGGTCAATTTTTTTCATCACTAGATAAAGTAGCTAGATGAAATATGGAAAATGTATTTCTACATTTGGAAGATGCACACGCCTAAAAACAGCCTTTTAAGAATGGAGTTGTTGTTTTAAATCTGGAAGACTCATGATAAGATGTAAGATTTAAAGTAACTTTCCATTTACTTTTTGTCTCAATAGTAATTTGTGGTCTTCATGTCCAGACAAATATAAGAAACTGGAAATGCCTAGAGCATAGAGCTAATGCATTTATCTGGTCAGAGCCAGTAGGCAGAAAGACAGCTCAAGGGATATTAGAGATAAAATATTGCACTTGTATAATAAATACAAATTTATTAAAAACATACTATTTCTTTTCTGCTCTTTATAACAGAGAATCTAAAACTGTGATATTGAAGGCATTCTCATATTACTTTTAACTTAGCATATGGCTATAGAGGCAGATGCCAACTCAGTATACACTAAGATATTGATTAAAGGAATTGAAATGCTTCCTTGCTGACCATAATTTGGCCCTTAAACATTTGTTTAATAAATTCTGTTCCAGGATCCTCTTATGTTCCTTCTATTTCTGGTTTTATTTTTCAAGGAAATGGGATGGGAATCGTTATTTCATTTTTTAACACAAATAGTGATTGCAGTATATTATATGAAACAAAACAAGTTTCTAGACTTACTTAATGAACTGTGTCTTGATTTTGATCATGCCAGTATTTCTTTAATGAAGTTCTGGTTCACCCCGGCCAGTTTTTTTAAATATCACAATTAGTTTATTCTCTACAAAAATGACATTTGGGCATGTTCAGCAAGGGATTTAAAAGCTGCATTTTTTTAATGTGTTGATCCCAGTAGTCAAAAATACTTTTTACTAACCTTATTGTTAACCAGCTCATAAGTTGGAGATACCTTCCTATAGGTGAGCTTGTCTTGGAAAACACAAATCTCTGATCAGCTGTTCTGCAACTAGCAGTATGGCAATGGCAATGGAGCTGGCAAAGCTGGTCCTTAAATATTTACCCACACAGCTCTAGATATCACTTAAATTAACGTACATTTGGGACACAGATTATTTAAGTTTAAGTTCAGTGGTGGTATTCAGCTGGTTTGCACCAGATCTGGCAAACTGGTAGCAAGAATTTGGCGTGGGTCGCCGAACCGGTAGTAAGTGGCTGGCCATGCCCCCCACCCGGTCACCGTCCCGCGGTGCTCGCTCACCCCGCCCGCCTGCCTGACATTCGCCTAAGGTATTTCTTTTTTTTTCCTCCCGATAATCAGCTGTAGATAAGATCAGCTGTGCCGGGATTCCCCTTGCTGAGGCCCAGGAAGGCAAAAAATGGAGGGAGAAGCTCAGCCCCCCTCCATTTTTTGCCTTCCAGAGCCCCAGAGGAGCCTTAGGGAAGCAAAAACACCCCCCCAGAGGCTCTTCTGAGGCTAGGAAACTCCCAAAACGGAGCTTGGAGGGGTGCTGCATGCCCCTCCCATGCTCTGTTCCTTTTCTTCCTGAGCCCCAGAGGAGCCTTAGGGGAGCAAAAATGCCCCCCCCCGAGGCTCCTCTGTGGCTAAGAAGCTCCCCAAAATGGGTGGGGGCTGCAAAAAAGCCACGCCCACCCAGTCACATGGCCACGCCCACCAAGCCACGCCCACAGAACCGGTAGTAAAAGTTTTTGAATCCCACCACTGTTCAAGTTCCACAGGAAATCTCACCTGTTCTTTTTTTTCCTTTCTTCCTGCCTAGTTATACCAAATGATCATAGAGAAAGTGTATTTCGTGTAGGCCTCTTGAAAGTCATGGACCTGCACTTTTTTGTTAAAAAGAAAGGACAAGTTAAATGGGGATGTGACTTACTGTGAGATTTCTTATTCCTTACAGTTACTTATTGTGAACACACAGATACATCTGCACCAGTGTGTCCACACCACCGCAGGAAAAGCTGATCACTATACAGAGGCAGATTGTATAAATAGTCTCTGAAGTTAAGCTTTATTCTCTGGAAAGAGGAAAGAAAGTGTTAATTTCAGCCATGAGATTTGATAAAGTCAGTATTTCTCTTAACCAGTTTTTTACACAAGTTAATACTAGAACCAGTCTTTCATCTTTTGAGTCAATCCCATAATTAGGATCCTTCTTTGCCAGGGGCTGAATGAATGTTTATTTTACATATAGGATGTCTGCAAGATATTTAACTTAATCATTACTTTTTATTAACAAAGAAATAGCTGCTTAGTTATCAGATTTAAGTGAACTTGAAATTCCTGAGTGGGAATGGTTATGGGTAATGATTAACCTATAGTGAATGGATTGTCTTTTGTATTTATTAAAACAGCTAGCCCTTAAGGACAGTTAAAGCATTTACACCTGATATTAATTACTAACTAAACATTTGCCTATGGCTCATTAAACTACAAGATTACAGGAATGTGATCTGTATAGGCTTTGGTGGCCTTATTAGTTTTGTTCAGAATTTATTGACACAAAATTTGTTGAAAATGAAGATATACTTCAGTAATTCATTTTTGTTCCAGTTGAGAAAATAGCATACTTTTTAAAAAACCATTCTACTCAACAAGATAAGTAATTTAGATTATAACCAGAAGATTAATTTATAAGTGATAATAAGCATTGCTTATGTTCCTTATGTCCTCAACTTCCAGAAAATTAGATAAAGAATGAAATACTGTTTATCATATTGCACTTAAGTGTACCTTTCCTTGGTATGATGTCTGCTGTGTTGGCCATTGATGTGCTATTCAATATGCCACTGTGTTGATTGTGCACACAGTTAAGGTGAAACTCCAGCCCATTTCTTGAAATATAGAGCATGATGTTCTTTCCCCATACATTGGTGCACTAGCTCTCATAAAACAAACAAAGCAATCTGAAAAACTCTGGAGAAGAACAAACTTCTAGCAATTCAGAGAGACAAATTAAAATAGAAGGTGTTGGAATATATGAATGTTTCATAGTGGGGTAAATTGCTTTTTCAGAAATAATTGGTGAGGAAGGAAAACACTGTGCTGGTGTCTACAGGACAAAAGAATAGGTCCAGAATATTTTTATTTAATATTCAATGTCTATTGAATGACATGGTATGACAATTGAAAACCTATCTAATAACCAAAAGCTCCATTGTGGGATTACTGTAATTAATATCCAACGCAGAGTGATCGGGGTGGGGGGGAGGTAGAATTTTCTGCTTGTAATATTGTTATTAAAATATTGTAAGCACACTGGTGTAGAAAAAATATCAATAGGTAATCTGAAAAAGTGTAACTTGACATTTCCATGGTAGTTTTTAAATATAAGGAAGGAACTATATATTTAATGTCAGTAATTTTGCGAAGCTCTGCAAAACAGAAAATGTAGAAACATTTCTTATAGTAATACCTTATTTCTATTGTTACCACAGAAAAAAGGCAATTTGTTGATAAATTTGACATGTACACATGATAAATTTGATATGTACACATGAAAACTAGCAGATAATTCAGATAATTATGTTTGAAGCCAATATCATAGTAGTGCATTATTTTAAGATTTAATGCTGCATGAGTTATCCAGTTGCTTATATTTTTAAGGATTCAAAAAATAATAAATTTTATTTTTTAATTAAAATTATTTAACAGATCACCAATCAATCCTTTACTAATTAACAACTTTTATGTGCACTTTAGAAATGAAAATGTTTCAAGGGAGTAATCATTAATCTTGATAATGTGATTTGATTGTACTTTATAATGGGATCTGTTCCATAAATATTTTTATATGGAGTTGGTATCAGTAATAAGTTTATAGTTACATATAAGTCCATGAGCAGATGCATTATGAAGAAGAAAATAATAATATTATTTCTTTCCTCTGAAAGTTTCTGAATATTTAGTATAAATTTGTAGAGATAATTACAGGTAATCTTTATAGCTACAGTTGAGCCCAGAATTTCTGTCGTTAAGCAAGACAGTTATTATGTGAATTTTGCCCCATTTCATGATCTTCCTTGTCACAGTTTAAGGGAATCACTGCCACTGTTAAATTAGCCACACAGTTGCTAAGTGAATCTGGCTTCCCCTTCGACTTCGTTTGTCAGTTGCCAAGCATTTGAATTTTGGTCATGTGACCATGGGGATGCTGCAATGGTCATAAGAGTGAAACAGTCATAAGTCACTTTTTTCAGTGCCAATGGTAACTTTGGTCACTAAATGAACTGTTGTAAATCAAGGACTACCTGTATATATGTGCAATTTTTTATAGCACAGGAAATGTTATATTTAATAGTAACATAATTTGCCAGGCTTTTTTAGCTACATAATCT
Source organism: Bungarus multicinctus (assembly GCA_023653725.1). Lineage (NCBI taxonomy): Eukaryota > Metazoa > Chordata > Lepidosauria > Squamata > Elapidae > Bungarus > Bungarus multicinctus. Next base: position 22,419,666 of record CM042850.1, read on the forward strand.
GCATTTTTATTATTCTGTCAAATTTCAAAAAGGTTACTGGTTTACAGATGAAAGAATTTTTCTTGTAGGTAATCCAGGAAAGAATTATCTACTCTGGCAAATCCATGTTAAACAAGGATGTTTATGTATATAACTAAAAAGTCTGGTATTGTAAATAACATCATTTCATCAATAATACATTTATGATACTAGAGTATCAACCTGTCTACTTTTTTCTTTCTGAAATACTGCTGTGACTTTTTAAAAATACTTTTATTTTTCATTATTATAACTGTGTAGTACTATTCCCAGCATATTCTATTATATAATTTAACAATATAAGAAAACGGTTCAAACATTTCAGTTTTTCTAATTTATCTAAATACTGTAGTCACTGTTGCTGAATCGTACACTTTTGCTCATTACTTAGTTCTACTGGCAGAATTTCAGTCAATAGTAGCTTTGGTAAACTGGTCATTCTCTCACACAACAGCTCATAGCAATATATTGTAGATTCTTTCTGGCTAAACAGATCTGATACAAAGGATTTAGTTAGTCATCTAGAAAATCTTGAAGGAAATATAAATTCATAATTAATCTAGCCAAGTTTATCTGATTATGATTAGCATTTTCTTCTTGTCCCCTAGCTGTAGCTTAGTCATCTCTCTCCTGTTTACTCAGAATATAAAACTTTATTCTCCCTCATGTAAAGTGATAGTAGGTTAATAGGAGAGACCATAATGAAAACCATTTGATGTTTTTTATCCTACTAAATATATATTGGAAATTTAAAGTAACATTACATGTTAAAGCAGTCTTTGCCAAAGAGGCACTTTTCAGATGCATTAAACTTCAGCTGCTGTAATGGAATTGGAGTCCAAAAGTTCTAGGTCCCAGATGTTGTTGAAGTCTATAGAGATACTTTGTTAGTGTTTGGTCTTTTAAGAGGCCATTATATCTTTACATATAATTTTTCAGCAAATTATACCCTTTTAGTTTTGTCAAGACCAACATGTGGTAATAGATTTAACATTTTTCAGAAGCTAATAAGTTGGAAGAGTTTCTTTTAATCTGTTATTACATTAAATATTTGTGGATGTTTGCACGTGAAACCAGTGCTGTTTATGAGATTCCATAAATACGCCAATTTATAATTTTTGAATAGTCAGTTGTCGTGTTATAAGCATTAAATGTGTTACATCATACCTTTTTTTGCATTAGATATAATGTACATACTTGTTTTTTTGTGGGAGTTTTTTTTACAGACAGATTATACTTTTTTTCTCTGATAAACAGGTTTTGTATATTTCTGTAATTTAAAAAACATTTAAATACAGATAATGATAGCCTTCGGCAGATGTTCATAATTTATAAAGAATGCATAAAGTGATAGTGGAAGCCTCTGCCGTTGGGTTTTGTTTACTAGTGTACAGAGAGCCACTGTATACAGGTAATAAATAAAAATCATATATTTATCGTATAGACCCATTTTGAGTTAGCTCCCTTATTGCTTGGCCCATACACACATTTAATATATCACCATTAATGATGAACAAGGCTAATCAGACAATAGAAATAAGGTTCCCAAAGTTATTTAAAAGTCTTTAATGCATCATTAAACTTTCCTGTTATTGTATTTGATATACTGAAAATAGTAATTGCTTTATTTTCAACATCAATTTCCTAATCTATCAGTATTCAGAGTAGACAAAAGATACATGGATGAATTTCTTTTGATCTTCTGATTGGGTTTTTTTCAGTGTTTTCCTCATAGAAATTAGGCTAGTGCTGTGTTCTAATTTGACTTGATCGGATTTGAAAGAGCTTAGTACAGTGACGGCGAACCTTTTTGTTGTGGTGTGCCAAAAGTGTGTGCATGCCAGTACCCACAATGCAATGCACCCATGAGTGGAGCATGGATGCGCAACACATTCACCCCCTTACCTGCACTGTGCATGTGTGTGCCTCCCAGCTGATTTTCTGCCCGTTTGAGGCTGTTTTCACCCTCCCAGGGGCTCGAGGAAAGCCTCTGCAGCCTTTGGAGTTGAAAAACGGGCCCATTTCGGCACTTCTGGTATTTCTGGAAGGGCCATTTTTCGGCCTCCCGAGGATGCAGAGGCTTCTCTCAAGTCTCCAGGAGAGCGAAAATAGCCTCAAATGGGCCAAAAATCAGCTGGGAGGCGCGTATATGTGCAGTACAGGTAAATTTGGCTGGGGCTCGCATGCCCACACAAATGGCTCTGCGTGCCACCTGTGGCACACATGCTATAGTTTCGCCATCAGGGGCTTATATAAGGATTACAAATAAGCTTTTGTCAGTTTCCAGGTTCACATAGTGGCAGCAAAAGCTTCCTGGTAGGAGCAATAGGCTCTCCCCAAAATATGAAGTTGCTTTCCTCAGTCATAGAAAAATGATGTATTCATGCTGTTATATTTTCTGGAGTAGTCCTGCAAACCACATTTTAAAAATTTATAAATTTCTAGTGCAAATGGAACATATCTATTCCATTTGCTTATTTCTGGATAGAGTATACTGAAAAAACGAATGTGCTACTTCTTTCATTCCAATTTTAGAAATCATTCTATTTATTTTCTGCCTTAGATCCAGATCCAGACTCAGAAGATTTTTATCAACTTCATCTTTCCCCATATTTTGTTTCTGATAGTCTCCTAAATTTTTGTTTCAGATATGAGCGGGAGAATATTTGGGATATTGTTGAAAATTGCTTCTCTTCTTTTCATAAGACTAGTTAATTACTATAGTACCACTCCTTGTAAGTCTGGATCTTAGCCATTGTATTTAATAAATACTTCAGTTGATAGTTGTTGACTCTTTTTAAATAAATTTTGGATAGTCTGAGCAGTGTATAGATTCTGTTGACCTCGTTTAAATGGCCTCAGAGCATAGCATAAATTTAATGGAGGAGCTTATTGGTGTCCCTTTGCTGTTATTAGTAGATCTGGATTGCTGTTCTTTATCCACTTATGAAACAATAATAGAAAACATCTTCATCTGACACTCTGTATAAGAATTAGTAACAATGAACACATCTATAGTATATAACTTTCTGGAAAAGTTACAATTTCATCATATCAAGTATTCAGTTCTGGGCTCTATACTTAGGAAAGATTTTTTTTAAAAAAAGAGTGAAGAATAACAGTGAGGAGGGTCAAAGGACTGGAAATTAACTGATGTGAGAAGAGATTGAAGGAACTGGGTAGGATTTCCTTTGAGAAAAGATAATTTAGAGATCAGTGAGTTTCTTCAAATATCTGAATAGATGCCACATAGAAGAAGGACGAGAGCTTTTCCCTGTCATCTCAAATGTATATTGTACAGAATAACAGTCTTAAGTTACAAGACAACTTCATTTGAGTTTTAGGGAAAAGTATTTTGCTGTTAAGAGTAGTTTGACCGCGGAATGAATTACTGAGAAAGATAAGATCCTTTTGCTAGATATATTCAAATAGAGATTGTGTAATGGTAGTATTCACTAAGGATATTTTTCTTTGGTTTTATGCACCTAGTGGGGTTTGACTTCACTGGCCATTTTCATTTCTTTTAGTCTGTTTGTGCTGTTCTTAAAAGGATTTATCACAAGGGCCTTAAGAGCTTTGAATCTTTGTTCTTCTTTGCTTATAATTTCATATCAATAAGAGATACGTTTTTATTATATATAGGCACTACAAAAGTGAATTTGGTGAAAATCCCATCAACTGTTTCCAGCCCACGAGACACTGCTCTCGCTGCTGTGATATGCAGTGCACTGGCAACTGTACTTTCAGCGCTCTTCATCCTGTGTGTTATCTATTGCAAGAGACAGTTCATGGAAAAGAAGCCAAACTGTAAGTTTCTCTCCTCCCACCCCCGCCAACACTTTACATTTATTACTAATATTCTTATCCATGTGGTCTTTATGTTGAGTTTTACTATCTGATAAAAGTCTGTGTAAAAAAATAATAATATTTGAGCTTAACTAACTGTAACTTAAGTGTAACCTGGAGTTTTTGATCAACTCCATCAGAGAGGATAAATACATTTATTTGGTTATGTTGAATATATACTCTGTCTATACCTGTCTTGATTTTGCTTGGCATTTTGTGAACTATTCAAAAGATCATACAAAAATACATCAAAAATTAATATCTCCAAGGTTGCACTCATGTTGCAGTGTGAAAACTGTAAGAGTCAGAAGCAAGGTTAGCAGTTAGCTACGGCTACTTTTCATGCATTGCTACTCAGTTGTATTTAGATTCTTTAAATAAAGAAATTATTAAAAAGCAACATATATGTTATTTAGAATTACAGATTATTGTAACCCTTTAACAACAATTTAGGCTGTTGTTGCAACTTCAGATTTCTTCTGCCAAGTATTTCTAATTATTTTTGTTAATAATGAGGGTCAAGGATTAGAACATATTGGGAAATAGGCATAAAGCAACAAGATCCAAGAAAACGATTTAATTCATATTAAGTGAAAACTTTTATAATAGGTGCTCTAAGTTAAATAAAACTGAAATGGTGCTAGATATGATTATAGAATAATTTAAATGTTAATAAAATGGGTTAACACCCAGTGTCAATATCTTCTCTGCTCTAAAGGGTCCGTACAATCACAGGATGTTCACTATGAAGGTTCAGAACTTGCATGTTTTGATAGATCACAACTTAATATATATGAACATAGAACATGCTGCCAGGGCCAGCAGGATTCATTACAGATGTGTGGTAAGTATGGTCTCAAATTACTTGCTGGGTTAGCCTAAGTAGGAGAAAAACAATGAAACTGAAATTTGAATGAAGCCTAGAAAAGTAAATTGCTATGGATAAATTGCTATTTCGTATGCAAGATGTTACACTAGCATAGATCCCATTAAACAGTAGGATTAAAGTAATAGAATTACTAGCATTTAATAATATAAAGCAAATCAAAATTATACATGGAAATATATAATGTTTCTATGACTAAAACTTTATATGAAGGCTAAGTGCAACACCACCATCGCAAAGGCCAAATGTGATATGAAGATTTTGTATAAGAGCAGATATTAGCCCTGTGGTGTAGCATTCTCAAACATATGATTGTTGTGTAGAACGCAATCCCATATCATCATCCCTCACTTGCCTCTCTCCCCAAAGTGGATGGATGACGGATTGTTTGACTAGGCATTACATTCTAATGGGACTTAAACAACCCCTTTTGTTGTTGATATTTTCTTGCATAACAGAGAGGCGAGAGCCAGAGGCCAACAGCTGTTCTTCACTATGTGTCAACTGTACACTATGGGACTTGTGTGAACCAGCTCATAGCTATTCTCAACAAGTATAAATTATTTGCATTTCTAGAAAACTATATGCACTTTGTTTCTTATTTAAGATTTTCTTTTTTCAAGGCCCAGTGCATTTGATTCCATCATTGTGCTGTGACGAGTCCTGTAGCTTTGAGCATAGTTGTCATAGCTGTCCTTTTCACTCTCAGACTACTCTTCATGAAAGGTACTTCAGATTTTTAACATCTGCCTTTTGCTAACTCTTCTACTGAATATTTATTTGTCCTTATTACATGGTACGTTGGACTATATTCTATAGAATTTTCAGTTAACAAAAGAGACATTTCTGACAGATTCAATCACTAATTTGAAAGAGGAAGGAGAATGTGCAATATACAGACAAAAGCCAATTCAAGTAAATTAATTATATTCTAACTATATCCTACTCTGTACTGTTGTTTTTAAAGTGTTCAGTTCTGTTGCATTTTAGTTAGTACTGAAAAGTATAATTTTGTTGTGCTTATTTCTTGCATTTTGAACTTCTCTCCTTCCCCTGTCACTTGCAATAATTATAACAGACAGCATGATGTAAAATTATATTATTACGTTTTTTGTTATATCTTTCTACCATCTTTATGCCCCCAAATGCATAAATATATCACAAATCACACTTTGTATTTACTGATATGCAATCAGTACATTAGGATCACAAGTTTTTATATATTATTTTTTAAAACGAATCTTTGTTAAATTACTCTTGTTTCTCAACTTTTTACAGGAGTTCACATTCTGTTGGAGAAATGATTCCAGCATTTCTTGGTTCTCTTTCACATTCCACTTGTGAAGATCTTTCAGATGCTTGGCCTCTCATCCAAAAACCAGAATGTTGTGATAGTATTTCTTTCTCTGAATCATACCCTGAACTAGTGGGAGAAGATGAAAACCTTTTCAGCCCCTTAGAGATAGAAAGAGACGCTGTGGATTCAGATAACAAACAGGATTTAAATGTAGTCACTTCTACAAAACCTCATTTTGGAAGCTTGACAGAATCACCTGAACTTTCTAATGTCACTACTCCTTTAGATCAGGTTTTGGCTGCTGAACCATTCTCAGCAACAGAGTATGACAGAAAAAACTGATAAACAGGTAAGCACCATTATCTAGTAGATAGTTTAAATCAGCAGTTTCACTGATGGGCCGTGAGAAAATTTTGGTGGTCCACAGAGAAATCTCACTCCCCAGAGCACCCCCACAAAGCAGTTAATCCAGGCTGCACAGAAACACAAGGCTGCTCAGCCCATATGGCCTGCGAGAACCCTCCCCACCCACCTACTCATTCCTTACCCGGCAAACTTATCTGCTAAGTTGCTATTTTTCCTTTTTCTAACCATCATCTGTTCTGCTGTGCCGGGAGATTTACATTAGCTAGGAAGCAGAAAATGATTGGATTTCTTGCTTTTTAGCTAAGGACAGCTGAACCTCCCTTAGGACTGAAAGTTTGCTTGCAAGCAAATTCAGTGCAAACTCACGGCAAGCAAATTTGAGCGACTGAGCTAGCCGATGGCAGATAGATAGATCACTGAATGATTCTGTGAGCAACTCAATCTGCCTGCTTTGCCTGATTGTGGGTAAAAGTTGCTCTTTTTTTAAAATAAAAAATTCAATATTTACACATGTGGTATGTTGTGAGTTAATTTTGTGAGTTTGCTTGCAAGCAAATTTTATGTGACAGACTGAGCTAGCCAATGGCAGATAGATGGATTTCTGAATGAATCTGTGATTCTGTGAGCGACTCAATCTGCCTGCCTACTTTGCCTGATTTTGGGTAAAAGTTGCTTTTTTTAATAAAAAAATCAATATTTATATAAATATAATATTTACATACAAGCCATGCCCAGCCAGTCACATGACCACTAAGCCACATCCACAAATTAGGCCACACCCACAGAACCAGTTAGTGGTCCCTGGGATCTAAAATTATGAGTTTGGTGGTCCCTGAGGTCCAAAAGGTTGGCGACCCCTGGTTTAAATGAAACTGTTAAGCAGTATTATCTGCAATAATTATTTTCTTGTTCTGTTAAATGGACATCACAAAGATCCTCTCATTAATTAATTAATGAAGGAAGAGGAAATAACAAAATGTTATTTTTAAAACTACTTTTCTGGGTTTGCATTTTGTATAATCTATTCATTACATTTATATCTCACTACAAATGACTGTTAGCAATTAACTTGACATGGGAAAAAAAGTCTAAAGCATCCATGGTAGAATAAAATCAAAACAATATAATAACAAATAAAAAGTCAAGAATAGAGCAAGCCCCACAAAAAAAATATTAGAGAAGGCCTGATCTAATTAGAATATTGTCTGAAACAGTTCTCTTTGAGAATCTTTTTCAATGCAAGCCGGGAAAAGGCCAGCCTGATTTCCATGGGGTAGCAGCTCCTCCTGGTATGAGTTCCTCTACTTTCCCAAAGTGGGGCACTGCTGCAGTTTGGTCCTCCAAAATGATTGAGTGGAGCATGCAGGAATGAATTAGGATAGGAGAATAAACAGGAAAGGAGAGTAGGAGAAGGAGACTGATTGTCAGTTGTTCATAAAGTTTCTATTGGCTGCAGAAATGTTTGCATCTCTCTGTTTAGAGTTCCAAATTTGTCATTGGGTTTTGGATGTGTCAAATGGGGTTTAGGATTCTTCAGTCGCTCATGTTGTAGTTTCCACTCTGGGGGTTTCTACCAACTTTGGAGGCTAGCAAAGAGGTGAGAAAAAAGATCCTGTGTTTTGATTTAGCAGATCTTGTCATCTTTCAGTAACTAATAAGATCATCTGAAAATGGAACTGTTAACACTGTATGTGTACAACAGCAGTTGTAGATGTAGTACAAGCTTTCTCTTGAGTAGGATTGAAAAGTCCTTGATCTGAAATATCAAGAGGGGGGAAAAGTGGGGTTTTTTTCTGTCACAGTGAAAAGTTAAGTGGCATTCAAAAGCATTTAGGTTATCACCCACAAAATGGAGGACAAAAATAAGAGAGACTTGCTGCATTATGTCTTAACACCTTTGTTTTTCTTTTTCTCTTTTAGGAATCCGCATGGCCTTTCCTGGCAGCCCTTAAATTGAGTGCCTCTTCTCGAATGTTTGTGAATGGAATGCTGCCTGGGTCTCAGTGGTACTGTTTCAGAAACAGCTGAAATAAATTGGCAGCATTTGAAAGCTCTTTGGCAGTTGGATTTGCTACAAAGCAGCTGTGTGAGAAGATTTCAAGGAGCAATGGTGGTCAAAGACCAGGGGCAGCTAACTGTGGGTTGTCCCTCATTCAGACATAGTTTGATGGATTGATCTCATAGCTAAGGAGATTATGTAAGGATAACAAGCAGTAGAATAGTCTTCTGAGTATATGTACTAACAGCAGATGTGTGACAGGAATTTATCCTTTTATTATATTGGCAAAAAGAAGCACTTGATAGGATTTGCAACAAAGCTGTGTTGAATCCCTGTGAATGTGCCAAGAATCTTAGCACTGCAAAGAATTCTTTTTAAGAAAAATGAAAATTGCTGATTTGTCTATACTTATTTATTGTGAACCTGGAAATAGTCTCTGCTGTCACAGTTCAGTATTGCATAAGTGTTTATATGGGAAAAGCACATTGTAGAAATTGAAAAGCGGTGCTCAAGAGCCTTCTGCACAGCTCTTTATAGGGCAGCTCTCTGATGTTTATCTTGAATCCTGGTGGGTTCGATGCTGCCTACTCTGGAGGTGAAATAACTCTAATTTTCAATCAAAAATTTCCCCTACAAATAACTGCTGTTATATGCTGGTGTTTGGCAGAATTTCATAATTCAAAAAAAAAAAAAACACATTAGATATCATTTATTTCAGTAGGGGTGTTTTGTTAGTTATATCAGACATTTACTATGACAGTGAAATTTAATGTGCTTTTTTATACATTTTTTTTAAAAAAGTTTGAAATAAGACCTAAAATTATAAATGCCTTTGGCCCCTTGGGCTGTGTCTCGGGACCCTAGGATTCCTTATATTTGAATTAAGCAGAATAGAGCAGAAAGCATTCAGGATCCAAAACACTCTACCATTTCCATGTCTCTAAACTGGTGGGAAATATAGCTCAGCAGTGGGACTATTAAAAAAAAATCCCATTGCTTGAAGAAGTAGGTAGAGATGTATATATCAGTAATTATTTAAAATAGTAGCAAAGAAAGCATTAGAATAGTTCTGCCACTCTGCAATACTATTCCCTCTTACTTGTGGATAAAAATTGAATTCAGTGGGATCTATTTTCTCAGTAGATATGGATAAAATCGCAGTCTTTAAAGTTACCTTTGTAACCACAAATACATAATTGAGGGAATGCAGTGTTATGTATAGTTACTTGAAAGGTAAGGCCCACCAAAAAGTAGGACGTAAGGTCAGACATCTGAGACAGATAGGTATGCAGGGTACTATGTTAACATTATTATTGCAAAATTCACGTTTATATAATTTTTGCATGAGGAACCATATTTATGTAAACTTTGTAAATAATCTGACATGCATTTCAGTATTGTGTAAAACTTTTGATAAAATATGTATAGAAATTTCACCTATGAAAGCTCTTTCATAAATTAATTTTGTCATTTTTATCCATTATCTATGCTATCTATGGACAATGGTCATTTTGCATGTGTAATTTACACTTTATATAATTAGATAACCCACCAGCCCACATATTAAAAACGAAGAACTGAGAAGTATAAATTACGTATACTATACTGTTCGTAAAATGTTTGATTGAACTAAATTCATATTGATTATATTGCCTATGTCAAACAGGTATATATGTGCAAAAAGATTGAATGATTTATTATGAGCCATCAAGTTGGGGTCAACGTGATGATCAAATAGATAGACTCTCACCAGTATAATTCTTTCCCTGCTTCGTCCCTTCAAAACTTTCAGTGGAACAGCCACCACACTTGCTGATCACCCTTTTCTTCTCTTCAGTCTTTCCCAACATTATGGACTTATCAGAGAAGCTAGGTCTTTGTACGATGTTTCCAAAACATGATAATTTGCCCATTTGTGCTTTAAATGAAAATATTGGCTGAATTGTTCTGTGATCTGTTCGTTTTTTCCTTGGCTATTGATATTTTCTCACGAGTCTTCTCCAACATTCAAAAACATCAGTATTCTTTCCTTTGTGCTTATTCAAGGTCCAACTTTTGCCTGCATGATATTGATCTTTGTAGGTCACAAGCATCTGTATATTTTTTCTAAGATTTTTATTGCTACTCTTTCATGTGCTAGTCTGGGGCATGTTGCTTTACTACTTTATAGCTAATTGGTGATACTAAAATGCAAAGGGTGTTCTCCGTTTCGGTACCTTCATTGTCAATTCTGAGGCTGGTTGTCATCCAAGTTATTAGTTTGGTCTTTCTTATATTTAATCCCTGTCCCATTTTTTCCACTGTCCTTCTTGACTTTCATTATGAGAGCTTGCAGGTCATTTTCAGCTATTAGAGGAGTGTGGAAAAGGTTACTGATGTTTCTTCCTCCAAATTTTAAAACCTTACTCATCTTGTTCCAATCCAGGCTCCTTTATCCAGCCTAGAGTTGCCTCTTAGCGAAATGGGCAGTACATACTTAGGGGTGGGATTCTACCACTTCAGACTGCTTTGGGTGAACCCCTGGTTCGTTGCAACGAGCATGTAGGCCTCCCCTCTGCCCTGCTCTTTCCTGTGCTTTATTTCCTTTTTTTCAGAGCACAGCTGATTCGCACGGCAGAGTGGTTTGCCACGCCTCATGTTTTATTCACAGGAGCCTCTGTAAAAGGCAAGTATTAGAGCTTTTTAAAATGTGGATCACCGAACCGTTTATTATACCTGTAGAATCCCAATCCTGTATATATGTTTAATAAATAAATGTTAAGTCAAATAAATAAGGAGAAAATAATACACTTTGTCCCACTTGTTTGCCAACCTGGAGCCAGTCTGTTTTGCCATCTTCCTTGCAGACTTGGCTTCGTGTCCTGAGTATGGGTTTCACCTAAGGGCAACGAGTTCTTGAATTTTCCCAAGGACATTGCACAGCATGAGATGATCAATGCAATTGAAAACCTTGATGGTATCAGTGAAGGACTTTGCTAACTTCTTTTTGGTATTCTTTGGCTTTATCAAATATTAATAATATTGTCTCTTGCTCCTCAGCCTTTTTTAAAACCAGCTTCAGCATCTGGCCTTTTGCTTTTTTGTAGAATCTGTAGGGTTCTAATTTGTGTGGATTCTGTCTTCAGTGCTGTCTTAAGTTATATTCTTCCTGAATATGAATGCAACATTGTTCCTTTGTTTTTCATGTTCCAAGGGATAAACAGGATGATCTTTTGACTGAAAGTATCCAATTTCAGTTCACTGATGCCTAAGATGCCAATGTTATAGTTGATTAATTTCATCTTTCACTGTATTGAGCTTTCCCACATTCATGCTTCTTACATTCCACATGCCCATTGCAACTCTTGTCTTTGTGGCTTCAGTTTATATTTACCTACGTTACAACTAGATCTCCTGCATGTTTTAATCTAACCACATCATGTACAGCATCAATACTCAAAAAAAATAATCTCCCAGTAGCTATTTCAGTGCATGTGAGAAGCCCATCATTCGGTATGATTTCCTCAATCACTTTGCCTGGTCTATCCATGTGATTTTCTAAGTGAAATACAGGAATAGTTTTAACATTGCCTTCTCCCACTCAGTATAAAATTATACCATTTCTGTTATTTCTAAAGGCATATAAAATTACATTTAATAAAATAAATGAATCCTTGTTATCCAATATAGGTGCCTTCTTACTTTAGTTGGGCAGCTAGTGTTACTTTCATGCCTTGGGTGATCCATTTGGTGCATACTCAGCAGTGTCCTCCACCACCAAAATAAGGAAGAATAGCAGGTCTGAGAAATAGGTGGGAAGGCGAGCAAAAAAAACATATACTGACATAGGCTTCTTTCAAACACAGTAAGATTTTTTTAAAAAAAATATTTTTTATGTAGAAATACAAGTGTGACTTGAAACCTTGCGTACATGTTTATATATTTTTCTATTTGTCAATAAATAGTCGTTCAAATAATACATGTATGTCTCAGAATACTCATCTTTATGTACATGAATATGGGATGCCTCCAGCTACAAATCAGATGCTGTGCCACTTTCTGCTGTGGCTTAGATTAATATTAGGGTTATAGATGAAACATGGATAGACATCTGAACAACTCCTGTTTCTTAATTATAAGCCTTACCTTTCTAACCAAGGCATACATTTGGGATCATGAACAATAGCATAATTTTTACATTTTGGCATGGAAGCTGCTTGTGAAGATAATTCTGAGCTGAGTGCCTCAGTGGTTTAGCAATTGAGTTGAATATGACAGGAGAGGGGTGGGATAACTTGAGAACAGTATGTTCTCAGCCACATGGGACAGAAAGGGCATTATCTAAATAGTTGCTGAGTATTAAAGGAATCTAGCAAGGAGGGAGGGATTGAAAGGGAGCCCCAAGCATTTTTCTATCATATTGAAGAGTGGCACTCAGCTAATTTGAGATACCGAGAAGGGAACAAGAAAAATTAAAGGCCTTTACACTGGAAATAATCTTAAGAAAAACGTGAAAATAAATGGTTAGAAGCCTGCACTTTTGCTATTGCCTGAAAATTATAGAGCATATGGGTGCAAGTTTTACTAGTACTTTAAAAAAAAATTATGAGGATTGGAACAAGAGGTTTTATTAAACCAAACAACAGGTATTGACTGTGATGGCCCCATCGATTGTTGGCTCAAAGAAAGTGTACGTGTGTATGTGTGTGTGATTGGATGGACAGCTGCCTGCTGAAGAAGAGGAAGGAGAAGCATGGCTGCCGCTGGTTAACACTGGTGATCAGCAATAAGCTGCTTCCGCTGAGGAACACTTTCCACACCCCCACCTGATCCGCCAACACCAAGAGCAGAGAGAGAGAGGAAGCTCAGAGGAGGTCTGTTTTGCCCTGAAATCTTGTCTTGCCCATTGGATTGTCTCCAACAATTGGTGCTGCAGGTTTACTGATGATACTTAGGATGTTGATATATTCATTTCAGAGCCAGGTCAGCCCAGGGTGAAAAAAAATGTATGTTGTATTAGTTTCCTGTAAAGACATGTAAATGAAGAAATCTTTGTAAGACAATCAGGTATTGTGATGAGCTTTCCTTTAAAGAACATATTTTACTGCTTAAGGAAAGTTTTATTACCTACTATCTGCAGTTCCTTGAAGCAGCTGGGAATATTCCTTAACCAAGATGGCAGTCCTACAATTCCTGAAACAGATGCAGCCACTTTAAAGGGTTGGAGGAAAATGTTCCATTCTTCCTCTCATGAGCTTAAAGCACCGTTTGAAGATTGAATCCAAAGTATTGGACAATCCTATAAATTTCCATTTTCTATATATACAGAAAATTCATTCTATCTTTTAGGGAAAAAAAATCAAATTATATTACATTTTATTGATGGATAAATCAATATCCATTGATTTATCCATCATGATGAATATGAAAGCTATGCTGAAGTTGTCTACTAAGCTTGTATCGCTTAAGCATACTTTTTATCCTGAATATGTGAAGTTGCTACGTTACCTAGAGCCAGTTTGGTGCAGTGGTGAAGGCAAAGGCTAGAAACAAGGAGAATGGGAGCTCTAGTCCTGCTTTAGGCATGTAAACCATCTGGATGGCTTTGAGCCAATCACTTTCTCTGAGCCCAATTCATCTCACAGGGTGGTTGTTATTGGGGGAGGGGGGGAGAAATAGGAGGACAGAGTATTAGATATGTTCACTGTCTTGACTTACTTACGAATTAATAAAGGTAGGATACAAATAAAATAAAAATACTCATTATTTGTGAATGTGCCATAATTATAATTTTTCCTGTGTTGAGGGCATTATCTGGTAAGGTTAAAGCCCTTAATTTCCCTTTAAGCACTCACTCCAGCAGGTTAAATTACTTTCTCTTCCTCCTTTACTGAGCTTCATTGTGGAGTGAGGATTACATTACAACCTGAAGCACATTCCAATTCATTTTTTTAAAAAAAGAACAAAACAAAACCCTTATTGGCTTCAATGTGTGCTGTCGTTCAAAGAATGGGACTGGTATATTCACATAACAAAGGAGCACAGTGCAGGGCTGTGTGTTAATAGGGTTCAAGTTAATCCCTCCTAGGTTTTAGCAGGAGTGCTGGCAAAACTGTCCTTGGCTTGGGAGCTGTTGTGATTATGTTTTGCAAGATGAAACGCTTGCGAAAGGATTGCCAGGGGTCCTACTGTGTTTCACACCGTAGTGAAGAATGAGATTCAAGAATATGTTGAGCAATAGCATGGGTAAGAAGCAACGAGGCAATTGACAGGATAAATGGTAAAGATTTCACTCCAGTTTTATTCTGTCAGTTCTATCCTGTCACAGGTTGTGAAGGAAAACTTGGAACTTTCACCCAAGAAATTATGTCTGTGCCATATTTTAAATGGAACAGATACTTTAAATATTCTCAGTATTTCTGAACCTCAGCTACTTTCAGATGTGTAGACCAACTCCAAGAATTCCTCAACCAGCATGGGAATTCTGCAAGTTGAAATCCACAACATCTTAAAAGTAGCTGAGGTTGATAAACACTCAGGATCATGAATGTCATCTTGAGCTCTTCGTTGGAAATCATGGACATGCTATACATTGTCTTCCCTCTTGCTTTGCTTTTTGTTTGGTTGAAGAGGTCATAAAGAGGGACTTTATGCCTTCTTTTTATTTATCCAGAGATTCCAGATACATAGAGGCAAGTGAAGAATTACAGTTCTTTTATTGTTCATTTTATAAATGAAAGGCTGTACTCACACATCCATACAACGATACTCTAGGGTTTTTAAAAAAATTAAAATCATTTTAAGTAAACTTAGTGGTCACCCAACTCCAAATATTAGGCAATTTACACTTTTTAATATGTAAGGAACAATAAAATAAAAAGGGAAAAGTCACATCCATTTGGGAGGAAAAAACCAAGCACGATCCATCAAAGAAACAACTACTTACCTCCAGTTCTGAGAGTACAATACATTCAAAACTGTCCTGACTTCCTGCTTGTAGAAAAGGCATCCCAAAAAGCCCATGTAAAGCTGCCTTGCTTGCTACTTCCTTTAAGTATGCCATCAATCCCACTTTTGTGCTTCAAAGGCCCATCAATTCTTTCTCTCTTTCTACCCATCTCCTCAATATTTAATTCCAAGGATGTCCAAACATTTGCAGCAGAGTTGGATACACCTTTTCTCTTTTGCTTTCCTGCTTATGCTATAAAGGATTGGTTGCATGTATAAACATCAAACATGTAATTTCTTCCTGCGCCTCCACATGCTTCTAGTGTCATGCATTTCTTCATATGCAGCCTTTACACATGAATTGCAAGGATGCTTAAGATACATTATTGCTTTTGTGCAATGAATAGGTTTTGTGCATGAATTGATTGTTTTGCAATTTTTATATATGTACGTAATGCAGCCAAAACTGGAATCCAAAGATCTGTTTTGCACTTTCTCAAAGTCTACTGTGATTTTTTTTACACTTGGTTGTTTAAATTGCAGATTTCTTATGCTGTATCATAGTAGTCTGAAATTCTTCTAGATTTTAAATATGTTTTTCTATCTAACACTGTTGTCCTGGAAGGGGATAAATAAAATCTGTCCAGAGCTGATTTGTGGAGTGAGATGGGTGGCATATAAATTTATTAAATGAATGAACCCACAACTTCCTTTAGATGTTGTTGATTTTCATTCACTGGCAATGCTGTTTTTCACTGCATCTAAGCAAAATAGTTATACAATTGCCTTTTATTGTAAAACTCTCTGTGTTACTGTATTGCCATTTGCAGACATTTCTGAAACATTTCTTAAAAACAATTCATGTTTTCTGGAACAGCAAGCCCGTTTTTTTCCATTGCTTTATTCAATGTTTTACAATTATTTAAGCAATCCAATGAAGGGTTGTGCAAAGGGCATATCCCAATACAACTTTGTAATGAAGTGTAATACCAGGATAATACCTTTCCAACAAGCCTCGGGATGTGGCACTTGACTTCTCAGGTGAGTAAATCAACATTTGGATGTCATATCAAAGTTAAACACCCCTGATAATTCAAGAGGAAAGAGGGAATTAGGATCTTCCTTAAACATATTGCAGTGGAAACCTGTTATTCTTGTTGGAGCAGCTTTCAACCATCAATCAGCAGGTGGGAGAAGAAACCCTTACTTCAGAAGACCAATTTATCAACAGCTCTTCTATTTTCAAACAGAATCTTGGGTAACGTGTTTTTATTTAATCTCCCTTTACTTAATCAATAGAACTAGTTTGACAATAATGGTCCATAGACTTCATAGGTTTTTGATGCCTACGGTGCTGCTTCTCGCTTAGGATCTGGTTATAAAACTGTTGCAGATATTAAGATTTCTATGTAATATTTGCCATCCAGTGCTTTTGGTGCTGACAAAAAATAATTACAAATGAAGAGACAAAATGGAATAATTCGCAAGGATTATAATTACAAAATACAGTAGCGCAATGGAAAAAAAATCTAGCAGCAATCCACTGAAATAATTAGATCTTATCATACAATGACAGTAATAGAAACAGTGGATCTATAGTTCCAGAAATGGGAATGTTGTGCTTAATCCGGCTCATTGTTAAAGGTATTATGTGGAAAGCTAACATGCAAGTCCACATGGAATGGAGGACGATTTTTTTAAAAAAGAAAATATATTAAGCTAGTCAGGTAAATAGGTTAGTTGTTATTTATCCATGTTTTTCAAACTTAGTACTTATAAGATGTGCGGACTTCAACTCCTAGAATTCTTCTTGAAATAGAATAGAACAGAATAGAATACTTTATTGGCCAAATGTGATTGGACACACAAGGAATTTGTCTTGGTGTAAATACTCTCAGTATACATAAAAGAAAAGATACATTCGTCAAGAGTCAAGAATCATAAGGTACGACACTTAATGATAGTCATAGGGTTCAATAAGCAATCAATCATACTAGGCAACAGTCAATATAAATCGTAAGTATTCAAGCGACAAAGTTACAGTCATACAGTCACAAGTGGGAGGGGATGGGTGATAAGGAATGATGACAAGATTTATCAGTTATAGTAGTGCAAACTTTGGAATAGTTGAACAGGATTGAGGGAATTATTTGTTTAGCAGAGTGATGGCTTTCCGGAAAAAAACTCTTCTTGTGTCTAGTTGTTCTGGTGTGCAGTGCTCTGTAGCGTTGTTTTGAGGGAAGGAATTGAAACAGATTATGTCCAGGATGTGAGGAGTCTGTAAATATTTTCACAGCCCTCTTTTTGACTCATGCAGTATACAGGTCCTTGACTGAAGGCAGGTTGGTAGTAATTGCTTTTTCTGCAGTCCTAATTACTCTGAAGTCTGTCTCTGTCCTGTTGGGTTGCAGAACCAAACCAGACACTTATAAAGGTATAGGTTCCCCACCCAGCAGTTTCAAAATAATTCCTGTCAGTCTATATAGCAAAACTTGCTGAAAATGCATACTAACCTCCTTTCCTCTTATATACCAAAATGTAGCTAACCATCCTGAAATAGAAGAAAGGGCCTTGAATGTCCATGAGGACTAAGTGCTGGCAGATCAAGGAGAGAAGCAACCTGGAATTAAGGAGAAACTTCCTAACAGTGAGGACAACTAACTAGTGGAACTGCTTGCCTTGTGAAGTTGTGGGTGGTGCTTTATCACTGGAGGTTTTTAGGAAATTCCTTGTCTGAAATGGTACGGGGGGTCTCTTGCTTGGTCAGGGGCTTGGACTAGAAGACCTCCAAGATACCCTCCAGTTCTATTGATTGTTGTGTGTTAACGTTCAGCCTAATATTCGGATCCCCTTTACAAGTCCTGATTCCAGGCAATTCACGTTGTATCTCCTTGAGCTCTTTAAAGAGTCTGGCATCTTGGCTGAAGGCATCACTTTGAAACTTAAGGCATTGCTTAAGTTTAAATGTTCCTCATTAAACAGGATTGGACATGCTCCTTCAGGGTGATTCCCGCCCCTTCACACTGAAAAGCTATACTGAGGGGAAGCTGAGGGAAGCAGCTGAGGCTTTAGAATAAGATTTTCCACAATGCACATATCCCAATTAATGTTCAGCACAATGTACCTTAGTTAAGAGTTGGTGTAACAATGAAATTTTTAAGAGGACATTATGCTGTTTGAGTCCCTTTCACAAACGTTTAGATAATATGTTATTCACATTTTACATACATACATACATATATTGTGTGTGTGTGTGTATTATATGTGTGAGAGAGAATGACACAGTGTGTTTTTTAAAAACCTTCAGAAAGCTAAGATTGATGTAGAATGGATATCAGCAATCTGCGGCTCTGGAGCCGCATGCAGCTCTTTGGGCCCTCTGTTATGGCTCCCTGTTGGGTGATACTACCACTGGCTGGCCGCACCCTTCACCCTCCCCTCCCAGTCATTCCTCGCCTAGCCTGAGAAGGTAAAACACAAAAAACAGAAATCAGAGGGAGAGAGGGAGGGAGGAGAGAGAGAGAGACCCATTTCCCACAGAAAAAACCTGGGCAGGCATGACCGGGGGGGGGGGGTGTCATGTGACTGGGTGGGAGTGGCATTGAGTTAGTCACGCCCACCCAGGTTTTGTGGCTAGCAGTGTATTCTTTTTTGTAGGAAACGGGTCCAAATGGCTCTTTTAATTGTTTAAGGTTGCAGATCCCAGGTGTAGAAGATGTTGAATGATAATTTCCCCCAGCATCTGCCATAATGGGTAATGGTGAAAAAAAATGGGAACTATTATTCTCAGTCTCCTTTTCTTCCATCCTGTCTACTTCAAAACTTAAAATATTTGAAGTAAAATATGTTCAAACGACTCACATTATATTATATTGTATATGTCAAATCTTAAATCCTTAGTCTTTGACATATTTTGGTCTCTTTTTGATTCACAGGTAATAATACAATGGAGTTCAGCTCATAAACTCTAATGAAATATTTCTAGATAGTGGAGATATGTAATTAATTCATTGACAAGGTCAGAGAAAATGACAGCATTTTGAGAAATATGGTGGGAATGGGATTTCAAACAGTCAAAGGTTAATTTGGAGCAAAACAGCAGTGGACCTTTGGCATTCACGTTGTATCTCCTTGAGCTCTTTAAAGGGTCTGGCATCTTGGCTGAAGGCATCACTTTGAACTAAAGCATTGCTTAAGTTTAAATGTTCCTCATTAAACAGGATTGGACATGCTCCTTCAGGGTGATTCCCACCCCCCTCACACCGAAAAGCTATACTAGTGAAAATTATAGTATTTTGCAGGACAATAAACGTTACTCACTCATTGTGGGAAGCTAGAGATTCTTCATCTTAATTTAGAGGATATGAATAGCATCTTAACCAATAGTAAGAGTTGTCCCTGGAAATTGTCGTTCTTTTTCTCTGACATTTACCATTTTTTCCAAGTATCAGTATTTAGATTCTGTCTACTGGATGCTTGTGATCTGTTTAAAATTGCTGGTTGTCAGCCCTACATGGCATTGGACCTGGTTACTTGAGGGCATGCCTGTTTCTAATCAATGATTTGATCCTGCAGGGTTGGCTCACTCTAAGTTCCTTTGATTAAACAAGGTTATTTATTGGGACCGTAGAAGTGTCCCTTCTCTGTTACAACAATTACCTTTTAGGTTCCTCAAGATCCAGAGGCCCTCCCTCCTCCAATCTGTTGTTGTGTAACTGTGAAGATCTGGCTGATTAACCCAGGCTCTTCAGCAAGGAACACTGAGATTCTTTGTTTTAATCACACTTGCAATCTTTTACATTTATCTTTTAGGTTTTATTTACTTTACAGATGGTCTTCGACTTACAGCTATTTATTTAATACAGTTTGAAGCTACTACAGCACTGAAAAAAAGGGTTTATGACCATTTTTCACACTTATGACCTTTGCAGCATCTCCATGGTCACATGATCCAAATCCAGATATTTGGCAACGGACTCACATTTATGACAGTTGCAGTGTCCCAGAGTCATGTGATCAGCTTTTACTACCTTTGATAAGCAAAGTCAATGGAGAAGCCAGATTCACTTAACAACCAGGTTACTAACTTAACAATTGCAGTGATTTACTTAACTGTGACAAGAAATGTCTAAAATGGGACAAAGCTCACTTAACAACTGTCTCTCTTAGCAACAGAAATTTTAGGCTCATTTGTGGTCGTAAGTGGAGAACTACCTGCATTATAATTTCTTTTGATTGTTATGAGATCAGAGTCATTGAGAATTGGTGTACAAATTTAATAAATGGTTGTTAGCTGCCCAGAATCTGGCAATCTCCAAATGGATTAACTGAATTTTAATGTAACTATTGTCTTATGAAGACTATTTGGAATGATTCTGGTGAGAGAGAAGTTCCTAAGAATGGGCTCCAACATGTGACTAAAAGACTAAACATCTGGTCCAGAGGTGGTATTCAGCAGGTTCTGATCAGTTCTGGAGAACTGGTAGTGGAAATTTTGAGTAGTTCGGAGAACCAGCAAATACCATCTCTGACTGGAGGTTTTACAGTATCCTTCCCCTACCACACCCACAAATGCCCCACCCATATAACCGGTAGTAAAAAAATCCCACCACTGGTCTGGTCCCATTGACTGACTGTAAGCCCTAGACTTTTTCCCTTCAACCGAAAAGAATGAACTTCTGAAAACTAGGTGTTTCAAAAGGAATCCTTTATTGAAAGGGATAGAATCCCAGCCCTAGTCAAAGCAGAGTCTAAGATGTTTCCAGGCACACAGTCATAGATAAAGGGAGTTAGAATCCCACCCCTTATTTAGATGTAGCTTTAGTCAAACAAAGAACCAACATGCTAATTCCCCCCTCCCCTTCTCTGGGAACGCATCTTATGCTAATTCCCCCCTCCCCTTCTCTGGGAACGCATCTTAGTTCCCAGGAGTGTCTTCCAGAGCTGGAATTTTTATGGTCCCTTCTCTTCTTGTTATCTCTTCAAGAGGTGACAAGTTTCTAGACATCTGGCTCCACTCCTCCAGTTGTATATCATATGCAAGTTATACAGAATCAATATAGGATTTAATATAATCAGGTTACATCAAAAAGGATTACTTGTAACAATTCCCCCCACCTTCTTCTTCCATTGAAGAATGGCAGATACACGGATCTGACACTGATCCAGATTGGATCCCACAGCTATTTGGAATGGTATTGGCTGCCAAGTCTTTTAACAAGAGAAAGCAAGATGAAATATAAATTGTGTAGTTCAGGTATAAAGAAGGACCATACGTTCAGCTACTCTGTGTCAGCAAACTAGACACCAAATGCAGAGGCTTTTGGTGTGCAGAAGGCAATCCTGCCTCTCCATGAATTCATTCCCTGTAACGCCTAGGGAAAAAAAATTTCAGTACGATAACATCAAATGGAATATAGGTCCTCATAAGAAAATCCCAACTTATAGGCACAAAAATATGTATGTCTTGAGAAAGGAAGGATCCTAAAATCTGCATCCACCAGAAATCAAAAATAGCTGATTCCAGCTCAGGAGGCAACTCATTCATCTCAGCCACCGCCTGAGCCATATCAGAAGGCAAACTATAAAACATTAACTGCGCTTCAAGAGGATGAAAAGGTGTGTTTGCAAAACACAGCTGTGTTTTATTTACCTAGTTCGGTGGACCCCATTCCTCTTCCTTTACATTCCATTTATTCAAAAGAATCCAGAAGCCAGGCTAAAGGGGCAGGAGGTAAACGTATTTAGAAATACCTTTGAAGCTTTCAGTTTTGCTTCCCACCCCACCCCTCTGGATTTATCAGTAAGCCATAATCATGAGTAGTTAAAACAGGAAAGGTATAATTATTGTTCTGTCTCTATAATCCATCTCTCTCAAGGTGCAATTGGTTTCTACTGTGTGGCAAGTAAATTACTAGTTGCAGAGGTTTAAAAAATGGTCACATCAAAGACTTATCCTTAAAGGGGTTCCTTCGAAAGAACAAGAATGAAATTATTCTGATTTATTTATTGAATGATAGAATTAGATGTGATGGGCAGCTGTTCTGGGGGCAGAGGAAATTTAGAGCAGGAACGGGCAAATTTTTTTGCACTCAAACTAAATGAGGCTAGTTTCTTTTTCTTAAAAAACAAAACAATCTGATATAATCAGTTGTTATTGTGTCCCCAAAATCAGAGAGGCCAAATTTTTCTTCATATGGAGATAGAGATCAGAGGATTTAAGGAGCAAAATATGTGCCTTAAGAGGCTTAAGTGGTGTTGACCATCATCCAATGGTCCATCTCTTTGCTCCAAACTGCTAGGGATCAGAAATTTTGTAAAGGTAAATTAGCAGTAGCACTTAGACTTATATACCGCTTCACAATGCTTTACCCTAAGCGGTTTATAGAGTCAGTATATTGCATATTGCACCCAACAATCTGGCTCCTGATTTTACCCACCTCAAAAGGATGAATCAACCTTGAGCCTGGTGAGATTTGAACTGCCAAATTGCAGGCAGCTGGCAGGCAGCAGAAGTAGCCTGCAGTACTACACTCTAACCACTGCGCCACCATGCTTCAATAGGGAATTGAAGCTTTAAAGCTTTCTCAAAGGTATGGAATTCCCTCTTATCTCTCTTCCCCAAGCCCACTCCAAAACCCATCAAGACAAATACTTGATTTAGAATACTGAGGTGCCACAAAATGAAGGTTCAAATTATTATTTATGGTCAGTTTACAGATTTGAAACAAGAAAATTCTGAAAGTAGCAGGTGCGAACTTGGGATATCCTTCCAGTTGATTGATTGCTATCTTGGTTTATTTGTTCCTCTTTTAATTTCACAGTTATCATCAATGTCTAAAAGCATGATTGATTCCTAGAGTCCTTGATGCTCTCTGAGCATGGTTGTTTTCCTGCAGATGCTTCATTACCCTACCAAATAACATTTTCAGTGTTAGAATAGATGGGGGTTTCCCCTAGAGCAGGGCTGTCAAACTCGCATCATCATGGCGTCATCACGTGACTTTCCCCTCCTTTGTTAAACCGGGCATGGACGTGGCCAGCACGTGATGCGACATGAGTTTAACAGCCCTGCCCTAGAGCCAGAAGTAGAGAAAGAATATTTAGAATAATGGATCTCATCAAGCTCTGCCTTACCGTCTATTTTCAATTGCATAGACAAATATATCAAGAAAACAGAGGAATATTCATGGCATCCCTTTAGGACTCATAAATGCAACACATTGTGTAGAACAAAGGTCTCCAGACTTGGCAATTTTAAGACTTGTGTGGGAGTTGAAATCCACAAGTCTTAAAGTTGCCAAGTTTGGGGATTCCTAGTCTAGAAACTATAGCATTCCCATGTATACAATCAAAAGTATGGATATGCTATAAATAAGTAAAAAAGGAACAACTAGAGAAGACACAAACGATCAACAATCATCTTGCTAAAAAAAGTGTCCCAAATCTCACGTGTTCCCCAAATCTCATGAAATTTCAGCAATCTCGTTCTTGAACCTGTACAGAATTTCAAATAAGAATAGCAACATGTCATATGAGAATACTCAATTTTGGCAAGTTTGTGGAGATGAGGACTATCCCTGACCTTTTGACCTTCCGGCGCGCGTTGAAAACCCACCTATTCCATCAAGCCGGTCTGGCCTAGAGTTTCTTTGTAGGGTTTTAATTGGTTTTAAATGGTTATTAATTTTTAAAACTTTTAATCTTGATTGCTTTTATTTATCAGCCACTTTATTTAATCTTTTTAATAGTTTTTAAATATTGTAAATATTGTATTTTTATTGCATTTTATCTGGCTGTACACTGCCCCGAGTCCCGTTGGGAGAGGGGGTGGTATAAAAGTCCAATAAATAAATAAAAATATCAGCTTTTTTTTTTTAAGTTTAAAAATTGGTTTCAGAATTGTCATCCAAGGGAGATCACAAATATTTTGGTAATCCATGAGTGGAGTTCATGCCATAAACCAGTGACGGCTAACCTTTTTATCGGCGCATGCTGAAAGTGCCTGCACCCCTAATGCAATGCGTGAGTGATACCTCCCCGCTCCCCAGCACATGGACTTGTGACCCCCTGCACATATGTGCATGCATGCGTGACCCCATGTGTGCCACGCCCCCTGCGCATGCATATGTGTCTCCTCCACATGCCCCGCTCCCTGTGCATGCATGACAGATATCCAACAATCAGCTGGCTGGTGGGAGGCGTGTGTGCAGAAGATCTGTTCCGGGCGACAGCTTGTATGCCGGCAGAAATGGCTCTGCGTGCCATTTCCGGCACATGTGCCATGGGTTCACCATCACGGCCATAAACTGTGGTTTGTAATCAACAGTGGTTGAGTTCACAGAACAAACTAAGTCTAAACAAATAAACGTTTTTCTTCTTTAGTAAAAGAGGTGGTTGCTTGGGTTTCTCATGTTTCCAGCAATCAAAGCACACGTGTAACTTTATTTCAGATTTTCAGTTAAATTGAGAAGAAGACAAAGAAAATTTCATGACCACCTATTTCAACATGGTGACTATGTGTGGGTGAAAGTTAAAATTTATGTTGACATTTCAATATTTATTTATTCTATTGAACTAAGTATTTTCTCTCCCCTAAGGGAATCTGTAACACAACTATTCTCAATTTACAACCATTTAACAACTCTTCAAAGCTACAAACAGCACTGAAAAAGGTGGCTTACAACTGGTCCTTACACTTACAACCTTGGCAGCATCTGCATAATCAGGGGCATGTGATGATCAAAATTCAGGTGTTTGGCTAATATATTTATGTATGATGGTTACAGCATTCCAGGGGCATTTGATCATCATTTGCAACCTTTCCAGCCAGCTTCTGACCAGCAAAGTCAATGGGGGAAGCCAGAACTGCTTAATGATCATATGATTAATTTAACTGCAATAATTTACTTAACAGTGGCAAAAAAAGGTTGTAAAAGCAGGCATGATTCACTTAACAACTGCCTTGCTTAGCAACAGAAATTCTGGTCTCGATTGTGGCCATAAGTCAAGGACTTGCTCTATTAATGTTGCAAAGGACAGTGTTTGCTTCGCAATGCAGTGCCATTCAAAAAGATGTGGTTGATTTTCAAATGGGACTCTATGGGTTCCAAAATTATTTTTCAAATTAGAGAATCAGCTAAGTGGAGAGATTAAATGTAGCAGACGTTTATTGCAAGTAAACCAAAGCCAACTAACTTGGACTCCTGTTGTTCCTTATTCTACAAACACATACTTGATTTATGCTCTTTCTCACAGACTAATCACAAAGTCCTAAAGCTAAGCAGCTGTTTAAATTTTTGCTCCATCTTTGCCTTTTGTTCCAGTGTTTAACAATAATCACTACCACCATCAGTTGGATAGCTTCAAAGCTTTAAGTCAAAAAGAGAGGAAAAGGGAAAAGAAAAAAACCAAAGCTTTTGTAAAACTGAAAAGAGCTGCAACTGTTTCGAATTTTTCATGAATCATAATATCCATGCACATGTTTTTTACTTTTAGTACAGAATGACCATATTAACCAATCTGGATCAACACACCAGCAAAGAAGTAATTCTTCACAGCCCAGATCTGGTTGCCTTATTTATTTATTACAAAACAGCTCTGAACTCTGTTGCTATCTGTCATGCTTCTATAAAGGTTTTCTATTATGAAATCCTGCTGCCAAGATGGATGGCTTTGTTCATAAAATCAATAAAATAAGCATCAAGCTTTGATGTTATTTCTTCAATCACACACTTTTTTTTCTATCAGTGTTTCATCCAAGAAGCTCTGAAAACATTCAAATAAGCAAATGTTCAAAGAGAGGCAATAGGTTGTGATTGAATAGAATTTTCAGATTCTAATCAGAATGAAGAACAGTATAAAGATGTGTTAAATGCATAAATACAATCACCGAAAAGATAATCAAATCAGTCATAGTCTAATTCAGCCCAGTTCTCAGTTCTTCCAGGATCCAATTAGCGTTCCACAATTGGCTCTGTTTATAGGCTGAAATTAATAAAAGAGAAGACTGCCTTCACTTCTTGAAAAGACCTTGGGAACTGGCAAACCTATTGAACCTTGCAGAGTATCCCATTAGTAACCTGGATAACAATGTCATTTATTTTTTGTTAAGCATAATGAGCAAACCAGGTCACTATGTCTTGTTCAGCAAAGCATATTTAATCAAATCCTGGTTTAGCATGTTGCATAAACTTAACCAAAGTAATGTGCAATACAAAGTCTGGGTAGAAGTTTGCTGGGCCCCATAACCCTCAGTTAGAAGCTAATTGGTTCTTATAGAGCCTGACTCTTTGTACCATTAAGGCAGAGAAGAAGCAAGTGGCAGCATTTATAGGGACTATAATTAGTTATGCTCCCAAGTAGCAAAAACATTTAGAATTATGTACCACTCCATAGTTGTTGTGGTTAGTCGGCAGCAGGTGCAGACAGCTGAGGAGAGTGAGGACTCAGATGGGAGGCCAGGACCATTAAGGAGTGGACTGCTGCCTTCAGAGATTGTGGAGGCTGGCAGCAGCAATGAGGAGGTTCCTGAGGAGCCTGTGCCAAGTGCATGTGCACGCAGGGTTGCTCACAGGAAAGAGCAGCTGCAACAGCACAGCGACTCGGGAGTAAGGCTGCAGGGTAACGGCCTCTCTTTCAAGAAGATAAAAGCCAGCTGTGAAGCGAACATTCTTTGCAGGAAGCAAAAACATTTTGAAACACCAACCTCATGGACATTGCAGTATTTTGGTATTTGAAGATTCTTTTGTTGTAAATTATTTCTTATCAGTTATTCTTGGCAATCTGGCACCGTTTTGGCGAGGCTTGTGCTTATCAAAGTTAATTAGTTTGCAGAAGCCTTTTAACCGGGGATTCGTAAGAATCATTAAAAGGTTTCTGTTCCTTTTGGTTTGTGTTTGTTTTATTGGAAAAGGGTTTGGGTCAGAACAATAGCACTTTACAGCAATCTCTGGGCAGTTCACAATGTTGAAACCTTAGTTGCATATTGCCCCAATAATCTGGGTCTTCCATTTTACTGACCTCAGAAGGATGGACAGCATAGTCAGCCTTGAGCCCCATCAGGATCAAACTCCAGGCTGTGGGCAGAGTTTGCCTGCAAAATTGAGCTTTAATCATTGCACCATCAGGCTTTGCTCTGCTAGGCTGTGCTGCTTCGTTGTGGCAGGTGTTGTTCTGACCTAGGCTTCCTTAAAAAGCATAGGACACTGTAATCCCTCTTTTATTTCCACAGCTGTGAATTACATTCATTCATAGCCAGCCAGGCTTCAAAAAGTCTTTAAGGGGAATGTTGATAAATACCCACCTTATCACACTTAAAATGTGGCCAGAGAACTAATTGCCAGATGCAGGGCAAAGCCAAACTTAACACAGAGTCAAACAGGATTTTTCAAAGCTGATGTTCTGAGCAAATGAACTACTTGCTTCCTGCAAAAGCTCACGTCCCATTTGCTCCTCTTTTATGTCTTATGGGAGGGGCCAATTATCTCTGAGGTGTGGCCTTACTCCTGAGTCGACCCTGCTTTCTCAATTGTTCTTGTTTCTGCTAGCTCTGCGCATGCGCAGGCTGGGAACCGGTTCTATAAGCTCCCTCGCATCACTGCTGTCTGAGTCTGAAGGCAGTTGCTGATTGCCAGCCTGCCTTGGCTCCATCTCTATCCCTGATGCAGCACCCCCCTCTGGATTTTCATCAGCCTTCAGGCCCAGCCCAGGTTCCTCCCCAACCTCCTCGCTACTGTCTGACTCTGCTGCCAGCTCCATCAGCTGCCAGCAGGCCACAACAGGTGTGTGCCCAAGAGGATGACTGAAAAACATCAGGAGTTTAAAGCTAAGAGTATATATTCCCAGTAGAGTTGCCCAAGGCCATCCTAATACTTAGGAACAGTAACATAGGAAGATGCTGGAGGCAGATGATCACTTCGGTGACAATGGCAAAGGCACCAATGAATATTATTTGGAGAAGACAATAACAAAGCACTCCTGTATATTTACAAGAAAACCACACAGCTAGAAAAATCTAAAACGATTGGCAATATAATGTCAGATGATGGGCCTTTCAGGTCGGATGGCACTCAACATAAACTCAATATGAGCATGAATTCCACATGAACTCATGAGAACCAGTTTGGTATAGTGGTTAATGTGCTAATCTAGAAACCAGGTAACTGTGAGTTTTAGCCCCATCTTAGGTAGGAAAGCCGCCTTGGTGATCTTTGGCCGGTTACTCTCTCCCAGCCCAATTCACCTCACAGGATTGTTGTGGGGAAAATAGGAGAATATAGGGGAAAATGAGCATTAGGTATGTTCACCATTTGAGTTATTTATAAAACATAATAAAGGTGGGATAGAAACCTAAAAAAAAAAAAATGCTTGAGGATGAGCTGACAATCTTTTGGAATACTAATGGTATTCATGAGGTGGCTAGATGAATGCCTTTGCTTTTGATGTTGCCATATGGGAAAAAATAGAACATGGGAAAACTTAACACAGTGAAACGAACAATTACAAACTAGTGTATTAGGCATCAGGGAATTGAGATGGAAGAGTCAGATACCGATCAGTTAGAATCAAGCAGTTCAAACAGGAAGAGTCAGAAAAATCAAACCATTTATTATTTAGGACAGGAAAAACAAAAAAGAAATGGTGGAAAAAGGCAATCCCTCGGGTAATCTGGTCCCAAGCTTCCATTGTTGGAAGAAATATCTTTCTGGGTTCAGTTCCAAGTGGGGGAAAAGATACTGGAAACATGGAGGTTGTTAGGAAAGATGGTTTAATGATGGACAGCAGGACCACATGGCTTGAAGCTCCAAAGAAGGATGATCATCACATGCTCCAAGGTGAAGAAAAAGAGAAGGAAGGATTGTTATGCTGAAAGTGCCTGGGTTTTACAACCTTTGTTGGGATTTGAATTGGAGCTTGTATTCTGATTGATTGTCAGACTCCCATGGGGCCATGCAGGGGCAACTCTGTAGGCTGTCCTGAGTTCCAGGCTTGGTTGAGCCTTGCTGGATGATGATGCACTGAAAAGGGCTTTTGGCAATTGCTATAGCTTTACCTGGAGATCTTTGTTATGTAAAGTATTCTGGTCCAGGCCTTAATGGCCCACCCATTAACAAAGGTGGGGGTAGGCTTCTGCTTCTGAGGTGAGTTTCTGCTCTTGAGTTTCTACTTTTTAGGGGAAATATTCTGCCTTTTTTAATATTTCCTAGGATATTTCAATTTTCTAGAAAAAGGGTGGGTGCTAACTTCCTACACCATGTAGGGCTTTAAAGGTGACAAACATCACCTTGAATTGCTCCTGAAAACAAACTGGTAACAAATGCAGCATTCAGAGTTTTGCAGCATAAATTCAGCACCAGGAAAGTAAACACAGATGGCTGATGCTTCATTTAATGTCTTTATAAATATATTAAATACATTTTAAAATACCAGCTGTAGATTTCTCCAACATGGAGCAAACTCAAAGAGAAGTAGACATGTTACAAGTAACTCAACTGCAGAGCAGAAACTCAACTTCTCAAAAACAGTTTCGCTGTAGTTCGGCAGGCAAGCAAAACACACAGCAGAAGAGAGAAGCAGTTCATTTCAATAGACAGACTCAGAGCTTAACATAGCTTGACAGCTGCTGAGTTTAATACAGTGCCATGCCTAAGCTACTTCTAGTTTCAGTTTCCAAACAGTCCTCATTGGCTGACTTAGTTGCTATGCCTATTCATTGGCTGACCTTGTTACTGTAGTTAGCACCCACCTCTATCCTAGAAAATTGAAATAGCCTAGGAAATATTTAAAAGGCAGAATATTATATCTCCCTGGATGAGAGAAAGAGAAATATGTTTTAAAGACAAAGCAGCTTCCTGCAGCTCCCTGCCCCCCCCCTCTTCAGCTCCAGGGTGATGGGATTAAGGATGGCCCTCAGGAAATGATAGGATTACCCATCTCACCACATGTTCTGGGAAGATTGCATTAGTCAGCACTCAGGTAAAGCCATGTGGTCCAGACCAAGCCTACAAAGTTAAGACCCCTGTCCCTGGGAGTCAGACAGCCAATGGGATTCATTTCTTGCACAGGAACAGGAAACACTAAGGTGGGGCCCAACAGAGGTTATATAAGAGTCTCTCAGCATCTTGGTCAGCCCTTCTTCTCTTCTCTTCTCACCTTGAAGCATGTGATCATTCTTCTCTGGAGCTCCAGGCCATGTGGTCCTGTACACCATTAAACTTTCCAAGCAGCCTCCATGTTTCCAGTGTCTTTTTCCCCTCTTGGAACTGAACCCAGAAGGATATTTCTTTCAACATTACCATGCTCTATTCCAGTTCATGAATATATTCTGACATGCAGCTCATGCAGAATGATGGGTGCTCTATAACTGGCACCATTTATTAGCCACACAACCGTATTCTGCACCACTTGAAGTTTCCAAATGCTCTTTAGCGGCAACCCATGTACTGTAGAGTATGTTGCAATGGTCTAAACAAGAGTATGAGTTTATCTCTCATCTTTTCTAAGTGTAGTAAAATAAATGCTAGTGTTATTATTTATTATTATTCTGTCATTATTCTAACACAAGGGTGTCAGATCTGGCCCACAGGATGCTTAGATCTGGCCTGTGGGGTTGAGTGAAGGACTTGCCTGTTCAAATCCTCCCAAGCTCCCATTTTTGCTGGCAGAGGATTGCAGGAGGCCATTGCAGCCAAAAATGGAGCTCGTGAGGGCCGCCCATGGCCCTCCCAAGTTTTATTCTTGCTGGCAGAGGTTTGCAGGAGGGCGGCATAGCTTAAAATGGAGCTCAGAAGTCCATTTTCTCTGGCAGACTGCTCAGGCCACTATAGGTGCCCCCGACACGAGTGACATCAAGCTGGCCATGCCCACACTGCCCCTGAGGTCAAACACAACCCTGATGTGGTCCTCAATGAAGTTGAGTTTGACACTATTAAATAAACACTATTTATTGCATCCTAAATCTAATAATTTAAAATGAATTGTACTCTCCATAAAAACCTTCAATTTAAAGAAAAATACGATTAGTTCCCCATAGTTATAGTTAGAGCCAGATTAAGTGCAAATCATTAATGTGCTCAATTAATTGCATGACTTCCTGGCATTGTGATGGAAGCATGTTAAGCACGCATGGATACTTCTATTTAAAAAACAATAGAGCCAGAATGGCAAAGAACTACATCGATGCGCTTGAGAAAGGAGTGCCCTGCGTACATTGTTGGAAATGGGAAGGAGCTCCTGAGTGACAAGCTGTAAAAACATACTTGGAAAGCTTAGAAAAGGCTTTAAGGAACAACATTATATGCCTTGGGCACTCACAAGAGCCTGCCACTGAAAAGCTCCAGAGGTAAAAAAAAAAAAAAAAGATGGCTGCTTCTTGTTGCATAGAGTGATCCAGCCAGCATTGACCCTCTGGCCTGCAACTCACAAGGAAAACACAATGTTTAATATTGCTTTAGCTCCCTCTTTCTGCTCCCGGATACTTTAACAGTGCATTTGCCTTTCAGTGTTAACTTCCTCTTTGCTTTCCTCACTTTCATCCCCTGACTTATATACAGTAGAGCAGAGTAGTCAAATCAATTGCAAAACTTAAAGGAGAACTTCAAATACACAAAAATGCTTTGAGCCCAGCAACCTGATTTAATCAATTTAGGCGTAATTGTTTTGAATCTTGAGCATCTAACCCAGTTACAAAGAAAAATAGTATTAAGCAGATTTAAATATGTATGCAATTCTTTTATTTATGTATTCCACAGCAAAAGTTTAATTAGGAATACAGACAC
The DNA here is from genome assembly GCA_023653725.1 of Bungarus multicinctus. Classification (NCBI taxonomy): domain Eukaryota; kingdom Metazoa; phylum Chordata; class Lepidosauria; order Squamata; family Elapidae; genus Bungarus; species Bungarus multicinctus. The sequence continues at coordinate 22,451,783 of CM042850.1, forward strand.
TCTGATACAAATGCTTATTTCCTTGCATTTCTTGAATCTAATGCATTATTTTCCCTTATTTTCTATTTAAGTAGTGATGCTATGTGCTGTCTCCTTCATGAAACTTGTCAGATGAGATCCGGTATTTTCATCTAATTGTGTCTTTCTTGTTCAAGACATGGTCTTTTGGCGACCTGGGAATTATGAATGCTTTCATGTTAGTGATTCAGTCTTGTGATGAACGGCAGAATAACTGGGGAAAAGTTAAAAGCACCCAAAGGTTCACAGGAGTCAAATGTTTGTCCAAAACTGCATAAAGGAAATCAGTCACTCCTTTTATCATGTGGCAGTGAGAGTTGAGGAACATAACAGGAAGTTGAAAGAAGCAGGAATGGGATACTTCAGAAAGAAAGGTATGTGGTAAGAGAAGAATGAATGCTGATTGAACATAAAAATGGATGACCAGTATGAAAGGAGCGCATTCAAGTGATTTGATCACACAGAAGGGCTGAACAAGGACTGGACCCTAAAACAAATATATGAGAGACGAGTGAGAGGAAGTGGGGGAAAAAAAAGTCATGGTTGGATGGAATGGATGGATTTCTTAGAAAGGAAATGACAAGAAGGGTAAAGAACGAAAGGCCAACACAAAGTAGTATATGAGCATGGCGCAATCAAGAATGAAAAGCTAAGGTGAGGTATGATAAATGGTGTTTACATAAACTAGATTAAGGTATATTTCTTTTCTTTTTGCTTACCACTACTTAACCTTTGTACATGGTATGTTGGTAATGGGCATGTCTGCAACCGGTTCTCTGGCTGGGTAGGCGTGGCTGGTTGGTCATGTGACTGGGTGGGTGATGTCACTCATCACATCCAGCCCCGCCTCCTGGCCACTTGCCTCAAAGGAAGAGATAAGATTCAGCCGGTTGGGGCTAATCCCACCACTGGCTGACCCTGCCCCTACCTGTTTTTGGGCCTGGTTTTCGGGGCCAAAAACAGCCCAAAAACCAGGCTGAAAACCAGGCGGGGGCAGGTCCAGACAGTGGTGGGATTTGCTCATTCACCGAATTGCACCGGATCTTAACTCCCGGTCTGCCAGAACTGGTGTGAACCAGCAGCAGCCCACCACTGCATATTTATTTATTTATTTATTTATTACATTTATATACCGCCCTTCTCCCAAGGGACTCAGGGCGGTGAACAGCTCATCTAAAAACCCCACAGAAAATACAAAAGTTAAAAAGTAATTAAATTTAAATCGGCTGCGTAATAAGACTAAACCCCCCCCACCACCCTTAAAACCCAATTTAAAATTAAAAATGGAGATCAAATTTAAAATCATCATCTCAGCCCAGGCCGGCCTGCTCAAAGAGCCAGGTCTTTAACGCGCGCCTGAAGGCCCTCAGGTCCGTGCCGGTACGAAGTTCCGGTGGCAGAATATTCCAGAGGGCGGGGGCACCCACAGAGAAGGCCCTACCCCTTGGCGCCGCCAGACGACACATAGCGGCCGACGGCACCCGGAGCAGACCCTCCCTGTGGGAACGCACCGGCCTGTTGGAGAACGTTGGCAGAATGCGGTCCTGAAGGTAACCTGGTCCCATGCCATGGGTCGCCCTAAAGGTCAAAACTAGAACCTTAAAGCGAACCCGGAGAGCCACCGGCAACCAATGCAGCTCGCGCAGGAGAGGCGTCACATGGGCGCTACGTGACGCCCCCATAATCACCCGCGCGGCTGCATTTTGAACCAACTGGAGTCTCCGGATGCTCCCCGCAGGGAGCCCCATGTAGAGGGCATTACAATAGTCCAGGCGAGAGGTGACAAGGGCCTGAGTGACCGTGCGCAAGGCGTCCCGATCCAGGAAGGGCCGCAACCGGTAGATCCGACGGATCTGATGAAACGCCCCCCTGGAGACGGCCGCGATGTGATGTTCAAGCGACAGCCGTACATCCAGGAGGACTCCCAGGTTGCGAGCCCTCTCTGTGGGGGGCAAAACTTCCCCCCCAATAGCCAGCGAAGGTGTCAGCTGGCTATATCGGGGCGCCGGAAACCACAGCCACTCGGTCTTGGATGGGTTGAGCCGAAGCCTGTTCCCGCCCATCCAGTCCCGCACGGCCTCCAGGCACCTAGACATAGCCCCCACAGCATCGTTGGGGTGGTCCGGAGTGGAGATGTACAGCTGGGTGTCATCTGCATACAGATGACACCTCACTCCAAGACCACGGATGATCTCGCCCAGCGGCTTCATGTAAATGTTGAACAGGAGGGGAGAAAGGACCGACCCCTGAGGCACCCCACAGACCAGGGGCCTAGAGTTGGACCTCTCCCCCCCCGCCAACACGAATTGCGAACGGTCAGAGAGGAAGGAGGAGAACCATCGAAGGACGGTTCCACCAATCCCCAACCCCCCCAACCGTCGCAATAAGATACTATGGTCGATAGTATCAAAAGCCGCCAAGAGATCTAATAGGACCAGGACAGAGGAGAACCCTCTGTCACGAGCCCTCCAGAGATCATCAACCAACGCGACCAATGCCGTCTCAGTGCTATGTCCAGGCCTGAAGCCCGATTGGAACGGATCGAGGTAAGTAGCTTCCTCCAGGTACCGGGGGAGCTGACGTGCCACCACACTCTCAACAACCTTCGCCACGAAGGGAAGGTTGGAGACTGGACGATAGTTGTTTAAAATAGCTGGGTCCAGGGAAGGCTTCTTGAGGAGGAGGCGCACCACCGCCGCCTTCAAGGCGGTAGGGAGCACCCCCTCTCTCAAGGAAGCGTTGACAATCCCCTGGAGCCAGCCTCGTGTCGTCTCCCTGGCGGCTGAAACCAGCCAGGAAGGACACGGGTCCAATAAACAGGTGGTGGCATTCAGACCCCCCAGCAACCTGTCCACACCCTCGGCGGTCACAGGATCGAACTCCCCCCAGATAACACTCTCAAGACCTGCCCCGGACACCTCCCCCGGGACCACCCAATTGGAGTCGAGCCCCTCCCGAATCTGAGCGATTTTATCATGCAGAAATCGGGAAAACTCCTCCGCCCTACCCTGCAAGAGGTCATCCCGCGCTCTCGGTTCAAGTAGAGAGCGGGTCACTCTAAACAGGGTGGCAGGCCGATTTTCTGCTGATGCAATAAGGGCGGAGAAATACGAAGATTTCGCCGCCCCTATCGCCACAAGGTAAGTCTTAATATGAGATCTCACCTGTGTTCGGTCAGACTCAGAACGGCTCGCCCTCCAAATGCCCTCTAGACGTCTTTTCCGGCACTTCATTTCCCGTAGCTCCTCCGTATACCACGGAGCCAAATGGGATCTGTGCCGGGTCAGAGGTCGCAGAGGCACAACTCGCTCTAGAGCCCCGGCGGCCAACCCATCCCAGGTGGCCACCAGGTCTCCAGGCGAGCTGAGAGCCAGAGATTCAGGAAATGGCCCAAGCTCCCTCTGGAACCGATCCGGGTCCATTAGGCGCCTGGGGCGGAACCATCTAAGTGGTTCCGCCTCCCTGCGGTGGGGGGTAGCGGAACAGAAATCCAGCCTAAGGAGGGAATGATCTGTCCATGACAAGGGTGTAATAACTAAATCCCCCCAATTACAGTCATTCAACCACTGCCCAGAGACAAAAATCAGGTCCAGCATGTGTCCTCCTATGTGAGTGGGGGCAGAAACTAACTGGGTCAGGTCCATGGCCGTCATGGAAGCCAAGAACTCCCGGACCAACCCCGAGGTTTCACCGAGCGATGGCAGGTTGAAATCCCCCATGACCAAAAGCCTAGGGGTCTCAACCGCCAGCCCGGCAATCACCTCTAGGAGTCCGGGTAGGGCCGATGAGACGTGACAGGGAGCCAGGTACGCCATCAAAAGACCCATCTGTACCCCTTGCCCCCACTTCACAAATAGAGATTCACAGCCAGCCGTCTGAGGGACAGTGGCCTCCCTAGGACAAAGGACTTCCTTTATAAGCACCGCTACCCCACCACCCCTTCCCTGAGCCCTAGGCTGGTGAAATGCAAGGAAACCTGGTGGGCACATCTCAACCAGAGGGACACCGCCCTCTGGGCCCAACCAGGTTTCGGTGACACCTACCAGGTCCGCGGCCTCCTCCTGAACCAGATCATGGATCAGGGGAGCCTTATTAACCACGGACCTGGCATTGCACAACAACAGCCGGGTATTCAGGGCCTGAGATTCCGGACAACCAGGGCTGCAGGATGGGTAATGAGGGTCGGAGCGCGCTACCGCTTGCAGACATCGGGAGCGCGATCCCCTTACCGGATATGGCCCTCTACCCTCAGCATATCTACCTCTCCCAGTCACCGTGCTAATAAAATTGGCCCCCCGCTGCCCACCCCGTCTGCCACCCCGACACAGGAACCCCCGAGGTCCCCCAGGAGCGCGTGCCGGCCTGGCTGCCCCCAATTCCATGCGGGCTGTCTCCCCCGCCCGCCCTGGATCCTTCCAACCCCTTAAAAAATCCCATTAAAAATTTAATCCCAGGTTTACAACATTTCCTCCGGTTTCTTCGGCCCCACCATCGCTCCGGATCCCAGGATCCCTCATCACAAAAGGTCTTAGAGAGTCTTGGAGGCCACCTGAGGGAGAGGGGGGCATCCCTCAGGGCCCAGAGCTCTGCCCTCGAGTAAGTCCGTGGTCCCGGCCACCTCGACAGTCCCGGAGCGCCTGCAGTCTCTGCCATCCTCTGGCCGCGGAAAAAAAATCCAGGTAGGCTGGGGTATATGCCGCCTCCCCCCAGTCGTCCCACCTCTGCCACCGGTGGGACCCCCGGGGGGGAAAAGGTCACAGGCAGAGCTAATCCCCCCCCTGGGCCCACCACCTCTGCCACCGGTGGGGGCCCCAGGGAAAAAAGGGGAACAGCCATGGCTCCGCCTAAGCGGCCCACGGGGGCATCGGCACCACCACTCCTCAGCCGAGCTCCTCCGTGGGTCCCCCAGCCTCCGCGTTGTCTTCGGGGCCGTCAAGGGTGCCCTAGGTCCACTCCAGGGCCGTAACTGCAACAGGCCCGCGTCAGGACCAACCAGAGCCTCCCAAGACCGCCCCGGCCCGAGTGAGGTCGCCGAGCCTGCCACACCGCCGTGCCTCACTGGGGGCGCCAAGGCCTTTTCACCGCCCCTTGGAACTCCGGGGGTGTCACGGCCGCTGTTCCAGGGCCTCCGCGGCTGTAGCAAAGCCGCCGAGGCCAGTCCAAGGCCCTCCAAACGGCCCCCCCGAATCGGCCTCGCCCTGGGGAATCCAGGGCCACCATACTCCTCAGGGGGCCGCTGGGGCCATGCCGTGACATAGTCTCTGTATAGGACGCCGCCACAACGACCCCAGAGGCAGCCGCTGCCGCCGCCGTGGCCACCGCCGCCGCCGCCGCCGCGGCCTCCGCCTCCGCCGCTGCTGCCACCGCCGCCGCCAGGCGCTCGTCCATAGACACCCCGCTCCGCCGACCGCCGACTTACTCCGTCGACCGCCGACCGCCGGGAAAGGCCTCCGGGGCCTCCACGATCGACTCGGAGCCGCCAGGGCCGTCGCGACCACGCCGCCCTCTGCACCGGCCCCACGGCTCCAGCAGACCCCCGACCGGTCTCCAGATGTCCCGACCGGCCTCCCCCGATCCTCCCTCGCCTCTGCCACCGGCGAGGGGACCTAGGGGACAAAGGGGGCCGCAGCTGAGGCCGTCTAGGCCGGAGCGAGCAGCGGCGGAGCACCGCGTCGGCCATCTTCAAAACCTTGCAGGAAGTATGCTACTTCAGTCATGATTTTGTGGTGACATCTTTATAATACATCTCCTTTTTTTGAACATATGTGAGGGAAGCAGTTATTTTAGTATACATATATTCAAATAGTAATAATAATACCAAATATGTGAATGCTGCACAAAACATGCTTATCTTTCTACAAAGAAAAAGATCATTTTACTTTTCAAGTAAAGCGTTTATTTGATTTACACATTTTTTTTACAAATTCCAACTTCTATGTACACTGTTGATACATTCAAAAAACTTTCAAAATATTCTTCCCTGTTATTCAGAATCCATAAAGAAAGTTTCAAAGTCTTGATCTAAGTCTGATACAAGGGCTTCCACAAAATCTTCCACTGATGGTTGCTTCTGTAGCATACCTAGGAAATAGCAAAGGGAGATAGCACAGAATGAATGGAATGTTTGATTCTAAACACCTGATAAAAATTAACCATAACTGAAAGTACAGTAAGTCCCACCACAGTGAATTGCCCTAAGAAAGCTGCCCAGGTCCTCTGCCTCGAAACCTGAAATCAGGGAATTGAATTGAAAATGTCAAATTATCAACATTTAACACTTTATTCCCCAAATAGCAACAAGGAATTAAATCTGTTTTCAAAAGAAACGTTAAGAAAATATAAGTCCTTCCTTCTTCTTGAACTATTCATTCTTCCTCAAATGTTTATCTTGCAATTCAATTTTCTAGAGACATGCCGTATTCAGATCCAAATCTGGAAAGTGTGCTTTGGATTTGATGTCAATCCTCCAGCCCTCTCTCCCGATTTCTACCGCTGCTTGTCTCATGGCAGTAACTCTGGACAGCATATGAAGTTTAAAAAAAAAAACTATTTGAAATAATCCAAATTGTAAATGACTAAAATCACAAACATCAATTCCAACTTATAGTAAGGCAACATTAACCAGCAGAGCTCAAGTGTCTGGAGAAAAGAGTTGGGATTTTTAACACCTTGTGTTGTGAAAAACTAAGAAGGCTGGGGCCATTCATTATTTCCAGAGACATGCTTAAAAGGCATGACTCGTAAGTCCAACAAGATGAAATTGTTTCACGGAAGGGACATGGAGCAGGCCTTACCTGCTAAATCTGGCGGGCAGGTGGAGACCTGCCAATAGCTCTTTAAAAGAAGCTATGCCTTTTCTGCACTTAAAAATAATACATTAGATTGAAAGAGACAATAAAGAATACTTTTAGGAATACCATACAAACCTGCAATCCTTATTCATGTTCACGAGATGAACTAACCACCTCAATGGTTCTTTTGTGCTCATCAGTCACTTTTGTATTCAATCTACATTCCTTCAGCAACAATTCATTCTTAACCTATCTGTTCTTGTTTTACCATGCAAATTTCACCCCACTGCATTCAACATTTATGTTCCTCTTGACATATTCCACTCTTCTGTATGACTAAGTGGGCATTCTTATACACAGCTATTTTTATTTCTTCTGGCAAACATTCATTCTTTTCTACAGACTATATACCACCCGCATCCTTGCTACCAACATCTGCACATCACAGGTTTTTTTTTTCATCTGTTTCTCATCTGCCGTAAACATTCCGCCAAAGTACACAGGTTCATCTACTCACTCTAGTTTCCTGCCATTTATATATAATCTGCAACTTTCCCATTTCAAGCAAAGCTACTTTGCTCCTTGATACGTTAATATGTTGTGGTTAGCCGGCAGCAGGTGCAGATGGTGGTGGAGAGCAAGGACTCGGATAAGGGGCCGGGACCATCAGGGAGTGGACTGCTGCCTTCAGGGATTGTGGGAGCTGGCAGCAGTGATGAGGAGGTTCCCGAAGAGCCTGTGCCAAGTGCGCGTGAGCGCAGGATGATTTGTAGAAGAGAACAGCTGGAGCAGCACAGGTGACTCGGGAGTAAGGATACAACTTAATGGCTCCTCCCTCCAGGGAATATAAGCCTGATTTCAAAAGGCAAAAATGCTCTAAGGACCCAGCATTGTGTCTAGAGACTCTGGCTTATCTGAAGAATTCTGCCAAGACTTTTCTGGTTGTACTACTTGGCTGCAAGCCATCTTTTATCTACAAAGAAGTTTATTTGTAGATTAAAGCTGTGAAGGTTTGAGTTGCTGCGTTTGTTTGAGATTTTCTTGCTGGTAACAGGGTTGGGTCAGAACATGATGATCCAATATACCATCAACTTGAGCCCAAAATGTCCATGCTAAGCAAAGCAGTTAAGTGAGTTCTGCCTCATTTTATGACCTTTTTTTGCCATTGTTGTTAAGCAAACCACTGCGGTTGTTAAGTGAATCATGTGGTCATTAAGGCTTCCCCCATTGACTTTGCTTATCTGGGAAGGTTACAAAGGGTGATCGCATGACCCTGGAATAACGAGATATTAATGAATACATGCCAGTTGCCAAGCACATTAATCTGATCACAAGGGGAAATACTGCAACAGTCATAAGTATGAAAGCCGGTCATAAGTCACTTTTTTCAGGGCTGCCGTAACTTCGAACTATCATTAAACAAGTAATTGTAAACAAGGACTACCTGTATATTCTGCATTGGGTCATACCCTAACTATTGCATATTGCAGGTATATACCCAGGATACAAACAGGATACTTCCCAGAAATATCTCACATTTTTATATATATAACCTTAATATAATTAAGGTTACACATAATTTCATATTTAATACTACAATCAATGTATAATTAATATAGTCATATTGGGGTATTGTTAAATAATTGGAGGGTATAATTTCTATTACCGGTACTTTTATTTCAATCCTTTTTCGCACTTCATTGAAACATTTATGTTCTAGTAAGAGGGAAGAGAGCCACCTGGTATAATGGTTAAAGACTCTAGGCTAGAAAATGGGAGGCAATTTATAACGATGCTATAGAGCACTGCACACCAGAACAACTAGGCACAAAAGCAGTTTTTCCCCGAATGCCATCACTCTGCTAAACAAATAATTCCCTCAACACTGTTCAACTATTTACAAAGTCTGCATTACTATTACTATTAATCTTCTCATCACTCCTATCACCCATCCCCTCCCACTTGTGACTGTATGACTGTAACTTTGTTGCTTGTATCCTTAACGATTTATACTGACTGTTTCCTAGTATGATGTGATTGTTTATTTTGTACCCTATGACTATATTAAGTGTTGTACCTTATGATTCTTGATGAATATATCTTTTCTTTTTATGTACACCGAGAGCATTTGCACCAAGACAAATTCCTTGTGTGTCTAGTCACATTTGGCGTATAAAGAATTCATTCGTTAATTCATTCAAATGTTCTAGTTCCACCCTAGGCAGGGTGACCTCGGGCCAGTCAGTCTCCCAGTCCTAGGTATGTGGCAGTGGCAAACCACTTCTGAAATCTCACCAAGAAAGGATCAGAAAAGGCATTGTCAGAACAGAACAGGCAACCCGAATGCTGTAGCATCTCTTTTCTTTGTATTAATTGCTACCTGGCTTGGAAGCATTCTTAGTCATACCAAATGTGGGCAGAGTTTATTTAAAACAGTCTTCACACTGATGCTCCCCGTGTCAGGGATACCAAAACGATGAATGGTATGTTGTGGCATTGTGATGCAATCTCCCTTCTTTTATATTTGTAACGTAAGAGGCATAATTTGAGTTGAGGTATGCATTTTGTCACTGCATCTACTTAGGACTAATACATATCACATAACATTAAGAAAAAATCAAACAGCCTACTTCGATAGTTTATAGAATATTCTCTCAAATTATTGTTGCATCCAGAGATTGTATTTTCCAAGTTTAATTTAAGTTAAACTGTAATTTAAATTGCTTCTCTGCTTTTTTTTTTTTTAAGCAGAGAATGCTGGGTAACGATGCACTGGTCTTTGTAGTTTAAACAATCAGTGATGATTCAGAACATCTGCTCTTTTAGATATAGAAGGAAAAGACATGGCCTAACACCCATACCCACATGCCTTTCTTTGTGTCATTAACAGTTTTAAAAGTTACATTAGGAAAATTTTGATATTGTTTAACATTAGAGAAACAAAGTTTACAAAAACACTGCTTCCCTCTGATGTGAATCATTCCTTTAGAACTGCCAACATAAATATAACTTTAGTACACAATTTATAGTAGTAGTACCTAGTAAATCACTCAATATGCCTCGGATATTTGGTTTTCTTTTTTTCCAATTCTTCTTCTCTTTCTAGTAATACTACAGAATGCTTTTAGCCAAACTGAAATCTTCCACTGAAGACTTTAATATATATCTTACAAGAGTCAACTAGCTTGAATATGCATTTTTGTGTGTACAATAGTAACTCCCAAAAAGAAACAAGAAACATCGGGAGATGATCTCAAAGCAACTTGAACTTTATGATAGAGGAGTTCTTGCTAAGGTTTTGGGTGAAGTACAAGTTTAATTAAGTGAAATATACTCCTTGCTAATGTTAACAATGAAGCCTATAACATCCTGAAGATGTTTTAAAGCAGGACTGTCAAACTCCTGGTCTGGGTGCATCATGCGCTGGCCACACCCATGCCCGGTTTAGCAAAGGGGGGAAGTCCTGATGTGTCATGTGACGCCATGAGTTTGACACCCCTGCTTTCAAGGATAAATAATGCAAGTTAAAAAACAAACCCACAAAATAAAATGTAGCCAGACATTTTTACTTTTAAACATTATTTTGGAAATCTGAATATATGCATTATCTTTTCTATTCTGGAAATAATAAGTCAATTGAAAAAGAAGTCTTTGGACAAGCACAATGACAAATGTCCTTCTACGCCACCCAAAAGAGCCACTACATTCAGATCAACTCTCAGACTCAAATCCTACCTCAGCTTGAAAATTTAGAAGTAAATGCAATTTTCCAATATAGGAATAAAAAGGTCACCGAATGTCTATACCATCTCCCCAAGCCATCTCCAGCCTTTGAACATACCAAACTTAATGGACAGCTGCCCTATCATTCTTCTTTGACCCTCTGGGGCTTTTTAAAATGTTTTATTACATGTTTTCCCAAACCTAAAATGCTACAATGAGGTCAAAGATTGAAAACCTACAATACCAAAGAGCCATATTAACAGAATCCTTTTTCTCATGAAAAGAGCTATTTTCATCAAATACAAACTAAGGGCGAGGCCACATCATCATATCTTGGGGGAGAGGGGAGAATATATTCTTCACATTTCCTGTCTGGGCTCCAAGGACAAGATTGCAACAAATATCCTTTTTTTGGGGATATGTTGTAAATGATGTGAGGCACTGGGATTTAAAAACAGAGCTGCCATTTATATTTTCGTAAAGTAATGTTTTTGGGCTAATTGTTTCCAAATCTATAGTACTTCATCCCCGGTCTACAGGAACTCTAGGGATCACTTTCACTGAAGTCCACTTCCATATTAAAATATTAACTGTTAACCACTCCTTTCCTGGAAATAGCTGCCCCCAAGCTTCAACCACCTGCAAACTGTATTCATCAAACAGTGCACTAAAAGGTGGCTATCTCATTATTTGGAGATTTTGTAATTAGGCTGGTCTTTGGCTAAGTTACTACTTACTGCTGCTTAATTGCAAAGGTAAAATATCCATTGCATCTTCTAAATGACATATACTTTTAAAGTAAACATTGAACTACAACCTGCACTTAGTAAGTAACATTCTGAGTATCAAAATGTCTACAGCAACTGAGTACAGAAGTATAGAAGTACTTTGAACTACACTGAAGTACATTGAACTACAACCTGCACTTAGTAAGTAACATTCTGAGTATCAAAACGTCTACAGCAATTGAGTATAGAAGTAAAGAGCTGTGCTCAACAAATAACCATTTTTTATTTTATTTCTTCCTGGCTTCCCTGAGGTAAAAGTCATTAAGTCCCTGCTCTTGATAAGGAAGGGGAAAATAATCAACAATTGCACTAAATAGAGCCATGGTGGCGCATTTACCACAGGACTAACTCATTGCTCATTCCAGGAGTTCGATTCTGAGTGGCTCAAGGTGACTCAGCCTTCCATCCTTCCGAGGTCAGTAAAATGAGGACCCAGATTGTTGGGGGCTATATGCCAACTCTGTAAACTGCTTAAAGAGGGTTGTAAAGCACTGTGAAGCGGTATATAAGTCTAAGTGCTATTGCTATGGCACTATTAGTGATTACTATAAAATTGAAAAAAACCGAAAAATGAGAATGATGCTAGAAGACTATAATATGTTATCCCTAATAACGGTAACTGAAACCATCTCATTCTGTGGTTTCTAAAAAGGATAAATTGTCCCCAAAGAATAAAAATGAATGGCTATAACATGTGCATTTTTTAAAGCAAATGTTCATAAGGATTTTAAAAAGTACGACTGAAATCATGCTGAATTACAAACCATGGTCATTCCTAAAAGTATGCAGAGGAAAAGTGAGGGGGCGAGAGATAAGTACCTTGATCCACATATTAAAACATATGGGCCCAGTGGGAGGCCCATATTAAAACTACATACGTCATGTGTGGCCAAAATTTGAAAACAACATTAAAATACAGCACGATTTCTGACTAAAATGGTCCAACTGAGATCAACATATGTGGGCCTGATTGGGGTAGATTGCAGAGAAATATATTACATAAATTATAGAAATACATAATTTATAGAAATATAATTTATGTCATTTTATTCTATTTTACATATTTATGTATTAAGTTATTGAATTTTATCCTATAACTATTGTGTTTTACCCTACTGTTATTTTAAATTATTTGTATAGGATTTTATACATGTTTGAACTTTGTACATTGATATGGCCTATAGGCTAACCAATAAATAATAAAAAAAAATTGAGGAAAAAAAGGGTAACAATATTTATATTACCTTGAACCATGAGCACCGGTTCTTTGCCACCACCATGTGCCAGCATCTCTTTCCGATAACGTTCACCCATTGCTCTGAAGGAAGAGAGAACATTATTTAGTTTATTTTCTTGTCATTGCACCTCATACAACGAAATTAAATACCATCTTTTAAATATTGTGGCCTTGGTGGTGCAGGCTGTTAATCATCTAGAACTTAGCTCAATTGCCTGTAATTAGTGCAGGCTCGAATCCCACCAGGCTCAAGGTTGACTCAGCCTTCCATCCTCTCGGGGTAGGTAAATTGAGGACTCAAGATTGTTGGAGGCAATAAGCTGACTTTGTAAAAAATGCCGCTTGGGGCGGGGGGCAAAAAGCCCTAGTAATAAGCAGGCATATACAATGGAATGAAGACTATTGTCGAGCACTTAGCATGGTGCTCTAAAGACTGTAAGCCGCCCTGAGTCTCTGGAGAAGGGCAGCATATAAATGTAAATAAATAAATAAATCTTCAGTGTACATTATGACTATGAAAATAGCAATCACAACCAGTTCAGCTTCATGCCACACCTCTCTCCAAGTTCCTCACTAAACTATCGAGAAACCAAGTATCTAATTATTTAGCTTTTACAGCTCATTCCAGAAAAGCTCTCAATAAATAAATTTATACTGGAGCGCAGTAGGCAAATTATGAGCGATATGGTGGCCTAGAGGTGGAGCTCTCTCCTCACAATCAGAAGTCTGAGTTCGATCCTAGGTAGTGGCAGATATTTCTCTCTCTGGGCACGATGAGAATATATCTGCTGAATATAACTCCGCATTGGCGACAGGAAGGGCATCCGGCCAGTAAACACTCAGCTCCATTCAGTTGCTCAGAGTCCACTCCACAACTGATTATGGGGTCATTAAAAGGAGATGAATGACAGTAGGCAAATTATAACAAATTAGTGGTACCCTGGAAACATCCAGAAGAAAATAATAAAGAGAAATGGCAGCTCCTGACCATTTGACATGCTGATTGTAACTGATGGCAATTGAACTTAAAGAAGAACTGAAGCATCACAGACCGCCTGCTCTGGGTCCATAGGATTAATGAGGAATGGATAGCTCACACATGGAACTTGACATGGGAATTGTATGTATGTGAACCAACATGTTATCTGGACAGGTTAAGTCTCTGATCTGTGCTAAGGATAAAATGATATAACCATGTGGGAAAGGCCACTGAGTCCAGCCTCCTGATCAATACAGGAATCCAGATCAAAGCATCTCAGGTGGCTGAGAAACCTCCATTAATTCTCTGGGACTTTGTTTCCACTCTTGAACTGCTCTTACTGTTCATAAGTTTTTCTAATCAGCTTTTCTGCAATTTAAAAACATTATACTGTGTCTCAGACTCTGGAAGTTGAAGAAGAGGTCCTGATCACCTTCTATACGACATCCTTTCATGTAGCCTCCACATTACTCAAGTCTAAATATATCCTTCTTGTAAGCCTCACTTTCAGGTTCTCTGATCATCTTTGTTGCTTCCTGTGAATATGGTCCCAGTTTGAATTCTTCTTAAAGTATATTACCCAGAACTGAACGTCAGATTTAAGCTGTAGCCTGATCGTCAAAGAATATAGTAGAACTATTACTTCTCATGCTTTAGAAACTATACCTTATACTTCTATTGATGCACCTTCAAATTGTATTTGCTTTCATTTGCAGCTACAATATGCTGCTGATTTGTCTTCGGTATGTAGTTACTGATCAGTTCAAGGTTTTTTTCCCCTCAGGGACCACTATCAAACTAGGTATCTTTTCTTAGTAAGGGAACTGCTGATGGCTATCACAAATCCTTAATCTTTTAAAAGTAAAGACAATGTCCTTAACTGCCTGCCCCATTGTATGCTGCGTAATTACAAAGTCTACTTCTATTTTCAGCAGGAAAAACAGAGGGAAAAGCAATGTTGGATTATAAAATCCAAAACTACGACGCATCAGGCACCCACCTTGACAGAGCTGACTAAGTCTGAGTGTCCCCTACTTTTAAGAAAGCCAACTTGGGCACAGATGCAATGACAGATCTTCTGTATGGTTGCCCCATTCCTCAGAATACATAATTTCATGAGATGTGCTTGGCTCCTTCCCTCCCTGCATTCCATAAGAAACTAAAGTTGGGTTACCTTTATAGGTATATGTACTTATTGTTTTTGTTCTCTTTTTGTAATTCTTTCCAGAATCTCCATGGACTGGACAATCAAAAAATATTTTAAATAAACTGCATCATTCAAAATAGCACAAATGAGATTCTCAGTTTAACTCATTTCTCAGCAGAAGAATCCTATCGCACCCTATATGTCTGCATAGTGTTTTTCTTCTTGAATTTCTCCCATATCCAGAGGTGTAATGCATTTGTGCATCTATATAAACCAATGCCACAACAGGTCCCCATCTCAACTCAACTTCCAATAAATCCTTTACTCCTGGGTTTGATAAAAAATATTGTAACAAGAAAAAGAGCTTTATAGATGAAACAGTTCTATGATACCTGGAGGTTAATTAACGCTTTTTTTAAAAAAAGTGCAGTGCTCTGCATTTCAGTTCATACCTGTTGAATGGATCTTGTGCAAAGCACTGCTTCCATACCATAGATGATACAGCCCTAGACATGAGATAGGAATAGTACTTAGCGCCATAACCCACCAGATGGCTGAATCGGAGTTGCCAGGCCTGTATATGAAACAGAGTTAAAAAGGAGGAAATGGTAATTTCAATTATTTTTGCTGTGAAACTAAAGTAACCATTTACAATTCACACACATGCACATACTGTATGTCAGTCATTCTTAAACTAATTATTTTTAAAGAAAACTCACATTAGAGGTGCCATTATGTTTCTATGTAGATAAATGAAATGTGCAAACGCAAGAAACTTACAGTACAGATAGATCTTTGCTACATTCAAAGAACATCTTCCCACTTACCCAAATACAAACATGGAAATAAATTATTGTCAGCTCTTCAAAGGAGGCTGTGTCAGGAAAGACACCTTGCGAGGATTATGGAACTTCTATTTTATCATTGTGGGTTATAAAAACAGAATCTTGAAAGCTTGCCAGAGTTTTCCTCTATTTATAGCAAACAAAATCATGATTTCCTTCTTTCCCAGGACTGAATTATGACTTTCTCTTACAAGTTCTAACAACTCGTATCTTCCTTTGTCAAGGAATCCTTCCCATTCCTCTACAAATGTCTATCTGTTAGTTTTAATATTAATTGCCTGTAATGGATTAATTCTCTGTTTCTGTTTTAAATACTGCTAATATCAAGGTATCTCTAGGGCAGAGTTTTTCAACATCGGTAACTTTAAGATGTGTGTTCATGCTAGCTGGAGATTCTGGGAGTTGAAGTCCATACATCTTAATGTTGCCTAGATTGAAAAACACTGCTATAGGGAAAAAGGTTACATTAAAAGGTACATTTAATTGTTAAAAATAAATTTAACCAAGAAGTAGCTAAGAAATATGATTTATATAGATTATACAAATACATACATGTCGAAATAATGAAATAATCCTAAAAATTCCAAAAACGTCCCAGTAAGTTTTTTTAAATTGGCTAATGAAAACAAACATTGGTTGAACCCTTCAAGAATTACTAATGGATTTAATTTCTATTAAACATAGAATCTACTGGCTAGTGACAACATATTTCAAGATAATTTATGATAAATTTAAATCGGCGTTAATAACGAAACTAAATTGTATGCATATTTGTGCATATACAGATAGTCCTTGATTTACAACAGTTCGTTTAGTGACTGTTCAAAGTTTCAATGGCATTGAAAAAGTGATTTATAACCGCCTTTCACACATAGGCCCATTGCAATAGGGAAGCCAGATTCACTTAACAATCATGTTACTAACTTAACAACTGCAATGATTCATTTAACAATTGTGGCAAGAAAGGCCATAAAATGGAGCAAACTCATTTAATAAATGTCTCATTCAGCAGCATAACTTTTGGGCTCAATTGTGGTTGTAAGTTGAGGACTACCTGTACACACCTACTGTACGCTCTAATACTAGCTAATTCATCAGCTTTTCTTTTTGTAAAATAGAAAAATAGTAAAACAAAATCCTGGTACTTTGATGGAAAGCTGCACCATCCTATTATTTGGAAGTTACTCTTGCTGTTTCCAAATAAACTAGTATTCTAGCCTGTGATACCACTCTTACCATATTCCTCAGTCATTGGTCTTGTTTTTATAAAATGCTCTCTCTTATAAAATAAAATGTTCCTTATGTTCTACCAACAAACAACTATTCTTTCTATAATTGCTTGCAGGCTGCATGCAACATAAAAAGAAGACATTAAATAAAAAGCATATTTTAGCTTTCAAATTAAAATCAGCATTTTTTCCTCCCCAAGTAACTTTCCTAAACCAGTGTCTGATAATATGTTCAGCTTCAACTTAGATTATTCTACATCTAAAGCAAAAATATTTTGGCAGCAGCATGCCCCCACCTAGCCTCTTTCCCATAATACAAAACACACAGTCCATTTAAAATTAAGCAGCAGAGTACAGTATGTACGGTTTTTTTTTTTTTTTAAAAAGGTTTTGATCTACAATAATCTTTTTCACCTGAAAGTTTAATGTTTCAATAGAGGAGAAGGAGTTTTAATGTTTGCTGTATTGTTTGAACAGAACTGGGTTCTTTTTTTCTTGATTCTGAATTATTTCCCAAATGGATTTCAAAATTGTAAAAGTATACTTTTTTTTTTTTACAACTTTGGATTTTTTTTTCCTCCCAGGTGTCTGATAATGGATTATTCTGATCTTCCAAGGAAGTGGTTTTCAAATGTTCCTCTTTGAGGAAGCCACTCTTGCTTGAGAACAATTATAGAGCATTGAACCACTGCTCAAGTTGAGCCTTGCTTTCATCTCAAGGAAACTGACTAGACAAAGCTCAGCCTGGCAGATTAATAAATTCCTTTTATTTTATTTTAACCTTCCTTGAATACAAGAGTAGACCATTCTCTTGTCTTCAATAATTTCATGCAGTGATATAACACTGGATCGGGGTTGATGAAGCTGAAGGCAACACGCCTTTTTCCTCACTTTTCATATCACTTTCTAAATATCTTCCCCACATGCAAGAAAAAAGTGTGTAAGTGTGTGTAAGAAATGTCCCTAACACCTCCACACTAGACACTTCACACTCCACACTTTCATGCTCAAAATGACAATCTTCAATTTGCTATTACATGTGAAAGGGATTTGAAATTTAATTCATCTGAAGCAGAGTTCCTCAACCTTTCCGGGTTGGTGGCCTGGAGCGGGGGGCAGGAGGGAAAGAGGAATGATTTTGTGGGAGGGACAGACACATGTGTGCTTGCATGCGCGCCTGCAATGAGGCTTGTGTGAATGGGACCGTGAGTGCATGTGACAATGCTTGCACAAGTGGGACCATGCACAGATGCATGCTACTCAAGCGCCCCGGTCGTGATTAAACCACGGCCCAGTAGTGGGACCCCTGATCTAAAATGTTAACCTAACAGAATGAACAAGGGACAATTTTAAAACAAAAACAGCAATATAAGAACATAAAGCTAGATTATGCTAAGACTTTCAGCATACAGTTTTGTTTTTCTGTGCCTTACTACATGTCTCTGAGATACCTTATGTCTAAGAATATTTACCCATGCAGTATAGTTCTATTACTTTTATTTTTCACATTTGTCCCTCTATCTTCCTTTATCGATATCATTATTATGATTATTACTTTAAGATTATTATTACTTTGTTGTTTTGCATGTACCCTGAGAGCTTATGCACCGAAGACAAATTCCCTGTGTGACTATTACACCTGGCCAATGAGGTATTCAGTAGGAATGTTACTATATGCCTCTGTGATGCTGAGATGGAGGAGATCCTGCTTTTAACCTAGTAGGGTTAACTCTTCAAGACTAATTTCCCTTCCCATCCTCCATAATTTTAGCCAATCCCCTTTTAAACCTATCCAAGTTAGTGATGATTACCATATATTGAGTTAATGAATACCACAGGCTAATTGTGCACTGCATGAAGAAATAGTTTGTTTTGTCTTTTCTAACATCTTGAATATGTTAATGCTCTGTTCCTTTTTTCCAAACTAAAGAGTTCCAACCATTCTAGGTTCCTTTCTTATAGGTAAAGCGTTACAGCCACTTGATTTTTTGAACTGTTCTCTTTTGTATCTTTTCCAAAAAGACATTCCAAAATAATATAAAATGCTTCTATTGGTGGCTCTCTAAAACAGAATGTGACTGTGTCTTAGAAAAGCTCTATAGAAGTTTTAGTTTGTCAAAATACTTTAATGAAAGTGCATCTATAAAAATATAAGATGATAAAATAATGTATTCCATAGAATTAATTTATCAAAGGTAACAAAAATCTGCTGATTTTGTTATCTATATAACTAGATTAGATTATTGGGACTGAAATTTTACTTTTGAACTGCTGAAAAATAGTTGTTGGAGTTCAGACACCATTCAAATAAAAACATTTTTAAAAATTATTTGAAATACTTTTATGTTCTTAGAATTATTGAATGTATCTTGCCATTTAAAATAGCAAGTGAAGCATATGTAGTTTAATACTAACAGAACAGTAAGACGTTATTAATATATTTACCAAATTCCTATTCATAAAAGATGACCATAGCAACTAAAAAAAGAGAATCTTTTTAAATATAAAGCAAAAGTTGAGGAAGTTTATAAAGAGTAAAACTAAGACAAAGAAATGTTCACAAAAATATGAAGTTTTCTTTTGGATAAGGAATAGTATGACAGATCTGGTATTTTGATAGTCTAGTGCTTTAATTAAGAAATTTATATGACAGTAAATCCCAGTTAAGTTGCCTCTCTCCTTAGAACGCCAATACAATGTCACTTCAAAGCCAAGAGTTTGTTTGTGATAATGCATTAGCAAAAATGATTTGAGCCTGGACTAAAGAAAGATTTGCATTTACAAATATTAATCAGAATGCATGTCATGTACAGGAGCAAATATATGTATATCTAATCCAGCATTTTTCAAACTCCAAGAAAATCATGTATGCTGTTTTGCAAAAAAATTGAACTAATGAGACGAATCACATCAGAAATTTGGGGAAGTGAACCAAGGCATAGGATATAAAAGCAAATAAATTACAAAAAATAAATTGTAAAAGGCTCAGAATTCTTTCCAAAGAGAATTCAGACTTTGAAGATTAAAATTGGCTTTTAAGTTACTCTGTTAATAAGAAATTAACATCTGAGGCCCTAAACTTCCTCAACTTTTGCTCAACAGATCCCAAACTAGTCATTGCTTCTAACTCTATCACTTTCGCTTGTATACATGATAAAGAAGGAAACACATTTTAACTACTGAATAAAACACTAGCATTTTATGATCTAAAAAACAAAATAGCCTGTTGCAAGTCATTCTTCTCATTTTATGAAAGTCTTGTGAACCCTGGCATTAGAAATTATTTAAGTGTTCTTTCTGTGTAGTTAGAAATCTGACATGTTGTTTTGGGGGGGACCCGATGTGAATAAGCAATTCTTTGTGTTGTGACTTTTGAAATCTAGTTTTTAAAATTAGATTATGCAGAGTAATAAAAAGAACATGTAATAATATGAGGATGAAAGAATTATTTATCCTCAGGACATATAATAGTGAACAAAATTCTGTGCTCACATATTTGTAGACATTGATTTATCACATATTTATTGACTTTGATTTAAAGTATTGTTATACTCAGTGCTATTTAGACGTACTTCATAGTCTTTTGCTCATTAACATTATAACCTTTTAATAATGCAAGTCTATGATTACTCAAAAATAAATTTCACTGTGAGACTCAATCCCAGGTGTTTATAATTTAAAATCATATATAAAATTAATAGATAGAACTAAAAAATAGAACTGTAAAAGAAGACTTTAAAAGACCCATGATATTTTGAAAAGTGAGTCAAGTAAAAGATTAAAGGTTTCCATTTATAGCACTTCTCTACTTTTATTAGCAACTCATAAATAAACCAAGTAGGACAAGAGACATAAATATTTTTGTAGTAGTTTATATTGGAGAAGAGGAAAGGAATTTCACATGAGTTCAGCACTTAGGTGTTTTTAGAAAGATACCATATGTGTCTTGAATACCAAAATATACCAGCTATTATGGAGCACAAGATTGACATAACAGTTATTGGGATTTGATACTCTTCACTGCAATTACTAAGACTAGTTATCAATATGTCCATTAGATGTCAATGGAATTTTTTTGTTAGTTCAGTAAGCTACCCACTTGCCATGTGACTCTGGGCAGCTAACAAAAATAATGTCATGCACTTGGGACTCAGGAGCTGAGAGCTGGGCCCATAGACTACCTATGCTGTGTGGTGGTGGCACAGAGGTTAGAACGCAGGATTGCAGGCTAATTCTGCCGACTGCCAGCAGTTTGATTCTGACTGGCTCAAGGTTGATCCATCCTTCCATCCTTCTGAGATCGGTAAAATGACGACCCAGATTGTTGGGAGCAATATGTTAACTGCTTAGAGAGGGCTGTAAAACACTGTGAATTGGCATATAAATCTAAGTGCTAAGTGCCATTGCTATGCTAATTCAATGGGGCTGTTTTTAGCATGTTTTCTGCTTTCTATACTTTAATATTTTTAATAATGTTAACCAGAGATATGAGTTTGAAATGGATAGTCATGTAACTTGAAATAATAAATAACAAGTTTTAAAAAGTAGAAAAACCCACCCCACTAATAACACTGAAAACATCTTGTGCTTGAAGCAGCTCATACATCCGTAACAAATCAAACCAAATAAATTAGGTTCCCATAACTTCCTGGCCCAATGCTGGGGGAAGATCCAGTTCTTTAATGCCTTACAAACGACAGACAAAAGTGGAGACATCTGTGTCTCTCTACACAAAACCCAGATGTGTCTATTCAGGAGTACTGAATTCAATGTGACTTACAGTGATTATATAAGATTGCAGTATTAATTTTATCTATATGGAGCATTATCTATAATGTACCTGTTTGGATGCAGAAATGAAAAGCTTTTCTTTGAAAAGAAGCCATCAAGATTTTGAAATTAATGTTAAATGTATGAAATGACTCTTATAAAGCAGCCACCACAGAGTTTTTACAAAAAATTCCACGAAGAGGCTTATCTTGTATTCACTTCATTATCTTTTTCCTACACTCAGCTTCTTCAAGCTGGTTTTACCCTGTATTTTAAGGTGACTCTGTTCAATACTTAACCAAAGCAGTAAATTACAAACATTCCAAAACTTAGTGTTATTTTCAAAACTGATTAAAAAAATGCTCTTTTTAAAATTTCTGTAAACTGAATTGGCAACAATGTATATTTGATTCTAAAAGAGCCCACCTGCTTTCTATAAAACATTAACAATTCAAAAAAAACCCTGACAAGGTTACATGTAATTCACCCGCGCGGGTGGTGTTGGGGGCTCCTCGGGGCTCCCATGTTACGCCACTTCTGCGCGAGCTGCATTGGCTCCCGGTGGCCCTCCGGGTGCGCTTCTAGGTCTTAGTTATCATCTTTAAAGCTCTCCATGGCTCAGGACCAGGATATCTGCGAGACCGCCTCCTGCCATTATCGGCCTCCCGCCGACCGATACGCTCCCATAGAGTCGGCCTCCTCAGGGTGCCGCCGGCTGGACGGCTGGCGACCCCGAGGATGCGGGCCTTCTCATTGGGGGCACCCTCTCTCTGGAACGAATTACTCCCGGAGATGAGGACCATCCCTGATCTCCTGACCTTCCGCCGTGTGTTGAAAACTTATTTATTTCAGCAAGCCGGTCTGGCCTAGGGGTTTTTAAATTTTTTAATCTGGTTTTAATCTTTCTTAATCCCCTTGTTTTTAATCTTTGTAAGAGCCAATGTATTTAATTCTTTTAATTTTTAAATATTGTATATGTGTTTTATATGTGCATTTTATTCTGGCTGTTCACCGCCCTGAGTCCCTTTGGGAGAGGGGGCGGTATATAAATTCAAATAAAAAATAAATAAATAAATAAAGGTTCTCTCATTGATGTATGTCAGGATATATTCCTGGCTGGAGAAAAGAAAATGAAAGAGAATAACATTTATCCTGTGTTGCCTCTCCATGAAATGTCTGTAGCATCCCAAGTGGCTCCCATTAACTTGGATAGGAATTCACTTAATGGGAATGCACTAAAAGTAAAACCGCAGAATGGGTAAAGCCAGACAGTTTTTAAAATCCTAATTATGAGAATTTTAGGAAAACCTACTCATTAAGAAATCATTACAAAATACTTAATAGGATTGAGAAAAGGAAAAAGAAGCCTTGCCCTTTTGTATTAGGCAAAGTTCTTTCCTTTGTAGATTCAAATTTCCCGGCTGGGAGAAATGCAAAATGATTTGGTCAGCTGCGTTGAAAGTCAGAATCAGTTTATTAATAGGAAGGCAAGTAAGAAATCTCACACCGTTCCTAGGATTAATCTACTCTTGTGAGTAGAGAAACTTTTTTTTTATACCCTTCAGATCCTTTGATTTTGTAAGTGTGAACCTTTGAAGTCTTTGATTTGTGTGTGTGTGTGATGAGTTCCTGTCTTTTGATATTGGGATCTCTTTCTGGGATCTTGGTAATGGTTTTATAGTAGCTGTTTGTTGCATTAGGTTGCAATATCCTGAGTTTCCTGTTATGCCTTTTGATTTGCTTTTCACAAGTTTTTTATAGCTTGCCATATATTTGATTTCTATGGGAAAGGATCTTGGCTAGTTTGTAGGGTTTTTTTTTCCTCTGTATCTCATGCCTGTAATTTTCTCCTTCCTTTTGTTGTGAAAAGTAAGCTGGCTCCAGCTATTTTAATAGCCCTACTTGACAAAGGGTGGAGGCTGTTGAATATGCCATGAAAAGAAAATAACATGAAGATGACAATTGCTAACCTTTATTCTCTTAATTTTACGAGATATGCTACTCACAGTGTCAGGAACATATGGCAATCCATAAAATTTCTCTTGTGTTTCCTTTAAAATCTCTGTGGTTGACTTTTTTAAAGGGTGTTTGCCATGGTATATTTGATCCAAGACAGCATAAAAAACCTAGACAAATATATTGATAGATAAATATCTTCACTCAAATGGAGATCCAAAATACACACATACACACAGTATTCAGAATGATTAACCAGACTTGGAGCAATTTTTTTTTAAAATAAAGCTATAATAGCTGTACTTCTTGGTTCTTCTTCAGGAAAAATAATATTGAACAACTTACATTTACAATTATTTTGTTGAGGCATTCAAGTTTTCAAGATGAATCCCATCTACTTCTATAGGACTGTAAGTTTGATCTTTAAATACCATATTTTTGCATAAAATATGTGTTTGCATGCCTGTACATTCTTATTTACAAAACCCTACCCTGTTAGAAGTTTGGGTGATGAATAAAACTGCTGTTATTTTATATATCTGAAATAAATTATGGAATGATTTCTGAAATTAAGATTAAGGATACACACATTTAGCTTAACACTGATTTAATTGCCCTCAGATATTTGAAATAAATCTAAATAACCAATGATTAGCTCCATGCTTGTGAAAGTTGGCAGAATATTATAACATGCCTTTGCTGGGACAAGTCATTTTGCTGGACATCTTTTTATTTTTTGCTCCTAGTATCTGGGAGGCTGTTAAATATATCTGAGAACTTTCTTGATTGCTTTTTTTTTTTGGTGGCTGGGGAAACGAAACTTAATACATTTGAGTGATTCAAGTATGCTTTTAAACTACTCCCATATTAAAAACAAACAAAAGAAAACAGTTAGAAATATGTATGAGTTTTAATATAAAAAAATAAACAGCAGTCCATCCATCTGCCTAATCCAGAAATTATTTTTCTGATGTTAAAAATAAAAACTAAGCACCTTTATCATGGATTTGGTATTCTACATTTCCTCAATCCAACTATGGATTTGGAAGAGAAATGGAAATAGCGAAGAATTTAAAAGTATAATTATCTAAGCCTTGATATCCTGTAGTGGCTTGGAAGGGACAGGCATGTAACCACAAATATGTTTCGGATTATCCTTGTTTTTTGCAGGATGAGGTGGATGACCTAGGCAAAACTCTTAGTCATCCTGCTATTTCCAATGAAAGTTTATGTTGAAAGAACTGTCTCTTTGCCAAAAGAAAGTTTTTATGACTGTGCCATTATGACTCTTGTCCTCAAGGGAGTAAGGACCAATTCCTTTCAGAATGGACTATTTT
Source organism: Bungarus multicinctus (assembly GCA_023653725.1). NCBI lineage: Eukaryota > Metazoa > Chordata > Lepidosauria > Squamata > Elapidae > Bungarus > Bungarus multicinctus. The sequence continues at coordinate 22,476,603 of CM042850.1, forward strand.
AAAGACAGCATATCTAGAAGAGCAAGAGTCAACATCTTTCTTGGGACTTTAGGACAACAGATGGGTTCCTTGACTGGTCAGATTCCTGTTATGTGTTGTCATCATCATCATTATTGCATTTTTCACACAGGGGTGGGGTCCATTTTTCAGGTCAACAAGCACCATCCCATGCATAGATGCTTGTTCCCATCTTTTAAATCCTGTCAAAGGTTCTGTAAAGGCAGAGCTTTGGGAACATCTGCAAATTTGAGCAAGAGTCCTTCCTTCCCTTTAAAGTTAATGCTTCTTTAGTGTTGCTCACAAAAATAAGAATCATTTCATGTTGTCATCAACCTAATTACCTTAAGCAAACTGAATAGTCACTGAAACATAATGGACCTCCAAAGAAATTATTTGAGCGAAATTAATCTCCAAACAACCACCACTAGCTGTCTTATCTGGGTTAGTTTTCACTCAATACTGGATGAGTTGACTAAAATGTGGATTATATGATAGCTAATAAATTATGCATTCCCCCCACTCTCAACAATGCATATAATTTTTTTTCACCATTTATTACATTTAGTTAAACGGAACAAGTGAAAAAGGGAGTTATTTTGAGATGATTTCCATCCCTACTGAGCTTGTAACAATAATTTTTACTGCTTAATCTCCTCAAAAGTTAACCTAAAGGTTTTTTTTTTCATTATTTCAGAATACACATTAAATGTATTTTCATAAAAGAATATTTGATGAAACCTATAATTTGATAAACACACAAATTAATAAAATGAAAACATTTCTAACGAATTATATCAGTCCTGCTTAATTTTTAATTTTGTAAAACAACAAAGCTAGATTAACAAACCATCTAAATCCTCTCCTGCAATGTAAACACTCCCTGTTTCCTCTCCTTTGCAGATTAGGTTGTAAACTGGTGGTTTTCAAGACATTTTACTTAAGGGGCAAACAAATGAAGCTTCAATGTGATATATGGTTTGATTTTTTATCTCACCTTTATTACTTTTACAAATAACTCAAGGAACACACCCAACATGCCTACCTCCTCCTATTTTCCCCACAACAACAACCCTGTGAGGGGAGTAAAGAAAGAGACCGACTGGCCCAAATTCCCTAAACTGACTTTCAAGGCGGGACTTGAACTCACAGCCTATTTTGAATTAAGGAAGGGGTTTTTTTATATATAAAGATTCCTCAATAAAGCTATATACTATTGGCCTTATTATTTGATCAAAATGTCTGCTGCAATTTCTCATAAGCAACCAAGAACTTTACTCAGATTATGTTATCTGTTATGTAGTGAATTAAGAGAGAGATAGAGAGCCAGGGCAATTTTTTACACTTGGTACATCCTTACGGGGGTGTAACAGATTAGTAATTTTAAATAAATAGAGTAGTTAGATGATAGATAAATAGGCAGAAATAGATACTTTAAGTCCTAGATAATGTTACAATAAGATATTTTTAAAATTTCCAGTGTTAAGATGTTGCACAGACTCTACATTAGAGGTGTCAAACTCAAAGGCCCACTGACCGAATCTGGTCCGTGGAGTGCTTAGATCTGACCCACAGGGCTGCCCTGGAAACAGCAAAGGACTAGCCAGCAGTGCCTCTGCCAGTGAAAACACGTGGCCCTCCCAAGCTGTTTTCGCCGGCAGAGTGCTCAGGCCGCCACAGGTGCTCCTGACACAAGTGATGTCAAGCTTGCCATGCCCACCCTGGTCACACCCACCCGGCCCTCGCTCAAGGTCAAACACAATCCTGATGTGGCCCTCAATGAAATCGAGTTTGACATCCCTGCTGTACATTAATCAATTACATTTTACAACTTAAGACTAGTGGACTAATCTGAGCTTTGTTACAACTTCAAAATATATTTAAATTCACTTTGAACCAATTAACATACCTGAAGTTGCATATCAGCAGCAGCACAGACTTTTTTAGATTCACAGAGTCTTGACACCATGTTTTTAGGCAGTGGCTTTTAACAGAAAAAGAAAAGAAAAGGAGGACACGTTTCAAACAATTTTTATCTACGATTAACAAAAAATAATTGATACTAAAGGTAGATTTGTACAATATCCTTAAACTAAAAAGGAAAAAAGCGTGGTTTTCTAATGGTCCTTTAGGAAGAGGTGCTTAGTTTTGCCTGACCTTGCTACCTTCTTATTACTGAAAGAAAAGTATTAGGGCAAGTGGAAACACAGCCAAAAGCACTGGGGAACAGAAAACTAAAAAAAGATCCAAAACAAATACATTCTGAAAGTTAGGGTTGCATCGCAACCTGAGATATTCTTATTAAATTTCACTAAACCATATCTTTTCAAAATATATACATTGGCATTGTGCATGTTAATGTCTGCAAAGATCCTGATGCCTTTTATTGAGGAAAAATGTCTTCTTTGGAAAAATGACTGGCTAAATTGTGGAAGCATGTTTCAATGTCTAGAATAAAATAGAATAACTTTGCATTTAAAAAGTAAGTTTGATATAGATTTAAATTATAACTGGAAACCATTCTTGGATTACAATCTTATGCAGGGAATAACAACACACAAAGTTGGGGTTTGGACTTTATATATTAATTTAATGTAAAATTTACAATACTGATTTAATATCTTTTTTGGCTATCTATAGTCTTATTTTAAATTATCTGAACTGTCTTGCCAATAATTTTAAACTTAAAGCTCAACAGAGGGCTATATTTTCTAGGTGCAGTCTACTATTTCTTAGCCCATATAATGCTGCCTATAAAACTGAAAGGTTTTCTTAGCTTCTAAAATGCCTTGGTAAATCTTGAGTCATACCACAAACTTTATACGTGAAATATATACAATACACTACAGAGAACAGATCTGGTGCAGTGGTTAAGGCATTGCTAGAAATTGGTAGACGGTGAATTCTAGCTCCACCTTTGGCACAAAACCAGCTGGGCAACTCTTTCAGTCCTATGAAGGAGACAATGGCAAGCAGTTCCAAATACAATGCGAGAAAAACCAAGGGTCATCTACAATATGCAGTGGAGGACAGACAGCTAGAAGACTAGCCGAGTACATTCATGACCCCCAACTAGCTGTGAGAAAATATGGCAAAAACTCCTTAATCTCATAACATGTGGACAGATTCAAAATCAGTTTCAACTGGGAAACTACTTGCATCTTAGAGCAAGCCAAATAAAAAATGCTAGAGAATTTTTTCTATCTTTTTCTTTTTCTCTGGTAATATTACACTAATAACTAGAGCATACAAAACATTTGCTAGACCAATACTCGAATACAGCTCATCAGTCTGGAACCCACATTACGTATCTGATATTAACACAGTTGAGAAAGTCCAGAAATATTTCACAAGAAGAGTTCTCCACTCCACTACTTGTTGCAGAATACCTTATGCAACCAGACTCGAAATTCTAGACCTAGAAAACTAGAACTACGCCACCTTCAGTCCGATCTAAGTATAGTATATAAAATCATACATTGCAATGTTCTACCTGCCAATGAATATTTCAGCTTCAACCATAACAACACAAGAGCAAACAATAGATACAAACTCAAGGTTAATTGCACCAAACTTGATTGCAGGAAATACGACTTCAGCAACAGAGTGGTCAATGTCTGGAATACTCTACCTGACTGTGGTTTTTTCCCCAAACCCCAAAAACTTTAACCTCAGACTGTCTACTATTGACCTCACCCCTTTCCTAAGAGGTCTGTAGGGGGCGTGCATAAGCGCACCAATGTGCCTACTGTCCCTGTCCTATTGTTTCTTTTATTTTTCTTATTTTTCTCATATGTATCCATGTATTCATAACTATGTTTTTACTTATACCTATTATCTTGTAAGCAATTGACAAATTGACAAATAAATAAATAAATAGAATTCCTGGAAGCCTGGCATTCAGACAGATCAGCCATTATTAGACACAGAGAGATAACTATCTTTACATACCACTCAAAAGACAATAAAAAACCAGGAAGGAAACAAAAAGACTAAAATACATCCCTTCCAGCATTCAGATATGCAGGGATCCATACCAAACTACCAGATAGAAATCAAGGAACCACCAAGGAGGAAATTACAACTGGCTTGCTCTGCCAGGAAACTTGGCAAGCCACTTGTAAGTAAACAAGTACACTCATTTGCAATGATAACACTATCTAATTGGGTAATGAAACACCTGCAACAAACAACCAAATTTAGAGAGCACCAAGGACTTCACAGTTGCCAAAATAACTGCAGGGACTAGTACAGGCACTTGCCAGGAGTCAGTAGTGACTTAAAAGTGCATGCACACAAACACTTCCACACACAACAATATACAATACTAAAATCTATACCATTTATTATATCTAGAAAAACTAGTACATATGTCTATCCTAATGTATAGAGAGTACACTGGTGAATAAAACAAATCAGCTGCATAAAAGCTATTAAACACACACACACACACACACATACACACAACTAAAGAGATCCTGGAAGTGAAAAAATAGATAAGAAACATCCCTAAACTCAAAAGCTATTTTGCATAGTAGTCATTCAGGCAAGATTATGATTTTTCTCATCCAAAAACAGTCATATAATTATAAAAATTTAGGAACATTAAATAAGCAACACTGTAATTTTCTATAGCACCATTTAACCAACACACATTTGTTCCATACAGTAGTAATGCAGCTATTCTGGGACTTATTCCCCAGATATGGTTCCTTTGATTAGGGTTAGACTTTTTAACTAGAAAAATAACTCTCTTCTCCCCTCCAAACTGTAAAGAACATAAACATACTCAAAAAAACACAGACTTCAATGTCAGACCACACACAGTCCTAATTAACACCATACAGATGAAAGCTAAACAAATGGACACAATATTTTCTTCCTAGCTCTTCTAATAAAAGAAAGTAGCTGATAATTAATACTTTACCACTTAATCTTTTACTCCTCTGGGCTCCAGAACTATAGCCCATAATGATGCAGTGGTATGTGTTGATTAAACAAAGAGGATGTGGCGGTAGATCCGGGGAACAGACCTAAATTAAATACACATACAATACTGCATCATTGTGTTACAATCTACATCTTCACCCATACCGCAACGTGATAAGTATGCTCAATACAAGAAGAATTATAGGAAGTTCTAAATATTTTTGTGGATTTTTGTTAATGGGGTTCACTAGGCATTTTTCGCCTACTTATAATTCATTAAAAATGGATGGGCCATGCTAAGCTAGGGAAAAGTAGCAAGGCAGATTAAGCAAAGTGTAGTAAAAAGCATTAAATATGACTATGAAACTATCCAGGAATATGCTGACAATATTACAGAAGTGGAAATCATGAATGCCAGAGTTCTATGGCTCCTGGACAGTGTTTCTTTTTTAAGATAGGAATCACAGATCTGAATTTCTGTTCTATCCACTCCTCAGTTTTCCTCACAATTTTCAAGTGATACTCACTCCTAATAGTTGTCTGTATGAAAGGCATTATGTTAGGGCTGGGAAGATCCTAAGAGTTTCAACAACTGCTTTTTGCTATGTTCCCTAAAAGGGATAATGTTTAAAACACCTATAATGTAATATAAGTCTACGTATCAACAGAACACACAAGCAACATTCTATACTGGTGACTGGAGTCTGGAGTGCTAAAACTGGAAATATGAAAAATATACGGTCATGTATAAAAATAAGGACACCCTCTTTAAGTTCTATGGTTTTACATATCAGGATATAATAAAAACCATCTAGTCCATAGCAGTTCTTAAAAGTATAACCTCAGATGAACAACAATGCATGGCATATTACACCATGTCATCACTTATTTTACAAAAAGAAAGCCAAAATGGAGAAGCTACATGTGAAAATTAGTACACCTTATGATTCAATAGCTTGTAAAACTACCTTTATCAGCAATAACTTGAAATAACTGCTTTACATAGGGCATTATCAATCTCTTCACATCGTTGTGGAGGAATTTTGGCTCACTCTTCTTTTACAACATTGCTTCAGTTCATTGTGGAGTTGTTGGCACTTTCTGAGCTTGGTTGTCTGCCTGAAAACATTACTCAACAACGTAACATCATCAGCAAGAGTCTCAATTTTGCACGTATGTTACTTAGTTGGGTAAGGAAACATTTTTCAAGCAAACAACCAAGAGCACCAACAACTGCACACTCCAACTCTGAACTACATGTATTCTCTTCTTTTGTGACTTTGTTAAATCTAAAAGGAAGTGAATGAGCTCAATTATAACATAAAAGATATGTGCAAGTTCCATGTTAAATTAAAGAAGAAGAATGCCAATCAGCTTCCATGATTTGATTTTAAACATACAGCAATAGCATCTAGACTTATATACCACTTCACTGTGATTTACAGCCCTCTCTAAGTGATTTAGAGTCAGCATAATGCCCCTAACAATCTGGGTCCCCATTTTATTGATCTCAGAAGAATGGAAGGCTGAAACAACCTTGAGCCAGTGAGGATTGAACCTCTCTGGCAATCAACAGAATTAGCCTGCAATACTGCATTCAAACCACTGCACCACCACAGCTCTTACCTACCACTTTCTAGAAGAACATTAAGAATTGCTTTGAAATTCTGAGCTTCTAGTAGAAACAAAGTCCAGTTGCTTTTTGAAAAAGCATTTTTGGGATAACCATAACCTATAAAGATCAGAATTATGCATGCCATCATCTGTGATGTACTGTAGAAGTGAAAGTTGGACTCTGAGGAGGCAGGATAGGAAGAACATAGATACTTTTGGACTTTGCTGTTAGAAGAGACTCTTTGCTGTTGGAGAATAATGAGGACAACCAAAAAAACCCCCAAAAATCCAAATTGATCTTTTGAATCTATTGCATAAACAATTTCCTAACTTCTTTTTAAAAATATATTTTTCAAAAGCAAAACAAAATTAAGTATATTTTATCTGCCAACTCCTTGAATGCAGTGGCTTTTGGGGAGGAATTCCATTAAATGTTTGCAATGTTTCACCAAGGACTTCAATATAAATTGTTGTGAAGGAAATGTAACTAAACTGAATGATGTGAAGACAGAAGTGTGATTAGTAGGCACTAATTATCACCCAGTGAAAACTTATTGGCAAGAGATTCAGAATAGAAAGCAATATTTTTTCACAAAATGCATAACTTATTATGGAATTCACCAGCCAAAATTATAATGTAGCAATTAGCATAAGATGATATTTAAGCAAGACTAAAAAGTTTCATGAATATGACTTATTAATAACAAGCAGATTTTAGATGTAAGTGAAACTTTCATATCCACAGACAGGAGATTCATGAGTATGCAAGGAGACAAGCCACAGAAGATACATTTTATTAGCCAGCTTTAGAGGTGGAAAGATTGATTTTTGGTATAATCCAACAACATCGTCTTGCATTTTAAATGTCCTTTTGACTGATTATGTCTTACTATGGTACCCGAAACATTTAAAACAGATTTCCATTTGCACATTTGACATCTCCCCAATGAAGATTTTTTTAAAAAAATAACCAGCTAAAAACACAGGGAAATTTTTCACAGCAGTAAATGGGTTTATTTTATGGAGCTCTAATTCTTAGCAGAGCACCAGCCAAATTGGCTTTTCCAGTGTAACTTGCATTTTTCACAGTTTTATATTTTAGCTGTTTCAAATCACATCCCCCCCCCCCCCCCAAAAGGGTTCTGAGCTGTCAAATGGCATCCTGTTTAAGACAGGACAAAATAGCAGAACCCTGCTAATTGATGTTTTGGTAAACCACAAATCCCACAAAGACACTGAATGGAAACTCAGGTTTGCAGTTCCCTGGAGCAAACGGAGGGAGTTCTTTGTTATTGGAGAACGGGCAACACAAGTAAATAATTTACCTCTGTGTCACACAGTCCACAGGATATTTGCAAGGGAGAAATAGCTCATTTGAAGCACTATATTACCCCTAGCATCAGAGCATCAGCATCTAAGCAAAAATGCATCACATATGAGATTTTCCTCCATACATATTTAGAGCAAAATCACATTTATATCCACCCTGTTGTATGTGAAAACTATAGAACTTATTTTGAAGTCATGCATATTTAAAAATTGCTCAACGGCAACTATAAATATGGAATTGTTGCAAATTATTTCTATGCACTGGTTTGACTAACAGAAGGTCTTTTATACATTGGAAAAATGTGTGCATGAGGCACCTCTAATTATATATTTTTTAATTAATTAATTTATTTTGTCAAGTGATTTTAAGATAACAGGTATAAGTATAAACATAGTTATGAATACATGAAATGGATATATAAGACAAATAAAAAGAAACAATAGGACAGGGACGGTAGGCACGTTGGTGTGCTCATGCATGCCCCCTACAGACCTCTTAGGAAAGGGGTGAGGTCAATAGTAGACAATCTAAGGTTAAAGTTTTTGGGGTTTAGGGAAGAAACCACAGAGTCAGGTAGAGTATTCCAGACGTTCTCTACATGCTCTCTACATGGGGCTCCCCTTGAAGAGCACCCGGAGGTTCCAGTTGGTGAAAAATGCAGCCGCGCGGCTGGTTTTGGGGGCTCCTTGGAGCTCCCATGTTTCGCCACTCTTGCGTGAGCTGCATTGGTTCCCGGTAGCCTTCCGGGTACGATTCAAGGTATTGGTAACGACCTTTAAAGTGTTCCATGGCTTGGGACCTGGGTACTTACGGGACCGCCTACTGCCGTCATCGATCTCCCATTGCCCAGTACGCTCCCATAGGGTGGGCCTCCTTGGGGTGCCGCCGGCTGGATGGCTGGCGACCCTGAGGGTATGGGCCTTCTCCTTGGGGGCACCCTCCCTCTGGAATGAGCTGCCCCTGGAGATGAGGACCATCCCTGACCTTTTGGCCTTCCGGCGTGCATTGAAAACATACTTATTTCATCAAGCCTGACCTAGGGTTTTATAGGGTTAATTTGGTTTTAATGGATTTTAATCTTTTATATTCTTGATTGAATTTTATATGGAGCCACTATATTTAATCTTTTAAATTGTTTTTTAAATATTGTATTTATATCATTTTTTAACTTTGGCTGTACACCGCCCTGAGTCCTGGTAGGGAGAGGGTCGGTATAGAAAACTAATAAAATAAATTAATAAATAAATAAATAAATAAATAAATAAATAAATAAATAAATAAATGGCTTTTGCTCTCACTGCTTTTTTGCCTGCCCACGGTCATTCTGTTGATCTATTTAGATAGGTAAATATCTCTGAAACAATGACCTAACCAAAACAGACCCAATAAGTCATGGGTTGTCCAGTTACAATTAAGGCAAGAATTTCTAAATACTTGCTGAAAATGAATAGAAAAAGTTATGTTAATAATTTCTGATTCTTTCAAAATGTCAGCCTGCCTTATCATAGAAACAATCCAGTAGATATTAAATGCTAATCATGAATTTAGATTACAAGAGGTAATATGGCTTTTATTTATAGAGCCAATGACAAACCAGAGATCAGGTTTGACACCTCTGGTCTAGTTGATTCTTATGGTCCTTTTCCAAGTCCATAATTCTTTTATTCTATTTATCTGTTGTGGTTCACCGGCAGCCAGTGCAGACAGCAGCAGAGTTGGACAGTGAGGAAGAAAGCAGGGAGTCTGGCAAGGACTTGGATGAGGGTCTTGCATTCGATGCAGGGATGGGGCCAGGACCATCTGGGAATGGGGTGCTGCCTTCGGAGTCTGGCAGCAGCGAAGCAGAGGACCCAAGGGAGCCTGTTCCCAGAGTGCATGTGCGCAGAGCTGCTAGAAGGCAAGAGCAGCTGAAGCAGGAGCGACTTGGGAGTAAGGCTGGGAGGTGATTGCCCCTCCCATAAGGGATAAAAGTCAGACCTCAATGATGAATGCTTTGTAGGAAGCAAAGCAGTTCAATAGATTCCAAGCCTTCTTTGAAGCCCTGTATATTCTGGTTTTTTTTTTTTTCCTGGTACTATTATAATTAATTTGGGATACTTCTGTTTTGGGCAGCATTCCATAGCACTGACAGATGTGTGCTTATCTTGGGAACTGTTTAAGTTTAGCTATGGCTGTGAATGGAATTCCCAGCTTTACATTAAAATAGGTTTTGCTTTTAACACAAGTTTGTGTTTAATTATGTTTGACGATGCCTGGGTCAGAACATTATCATACAGTCAAGATATTTGAATGTACAGAACATGCTTTAAAAATGAAATTTACAGGAGCAGCCCTCCTTCCGAAGAGTCCATTTAGGATATACAGAAACTTCAGGAGGAAAGGATAGAACAATGACTGATGGGAAATGGATGTGAAGAAAAGAAATGGATGGAAAAAGTAGAAATATCAAAATCCGTTCACTATTAGGTGATATAAGAGACTAGGTAAAGGTTCCCCTCGCACATACATGCTAGTAGTTCCTGGCTCTAGGGGGCGGTGATCATCTCTGTTTCAAAGCCGAAGAGCCAGCACTGTCCGAAGACATCTCCATGGTCATTTGGCCGGCATGATTAAACACCAAAGGCACATGGAACATTGTTACCTTCCCACCAAAGTGGTCCCTATTTTTCTATTTACATTTTTTATGTGCTTTCGAACTACTAGGTTACCAGAAGCTGGGACAAGTAATGGGAGCTCACCCCGTTACACAGCACTAGGAATTCGAACCTCTGAACTGCCGATCTTTTGATCAACAAAGCTCAGAATCTTAACCATTGAGCCATCGCATCCTAGCTGAAACAAAAACCAGAGAAAGAGTAAAGAAGATAGTGGAAATCAACAGTCGTATACACGTATTGATGAACTCAGTGGGATATAGTTAAGTATACTAAGCAATATATAGTTTATACTGTATAAGTATATACAGGTTATAAAATTATGAATAGTCAGAAGGAAGTAAAATACCTAATATATAATTATCAGTGAATTTACAAGATGTGTAGATTGCATTGATAGCTATTGTCATAGATGACTAGATAATTTCAAACACATTACAGAAACTCATACTGCCTCTGAAAAGCTTTAGGGCAGAATAACTTGAAAGGTCCTCACCCTATAGAACTTAAGTGACAAATATGACAAATCATTAGTGAGAAAAGAAAGCTGTCTTTGGAATTTCCTCAGTTTGAACTAGCAAGGCAAGTCTTATGTAGAAGATACACAGACTAGACTTTTATTGAGAAGTAAAAGCTGTTTAAAAAGCACTATTTACTGTGAGTTTTCACATAATTCTTTTGTTTAATGAAATTTCACTTCTTAGTTTTACTTTTTTTGTTCTACAACCAAAAATCTTTGATGAAAAGCTTTTTGCACAATTTTTTGTAAAACTGACATAATTAGAAGCACTAAATCAATGCAACACTTTTCAGTGAGCATAACTAATGAAGAAGAAAGCAAGCATGTTTTTGGCTCCACTTCTAAGAGATTGAAAACAAGATTTTCCTAAAACAAGATAGATTGTAAGCAAGCCACATTATCATAACAAACAACAGGTTTACTCTCAGACTCTGATTACACATATTTATATTTAAAACTGCAAAGGATGAAAGATTCAAACAATCATTATTTTTAAAATAATTTCAATTTTTAAAAATATACACAAGAGGCACATATTTAAAATCATTACAACAAAAAAGCAGTTTCGGGCATGATTCCTAATCCTGTCATCCTGTCTATTCATCAAGTCAAAATTAAAATTGACTGAATTGCTTCCTGGTGCACAGCAAGTTTATGCCAATCAGTTTCCACCACAGAGCAGACTTTGGAATATGTATGAAATGAGTTCTAATATGCTTGGCTCCAAATTTGTGAATTAAAAAGAAACAAATTATGTTAAGGCATTTGAAAAAAAATAAAGAGATGGCATGTAGTAAACAATATGGCTGCAAACTGAATCTATGGACTCACTTCAAACAAAAGCATGTTTACCATTACTTTGTACAAATAATTCCTGGATGTATTTTTCTTTCAACTCACCATTCAATTTCATAATTCCAGAAAGTGATTAAAAAGTTATAATTTCCTTTACAACAGAAATATCTATGTGACGTTAATGCTAAATGCTGAAATATTTTTAATTTGATAAGCACTACTGTATAAGCAAAATCACTTCCAAAAACTGTTGGAAATAAAACTGCATGGACTCAAAGACTATGTGGATCATTTCTGCTCCAAGGTAGAAAAGTGGCTTTTGAAGAGCATTTTGGGCACTGATGTTATACTTCCTCGTACCTCCTTAGAGAAGCTGTGTCTTTTTATGGATTTGCTTTGCAGCTCTGCAATCCCAGGAAAATATGTATTGGGAGATATGGAGAGACTGGCAGCCTGCCCATAAGGACTCTGAAGCATCTTGACATATGCTGTCAGCACTTCCTTTACTTCAAATACATTCTTGGGAAAATATGCAGCTTCTTTAAAACGATGCCAATAGTTGTGGCATGCACGCCCCCACATCCCTTCTGGAATACCTTTTCTGCTATGTATCCAAAGTGCTACACATTTACATGCACAAGCAGATCTATTGAAACATCCTGAAGAACAGTCATTCTAATCTAATTTTTCAACTGAAAAATTCCCCGACCTACAATAATCTCTTCACGATTACAACGGCGCTGAATAAATGTGATAATGAGAAGTGGTTATGTTCTGGGCACTTGGCAACCGATTCATACTTATATCCTGTTACAGAAATTTGATAATCATGTGGTTGCCATTTGCAAACTTCCCTGCTGACTTCTGTAGAAAGTCAATGGAGAATCCAGTGGGGGAAAGTCACAGAGTGTTGCTGGAGTGTTTTCCTCATCTGCATAACCACCTTCAGTCCCTCTGTACTGTTCCACACCAGCAACTCATATACCCCTTGCATCCTCTCATGTACCTTCTCTGACCCTTGTGTACCCCTTTGCACCCTCTCCAACCTATGCTGCACCTCTTACAAATGCCCTCCCTTCTTCTCTTAACTGACAATAACTAGGTGTTGTGGTTAGCTGGCAGCAGGTGCAGATGGCTGAGGAGAGCGAGGATTCTGATGAGGGGCAAGGACCATCAGGGAGTGGACTGCTGCCTTCAGAGATTGTGGAGGCTGGCAGCAGTGATGAGGAGGTTCTCAAGGAGCCTGTGCCAAGTGCACATGCACGTGCACAAAGGATTACTCGGAAGAAAGAACACTTACAGTAGCACAGGCGACTCGGGAGTAAGGCTGCAAGGTAATGGCCCCCCTCAAGAGGATAAAAGCCAGGTTTGAAAAAGCGTTCTTTGCAGAAAGCAAAGAAGCTCTTAAGCTCAACTGGTGGACATCTTAGTTCGTGTTTGGAGAATCTTGTAAATTAGTTCTTATCTCTGGGGTTTTGGCAGCATTGATGAACACCTTGGCAAAGCTATTTCTTATGAGAGCTAATAAGTAGAAAGCAGCCTTTTATCTGTAAAGGAACAGAATTCGTTATTAAACCTTAAAAGGTAGGGGCTGCTGGCTTTGTCTGTGTTTGCTCTTTGGGGACCCGGTTGGGTGAGAACACTAGGTACCTGCTGGTCAGCCTGGAACTTGCAACTTCCTGCCGGCTTCCTCATTGACTTTGGTTGTTGGAAGCCAGCAGGAAATTGCTTCACATAACAACCATGGAAAAGCAATCAGGACGGCAGAGACTTGCTGTCATAAAGTAATGGCAATCCTGCTTTATGATCATATGGTTTAGTGACAGAAATTCTGTTTTCAACTGCCATTGTAAGTCAGGAACTAATTGTATGTCTGATCCTGATAAATAAGGAAATCCTAGTATTATATCCTGAGTATTCCATCCCACCTGAAAACCGTCACAGATCCACTATTAGATCCCATGCAGTTTGCATACTGAGCAAATAGATCGACAGATGATGCTGTTAACATGGCTCTGCATTACATCCTACAACACCTGAATCTCCAAATACCTACGCAAGGGTCATCTTTGTAGACTTCAGTTCAGCATTCAATACCATCATTTCAGACACTCTTTTAAGTAAATTAAACCAACTAGCGGTACCTGAACACACTTGTAAGGGAACCATAAGCTTCCTAACAGACAAGAAGCAGCAGGTGAAGCTAGGCAGAATCACATCCGATACCTATACAATCAGCAAAGGGGCCCCCCAAGGCTGTGTGCTATCTCCACTTCTCTTCTTCCTATATACCAATGACTGCATCTCAAACGATCCATCTGCTAAAATACTAAAGTTTGCTGATGACACAACAGTGATTGGTCTCATTCGAGACAACGATGAATCTGCATACAGACAGGAGGTTATACAACTTGCCTCGTGGTGTAACCGGAACAATCTGGAACTGAACACATGCAAAACCGTAGAAATGGTAGTAGACTTTGGAAGAAACCCTCCCACACTACCACCTCCACTACCACCAACAACAGTAGAGACCTTCAAATTTCTAGGTTCTACTATATCACATGACCTAAAATGGACACCTAACATCAAAAACGTCATCAAAAAAGCACAACAAAGAATGTTCTTTCTCCGAAAACTCAAACTGCCCAAGGAGCTGCTGATACAGTTCTACAGAGGAATTATTGAGTCTATAATCTGCACCTCTATAATTGTCTGGTTTGGTTCTGCAACCCAACAGGACAGACACAGACTTCAGAGGATAATTAGGACGGCAGAAAAAACAATTACTACCCACCTGCCTTCAATTGAGGACCTGTATACTGCACGAGTCAAAAAGAGGGCTGTGAAAATATTCACAGACCCCTCACATCCCGGACATAAACTATTTCAACTCCTTCCCTCAAGACAAGAACAGTTTTTTCCCGAAAGCCATCACTCTGCTAAACAAATAATTCCCTCACCACTGTTCAACTATTACAAAGTCTGCACTACTATTACTGCTAATCTTCTCATCACTCCTTATCACCCATCCCCTCCCACTTGTGATTGTAGGACTGTAACTTTGTTGCTTGTATCCTTACGATTTATACTGACTGTTTCCTAGTATGATTTGATTGTTGATTGTACCCTATGACTATCATTAAGTGTTGTACGTTATGATTCTTGATTCTTAATGAAAGCATCTTTTCCTTATGTATACCGAGAGTATTTACACCAAGACAAATTCCTTGTGTGTTCAATCATATTTGCCAATAAAAGTATTCTATTCTATTCTATTCTGACACATACCATCTTTGGATCCCTAGCCTATGAATGCTTTGAAAAATCCTATAATACATAAAAAGGCAAGATAGTATTGATTCGTAAGTCTGTTTTGGGAAGAGTTTTTAAAAGACAGACTCAACAACTATACTTCTGTTTGTATAATAGTTAATGGAAGAGGTGGAAAGAATAAAATACTTTTTCACTTAACATTATGTAATGCTTTAGGGGAAAATGTTTTCCTACCTGACCTGTTTTATAGTGTCTTGCAAATTGGTTCACCACTCGGTAATCATTTGCAAAGTATTCCATTAAGACAGAAGGAACTTCAGCAAAGTCAGTAGAACACCTTGTACCTATAGAAGATGATATAAAAAAATTAATACAAGGGAAGCTAAAACATTTTTTTTCTGTCTCTCAAAACTTTTCTCAACTTTCCATTTTGCACTCATGCTAAAGCTGTAGTAACTCATTGTCATGTAAATATTTCATTTTATAGTATCACTTTGCTCATTGACAGGAAAGCTAAATTTATACAGTACTCCTACATATTTTCAGCAAATCACAAAGTAAAACAAAATATTTGAACAACTGGGTGAGGCACCTTATGAAGCTGTGAATCACCCCCTTTTATAAACCTAAGCCAGGCTGCAGCAAATCTGGTCTCACTTTAAACATCAAATGTCTAATTGCCTTAACTCTGTGCTTACTTAAAATATCAAACTATGCCTGAGAATTTAATCCTGTCTGCAAATATTATCATCCCCATCTGTCTAATGAGATCACATATCTAACATTAACACTGTTTCCTTTATTGTTTAAGATGTCAATCACTTAAAGAACAGGTTTTTTGCTTTGCTGCTTCTTTTCGACTATTTCATGACACTTGATGATGAAATAATTTCTTTCTATTAAAAATGCCGTTCCTCAAATCAAGTTTTTCCTCTATTATAATTGCCTATGTGCTTCAAACCTTTCCAGAGTGCCTTCAAACCTTTCTGGAGCAGCAAATACAGTATCGCATTCTGCCATTTTCCTCTCACCATCTGGTGAGCTCCCACAGGGAGGGTCTCTTGCGGGTCCCGTCGGCATCTATGTGCCGGCTGGTGACCCTGAGGAATAGGGCCTTCTCTGTGGGGGCGTCTGCTCTCTGGAATGGGTTGCCTCCGGAGTTACGTACAGTCACGGACCTGGGGACCTTCAGGCGTGCCTTGAAAACCTGGCTCTTTGACCAGGCCGGCTTGGGCTGATTTTAGATTTGGGTATTTTAATTTTTATATTACATTTTAGGGTTTAATGGAGGGGTTTTTAATTGTTTTACAGCCAGGGTCTTTAATTTAATTTAGTTTTAACTTTTGTATATTTAATGTTTTTAAATTGTATGGCTGTGCACCGCTCCGAGTCCTTCGGGAGAGGAGCGGTATATTATTATTATTATATAATAATAATAATAATAATAATAATAATAATAATAATAATAATAATAATAATAATAATTTTATTTATTTATTTATTTATTTATTTATTTAACTTTTATACCGCCCTTCTCCCTAGGGACTCAGGGCGGTGTACAGCCAATCTAAAAACCCCAACAATACAAAAGTTAAGAAAAAGATTAAATTAGATTAGGCCGAATAAAAAGCCCACCCCACCCCCTTAAAACCCCCTAATTAAAATTAATGGAGACACATTAAAACCCTCTCTCAGCCCAGGCCGGCCTGCTCGAAAAGCCAGGTCTTCAGCGCGCGCCTGAAGGACCTCAGGTCCATGACGGTACGCAGTTCCGGTGGCAGAGTATTCCAGAGGGCAGGGGCCGCCACAGAGAAGGCCCTACCCCTTGGGACCGCCAGGCGGCACATGGTAGCCGACGGAACTCGGAGAAGGCCCTCCCTGTGTGCTCGCACTGGTCTGCTGGAGATCACCGGTAGGATGCGGTCCTGTAGGTAACCTGGTCCAATGCCATGGATCGCCCTAAAGGTCAGAACCAGAACCTTAAAGCGAACCCGGAAAGCCACTGGCAGCCAATGCAGCTCGCGCAGGAGAGGCGTCACGTGGGCGCTACGTGACGCCCCCATGATCACCCGCGCGGCCGCATTCTGCACCAGTTGGAGTCTCCGGATGCTCCCCGCAGGGAGCCCCATGTAGAGGGCATTACAATAGTCCAGGCGAGAGGTGACCAGGGCCTGAGTGACCGTGCGCAAGGCGTCCCGATCCAGAAAGGGCCGCAACCGGTAGATCCGACGGATCTGATGAAATGCCCCCCTGGAGACGGCCGCGACATGGTGTTCAAGCGACAGCCGCACATCCAGGAGGACTCCCAGATTGCGAGCCCTCTCTGTGGGGGGCAAAATTTCCCCCCCAATAGCCAGCGACGGAGTCAACTGGCTATATCGGGACGCCGGAAACCACAGCCACTCGGTCTTGGATGGGTTGAGCCGGAGCCTGTTCCCGCCCATCCAATCCCGCACGGCCTCCAGGCACCTGGACATAGCCCCCACAGCATCGTTGGGGTGGTCCAGGGTGGAGATGTATAACTGGGTGTCATCTGCATAGAGATGACACTTCACCCCAAGACCACGGATGATCTCGCCCAGCGGTTTCATATAGATGTTGAACAAAAGATAATAAATAAATTATTATTATTAATTAATAATAATAAATTATTATTATTATTATTTTCAAAAATTGTACCCAAAACCTCTTCAGAAAAGGACAGAGTTGGTTTTTGGAGAGGGAATCTCGGAAGATGCGGCATCATAACTTCGAGATGTTATTTCTATCTTGGCTAAGAGCACCCCTGTGGCTGGTGATCTATAGGGCATATAGACTTGATTTTAAACATCCTGTGTGACAGTACACTGTGCACTGTAATTCTTTGTCAGTGTGACATGAGACTTCTAAGATAATCTCTAGGTTAAAGATGTTGGTTGCACTGGAAAGGGTGCCATATTGGCCAAAATGTGTCTGAAGTGTCCAGTACTGTTCTTACTGTTATCAGAAATATGATTACAGCTGGTAATCTAGTTTAAACCTTATCCATCTTACTAAAAAATATTATGAGAAAGACTAGTGTAGGATGACTGTCAAAGTTCAGTATCTATGATACCATACGGAAAAAGCATGTCATATGGAAGATTGAGATGCATGTGTAGGAAAGTAAAAGCTAAGGCATGAATAAACAAAAGAAATAAAAACGAGCTCAGTTTATGCCTGTGAACTCTCTCCAACACTGGAGGTTTTAAAGAGGAGAGGGGACAGCTATTTGTCTGAAATAGTATAGGGTCTCCTGCTTGAGTGGAGTGTGTGGACTAGAACAGGGATCACCCAACCCCCGGGCCATGGACCGGTAGCAGGCGGCAACATGCCAGAAGCCAGGATTTATGAACTTACCTGGATTTATTTAATAAGTAAGACTGTACGTTAGCTGACCCGTGGTGGTACAGTGGTTAAGAATGCAGTTTTACAGGCTAACTCACTACTGAGTGCCATACATTTGATCCTTATTGGCTCAAGGTTGACTCAGCCTTCCATCCTTCCAAATTCAGTAAAATGAGGACCCGGATTGTTGGGGGCAATATGCTGACTCTGTAAACTGCTTAGAGAGGGCTGTAAAGCACCATGAAGCGGTATAAGCAAAAGTGCTATAGCTAAGTGCTATAGCTATTGCTATTAGTTCATTCTGATACCTCTCTGCTACTAAACCTATTTTTAGAAATGGTCAGTGGATGCAGTTGTTTTGTTCCCGCATCAAAACATGTGCCCCGTCATGAACACCTTTATATATCCCCTAATAAAAAAATATGAAACACAGAATGACTAAAAAAGGATTGTGAAGACCTAGTTTGTTTCTTATTCAGACTATAATATTTATACTGCTAGGAATAAGTTTGTATCTAATATAGAACATCATGTTAAGAAGTCAGTATTAAACAAGGAAATTATCTTTCATATGCAACAAGAACCAATATGTAGTGTACACATCATAAAATAGTTGGCTTTTAAATTGATTGCTTACCTGTGACGTGTTGATAACGTGTTCTTCCCAGCATAGAATGCATAGCATGTCCCATTTCATGGAAGAGATTCTCCATCATTCCAGGAGTGAGCAACGTTGGTGAACCATTATTGGATTGAGGTAAACTTAGCATAATGACAACGACAGGAAGTTGATATTCTCCATTTTCTTGCAGTCTGCCTCCACGGATTGTAAAATGACAATCCTATATTAAAAAAACACACGCATACACATACAAACTCTCATAATCACTCTCTATCAGAAATATTCAATATTTTGCCATGTTAATATCTTAGATCTGTTAACAGCACAATTTGTAAGAGTCACAAAATATTTATAATTAACAGACAACAAATAATCAGAGTTGGAAGAGACCTTGTAGGTCATGTAGTCCAACCCGCCGCCCAAGCACTTCTGACAAATGGCAGTCCAATCTCTTCTTGAAAGTCTCAAGTGATGGCGCTCCCACAACTTCCGAGGGCAAGCTGTTCAATTGGTTGATTGTTCTCACTGTCAGAAAGTTTCTCCTTATTTCCAGGTTAAATCTTATTTCTAGGATAATTATAGCATTATCTAAAATTTAAATTTTTGAAATGTATCAGAACTGTTGAATTATACTTATAGACTTGACTAAGCAAAACAAGGCCTTTTGCAGGACTTAAACTTCTACATATTTTATACATTTCTTTTATAGTTTACTTTTAATTTCAACTGAACACCAAATCCCTGAATTAAATTTGAATGAAATTTAATGCACACCTGCCAACCAATATTTAAGTGTGTTGTCTGGGCTTTGGGAGATTACACTTAGATGATGAGTTTATTTTTGAAGGATTATAGAAATTCCTATCTCCACTAAGCATTTCATTCCAATAATATATGAGAATTTCCTAATTAAAGTTCCTTTTGGAAAGCTATGGGGACTTCCAGAACAAAGGAATGAGGAAAGCTCCTTTTATTAGCTTTTTAAGTCAGTCATAGATCCTAAAATGTAAGGCAGTGTAATTTTATACTTTTAAACATTCTTACCAAGAAAGTAATAACTTTGCATAGGACTGTACTATCAGATCTCAGAATGGGACCTGATATGTATGTAGTTACAAAATGGCCAAGACCAAGCAAGAAATATCTAAGATGATAGAGTTATTAAAACATGTAATTAATATAGACAACATTTTATATCTAATGTAATCTAATGTAATCCTCTTTGAAGGAAAAACAGTTTCAACACATTCATTCTGATTTGGAAAAAGTATAGTTTTTAAGATTACAATTAATTTTTAAATTAAACCTTTCCTTGTGCAGCTGTGAGAACATCCTCCAGGTATTACTGAACTACAATTCCCATCAGCCCAAACCAGCCAATACTGAAGAATTATGAAAGTTATAGTTCAGCTACATCTGAAGAGACATAGATTCCTACTTAAATTTTGGTATTATAGAATTCATTAGTTGAGTTATGTCTAACAATATTCAAAGTTGAATGAATATATAAAGAACAATTTATTTTAATTCCAATGTGGATTTTGTTTCAATCACGGAATGCTGTCATTTACAAAAGGCTTATTGGACATTGCTATTTGAAATAGGGTTTTGGCTTCAAATGCCAAAATTTGTCTCTAATATAACAAAAGGAAAAATGAACTTATGCACCATTGGTCTTTCAGAATATGGAAAACTTAAGCTATCTTCTTGGATATGCCTTAAGACAGGAAAATAGGACAACTGTCACAGCCAACTCGCTGCGGGATAACTTAACAATTCAATTTAATTTAAAATAAATAAAAAATTAAATTTTTGCCCTTCACATTTTGTTCTGTCGCTCCTTTTCCATCCTTTCTTTAATGATTCTATTCCACCATTTCTTTGATATTAGTGTAACTCTTGTCCCGCAGTGAATTGTCCTACAGCGAGTTGGCTGTGGAGAGTTAACCAGGGCGAATTAGCCGTGGTGAATTACCATATACCCTAAGACAGAGGTCCCCAACTCCTGGTCCATGGACTGGCACTGGTCCACGGCATGCCAGAAACTGAGCTGCGCAAACAAGCAAAGCTCCATCTGTGGGATGCAGGCAGCACACGAAACCACACCCCCTCCAGTCCATGGAAAAACCTCTCTCCGCACAACCGATGCCTGGCTGGGGGCCACTGCCTTAAGAGAACATAGCCAGTGGCCAAAATATTCTGTATACACTAAAATGAAGAAAGGACTTTTAATTGTGTGACATTAAATCACAAAAGAATTAAACATGAAAGCATTCTTTCCCCAAAAGCTCGAAGTGATGGCTTTTGTTATTCCTTCATTTAAGGCTATATTAAATGTTTTATTAAGTTGTTTCCAAAACAATGGTCACTAGAAGTCATCATCTTTTTAGACCATAATTCAGGAACTGATCACCCTGGCAATTCTAGATGTCTGAGGTGGCACAGAAGGAATTTGAAAGTGATCTACTTCTAACGCAGGAGGCATCAAAAAAGGAAGGTGGTGTATTCTGAGTCTAAATCAACTGCACTATTTTTATATTCTTAAACATGATGTTGCAAAAATACAAAAAAAATATTGGTTTTTATGTAACTCAGGTTTTTTTAACTAAATGTACTTCAATTTAAATGGCATATCCTTGATTTGCTCTGAATAATCAAATATATTTTATATTTTACCATGTATTAATTTTTTAATTTTGGAGATAAATTTCAAAGTTTATGTTGATGTTAAAAAGATTACCTGATGAGGCTTGTCTGGCCTTTGAAAAAAGTCACAGTAAATATATCCCAACAATCCTTCTTGTTCATGGACAACTGCCTAAAAATAAAACGTGAAAGTTGAAAAATTTGCCACGTGGTGAGTGCTGATAATTTCATACCAACATCTAAATATAAAAACTGCCTAACTGCATTCCACATTTGATTTTCATCTAATAATGGAGGCAAGTTGAAGACAGAATCAGTCTGAATTAGTTTTGTCATATGAGCTCTTAGTGGAGTCGTAGCTGCTCTCAAACACCATCTCAGTGATTGCTAGAGCTTAAAGTCTATAAATACATATGAATTTACTAACTCTGACTGGTGTTTTTTTCCCCTCAATCACAGATTTAACACTGAGTTTCATTTCCATAATTTATCCAAGTCCTACTTAAATTAAATAAATTATGATTGATGAAACAGAATATCAGCAAGATCAAAGCAGAACTAACTTAGAGAAGATTCAACTCATGTAGTGGAGAAAGATTATTATTTTTATTCTTACTTACTAGATGTAGTATGTTTAATGCTTTTATCTCTTAACTTCGAGGCATTTAGAAATTAAATCTCTTACCAGTTTACGAACATCCTCACACCACACTTCACCCTTCTCAGGCTGTTCAGCATAGAGAGAGATTCCTAGAAGCTTATTGAACAAAATGTTCAGCCCATCCATACATGCTCCAAGAGAGAAAAAGGGACAATATAGACTTGGTTCAATATTATACCTAAAACATCCAAAAAGAACATGTGTTACCAAAGAAACAAGGTGTTCCACTTAAATACATCACCAACTGGGTGACTTTCGGTCAGTCACTCTCTTTTAGTTCAACCTACTTCACAGGGTTCTTTTTGTGGGTAAAATAGGAGGTGGAAGGTGTGTTGGATATGTTCATTGCCTTGAGTTGTCAATAAATAAAATAAAAATAAAATAAACTGCTATCTCATATACATTGATATATGTATATATGCATTTGTTAGCAAGACTGGAATTTTATGCAAATTGCTAGGCTTCTGCCCCAAATGTAAATTATATATGAAAAAGATGTTTTAGACAATTGTATTTCCACTGCTCTCTATGCTTATTTGACTCACATCAATGGATATTCCTCCCGAAGCAAAGAAAGTCAACAGCCTATTGACTTCATTCTGGACGTTACCACTGGTTGTGAGAAGTGAGGCGAGAATAGCTGGATGATGGACTCATACAACATTAGACTCATCATGCATTAGGCATGATGTCAGATCAGAATAGTTACATAAAACCTAATAAGCACATTCAGAAATATTAGTAGAGTCTACAATATATTTGGTTGTCAATATATTGATTATGCCATACGAAGTAAGATGACTTGATGGTAGGAAACTATCAGTGTTGAGGATATAGCAAACAATGTAAGGATATAGTAACGTTACAAAAGACAGTTAGAAGACTGGCAAAATGCATCTACAAAGACTAACTGGCAGTCAGAAAGTATGATGAAAACTTTTTAATTTCACAAATTTTGGATAAATTCAACCACAGTTTCAATTGGCAATCTGATAATATCCAAAAATGCTAGGGAATTCCTGGAAGTTTGGCATTTTAGTCATATCATTTATCCCTAGACACATAAAGTCCATTTAAAAGATACAATCAAAAGTCTTTAATTTTTTTAAAAAAACGTATGTGGCAGCCCATGTTACTTGCATAAATCCAGGTGGCTAATGAACCCGTTCATAAGAATAATGTATAATCCCTGTGATCAAAACAAAAGGCATAGTTAAATTAATCCAATACATTCGGGTGGTTTTACAAATGCTTCCTGGGAGCCTTAACTAATTATTCCCAAAATACTGAGCAGAATATTCTTTTCCACCTTCTCTCTAACGTTCCTGCTTATCTTTATCTTTCTTTCTGGGCTTGCAGGCCTTACAAAAGAACTATGGACCACAGCCATCCATTAAGCTTTGGTGATCCATCTGAAGCCTGGAAGAATTTTGAGAATCAAAGTGACATTCAAGCCTTGTTACGGCATGCCAGCTTCCTAATATAAATGTAATATAATTATTGTTGATAGTGTAGGTATATTGTATTATATTGTAATATATTGTGTTGTAATATATTGTTTGCTTTTTAGAGCAGATTTTGCAATTTACATCAGAAGTAACATTTAGACTAATATATCACCTAAACAACTGAATAGGAAACTTTTTATTGTGTGATAGCCCAACATACATAGCAATAAAGCTGATAAATGAAAGAGAACATTGGTTTATTTGAACTGAAATCCTGATTCACATTAAAAGTTTGTAGGACTGGGGAGATTTGTGAAGGGGAGATAATCCAAGGATTTCAGTTTGGCTCAATAACATTTTTATAGGCAAGAAATCAGGTCAACTGGTCCAATGAAGTAAGTAAAGTTTGTTCATTATTCTTCATGAACAGCACGATTCAAACATTAAAGACTGTACTACTAAAGGGCAATAATTTTGGTGGGCTATGATAAACAATTATATCACAGCCTGTATGCTTTCAGTGGTTTAAACAAAATACTGGCATATAAAATTACTTTCAATCAGATTGAACATTTGGGGAAAATATGTTGCGTATGACTGCCATCAACTTCACTGAATGGGTTTTTGATAGCCTTAACAATTACGAAAATTATTATGTTTAAATATCTATTACAAATTATTCAGCTGAAATGCCATGTGGCATTCATGAACCACAGTAAGGATTCTGTATTGTGTTGTCAATAACATAATAAAACTTTAGGTAAAGGGTGTTCCATTGAGGGGGGATTTACCACAGAGATCCTTTCATTTTTGCCCACATTCTTGAGGATGGGAGGTTCCTCAATATACTTTCTCTAAGAGATCCTGATCACACAAGTCAGTTTTGGCCACAGAATTGCCTCATCTTAGGCTAAGATATTGGATTTAACTCACAATCACCCATGGCTTTGTGGTTAAGACACACTTTGAAGCAATCTTTTCCACCGTCCAAGATCTACGGTATATTATACTACATATCCATTTCATGAACTCACTCACTCTCTCGTCAGACTGCATCCTTAAACAGTCTTAAGAGATAATCAATGTCTAAGATCTTTAAATCTACAATATTTACTATGTAGAATCTATGTGTACATGTATACATGCATTTTTCCTCATTTATAAACAAAATCTGAATATATTTTTCAAAATTCAGCAAAATGCATACTTAGCTACCATTTTAATAGTTGAAATAATACAGACCACCCAAAATTGATCACCTAGACCTGCAGCGTGCCTTCAACCAACTAAGTTTAATTTGATGTTTGAGACTTCTAAATAAGCAAACATAGGAAACCCTACTCGACTACATGGGATTTATTCCTAAACATACAAATTACAGCCTTACTAAAAAATATAGTCTATCAAAAGCGTGTGAATTGTATCCTCACGTGCTTTTTCAATCAAGACTGGAAATTAGCTAGTCCATGCATAGACCAATCCTAATTGATTTATAACTATGTCTTAATATGTCCTGTAGGGCTTATTTCCAAGTATTTATATACAAGATTGGAGCCTTATAGCAAACTCCTGAACAGGTTTAACTAAAATTAAGTCCTATGCTAATAATTTACAATCTAAAATCCAATAGATGAGAATATATGTATATTCTCAGTCCCTGTTTTTATACAATAGCTTGCCCTGCCAGTGTTGGTAGGGTGTAGTTTTCTCCTTGTAGTTCCTTGATTAGGATATTGTTTTCTGCTTGTTTGTCTGGTATTAATCCCCACTTATCTGGGTGTTGGCTGCTGTGGAGAGGATGTGTTCTGGTCTTTTTGTTTTCTTAACTTTTTTAGTGTGCATTTTGAATGAAGTGTAAATTTGATTTATCTCTATGTGTCTATGGATAGCTGATCCATCTGAATGCCAAACTTCCAGGAATTCATTTGCATTTTTTGTTTAGCTTGGACTAGGATTCTTAGTTTCTCAGTTGAAACTCTTGTTGAATCTGTATATGTGTTGGAAGATTAAAGAGTTTTCATTATTTCTGGGATTCAAATTCTAAAGCCTCATATTGCCTGTTTCTGGTACAAGAATATACACGTCTTAATTAATTAGAAATGATCTAGCAATTTAAAAAAATATATGTAGCAAAGCAAACTTATTTTTCCCAAGAGTTTTATTTTTTTTAAAGTCATTTATTAATTTAATCGCATTACTTCAGCTTATATCCTACTCTGAAAACCCAAAGAAGTTTACAATTACAGTATTATATTAAAATACACAAAATTAATGGTATAAACTTAAACAACAAAAAGTCCCTAATGTGTCATCATCTGGACCGCAAAAACCTTCAGATACCTCAAAATGCCTCTCTGAAGAACCCTATTTCAAGTTTCTTCAAAACTACAGTACTAAGGGGATTTTAATATAGAGAGTAGAAGCAATGGTATCACAGACCATTATTAAAAATACAGTTCTAAGTAGAATTCAAATTACACTGATACTAGGTGATAGTAAAGCTAAAAGACTGCTCATCCAAAATAAAACTTTACAGTTGTGAAAAAAACAGTGAAATTTAGGCAAGAACTCCCCCTAGTGTTAAAATATCTGAAAATGCTATTGTTGTATTCATAAAGTTAGGCTGGAAAGATTTTGCTGTATCCGATAAGAAGATTTATCTGTTTCCTTGTCCTTCCAAAATAATTCACTGCAATTATAGGATCCTCTAAACTGACTTTCAAGATAACTAAAGTGGTTATTGGAAAATTTCTCTGCTCTTTGGTTCCAATTTAAGATATTGATGTGGAAAAATATCTTATTTGGGCAGGAAGAACCCAAAAAAGGAGTTATCAGAGAGTGAACCTAATCTTTCATGCCTAACGACTCTTCATAATAACTAAAAAACTAGAGAGGTTAAGAGAAAGATCGAATGCTTACCTCTCAGCACGCAAGATACCACTAAGATATGGGTGATCCCAAGGCATTAATTTCTGAAAATGAAAGAAACCAAATTTTGAAACACTAACAACAGTATTTTAGCAAGTATCACATTGGTGGTTAACTTATTTTGAATTATATTATAATATACAGTACTTTACTTAGTTGTGCTTCTGAAAGCTTTGACCATATTTTTGAAAACACATGCTATTAAAGTTATAAAAACTGAACAATTTTTCAAGTCTGATCTCATTCTTCTCAACTTGTATCAACCCTGAACAGGTTTAACTTAAGATACCAAATTATATTTTCTATCTTAATTTTTTATTTGTTATGTGGAAAACAGCATCTATCATTCAGCATTTTATTTCTTAAAAATATTAATCCTGAAACCAAATATTGAAATGACATGAATACAAAACAAAAAGGATAGTTACATCAAGTCAATTTATTGTTGGAATTATTAAAAATATTTTTCAAATTAAGGTTCAACTTAAGATTAGTTTAAGGGAGAAAAATGTATCACTTACTGATTTGAAAGGATATAGTTTCATTTTCATACCTTCCATCATTTCAAAATCCTTTTGAGTGCTACAAAACAAGTGTATAATTAACTTTTCTTTAAATAGTTTTAATAATTAATTAACTATTTAATATAATATAATTTTAATTAATTTGTATAATTCAAGCAAAAACAGAATAAAGACAGAGAAATGCAATTTCTTCATTTCTTAGGATTGTTCTAGTAACATATAATACTAAGAAATTATATGGGAATTTTTCCTTCTTCCATTAGAAGATAATTAAGATGTCAGAAATTACTTATCATTGTCTAGGACAGAGCCTGAGTGACTCAAGATCACTTAGCTGGCTTTGTGCCTAAGGCAGGACTAGAACTCAGTTCTAGCTGATATATTAATATTACAACAAGATGGCTGTATAAATGTTTATATTTAACATCTTTTAAAATGGTTTAATATTTTAATCAAGATTTTAAAAACTAGTAAGAAACCCATAAAGACATTTAAAGTCCTATTAGTATAAAATTATAAAAAGAAATTTGCCTTGATACAAGTGGAAATTGCTTTCTTAATTAATAAAATTAAATTTGAAAAAAAGACTCACCGGCTGAATAATTTATCTGAAAGCTTTGTCAGAAACTGCATTACTGTCTCTAAAAAAAGAAGTATAAGAAACTTTTAAGAAGTAACAACACAACTTTATCTAAAATAAATATATTTACTAAACTGCCTATGGTGAAAAACCGAATTAAAATAATACTGAAAAAGGCTGAATACATTAGTAATCAGTATTTCAGTACCAAAATTGCTATAAGCAATACTAAAACTAAAAATATAATGGTATATAAATGCAAATCTCCGAAGATAACAAAGGTGGTTTTGAGCCTTGTGGAGAAATAAAATGGGCACAACTTAATAAATAGTGATGTTTAACACTGCGTACAAGATGAAAACCTGGTTATGATAGTTTTTGCTTGCCAGCTGCCTTATTCTGCAATCGTTTGATGTTACAAGGGTGCTGTTGCCTTTTAGCCTGGCATCAGACATGACTGAAGGGAAGAGGGTTTTTCCATGGAACAGGAAACTTAAACCCTGACTTCTAGGGAGAAAAAGTGTCAACCCTGTCGCATGATAGTAATTTACAGTCAGTACATGTCCTATGTTTGATGTGTTGTTTTTCTTTTTATTTCCCTTTGCCGAAAGTTTGGAGAGGAAACAATTACAAGAGAGAAGCAGGCACACTATAGATAATATGCAACAAAAGCAATGTGCTGGCAGTTGCTAGCATGTTACACAAACAGACCATTTTGTGAAGTGGGGGGGGGGGAAGAACTTGTGCAATGTGCTCACGACTGCTGGTCCCAGTCGATTACTTTTGACATATCCTTTCCTTGCGTGTCTGCTTTACTCTCTTGTAATCCCTTTTTCTCCATTGAATGTAATATGTAAACATTCTTTTCTTGTTAATTATCCCAGCTTCAGGACAAGCGTTCCAAAGGTGAGGGGAGCAGTTAGAAGGCAAACCAAAAAACAAAGATGTGAAATTGTTTAATCTTGTCAGTTTTGAGTTGGAAAGCACAGAGGTGGAGTTAGCATCTATTGTGCTAAGGGATAGAGATGCCAGTGCCAATTGTGGTTGCTAAACATGGACTACCTGTATTAGTAATTAAACCAAAACAGGGAAACTTCAGCATTAAATTAGACTATTCACTGGAAACTATACATATAAAAAGAGTAATCTTAATATGTATCAGTGATCGTGCAAAATATTAATAATCAACAAAGTACAGAACAATAAAAGTGCTTCCATTTAATTGACACTTTAATTATTTAATTATTGACACTTGGTTATTTAGGATTTGTTTCTGTAAAGATCGAATTAACTTGTAGTGTTGATCATAGTAGGCTGAGGTAGCAATACACTCTAGCAAAAAGTTTAAAAACTTTTAGAAGATTACAAAATGCAATCATTATAATCATTATATTGCAAGCAAAAAGCTGGTCCCAATTCAATGCAGTAGTTTGCATAGCTAGCACTGGCTCTCATCTCTTCCTTCCCTTTCAGTGCAAAGATGCATTTACCTGGGGTTTGGGCCATTGTTCCTTGAAGAGCTCGATGAGCAAATGTATCATAGCCAACTAACTGAGCCAGATTATTTCTACTGGCAAGCAGTTCATCTAAACATTGCAGTTGCTGATCATTTGGATATAGAAAAACTTTGTAGGCAACTTCACGTACCTAGTATTAACAACAATAAAAGCAATGAATATATACACACACATAATTAAAACCAAAATAAATGATAGTAAAAAAACTGATAGTTAAAATATCATCACCATGTATAAAAAGGCTTTTATATTAGAGGAACTCTAAAAAAATAAAAGAGTTTACAACTGTGCCCTCAATTTGTTGACCTCAATTGTCAGATTTCAGATACAATGCCCATCTGCGCTCTCTCTAACAATGAACTACTTCTTTATTATAGAATGAAAAGACCGATCAACATTATTCCATATGACAAACTAAGACTATTTTTATATGTGTATCTTGTATTTTTCCTCCTTTTTTTGTATTTATTAGGTAAAGGATAAAGGTTCTCCTCGCACATTAGTGCTAGTAATTTCCGACTCTAGGGGGCGGTGCTCATCTCAGTTACAAAGCCGGAGAGCCAGCGCTGTTTGAAGACGTCTCCCTGGTCATGTGGTTGGCATGACTAAAGGCCAAAGGTGCACAGAACACTGTTACCTTCCTACCAAAGTGGTCCCTATTTTTCTACTTGCATTTTTACATGCTTTTAAATTGCTAGGTTGGCAGAAGCTGGGACAAGTAACGAGAGCTCACTCCGTTATGCAGTGCTAGGGATTCGAACCGCCAAATTGCTGATCTTTCTGTATTTATTACAAAGTACCTATTTGGCCGTGTCACAGAGTCTTTTAAACTATACCTCTGCATAGTTTAATTTGGTGGGTTCAAGACACCAAAATCATTAATAACACAAGTCCTTAAACAACACACTTAAGAGCTCACCTACTGTTGCTCACTATTCTCCACTCTTCTCCACTGCTGCTACTACTCCTGCTATTCCAACTAATATTTCTTGTAAGTAATAAAATTGAACGCCACCCTGTCCACTTTATACACTATAGCAGATGTAAATCTGCAGTTCTCCATATGTAATCTGAATATGCCTCACTTCAAGTTACACAAAATATTTTCTTCCTGGTTCTACTACTTAGATGATTTATTTTGCTCCATTTAAAAAGGTACATTGTAAAGATGACCACTTATAAAGCTATTCATATGCATTGCTAAACAATTATACAAACCATATTGGGCTGTAATATATTTTATGCATATATACCAAATCATCTGGACTGTCTGCACTGAGACAACTGATTTGGGCAAAACTGCCTTCAACTGCAAAGTTATGGCGAATGTGTTCTGGTAACACATGCTTCTCAATCTTGTTTGGAAGATGAGACCCCAGGAGAAATTCATTACATAAATCCAAAATGTTGACATTAAGATTTACTGCATTCTTGCGCTGCAAAAAAGCAAAAAACATAAAATAGATGTTTTTTCCATACATTTCATAATAGGTAAATATATTAAAATATTTACAGAAAACATTGAAAATAGTAACATCCATAAATTCCACCAGAAATTAATACTATGTGCCTGTTGATGGCCGATTTGTAAACTATAGCCTAATCAAGGAACCACCAATGTTGACAGGGCAAGCCACTACTACATAAAATCCTTTCTAGCACTGATGGCATTGCCTAGTTTGGTAATGGAAGTCTGCAAGAAAGCATAATATTTAACTTATCTACACAAGACAACTAATGGATCCAACTGGTTTCTAGCAAATGCTTGGGGTATAACACGTGTGTTGCGAGAACAGCTATAAAGGCTATTTCAGAATGATGGTTATTACCTATAGAGCCCTTTATGGGTTGGGCCCTCATGATTTTCAGGCAATATGCACACCCAGACAATAAGCACATCCAATAGAAGTTGGTCAAAAATGAGGAAATTTTTCTTGGTGGCAACACTGTCACTTTGGAACTGCTTGCATCCCATGTTTGTAACCTATTCAGAGTCACCTTGTGGTGAGATGGGTAGCAAATAAATTTAATAGACAAAATAAACTAATAGATAAAATCAGGATTGTCCCCACTCAATTAAAATTTAAAATTTATTCTGCGGGATGACAAATAGAGTTGATGGCAGTATGAAGATATACAACATGTTTCTTTTTAATTGGCTGTTTTTTAATTATTGCAAGCTACCTAGTTAAAGAATATGTGGCATCAAAATGACTGCCTACTTTAACTTTTTGTAAATAATAAATACCTGTTCTTCATTCAAATGAATACCACTGATCTCAAAATCAAACATGAAAAGTTCTGCCACTCGCCTAAAAGAATAAAATTCCATTGTCAGAAAATAATGTCAAACAAATAATAATATAAACCAAATGTTACAAATCAAATACTAAGAAATGAATTTAAGACATGCAGGTACAAAAATTATTACATCCAACAAGGCTTACATAAGGTAAGCAGCTACATACTGCAGCCTACTTGTTTCTTTATTCATAGTATCATATGAAAAGACAAAGATGTGTACAATTTGTGCTATTATTTAATTACTTTATTTAATAGAAATTCATTTAAAATTAAGACACGTGCCCCTTCAGTTTTATGACTATATATTTAGAAATATATCACAGCAAGTAAATATTGCTTGTTTTAAGTTAGCATGCAATCTTAGTTATCAGGAAAATTATATAGTTACTAGAGAAATACTGCAAATAGATGCCAGATAACTAACACAATAATATTATTTTTAATTCATTGACTGACAGATGATGCTGGAAACAAATAATCATATATATGTATCCACCTTTTAGATAATGGAATATAATTCTTTATATATCTTAGTAAATAGGACAATAAAGTAATTTAAATTCAAAAGAGAAGAGATTATTCAAAGCACAAATAAGCACAACCTTTCATCTATCAGCTCTTCCTTAATCATTTTCCCTGTGATCACATGATGATCCCAAGAAAAGACGTAACTTTTTAAGAACTTGCAAGCAGATATGACACATCCATCCACACTCAGAATCACCTTTTCCTCTTCAAAATCAAGACTGCTGCATGTTTTATCTTATTCAATTACACCCCTGTAGCACAAGCCACTTTTTAAACAATTAAAAAGAAACTAGATCTGCCAAAAACTAAAGGCAACCATAGTTTGTGAATCAAACAAAATGCATTATTTCATTTGATCTGTGTGTACATGCCCATATATGTGTACTATTTCCTTGTCTTGTTGGTGAAATTTTTATACTATGTTGAGTATAGTCTTAGTCAATTATGGTAAAAAGCATACAGAAAAGGGAATACAAAAACAAAATGCCAATCCTGCCTCCAGAAATAAAAGAAAGAAACAACAAATAATTTAAGCAGTCCAGAATAATCAAGAATGCCAAATATGATGAACAAGAGGCAAGTTTTCAAAGGTTTCTTTGTAATTGGAAGGTTTTGAAAGGTCATTAAATGATGCTGTTGAAGAAAGGAACAGCTATCAAAGGAGAAAAATGGAAATAATGGGGATATCAATGCAAATAATAACACTTGAAAATATCAGATTCCATTGTTTGTAAAAATGCTTCAAGACTGGAATAAATAATGCACTCATAGATATCACACAAACTGAAACAAATTCACAATATGTTCCACAGTAACATGCGTGCTGATCTAGTGGAATATAGTATTCCATATTATACTTTGAACATTACAAAAAAATTCTTACTGTAACAATTAAAATGTACCTTGTTTCAGGGTCAAGAGAATCCATAACATCTTTATCAATTAACAATCTTCTCAGACTCTGACATAAATCTACATTCGTGTTTAATCTAGAAATATAAAAAATAGATATAGCCAATATTACATTTACAATTAGTTATTACTAGTTTCTGTATTTTCTGTCATGTTTTATAAACTTATTCAGCTTCAGAAAAAGTTATCACTGACACAGCCAGCAGAAAGAAGACAGCAAAAGCAATGTACATCACAAATACTTTTTTTTCCCAGCATATCCCAAGGTATGTAAGTAACTTATTAAAATGGTAAACAAGGCAAGAGGAAATATAATCCTAGAGTGATTCCAATCTTGGACATTAATGTGGAATTGCCATATTTTATACACTCACTTTTTACAGAACATCTGCACAACATTTTCATCCAATTATTCCATTACTGCCTTTCTGTGTTTTCTCTGTGAGTTTTCCCCAAAAAATTTGAGGTGAGGAAAAATATGGCTTTTGTGGAGGCAGGGGCAAGATCACAGAATGTAAGGGATACAGACCACTTTACTCTTTTATCCCCTCTTCCTCTCTCTCCCTGGGCTGGGTTTCAGTAAACTAGTATACATGTAATGGTAAGATAGAACTGTGTTTTATACAACTTAGAGGTCTGGTTCACATATGACTTTAAGGCATAATGGATTGTTTCACATATTTCAAAAAATAAAAATAACTCGTATTTGTTGCAAATCACTGGGTGAAACAATACAAGAATTGATTAATCTGACAAGTAAGCTTATAACCATCAACATTTTTTCAATCGGTGGATGCAGTTTCAAGAAACATATATTAGCTCTTCATTATAAAGACCTATAATTTCACCATGGCTTTTCTTTAGAAATATTTTTTCCTAGTAGACTAGACTTTACTTCATGGGAATAAATTAGAATACCTTGCTATTGATTAGTGACTAGTAGAGGCACACATTCTACCTTGAGTCAACCTCAATGATTATAGAATACATTAAAAAATGTATAAGAATACTTCCTGCTGTACTGCCAGGCATAAGCAATCAGAATCATTCATGAATAGATTCAGGCTGTAACCAAGCAGGTAGGCCCTTGCTTCAACCCTTCCCTGCAATCTAGCTGGCAATTCCCTAAAAGTTTATTCATCCTAATATTAAATAAGTTTGACCCTGCTTAGCATTTTTTAAAACTCAGGCAATGTTGTTACGTGATATTTCCTGTTATTGATCGCTACAGCTCAGATTAACCAGACAAATCAGTTCTTCCCAATCTGAGCACCTTTCAGCTACACAGAACTCAATTCCAAGAATTCTGGCTAGGAATGTGGGGAGCAGAAGTTCATACATCTGGAAAATAATTGTGGAAGGTTAATACAAACTTTAAAATATTGAAAAAAAGCATACTTTTCTACCATAGTACCAATGCTTCTGCAGGCTTCCTCAGCAGCTTCCCTGAAAGCAGGATCAGGATGGGCTATTTTCACAAAATCAGCCTGTTATAGTAAAAAAAAGTATGAAAGCACAAACTATGAGAAATATTGCATTAGCAATTGCAGAAAATCTTACTAACTGCATAAATATTTCACATGATTTGAAATATTTATAGACATGTGTTTTCAAAGAGTTATAAATTAAAATTGCTCCTTACTTTAATATTTCTTGAAGAAAAAATATGTAGATACATTGAGAGTTTTAAGGATGGATTATATGTAAGATCAGGAAATGTTCTAAATACTGATAACATATACATGCAACAGATAACAAGTTCCAATGTATATATATGTATTATTTAAAAAATCTGAAAAAAGGTTGTAGAGGACAACATTTATGGGCCCACCAGTGAAAACCATGTCATGTGGAAGACTAAAACTTGGAATGTAAGAGAAATAAATAAATGGTAAAGAGCATGAATGAATAAATGAATGAGATGTGTTGTGCATTTGTGAAATTAAGAAACAGAATTAATAACAGATTTGATGAACATAATATGATATAATGCATTAGCATTGATCTTTTCATGCAAACAGTTATAGAGATTAATCTTCCAATAAAAAGGAATGGGAAATAAACATAAAGAAATGTGAACAATGCTTGAAATACAGTGTCTGGCATCACACTAATAGAAAGAATTAAAATAACATTCTAGGTGGAATGATGGGATAAGAACAATAATGCATAGAAAAGATGCATTACTAAAACTGAAGACAGGAGAAAGTGATTGCATCATGTGTACAACAAAAAAAGGCAAAGAATATCATCAAAAAAACAAGGAATGGGTAAGATTAAAAGAGGCACCAAATATGCAAAATAGAAACATTGTCTAAGAAGAATAAAATTAAAACAAATCAGTGGTGGGATTCAAATTTTTTTACTATTGGTTTTGTGGACGTGGCTTGGTGGGCGTGGCAAGGGAAGGATAGTGTAAAATCTCTAGTCAGAGGTGGTATTTACTGGTTCACCGAACTTCTCAAAATTTCCGCTACTGGTTCTCCAGAACTGGTCAGAACCTGCTGAATACCATCTCTGAAACAAATGCTATGTTAGTGCCCAAGAAAAGTCATAAAAACAACTCACAAATTCTTTGAGAATGCTGAAAAAAGATAAGCCTGAAATTATAGATGGTGTAATTAGAGGGATGTTAGTTGTTAAATCTATATATATATATAAAAGCGAAATACCACTCAAGCATCATCACAAAACCTCCAGAACTGTAAATCCTACAAACTTGAAATTTGGCACATATATTCCTCTTGGCATCCAGGTGCTCATTAAGAAAGGATTTTTCAAAATGACCATCAGAGCACTAGTATTTCGTATATTATTATTAACACGCTCTGATGCTAAGGAGTTCTACTCTCCCTCCCAGCCTGAAAAGAAATCTGTTCCAAATGCAAAACACAAGCAGAGGAGTTTCAGTTTCAGAGCAGCAATCAGCTTTAGTACAGAACAGTTGAGCTAAGCCATGCCCAGACTCCTTGCTGTCTCCTTGCTCCCACAGCAAATACTGTTTCAGTTTCCATGTTTCAGTTTCCAATCAGCCCTTAACTGTCTCACACACTGACAGGACAATAGCCAGATGAATACCAATGGATGCTGGTAGGCAGAGGCACATTTCCCCCCCCTTATTTGCCTCCCCAAAAACTAAGCCCGATCACATACTTTCATAGTGAAGCACGGGTATGGAGTTAGTGTTAAAATATAGATATGTCTGCTTAAAGAGCAGCAATGTGATGTGTACATTCGTGTCTCAACCCTGGAAGAACGCCATTATTTGCGGGATGCAGGCAGCATGTGAAACCACGCCCCCACGCCCCCTCGGATCCACGGAAAAACCTCTAAATCAGGATGACCAAGAATAGATGGGTGCTGAACAAAAATGTTCTGAAAACAGAAGTGAATGATCACTGTGCAAGAACTACATTGGGGTGATTTGATTACATAGGAAAAAAATGAATGAAACCTTCCATAGAAGCATGGGTTTATACACTACTTTATAATTATAATTCATGTTACATTTCAGAAAATTATAGAATTCAAATTAACCTAGAAATATACCAATATCAATGGATTGACATAACACCATTTCAAAGATGTATTATTGCCTTACCAGATCCGCTACTCTGCATAAAGCATCGGAGAGCTGATCAAAAATTATCACAATCTCTTCCCCAGGAGGTGTAATGCATGCTTTCTGGACCAGTTGTTCTGCTTCTTGCAATGAGTTTTTTTGAGCTTCTTGAAATCCTTCTGGACAATTAAGTTCTGGTACACCAAACAGACCCTAAACCATAGAAAAGAACATTAGCAACATATTTTTTAAATATAATATTCTATTCTACAATAATTTTAGAAATTGAATAGGGTGAACCAAAATCCTATTGACAATGTAACTTTGCCAGATAAATAACTTTACAGTAATATGAACCAAAAGGATAATTACATCAAGTGCAACTCTTTTGCACATTTTCCTAAATTCTCAATCAATTTTGATTTGGAGCCTAAATTATTTTTGCAGCATCTAAATCTGAAAAATTAAGTGTTTGTTCATTTGGATTGTTCCACTAAATTTCACATAAATCTTTCCCAGCATAACTAGTCCTCATAACTCCAATCCAAAGATCAGAATTATAAGACTATCATGTCTCGAGTGTTGAGATACAAGCCAAAACAGACTTATGCTCATAGTAAATGTCTACTGACAAATAGGAATTAAAAATGAAATCTGCAAATCAGAAGTTTGTCTTCCATTCTCACACAGTATTCTACATTTATATACATTTATATTTTTTGCAGTTGAAATATGGTATCCTACTTCTTACACTTCTCTCTCTATTCTGTTCCTTGATAATTTCCCCATTTATTGTCAATATTCAGCCACTGACATACAGTATATTCATTTTTTACTGGATTCTTCTCCTCCTAACCTTAGTTTTTTTCTTATTTTTTTTTGCAAAACTTGGTGTCTCTTAAAACTGCTTGTTTTTTTTTATCCAGATATTCTCTTTTATATCTGGATGCTTACTTAAAAAATTCAAATGGTTGCTAATAATTAATCAATTGTTAACTACCTTTGAAACTGTAATTTTATTTATATGAATAATAATAAACTACCAATCTCTGGTCATTAAGTGAATTACCTGCAGTCATTAAGTGGAACTTGTGATTTACTGCTGGCTTCTCCAATGATTTTGCTTATTGGAAGCTTGTTATGAAGCCCCAAAATGGAGATGTACTATGAAGCTAACCACCTAATTGGCTCCCCAAACTCAGCAGTGGAAAATTGTGATAGGTTAATTTAGATTTTAAGGTAAAGATAAAGATTCCCCTCACACATATGTGCTAGTCGTTTCCGGCTCTAGGAGTCGGTGCTCATCTCTGTTATAAAGCCAGCGCTGTCTGAAGACGTCTCCGTGGTCATGTGACTGGCATGACTAAATGTCGAAGGCGCACAATGTTGAGAACAATGGACAGTAACAAAGGACAGAAAATCAGCTGTTGCAACTCTGAGCAATAATTAAGGAGAAAATATTTTGTCCCACACATTCCAAAAATCTGAACTGAGATCTCTGGAGAAAGTGAAAGAAATTATTAACTTTTTTCTTTGCTTCTTCCAACAATTTTTCAGGCATGTCCATAAATGAGTACGTGTGTGGGATAAATGTACTTTGTCATTTACAAATATGTAACTTTGGATCTTTTTCCTCAATAAATAAATGAACAAGCATAATCTTTTGACTAATTAGTTCAATTGGCCTAATTTATTTAGTTTTGGGACTTGTGTGGAGAAAGGGTTTCAAAAGGGTTCACAAACATTTAAGCACTCCTGTAGCAGTGGCTACCTGCTTGAAAGTGATATTATATGACAATTTGTAAAATAAAGGGTGATAGTATATTGTCATAAATTGTTTCAATTTAGCTTTCCCCAAAGCTAAGAACCAGAACCTAGCCTCTACCCAGAACACTACAAAATGGTCTTTAGCATCCTTGAGCAACCTGGGCATCCTCCAGAAGTTATTTTTAATCCCCAGAATCCCCTAACATAACCAAAGCCAAGAATTAATCTGATGAGATTCAGATTAGGGTTGGCTGTTTTAAGTTCCGGAAAAGCAGATTCCAGTGTACCTTGGGAAGAACTTTATAAACCAAGTCCAATCCATTATTTTAGGAGATTATATGTCAGGACAGCTTTCATTCTTCACTTGTCAGCAGATTGGGCTACCAATCGTTTTAAAATATGTTCCCCAAAGAGAGCCAGCCTGGTATAATGGTAAAGGTGCGGGCCTAAAAACTAGGAAATGGTGAGTTCTTAATCCTGCCTTAGGTATGAAAGCCCACTGGGGGACTTCAGGTCAGTCACATTCTCTCAGCCCAACCCAACTCACAGTATATGGATAATAATAGTAACAGTCCAGAGTTGCCAGAAATCAATACTGATCCAAAAGCACCAAAATAACAATAGTGACAAACATGCACATCTGCCTGTCCCAGGTCCTTGGAAAGGACTCGAAAGATAGACAAAAATGCTAAATCCAATCTCTGGTTGACAATGCAATGAATCGTAATAATTAAAATCCCCTTTCCAACTCTCTGAACACAGTACACCCAACTTTCATAATAATACTAGCCATTAAATCACATCTGCCTAAACTAAATATTTGGGAATAAGTGGATAAAAATGCCAAATCCAGTCTAAACATCTGGTTGACTGTGCAACAAACCAAACCATATAATAATGCACCCTTCCAGCTCTCTAATACAAAATAATAATGATGATGATGAAAGATAAAGAAAAAAATCACAAAGTATCGGGACTTACAAATTGAAGTTGAGCGACTTTGGAAAAAGAAATCGTGTATTATCCCAATCGCAATTGAAGCCATTGGAGCAATACCTAAAAGGCTGCCTCGCTATTTGGAAATCCTGAATTTATCAGACTTAAATACCCTGATCTTACAAAAAACCACCCTACTTGGAACAGCTTATATCCTCTGACGCTACCTGAACAGTTCCTAGGTCCTTGGTTAGGACTAGAACTGTTGAGTTATCAACTAGCCCAAAGGCTGTGAATCTCACTAAAGATTAACCAATAACAGTAGTAGTAATAGTAGTAGAAGTAGTAGTGATGATGATGATGATGATGATGATGATGATGACCATCAAACATCCAGAACTGCCTATTCCAGGCATGATGATCAATAATAATAACAATACTAATAATAAAAGCAGCAGCAGAAAACAGCTTTACTGGGAACAGCTTCCATCCTGCAAGGATATCTGTAATACTGTCAAACATCCAGATTTTCTTATCCCAGGTCCTTGATAAGGACTCAATAGGTAGACAAAAATGCCAAACCAAGTCTGAACATCTGGCTGTCTGATTATTAGATGTGTTGTTGTTATTGTTGTTGTCCCGTTCCAGTTCTCTGAAATCAGCACCCCCAACATGCACAATCCCCAACATGCATAATCCCTTGTCATCGCATGGCTGTGGCAAAGGATCACGGAAGCTGTAATCCAGCTCATTTATAAGAAAGCTGCCGAGTCTCTTCCAATGTAGAAGCCAAGGATGTTCTGGACGTTTTCGGCCCCATCTCACTCCAAGCCCGCTTTCTCACCGTTTTTTGCCCCACCGCCAGCCGTTGCTGTTGGGCATTGAAGGCAGCGCCCACCGGGGACCAGCTGGTGCTGACCCATTTTTTCGTGCCGCCGCCGAGCCGGCCCAGCCTCGCTTGCTTCAGGCAGCCCGAAGCCCTGCGCGCCACCCGGTGCCATCCAGCCCACATGGTAAGCCAGGAGACCGTACACCCCGGAGAGACGCGCCGCCTCTAAAACGGCCGAGCGGTTCCGGATTGCGGGGACGGCCTCTTCCGCGGCCCGGCCGTGAGGAGGAGCGTCGGCGCAACCTGCTTTTCCCCGCCCTCCGGCGGCTTTGCTCGGCCTCGCGCACTCGTTAAGGCACCTTCAATACTAGAACAGGACGGACTTCAACTCCCAGAATTCCCCAGCCAAAGAGTGCGTGCGCTACTTGGTCTTCAACTACCTGACACCAAGGACAACTATTAATAGTGGTTTGCTTTTTCCTCCAGCAGATAAAATGTAAAGTTTTCCCAAGTCGAATGAGACTTTGGCTGCTATCTGGAAACACCTGTATCGTTTTATTTGGCAACATAGATTTGGTTTTCCATTTTTTTTTTGGTTCTGGGGAGATATTTTTTTTCTAACTTTTTTTCCAGTCTATCATGAAGGATGATAATAACCACAATAACGATGATAATGATTCATCTTTAAATCTTAATTAGCAAAAGCCCAGTTAGAAATAACTATTTCTCTTTAAACAAGTAAATAAAATTTATCTTTTTTTCTTTTCCTTTATACAGGCCCTTGTCATTTTTTTTCTAAAAATAACAAATTATAATTATAAACAAATTGTTTATATCTATAAACAAGTCTTCAAAATCTTTGAAAGATGAATTTCAATTCTATCTCTTCTTTTAAGCCCATTTTTATAGATAAAGTTCTGGATGTATTAGGCCAAATATCCTTGCATCTCTTTTCTTTATTAATGAGTCTTCTGCTTTAATTACAATATAATCTTTAATTCTTTCTGGTTGCCTCTAGTAAATAGCCGTCAAGGTCTCCTCTTATTATATTTTTTCTCACCAGAATATTCTCACAGGAAAAGGTTTCTTACACTTACTCAAAATCTTCATATATTTTTAATAAAATTTGAGACAAACTACAGAAAGTAATAACTTTAAAGGTCTTATTTCCAGTGAATCTGTCTCCTTACCTGTTTTAACAACTTTCCAAAATCAACATTCTAATCACCCTTTTGCTTTTCATTTCCTTGGTTTATTTCTGATTTGATTTTGTGCCTTTTTCGGATCCCAAACAATCCACAAAACTCCAGGGCAATAGCAACTAAATTTAAATGAATCAGATTTTTTTTTTCAAGCAAGGGATAATTATTTTTCTAATATACTGGCTTTTTCTAATATACTCCAGAAATTATAGTTAAAACGAATAATGATTGAATGCAATATGTGATCAAGGAATCACTTGCTTTAAAGCAGGGTCAAACTCGCGTTATCATGGTGTCGTCATGTGATGTATTGCAACTTTTTTCCACTTGGCTAAACCGGGCATGAGCATGACCAGCACGCGACACATCCGACCTGCGGGCTGGGAGTTTGACAGCCCTGCTTTAAAGTCTACTGAGGACTGAGGACAGTAGAAATGAAAAATAACAGAAATCCAAGATTATTTCTTGTCTTGAAAAAAAAATAATTTTGCTTTATTTAAACATATGTAGGCATAAATATATAACAGGGGATTGTGTGATTTTATTAATCAGTCTAAAATATTTTTGTAAAAAGTTAAAACAGGTTTACTCGATGAAAAGAATAACATGATTTTTTTTAATCCTGCGATTAATGATTACATAAAATACCAGCATTTTGTATTAGTGTTGGTGCAATTGTAGAGTTCCTGAAAAAAATAGCGAAAATATATTTAGGAACCATATAAACAAAGTAATGCACAAGTGGTGTTCAGCATTATTCTACAAAAAAATGACTGAGAGTTCTTGATTTGGCTTCATGAACTTTGATGGAAACTTCATGTGAAAACTAAGCTGTGCCATATAATTGACATATTCAAAACCAAGCAAGCAGTTTATATGCTGGAGGCCGCAGCTGCTGGTGCTTCTGAGGTACTAAATAGAAGAAAGCCGCTGAAGACAGTGTCATCATCTGGATCTGCAAACAATCCGTTGAAAGTCTCTCCTCCATAAGACTGCAGCCATATCCGATCTCCTTTCTGAAGTTCCAGGACGATTCCTCCAGACGCTTGGTCTTCGGCCCCTTGGTACATGTCTGCAGTGTGGAGCATCCTGTGCTCGTTTTTAACTAGAGCTACTCTCATATTCCGAGAAAAAACAGTGATGTGGTAGGTAAAATAATAGACCCCAGGGATTTGGCAGGTGAACACTCCGGTTTCGGTACTATAATGATCGAAGCTGTTGTATAAGATCTTATCAAATTTGATGGGAACATTGAGTGGAGGAAATTTAGCGGTAAGGCCCACACTGAAAGCGCTTCTAGCAATTACTGGGGTATTGCCAAGATTCCCTTTTTCTCCCTGTGCTCCCTTCCAACCCCTTTCTCCTTGATTGCCTTTACTGCCCTTTGGTCCGGGCCCCCCTATCTCTCCTTTAGGACCCACGTGGCCTTTTGGACCGATGGGCCCCCTTAATCCTATTTCACCTTGAATTCCAATTTCACCTTTTTGACCTTTGGGGCCAATTGGTCCAAGGTCCCCTTTTATCCCTTTCCTTCCCTGTGGTCCTAGCTCCCCCTGTTGACCTTTGTCCCCTACCGGTCCAGGAATTCCTTTTGGCCCGAACTTCCCAGGCCAGCCTCGCTCTCCTTTATCTCCTTTGTTCCCTTTTTCTTCAACTCTGCCGTCAGCCCCTAAATGGAAAGGAAAAACCAGTTAATCTTTTACAGAATTGTGAAAGCATCTGTCATCTGAGGGAAGAATGCAGAAATCCATGATAAAAGGAAGAGGTGTTTGTTATCCCTGCATTAGCTAACACAAAACCAAGAGCAGATGAGGTAACTTTGCTTGTCAGAAGGTCACAAAAAGGGATCATACGACCTCCAGACACTACAACTGTCATGAATATGAACCAGTTGCCAAGCATCTAAATTTTGATCACGTGACCATGGGGATGCTGTAAAGGTTGTAACTGTGAAAAACGGTCATTCTAATGCCACTGTAACTTTGAATGGTCACTAAACAAACTGTTGTAAATTGAGGACTACCTGTATCTATAAAAAAATTCCCTTTAATGAGACAGGTGATAAATTCCTGCTTCTGTGTGCATAAAAGTATTTTTCTAGAACTAATTCCAAAGCATTGGACAAAAACTACTTTATTAAAAACTACTAGTATAACCTCTTGGTTCATGACATCCAAAATGAAATTATGTATCGAAGATTCTACCAGTAGTAGAGTACAGATATATCACTATATTGTCAGGAAATTAAATATGCTCTCAATATGAATGATACTCTGATAAAATGGTCAAAGTAGACCAAAGTCATGATCAAGAAGTACATGCTAAGCCTTCCAAACTGCAGTGGGACTCCAGTAACTGGCAAGACACCAAAACTGGTAGGTTGCATTTTCTTCTCACAGAGTGAGAAATTTATGGGCCTCAGCTTTCCTCAACCTGGTGTCAGCATTCCAGGAAACCAACTCCAACTCACAAAACTCCAAGACAACCATTTTCCCAAAGTTCCACTTTATTGAAATTGTCATACTGGCACATCTGGGAAAACCCAAATCTGACAGTTCCGGCTTTTCCCTCAAGTAATTGAAAATCAAAGACCCGTCCAGGGGTGGGATTCTACCAGTTTGCACCTATTCGCTAGAATTGGTTGTTAGCATTCTA
This sequence comes from Bungarus multicinctus, assembly GCA_023653725.1. Taxonomy (NCBI): domain Eukaryota; kingdom Metazoa; phylum Chordata; class Lepidosauria; order Squamata; family Elapidae; genus Bungarus; species Bungarus multicinctus. The sequence goes on from CM042850.1 coordinate 22,520,705, forward strand.
AGCAGTTTGGAGAACCGGTTGTTAGAAAAAATTACTGGCCTAATCCTGTAAGGAAGGCAAGAAGGAAACATTCTGGTGTTACTTACAGAAACTATCTTTCCGTTAACCCTTATTACATTCTTGGCAGGACTAGACTTCCTGTCTCAGGAACTTCTCTGGAGTTTTTTCCCCCTCCTTTGCTGGTACTTTGATTGTGTGGAGTGACCATTCAAATGGCACTGAAAAAAGTGACTTATGACCATTTTTTACACTTATGACTGTTGCAGCATCCCCATAGTCATGAGAGGCCAGGCGAGGAGATGCATGTCTCGATGTGAGTGATAGAGTTGGCCACACCCACCAACTAAGCCACGCCTACAAAACCAGTTGTTAAAACATTTGAATCCCACTCCTGGACCCATCCCCCTGCACCCCTCAGTCTATCACATGGCCCAGTCACCATCCGTCCCAACTTGAGACATACTCTAATCACTCCTTTTCCAGGTACAGGATGACATGACCTTGACTGTAAAGAAGAATGCTATTATGTCTAACTATGTACACTTTAAGAAATCCCCCCTCCCAATTTCCAGGCACAGGAATATGGCAGCATGGAAGCTTTGGGTGCTAATATGGCTTCCAAAGCTGACACCTGGTTTCCTGCTGGATAATATAAATCTACCATATCTGGAGGACATCAGACTAGGAAAGGCTGATAGAATCCATTTTTCTGGCTTTTTATAAAATTTTATAAACAGATTTGATGGTTGTCAGTTGCTATTTGACTGGTTTTTAAAATTGCATATTGGACAATTTTTCCATGAGGTTATAATAAATAGTTTAAATAAAAAAATAATTATTGTATAGCTGTTTGATCAACTATCATTCTGTTTGTTTTCCTGAAACAAAACATAGGTAGGTATTGAAGTCAATACCTAATCACAGAACATTACCAGTAGATAAGTACATTCTCATATTTTAGATGAGACCAGTTTTGGCTCCTACCTGATTCTCCTTTATTTCCATTGATGCCATCTCGGCCTGATTTTCCCGGATTTCCTGGGTCACCTAATAGTAGCAAAATATAGCAATTGTCCATATCAATGAGATAACATTCAGAACTTCAAACAGATACCTTCCTAATTCACTGAAGTATAAGGAAAAAGAGGCGCTGTAGCACAATCAGACTTGCAAGATTTTATTGTTATAGCCTCTCTAAAGAATAGTTCTAGAATTCCTGTGGAGTTGATTTCTTTGATCTATACAGTAGAGCAGATATCAATAATTAAAGTACAAAGAATATCAAAGAAAAATTCATAACTGGCTAAAGCCATCATGGGATGGGTTGGCTCGGGTTTAATGTATTCTGCACACTAAGGTATTGTACATTCTTCACCATATAATAAGGTATCAGGGTGATATAAAGCAGGGGTCTCCAACCTTGGCACCTTTAAGACTTGTGGACTTCAACTCCCAGAGTTTCTCAGTGAGCTTTGCTGGCTGAAGAATTCTGGGAGTTGATGTCCACAAGTCTTAAAGTTGCCAAGGTTGGAGACCCCAGATATAAAGGATGAATGTATTGGGCTAGACATGAGAGACCCATCAGTAGAAATTTAGTGGATGACTTTGAGCCAGTCATTCTGAACCCAGCCTGTCTTAAAAAGGTGTTGTATGGCATAATTAGAGGAAATTATAGACACACACTGTTCTAAGTTCTTAGAGAAAAAGCAGGATAGAACTCTGAAAAAATTTGAATTAATAATGTTATGGCTTAGTGTGTAATTTGAACTTAGGTAATGATAGTTAATCGAATAAAACATAGTTAAACAAATCATAGTTTAAGATTTTGTCTGAATCAGACCATTTTCTCTTTGATTAATATTAACATGCATATATGCTTAATTTTGTCACTGGTTGTGACTCTTGAGGCATCTCCTGCTTGTGTCAATGAGACAATGCTTTGAATGGCAATACTATAGCTCTAGTATGTACTGTATATTCAGTACATTACATATAGTGGACCATAAGAATTTATTCCTTGTGACACTAAAACTTTGTTGACATTTATCAATCTGTTAGATAGGGTTGGGACTGTTGGTTTTTTTCATTCACACCCAATCATTCTTCTTTCTTTTCTTCTAAATGTATATTCAGCATTTGAAAACAAATGTAGCTTTTTCTTGATTTAAATGATGGGCCACATTTTACAATACTTTTTATTTATTTTATTTATTTATTTGATTTGTCAATCGCTTACAAGATAATAGGTATAAGTATATACATAGTTACGAATACATGAAATGGATACATATAAGAAAAATAAAAAGAAACAATAGGACAGGGACGGTAAGCACGTTGGTGCGCTTATGCACGCCCCCTACAGGCCTCTTAGGAAAGGGGTGAGGTCAATAGTGGACAGTCTAAGGTTAAAGTTTTTGAGGTTTGGGGAAGAAATCACAGTCAGGTAGAGTATTCTACCTTCATTAACTATTTGGTATGACTTTCAGGAGTCAACTATCAGGCTGTTGATTGATGGTTACAGCTTCGGACAAAGATCAAAGTATTCATTATTGAGGACATGCTTTTACGCATGCTCCAGAAACATTGCTGAACATACAGTTCATTGCAATAAAGCAATATGATACCTGTGTCTCCTTTTTCACCCTTTGTTCCATCTCGTCCATCTCGTCCTGGTAAGCCATTGTGTCCAGGGTTCCCAGGAATGCCAGGATATCTGTCAACACAGCTGTTCTGTCTTGGCATTTCTTCTGTGCTGACTGCAACAGCCAGCAAAATAATCCAGAGTTTCATCCTATCTAATTTCAAATAAAAGAATCAATATATTGCTGTTTTTTTTAAATCACTAGCTACCCACAGTTTGCCAAGTAAATGCTAAACTTGAGTCATAAACAGATATTAGAGTTTCAGTGACCATTATTCATAACCCTTGAAAAAATACTTTTAGTACATTATCCATGCCCAACTTGGTAGCTTCCAAATGTCTTGAACTTGGAACTTCCATTATCTTCCAGCAATATGACCAATAGTACTGCTTGAGGAAGGCTAGCATAGATAATATGGAAAAATAATAGATTTTATGAAGAAAGTTATTCAAATTAGTTTGCGTTCAAGGCAAGGCTTACCTTTACTTATGCTGCCCAAATGGATGTTTTTAGATATATTGTACTTTCCTCCAATGGTTATACATGAAGGAAAAATAAGGATAATCATTTAATTGGTTACTAAGTTCTAAAGAGTGTTATTCAGTCTTCAGAAATGTTCAATGATTAATGTAGAGATAGATGCCAAGATGTTGATGTGTAATTATTTTAATATTTAAATATTAATCATCACGCTGATATTAACTGCACAGCATTCTATCACCTTCTACACAACGGGGTTTTCAAAGTTATATTGGCTTATGCAGTTGTACTGATCTGAGTTTCTGTTTCCCTGTATGTATGTTTCCTTGTATGTATGTATGTTTTGAGGGGAAAATATCTTGTCCCTTTGAAAAAGGATGTACATTTCATTGAGTGTGGAGAGCTTTCTATTATACTACAAAACAGAAAGGAGATAATGGTCAAAAGAATAGGATCATACAAGGTAAAGACAAAGCAACTTCTTTATTCTGTTGTCCCAGGATCATAATTCTCCTTCATAGTAGCCAGTAAACACATATGGTACTCTATAAAGAGATCTAAATTCATATTATGAGAGAGACTATTCTAATCAGAAAACTAGACTTTTTTTTGTTCTGCCTACTACAAGACCAGAATTGCTATTAATCTTCTCATTTCACTGAGATAGAACATTTAAGGAATACATGATGATGATGCTTGTATGGTATTGTTACATTAGCCAAGAGATCTCAATGCCCTTGCAGAGTAGTTTGGCAGCCAATTTATCCGCTCTATTGTAGGGCACACTTTGGTGCTTCCCAAGGTGTGTCACAGGAGGTAAGCTTTCTGGCGCACCAGAAAGAAAATTGAGTGGCTCTTCTTATAGCATAATTGTAGCCTCCCCACACCCTTGTCAGGAGCCACCTCATAAATGGGCACTGTAACCAGGAAGGTTCAGAGCTGGAATAAATCTGACTGCCTGTACAGATCACTAACCTGTCTCCTCATCGAAGTGGTACCTATCTGTCTATTTTATAGAACATGCTTTTGAACTATTAGGTGCACGAAAGCTGAGGTGAGTGACAGGAGCTCACCCTGACACACAGTGTTAGGATTTGAACCTCTGGAGTAAGGATCATCTCCAGTGTCATTAGACCTCTGAGCTACTGTGCCTCTTTGGTTACCTGATGACTACATTATATAATGATACCGTATCCATGAAGGATATAACAACCATTTCTCCTTTTGTATTCTCAATGTCAATAAAATACAAGATAACATGTGAACACAAAACCCTTGACCAATGGATATTCATTTGGGGATTTAATCAAAAAAATTGGCAAATGTAATAGCATTTCAATGGCTTATTCAGATTCTTTAGAATTTGTTGGTTATGGTATGGTTCCTCAGAAATCTCTGGAGAATTAAATGGTTTGACAATGAAAATTAGGGAAAGTTGAACAGATCACTTCAATTCAACAAGAGACTGAACACCTAAAGATAAGGAAAACATTCCTCCTTTGCAATTGCAGGAAACCAGAAGACCAAAGCTGGTCATTTTTATTCCACCAAAACTGAAGTAACGTATTAACATTTTCCCAAAAAAGGAAGAGACTTGTTAATAGTTAATCAGCCTCATAAATAAGCAGGGATAGTCTCAAAGGTCTTTTTCAAACCGCAACTAAACGGGGGTTTTTTTTCTTGAGAAAGAAGAACAAAACTTTTTGTTTTGATTACATGGACAAGCAATGATAGCATTTTCAGAACACAGAAATCATTTTTAAAAGTGCAGGTTTCAACATCTCTATTGCTCTCTTGTCATTTTAGATATGACAGAAAGCTCACTATCAACAAATGCCTTTGGCAATGATTTCACATTAAATCGTCTTCTAGACTGTTATCAACAGTGAATCAGACATAGTACATTATACTGGTTAATAGAGAAGCTAATAGGGGCATAAATAAGACTACTTTTGTCAATAATAATGAAGCCATTTCTAAACATTAGCTTAGGAGTTAGGTTATTTCTGAACACCAATTTATCATATTCTGTGTACTATTTTTTTTCATATTGATTATTCTATTCTACTCTGTTCTATCCTATCCCTATCCCTATTTCGATTCCATTCTTCACCAAGAGTTGCTTTGGATAATGAGATAGACAGCATTTAAGTTATAACTAAAATAAACAAACACATAAATAACATTTTAGAAAGACTGCTCCAGAACTCTTCTGCGGGTCAGGTCCCAGGTGCAGGATGAAGCAAGATGATAAAAAACAGTGTTGTAGCATTAAGAACAATCTCTCCCATTTCACCCGGTGTTCCTCTGTGCCTCACATGTCACTTGTACTATTTCTGAACGGAATGCAGCAAATAGAATATGTATATGTAACTGAACAACCCATTTTATTTTATGGTTTACTGTGAATGACCATGTGAAAGCCAACTGAATGATTTTGGGCCAGTCTCTCTCTCTCAGCCCAACTCACCTCACAGAGTTGTTGCGGGAAATAGGAGTAAGGACGAGTATTATCAAGTATTGCCATCTTGAGATATTTATAAAATAATAAAGATGGGATAAAAAAAATCTTTAAAAATACCCCCAAGATTCAGTGGTCCACATCTGATATCAGGAAGCAATGCCTCTTGTGCAAATTATTAGTGGTGAAGTTATTTCTTGGTGTTAGTATTAGGCTGATGACAAAGGAGTAGTTTTAGTGAAAACTCAAACTGTTCCTCTTCCTTTCTTAGTCACTTTGACACATAAACATATAGTTTAAGTGTAGATTATCAAAAAACACACTTGGCTGAATTCACAAAACCCATTAAGTTGCAGATCATAGTATAGAGCACGTGCTAAGATTTACATGTCTTGTTTAGGCAAAAGAAATTATGACAATATAACATGTGAATGTAGCAATGTTAATGTAGAATGCAGAATGTATGCCCCTTACTTCACATGAGTTGAACATGGCAAATAAGGCACTATGCATTTCTATGAACATTCACAACATTCTTAAAAGTTTTTTTAAAAAACAGAAGTAGGCCAAATAAATAAAAGCACATTTCTTTTGCTTCAATAAACTCTATTTTTAAATTTTCATTTCATGCACTGTGAAAAATCACACACACAAAATAAACTGCACAGTAACATTTATATAAGACACTGCTGGTAAATGTTATGCACATTAAAATATAAAGTTAGATGATAAATGGAATGTACATTTCTATATACATTGCAGGAAAATACATTTGATATAACATTATTAATGAAGATAAATCTGGCCAGAGAGATTACAGCAAATACACAGCAGGCTGAAGGGCCCATATATACACATTAAATTTCAGGTTTCACAGCCTTTTTAAAATGAAACCATGACCTATGTCTGAAACAAATACAGGTAGTTGACTTATGACCACAAACAAGCCCAACATTCCCATTGCTAAGCAAAACAATTGTTGAGTGAGTTTTGCTTCATTTGTTCACCTTTCTTGCCACAGTGGTTAAGTGAATCTAGTTTCCCCATTGCCTGTTCTTGTCAGAATGTTGCAAAAGATCATCATATTATGCTGGGATATTACAACTGCCATAAATACATGCCAGTTACTAAGCGTCTGATTTTTGATCACATGACAATGGGGATGCTGCAATGGTCATAATTGTGAAAAATGATCATAAGTCTGTAAGTTTTTCAGTGCCACTGTAACTTCAAATGGTCACTAAACAATTGATTGTAAGTCAAGGACTATCTGTATAGATGCAGAAAGCACAAACTTGTATGAAAGAAAAAAGTCACAGAACACTTGCAAAATAAAATATACTAGCTGAATACTTTGTATACATATTAAATTGATTTTTTTCCCCAGAATGCATCCATTATAAACATAGGGAAAAAAGCAATTGGCAAAAATATTGTTTTATTATGGCTAAGATCCTTTGGCTGGCGCTCCAAGTTAGAATCTAAAATACAATTTTTTAAAAAATAGCATTTTTTAAAAAAATGTCCCCACCAACAAAATTTCAACCAACTTCTTCACTTTTTTAAATATTAAAATACAACTTTTATAGCCAAGGTTTAAGTTAAAAGTTCTGGTTTCTGAAACCCAAAGCGTGTCTATTTTGTATAATACTTAAGAGCTGTCCATGAATAAGATGGCAATATACTATATAATACTACTAGCCAAACTTTTCAGTTTAGTTCATGAGAACATAGCCTCTAGTTAACTTATCTGAAGAAAGTAGTGGCTCGTTAAGTGTTCTGAGCTCAACAGCTTCCAGTTTGAGTTTGAAACAATTGGATTTTAGTTTAAGATAAGTGTTCCAGACAGAATGTAAATTTTACAGTGCTGTTTTGACTATTCTGTAGTGTTCTGAACTTGAAACAGTCCCATTTTGAATCCAAGACACTTTCAAGATAGTCAGATCAGCTTGGGAAGCTTTCATAAATCAGAACAACCCATTTGAACTTAAGACATATTTTGAATTCGAAATATTGTTCACCTTTCTTGTTAAAATATAAATTACTAATGAATCAAGGATTCAGAATTTGGCACTTCTCTTTCTCAAGAGAAGCAGGATGGAGTTTTCTATTTTTCAGTTTATTCATACAAGGAGAACTCTTATTAATCTAGGATTAAATTAAAGATTCTGTGTAAAAATGGCGTTGAGTCTTCATACCAGTTCATTCCCCTGATGCTGTCATACCCAACTAGCATGGCTACTGTCCTGAATTATAGAAAATCTTATAAAATCAGGGGCTCTAGGATTGCACAATATTTAATATGAGAATTCTAAAACCATGGATGCGGATAATCAATTTTGTTCAATTTTGTTTTCACCCTCTTGTGGAAAAGATTTTGGAAGGCATCTAAGAAGTTAAGCCAAGCAACAATCAAATCAACTTTTCTGAATGTAGGGTGGAATTGGTACACAATCAATTTAAAATCAATTATACTATTTAAAATTTGAAATTTGAAATTCTGATCAAGTCAAGTTTGGAAAGTTGGAAACTCAACATTCTGAAATGTACTTTAATTTCCAGATAGACCAGAATCAGGTTTAATTTGTTAACTTTGCATATTCATTTTGCCTTTGTGTTTCTGAAATGAGAGTTGTGTACTATTAGCAGTATATTTTTGAAATCAGGCTTTTTAAATCTAAGAAAATTGAAATTTCTGGGGGAAAATTATAGAAATTCATATGCTTTGGGTAAGGGATAAGGTAAAAAGTAGAAAACCTGAGAACAAATATAAACCTTGACTTGGCTTTTCAGAATTTAAACAGATGACTATAAAATATTACTCCGGAAGTGTTAGGCATTTAATTTGTTAGGATAAATAACTTACAAGGGTTCTTGTAGTAATCTAAACAGTGATCTTTCCTATCAGATCGTTGTAGTATTCCAGGCCAAATTATTGTTAATATTGAAAAAAACTAATAATTTATCTTTCTTCAAATATTCTTGCAAGCTACAAAAATTTTTCTTTCATCCAGTACACGATTAGGCTGCAAAAAGCTAGCTAACGGACTATTAACAAAAACGGTTTGCCAAGCAAAATGTTGAGCATAATATTATTCTTTCATAATATGAATGGTATGATTTACCCTCTTTGTAACATTTGAGGAGTTTCTGAAGAATGTACAGTAGTATCAGTGCATCTTCAAACAAATTCAATGAATTCTATTCTATTCATTTCAACCACTAAATCTAGTGCTTACTGGAAAAGAAACCGGGTGCAAACAGAGAACAGAGGATGTTGTTTTAATCCTCTCTTGTCTAGACAAAATAGCCACTATCCTTCACTTCTTCTTGTCCCGAACTAAGAGTATCAACAGAAATGGAGGTCTCTTCCTGTAAATATAAATAGCAGTTCCTCCCTCTAAACAGGGTAAAGAGAACTTAAGCATGTTTAATAGATTTTTCTGGGGAGGAAATAGAAAGTGAGAAGTGGGAAGAACATCTTCCTGGAAAGAAATATGGCTATATTGATATTATGATTAGAAATAGAAAACCTATGCCTCATACTCTCAAAATCACAGTACTGAAGTGTGGCTGCAAACCACCATAAGTAAAATACTGTGACATTTTGATGTTTGGTGGTAAATAAAAGGAAATAGATATATTAAACTTTCAACACACTTAATGCATCTATGAAGAAAACTTTTGCCCAATTTTCAATCTGCCAAAATGATTAAAAAATCCACTTGTCTTCTGATGACATCACCTCATCCCAACCATACCCCCTACAACGCTCAACTACAACAAAAATTATTTTAGCATAATAAGCCCCAAACTAAAAATATATTAGCCATCTACTAATATATTATAGACTTTTGTTACAAGTCCCAATTGTTAAGACACAATTTTAAGGGCACATTTTAAAAATATGAATTTTTCAAAATTTAAAAACGTTCATTTTAAGGGAATGAACTGAGTTACTAAGATGGTTTACATGTGACCAAGGGGGTCACATATATACTTTCTCATTAGGCATGTTTCTCTTCACTGAGGTCCCCAATCTGCAATTGCATCAGACAAAAATGTTCTTGGGAGATCATGCATTGAACAGGAGGTGGGTCTAGCTGGCCCCCAAGATGGATGGAAACTAATTAAGGAGAGAACCAACCTAGAACTAAGGAGAAATTTCCTGACAATGAGAACAATTAATCAATGGAACAGCTTCTCTTCAGAAGTTGTGGGTGCTCTAGCATGGGAGATTATTAAGAAAAGGTTGGACAGCCATTTGTCTGAGATTGTATAGGGTTTCCTGCTAGAGCAGGAGGTTGGATTAGAAGCTCTCCAAGTTCCCTTCCTGTTATTCTGTTATTCTAAATGATGCAAGACAAATTCAAATGGCCTTGCATAGCCATTTCACCTTGTGCATTCATTCAGTACTTATTCTTGCAAAACATATGGTTGTTCAAACCAATTAGGCAACTAAGAAGGTAATGATCATTACTGCATTTAAAAAAAAAAACACCTTTGGCTAATATCAAAAGCAAGTATGAATAGCACAATGAAGAATTGAGCATCAAAACCATTTTAAGGCATTGTCCCCCTGGGCGAGTGCTTTCCAAGTAAATTAAAATTTCAGCTTCTCTAACCCAGTTCCAATGCTATTTTGGAATTAGATTCAAAATCCAGCGTACCTGGAGAGAAGAAGGCCTGTTTTGAAGGATATGTTATGCTATGTACAGAGGCATATGTAGCATGCTTGTTAATAAAACGATCTGTTCATATTTAAACATTGTTGTTAGTAAAGACATATCGATGTGTATTAAAAATGAAGATGCACCAATTCCTTTCAATATATCTATAAAATCAATCAGAGCTAATCTGCACCTTTTGCTAGTATTTTCATTATATCAGACAGTTTTTATTGTATATTGCTGAAGCTGTCAATTATTAAAAATCATTATAACACCATATGTGTGTGCTGATATATAATAAAGTTATCCAGTTGTGTCCGACTGTAGGGCACGTTGCTCATCTCTGTTTCTTGGCCGAGAGAGCCAGCATTGTTCTGAGGACATTTCCATGGTCATATGGCCAGCATGACTATATGCCGAGTCACATGAAACACTGTTACCTTCCCACTGAAATGGTACCTATTTATCTACTCACATTTGCATACTTTTGAACTGCTAGATGGACAGGAGCTGGAACAAGTAACAGGAGCTCACCCTGTCATATGGCACTCCGGTCTCAAATCTGGGCTGTCAGCTTTCCGACTGAAAAGCTCAGTATCTTTAACTGCTGAACCACCATGCCCCCAATATGTACATACGGCGGCACAATGACATCTTTGGAACTACTGAATCTCCCTAAGTTCAGTCTTTAATACTGAAGCATATCTGATGAAGTAAAGACTGCAAAATGTTGCAGTTTAACTGGATGGCAACCTCTTCTAGCTACTGTATATCTGCTCAGGAGCAAGTTAACAATTGCGGAAAGGACTCAAATGTGTGTTATTGAGGAAAGGACTCAAATGTGTGTTTTACATTTTAGCTTACCTAGCTGAAGCTTTCTTTTGGGTCAAGCTGGCTAAGAAATTGTAGTCCACCCTATTTAGAAAAGGCTGATACTTTTTTTAAAAGAACCCTCCCAAAACCCCTCAACCCATGTACCAAAAAATAATATTAAAATCCCTGAATTTGTTTTTGTTGTCATAAGTTGCTTATGCATTACTGTGAGCTGTAGTTTTGTTAACCATGGTTTAAATCAGGATTGGCTGAGTATGCTCAACAGACTGAGGCATGAGCCATGGTTTACAAACTGCAGAGCCTGGGTTACTATAACAAACTAAACTGAACACACCCATTATGGGTTAGTGCTAATTACAAATCACCTACCTACCCTATTTTCAAGATCCAGTGTTTTACTCTAAGCATTAGCAATGTAAGACTACAACAGAGAGGGTGACCAAGAGCATGCCATAAACCTTAATTTATGGCAGTTGTCTCAAAGGAGTGTATTTTTTAGCAACCCCGTGTTAAAAAAAAATTTCATTTCACAGAAGAGAACAAACCAAATCAAAACAAGGACATATTATTTTAATAGTCTATAAATAGGCCGTGTTTCTAACCAGGTTTAATCAAAATTCATTTCTAATGTCACCAGATGGTCCTAGTATTGGATACTCTTAACATAATGCCAAAGAAATAATTGTTAAGCCTCTTCTGGCTTGTCTGATGCACATAAGAGCAAGCACATAAAAATATCATGTTGGAACTTGCTTAAAGTCATTTTTGTAAGAAACCCGCAAACCAGATGGAATGAGAACATTTATGGGATTGAGTAAAAACTCTCTCAGGTTGCTTTTTCATATCCTTATCTTTGTATAGTTGCACTGGTGCCATTTAAGGCACTGCTAAAATTTAAAATGAAACCTTTTCTTTTTTCATAAAGTACAAGCAGGCACACTGGAAACCAATGATGTAGTCATGGACTCAAAAACCAGAGATAGCAAAATGAAATTCATTTCTTGATGAATAGAAATGCATACAGCAAAATACCATTTTTGGTAAGACTCCACCCTGAGTCCAAGTGGGACTTTCTTCATATAAAAATACATGTTCATATATTTATGACACCGATTTCACATTTTCTTCCTTTTGCCATGAATGTGCCTTGAGGAAGTCTAAGTCTCATTTAACAGAATAACACAGCAAACAAAGACAAATAGGAAGAACTAAGCAGTTTCTCAGTACCAACAACTTGATGATGTAAGAGCCATAGGAAGGATGAAACTACCTTTGCCAAATTCTGCACAAAAGTGGAGACGCTATCTTTCCCATTTTTAAATTTGACCAATCCATTCCTTATTAAGCCTGTCAAAATGACTTAAAAGTTTTGAACCATTCCTTTGGTACAAGGGTGACAATATGCACATGGCATTTTCTGAGAGAGCAGCAATTTGCTACTGTGGTCAAGTGGCAACTCTCCCATCAGTCTGTTTATTGATTCAGGACCACATCCATTTCAGATCATTTACTATCTCCTTCAATAAACCAAGTCTTCTTCATGTTGCTCAATGAAGGTTACGGTGGAAAAATCAGAAATCAGCCCATATCTTCTCTCCAGGGCAGAATCCAAGTTTTCCAACTGGACCAACAAAAGCTTTTGTTGGCAAATCGTTCCCCTTTTCCAGATGGCCTCTCAGGCCATGGATGTTGGGCTGTTCATTTCTTAAATGGTGTCAGTTTGTTAAAAGTGTGCCAGAAAAGGGATGGTTTCCGCTTTGGTTCTGCTAGGGCAAACACCTGCTGCTGTGGAATACTAGTGGGCACTGTGATGTGTCGTTGATGGATAGGATGCAAACTTTGGTGTAGTGGTGGCATTGGGCATCTATTATAGCTGACACCTGTAGAAGGAAAACAGTATACAGAGATTATAATTCAGGAGTTGTTCACATGACACTTTTTGCTGTTCATCGGGGAATAGGAATCTGAGGCCAGGAGCAATTTCGCCATTAGGCAAAATTCCAAGGACTGCACAGGATGCATGGTGAATTGGAGCCAACTCCCTCTGCTGTCCACAACAGTTCACTCATTATGCCTAAACTGGCTAAGTAATTTGCTACCTAAGTGACCAATGTATCACATTGAGGACCCAAACATAACCAGCAATAATAATAGCATTAAGAATGGGAGTATACATCAGACAGAGAAAAAGATGTCAGAGAGCTGGTGAGGCAATGGGGCAACAGAAGAAGGGAACCCGGGAGGTCCTCTTTTCTACTCAAGCAGCAGTCCTTCTCCTACCTCAAATAGCACGTTTCTGAGACACCATTGTTGTCTCTAGTTTTCCTGAAACAAAAAGAGGCTGAGATATATAGCAAAGCTTAGGAAAATCTAACCCCTTAGATCTATACTGCCTGGTCTATGTGCCACCTCTTTATACACTTAACACCCAAGAAAATAGCATTAGTCATCTGAAAGGAAATGTATGTTGAGTCTTTGGTCATGGTGGGGGATGATGGTTAAATATTTACCTTTCATTTTCCCCTGTCTTGACTTCCGTGCATTTTGCATTGCTTGCTTCTTTTGGTTTTCTGAGATTTCCATTCCTGCATTTGAAGGATAAACGGTACAAATTTCAATGCTGTTTCAAGAACCAGAGTGCAATATGTTGTTAAAGCAAAGTTCAATAAAAAGCATCACTGAGCAACAATTAGCTAATGGATCTAATTTCAACAGAGGAGACATATGTCACTTGTGAAACACAAGTAATAACAGAACACAGACTTTACACACAGAAAAGCTCAGTTTCAATTCTCAACCTCTTCACAAGGATGTCATAACTTCTGAAAAACAGAAACAAGCCACTGCCATTCAGTATAGAGAAAACAAATGGTTTGATTCAGAATAATGCAGATTTGTCAGTCCAGAACTATTCCATCAAAATGACATACTGTAGATAAGTGGCCATCCCAACGAATTATTCCTAAGAATCTGAATCTGATGTTTTAAGTCATAATAGTAACATAATACTATATTTAAAAGTTTTTTGTTACTTAAAATTAAATGTATATATCACCTCTGGGTAGTTTCCACTGATACCAAAACCATATCAGAAATAAACAAAATATTACATCTTGGCTTTAATAAAAAAAATATCAGTAAGGCTACACCTATTGATGGAATAACTCTAACCACAAATCATAGCCAAATTAAAAATTCATAAAGGTTTATACAATAATGCTACAATCTCAGAACCCTTGAGCTACAATGCTACATCATGAATATTTTTGCTGTAGTTTTGTTGATTTCAGAAGGTAGGTTACAAGACCAGTGGGAGAGACTATGCAATGGGAAAATATTCCAAATTTCCAATTCTAGTGATTTCAGTTAGCAAAAGATAATACTTGCCCATTTCTTTGTCTTCTTGCACTCGTCTCCTCTCATTTTCAAAAGCCTCCAGCCACTTTTTTTTATCGCCTGGCTTTTTCCCACAAAATAGGTGAACTTCTTCTGTAGCGTTATTTACAATTTTGAAAGCATTTTTTACAGAGATATTGAAGTCTCTGTCTTTGCCATCCTCAATGTCTACCACCTCCATTTCGTCCATGTCCATTCGGCCTTTGTAATACAACATGTCCCTTCTCAATAAATCTTTCTTACAGAACACAAGCTGATGGTCAAAAAGAAAGAATGTTCTTTGCTGGCTCTTGCCTTGTTTGGAGATTTTGGTCAATTCTCCCGAGTGGATTAATTCAGAGCTTTTGCCTAAGATGTCTTGCCCCTAAAGCATTTGTAGAAAAAAAAAGAAAAGAAAAGGAGATACTAACTTCATCAGCACCAAGAATGACGTTAGATAAATAAATAATTATTCTTCTATTCGTCTTTATCATATGACTTAGTCTCCAATATGATAGTCACCAATTCTGAATTACTTGCAGAGATGGTATTCAGCAGGTTCTAGGCCAGTTCTGGAGAACTAGTAGTGGAAATTTTAAACAGTACTGAAGAACCATCAAATACCACCTCTGACTGCCCCCCCCCATCTATTCTCTGCCTCCCGAGTTCCAGCTGATCGGCTGGGTCTTCTTTTGTTGCCCTGCACAGGAGAACAGAGCTGGAAAGCAGGTTAGTGGAGTGGGGAGGGAGTGGAATTTTGCAGTAATCTTCCCCCAGGAGTGGGGAGAGAATAGAGATTTTACAGTATCCTTCCCCTTGCCATGCCCACCAAGCCACACCCACAGAACCAGTAGTATTTTTTTTAAAATCCCATCACTGACTACTTGCCACACTTTTTTTGATCCCTATGTCAGCAAATACAGCAAAATCTTCCTTACCAGAATGGGAAAGACACCCCCCACTTCACCCCATCCCCAATTAAAAATATTAAATCTAGATATCACCCATGTTAACTAACACCAATAGATTAAGAGCTACAAGACAGGAGGGTTCATTTCTCTCTCCTCCCCACCTCCATTTAAGTCAGTGCAATGATCTGTTATTTAATAAAAATTGGAATATTGATTGCTGGTGAAGAACAGCCAGAGAGAGAGTATCTATTCCTGCCAGAGGCCTTTGTGGCAATACTCTAGGGCAGTATTGGCAAATCTTTTCGGCACCGAGTGCCGAAAAGGGGGCACCAGAAACTGGAAGAGCAACTCCGCAGCACACATTAATCCGCCTGAGTAATTCTGTTTTGGATAGGTCAGCTACCATTTAGGGCCTCCTGCACATATTGCTATAACTAAAACCAGGTTCACTAGCTACAATCACAAACTCTGAAACAGAGAGAAAGAGACAAAGGCAAAGACCCAAGTTTTTTCAGTAGGAAAAAAAATTCTTATGTAATTTAAACAAAAAACAAAAATACAAATTTCGAAAGAGAAAAGTAAGGAATTTAAAGAAAAAAAATACAAGGAGTGAAAGAGAAAAGGCGTGCACTGGCCACCTGGTCTTCTGGTTTCTGGCACTGCATATGCACACAAAGACCAGCTGGCTGACGCGCATGCGCATGCCAGAACCCGGAAGAGCAACGGACGACAGCTGGCGTGCTTAGAGCAACGGCTCTGCGTGTCTCTTCTGGCACATGTGCCATAGATTCGCCATCACGGCTCAAGGGTGTTTGGTAGGAAGTAAGTTTTTCTCCTGTTATTCACCTGTCTGTCACTAAAACAAGGAATATTATTTTAAATATTGTTATTGCTATTTAAGTCCCTTAAGATGAGAAGCTGTGAAGTATAGGATAGACTCAAGCTTATGTCTTTTAACAGGGAAAGGTGGATAAAATATAAATGCAGCAGTTTCTTTTCTTGTCTTCCTTTCTCTTTTCTATTTCACTCTTTGTTCTTTTTTCTTTACATTCCTTACTTTTCTCTTTCAAAATTTGTATTTTTATTCTTTTGTGTTTTTTTAAAATAAAAATTACATAGGTAAAATTTTTTTCCTACTGAAAAGACTTTAGTCTTTGCCTCTGTCTCTTTCTCTGTTTCAGAGTTTGTGATTGTGCTAATGCAACTAGTTTTAGTTATAGCAATATATGCAGAGGCGCTAATTGGTAACTGACCTCTCCAAAACAGAATTAAAAGGCTGATTCAAATGCTTACTGAATTCTTAACCTAAGTATACATAATTTTATTGGATTTTTAGATTTAAATTATCTCTCCAATCTAAGGGTCCTCAGAAAGGGTATCTAAGAATTCCAGCATTTTATTACACTTCTAAATAGTGCCTGATCTTTCCAGATCATGAAGTATGATTGCCAAACTCTCTTTAAAAAATGAGCCTTTTTTTAAAAAAAAAAAGCCCTGCTAAGTTGCCAATTCCAGTTCAATGAGATTACTTGCAGCAGTTTTACAAAAACAACCACAAACCAGGAGTGCCCAATCAAGTACAAATGCCTCTCCTTTCCACAGATTATATTCTCAAAATCTTAGAGAGTGAAGAAAGAGTAACCAGTGTTCAGGAAAAGGAAAAACCCACATTGACTCCAATTCACAGTGAGTCCAATTTCACCTCTTCTCAATTTCAAGTATAAAATTAAGTGGTCACCCAGCTGCCATGAGAATCATTGTAAAATCTCCAAATAACTACTTAATGGAGTTAAGTCATTTCTAACATTGCTTCTTGGTTTAGAATGGTTCTCCTGTCCTTAAGATTTTTTTTTTCTGCAGCCTTTTGGGGGGGGTAAGCAGAAACAATTTGGTGCAGCCGAGTTGTTGAGCTTTTAGGGCATTAGCCACGATGAATCATTGAGAAAAAATAAATGTGAAATAAATTAATAAATTATTTCAAGTAAATCATAATCACCACAATGGAAATCAACAACCACCTTTGCAGAATGGAAACAGCAGAAAATAAGAAAACACCCTTTAAAACAGTTGGGAGAAACCCTGGGTTTTCAAGGCCAAAAAATGACTGGCAATGTCTCCTCACCTCCCAGTTGACAATAGAGACTTGCCAGCGAGCAATCTTGTCTATACTTTCCAGCCTTCGTTTGCGTTCATTGATGAGGCAAGCTACGTTCTTCATGGCTTCGTATGCTGCCTTGATATTGTTATAGTCACTGTCAAAGGAAGAAAGATACTGGTCAATGTCAATCCCTGCAGAGAATGCATCTTATTCACTTCCTAGTTGAATATCCTACTCTAATAAATAAATGACCCTGAGCAGTTTATACTTACCTCATTCAGTAATCAAGTTAAAAAAAAGACAAAGTCAAAACCATAGCAAAAACCACAGGAACGATCAGTCTAATGAAGTGAAAAAATAATTTTCATATCCTCGAAAACACATCACACTAAGCATTCTCCTACAAGAGGGGATCATTCCATCTGCCAAATTCTAAAAGATTGCTGAAAGAACAAGGTCTTAATAGCCTTACACAATACCACACATATAGGGAACTATCTATAGTCTCTTTAGCACCCTCTCTCTGACATACATTACATACATTCACACAGAGATTTGTGGGCAGTGGGGGAGAGTGGCAGGAGACTCTATTTCCACAAGTACCATGATGGGATCTTCCCACTGAGCAGAGACAATGGCTCTAACAGGCAATTCCTTTGTTAGGCAGAGAGAACAGGGGGCAGCTCCAGTAAAAGGAAAGCTGGAGCCTTTTCTGTTTTGCAAATCTTTTCAGAATCTCCAAGGCAGCCCTGCATTAGTCCCAAAGAACAAAGTGGGAAAAGAAAAAACCAAGACAACAAATATCTTCCACACTCCTATTTATCTGGAGTGTAGCTGCAGTTGAAGGCGATTTATAGCCAAAAAGGGTACGTAAGATAATCACTGCAACTTCCTGTCTAGATTGCATTTCAACTGATTTTTTTTTAAATGATCCCCACACTTAATTGTCTCACTGTCTGAACATTTTTACAGTGGAGATTAGAGCTTGCCGTCTTGTTGAGAAAAAAGAGAGACTACCTATGGAGCAATTTTTGAAACCACCTTCAAATTTAGAAAAGATTTTCCCAAAAACCCCTACATTACTTCTGGCATGATTCATCTAAAATACCTCGGGCATGATAACAGTCCCGTAAAAAGGCTGTATGATTTCAACAAGTGAACTTCTGCAATTAACTGGAAAGACCATAAAACTGAGCTTCTCAGCTGCTACTAGTGAATGCATTGAATGGTTCTCTCATTCGTTTTAGAGAACTAGGCCCAAAGGTCAGGGGGCCAGCAAAATTGCAGCCAGACCATTTACAACAGGGGTGTCAAACTGGTGGCCTGTGGGTTGGATACATCAGGCACAGGCCATGCCCATCCCAGCTCTGCAAAGGCAAAAAACATTGTGATGTCATGTGACTCAATCAAGTTTGATATCCGTGATTTACAACTTCCCTAGAAAGCACTGAAAGATCGACACATTAAATAAAAATGTAATATTCAAAATCTCCCACCGATTGTTAAACTCACAAGATTCCACCATTTTTGAATCAGATCTCATCTCTTCACATGTAAAACTATTCAATACCACCAACAATGCTACTGTCCTTCAAAGCAACCTTGATTTTGTGTCTGAATGGTCAAACAATTGGCAACTCCAAATCTCGACCAACAAATGCTCTGTCCTACACATTGGTAAAAAAAATCGGTACACCAAATACAAACTAGACAGATATGAGCTCATTGATAATCCTCACTCTGTGAAGGACCTTGGAGTACTCATATCAAATGACCTAAGCACCAGAGCTCACTGTAACAACATTGCCAAAAAGGCATTAAGAGTTGTAAATCTAATCTTACGAAGCTTCTCCTCCAGAAATATTGAATTACTAACTAGAACATACAAAACTTTTGCTAGACCAATACTCGAATAAGCTCATCAGTCTGGAATCCGCACTGTATATTGGACATTAATACAATTGAGCGAGTCCAGAAGTATTTCATGAGAAGAGTACTACACTCCTCTGCTCACAACAGAATATCCTATATCATCAGGCTTGAGATTTTGAACTTGGACAACATTGAACTACGCCGCCTACAATTGGACTTAAGTTTATTTTATTTTATTTAGTTTAGTTTATTTCATTATCACTGCACCTTGTACAATGAAATCAAGCACCATCTTCAATGCACATCATGACCATGAAAATAAATACAAACACACATCCTTCACACTCCACACATCGAACCGAAAACCTGCAACACCACACCAACACTATACAGTGCACTATAGTGCACTATACAATGGAATTCAAAAAAGCTACTGCCCTGGGATAGAAGCTGTTTTTCAGCCTATTTGTTCTTGTTCTTGTTCTGTACTGTCTGCCAGATGGTAATAGTTCAAAAAAAGGGTGCCCAGGATGAGATGGATCTTTGATAATATTTTGAACTTTCTTAAGGCAGCGGGAGCTATAAACTTCTTCCAAAGAGGGGAGAGGGCAACCAATGATCTTCTGGGCAATGATGTTAACCCTCTGGAGTGCTTTCCTATCTGCCACTGTGCAATTGGCAAACCATACAGAGGTGCAGTAAGTTAAGATACTCTCTATGGTGCAGCGGTAGAAGGTCACCAGCAGTTTTTCATTCAGTTGTTGTTTTCTGAGAAGTCTCAGGTAGTATAATCTCTGCTGGGCCCTTTTGACCAGTGCTGCAATGTGAGGACCCCAGGCCAGGTCCTTTTTATAGTAACACCCAGAAACTTAAAACTGGCCATTTGCTCCACTCAGTTTCCATAGATAAACAAAGGCTGGATGTCTGATCTGTTCCTTCTATAGTCCACTATAAGCTCCTTGGTCTTATTGGTGTTATTGTGTAGCGCACAAAATTATCTGCTACAATATCCTACCAGTCAATGACTACTTCAGCTTCAACCAAAACAATACAAGAACACACAACAGATACAAACTCAATGTAAATAGCTCCAAACCTGATTGCAGAAAGCACGACTTTAGCAACAGAGTGGTCAATGCCTAGAATGCACTACCTGAGTCTGTTGATAAATCCTCTAACCCTCCACTCCTTTAACCTCAAACTATCCACTATTGACCTCACCCCATTCCTAAGAGGTCTATAAGGGGCGTGCATAAGTGCACAATCATGCCTACCGTCCCTGTCCTATTGTCCCCATTTATTTGTACCTATTTCCTGTATTCTAACTCATGTTTATATTTATATCTATTATCTTGTAAGCGATTGACAAATCAAAATAAAATAAAAATAAATACATAAATAAAGATTTCATGAACTTATAGGGGAACACTGAAGTCTTGTGAGTTCTTGCATGACTCCTAGAAAAGAGTACTGCAATTTCACTAGCAATTTAAAAACAAACTGATGGCAGGACATGGCACAATATTATGCAAGAAGACTGAAAAAGTTGTAAGATCTCTGTAACTCTGATAATTCCCTAGGCTCTTAAAACAGATTGTTCCAATTAAAATAATCACAGAGCTATTACTAGGGTATACCGAGGACTGACCTTGTCCCTGAACTACATCTCTCTCCTTGCATAGTTACCTATTTTTATTTTCATTCTAACGGTGAGGTAGAATGTGTAGACTGTGGAGAGGCACTAAGTGGCCCAAAGAATCTAGGAAGAAGTTAAGTTTGTATTAGATTGCATTTCCTATTTTCCTCAGGCTGCAATGTCCTTGTAAGAGGTGGGTGATTTATACTGTTGCAAGAGTAAAGGATTACAAGAGGAACACACAGGCATGTAGTTTGAAAGTCATGGGTGTGTGATGGGAGCTGTCATCCAGCCTATCTTGAGAGCTCTAGAGTGAAAAGCCAGATAACAAGAAAGTTCCTCTTTATTTGATTACTCAGTCCATGCACTTTCAGTCCATTCAGAATAGCAGAACTTGTAACAGACATGTTAAGTAATCAAAAAGTATTAAAGCTTTTAATCATAATGTATTACCCAACAAATCATTTTCTCTCAAACTAGTAATTTCCATTCAGTTTTGAGAATTAGAAAACAGTTCAGTATAGTGTAGAGAACTGATTGGTTCATCTTCTAAATCACTTTTTCCTACCTTGGTAAGTAGCTGCAAGCAGGGGTGGGATTCAAATTTTTAACAACTGGTTCTGTGGGCATAGCTTAGGTGGTGGGTGTGGCTTGGGGGTCATGTTACTTGGTGGACATGGCTTAGGTAGTCATGTTATTGGCAGAGTATTGGCTACTCAATATCACTCACTTCGAGGCACGCATCTCCTCACCTGACCTCTCATGACTGTGGGGATGCTGCAACAGTCGTAAGTGTGAAAAATGGTCATAAGTCACTTTTTTCAGTGCCATTGTAACTTTGAATGGTTACTCCACACAAGCAAAGTACCAGGAAAGGAGGGGGGGAAAAAACTCCAGAGAAGTTCCTGAGACAGGAAGTCTAGTCCTGCCAAGCATGTAATAAGGGTTAACAGAGAGGCAGTTTCTGTAAGCAACACCAGAATGTTTCCTTCTTGCCTTCCTTAAAGGATTAGGCCAGTAATTTCTTCTAACAACCGGTTCTCCAAACTGTTTAGAATACTTAATAACCAGTTCTAGCGAATAGGTGCAAACCTGTAGAATCCAACCCCTGGCTACAAGCCTTCCACCCTATTGACTGCGCTGGCTTGGAGTTACAAGAAGTTGTAATTCCAAAATGATATCCAGAAGGGCCTCAACTTCTCAACCCATCACAAAAGTTGGTAGTGTTGGCTGCAAATTCTGGGAGTTGTAAGTCCAGAATATCTGGAAAGTGTTAGGCTAGGATGGTGCAAGTCTAGCTCAACTATGTTTTTAGAGTTTGAGGATCCCCTCTCCACAATTAAATAAAATTGCTTAAAACCATACAGGATCATCATCCTTGTCACACTGCACACAAAAAAGCTAACATCGCAATAGGTCTCTTGCAAAAGCATTGAAATCTAACAGGATTTTGCCATTCTTGTCCAAAGAGTTTATGAGATCCAACCATTTCCACTTTAAAATTTAATCCTATGGATAGTGTCTAGGGTATTATGGACTGCATGTGCTGCATTCCAGGCCAATTTAACTGATGTTCTCAGCTAAAATATATAATTACAATTTCAGCACATTTTAACAATTTTAGCTATTTTACAAGTTTCTTTTCACTATCACTAAGAATTGTATATGAAGAAGACATACGAATTTAAGGCTGTGCTTCTGGAAAAATTGAAAGGAAATGGTGCAGTTGAAGGTCTCCCTTTTTTGTGTATGTGTGATGTAAATGAAAAATAGGAGGAATGTTTATTGCACAAATCATGGCTGCTTTCATAAGTATTTGATCATATCCGGCAAGCATTCTTGGTGAGTGGATAGAAGTTAACCTGAATGTGGAATATTCCCCCAGAAAAAAACCCTACCAATCGGCCTTACCTATGATCCTGAGTGGTGTACTTTAATAATTCAGCAAGCTGCAGGGGATATTTACAGATTTTCTGAACAGGGGTAAGGAGGAAACCATCAATGGCAATGTCAATCATTTGCTGAAGGAGGCGGCAAGCTTCAAAAAAATGGCGGTACTTGCTCTGTTTCATCAGGTTGGAGAGCTCAAGGCAGGCTCCAGGGTGATTGTTACAATACTCAGAATAGATTGCAAATCCTTCTTGCTGAAAGCAAAAGCAAAAATACAAAAACAACGATTTTAAAATATCTCGCAGCCAAAAGGAGAAAACTGAAAAGCAGGGATAAGCTACAAGCTGTAGAAATTGCTTTCGCAATTCCGCAGCTGTTTCAAAGTGAAGAAAGAGAGAGGACAGGGATGTAAGACGCCTGGATTCCCTGAGAAGGCAGATGAGACAATATAATTGTTTCTCAGAGAGCTGACCAAAAAAAGGAATCATTGAACTTGGCAGCCAGTCATGCATGCGGGACCCAGAATGAATGAATCTCTGCAGCAAAAGGCCCCTTTCTGCCGCTCCTCCCCCCATCATCCCCAGCCTCTCTGATTAAAACTACTGAAAATCTGTGGCACAGTTCTCTAACATTTACAGATGAGAAATACTAAAACTGTTATAACTCCTAAAATATACTTACTATATAAATCCCCAGTCCTGGCCCTCTTTGCATAATCAGCCTGCTCCTCATTCTGACCGTTGCCTCTTCAGAAAACATATCTGGAAAGTTGACTGTAAGTAACCTTTATTGAATTATGCTGACATTAATTCTGCCCTGTTATCTCACTGCAGATTCCCCAGTTCACCTAACTCTCTTTCTCTCGCACTGTAGTACTTAGTCAAATGAGGATATTTAATCAACTTACATGCTGAAGAAAGCAGGACCCTATTTCACTTAAGTGCGGCTCTTCTTTGTTGTACAACTTCTCTAGATCTTTCAAAAATTTTCTTTGGAATTTGTAAATATCTTCAATATTTCCAAATATAGTGCTTAGCTGGGCCACAGTAAACATTCCTGTATGTTTGCGACATTGCCGAATGTATCCCTAAGAAATCCAACCAAAAGGGTCTTAATATTGATCATGGTAAGTAAAAATGGAAGATAAGCATTCTATCACTTTACACTAAAAGAAGTGCAATCATAACATTTCCTGTCTACTGCAATACCTCTGTAGAATTCATAAGGAATAACTATTTTACAAAACTCAAAGTCAATATACAGGGATTGAATTCTACAGCATTAATTTACTTTATGTAAGTAACAATTGTTTTAGTTCAACATCTGGACAACACATTTCAATTTGCTTCTAGACAACTGTATTATATTTCTATGGCAAGAAAACCGAGTACAATACTAGAGCAAGCTCACAACTTGGTTTTTTGCTCAAAGAAACGCAACGCTCTGTGAGTAGCAGCAAGTGCCTTCCTGTTATCTTTTTAAAACAAGGTTAAGGAAACATTTGTAAAAAGTCAGTGTCTGTTTCACTTGGAAAAGTGATCGGAAGAACAGTTGATAGACACAGGGTTAGTGGAGACAAAGCAAAAATATTAAATATAAGTCATGATTACCAGCAACCTTTATTCTGTAAAATGGATTTTTTTCAAATTTTTATAATAAATATTTGTTATTATGGCATTGACTTATTAGTTCCTTTCTTTTCTTTGCCCATGTTGCCTTTGCCTGTCACTTTCTCCTGTTTTTCTCTGTTTTCTCCATACTGCTGGCTCATGTTCACTGACTCCTATGTACAGGTCTACTGGAAATGACTTTCCTACAGTAATGACCTGGTGTTCTTCCTGGACTGCATGGATCTAATAACCTTGCTGGGACTTTTTTTGCGTCATTATCATTCCCATCCAAGCCAGGAAAGACCCTGAGCCTTGTGGTTTCTATTGACAGAATTTCTGCATAAACTCAATCAGGTGATTCATCCTTACACTTGATACCTTCCTGTCTACTGTCCATCAATAGACCAGAAACTAAATAAATACACAAAACATTTCTTTCACTTGGGCTATCACAATTTTTCTAACATGAATTTGATATGTGGCAGGAAAAGACAGGGGAAGGTTGCCTTCTCAGTGGTCTGGGTGGGGGAGCAAGAAAAGGATATAAGTACAATATGGCTTGTAGCCCATACTTGCACTGGGGCAATGTGGACATGTGAATCAACCTAAACCACATCAGAAGAAAAGGAACAACCCAAAGAAGTTTTTGTGATGGTATTTTTCATTAGGGACAACATAACTGTTTGGGAGGGCTCATAGAGTTATTATTTTATATTTTACCTCACAGATGTCTTTGAGATGTTTGATATAAATCCTCTCTGTGTTCATTATTTCCTGAATTACATTGGTTCTCATCTGATCTTTGTTTTCTGCTATTTTTTGGCGATGCTTTTCAGGATTTGGTTCTTCATCTTGGAGGCCACTACAGTATTCTGCAGGTTCTTCTTGATTGACTCGTAGCTGGAATGAGAAGAAGAATGGAGATCAAACAATTGAATTCAAAAAGTATACTTATACCCAACACCATTCCAGAAATATGTCAGTGATAATAGGGCAATGTACTTGAAATTATTTAAGTATCTTACCCAGGTATACCTAGGATTATCTCCCACATCCATCCATTATTTATTTATTTGTTTATTTATTTATTTATTTATTTTAATTTAATTTATATACCGCCCCCTCTCCCAAATTGGGACTCAGGGCAGTGTACAGCCCAAATAAAAATGATACTGTTACAAAATAGAAAATTTAAAATAGATTTTAAAAGATTAAACTAGTGGCTGAAGTTAAAATTACAATAGAAGTATAAAAACGGTAAGAAGTTAAGAAATTTAAAAACCATTCTAATAATACTAGGCCAGACCGGCCTGTTGAAAGAGGTGGATCTTTAATGCGCGCCGGAAGGTTCGTAGGTCAGGGATGGCCCGCATCTCTGGGGGTAATTCATTCCAGAGAGAGGGTGCTCCCACAGAGAAGGCCCGCACCCTCCGAGTCGCCAGCCGGCATCGCCCAGCTGGCGGCAACCCGAAGAGGCCCACCCTGTGAGAGCGCACTGACCAGCGGGAGGCCGATGGTGGCAGCAGGCGGTCCTGTAAGTACCCAGGTCCCAAGCCATGGAGCGTTTTAAAGGTGACCACCAATACCTTGAATCGCATCTTACCACATTTCTACAATCTTTATCAAAGTTTCCCTACAAATAACCATGTCAAATAACATGATGAGGATTATATGATCTTTTTAGCTGTGCTGTTGTATTTCTGAATGCCCTCCTTAGAGAATTCCACCTGGTATCCATGATCCATTTTTCACGCCAAGTGAATAAAATCTTTTTATTTTCTAAGAAATTAATAACCACCTTACTTTTTTTAGGTATCTCTGTATTGTTGATTTTGCTGCAAACTTTATTGTGATTTTATGTTGCCTGTATTCTCATTACTTATTTAATCTTGATATTATCATACAATTTCTCCCACTATTTTTCTATATTTTATGAATTTTACTTTATTTATTTATTTATTTATTATTTAATTATTTAAATTTATATACCGCCCCCTCTCCCAAAGGGACTCGGGGCGGTGAACAAACTTTATTTGTATGTTGCCTAGAATTTGAGTTATTAGACAATCTAATTGCATAGAATATGTAATAGTAAACTAAAGTGAACAAATATAATCTAGCCTAAGGAAGTATCTAATTATCCATATTCTTTATAGGAACCGAAATTACACTAACATTCACTCTGGTTTAACTTCAGAAGTAAGTTCTCAATTCTCAAGCCTGAGTTGTCGCTAACTCCCTTATTATACAATGACAAAAGATTTATCTTGTTATTCCTAAAATCCTTTCTTTATTTTTAAACTCCTTTCAAAGCACAGATCACATATCTTCTAGCAATCATTCCAAATTTTAGTTATGTTTTCCTTTTTATATTATGCATTCTTTCAACTTTGTAAGTTGTCCAATGCCTTTTTGAAGCTGAATGCCCTTGAATTATATACATATATATATATATATATACCTCTGTCTGTGTGTGTGTGTACGTATGTGTGTGTAGATAGATACAGAGAGACATAGAATTTGCTTTATGAATTTGTTGCCTCAAAAATTCCAGTTCTGTGCAACATTGGGTCATGACTTCTGGGAGTTACCAATGGACATACATGCCTGATTAGATGTTAAAAAATCTATTTCCATTTATTTGTAAAATTAAAAAAAATTGTTCCACTGAGAACCAAGTACAGGTAATCCTCAACTTTTGACCAAAGTTTCTGTTGCCAAGTGAGACAAATTGTTTTACTCCATTTTATCACCTTTCTTGCCACATTAGTTCATCGCCATTGTTAAGTTAGGAACACAGTTGTTAAGTGAATCTGGCTTCCCCATTGAGACTTTGCTTGTCAGAAGGTTACAAAAAGGGATCACATGATCCCGAGACACTACAACAGTCATAAATATCAACTGACTGCCAAGCATCCAAATTTTGATCTCATGACCATAGGGATGCTGCAAGTGTTCTAGGTGGGAAAAATGGCCGTAAGTCACTTTTTTCAATGCTGCTGTATCTTTGAACAGTGACTAAATGAATGGTTGTAGGTCAAGGACTATCTGTATTTCAAACTTTCTTGGAGTAATTTTGGAGAGTTTTCATGGCTATGCTCCCTTGTGCTCTGAAGTCACAGGTTGTCCACCTGTTGCTTTAGATATTACCAGCTAAAAAATCAGTATGGAGAGGTTGCATTTTAGCTAGAAAGATGCAACACGTGATCTCAAGAATATTTTCAATGAACAGCAACTTACTGTCAACAGTGGAGCCTCTTAACCTTTATATTGCCTATTTAGCCTTTACAATGTGCTTTTTGAAAGCATTACTTATTAATGATTTTCTCCTGCAAGCAGAAGAGGAAAAAATGATATTCTAAGAATCAGCAATTTGGAAAGATTAAATGCTTGCACATAAGGGAAACAATATTTCGGAATGAAAAGAGAAAGCTGACTTTGATCTCTGCCTATGCTGACGATACCCAGTAATACGTCTCCTCCCCTGGCTAAGTGATGCTATCCTGGTGCTGGACTAGTGCCTGGAAGCTGTAATTGATCCAGAATGCAGCAATGAATGTCCCCTATATTACAGCACTGCTGTGTGAGCTGCAGTGGCTTCTGGTTTCTGTGTGAACTGCAGTGGCTTCTGGTTTCTGTGTGAGCTACAGTGGCTTCTGGTTTCTTTCCTGGTGCAATTCAAGATGTTGGATATCCCCTTTAGTGCCCTAAATTGAATGAGACCAGGCTACCTGTATGACTGCCTCTCCCTGAGGGTATCTGCCCATCCTACCAGGTCAAATAGGGTGGTTGCACTCCAGGCCCCTTCCTTTAAATGTTATTATATAGTGAGAGCCTTCTCTGTAAACTTCCCTGCAATTGTGATGCATCCTTTCTCCTGGACTTCTGGTAGACTTATCCTCCTTGCCTTCGGAAAGGTCTTCAGGAGCTGTCTCTTCTTGCAAGTATCGGAGTAAGAAAAGGCAAAAGCCCAGTAAGACGGTGTGTAGATGTGTGGGAGAATGCTGCCCCAAGGTGCAATAATTTCACTTTATAATTTGGGGGCTCCTGATGTCTTTACTGTTTTATTAAGGTTTATTGTTAAGAGCTGTGGTGGCGCAGTGCTTGGAATGCAGCATTGCAGGCTGCTTCTGCTGACTGCTGGCTGCCAGCAGTTTGGCAGTTCAAGTCTCACCGGCAAAAGGTTGACTCAACCTTCCATCCTTCCTGGGTCAGTAAAATGAGGAGCCAGATTGTTGGGGGAAATATGCTGACTCTGTAAACTGCTTAGAGAGGGCTATAAAGCACTTCAAAGCGATATAAGTCTAACTGCTATTGCTATTGTACACAGCCTGGAATTGTCACTACAATATAAGCAGATATAGCAATAGCACTTGGACTTATATACCATTTCACAGTGCTTTACAGTCCTCTCTAAGCAGTTTACAGAATCAACATATTTCCCCCAACAAACTGGCTCCTCATTTTACTGAGGATGGAAGGCTGAGTCAACTTTGAGCCAGTGAGATATATAGATCTTTTGAAATAAATAAAGACTAAATAAATGAATAAACAACTGTCTCTACACTAGATTGGAAAGCTAGGAAAAAACACTTCAGAGGATGGGAATGGCATTATTGTCATAAAATTACACAAAGATGTCCATGTTTTCACCAAGAATTGAGCTGATGTTCAAGAAAGGCTATTCCTATGTACAAAACAAGCAAACAGAAAGAAACGGAAGAGCAGGATAGTGATGATTTTAATAGATGGGAATATATTAAAAATTGAAAAATAATCCAATGAATCACTGCAGTCTAGATATCTTAGCAGAGAGGGAAGCAGGTCAGAATTTAACCAGGTCTCCAAGGATGAACAAGTGCTTGAAAGATAGAGAGATCTTGCTTCACTTACTCTGACAAAACTGGCTGGAAGCCAAGCTTCCTTGTCTTCATTTCTTCCCCACCACCAATCTTTGTTGGAAGCTTCAAGGACTTGGATGACTTCTCCAGCTTTGAAGGCTAATTCCTGATCATCCATGGTCACGTGATCCCAGAGAGCCTCTGCATAGACCACATTTCCATCACTTATCAGCTGCAATAAAAAAAAAATTTGTTAAAAGACAAAGATCTTGCTGTGCACCAGGGGTGTCAAACTCACAGCCCGCGGGCCAAATGCCAGCACACACTGGCCAAGCCCACCCCCAGTTTAGTGAAGGGGAAAAAAGTTGCGAATATGTCACATGACAATGTGTCGTCACAAGTTTGACATCCTGTTATACACAAAGGGTAAGGATCAGGAGTCACTGCAGAGGACAAAAATGTGGAACTTTTAACATATTTTCAGTTGTAGTGCCTGGAAATTCCAAAGCTAGAAATTTACCTCACTGACAGCTAGCTGCTCGCCTCCAGGCTGCAAGTACCTGGGGTTGGCATGACAGAATTCTTCGTAGCTGTAATCCTCTTCACTGCCATTATCATCGACTAAAGCTGGAGATTCAGCACTCCCATCTGCAACACCTGGCGGGAAAGGGAAATTCTGAGAAATTTGGTATTGTCAAACCGACTTTTCCATTGCATTACAGATAGTCCTTGACTTAACGACTACCACCAAGCCCAGAATTTATGTTGCTAAGTAAGAAATTTGCTAAGTGAGTTTTTTCCCGTTTTATAGCCTTTGCTGCCACAGTTGTTAAGTGAATCACTGCAGTTGTTAAATTAGGAACATGTTTGTTAAATGAATCGAGTTCCCCACTGACTTTGCTTGTTGGAAGGTCGCAAAAGGGGACCCTGGGACACAGCAACTATTGTTAATATGAATCAGTTCTCAAGGGTCCAAATGTAAATAACATGACCATAGGGATGCCGCAACAGTCATAAGTGTGGAAAATGATCCTAAACAGTGGTGGTATTGCCGGCAGCGACGAAGAACAGCTAGCAGAGAACTGGTTCGCTCTGAGTCTCTCCGACGTTATGCAGTTGGGCCCACCCGCCTGCCCCTCCTCCTAGGTCCTTTTTAACCTCTCAGCTGTTTGGCATGGCGGAGCAGATTGCTGTGCTAAATAGCTGAGAGGAACAGTAGCTTAATTTTTACTGTTTTAATGCATGTGCAAAGCCCGCGTTTGGCACGCACAGGCGCATGGTTGCACGAGCTGCCGCGGTAGGGTCCTTTTACAGTGCTGAACCCCACCACTTCTGTCTTTGTCATTGCCTGCCTCTTTTGTCTCTTTTTTGCAGTGCAGGAGTCAATAGGCAATGCTGGCACATGAGAGGACACCTATCTATGGTACTCTCAGGCTCTGCCTGATTTTTTTTCTTATTTTCCTCCTCTAAACCTAGGTGCATCTTATGGTCAGGTGTGCCCTATAGTGCGAAAAATACGGTAGTTAAATAGTAACATGATATATTTTCCCAAAATGTCTGCCTGCGCATGCCTTACAGAAGATAGGAAAGCCATTGGCCCTCAATTGCTAACATCCTTCTCTATTGACCATGGGAGTTCTGCGATAGAATAGTTCAGGAGAGCGAAACTACTACAGATTTTTTCAAAGTTTGGAGAGCAGTTGTGAAAGAGAATCTTTTCAGTGATGGCCCCATAAGCTAGAGAAAAAGGCACTCACATTGCTGTCTTTTAATATAGGATGATTTTTCTGTTCTTCCAAAAATTTTAATACTTTACTTTGGGAGTGCCAAAAAAAGGTATCTAAGAAACAGTGCATGTAAATAATGATCCATTCAAATTATATCCTTTCTACTTTTGCTACCACAAGTTCTAATCTTTTTAAGGAACTGCATTTTGGGAGTCTTAATATTTAAAACTGTACAAAGTATTTAACTTACAGATATTTTAAAATAGACTAGAGCTGTCCTCCTAAAAGCTTTAGCTTAGCACCTAATCTCAGTTCTTTAACTTCTTTTATTTAGAATAAATCAAAGTGGTAAGAGTAATTAGACTGAATTATTTCATTAATCACAATCACAACAGAAATATTTCTAAAAACAGGAGGAGCAGAGATTTAAAAAACCCGATGAAGTTACAGAAATGCAATATATATTTGAAAGGCACCTTCATTAAGATCCATTATTAGTTTCCAGCTTAATAATGCATCTAGATTTAACTCTCTACTTTTTTATATGTTTTAAAACAGGTACCCATTAAGAAGATAACATAAATTTGAACTGATTCATCCACTGAAATTAGCCTTGATTCTGTATAGATGGCGTATTATTTCTTGTTCACTGTAACTCTCCTCTATTGTTTACTGCCTGAAGTAAATACGCAGACATGAATGGGCAATTTTTATCTCTCAAATAGGAATATTAAAACTAAAATCAACAGTGAAGCCATTTTCATTTTTCAATCTCACTACTCTACTAGGTTTTCCAGTGAAAACATGACAGTTGGATATCCAAGTCTAGGCCTATGTTTAAACAGTTGAAATCCCAAATGCCACAAAGAACAAATGGAGCTTATCTCCTACATCAACATACTTATCTGAAGGCTTTCCAGGCTCCAAAACCGGGTTATATCCTCTCTGGCTACCATCCTGCTATCCAGAAAAAAATCATTCACCATGCACCTGGTTTACATTCAAACCAAGAATCCTTTTTAATCCGTAAATGAAATTTATCATAGGTCACTGGAAGCTGCAGCTATTGGAAATGCCGAAATAGCTTATTCATTGCTTTCAGCGTCTGAGGCTGCATTTCAGCCAAACTCTACTTTAAAATGACAGCTCACTCTCTGAATGTATAGCTGTGGGTTTAGTGCCTTCTGTGACATCATGGGAAATCTTTAGGAAGTTATGAAAGAAAAAAAAAAAAGCTATAACAGACAAATTGTGCACATGCAGCATTCATCCATATTAATTCAAGTCTGGTCAATTATTTCCTTATTGCAACCAATAAGGAAATAATTTAATTTGCACTGATTTATTACTATTATTATTATTATTAGTCAAACAGAGTTGGCATTTTAATCCACCTACCAAGTTCTTTCCAAGGACCAGGGATATAGCCCGATAATGTTTGAATAGGTTACAAAATATTATCTACTCCTAAGTAAAGCTGCCTTTTGCAATTGACTTAGGGTGATTTTTGTCAATGTCAATGGAGTTCAAGTGGTGCTCCAGATGTTTGGGGATTGCACCCAAGGGATCTATCAGAACTATTATTATTCTGAATGAGACTTTCACTGGGCATTCAGATCCCTCTTTTTAAATACAAAATAGAGCAAAAACTTTCACCCTCCCTTCCTCCAATGTTGAAGAACTACATTTTTCTCCACAGCATTTACATAATAATAATTCACTTGATGCAAAATGTGCAAACATTGCATTATTGGAGAATGAGAAATTGCACATTTCAGCTCTTAATTCCAGAATCTCAGCAGCTGTACTGGCCCACCAGCTTACTACAGTAGTTGGGTAAATTAAATTCCATGGGCTAAGAGAGCTTCTACGTCAGTAGGATTAGTTGCACAAAGATTTATCAGCTGACTCACATTTCAAACCTATTTTAAGCCAGGGGTATAAAAGAGCTAGTTCCTCAGCCCACACGACTTCTCTTTAGTCTTGCCAAAAGACTAATTCCATGAAATTGCCTTTAGGAACCTGCATTTTTTGTCAGTTACTAGCGACAGAGAGATGGGAAAAAATAAAATAAAGCCATTTTCTCTTCCTGCTGAAAACACAGCTTTATTATCTTCTCTCCTTGAATCTATTGGCCATTCTATAAGAACAGCTATTTAACATGAAGAATTGGACCTAAACCTGCTTTTTTCATTGCTTGCCATCCTTTTTAACTTTTATGACATGATTTCTAAATTTTATAGGTTTACAGGCAAGGGATTCTTTTTTCATCAACTGTACATAAACCACTGTGAAAATCTTTATGGTCTAAAACCAGACTGGAATTGTATTACATCACTGTGAGAACTTATACCCTTGTCCCTTTTTCAAAATGCTGTTTCAAAGTCACAGCTGTCTTATTTTTAATCAGCTTTTGGCCTTTCCTTATCACATCTGTAACCTTAGATCTCAGCTTCAAATGTACTTTAGCCTTTGGACTTCAGCTCCTTCCAACCTGCCTTTTCTGGAACATTTGCTTTCTGTCTGGTCCTGAATATACCATGGAATCTGCCTTTTAAAATTTGATCTGCTGCCTCTAGAAATTAGGTTTGTGAGATGCCTGTCTCTGGATTGCAAAATTCAGTAGCAAGGGTGGAAATTTCTAGGATTCAGTATTGTTAATGGAGGAGAAAGCCACGTCATAAGTGCAACATCTACTCAGTTTGTGAATAACTGAAAATCATTGTGCAGCAGCCAGATAGATATTAAGCAATCAGTTCAACTTTAGCAGTTAGACAACTGCACATTTAAAGTCAGAATTTTAATTTAGTGAAGATAGCTTGGTTGTGGACTATTTTTTCTTCTTAAAAATATCAGGCTCTAGGAGGAGGAGAATACATTGACTGAAAATAAATATTAGCAAATAAGTTTCCTTAAATAATAAGGGTCTTGTTTTCCATGGATAGGTAGCATATTATTTGGGTAATCTTCAGGAGAATAGTATAAGAATTTAATTTTTTAAAACTCAATCTAATATACTGTATATATTATTCTTTAATATGTGATTCCAGTGTGCCTGACAGAGAAACTACATTTTTAAATTATATTGGAATCTAATAAATAAAAATGAAGTTTAAAGGTTTGAAGGACATTTTCAAAATGAATGTATTTGTATAGATCCTGGAAAAGCATTCTTATGGACAGCATTGCCAAGCTAGATCTTATAATTAAGGCCCTGTTTGCTTTCTTCTTATTTATTTCCTTCTATTGGTTCTAGGGATTTACAGACATCACCCAGTATTTTCCAGACGGTGATAAACTTTTCTCTTAAGAACTTCAAAAATCTATTGGTACCAGAATCCATCTTAGCTAAAACCAACAATCACAAGTGCTTTTCTTACTCTTCTAAAATAACTGGCATTTGGTTTTTCTTGATGCAGCCATAAGCGGCCCCAAACCTATAAAGTCACCACTCAAATTCTGCAAATACTAGAGATGTGCAAATCTTAAGCACAAAAACTATCTTTGTATCCTGTTGTCTTATTTCCTAGTAACAATGTAGCCTAAATCAGAAGGGCAAAAACAGATGACAAATATGGGGGAGTATACAGAAATTGGCTATAAGTATCCATGTAGCTAAACTTTCCCACAAATGAGGGAAAGCAAAAGGCTGGCCAGGGAACTTGAAATAATCTATGAAGAACTGTTCTTAAGCATGGATTACAATTCCTTTCCCAGCACAGCAATGGTAGTTACAAATACAAGGTCAGAATTTATCTCTTCAGTGACTGCACTGTGCTGATCTGACACATTAAGCAATAGCCCCTATATCTTCCTGCATTTGGACTTCCCTTCCGAAAGCAGCAGCAATGGAAAACGCTACTTTTAAAAAAATCGAAAAAGTAACTCAACTGGACTGTCTTTTGATGCTTTGCAAAACTCAAAGCTTTCAGAAAAGAAAAATCCCTCAGTGCTGCTTAATTCTGTTGGCTTTTTAAGTCAGACACCGCACCCTCCTTGGACCACAACTCTCCAACTGCGTTGTTCTCTTACTCAAAATATCTTTGAAGCAATACAGTAGTTTTGAAACAGCCATGCAAGTCATGTGGTTTCCTGGACTTCAGTGGCTCAATGGGAAATGAACATTACGTGGCAATTTCTACACTTGGCACCTATACTTTGCTATCTTTTGAAAGAAATGGCCCAGTTGTGATAGAAACAGCTTTCTATTGGTTAACATCAGCAGAACTCAAAATAGCTCTTGGGAGTTACAATGAGAATCTATCTAATGCAAAATAAATTCCATCTTCAGATTCCAGGCTTGAACTAAGTGACTCACTGAAGCCTACAGAAGTAAGCCAGAAGCTGCAGCATTTCTTTTTAATAGTTTTTATGATTGTTCACCACCCAGAGTCATTGGTTTGAGATGGGTGCTATATAAATTGAATAAATGAATGCATTTCTTGCATATTTTACCCACATCAAATAACAAGCAAAAAATGTCTCTAGAAAAACAGAATACCAAGTATACAACCTTTTAAAGGTTCCTTGAGGTTTTTTTTTTCTATACCACCAATATTACCTCCCTCCCCTGAATCTGGTACAGGTAGTCCTTTACTTACAACAGTTCACTGAAAAAAGTGACTTATGACCATTTTGCACACTAATGACCATTGCAGCATCCCATGGTCATGTGTTCTACATTTGGATACTTGACAACTGGTTCATATTTATGATGGTTGCGGTGTCCCAGGGTCATGGGAATCCCCTTTTGTGACCTCTGGCAAGCAAAGTCAATGAGGAAGCCAGATTCATTTAAAAACTGTGTTCCTAACTCAACACTTGCAATGATTCACTTAATGAATGGGGCTGAAAAGTTGTAAAATGAGGCAAACTCACTTAACCAATTCTCACTTAGCAACATAAATGTGGTTGTTAAGTCGAGGTCTACCTATATTTGCTGTTATATTAGCACTGACATTTATTTATTTTTATTTATTTCTGGGCAACTCACAACGATCAAAGAAATTATAAATAAAATCAATAAAAGATAAAAATAAAAGGTTGCTAGTGCAATGAAGAAAGGAGACTTACTCACTTTAACTATCAAGACTATTGATAAAGCTCTAAACGCAAGAGAAACGTTTTTCCCCAGCAGGAAATCGCTGTCTTAATGGCCAAGCTTCTTGAAGCACTACAGCACCTTTCTGAGCCTTGCAAATAAGCTGGATGGCAGGCTGCTTAATATCCCCCAGAGTCCATAATTGACTATTGAGCTGCCAGAAGCATCACAGTATTAGTGCTCTAGCTTTTAATTCTCAGTAAAGAAAACCCAATGTATAACTTAGCTCCTTGCATTCTTCAGAAATATTGCAAATGGAAAGAGGGTGCATTTGCTATCTCTTCTCCCCAAAACAAAGCAATAAAGTGTTTGCCTGCTTGGATTCAGAGCATGGGAATCCATGTACATGAATATGCACGTGTGTGAAGATCGCAATCCATCCAACATAGGTAAACAAAAAGAAAACTGACTGCCTCTAGAACAGGGGTATTAAACTCACGGCCCGTGGGCCAGTTGCGACACATGCTGGCCACATCCACGCACAGTTTAGCGAAGGGGGAAAAGGTCACGATACGTCATGTGACACCACCTTGATGATGTACGTTTGACACTCCTGCTCTAGAACATATCCCCAAAAATGGATACCTATGCAGCTTTATCAAAAGTGTCTGATCCCCTCAATGCCCTACAGCACAACCAACACAAACTATGAAAAAGAAAACTAACATACATCAAAAATAACTCAGAAACAACCAACAGACTGTTACACTTACACGGCATCACTGTAGCACAGAAACCAACTAAACTTCTCCAGAATCCCTCAAGTAAGCCAAAAGACACAGGTCCAAGAAGCAAAATTAGAAGTCATCTACAACATACAGTGAAAGGACTGTAATAGTCACAATAAGCCGGCAGGCAGGACAGACAGGCAGAAGCGCATCTATGAATACCAACTACCAGTCAGAAGACACGAAAACGTCTTCATTTTACAGTGCATGGACAAACCATATTTTTAAATAGGAAACTGTGACCGTCCTAGACTAAGCTAAATCCAGAAACACTAGGAATTGCTGGAAGCTTGGCATTCAGATATATCAGCCATCAATAGGCACAGAGGTAGTCCACATTTACAAATTGCATTCGAAAGACAATAAAAAAGCCCTCAGCCACACTTTATTAAGCAAGCAAACTGAATGATTGGTCTCAGTATTACTTTAACCAACAATATTAGGAGTTATTTACTTTGAATAGAGGGCAGTACTGTGTTTTTCCAAGTTACCTCTATTCTCAATTTAGGGTTTTTCTTCTCTGGGAGATGCATTATCTTTGTAAAGCAAGCATTGCTTTCTCCCATTTTTCTGTTAAAGGCAAAGAATGGAAATAGAATAAAGTTTTACTGAGGAGGAAACAGAAAGACCAGAACACATCTTCTCCAGCAGCCAAAACCCAGATAAGCAGGGATTAGCCTCAGACAAACAGTCCAGCAAACAATACCTTAATCAAGGAACTACCAGGGAGAAAACAACATCCTTGTCAAAATTGGAAAAAGCTATTGTATAAGACCAAATCCTATTTTCTAGTTGGGTAACGAAATATCTGCAAGCAAACAACCAAGCTCAAACCAAGGCCTCCACACAATCCATTAACTAGCAGCTGAAAACAAGAATAAACCAGAAACATGAAAGTATATCAAACTGTATGGTGTTGTTGTTCTAAAACACATTATTGTGTTGACTGCTTATTCCCAACAGAACAAAAAGAATATGGAAACTGATGGTTGGGAAGACCAGACTAAAAACACACCAATTTTGCATGCCTGATGAAATATAACGTAATTTTAGCAAGGAAGTTGTCAAAACAATATTGTAGCAATCCTTTCTATTTTGAACCGTAATGTTGTCATAATACACATACTATGACATATACATATGGACACATACACACCCATATAAAGATGAACCCAGTGATATATCAACATGCATCTATAGGACATCCATACATGGATTGGTAACCTGTTACTTTCTATATCTTACAGTTCTCTTAAGAATAGCACATACTGTAAGTTTAAGAAAATGTGGCAGCATCTAGTAAAAACAGTACAAATATCCAGTCCAAAATACTATAGATGGAACATAGATGTCTCAATTCTATTTTTAAAATATTTATTTTCTTGATAAAAGAACTAAGAGCCTTGCAATTAAGCAAACATACAAACATTAAAATACCACAAACTTCTAAAACTATGATTCTGAGGGTGCAGGGGGAAAAAAATCCAAATTGAAAATAGATTTGAAGAAGAAAATTTTTTCTAAGAGGAATTACTACAGAAGTTGAGTCCCAAAGTGTGGGTGTTGGGCAGTGGTGGGATTCAAATTTTTTTTATACCAGTTCTGTGGGCGTGGCTTGGTGGGCATGGCAGGGGAAAGATTCTGTAAAATCTCCAGTCAGAGGTGGTATTTGCCGGTTCTCCAAACTATTCAAAATTTCCGCTACTGGTTCTCCAGAACTGGTCAGAACCTGCTGAATACCACGTCTGGCGTTGGGAAACAATAGAGTAAAACTTTTGAATATTCTGACTTTATTTACTACTTTCATCCCAAATGAAACTCACCATTGGAAGCTCTCATTTGACGCTTACACCCGACTTTATCCAGACCAATGGGTGTGCTTTGAGAAAAGGTGAAGGGGCGGAATCTGGCTGAGACAGCTTTGTAGGGGGGAACCTGGTGTACTGGTACTGGAGGCCGTGATGCAGGCTAAAGAGGCAAAAAAGAAAAAGAAATATTTTATTACAGCTGTGCAGGAAACAATATTCATTTGGAAATTGTTTTTGAAACAAGCAAAATGGAACTTCTTGCTATAAGTATTAGGGTTCCACATTATTCTCAAGATTGATAATCTATCTTACCGCTAATGAATTCTCCAAATAGAAAAGAGATCAAATCTGAAGAATATCCCATTAAAAGTTAACAGTTAGGGGATGGGGGAGAAATTTAAAAACAGTCCTGGAAATAACAGATAACAGATTAAGAGAGTTGGAAGCGATCTTGTACTGTAGGTCTAGTCCAACCCCGCACACAAGCAGAAGACCCTACCCCGTTTCTGACAAATGGCAGTCCAATCTGTTCCTGAAAGACTCCAGAGATGAAAGGCTCCCACAACTTCCAAAGGCAAGATGTTCCATTGATTGATCGTTCTCACTGTCAGAAAGTGTCTCCTTATTTCTAGGTTGAATCTCTCCTTGATCATTTTCCACCCGTTATTCCTTGTCTGGCTTTCGGGTGCCTTGGAAAATAACTTGACCCCTTCCTCTCTGGGGCAGCCCTCAAATATTGGAACACTGCTATCATGTCTCCTAACCAGTCTGCTTGATGGCCACTGGAGGTAAGATTGACATAGTCTGGGTCCCTTTGTCTATGGGAGATATGCTTCTCGGTCACTATTCTAATCTTCTGGAATATAGGTAGTCCTTGACTTACAACAGTTCATTTAGTGACCATTCGAAATTACAACAGCACTGAAAAAGTGACTTATGACCGTTTTTCACACTTATGACCATTTCAGCATCCCCATGGTTGCGTGATTTACATTCAAGTGCTTGACAACTGGTTCATATTTATGATGGTCACGTGATCATCTTTTGTGACTTTCTGACAAGCAAAGTCAACGGGGAAGGCAGAGCAACCGTGTTACTAACCTAACAACTGCAGGGATTCACACGTGGCAAGAAAAGTCATAAAAGGGAGAAAAGTTCACTTAACAGATGACTCACTTAGCAACATAAATGTTGCGCTCAATTGTCGTCATAAGTCGAGAACTACCTATAGCATTTTCTCTAAATTTCCTATGACCCATTTATTATTGTGATTTGTTTTTAACTCTCTTTCTATGCCACATTGAGTTATTTGTGATTTGATGGCTTTACAAATTTATTGCTAATAAAAATACTAATCATTTTCAGGGACAATTGAGCAAGAAATGTAAAAATGGAGAAGGTAACATACTAGAATATTCAGAAAAAAGACCTTGCAGGCTCACTGAAATATTGAACAAACTATATTTAGCTGCAACATACTGTTCCTTTCCTATCTCTGTTTCTACTGTGAGATGAATATAATTGCTTACATACAAGGGTGTCATTCATGCAGACATGGAAAATACCAGACGGTTTGGGAAAAGCTCAAGGCTAGCAGATATCCAGAATATATTTCAGGGAAAAACAATTTAGAGAAAAAATAAAATCTAACAATACATGCTACCTGACTTCTTGGAATTAAATGAAAGAAAAAGAAAGAGGAATAAAGTGAAATAAAACATAGGAGTATACAGCTTGCTGAAGCATTAAACAAAAGCAAAAGAGATTCCATTTTTTTCAATTGTTGAAATTAAGCCTACTATTTAACATTTTAAGATGTTTGAATTAAAATACATGCACACATATTCTACAAATTAGAGTTGGGCAGCAATAATAAATTCAAATAGTGAATAAATACTCCATATTCTAAAGAAGAACTGAATTAAATGTTCACCAAATTGGGGGGAAAATAAGAAGGGCAATATTTGTTTTCTAGCTGAAATTATGACACTTGTATGGTTTAAATACTGGATGATTGACATATATGAACCATGCACAATAATTTTTGACAGAGGGGGGAAGAGTTCATTTAATGATGTATCAAGACTCTTAGAAGTTGATGTAATTAAATAAATATTGCAAAACAAAGTTAAATGAAATTCAAACTTAAAAAACCTAAATTACTATGGAAATACTAGTTATTCTAACTAATTACAATCTCCATAATCAAGATTAGTATTCATTTCCAGGCAAAATCTACAAACATGCTAAACCAGAAACATATTAATGCTCATTAGTATTAGTATATTCACCATTTAAATTATAGGATGGGCTGAGGTAAAATATAGCTTCTAATAAGGTCCCAAGAGTCACTAAAATAAGTATCAGGGAAAATTTCAGACCCATGATTGAAAGGGTCTTTTTTCTGGGCCGCCATATTATTAAGCATAGCAGAAAGCAAACAAGCAACCCAAGTGACTTGTTTCATGTTTATGGACAAGGGTTCAGCAGGGAGGGTCAAAAAACGCCAAGATGGCTGCTTCCACCGTACAGTTGAAGCTTCGCCCTTACCCATCACTGGGGCTTTGATCATGGGTCACAATCACCATCTTGACTTTTTAAAAAAATCCTTTCTACATAGGAAGGCCCTGGTTTATGGTTTGGCTGAAATCACTAATCAGGGATAAAGTATTTGATTTTCATTAACTATCTTTTTCTAATCCTATTCACAATTCCACCACAATAAACATTTTTAAAAGCAATGTTCGATTCACGTATTCCATACAGATGTCTAACTCCAAGCTTCTTCTTCCTCTATAAAAATAAAATATCCCTTTTCACTTTTTCTTATTCGCTCTTTTTAACTAATTTGCCCTTAATAAAGAGAAAGCGAGCACTTTTCACATTTCAGTTCAAAAGCTCTGACAACCTCTTTGTCAGGTTTCACAGCTTTTCTTTTGTCTGGAAAGACTTAATATTCATTGAACCTGAAATGCTTCCTTCTTCTAAATTAAATTGTCAAGCAAGTGAAAGTAGGACTAATAAGGGATTTTACTTTCTGGCATTCTACAAGCTTACGTTCTAGATTGATTTTTTTAAAAGCTGACTAAGAAACAGAAATACAACTTAAAATATCCCTGCATTTTGGTGCATTTTCTCTCATTCTTTGCATACAATTGATTTCCTTTCTCTTTTTCTTAAAATAATGTATTTACAAAAACCTTCAAAATCTCTTTGATCCATCATGTTTACAGTGCTTCATACCTTCCAGTTAAACTAGATGGTTCATTTATAAAACCCTCTATATCCCATTTTCCTTGTGGGTTCTATACAAGCACAAGGAGTTTACAATGATTTCCACACATTTGTTTGGAAGCATTTCAACTTTTTATTAACACTGGTAGTAAGATGATATTTACTTCCAGCTTACATCCAGCAAATATGCACAGCAAATGTTTACGGTAGAAGATTGCCTGGGAGAACAGAGTATGTGGGATGCAGGAGGATGAATTATACATGCATAGAAAAACTGCCCATTTTGTTGAAAAAGTAAGAAAAGTAACAATATAATGAAACAATATTTGTGATGTTTCCACAACAGGAGGTTTAAAGATAATAGCCTAGCTTTTTTCCAATAAATGAATAAATAGTGACTGTTACATTATTAACATAAAATGTTGCCTTTAAAGGAAATTAATATTAAAGTAAATAATTCAAGGTTTGGGTTGGGGTTGTTGTTGTTTTTGCAAAACTTCCATATTTATCTGTGAAATAAAAAAAGCCCCTATCTTTGCAAATATTCAAAGGCAAAAACAGAGAAAATTTCTAAGCAAGGTATCTCTACCAGCAACCTATGAATACAGCTAGACCTATTCAAGATCTACTGAGTTCAGTGACTTATTGTAAAATTAAATTTTATTTACATTAACTCCACTATTCGAATCCACATACATCACTCACACAACTCAAACAGACTTTGTATCACAAATAATTGTATGCATCCATTCACAATTTGAATTCTGAGTGAATGAAATGAATCTATCTATCTTTTCACAGCCGAAAATTAGCTGTGAGGCGCAGTGCAGATAAGGAGGAGGGCAGCAGTGGGATTGCGCATGCATGCACAGGGGAAGGGGGCCATGCATTGCCTTCTGGGTGCTGGCATGTGAGCGTACAAGTGCCAGCACGCACACAATTTTTGGCACAGGAGCCCAAAAAGGTTAGCCACCACTGACTTATACTATCATAATCACTTTAGATGAACTCCAAAAAACTAGTCCTACAACCAAGGGTCATCAGATTATTATGATTTTCTCAAAAGGATTTTATGATAATGATGGTTGCCTGCTTCGGTTTTTCTTTTGAAATAAAAGATTGGATAATGAAAAATAAAAAAGTAGACATAGATAGGATCATAAAGCAATTCTTGCTTAATACCAAGAGGAATATATATCTATTCTGTTAGATGATCATATTATGCACATGATAACAAGATCTTTGATTTTCAATAATTATACATTAA
The DNA here is from genome assembly GCA_023653725.1 of Bungarus multicinctus. Classification (NCBI taxonomy): domain Eukaryota; kingdom Metazoa; phylum Chordata; class Lepidosauria; order Squamata; family Elapidae; genus Bungarus; species Bungarus multicinctus. The sequence continues at coordinate 22,563,890 of CM042850.1, forward strand.
TTATAATAATTATACATGAAATAATAAAAAGATTTATTATGCTTTTAAACTTTTGTAACTATGAAGATAGATCATGTTCTAACCATCTAGGCCAGATTCATGAATTGTCATGAATCACGAAGCATCTCTTATAAATCTGCATTAAATTGGTTATGTAAATGCCCAGTTATTATTCATAAATGTCTCTATACTCTGAAATATCATGTTACTTTTCTTATTATTTATTTATTTATTTATTTATCTTTATACCGCCCCCTCTCCCAAATAGGAACTCAGGGCGGTGAACAGCCATAATAAAACAATACAATCCTTAAAATTTAAAATAGAATTAAAAATTATTAAATTAGTGGCTGAATTTGAGAATAAACCAATAAAAACCCGATAAAAGTTTAAAAATTTTTAAAAATTAAAACCCTTCTTATGGCATTAGGCCAGACCGGCCTGCTGAAAAAGGTGGGTCTTCGGTGTGCGCCAGAAGGCCCGTAGGTCAGTGATGGCTCGCATCTCCGTAGGTAGCTCATTCCAGAGGGAGGGTGCCCCCGCAGAGAAGGCCCGCACCCTCGGAGCCGCCAGCTGGCATTGCCCAGCCGGCGGCACCCCGAGGAGGCCCACCCTGTGGGAGCGCACTGGCCGGTGGGAGGCCGATGGTGGCAGCAGGCGGTCCCGTAAGTACCTGGGTCCCAAGCCATGGAGCGCTTTAAAGGTGATCACCAACACCTAATGTAACATCATCAGTATTGTTTTATTACAGAATGAAGAGATGCACAGTAAAAGAGAAATATCTTAAAACCTCAAGCCCAAGCAGCAACATCCAGGGGGGGAAAAGTTAGTATAGCATAGTGTACAATTATAGAGCAAGAATTATCTACATAAAAGTATTAATTAATCTGATATCATGCTTTTAGAAGAATAAATATGTGGTGATGATTTGGAAGAAGCAGAAAGAAGGAATAGGAGCGTCCACTATGTTCTAATTTGAAGGTTACAGGGAAGAAAAGAAGGATGATCTTTTGATTGAGTTTTTCAATGAGTGAATTTTATTTCTTACTTGTGCAAGGAGAGCAGTAATTTCTTCCGTTTGATTATTCTCATAGTAACTGATTGCACCAATGATAGAGATGGGTCGTCTTCTGTGAGCTTTTGGATTGGCTACTGCACAAGTCCCTGATTTAACAGGGGGAGGCTTGGTCTCACTGTCATTCTCCAGAGAGTCCATTTCCTGGGAATCCATAGCGACAGAATCTTCTGGAATGGACGAACTTCTAATTGCCAACTGGCCATAATCTGACAGGGGCCGAGGCCGAGATCTTTTTCCAGAACCCCATCTTCTGGTTGGGACTTTTTGAGCATCTGTTCTTTCTTCATCTTGAAACTTCTTCCAGTGTTCATCAGTAACAACCTTTTTTCAAAGGTGAACAAGTCAAATAAACCAAAAATACTTTAAAATCATATAAGGATTTATGTTGTTCTAAATAGGGTCTATGTACCATGCAATTTCCTCTTCCATTTCTGTTTCATTTAATAAAATGTATATGGCTGCCCAATTCACTCTCAGTGACTCCAGGCAGTTTACAAGGATAAAAACCCAATATAAAAAAAAGCAATGAAAAGCAATAACCCCCTCCCCCTAGCAAAAAGAGGTAAAATAAGCCATTTAATGAGACTGTACATATACAATCAACCATATTTTATAGCAAATGTGATAGTCTGTGGTAAAACATTAATTAAAAAAAGCCAATGGCAAATTCAGACATTTTTGGAGAGTTAGGAAATTTTACCAAAATATATACATTCTATTTAAAAAGAAGGTATTTATCCAATAATTTATAGCAGCATGTGTCCAAAGCATAAAGTAGAGTTTTCAGATCTATGATTTCCTTTGTGTTATAATTCCTTTGATTATAACTCTTACAAAGACCAGATTGACTGTGGAATTATAACCGTGGCAGTCAAAGGTGTCCTCAAGAGAAATCATGAAAGAGAAACGATGGTGTGTGCATTAAAACATGGCTTATGGATTTCTACCATATTAAAATTTATTTAGGGAAACTACATATTTTAGTTATTTGTGCAATGAGATTATAACATGTCTTGTTGCAAAATGGAATGGTTATACAGTATCTCCAATCTACTGTTTGTTCTTAACTGAGGGGTATTAATACTGAATAATAGGGAAGCTGTGGATCATTATATGACATAAAATATATGGCTATGATGATTTGAAATTACTCTGGAAAAAAGCCAAGATACATTAATGACTTACTATTTCATTTTCCTTTTGCACTACTGTTACAAAAATTGAACCAATGCTTCACTCTGCAACCTTCTTACTAGGTTGTGAGTTCCATTAAACACAAAGATTTAATTAAGGGAAGATGCATGCAGATTGCTAACTTCATTTTCTTAGCTATTTTTCCAATTAATTTGCAGAAGACATTGGGTTTATTCATCATGATAACTCATTTTCTTTTATCCATGTTGGCTGAGCAAGCCATAAAATCGTGGTTTATGAAGTATAAGCCTTGGAGTTACATAATACGCTTAATGGAAAATGAGCAGATATCCCTATCCATCCGCTCCATATACACACATTGTATCTCAGTCCAATTTATGAAACTAGACACTATCTTTATATTGGCAGATGATTTTGCAACCTTATCTGATGGGAATGGATAGAAACAATTAGCTCAAAAAAAGAATATCTATACTTAAAAGAACATGCCTTCCTTTGAACAAAAGCAGCAGTATTCTTCCTTAACCAATTAACCTCCAGATATGTTGAATTTCTATTTTCACAATCCTCCAGCTGGCCTAGGCCCATGCCAGTTAAGAGATCAAGGAAACTAACACAGTCTAGAAGCATCTGGCTAGAGAAAGTTGACTTGAAGCAAAACTACCATGCTGTCAACTGATCCAGTGATCTGAGTTTTTCTTATAGCTAACTGAAAGAAAAAATGTTTGAGCAACATTTGGACTAAGAAAGTAGGAACCCTATCAGTGGTCCAAAGTATTTTTTCCAATCTGATACCTTCCAACTATTATGGGGCTACAACTCCCATAATTCACTAGCTAGCATGGCTGGGAATTGTCATTTCAGTCATTTTGAAGGAGTCAGACTGCAGCAGATGATAAACGTTCCAATTAGAAAATACTAAATTTTGGTAATCTTCTATATTTCTGACTCATTTGCTAATGTCAGCCTCTGATAGCATTTAAAGACATAATGCAACATATTATTACAAACAACAGCCATTTAGAATACATATTTTCAAGTCCTAAAGATACAAAATTGTTATGGATAAAAATGAGCAAAGTATCGCAAAGCCTGTAATTTTTAGCACCATAACCGAGGAAAAGATGTACCGCACTGGAGCACTCTTACCTCCAAATACTTATACAACTTGCACTCTGAACTGTCCTAACTTCCAACTGCTTACTAAGAAACAGCTCCCTGCATGAGCCTTGCCTCAGGCACACAAGTTAGCAATAGATCTGTGTAAGCTACCTAGTGAATATTTAATTGAATATATACCCCCCTTTATTCAGATTTACTCTTGAATACATGTATATCTGCATAAGACTGCACTCATGACATCAACTTCCCTGTGTTCAAATGATTAACCCCCTCTTTTATTGTATACCCTTGTTATGTACTACAATATTAACAATTTAAACATAACTCTTCAATGGTCTACCTACACCCACCCTCCCAACAGCTGGCAGCAATTCATATTTACAAAACAACACAGTAACATTCAGAAAGTTCTTCTTCTAAATGCCAATAGTTATCTGACTGAAAACAGCATAACACTGCAGTTAAAAATAGTTATACTAGTTCACGCCAGTTAAACACTTGAAATTATACACCGGACATGGGCAAGCAAATCAGAAAGAAAACCTTTCCCAAGAGCGTACCTTAGTATTGGAAACAAGCACTGGAGACCCACATAGACAGTGAGACATTAAAATATTGGTTAAAGTCATCCTTCTGTAATTTTCACTTCACTTTAAAATGAGCTGAGTAGAAAAGAGCGTAGCTCTTAGCACAACTCACTGACTAATATGATCATGTGCATGACCTTGTACCTTTAAACTAGGGAAGAACACGTCATATGTCCTCTTTTATATACTAATACATTATTGCCCTATTGTAAGCAATAAAACTTGGCAAACAATTGGAAAGATTACAACCAGTTGTATTCTGCCCAAATTACAGTAAAGGTACGGCTTGTTCTACATTCTCTATGCAGAAGCCCAAATAAAGTCCGTTTATTAAGTTGTTACTTTAAATATTTAATCTCATTTAAATTACTAACAGTATATTATCATCATTCCAAAAAGAGTTAGAATTAAAACTTAATACATTTTATTCAATAACAGAACATCAGAGTTGGAAGACACCTTAGAGATCTTCTAGTCCAACCTCCTGTTTAGCGGGAAACTCTGTACCATTTCAGACAAATCCATATTCAATCCATACTGAACAATATTTCTGTTTATGTGTCATTTCTGGCTTCCAGCTATGGTGGAAGTACAGTTCTCAGAATCTCTGTCAGTGGCTAGAAACATTAACTGTTAAAATCTAACTTGGTTTTTATTAGACCATCTGTAAAGCATATTTGGAGAGTCCATTGTATGTAGGTACATGTTCACACAGACCATAACATACAGTGCATTGTCAGGTAATAGAGGCACCAACTGTCTCAACCTTTCTTCTCTATGAACTTTCAGACTGTGATTAAGCAATTCTGCTTCCCAAACATGCCAGCAATGGGGCCGCACAAACAAGCAAAACCCTATTTGTGGGATGCAGAAAGCACTGAAAACCAAGCCCCCCCACCCCCACCCCCGGTCTGTGGAAAAAACTCTCTCCATGGAACCTGTCCCTGGTTCTCAAAAAGTTGGGGGCTACTGCTTTAGGCCTTCCCGAAGGGTATTAAAACTTGATTTTGCTGACTAGCTTGGGGGTCCCAGAGGGGCACTCACTGCTGGAGGTGGTTGATGGGATAAGAGGACATCCTCTCCATGCTGTCTGTCTCTTAGTCTTGTTGTTTTTAATAGTTTTACATTTTTAATTTGCATAGTTTTAACATTTTATTTTTCTATTGTGTTTTTAAAATCTGTAAGTCACCCAAAGTCACCTTATAAGGAAGATAAGTAACATAAAAATGTAATTAATAATACATTAAATTACACCCTGGGATCATATAAACTGGTAACTGATCAGTTTTCCATTTGTTAAGATTTTTTTCACATCCAAAATAGGATAAAATTATCTACTGTATGTATCTGACCTACACCAATTTCTCTGCAGCTACTGAACACAGGTAGTTGCAAAATAAGATATCACTTCCAATCTATAACCTAAATAACTTGTTTATTGTTATAATTAAACAACCAGCTGTAAATGCTGAGTTAATAGTTGATTAAGGCAACATGAATTAGTAGATATATTAAAATATTTTGAAATTTAAATGCAGCGCAACTGCATTTAATAAAATTTGTATTAAAAAATTAAACGATTCTGTTTCAAGTAAGCCAACAGATCAACCATCAGTACTTTGCATAAATCAACAACCATATGACAAATTTTAATGCAAACGTATTAAACAGTATCATTTGGCCTTTATGTTGACAAGTTTTTGAAACCCAGTTCATTGAGCTTCAAATTCAGAAAGTTGTTTCTCAAGTATCAAAACTTAACCCTTTTCCATTTTCAGCTGGTTTTACTAATATGAGATGGTCAAAGTCGAGCCAAATTAAAAGCATTTCAAGGTTCTCTTCCAGGAAATAACCCATATCTTCTTCAGGTGACTATGGCTAGATACTCCAGATCTTATGTGCTGCCATAATTTTTGAAGATAATATTAAAAAAAAAAAAAAGCTTGGAACTATGAGAAAATCCATCATTGTTTTTCATAGCTTACCGTAAACTCTATATTTGTTAGTCTGTTTCCAAGTAACACTTAAGAGTAATGAATAAACTGTATTTGGCTTCTCATTTCTTCTGCATCTCCTGTCATTTCAATGGGTTCCACCATTCAAGTTAGCTCTTTCAGTTCCGTTCTTGTTTCATTCCTCTGCACATTTCATCCCTTTTTCTTGGGTGATGATTGTGCCAAGGAATGCAAAGTTTTTAGCATTCAGACTGGAAATGCTATCATTAAAAATCCCAAATAGATTTCCTCCCCCCCTTGCTTTTCTCTGAATACTTGCTCTAGTCTCCTGAGATTGGAAAAGAATGGTCAAATTAATGCCTTTAATGTTTCATTTTCACTTGATGGAAACAAACAATTCATAGAAAGATTTGTAATCTGTGATGTAGCAATGGCCTTGCCTCCTATATTCCAGATGGCTTGAAGTATTTGCAACAAAAACAGGGATTTGTTATCTGCTCCTAACAAAATGCTTCTAGGACAACTGGCAAATGAGTTCATATTAGCCATGTAAATCTTCATTTACTAATTCATCCCAAGCTATTTTTATTCTTACCAATCTAATTTGTAAAATCTTAAAATCTATGGGAAATAGCTGTATACACATGTACTTTTTACTTGATTTTTAAAAATATATTTGTATAAATTAAGGATATCTTAAACATTGATATCAGCTACCAACTAGTGTGATTTTCAGAATTCCTAACCAGTTTAAACAACTAGCAAAGAATTACAGTTTTATTATATCTTTAGGAGGGTGTGTTGAGAAATACTATCATGACCTATCTTAACCAGCCCAAAACTAATCAATTTCTTTTAAGTTAATTTTGTGACTGAGTTTTGTGATAATCACTATTCTTGCTATACCATAATTATTACAGTTAATCTTGAGTGTTTAGTAAAAGTTGAAATCCCAACAGTTGGAAAACACTAGGTTGAGTTTTACATTTTGGAAGTTCCTGGTAATCATAGTTACTGAAAGATACATTCAGTAAAAAATAGCCTCCTGAAAGTTGGCATGGGGTGGGGTAAAACAGTGATGGGTTTACTGTACATGTTTTTTTGAACCCAAATAGCAAATTAGAACAATCCAATCTGTTTTTCCTAACTCTCAAAATGGAGAGAGTTTGGTCTAGTGGTTAAGACACCAGACTAGAAAGCCAAAGAGGGTGAGTTCTAGTACTGCCTTAGCCATGAAAGTCAGCTGGGTATCTTTGGGCCACTTGCCCTCTTTCAACCCCAACTGACCTTACAAGGTTGTTCTTGTGATGAAAGAAAGAACAGGAAAATATGTTGGATATGTTGGAAATAGCCTTGAGCGCTTTGTAAAAATAACTAGGTAGGATTCAAATAAGTAAATAGATAAGGCTTTATATATGCAATCCTGTTTAGGGATGTATATTTCTGTTGTAGCGATATTCACATGGAAAAGGACTGATAGAAAATAAATAGAGGTGTTTTGCCCGAAATGTGATTTTGATTTTTCTTCCTGCAGAAATACACTCTCCAAGCAGAGTTTATCAGCAGTGCTATATAATGGACAGCAATTCTTCATACTCAGCAGATAAAGCAAGATCCAGAACAGATTCTGATAAGAGATTAGCATGGGCTTTGCTTACTGTTGGTATTCCTTAAAGTCAGCCTTCTTCAATCTGGCAATTATAATTCCATTGCTCTGCAGCCCAGTGGCTGGGAATTATGGGAACAAGCAGTCACAAATCTCTAGAAACCTCAGTCTCAGGACATCCAGTATTCTATAGTAGTCATGTCTTGGCTTATGCACACCCCTTTTAGGAGCAGACATGCTATTATGGCTTAGTTTTCAGAAAGGATTCATAGAGAATACAGTACATTTGATCCAACATCAGCCCACTGAGCGCAGAGAAATTCAGGAGGACTAGAAAGTTAAGCTGGTTTCTTCCATGCTACAATCTGCAACTTTAAATACCGTTATTATAAACACAGATTATTATTATATTATGCATTTCAAGGCAAGGTAGGGCAGCAAATATCTAACACTCTTTTTTTTTCTTTTCACCAATAACATTTAACTGGCTTCAAGCCTATGGCAGGACTAGAACTCAGTCTCCTAGTTTCTTAACCACTACACCAAATTGCCTCTCAGTTTCTCAAATGAAACATTATAGTCACCAAGAGACAAGGCTGATTCGAAGCCACAAAAAAAATTAAAAATAAGTGTTGAGTAATAATTAGGTTTATTACCTACATTAAAACTGTGTGAAATCTAGATGCTGCAACTGGACCTTGTGAACTCAGCTCTTCTGCTGTCCTTCTGCAACAGCTGACAGAGAGGGAAACTGAGCTGGCATCCACATCCTTGTTATAGATAATGATTAATGCATTTGCTCAATTGTTTAGATAATAAAGGTCACGGGCTTCATTACAGATCTAATTATGTTGCAGCGCCTGAATGAATCTTGCTTACCATTGCTTGATTATATTTTTCTATATATTAAACTTCATTATATTTATTAATCATAAGCTTCGGTTATCAAATCAGCATCTGCAGGAGGGGGGGCAGCAAAATGATGAAAACAGCATTGTAGCACAAGCCCAGCTTTTTCTTCATGTGCAATAGTGGCGAACACCTGCTTTTTCTACATGTGTCATAAACTGGCACGGTCCCTAAACAGGGAGGTGCTGGCAGCAAAACACTGCTTTTGTCATCCAGCATTAGTATTTGGCAAGCCACAAACAAGCCAGCATGCTGCAGCAGTAATACTGGCTTACAGCATAACTTGTTATCAGGAATCAACATGTATAGATGCTGTTTTATTTATTTAGCACTAGATTTTTAGTTCACCTTTATTATGGAGTTACTTTATAAATCACTCAACGTTGCAAACAGTCCTAATGCTCCTTCTTCCTTCTATTTCTCCCACAACGACTTTGTGAGATGAATTGGTGCAGGAGAGAATGAGTGGCCCAAAGTTACCCAGCCAGTTCTTTATGCCTAAAGTGGGACTAGAACTCACAGTCTTCTGTAATTATTTACAGCTAATACGATACATTATATCTATTTGTGCTTTTGAAGTCCTTATTAAAGTATTCTGTAAATCTAATGGGAATTGCAAAATTCTGCAAGGACACTAAACTCTCAGCAACACTAACTGACCGTTCACTATATTTAAAGGGATTTTCTGAATAATTAAAAGGTTTAAACGTCAGAACATCATAATTTTTTGAAATCTGAACCTGTCAAGCTTCCATGGATACCACTAGGGGGCATGTTGAGAATACAAATAGATTGATTCCTCAAGGCAACAGGGTCAGTTTTTCCTTTAAAGGAGGTTAAATAATAAAATTAATGGAGGACTTTAATTTTCCATCTGTTTCATGAAAAATGTAGATTTATAGATTTACTGATTATGAATGTGCTGATTTTACTGCATCAACACCAGCACATTAAGTGTAGCCAATACAGATTAACATTTGAATTTTGCTTCAAAACTAGGAACACAAAATCCTTCAACTCTCCTTTCAGTTTTTTAATCCCCGTGGAGAAAGATTCACTCCATCTATGGCTTCTCCATTGAATCAGTAACAATAGTATTAAACACAAAATACTATAATCTAAAAACTTTATTCTATTGTTCTACTATGGTTTAGCGGTTGAACATTGAATTTTCCCAAATCCCATACTTTGTATCCTTTTACCCGGATGATGGAAATAATATCCTTCTGCAGTAATACTCCCAGGGATTCTAACCTGAGAACTTCTAATGCAAAGTGTTTCTTCTACCATTTTGCTATGTCAAAAAAAAATATTCCATCTGATTTATGCCTCTTTGATCAACCTGCTCAAGTTTATTCCAAAGAAGAACAGGCATGGGAATCAGAGATAAATGTATATAAAACAGGTTCAGTACAAAAAACGTTACCCATTAACTTTTCAGTATTATACTGTGGTCTTATCTTTCATACAATGAGACCCCAATTGTGGAAATAAAGTCTGCATTACTGTCTTTGGTTTATCAGTTCAGAGTCACTGGTATAGACTTAGAAATTGACATGAAAGCCAGCTGGGTGATTTGGGCTAGTTATCCTCTCTCAATTCAATGCACCTCATAGGTTGTTGTTGTGTGGAAAATAGGAGAAGTGTGTTAGGTATGCTTACCACTTTGTAAATTATAAAAAATAATAACAGTGGGATAAAAATAAATCAACAAATCAGACATGACAAGCCAAAGCCAGAAAATTTTTCATGTATCAAAAACATCAAACATTTTAGAATAAACTTGCCGAGTCTTCACACGGTTATAGGTAACTGCTCTAAATAACTAAGACAGGGTGATATCTAAAATGTGGCACAGCAAAGATTCAGTGAAGTAGCCACAAACAGATGGAAGAAAATGGCTTATATAATTCTTTTCCAGTATACTTTATTGCATCAAGTGATGGAGCTGTGAAATTCAGTAGAGAAGTTTATGAAATCTATAGTTGTATTATAATCACAGAAAGAAAGAAAGAAAGAAAGAAAGAAAGAAAGAAAGAAAGAAAGAAAGAAAGAAAGAAAGAAAGAAAGAAAGAAAGAAAGAAAGAAAGAAAGAAAGAAAGAAAGAAAGAAAGAAAGAAAGAAAGAGAAATGCCTGTCTATATGGAAGCTTTTAAAAGCTTTCCGAAACATTATGACTGTCAGCGTATGTTGCAAGTTAAGAATGGTAGTTAAGAAACAGGAAACTAAATAAAAAAGAAGAGTTAAGTTAAAAGCCACAAGTTGTTAACCCAGTTTCCTTTTCCTGTTCTTCCACACACTTCTCGTATTTAGCATAGTTCTACTCTCAGGCTTCAATTTTCAAACTTTACAAGAACACTGAAAAGGCAACAGCTTGTAGATGGTAATTGGAAGACAAGGGTAAAATGCTTTTAACATGATATTTTAGTCTTTTCCAGTAAAAATCTTGAGCAAACACAGGCTCTGAACTTTAATTAGGCAAAATTCAAGCCAGTCTGTAAAGTCACAAGGAACAGAAATTTGCATTTAAAAAAATCAAAATGAATGCTCAAACAATACAGGAAAGTCTAGGTATTAAAATCTATGATGACATAATTAAAGTTGTCAGAAGGATAATAAAATGATAGAGGTGGTAAAGCAGTTTTCCCTATGAGGAAAGGCTGCAATATTTGGGTCCTTTTAGTCTTAAAAAAAAGAGGAAATACCACTGGGGTATATAAAGGCAGTATGGATAAAGTGAACAAGGACAAGCTATTTACTCCTTCCCCAGATGTTAGGCCTAGAGGTCACCAAATGAAATTGAATCCTGGAAGCATCAGGATAGGCCAAAGAAAATACTTTTTATACCACATGTAATTTAACTTTGGAATTCACTACCATGAGATGTAGCTTGGCTGGTTCAACAAAGGGTTGGATCGGTTCATGGAAATCATGGGGATCCATAATTATCAGCCTTGATGGTAGTGTTGATTGTCTCTGAAGGCTACCTTCTGGGAGACCAGGGGCTTCCCATGCAGTTGGGTGGCTACTGCGAGAAGAGACTGCTGGATTAGATGGGCCAGGAATCCAAACCAACAGGACACACTGCTCATGTTCTCAGGGTGCTGCCAAAAACAGTGACCACAGTGCTTTTCTTGCTAATACAAAATGGCAATAGCAAAAGCATTTAGACTTCTATACCGCTTCATAGTGCTTTGCAGCCCTCTCTAAGCAATTTTACAGAGTCAGCATATTGCCCCCAACAATCTGGGCCCTTATTTTATCAACCTTAGAAGGATGAAAGGCTGAGTTAACCTTGAGCCTGGTGAGAATCGAATTGCTGGCAGTTGGCAGAATTAGTCTACAATTCTACATTGTAACCACTACACCACTATGGCTCTTAATGCCACCACAGCTCTTAAAATGTTAAACATTTTAATGATTATGAGTTATAGATTAGGGTTGCTGAGAAGAAATAAGCAAAATGTAAGGAAAAAACAAGAAACAGTTTACAAAAATCATAATAATTGCAATACATCCCAGATGATACTTTATAAATTGATGGTAGAAAATAATGGTATCCTTACTTCTAACCAATGCATATTAAAATCATTTACTAACGTATATTGCCATTTAAACACAATATATGCCATGTATGCTATACTGATATTCACATATGCATTGTGCATTTATAAGCCTAACAAGTTTAGGGCTGGTTGCCAGATCAGTTACTGGTTTACTACCACCAACACAGACATGTAATTTACACTAAATGTTTTCTGTCAAGAATCCAGCAATTTTTACTAGACCTGCTTGGTCTTGATCCTGCCCCAAGCTTCTAACCTTATGATATGCAATAAAACTGTCCTTGAAAAGGCCCATAAGCAACCTTTCTGCTAGAACTGTTGTTATTCTTGTGTATAGGGAAGCAAAATAAATTGGTGCTACTTTCATTTTTTCAAAAGTCCTACCCATGAGGGTTTATTTCTGCATAAATAAAGGAAAGCATTCTACAAAAGATAAAATACAGATAAGCACAAGACAGCTGAGCCACAGGACGACCATATAAAGCATTACTGATTGTTTTAAAAAGTGCTTACTTTCCTTCTTACCTCTTCCTTCTTTTCATCAGCGCTCATAACTAAGTTGAGACTTAGCTGAGAATGGCTGCTGATGCCACTGTCTTCATTTGTATCGTCATAGTATACGGCTTGCACAGAATCCTGGAAGCAAACAGGACTCTTCCCCAACTTGGCAGACGGCCCCTCCCCTCTTCCCTCACTTTCCACTGAGCTGAGTGACAGGGTACTGTACCGGTCTGGACAATGGACATCCATGTTGCACTTGATGCTTTCAGCATTAAGACTCTGAGGCTTGGGAACGGTGGGTCTAGCAGGATGGTGGGGGGGTTCAGTGCTGTATGTAAATGGGCTGGAGTTTTTGGACCCATCAAAATCTTCATGGAAAACTTCATCAGAAATTGACCCAGGGTTCTGAAGTGGAGGTGGAGAACAAACCAAGTCTGAAAGATCACAGGATGACATCCTATGGCCTGTAGCATCGACATTTAATGCAGAAGGTGAACCAGCAGAGTAATCCTCAGAGCACTGGATGGTGTACCTGGAAGGAGCTGAGGCTGGGTGACGCCGGGATGACAGACACTTCCGTCTCTCATGCTCAGTGCTGCTGGAAACCCTGCGGGAATAGTCCTCATGGAGCCTGCTGTTCGGTCTTGTCTTTTGGTTCTGTTCACCGGGGGAAGAAGTATCGGTCCTAGGACAGTCCTTCTTCAAAGCACCATCAGTTACGTTACTGACAAGTTTCAAAACTCTGTCAAAATCCTTCGCTCTAATTGGGCTCTTCCAACGTTTTGATTTCCGCTCCAAGTTCCTGTTGGTTTTGTCTGAGTCAGTTGACGACATACTCGTGGTTCTTGGTGGCAGATGCTTTTCGTTTACAGCTTTGAGGTCGGTGAGGTTTGAGGTTGACTTCCTTTTGAACGAGCTCTTTTTGAGAAAATTCAGATTATCGCTGCTCTTACTCCTCCTGTAGAGCACCTTGGGACATTCTAGATTTTTCCCTACAATTTCACAAATCTGGGATTCCTGCATGACCATTTTGGTATTGCTCTGAGGGTCCTGGGTTTTATCACCATCTAATAAACTTATACGGCCAGTTGCATAAGCACGCCTGATGCTGCGTGATCGATGAGTGTTCCTCAGGAAGGAATCTTCCTCTCCATCAGAATTATCAGAAATCACTGTGTTGTCTGTAGTGCTGTCATGTAAAGGCCCTGAATAAGAATACCTGTTTGTCTGAAGTCTCACTGTTGTATTGTTTGGAATGTACTTCCGGGTTTTGTTCTCTGACAGGCTATCCTTTAGGTTATCTGGATCTTCTTTGGCTGGAATTCCTTGGAGAACTGATGATTTTAACTTCTTGAAAGATCCCATTTTTTTAAGGGAAGACAAAGCATTCCATGTTGACGAATTCCCCATAACTATAACTGAACGAGGCCGCTCTACATTGGAGCTGGACCTCTTGCGAGGAGTGGGGAAAAAATGCATTATTTTGGAAGGACTGGTTTTATCGTCCTGATTGTTATTTCCATTTTTGTTATTTGTGCTGATCCCCCCATTATGACATAATGAGGTAGTATTGCTCCCTGACTCTTTATTATCCATTACTATACAGATAACAGAGGTGGCATTTCCCAAGCCATTCTGCCAACTCGTCATGTTTTCAGTTTTTGTACAAGAAGAGGAGTCATGGCTCATGACTGCTTGATCTTCATCTTCTCTATGCTGAAGCCTTTGTTCAACTGTGCATTTTTCAAGCTCCTTCTTCATACATATTTTCGGTGAATTCGGCTCTCCAGTAGTCTCTACTGCCTGCACCAAGAAAACAAAGTCAGCATTTAGGATTTTTCTCCATTCATAAGAGAGCGATTCTCTGTATGATAGAAAAGGTTTGTAAGGCTCTCTAGTATAGCTGAGAAAGTCTTTTTAAAATGATGCTACAGTAAACTTGTTATTAATTAAATGAATATTATCAAGTGTTACTTACTCTGCTGACTTAGATACTGGTAATAGGCAGCTATTTCTAACATTAATTCTTTCAGCCATAGAAATTCCATCTACCAACCATATAACTTTATAGAATCTATTTGAAGCTTCCATTGGTTCAGATATGTTACTGATTGATACATCATAATAAGCAAGTCATACACAGTTTGAATTTGAGACATCATACTAAACAAGTCATACAGTTTGGACTCCTTGTGAATAGCTGGAGTCACAAATTAGTCATCCAAGCAATGTAATTTTCAATTGGTTTTGTATGACTAGGGATAGACATTTTAAGACTGGGGGGGGGGGGGGTATGAATAAAGCTTTTTGTGAGTAAGCTGGTCCCATACTTACCTTTAATCTCTTCCTCACAATTTTGGAAATCACACTATGGAAATCTGGCCATTTTAATAACTTGCAACTGATTAAATTCACATGTATTGAGCTATAACTTGTGGTTTACAAATCATTATGATTGATTGTTGAATTATATTAACCAAAAACCAAGCTGTAATGACTTAGCACAATTATGAACTCCACCTAAAAGAATAGAATTATAAAAATGGAAAGGATCATCTAAGCCATTGAGTTCAATCTCATACTCAGTGCAGAAATCTAAATTAAAGCATCTCAGCAGATGGCTGTCTAGCATCTGCACGAACATATCTCATGAAAGGGAAATAGCCTCTCTGGATAAATAATTCTATTGTCAAACCCCATACTATTCAATCAGAATCTGCCTTCCTGCAACTTAAATCCATTATTCTCTTCCCTGCATTGTGGAAGGAGACAGAATCTATTAATCTTCTGTGTGACAATCTTTCAGGTGTTTGAAGAATATTCCCTTCAATTACCATTTCTGAAGGCTAAACATAACCAACTTTTTCATCTTCTCTTGATAGAACTCAGTTTCTAGTACCCCTGATTACATGGGTGGGATTCTACAGGTTTGCACCTATTCGCTAGAACCGGTTGTTAACATTCTAAGCAGTTCGGAGAACCGGTTGTTAAAAAAAATTACTGGCCTAATCCTGTAAGGAACGCAGGAAGAAAACATTTTGGTGTTGCTTACAGAAACTGCCTCTCCGTTAACCCTTATTGCATTCTTGGCAGGACTAGACTTCCTGTCTCAGGAACCTCTCTGGAGTTTATTTCCCCTCCTTTGCTGGTACTTTGCTTGTATGGAGTGACCATTCAAAGTTACAATGGCACTGAAAAAAGTGACTTACGACTATTACAGCATCCCCACAGTCATGAAAGGCCAGGCGAGGAGGTGCGTGCCTCGATGTGAGTGATATTGAGTTGGCCACTCCCAGCCAGTCACATGAACACCAAGCCACGCCCACCAACTAAGCCACGCCCACAGAACCAGATCAGAAGAACTATTTGTTAAAAAAAAATTGAATCCCACCCCTGGCTGATTATGTTCATTGCCTGTCCCGATTTATCTGAACTGTTTTCAAAATGAGACATAATATGGAACAAGAGCCAGCAGAGGATGTCAGGTCTGACCGAGGCAGAATAAAATGGAACAATTATTTCTTGTGCTTTGAAAATAGTTTTTCTGATGCAGTCTACATTTTGATTTGCCTTTTTGGAAGATCAGTTTGTAAACCACTGATATGCCAAAAATATCATACATTAACACACCAGGTATCAACTATCATGCACCTGAGGATTTTATTTTAGTTTCCTAAATGGAACATCTTTTGCTTTTCTCTCGGAGCCCATTTCTCCAACCTATCAAGATGATTTTGAATTTCATATTTCCTGTAAATTATTAACTCTCCCTTCTAGTATTATGTCATCTGCACATTTGACAAGCATTTCCTCAAACTCCTCAAGTAATGAAAGAAAATACTGAAGACTATACACCCAGTATACTGAAGAGTATATGATCTTTATTGAACCCCACTTGCTACCTGTTTCCAAATTGATGAACAACCATTAAGAAGCTTTTTTTTTGGAGTAAGATTCTCATGACACTTATATATCCATTTAATTATCATGCCATTCAGCTTGCCCAGTTTCCTAATTAGCATGCAATGGATATCGACTTTTGGTTCAAAGTCATGGCTTTTGGTAGCTAGTGTCCCTTTTATTTGTAACAGAAAAGTGTTACAGCTGTAAGAGCCAGATCCCACTGTAACAACATTGCTAAAAAGGCATTAAGAGTCGTTAACCTAATCTTGTGTAGCTTCTTCTCTGGTAAGATTGTACTGCTAATTAGACCATAGAAAACATTTGTTAGACCAATTCTCGAATACATCTCATCTGTCTGGAACCCGCACTGCATATCAGATATTAATACAATTGAGAGAGTCCAGAGATATTTCATAAGAGTCCTCCACTGTTCTGATCCAACCAGGTCCCCAAAGAGCAAACACAGACAAAGGCAGCAGCCCCCACCTTTTAAGGTTTAATAATGAATTCTGTTCTGAAGGCTGCTTTCCACTAATTAGCTTCGACAAGAAAGAGTCTTGCCAAGTTGTTGGTCAAGGCTGCCAAAAACCCAGAGATAAGAACTAACTTACAAAATTATCCAAACACGAACTAAGATGTCCACCAGTTGAGTTTAAGAGCTTCTTTGCTTTCTGCAAAGAATGCTTTTTCAAACCTGGCTTTTATCCTCTTGAGGGAGGGGGCATTACCTTGCAGCCTTACTCCCAAGTTGCCTGTGCTGACGTAATTGTTCTTTCCTCTGAGTAATCCTTCGTGCATGTGCACTTGGCACAGGCTCCTCGGGAACCTCATCACTGCTGCCAGCCCCCACAATCTCTGAAGGCAGCAGTCCACTCCCTGATGGTCCTGGCCCCTCATCATAGTCATCGCTCTCCTCAGCCATCTGCACCTGCTGCCGGCTAACCACAACATCCACTCTTCTGCTCACAACAGAATATCTTATATCACCAGACTTGAAATTTTGGGCTTAGACAGCTTAGAACTACTCCGCCTTCGGTCTGACCTAAGTGTAGTACATAAAATTATCTGCTACAATGTCCTACCTGTCAATGACTACTTCAGCTTCGACCGCAACAATACCTGAGCACAAAATAGATACAAACTTAAGGTAAACCGCTCCAAACTTGATTGCAGAAAATCCTACTTCAGCAACAGAGTTGTCAATGCCTGGAATGCACTACCTGATTCTGTGGTTTCTTCCCCGAACCCCCAAAACTTTAACCTCAGATTGTCTACTGTTGACCTCACCCCATTCCTAAGAGGTCTGTAAGGGGCATGCATAAGCGCACCAAAGTGCCTACCATCCCTTGTCCTAATGTCCCCTTTTATTCGTACCCATTTCATGTAATCATAATCATGTTCTAATTATATCTGTCATCTAATACATGCTTGACAAATAAATAAAATAAAAATAAATAAATAAAAAATTTTCCCCATGGTAAGGGAGAACTTGAGATAGCTTGTGTTGAGTCCACACAGCAGCTTCTCATGAGTAAGCCATAGGACTGTCATTTTACAGGATGCTTATGGGTTGAGTATCTGCAAATCAAAGGAGGAACCATCTTTGTTCATGGTCATCAACACAGCTATTTTTTAAAGAACTAAGTTCAACCAAGCCTCACTGCTTAATCACTCTCAATTTGCTTTTCAATTTTAAAGATTAAGACCTTTCAGAACAATATGTTATACTGCATTTGCTAAATAACTTTTAAATATGATTGTAAAAGCTTTTGAAAAAATATTTTTTCCTGATTAAACAGCAAAAGGATGCTTGGAATATGGATTTTACAAAGTTTAACAATAGAATAAAGGCAAGTGTAGTTGGAATTTCAATTTTAAACTTTTGGAAGAATTCCTCCCATGGGAAATTGTCACTGTTTGCCTTTTCTTTATACAAACAAGCTATTGGAGTTTTAAATTTTGGACACTAGAGGAGAGCTAGAGGATAACAAAAGAATGTATACAAGAGAAACATTCTGAGTTTTTTTTCATGAAAAATTGAATACTTGAAAAATATTGACATTATCGGAAATGATGAATACATGGACTGCTAAGGATGTAAAGCAGTAGTGGAATTCAAAAACTTTTACTACCGGTTCTGTAGGCGTGGCTTGGTGGGCATGGCAGGGGAAGGATACTGTAAAATGTCCAGTCAGAGGTGATATTTGCTGGTTTTCTGAACTACTCAAAATTTCCGCTACTGGTTCTCCAGAACTGGTTAGAACCTGCTGAATACCACCTCTGATGTAAAGGAGTAAGAACAAAAGACTCTAGATAAGTTTGATATTAATCTGAAGGAGGATATGAATGTGGCAAGTAATAAGAAGGATAAAGAAAAGGATATAATGAACTTTCAAATGAAACAGAATGACACTCTGATTTATTTATCAAATTCACATATTGCTCATCTCATGACCTAAGGCAGCTCCAAGCGGCTTACAACA
Organism: Bungarus multicinctus; assembly: GCA_023653725.1. NCBI lineage: Eukaryota > Metazoa > Chordata > Lepidosauria > Squamata > Elapidae > Bungarus > Bungarus multicinctus. The sequence goes on from CM042850.1 coordinate 22,582,755, forward strand.
TAATAAGACATGGATTAAAAACAATTTTAAATATAAAAACAGATTAAAATTGCAAAACTAAAAAGAGAACAGGTTTGAGGTGGTGGCGGCTTCTCTGTAACTACATTAGCCACTTTCAGCCAACAGCTTCTCTTTCAGGGTATTTAAAGGTAATGACCAGCAGCCTGAATGACGCTCGGAAGCAGATCCACAGCCAGGATAGCTCAGTAGTAACAGTGGTGTTACATGTGCCATCCGAGAAGCCTTCAAAATTATCTGCACTGCTCCATTCTGGACTCACTGTACCGTCCAAATACTTCTCCAGGATAGCCCCTTGATGCCTAATACCTAAAGAAGATACACAACTATCAAACTAGAAAAGAGAAGTTAATTCCTCCCCACTCCCTTTGTTTTGGGATGGACATACAAAACAGATCTGTTATAGTTTTGAAGGAGTTTTTTGAGAAGTGACCAAAAAAGACGAATATCTCTTATGAGATATAAAAAAGAGACTTGCTAAAGTTTGAGAAGATTAGGTGGGTGGGAGGATTAAAAAAGATAACAAGTATGCAAGATGCAAGACTACTTGAAGAGATCAAGAATTGAGTTTTTTTAAAGTTTAAGAAAGGAATACAAAGTTGGCTTAATTGATCAAGAGGTTAAGATAGTTATATCTAAAACTCCTACTGGACATTTGCTGATAAGGAATTCATGACAACAATGGATGTTGTTTTTAGTTAAGATGAGATATGGGGTGAACAGAGTATATATTTTAACTTAAAAGATGGCAATAGATTTTCTTGAATTGTGTGAACTTGCTGGGACGAGAGAAGAAGTTTCTTCTATTTTCTTTTTTAATCTTTTTCTTGTATGTTTTTGTAGTTTGTATAGTTTTTATTCTTTTTAACTGTAATCTCTAGTAACATTATTTGGGGCGAAAACATATTATATTTATGTGTGCTAAACTCAAGATACATTAAGTCTATAGCATTCCCACATTTCATTAAGATTAACAGATTTAAAAATGTCACAAAAAGTTAGTCCTCCAAGATTAGTTTTTGACAACATGCTAATTTTTGATAATTACAACAATATTTTGAAAGAGATTGCAAATCATTATCTTCATGAGCTGTTCTAGAATCTTCCCAGGAATCCAGGTCAGATTCACTAATCTATAGTTTCCTGAATCTTTGTTTACCTTTTTTGAAGAGAGGGACAACATTTGTCTTTCTCCAGTCATCTGATATTCACCGGTTCTCTAGGATTTCTTAAAGATATTATTCCTTTGGAATTTGGCCAACTCGTCTGCCACTTCATCTATTAAGCTAGGATGCAAATTCATTTGCTCCTAAAGATTTGAACTCATTCAAAATGATACTTCCTGCTTGCATTTGTATCAGTCTCGTGCTTCAATCCCACTTCTTTACCTGCTCTTTAGGATTCCCTGACAAAGCACAAACCAAAATAGAAGTCATGCAAGGCTTTATCAACACAAATCGCCTACAGTATCTGCTAATAGTCAATGGAAGCCATTCTTGTAAACACTTCCTCAGTTAATTTAGAAAAGAAAAGCTCTCTTAGCAACCCATGAAAGGGGGGAGAGATTTGCAGGATCAGACTATACACTATTCACATTTAAGCCTCCACTTTTAGGACATCCTTGAGATTTGTGAAAGCTAAAAATTGTACCATCAAAATAACAAATGGAATCAATACACTGAAATCCAGAATTCAAATCAATATTAAAGAGGAAGAGGGGTGGAAAGAGACACCCAGCACCTATCCACATAAATAAGTAATATATTCTTAACATTCCATGTGAAATATTTGCTCATTCAAGCCAGCATTAAGTGCTTCAATCTTGTTTTAATTTCTGGTTAAATACAAAAACATGTTGCATAAGCAATCTTTTATATATACTCCATAAACACTCTTAGAAATGTTTTGTTTCAATTAACTTCATCCTAAACTAGTACTATTTCCCTTATAGTCTCTATTTTCCTCTTTTTAAAAGTGACATTGCACAGCAGCAGACAAGAGCTTACTTAGTGTGTTTCCAAGAGAGATTCAACATCCTCCTTCAATTCTGCTGCCCTGCTGCCCTATTGAAATCTTTTCAGCTTCATTCTCTATTCTGCAATAGACATTTCTTACTCCCACCAAGACAGGCTTAAATCTAAACATTTACAAGGGGCTGCTTTAAATGCTACGGAAAGTGTTTTTCAGATAACTTATAGGAGCTTCAAATTCAAATTACTCTTTCATCAGCATTTCTCCGATTATACTTCACACATTTTTAAAGATAATTCTAAAATTTAGAAAGGGAGGGGAAAAAACATGACAACTGTTTTAAGAGTCACAATCCTCAACTTAATGAAATAAATCCGAATGATTTATTTGAGTGGCCATTGTTTACTTCTGAACTTCTCAGCGGACACATGTAAGACCAGAACAATTAAAAGCAAGATTAGTGTTGAATAGTGTCGAAATAGATTTTCCCCCATTTGTGTATTTTCCAAGTATACTGGATTATCTCAATCACGTGGTATCCGTTGTCTGGGGATGGCTAGGGCTACACAGTTCAAAACATCTAAGGCACCGGGTTTAAGAAAGTTACAGCAGGACAAAACATTATAATGGAAGGCAGTCGCCTCGCTTACACATATACTTCTGAAATAACCATCTATTCCCACTAGAAGCAGAAGGCGTGACTATACAGTGAAAAGTAACGTTGCAGGAAACAATGGCCACTCAAAATTGTTACTTCAATGCATCACTTTCTCGCTGGGCAGCCAAGGATGACGTCTCCCTCCTTACCCTTCTCTCTTTTTACTCTTTCCAACTCTTTCTTTCTTTCTTTCTTTTCTTTCTTTCTCTTTCCTTCCTTCCTTCCTTCCTTCCTTCCTTTTCTTTTTGCTTTTTTTTTGCTTTGAACTTTTCTACAACTCGTGAACCCGGCACCTGCTGGGCTCCCAGGCTCTCCGTTTCAGGAATCCCAGGAAATAATTTTTTAAAAAAAGCGGTTGGGGGGGGGGGGAGAAGAGAAATACTTAAGTACAAAACAAAGCGCAAAAGTGAACCAGCAACCACCTCGCTGCGCTCAAGCGACAAAGAAAGCAGGGCAGCCTAACCACGAGCACTCCTCCCTCCCTCCCACCAATGGTGGCACCAAGTTACCTGGGAAAAGGGAACCGAACGTCTGCATGGGCTAAGCACCAAATCGGGCTGGGAAGCAGCAATCGCCCGAAGCGGGTCCCCTAAATGCTTCTACATGGATGCGGGAGATAGAAGAGAAGCAGCAGCATTCTCTTGCCTCCCTCTCTGGCTGCTGCGGCGGCGGCGTCTTTTCCCCTCCCCTGGGTAGCGGAGGCTAATCTGCTTCCACGCATCACTATGGCAGCAACCGGAACAGAGGGTGGAGAAGCCCTTCAGGCACACTGGAGCGGAGAGGAGGGTGCAAGGCGTGCAGAGTGCTTGTGGCGGAGGTGGTGGGGGAAAGGAGGGACCGAGTTGCTCATGAGGACAGGGGCTTGGCTAGTATTACTATCGGGCTGCCGCGAAGTTTCTTCCTTTCGCTTGCCGTCGCCTCTTCTCGCTCCGTGCCGGCAAAGGGGGAGAAGCGTTGCAGGCTGAGGTTCCCCGTTATGGCTTTTCAGCCCAAAATCCGGCTCTCCTCATTTGCAAAAAAGGCAACCGAAGTTGACCGGGACTTTTGGAAGCGGCCGGGGGGAGGGTGCGGAGAGACAGCCCGGGTAAGATCATCTCGCTTCCCAGTTAGCAGGGAGCGCTCTTAGGGGGGGAGCCCACACACTCAAAAGCGTCGATTACACCCCCCTCTCTCTTCTCGCCCTCCTTGCGACCCTGCTGGAGACAAAGGGAGGATTGGCTGGCGAAGTTATCCGAAGGACCGGTAACAGCCAGGAGGCCGGCCGATGGAAAGGAGCTGCTATTTTTAACGGGGGGGGGCGGGGGGGGCATCGTCGAAACTTTATTTTAAAACACACTATGTTGGTTTAAGGCAGGGCAGGGATGCATTGTTGTAAGTCGCGCCAACGCAGAAAGCTCAAACTGTCCAAGGAGCTGCTGATCCAGTTCTACAGAGGAATGACTGAGTCTGTCATCTGCACCTCTATAAGTTTGATGGTTTGATTCTGCAACCCAACAAGACAGACACAGACTTCAGAGAGTAATTAGGACCGCAGAAAAAACGATTACTTGTCTTCCATTGAAGACCTGTATACTGCACGAGTCAAAGAGAGGGCTGTGAAAATATTTACAGACCCCTCACATCCTGGACATAAACTGTTTCAATTCCTACCCTCATAATGACTCTATAGACTAGAGCACTGCACACCAGAACAACTAGGCACAAGGACAGTCCCCCCCCCCCCCAAGGCTATCACTCTGCTAAACAAATAATTCCCTCATTATCTAACTATTTACAAAGTCTGCATGACTATTACTCTTAATCCTCCCATCCTTTCACCCATCTCCTTCCACTTATGACTGTAACCTTGTTGCTTATATCCTAACAATTTTTATTGACTGTTTTCTAGTATGATTTGATTGCTTATTGTACCCTATGACTATTATTAGGTGATGTAGCTTATGATTCTTGACTCTTGACGAATGTATCTTTTTGTTTATGTTCACTGAGAGCATATACACCAAGACAAATTCCCTGTGTGTCCAAACACACTTGGCCAATAAAGAATTCTATTCTATTCTATTCTATTCTGATGTTAAACAGCTTGTCTCATTCTGGTGCCCTCCAGTTCTCTTGGGTTGCAATCTCCCATCTAGCATTTCACCAGATGGAGAAAAAGTTCCTGTATCAATGGTTCAGGTGATCAATCCTCCAGAATCACAGGAATTAAAATCAGATTTCAGTTTGAAATACATATCCAAGAATAAACTTCCAATTCCATGGCTAGTTTGCCACAATTGGTTAGGTTCTTACATGTCACACAGCTTAAGCCATAATTTCCTAATTATAATGACAGGCTTCCAAAAATATAGAAAACCAATCCAATCAAGTTAAAGCTTAGCATCTTAGAAACATCAACTTTGAACAGAGAGCAGTGTTTTTCAATTGGGACAACTTGTAAGATATGTGGACTTCAACTCCCAAGATTCCCTAATAAGCACTGCCTGGGGAATCTTGGGAGTTGAAGTCCACCCATCTTAAAAGCTGCCAAAGTTGTCAAACACTGGAACAGAGAATAAAGAATGGAAGCACAAGCAGCTTATACAAATTCTACAAAGCAGCACATCTCAATTATTTTACAAGTTAGGTTTAATTTTCCTTCCTGTTGAATGATAAAATACCTCATTCAGTCAAAGCCTCTGCTAACAATAAATGATGGGAAAGTAAAGATTAGACAGTAATGAATGTAAAGGTTTTAGAGAACAAAATCTGGATTGGTGAAGGAAAAAAGAGCTATTATCAATAGACAGATGACTAAATATTTATTGCAAAGTAACCAAAAAGAAGGGTTTAAAATAATGTGCATGTAAGGAAAGATGTTGCATGATAGACCTCTACCAAATCTACAAGATGCGGTAATTATCCAAACATTACAGCAAGCTAGTTGCACAAAAACATAGGCTTTAAAAAAAAAGTATGTTTAGTGGATATTGTGACTTTTATGAGTTTCCCAACACATTTATCATGTCTATAGAATTTTTAATTTGTATTTATTTTTGCATGACATATTCTGTAATGTGTTATTATTCCCATGTTACAAATGGTTGCTATGATCCACTAACTTATCAAAATGCTATATTGTGGCTGCATTTATCTATCATGCTAAGTTATATAATATGAATATAGTATGAATATGAATAGGTGTTTGCTGGGGGAGGGGTAAGTTACAAAACATTTATTTCCATGCAAACTCTGTCTTTATAGATTTACATATGATCTCCTGATGGAGATACAAGAGCTTGTGCTGTGACATCACAACACAGTTTTAATCATTTCAGCTACCACAGGGGTGTCATGTCGTCATGGTGGCGTCACGTGACATATCAGGACTTTTCCCCTTCGCTAAACTAGGCGTGGGTGTGGCCAGTGTGAGACGCATCTTTGACAGCCCTGTGTTTGACAGCCCTAAATTACAATCATTAGGAATGGGTGTCTATGATGATATAATTTATTTGAATTGGCTTTATATGTTAATCAATGCAGCCAATATGGTTATGAATCATTGTTTATGGAATATGTGAATTTTAATGCTAGTCATTGTTGTTATATATACATAACTCAAGGAAATCTTTTCAGGCCAGACTGGCATTGTACTGTCTGTAACACAAAAGAAATATACTGTATTTGCTGTGCTAGACTTTGCTAAAATAAACATTAATCTGCTCTTGTATGATCTTTTGCATTTGTTTTATGGTCTCCACCTTTATTTTTCCTCTGGGCAATTTCACTAAACTTTCTTTCAGTTCAGAACTAGTTTCCTGTTTGGATATCAGGGAGTCTGTGTAATAGAAAGCAGGTTTAAGTTTATATCGTAATCGAGCATAAAGTAGCATATCATAGAAAGGCAGTTTGCTATAATGGATAAGGCATCAGGTTAGAAACTGGGAGATCATGAGTTCTAGTCTTTCCTTAGGCACAATGCCAGCTGGATGACTTTGAGCTAGTCATTTTCTCCCAGCCTTAGGAAGGACACAATGGCAAACCACTTCTAAAAATACTTTGCCAAGAAACTGCAAGGACCTATTTAGGCAGTCTCTCATGGTTGCACCTGGTTAAATGGAAGGGGCAGAAAACAGCATAGGCAACCTGCAGGCCGGATGTGTCACATGTAGACCATGCCCACCCCAGCTCTGCGAAGGGAAAAACTGTCACAATACGTCACGTGATGGCAACACGACGCTGTGAGTTTGACACCCGTGTACTGATTCTCACACGAAGTCACTCTTATGAGTGGATATAACTGAATCAGATTTGGGCTGAAATGTTCTCCTTCAGAGTTACTAGCGCATACATAGATGTGTCTCTAAGAAAGACAAAATAATAAAAACAGCCTCAAATTCTTCTGGATTTGGCCTGTCACAAAATAGATTTATGTCTTCCTCACTAGTAAGAGTTATTTGTGGGAAAGTTACATTGTCCTCTGCAATGGAAAACTACATCTTGATGTGGTTTCCATAGCATGAGCCCAAAAATTGGAATGATAGGACACAATGGAGATATATTTACAGGGAGAAGTGCAAGTGGCAGAATTGAGGGTGGAAATCAAGTGAAAATGTAGAAAAATCACAGTAACAAAAACACTGAAGTGCAAAGATGGAATACATAAGGAAAAGGGAAGCAATTCTGGTGCCAGCAGAAGAAAAGTCAATCTGTTGTTTAGCAATTAAATGAATTAAGAGAAAGGAAGGGAAGTGAAAGAATCTTTGGAGATAATAAAGCTGAAAGGACAAAGGAAGTGGAATAGAACTTGTTCTATACATGCACCTTCCTTCCTAATACCACATTTTCCCACTCTCACTATGACTGTGAAAAGATATTTTGCTCAGGAAGGACAGAACATAGAACATGGAAGGTTGCTAAGCAAGACTGTTCTTGAGTGAGTTGTACTCCATTTTATGATCTTTTTGCCTCCAGTTGTTAAGGGAATCATGCAGTTAAGTGAATCTGGCTTCCCCATTGACTTTGCTTGTCAGAAGTTTTCAAAAGGTGATCACATGATCCCAGGACAATGCAACTGTCGTAAATACAAGCCAGTTGCAAAGCATCCAAATTTTGATCAGTTGATCCTAGAAAGGCTGCTATGGTCATAAGTGTGAAGCGCAATCATAAGCCACTTTGTTTAGGGTTGTTGTAATTTCAAACAGTCACTAAATGAATGTTTGTAAGTCGAGGCCTATCTGTAATTTACAAAGTTGAATTAAGCCAAATTATTTCAGTTATTTTAAAGTTGAATTTTAAAAAAACCCACCCCAGATTCATTGGGAGTTACAGTACTAGCCATCCAATTCAGTTTCACATTTTATAAATATCATAAAATATTAAATGAAGCTCATGGGTTAAGCATGTGCATGGAGTGAAAAGATGTTGCCTTCAGGTTTCTTTTCTTTTCTAAATTGGAGAGAGATGAAAATAACTTCCTATCTCCTTTTCTATGGATACTGAAATATCCCCGTTCATAACATCCTTGATATTCATCAGAGAAAAGCCTGCCCCCTTAAAATAATGAAACTTATAATCTTAATAATGATGAAACTTATAATCGAGTAATAAAATAATGAAACTTATAATCAAAAATTTATGAAGAACAGTTGCAGGAATTGGGTATAGCCAGTCTAGAGATAAGAAGGATTAGTGGGGGATATGATATAGCAGTATTCCAGTATTTGAGGGGCTGCCACAAAGAAGAGGGAGTCAAGCTATTCTACAAAGCACCTGAGGGTAGGACAAGAAGTAATGGGTAGAATCGAGGAGAGAAGCAACCTGGAATTAAGGAGAAACTTCCTAGCAGTGAGGACAATTAACCAGTGGAACAGCTTGTCTTCAGAAGTTGTAGGTGCTTCATAACTGGAGGTTTTTAAGAAGAGACTGAACAGTCACTTCTCTGGGATTGTATAGGTTCTTTTGCTTGAGCAGGGGGCTGGACTAGAAGTCCTCTAATGCCCCTTCCAGCTCTATTCTGAATGGAATAGTTTTATCAGGAAGTTTCATCTTCCTGGTTGCTGAGAGCTTATAGCCCTCCACTTGGCACAGTGTTGTCATTAGGCTGAGAGACAAAAGCCTGGCAGAATGACGCAATCTGAGAAACAAGACCTCCGCGTACCAGGTTACCATTATCCTCCCTAAGAACAGCTATAGCCCACCCGCCCACCTTTCCCACTGCAGCTGGATGCAGCTCAATGATGGATTCAGCCTTTCAGTCTGGAAGAAAGCTATTTATATCCCCATTCAGCCTGTCTCTGATGCTATTATTGTGTTTTCTCCCCGTCCCCAAGAGGCATTATCCAGGCAGCCCGGTCTGAAGAGATGCTTCTTTATTTCTTATTTATTATAAATGGATCATTGTGCCCAAACATAAAGGAAAACTTCCTGTTTCCAATAAAAACCCTGCAACTCAAAATCTCCCCTATCACCATCTGATTTCTAACTTAATATTTTTAAAACTCAGAAGTTAAATCATGCATGCAAGGGGAGGGGAAAGCCAGTTTCTTCAAATTTTAATTTAACTGGATTATCTGGGTTTTTAAAGCAATTAGAGCTAATAGGTTTCCTGTTAAATGAAAAGAATATTTAGGTTCTACAGTGTCATGTTTCAGATGGAAAGAGAGCAAAGAACAATACACAATCCATGCCTTTTGAGTTAAATAGACAAAGCATGTGTTTTAGTTTAAAATCTGTTTTATACTTGAGTCAGTACAACACAGCAACCAATAAACAAGAAAACTATTTCCTATCTAGAACTGTCACATACTACAAACTTACAGCCTTCTATGCACCACTCAAACATTACAAAAATCATTCATATAATCAGAATAGGAAGATTTTTGCTACATGTTAAATAAAGCTAAATATGTTTCTGAAAAAAGGCTAAATATTTTTCCTTGAAACACTTGATGTTTGCATGTGTAAATAGCTATATGGATAAGGCAACAACACTTTGTACCATATATCTGATTCTTACAAAAATAAAGGACTTTGATGTACGTTTTGACTCCCAAAGTGACTAGCTGAGTTTTAGAGATGACATACTTTATTGCGTCAATTTATCCTTGATATAATGGGGAACTTTTTCATAAAGCAAATGAATATATCAAAGTGAAAGATGTCATGGTATGAGCAGTAGTTTTAAACTTATGTAGTATTTTTCATTCCTCCTGCTAGCCATATGCCCCTTTAAGCCATTTCAGATTTTGCAAAGATAATGAGGAAGGGTTAAATGTTTTAAATTGTCTCTTTTGCACATGTGAAACAGTTGTATGCATATCTGTATAGAAATACATTCACATTCAAGGAGCTATCCCAAACTATGATTTACAAATTTCTAAACCCTCCTGTTTCAATAATTTATTCATTTTTCCTAGCTGGAAAAATAAGTTATTATTTTTATTTTTATTTGTACTAGAAATGAAGAAAAACCACAATGTTTACCTTTATCCATTCTAACCTTCTAAAAGGCCTTTAAAATGTGGCTTTTCCCAGGTGTTGGAATAGGTTGAATCTGGACCCAATGATTGTGATTTGTTATGCATTGCCAAATGTTGGCTTAGGGTGCCAGGAGTTGTTTCTTTTTTATTGGTTTTATGTACTTATCACTGTTACTGTGAGCCAGGCAGAATTCATAAGACGGGCAGCCATATAAGTCTCTTTAACTAATTAATGCAGCTTTTCCCAAACCACTGCTTTGTGGATTTGTTGAATTACAGCACCTATGATTCCAATGATATGCTGGCTAAGAGATCTGAAAGGGATAGTCCAATATATCTGAAGTTGGATTGTTGTAATATTTTATGGCATTCAGATTGCATTCATACATGCACATGTACCCATTATATTATTATTTGCAGATGGGGCAAGCAGCATTTTTGGGATTGGGCCATCCCACCTGTGGCGGCAAAGAGGGCATGCTGCAGGCACCATCAGTCCAAATATTTCAGATGTGGGATCCAGGTGAAGGGTCTTCTCTGCCATTGCACTTGCTCTGTGGAACATTTTGCCCCCTGGAGTGAGTTCTCCATCAGGACCTTCTGGAAGAGTCTAAAGACCTCGATGCGCCAATTAGTTTGGGGCTCCAATGCGGGAATATCACAGTTGAGGTGGTTGATTAACTAACAAGTATTATTTGTAACAAACAAGCAAACAAGCCAGGAGGACATTTCAGTCCACATCTTATTCCTTGTTCACCATTGAATCCTTTGCATAGGACTCCCACATCTTTCTACTTTTGTTTCCTGTTTTCCATGTTCATTTTATTCCAAGACCAACTTCGATACCACCAAATATAGATTTATTCCACATTCAAAATGTCTCATCAGCCAGTATACTTTACTAATTCTCTCAGTGTTTAATCGTAAACAATCAAATCAATAATACATTTAGATTTATATTCATTCTTTTGCCATTGATGCGTATAAAAAACTCTCTGCTTTAAATCATATACAGTACTTGAAATAAACATACCTTCCTCTTACTAGATATTCACCAATCATTGTTCTCATTCATTCTTGGGATCCAAATGGCCAAATCACTTTTTCAGTTCTCTGTTCCCAACCATCCATGCATGGTACCCAACTGAATTCTGTTTTCCCTACATCACAGTCATCTAGATTCAGAATGTTGCACAATTATTCCTAAGATTCTTCTAGTTCTTCCATTATCATGACTGAAGCATAGATCTAACTATCTTTATTTATGTTTACATTCCTATTCCTCTTACTTCAACATACATATCTATAACTTATTTTGTTCATCAATTCATTCATTTTATTATTTATTTCTTATAATAAATCTTTATGCTATGGTCAGATAGGCCCAGAGATACTGAAATTATAGCTTTATGATTATGGTCAATAATATGATTTACACATTCTTTTTAAGAGAAGGCACAGACTATGCTATAACCTCTTCTGCCACATACAACAGAATCAGTGTTGAGTTGGTAGGCCTTATCAATCTAAATTATAAACAGACAAGTGAATAAATGTTCTCTGCTAACAATAAGGACAATAGTAGTTTGTTTTGGTCTATTTTAACCAGTTTGCTACAAGTACCACCAAAGTTCAATTAATCATAAGCACGCTCATATTATTCCATCCACAAGTTAGCAACTCTAATCAAGAAACTAACCACTTTGCAACCAGCACACCAGAACCCACATATTGTTCTGGAAAGATTATCTACAATTATTACTCCATAAGGAAATTCTCCTAATTTCTAAAGAAGCCAAGAATATTGGTATAAAAACTATTTCAAAATTGACGTCTCTTGTACAATGCTTTGGAATTATGTAAAATTTAACTCTAATTAAATCCCCTGTGATGTTCCAGTGCCTAGTTAAAGACACATTTCATCCACATGCTGGGTGAAAGGGTCAATCATAGCCTCCTGAGAACTTTTGAGGGTGCTGAGATGTGGGAACCAGATTTACTTTCCATGATGTGACGGTGACCTAAATGTGAAATTGATATCAAAAAGGTATCTCGGTCTTAGGAAAGTAGAAATTGTAAGAAAGAAATGCAAAACAACTTCACCTGGGGCTCTGAAGTAAAAAGAGACTCTGACAGGTTTTCCAAGATCCTAATACCCCAAATTGCATTGAAGTGCTTTCCTAATGACTTCTGTTTCCTATGCTTGTCTATCTCGAAGGTTAACTTACTAATTGCTTTGAAGGAGCTTCACATTTCCTGACAGGCTTTTATAAGCAGTGTTTTTGAAAAATAACCAAATGATACTATTTTAATCACAACAATATAGTCCAGTGGACCTGATCCTCAATGTAATATATTATAGACCTCCTCAAAGGGTGCAAATCTTGCTACATAACAAGAATTTCATGTAATATTTTTCATACCAATGAATGCAGTTAGAAAACAAACATATGAAATAAAGGATGAGTCACATAAGGAAAACTCCATGCTATAACAATAAACTCACGCAAGAGAATAACAGTGAAGTTTTCTAGTGGTTTTATGTAGAAGAGTAATGAAATGGAAAGTATTTGAATCATATGTTACACTTAGGTGAGGTATGGAGATACAGAATTCTGTTACACTCCCATGTGAAGGTCCCAAAAAGAAACCATCAACTAGCCAACAGCAGAACAGAAACACATACAAACATATAGACACAGTCACATACAGTATTTTATTGAATAGTTTGAACATCAAAGTGAATATTGACAGCATCACAACAGAGTTGCAAGATTCTTTCGCCTCTATAAGTGGTATAGGAGACTACAGAGCATAAGCGTGCATAAGTGCACCAACGTGCCTACCGTCCCTGTCCTATTCTTTTATTTTTTTAATTTTTCTTATATGTATCCATGTATGTATAACTATGTTTTACTTATACCTATTATCTTGTAAGCAATTGACAAACCAAATAAATAAATAAATAAATAAATAGATGCATAGCCAACCAGGGTGGAAACAACACTTGTACCACTTTCATTGGTTATGTATTTCTGAAAGGCACAGGAACCCAAGTAAGGAAAGGGGTAGCAACCATGGTGTCACCTAAGTTGTTGCTCTTGTAGGCTTTGTGTTATGTATGGTATAGGTGAGGATGGTGGGGAACATCTTTTCCCCTGTGAGTATTCAACGGTTATCTGGTTACCTGTGGAGAGACAAGACAAACATGGGGGTAGTAACGATTAATGAGTAGTAATGGTAACAAACATGGTGGGTTGGGTTGGTTCAAGAATAATAATCTACTCCTGTCCCAGTCCCTTATTATTATTGCTGGTTTCCTCTGAGACTGATATTGGTATGTTTGACCAGAAAACAATACAACAATTGAAGCAATACTCACCCATCCAATGAGAAAATATGAAGTGATTTCTGTTTCTAGTGACTATTCTTTTGGTGAAGCCTCTAATTCTGAAAAAATAAAATAAAGATTTCATGAATGTTGGATCTCCCAGTTAAACTAACACAATGCTTGATATTTCCAACTACTGTATCTATTGGGGCTATGCAGTGCTCCAAAATCAGTTCCAAAAAAGGAGACTTGAAATGTGCAAGAACACAAATGGAGCGACTCTGCAACTCTTAAAGCAGGGGCATATTTTCTCTGAATTCTCTCCCACCTGAACAGTCCATACACAGCAGGTTGTTCATATTATAGCAGACACAGATACAAACTATTGAATAAAAAGGGGTGAAGGTTAACAAAAACAGAAGCTTCTCACAGACTAGGATAAAGCAAGTAAGAGATAATCCTGGCTCACAAATCATTCTATATTCTAAAGTAATGCATTCATTTTTGGTTTGGCCATGTGTGGCTAACTTCTATGAGCCAGGAAATCTTTTAAATTTCAAATTTCAGGTTAAATTTCAAAGTTCAAAATGATATATTGAATAATATTAAGCAATGAACCTCTTCCCCCCACCGTCCCACTTCCCATGAAATCCTCTTGCTTACCTGTGTGACGTCCTGTGCCCTTGCAGTCTTTCTTCCAGTTGACTTGCGGTTTCTAATGCATGTTTCTCAGTCTGGACTTTTTAAGAATACCTGTAAGTTCTTTGAAATAAAAGTCATTTTATGTCTCATCTTCAGAGGTGGCCTTGGCTTTTTCACTAACTGCAAATAGTCTTCTCTTGCAGAGGCCCTTTCACTGTAGCATCGTAGGGAGCAGAGAAATGGAACTCCCTGCTTCATGTTTTGATATCTGAACAGTATTCTGTTGTCGGAACCCCAGTTTTGTAAGTGGTTTTAAAAATAATCAAATCTTATCCTCCACGGACTGGGGTGTAGAACCGGAGAAGAAGATAGCTGTCTCTGTGTCCTCAGAAGTAATTTCTTTTATTGAGGCATAGGGGGCAATTGATGGGAATCCAAAGGTTATCCTATACCACCAGTGCCAAAAAATTGATATTTTTTCATCATTGCAAGCAAGAAATGCATTAAAACCAGTTCCACAACTCCTAAAGTATGCTTAATATATTTTAAAAGCAAAAGAAACACTGGGAAAAATGCAATAGTCCCAACTACATTGCTCTTCTGTTTCAGCTCTGAGCTTCTCTTCCAAAAAAACTTTGGTGTAGCTCTCAGAAACAAAAAGATTGTTCAAGAATGCTCTCGTCAGAAAGAGGGCTAAGCAAACATATGCATCCAACCTCTTTCTTCCAGGTGTGACATTATGCCAAACTAGCCGGGAATTCTGGAAGTTGTAGTTAAAGACATTTTGGACAAGTTATTGAAGAGAAAGAAGTCAGAACTGAATCTCAAGTTTCTTCAGTATCTGTTAATCATATAATTAGGAATCCATTTGCTTCTCTGCAGATGGGTGGTGTTTTTGGATCACACATAATCTACCAACAGAGAAAGTGTTTAAGCCTGAGGCTCCCAACAGGAATGTGCTGACAAATTATCATAAAGATATACAATTTGTGGAATTTAATCAGCATAACGACTGATTTCTGTGGTTGTTGGCAGGACTTGAATTTGTAAGTGGCTTTTTACTTATTGTTATGCCCGAACATGCCGAAGTTACTTTAATTTCTCCAAAGAAGCTGGAGCATATGTTGATCCAATGTGCCAGGTGGGTTTTATTCCTTAAATAAAGCTGTTGAGATTCTTCACTCCTTAAGGGAGCAGATTAGCGGATGTTAGACATTGATTTGCTTCCTTGATTCATATTTATGCACCACCCCACACACGTAATGGTTTGCTTCAAACCCATTTTCTAAAAATCCCAAGTTGCTGAATAAATCTTAGTTTGCCAAATTCATACATTGTGCCATGAATGAACAAGCAAGTTATGAAAACATGTCTATATTTTTTTCATTTAGTTTCTGTTTTGGGCATACCTACACACAGCTCTCAACTTATAACTATAATTGAGCCTGGAATTAGTCATAATTGTGGTGGAGGAGGACCCTAAGCGGATCTTCCTGTAACCATGCCCAATTTTATGGGTTTTGCAGCGGTCATTAATCAAACACTGTGGTTGTTAGATGAGCACAGTGAACATGGCAGTCATTAAATGAATGTGGTGGTTAAACAAACCCATTTTATCCAATGGGTGTTTTCTGCCTGAAATCAGAAGTAACAGCTAAAAACTGGCAGCAAAAAATGTTGAAAATTGCAGTCACATGATCATGGGATGCTACAAATGGCTTCAACTGGAAGTCAATTGCTAAGTGCCCCAAACCATGTTGAAAATAGCTTTGGAGGGAGACGCCTCCCTCATAACTTTGAACAATCATTAAGGGGTTGGTTGTTAAGCAAGAACTACCTGTACTTTTCATTCATCTTACATTTACATGGCTCCCATATATTCCAAAGATTCACATGCAGAGCTCAATAAGAAAAAAATTATATTGTTAAGCTCAGGAAATTAGGAATCAAAGCAGTTTAGTTTAATACAGGTTTATATATAATAAGCCATAGAACAATGCTTTATAAACTGGGTCCTGAAGTAAAGTGTTCTGCCAGTAAATTTTTCTTTGGTTCGATATGTGAAATGGAGATAGAAATTTCTAATTCAATTATTTTATAAACAAATGAAACATAATGATTGTTGGGGCCTTAAGGTCTAGGATGTGACATGATACCACTATTCCAGTATTTAGAATACTGCCACAGACTGTTTCCTAGTATAATTTGATTGCTTATTGTACCCTATGATTATTATTAAGTGTTGTATCTTATGATTCTTGACGAACGTATCTTTTATTTTATGTACACCGAGAGCATTTGCACCAAGACAAATTCCTTGTCACTTGGCCAATAAAGAATTCTATTCTGTTCTGTTCTGTTCTGTTCTGTTCTATTCTATTCTATTCTATGAAGAAGAGATCATCTTCAACCCACATTACGTATCCGATATTAGCACAGTTGAGAAAGTCCAGAAATATTTCACAAGAAGAGTTCTCCACTCCTCTACTCATTGTAGAATATCTTATGCCAACAGACTTGAAATTCTAGACCTAGAAAACCTTGAATTATACTGTCTTCGGTCTGATCTAAGTATGATATATAAAATCATACATTGCAATGACTTACCTGTCAATGAATATTTCAGCTTCAACCATAACAACACAAGAGCACACAATAGATACAAACTCAAGGTTAACCGCACCAAACTTGATTGCAGGAAATATGACTTCAGCAACAGAGTAGTCAATGTCTGGAATACTCTACCTGACTCTGTGGTTTCTTCCCCAAAACCCAAAAACAAACCCATATAAGGTTAGACTGTCTACTATTGACCTCACCCTTTCCTAAGAGGTCTGTAGGGGGCGTGCATAAGTGCACCAACATACCTACCATCCGTGTCCTATTGTTTCTTTTATTTTTCTTATATGTACCCATTTCATGTATTCATAACTATGTATATACCTATTATCTTGTAAGCGATTGACAAATCAAATAAATAAATAAAAAATAAACTTATTTTCCAAAGCACCAGAAGGCAAGACAAGAAACAATGGGAGGAAACTAAACAAGGAGAGTATCAACCTGGAATTAAGGAGAAATGTCCTAATAGTGAGAAAAATTAACCAGTGGAACAGCTTGCACTTGGAAGTTGTGAGTTGTTCATCACTGGAGGTTTTTAGGAAGACATTGGACAACCATTTGTTTGAAATAGCATAGGGCCTCCTGCTGGAGCAAGGGGTTGGAGCAAAAGATCTCTAAAGTCCCTCCCAGCTATATTCTGATTGGTTGGTTGGTTGGTTGACTGCACACTCCTCAGGTAGAAAAGACCATCTGATTCTTTCATTTATAACAGAGTAAGTGTGGATGCCATCTTTTCAAATCTGCCTCACACAAGAACTCGACTTAACATGCACACTTAATACAAGAACAAGAGATGAACCAAAACAATTCTTGGCATCTCTTGACCATTTGGGGGTAAACTCCCATCAGAAACGGGTCCTATAAAAAGGATTTTATTGTCACATAGTGAGAAATTCTTAGCGGGTTTGAAGAAACTAATCTTTTCACAGAATATACTGAAAGCCTCTACTTTTCCCACAGAAACAAAATATAGCAAAGTGAAGACAGTAAAAAATGGACTTTTGTATTAAACGACTTGAGAATCAAACCAAGTATCAAACCAAGAAAATGCAGTTCTTTTAAAGAGATTAGGGGTTTTTTTAGATTAAACTTTTAATCTGAGTTGTCAAATCAATATTTTCAACTATGCAGACTATAATCTGACAAGAGCATTTATAGCCTCTGTTTATAAACATTTATTGTGAAACAAAATTTCAACATCTTATTAAATCTATGCTTTGCAAAGAAATCACATTTAAACAGTGTATTAGCAGTAGTAGTACATATTTCCAGAATTTATTATACCTAATTATAAAAGCATGCAGAAATATACAAAATTTTGTATATTAGAGAAAAAATGTTTTTAGGCCTTCTACGATGAAACCCAGAAAATCGCTATACATTATCGATATTTAAATTTCAATATTTTGAAGGAAAAGCACTAGTAATCTATTTAATTGCTCATTTACGTTAATGTCTAACATAAAGCCTCCAACTTTTGTTTTATTAAATAACTTGCCCTACAGTATTTACATTAAACAAGCAATAAAAAGCCCAATTGTACTAACATGGTTCAATAGCATACTGACAAATTGTTTTTATTATGTTTACAATAACAGTATGTGTTTTGTAGAACTCATAATCCATACTATCAACTTTTTGGGTGGGATAAGGTGAACACTTAACAAGAAGAATCCAGCAGGTAAGGCTTTTTTTCCCTACAAGCTGAGAAAAGCATCTTGGGTTTCTGTTTATACTTTTAATTGCCCCAGAATAATAGTACATGTTATCTAATAAGTGTTTAATTCTACCTTCTACTGTGTACAAATCATCATACAAATTAGATAGAGGTTTTGGCAAGTACCGTCATTCGAATTCTGTTTTAATTAATGATGCTAATGTCAATAATCTATTGAACCTTAAAATTTAACAGTCAACTGATTTATATCCAAAAAAGAGTGGACTGATTAAAACAATATGCTTCCCATGAAATCCAAAATGGAAACCAATAATTACTCTAATCTTATACCAACATATTTGGTAAGCCTTCCTTTTTTTTTTACTGAAAGAGTCCTTTGTTTATACAAACATCCATTTAAAACTGTATCCCCATAAGCCTAACTTCCTGCAGATGGAAAGGACAGTTTGCCAGATTAGACTATTCTATCACCCTTCAATTTACTTTAATTTGCAATTATATCTCTTTGTCCAACTTTGTTTTTAACAGTTGTTTACTTATGAAAAAGCACTAGATCCATTTTTTAGTAAACACAATAATCTGATACAATTAATTCTGCATTAGTTCAAAAGCGTATCCTATCAATATCATAGTTATAAATGTGCAATAACTGATTTTAATTACATTTAATACCATGCATATACAGTACTTTAAGCACTTCAATGTGACCAAAGGATTATTTTATTGAAACCTCATAAATGTTCTGAGGTATTAGTGAAATAATGAAATTCCTAGCACTTCTGGCTCGGAAATTCTGGGAGTTGAAGCCCATGCATCTTAAAGTTGCCAACACTAATCCATTCAAAAGTTTCTAAGGATAAGATTACATTTGACTACTGTTTTCTTCAGTTCACATGAATCCCCATGATTTCCTAAACTAGTTCCCACAATTTTTGGATTATAGGCACTATATCCTCCAGGTAATGATGAAAGTTATAATTTAAATGTTTACCTTTCACTTCTTCAGTTGTACAAAGATCATGAGTTGGTGTTATGCACATCAAGAAATTAAAGTAGATGTTCTAAGAATTTAGACACTGAGGCTAAAATCCTCCTTCAACATTCACTAAATCCCCCTGGACCATAATTCTTTCAGCCCAATCTAATATGGTTTTTATTATACAAAAAAAATAGAGAAGTACTTTTATGTCCCATTGAAGTTCTGAATATAAATTAACAAACAAAACACCTCTAAAACTATTGAAGAACTGGAGCTCTTTCCCTCAAAGAAAGGTAACCGTTCTTTGATAGCCTCTATACAATATTGTAATTTTTTTTAAAATGATAGATGTAGCAGTACAGAGCAGTGATGGGATTCAAATTTTTTTATTACGGGTTCTATGGGCGTGGCTTGGTAGGCGTGGGAGGTGAAGGATACTGCAAAATCTCCAGCCAGAGGTGGTGCTTGCCGGTTCTCTGAACTACTCAAAATTTCTACTACTGGTTCTCCAGAACTGGTCAGAACCTGCTGAATACCACCTCCGGTACAGAGCAGTAAATTTCCAACTTGGACAACTTTCAGTTATATGGATAAACTCGCAAACTTCTCATAGCTACTGTGGCTACTCCAGATATGTGGAAGTCATCAAAGTTTGGGAACCAGTGCTTTAGAGAGAAAGGATGGAAAACTGAAATCATCTGAAGAGTTAATCTTTTCTACCCCGACATGGCTGGCTGGATATGAATCTATATAGGTATGTACAGTATGTGTTTGTTGGATCTGTATGCTACAAGATTCATAGTGGCTTACAGAGTAACATTTTAAACACTGAAAGTGTTTGAAAGAGTAACATTGAAAGATTCTAGATAGTTTTAAATATAGTTTAGCAAAACATTAACATCTTTAAACTTTAATGGCACTTCAAGAACCTGGTTCACCATAGTGACAATATTTAACCAGTTAGAAATTACAAGTGGATGTATGAGGTAGATTATTTTGTTTATTCTATAGAGATTGCGGGTGACTGTCAATTTCACTTGGGTAAGAAAATGATCTTAGCCAAGGCTAAAAGAGATATTTTTACTATCCAGATCATGTAGCTACAAAACTCCCTGGGTGCGTTGTGTCTCAGATTATGTCACAGCTTCTGCTTATCATGGAAGCTTTGAAATCTAGGGCTGTGCAGTCCTCCCCTGCCCCAGGCCTGGGGGAGGAGGCCACTTGCACCAAAGGATGAGAGGATCAGGGCCTGAGATCAAATTCAGGAGCCCAGGCAAGGAATGCTATCAGGCAACAGGACACCCGATATACAAATTTGTCTTTATAGACCAATTTAACATTCAAGCACTCATTTCCTAGAATAGTAGCAGCAGAGCCCTTTGCCAATTACAGCAGAAATGTCATTATAGATGAACAACCCCAGCCTTGGCATCAACATTGCTGTAAGTCTTGAAACCCGGGAGGGCAGATTTCTGAAAAAGGAACTTCTCCACCTTCACCCAAACAGGTTTCAATGTTTTGTTGTTAATTGCGAAGTCATGTCCGACCCATCGTGATCCCATGGACAATGTTGATTTCCTCTAGGACTGACCAGTTTGATCGCCTTGTAGTCCAAGGGATTCGCAGGAGTCTTCTCCAGCACCATAGTTCAAAGGCCTCAATTCTTTGGCATTCAATGGCACTTTCGGGTTTCAATAGTAATAGACTAAGTCTCTCTTTTCATTTACTATCAAGTAATGAATAGGATTTTATTCTAGGCAGACATGGTAAGGCTAAGTTCATTAGTGATTTGGCCATCAGGACTTTTCAGAGTCAAAATAGGGATATCATCAAATAATTGCCTGGACTCCCTCATCGTATCTCTCTTGGCCAGTCTCTACTGGGATTGGCTTATCCTCTCTGTCTAGGCGGAGTTCCCTCCCCCAACACATCTATCAGTTCCCCAGCTCTTCTCAAGACTATCTACAGTCCACCCACTTGGGAGATCAGCAATATTGTTGTCCTCAGGCTGGCCTTTCCGTATCAATCTCTCCCATACAATCTGGTGGCAAAGCAATCCCTAGAACCACTTTTAGAAAAATGCTTAATCTAACTCCTCACAGTGCCTATCACATCTTCCAGCTCCTTATCTCTTACTTGTGATGACACCGATGTTTTCCTGTGATCAGAATCCTCCTCGGCTCCTTTCTTTGGAGGCTGTTGTGGGACAGCTGTCTCAATGGGATATTAGAATGCTTCCATAATCTCATGATCCATTCTAAAGCGTATTGCAAGGATCTTCAAACTTGGCAAGTTTAAGACTTATGGACTTCCAACTCCCAGAATTCCTGAGCTAACATGACTGGAGGGGGAATTCTAGGAATTGAAGTCCACAAGTTTTAAAGCTGTCAAGTTTGAAGACCCTGGTGCATTGAGTCTTTCCTGGCAGGACTCAGCCAATCAAACACCCACCTTCTAAGCCCTGCCAAGTCTCACTGGACTTCACCAAATATTTATCAGCACTTTTCATAGAGCCTCTAATGATTCATTGGGGTAGAAAAGAGATCAGGAGCCTCTTTTTCAACTCTTTCCACCTTCTACCAACCTCTTCAAGCTCTATTGCTACCAATGATCCTGCTTTCCCTCTCTTGATCTCCCTTTCTGGGAGCATTCTGCTCCACTGAGCAGCCACTCCTTTAAAAATAAGGCAGCAATCCTTTATGAAAACCAAGGAATAAGATTTTGGTCAAGAAAAGGACACACGCTGGAAGAAGGGAGAGGACTTCTGCAGGAGTGATCAATTCAGCTTGAAAACAATTATGTAATCGTTTACCAATTTACATTCAAGATTTCAGAGCTGTTATGTTTTAAGAGACTCTTAAAATTAATTTAAAGTTGCTTTTTTCCCCCTTCAGCACCTTCTTGCTATCAAATTATTTTGATTCGAGGGTGAGAATAATCTATTTGCTTTTTTTGGCTTCTGATTAAGACCGTAAGTAATAAACTGAAAAACTGCATGATGATTGAAAAGACCAGCCTTTACAACGTCTATCTATCCTTGAGTAGTAGCCTCTAATGTAGTGTTTCTCAATCTCATCCCTGGAAAATTCTGGGAATTAAAATCCACACATCTTCAAGTTGATGGAGATTGAAAAAAGCTGCTCTGATGAGTATCTCTGTGTGTATCCCTTTCTCCATGTGTGTTGTGTGTGTACAAATAGACCAACACGATCCTCCTCTTTCAATACATGGTTTGTTGAATTTTTGTGGAGGTGGTAAGGTAACTGTTCTGAAAGCTCTTCCTGAGCTGTTGATAATGTTCATCTTGCTGCTACTCCGACTGAATAAGATCTTTTATTGCCATCCCATCTAAACTTCATTTAATTGCCAAAATGATGAAAGATAAACACTAACTGTATGTTCTGGAAGTATCTAAGCATGCCTAAAATGCTAACTCAAGGCTTTTACAGACAGGCTTCCCATCAGACAATAAACTAAGCTATGAACTCTTCTACTCCTGTCATATATCAGAATTTCTTTAATCAAAAAAAGAATTGTAATAATAAAGATATTTTCAATCCATTCATGTAACAGCAACCACCTGTTGAAATGTAAGCTTTCCTCCTTTCCTTTGTCATAAATAGAGCTACATACAGGACCATTTACACCCCCAAGAGATTACCCACTATTCTGGGGGCTTTCCTTATTCACAAGTCTTCCTATCTGCTCTATGACCCTGAGAAGCTAATTTTCAGATTATTACGATTATAGTATAGTTTCTGAGACCTTCCTGCAGAAAGATTAGTTTCAGATAGTACTTTTAGGGTTTACAGAATTCTTTTTTAAGAGTTGGTTCAAGGAAATTTTCAAAGAACCTCAAAGGAACAAAAAATAGTTTGTTCCTTTATTTAATTAGAAAAAACCAGCACTACACGTAATAAGGAAAACAGTTCCATTGCCTTTACATTTATTTTTGTTTAAGGGAACCACACAAATTAGTTGGATATAACATCTACTTAAAACAGTTTCCAAAGGAAGAACTGTGTTAGTTGGTAGTAACAAAAATACAACAATCTTGTGGTTCCTTAAAGACTCTGTTAAAATTCTGTAGACTATTAAAATTAAACTCCATGAAAGTTACAGTATAATGAATTAGTTTATTTTTTACTTCTTAAAGAAAATAATGACGCTGCTTCTTACTCTGTTTTCTACCCTGCTTTTTCCAGGTTTTCTTTTTCATCCCAGCTGCCTAGTTGTTGTTGTTAGGGCAGGTAACACATTTTTCTACACAGAACTAGGTATCAGCCATAAAATTTCTTAGGAGTTTATGGGGTGCCCAGATAACTCTCCTGTAACTAAAGATGGTTGGAAGCTGATACTTTGTTCGTTAGCATTTTAATTTATCATTTTAATTTTGTTTTAATGAAAAGAATCAAGAATTTTACAAATAAAGTTGTTTTGCAAAAAGGCCGAAAGTGATAACCGTGGGAACCTCACTGAGTATCCTTGCATTTTTTGCGGGTCCCGTCGGCATCTATGTGCCGGCTGGTGACCCCGAGGAATAGGGCCTTCTCTGTGGGGGCGTCTGCCCTCTGGAATGGGTTGCCCCCGGAGTTACAGACAGCCACGGACCTGGGGACCTTCAGGCGTGCTTTGAAAACCTGGCTCTTTGACCAGGCCGGCTTGGGCTGATTTTAGTTTTGGGGTGTTTTGTTTTTATTAAATTTTAGGGTTTTAGAGTATGGTCTTAAATCTGTTTATAGCCAGGGTTGGGTTTAATTTAGTTTTATTGTTCCATATATTTATTGTTTTAACTGTACGGCTGTGCACCGCTCCGAGTCCTTCGGGAGAGGAGCGGTATATAAATAAATATTTATTATTATTAGAGCAGAGGTATCAAACTTATTTCATTGAGGGTCGCATCAAGGTTGTGTTTGACCTTGGGGGTGGCTGGCTGGGGGGGGGGCATGACCAGCTCGACATCACTTATGTCGGGGGCGCCTACGGTGGCCCGAATGCTCTGCCAGTGAATACGGACTTGCAAGCTCCATTTTAGGCTGCAACAGCTTCCTGCAACTCTCTGCAAGTTAAAATAGAGCTCGGAGCTCCATTTTCACTGGCAGAGGCACCGCGGGCCAGTCCTTCGGTGTTTCCAGGGCAGCCCCACAGGCCAAATCTGGTCCATGGGCCTTGAGTTTGATATCCGTACATTAGAGAATGGAGGATTTTACCCACAGGGCAGCTACATCAAAGCTGCAAAAGAGAAAACCATGTTTTGGAAAATATGACCATAGCTTGGGCTAGCCATGTAATTATATTCAGTAAAAATAAACCATTGATTGCTGTCAATGATCAATCTATCTCCAAATTCACTTTGAAGCTGAAAAAAAAATCAAATACTTACAGCACAGTTTTTTGCATGCCCGTTCAAATCCTGCTAAATTCAGGGACTTACAGTATTTCCAGCTAAACAAACGAGTTCAGCAATAGTTATTTTCACTGTCCCTTCCTGAACCAATATTTTGTCACCCTCAATAAAAATGTTCTGACAAAAGTACAGTGAGAAATTTCACCTTCTGCTGAGTATTAATTGAAAACAATTGATATTTGTGTGTGGATGTTAGTAAAGATATGCAAAGTTCCAATTTATGCTGCAGAAACTGGTACAAATGCTAAAGGGTTGAACAATCCTTTTTGCATTCTGTATTCACTATCAGGACCTAAAATCTTCTTGCAAAGTCATAAAGAACATTTGAAAAATGTACTTGTTTAATGCATAATTCCATCTAATACAAATTCTGCTTAGACACTTGGCATTATACAATCATTTTCAATATGCATTTAAAAGTCTGTATAAACTCTAGTTCTATAATTGGTCACAATTACTTGGAAGCGAGTATGCCATTCAGTGGAGACTACGAATTCTCTATGGTATTGGGTTTCTCATTGGTAACCATCCTCCCAATGCCTCCCCGGCCCTCGGGAACTAATTAAACTAATAGCCAAATAATGATTTACTTGGTAAGTATTACCAACCTTATGTCACGGTATTGGTAGACTATAAAATCTGAAATAGTCTTTTCCCTAACTCTATCGCCATAGAAAGGAAGATTAATTCTGTTTTCTATCAAAGTTGGGAGATCAGTTTGCAGTTTCCCAATTACTCAATTACTACTGAAATTGAGAATTAAGTCACATATATAGTGTATCAGCTCTATTTATTATTCTAGTATGTTTCCTATGTGAATTATGAACTATGAATCAGAGATATGTATCTATAGTCATCATTATTAGTGGTCAAGACTTCAAGCAACTAGAGGTAATCCTGGACTTACAACCACAACTGAGTCCAACATTTTGGTTGTTAAGCAAGTTGTTAAGTGAATTTTGCCCTATTTGATGAGCTTCCTTGCCACAGTTGTTAAGTGAATCACTGCAGCTGTCTAGTTAGTAACGTAGTAATTAAGTGAATATGGCTTCCCTATTGAGCTTGCTTGTCAGAAGGTTGCAAAAGGTGATCATATGACCCTGGGACAGGGCAACCGTCATAAATATTGTCAGTTGCCAAGCACCCAAATTTTGATCATGTGACCATGGGGATGCTTCAAAGGTTGTAAGTGTGGAAAATGGTCATAAATCATTTTTTTCAGTGCCATTGCAACTTCAAATGATCACTAAATGAACTGTTGTAAGTCAAGAACTACCTGTATTCCCTAATGGTTGATTTCAACCACATAAAATAAAATTGGGAAGCCCTTATCCCAAGACTGTAGGTTAGGCTGAAATAAAATAAACACCCTGAAAGAAGCCAAGAACAAGCTATTACTACTTCTTCTTCTTCCTAACATATTCCTGCAGGTGCAGGGTCCTCTTTTCAGATCATTGAACGCCACTTTGCAAGGTCAGCTGTGTCTCCAGTGCGCAGGCCCACAGCTTGCTATCTCTATTTTGGATACCCATGAGGTCACCAGCCATTAACTTCTAGTTGGTAGGAAGTCTTGGCCCTGGTGGAAGGTGCTGCTCTCTGGACATGACAATAACTTCTGGACAAGAACAAGATATTACTGTTGCCCAGGAAATATAAGGTTCATACTGTCATCAACAGTCAAGCTCAACTCAAAAGAGTTTGGTCTTTTGGGCATGCCTTCTCCGTTTACTGCTTCATGAGGACACCAGAAAACTGTGATTCAGGTCAGGATTCTTTGTTCACCTGTCCAGCTGAAGGAAACAAATGAGGTATCTTGCAGAGGCCATCCTTGCTGAGATTTGAGAATATGAGTAGGAGCAGCCAAAAACGTAGCTGACGTTCGTGTTCTCAGTTTCTTTTTCTTTTTATGTATCCATTTGGGATACTGTTGATATAGCGGTAGAACAGATGGCAATGTTTGACAATTCAAACAAGCTACTAAGTGAGAAATGAGGTTGTGGGAAATGATAAAGAATTACCTACATGGTATGTCCTACATATGTAGGGAATCAGAATTAAGTCCCAGAGATGTAAGCAATCAAGATAGCACTGTGTATCTTCCATTTCCATCAATGATAATCTAGAGCAGGGGTCCCCAACTTTGGCAACTTAAAGACTTGTGGACTTCAACTCCTAGAATTCTCCAGCCAATTCTGGGAGTTGAAGTCCATAAGTCCTAAAGTTGCCAAGTTTGAGGACCCCTGACCTAGAGAATTAGAAATTCTATGATCACGGCATTTTATATTGTTTTAAGGCAGGTCAATTTTTGTTATAAATTGTGATTTTGCCTGCGCTTGTTTTCCATCTCATATTGGTGATAACCTTGCTACAGTCACTTCAGTGTTATTCATCGTATATACAGATAGACCTCAATTTACAATTGGTCATTTAATGACTGCATTTATGACAGCCATAGAATGGGTGCTTTATGTCTTATAAAACACACTGGCCCTCATGAATGGTTGTGCCACTGTTGGGCCCCCCCCTCCCGGGTCTGCATATTGGACACATAACAAAAGGTCACCATTATGACAAGTTGAGTATTCTGTGACCATGTGACCACAATTTGCAACTTTTTTGCCATTTTCCAGCAAAAGCTCCCATTCGAATAATTGGATTTGCATTTACAACCATCATAATGCTTTATAAAGCAGGGGTGGGATTCTCTCAGTTCGCACCTATTCGCTAGAACCAGTTGTTAACATTGTAAGCAGTTCGGAGAACCGGTTGTTAGAAGAAATTACTGGCCTAATCATGTAAGGAAGGCAGGAAGGAAACATTCTGGTGTTGCTTATAGAAACTGCCTCTCCGTTAATTCTTATTACGTTCTTGGCAGGACTAGACTTCCTGTCTCAGGAATTTCTCTAGAGTTTTTTTCCCTTCCTTTGCTGGTACTTTGCTTGTGTGGAGTGACCATTTAAAGTTACAAAGGCACTGAAAAAAGTGACTTATGACCATCCCCACAGTCATGAGAGGCCAGGCGAGGAGATGCGTGCCTCGATGTGAGTGATATTGAGTTGGCCACACCCAGCCAGTCACATGACCACCAAGCCATGCCCACCAACTAAGTCATGCCCACAGAACCGGTTGTTAAAAAAATTGAATCCCACCCCTGTTCTAAAGCCTTAGTAAGGACACACATGGAATACTGCATCCAGTTTTGGTCACCACGTTACAAAAAAGATGTTAAGGCTTTGGAAAAAGTGCAAAGAAGAGCAACTAAGATGATTAAAGGCCTGGAGACTAAAACCTATGAAGAACGGTTGCAGGATTTGGGTTTGGCTAGTCTAGAGAAAAGAAGGACTAGGAGGGACATGACAGCATTATTCCAGTATTTGAGAGGCTGCCACAAAGAGGAGGGGGTCAATTTATTTACCAAAGCATCTGTAGATAGGACAAGAAACAATGGATGGAAACCAATCAAGGAGAGAAGCAACTTGGAACTAAGGAGAAACTTCCTAGCAGTGAGGACAATTAACCAGTGCAACAGCTTGCCTTCAGAAGTTGTGAGTGCTTCATCACTGGGGTTTTTTAAGAAGAGACTGGACAGTCACTTCTCTGAGATTGTATAGGTTCTTTTGCTTAAGCAGGGGGCTGGACTAGTAGACCTCCAAGGTCCCTTCCGGCTCTATTCTGATTTGAGAGTCTGATTGAGATATTCACTTAACAATCCCTACAAAGATTGTAAAATCATATCAGGTCAAGTGGGCTCCTTAATTTACAACGGTAATGATTTACGACCAGATTTCCAGTCCCAACTATGGTTATAAATCGAGGCCAACCAGTGTATTTAAAATGTTGTTCCTCTATGGTATATTTGATGGGAGAATTGTTTTCTGCACATTTATGCTAAAAATGCTTAGAATGGGGCAGTGCATGAGTCTATACTATTTTAGGCTCAAAACAGATTGCTGGGAGATGAGAACACAACATGAAAAGTTATCTGAATTCTGCACCATGTGCAAAATATATGCAAAATTCCATTCGTGCACAATTGCAGAAAATGTGAATTATATAAGCAATTTTATGTGAAATTAGTATAATAATTATAGTGATGGATTTGTTTTTTTCCTTGAAGCATAACTTTTAGCATGGCAAATCATTCCTGGAAATTATGCTTGCTTTTTCCATCATAATTTGGCATTGCTCACCAGAAGGAACAACTACTAGCAGATAACACAGCACTTGCTGTACTCCACAGACCATCTGTTCCAATCTGCATTTCATTAGCAGTCATACATACTTATAACTGGCATATCAGTGAACGATAGGCTGTCTTTTTAACTCTGATGGAGTTCTGGCTAAAGCAAAAACTTTTCAAAAAGTGGGTTTCTTTTGTAGGTTTTTTTTTGTGGAACAAGATGTGTAACAATATTCTGTATATTTTTAATGCAAATCTACATTATAATTTAGGATTTAAAAGTAAAGCTGTTTTTTTAACCAAAGCAGCTTTAGTTCATGTGTGTCCAGTCTTTTCAGCAATAATCCAATGACCGCTTTCCTGGTAACAAGTCCCATTTGGGAATTATTCCTGCTTATATATGGATATATTTGTGCTGATAATTCAGAATATATTTCACATTCTTTATGTAAAATCCAGCATTATTATATTATTCACATTGAAAATATGTAAATTTAAACTGTAAAAAATTAACACCTGAGAAAACAGCTCACAACCAAGATGTAAAATGTGTATATAAAGAAAATATTGGGAAATTAAAGCAAAATGTTTCTACTTAACCTAGAGAGGAAATGCAAGATCAGTGTCATTGGTCATAACTGAGTCTGACTTACACTATATAACCTCTGAAAAACTACTATGTGTCTGTATTTTCCTTGCTATGTGATGTATTGTGTAAATGAAAAGAATTCTGACTTGAATTTGAATTTAAAATTCTAAATTGGTTAGAATATAAAAAAGGAAGTTAGAAATTAAACACTCATTTTTTTCCAGCAGTTCCTTTTTTTTCTTTTTTCTTTCTTTTAACATTTATACACCACAAGAAATAACCACAGAATGGAGACTTTCGTTTTAGGTATTGAGTTCAAAACTTGAAACTTTTCTAATATTATAAATGAATTCAAGGCATCTTGCTACTGTTTACTGATGCTATATTTATTAATTGTATGGCTTAGCCAATCTCCTGTTCAGTAACATTTTAGAAATCATGTTTAATATTGATATTAAATAATTGAAGTGCTAGTACTGATGTATCTTTAAATGCTATACAGGATTTTATATATATATAGTTCACCTGTTACCAAGCAACTCTTTTGTACTATGCATGTAAAAGCTATTCATAATTATACCTACAAAAGCACATGTCAATCCCTTTTTCTACCATCAGCAGAGGGCTGCATAGGAGTCTGTTCTTACAAAAGTAATGAACCTGTCACATTATACATAATATCTGATTCAGCACACAATATAATAACATTTGTGTGTGTGTAATTATACATGCACACATGCTTCACTGAAATCCTGCTGCCCAGCTGTGTCAGGTATTTTGTTGTGAAATTAAATTGGACTCTGCTGCCTTTTAATAACATTTTAATGGCTCAAGCTGTGTATTTCTTGCTCCTTGTAGTGATTTTAAAGGTCTCTGCTTAGCAATGAAAGTTTTGTCTTACAAAACAAAGATCTTGTAGGCAGTTGTTTTCAGCCCATCTTTTTAGACTTATGCAAAATAGATGTCTGTTTCACTAAATAATCAAAGCTTTAACTATTTTCTACATTTCAGAATTCTTTATCCATTGGGACTGGCCATAAGGATAATGTTAAACACACTCTATCTGCTCTTATGCTCCTGAAGTGGCTCTTTAGATAGGGTTGCATAAGTCTGGGCAATCTCTGATTGGCAGAAAAAACTCTGTATTTCTTTGCTCTTCTATCACAAGATATGATAGTGGGCAATGAGCTCTTTCATTTTATAGGCGATCTTCACTTGCAACAGTTCGTTTACTGATCATTCAAAGTTACAGCAGCTTTGAAAAAAGTGACTTAACATTGTTTTTCACACAGCATCCATGGTCACATGATCAAAATTCAGATACTTGGCAACTCACATTTATGACGATTGCAGATCATCACCTTTTGTGACCTTCTGTACAAGCAAACTCAATGGTCAAGCCCTATTCATTTTAGAATGTGTCATTAACATAACAACTGCAGCAATTCACTTAACAACAGTGACAAGAAAAGTCATAAAATGGGGCAGCAAAACTCACTTAACAAATGTCAGTGACAGAAAATTTGGGCTCAATTGTGGTCGTAAGTCAAGAATGCCCTGTCTTGCAGGGGAATTACCAGTGGCCTCTATTAAGGAAATATAGCTGCATCAGCCTTTTAGTGGCACACCTGAGGCCACATTGCAAATGGCAGCAGCATCAGATAAAAATGACAGGGATCAGAAAGTATATAGTAACTGAATGCAATTAATATGATTGTTTTTGATAATGTAACAGGGAAACACACATGCTTATAAGGATTCCCTCCATTTCCACTGTAATGATTGTCAGATTATAATAAATTATAAAGTATGTGTGGGCAAAATAATTTAGAAAACCAAAGTTAATTCAAATGTATACAATACCCATATAACAAAATAACAGAGTTGGAACAAACCTTGGAAGTCTTTTTGTCCAATATGCACAGAGGCTGAATTTGTATAACATGATTACTGTATTAATCCATTTTCTGGATTCAGGTAATAGATTAAAGCGTGGACTAATTTGAAGTTGGATTTTACAAAACCCTCCAAAACATAAACCAACTCCAACCAGAATTGGAAATACACCAAAGCTAGCAAATGCAAATATAAGCATTAGCATTTTAAATAACTTGATTGTTTCATGCAAATATGCAAGCCATAATTTTAGTTCCACCTTAGGCACAACAACTATCTGGGTGACTTTGGCTCACTCACTCTCAGCACTGGGAAGAGGCAATGGCAAACCACTTCTGAAATCTTGCCAAGAAAATTGCACATGTGTACAAACACACACACACACACACACACACACTCTGAAGAAAAAAAGAAAACTGCAACTAATAAATATCCATTTTATAATATGCATCCAGTACTGCCTGTGATATCTGTACCTATAAGTAGAAATTGCCACGTGCATCCAAGAATTGGGGTTGCTCTTATGTTGATATCAGATGCCAGACTTACTGGTGCTTTAGGACTGAGGATCTGATAGCTGAACAACTATGAATCTCCAAAATGCATGCAAAAATAATGTGAAGTGTAGACACAGTGTGAAATATGTATACATTTCTAGATGTATACACAAAAGGCAATTACCAACATTAATTCCACTCATGACTCATCCAACAATTTAAACTGGGTATCAGAAACTCGTATCTCTCCAGATGTTGGAATGAAACGTCCTGATTCCTCATCATCAACCAAACTGCCTTAAGCTAATGAAAGTTAACGTTCAAAAATATGCCAAAATACCTCTGTTGCCCATAATTACATTTCAGACAGAAAAAATGAAGAACACCCCACATATCACGAGCCAGGAGAGGTTATTAAAATGATTGTTTGTTTGTTTTTAATGTCCTTTTGAAAATTATAATAAAATGTTATGCGGTGAGCAGCTTTGAGAATCCCTAATGGAATGGCATGAAAGAAATGTTCTAACAAACAAAAATAGGCCTCAAACGGCTGTACAGATAGTAGTGGATAATTAGGGTAGCAGCAAACAGCACTCTCTCTTTCTTACTATTTTTATTAACAATTATACTCAAGGGGCAGTTAGTTAGGAATGTATATAGATGGTTTGTAGAGATATGCATAATTACAGATCCAGGTACTTAGTTTCAAATAAAATATTGGTTATTTAAATGTACCCCTGTAAGCTAAACTTTGCCACTGTGTTTATGTACTGATAAAGCAGGGAAGAAACCCTAATTTACCTTTCACTTAGTAAACAGAAAGGCATGTCACAATGGTAGATATTGGGAGCCACACAACCCCGTTAGAATAGAAAATCAAAGGGAAAAAAATGTGGTGCCCACCCTTCCAAAACCTGAATATCTGACTGAATTTGGGGGCACACATGATTTTTTTTTTTAAAAAAGTCCAAAACAAATAAGAAAGGTATTGGCAATTTTTTCAGAATCAGATAAGATGAATGAGTCAATAAGTAATATAAGGAAAGTGACAAGTCTTTGACATTGTTAGCTGTGGAACAATGACTAGAAGCTGGGCTTAAGTAGAAAGCTAAACTGCACAGTATGTTATTTGGAAAATCTAAATATATGGGATGCATCACAGTCCCCAAACAATTTTGCATGACATGTATTGATCAAGGAATAATTTAAGGAAGATTTCTCCAAACCTAGCAATCCAGAGACACCAACTCTTGCAAAATTGACTCTAATTCTGATTCTTGCTTCACAAAGTTCTTTTGATTGGAGTTTTGGGAATTATGTTCCCAACACATCCTGGGAGTGCCTGGCTGGAGAAAGACGACCTTAAATCTAGCTGACCTTGGCAGATTTGCTGAAGTTAAAGTTTCACATTGGTAAATTATTTCTGACTGTTTTCTGCCCAGTGTACCTAGCACCAAACAAAGTTTTCTTTATGACTGTGTCTCATATCAGCTATCTATTAATGGAACTGCCAGGTTTTCTATTAATGTCCTTCATGGTCACTCTTTTTCCTTTTTTTGTTAAAAGGATCATTAATACAGGCTGGCAGAAAGCAACAGAGAAAGGTTCTTGGAGCTGTTACCTTTAAGGTAACATGTCTCATTTTATAAAAGAAGAAGAATGTATCTTCCACCAGTTGAATCAGAATTGGGTGTAAAAATGCAAGGAAGAGCTGCCATGTCACTTCAAGAGCTGATTGAGAACATTTGTTTATTTATTTGTATTCTGCCTTTATTATTTTTACAAATAACTCAAGGCAGTTATGCATTGACCTATCTAATACACTTTCCTCTTCCTATTTTCAATCCATTTGGTTGATCTCTTCCCTTTGGTGACTGGACAAAGTAGCCACTGATTATGGATTTGAACCCTAATATCTTCACGTTCCTGGCCAGCTTCTGTAACTTGAATGTAGTAAGTCATTAACCTCCATGGATTCTTCCTGCCCACCCAGACTTGATACGAGTTGAGGAAGCCTGGACAAGCACTCAAAAAGAAATGTCTATTGTGTAGGTACAGGATGCTGAATGTATGAAAATCAGAAGCATGTGCCCTTTCCAGTGAGTCTTTCTCACATTCATATTGTATCCACCCTGCTCAAACATAGTAACTGAAAAAAAAGGAAGGATAATTCAAACATTTCAGAAGGAACAAACAGGTGGGAGGGAGGATTTAAGGTCAAGGAAGGAAGAATGTTCAATCTGTCAAACACTTTGAAACTTAGCAGCCACAGATGCTTGAGGCAATTTCTTACATTGCCCTCCCTCACAATTCCATCAATCTCTTCTCTATTGGACTAAAACACAATTTAGTACCAATAAAATCTCCATACCACAGCTATTTTTCCCCCAATTGGATCATTTAGAAAATAAACTGGTTTCCATTCACCTTATTTTTGAAACTGCTTACTTAAGAGATGTTCTTGCTGCCTTTGTATGCATAGGTGGAAGATTTGTATATATCCTGGTTTAATAATGTATGTCTGATCATCTGGGTTACTCTTCCAGAAGGCGGAACATTATCACCTCGATACCCAAACAAAAGTACAAATTCACACATCCGTATTCCAAGGACTCTATTAGGAAATTTGCCAGGTTGAACTAAGCTAAGAAACTTAAACCATTGAACTCTCCAGATGCTGGCATTAACTGCAATGCAAATCCATTTCAGCCTGCTAGAAACCTGGTTCTGTTTACAGATGCTTAAATACTTGAATTGGTTTTAAAGAATAGACCCCTCCATTCCTCCCCCCCCCCACATTTCTGTATACATTTCCATTTTCAAGATTTGTTTTAATGGGCCCTTCCAAATATACATTGCATGTGTGAGCTCCAGCTCTTTACATCTTCAATTTCCACTTCCCCAGATAAGCTCCTTGGCTGCAATTCCCATTCATTCCAGCCCTTTGGCAATGTTGACTGAGGATAGTGGAGCTGCCATCCACCAGATTTGGAAGGAGCCAGTGGGGGGGGGGGGGGGAGAATGTAAAATCGCACATTTAGATCGCCATAACCTTCTTCATGCACCCCCCAAAGTGCTTTCTTCCACCACTGCAACGCTTTTCTACAGGAGGGTGTGGATGTCGGTGCGATTTACAACACTTCAAGGTGCCTTCTTCTAGGTTGCTGTTACTACCTCCCAAAGGTTCTATTACCCATAAGAAGGAAAGCGGAGGTTGGGGGTCAGAAAACCACTTGAGATACATATCAACCCAACAGTCTCACCTGTCTCCTTTCCGGTCCGCAGGAGATAAGTCTGGGCACGTGGAAATTCTTCCCCGAAACGAAACCGATTCAAAACGATCCTATTTCTAGCCTGACTAATTAAAAAAAAAAACTTTCTGTGTTTCCAGCAAAACACCCCAGTCCAGCTTGTGGGTGTTGTTGTGATTAAGCTCTAACTCTCCTTAAAAGCTCTCAAGGAGCTCGGCTTCTCGTGGCTTTTCGCCCTTCGAGGCTCCAGATGGATTCGGAGCGGCCGAATCCTCCCTTTTTTTTTTCAGGAGCAACCTCTCCTACCAATCCGTTGCTCCGAAGGCAATTTCTCCTCACCCTTTCCCTTCCAGTCTGCCTCGCCTCTCTCTCTCTCTCTCCTCGGTATTGTGAGCTTGGAAATGAATATCAACGCACCAAACAAACACGTTTCGTTCTTTTTCTTTTCTTGTTTTTGTTCTCAATCTTTCTGGTCACGTCTGTTCTTTTCTTTTCCCCCCTCCTCCTCCGGAAAAAAAAATATATCTGAGATACTTCAAGTTACATTTGCGTTTGTCTTCCTCCCCCCCCCCCTTTTTTTTTTTCCTTTTGAAGGCGTTTCTTTTGAAAGAACCAGTTCCAAAAAGAAAGAAAAAACCCTCTATCTTAAGGATAATTTTGATGGAGCCCCGGCTTACAAACAAAGAAGGAAAAAACTGAAAACGTTGGGAGCTGGGAAGAATCAGGACTGAGTCAGAATAACAGAGTTGGAAGGGACCTTGGAGGTCTTCTAGTCCAACCCCCTACTTAGGTCCCCAATATTTTTCTGCAAGAGTCAGTGTCCTTCCCCAAGTCCACTTGTATGCACATACTTCCCTCTAACGTGCATTGGTGGGCAAACGTCATTGCTCATAGCTGAAGGCCATTCAAAGTGTTTGCATTTCGTAAGAACGATGTCAGCCTCACCACTACAAATGAAAAGTAAGAGTAATTTCTCTCCAGTCTGGAACAGAATATTTTATGTGCATTATTATGAATGTTATTAAAATTATCATAATGTAAAATACAAATAAATATTTTGTGTGTACATCCATATGAATGTGGATACATGTGTACATTGTGGGTAGGGAAAGAGAAAATGCCCCAGGAAACCAGTCTAAATTTACTTGCTAATCTGATGATGTAAGGAATACTGCTTAATGTCAGATATTGATCATCAAAGTCAAACTAATTGCTTGTATTTTTCCAAAGGCATATAATCAAAATTGCATATGGAAAATTATTTATTCTTTGAAATTCTCCTTCCACCCATAGTCACACTTTAGGTCAGGATAATAATTGAGTTCTTCTCCTTACCATCTCCCTGCTAGATAATTTATTCCCCATGTTTTCTAATCCAGGTTGATAATTTCCAAGTCGGAAACCAGAAGAGTGTGGATACAAATTGTTCTTCTGCACTAATTGATGAAGAGGTCAAATGTTTTTTATATGCAAAATAATATTTAAACCATTTTGGAAAACAGTGTTCCTGACAATTCTTATCTTCACCTTCAATTTAGTCATCTTTGACCTAGATACAATGCAATCAACATTCCCAAATAGGATAATCGCATTGATGTACTTCTAGCTTACTCTGAGCAGGTGTCCAAAGAATGGTAATAACACCTGATGCTAGAAACTCCAATTTTGGACAAGCACACTACATCAATTCAACTAACAAGGGTAATTTGTATATAAATTTGATTTGCTTTCTAAATTACTGTCTTTAGGAAGGATCTAAGGAATAAAACAACCATGAAACGTTCATGGATGAAAAGAGGCACTTCCTGGAATGAACACTATACGGTACGTGTATTTCATATTTCCTTACACACTGTTCATTTTTTTGCTTGAACATATACATATGCACCAGCTTTATTTTGTTCCCTTAAAGATAGCAACAACATCTAGGCTCATGATTAGATGATATGTTTTTGGATTAAGGTGGGAAGCAAATTTATAGCTCATAGCTTCTCTAAATCCAGTTTTTAATTCTGTCCTCTATATTGACAGAATGTAGGGAAGAACCAATCTAACCTAAGGCATTTTGCTGCCCAAAATACTACCTATTTGAGACAGAAAATCTTTCAAATCCCAGTTCTCCCAGCCCTGTTAATAAATGTGCAATAATAAATTTCCTGCATGTTCATATCATCCAAAACTTACTGCCTAAGATAGCCAGTTTACTCTGTCCCAGAGAAGACCCCTATCTGAAGTCCAGGCATAGAGTGGAAAAGAGATATTCCTACCTCTATTTGAAGTCAAGGCGTCAAAAGTCAAGTGAGGTCAAAAGGCTTAGCTTGGATTCATAAAGTCCTGTTCTCCTTTTCTGCTAAACGCAGATATGAACCACAAAGCTTTCATAGGTCAAATGACTGTTACTTCAGGATGCAGAAGCTGGGAAGCAGCAGTTAGTGAAAGTCAACTCAGCTTATTTTTGCTCCTTATT
Organism: Bungarus multicinctus; assembly: GCA_023653725.1. NCBI lineage: Eukaryota > Metazoa > Chordata > Lepidosauria > Squamata > Elapidae > Bungarus > Bungarus multicinctus. The sequence continues at coordinate 22,620,401 of CM042850.1, forward strand.
ATAACCATCTGCTTTTAAGTTCAATGGAAGATGCTACTGTTAGTTGATGCTTCCTTCATTGGATCTGAAGAAAGAATCAACAGCCCAGCTAGCTTCTATCTGGTTCTTTATATATGAAGATCATAATGATTTCCCTCTGTACCCACAGATTTATTCACACAGAGAAGGAGCATTTTTAAAAAAACCTGGTTTCCCTCTCCAAATATTTGGGAACAAAACTTTGGCCACGGGGGTTTGTTAGAAAGTTGAGATTTTAGGGACCAGTAATGTAACTAAGATCTACATTTATTGTATTTTCTAATGGCACTGCAGGAGAATAATCCTAAAAAAAGTTAGTTGATGTTTTTGCTTATATATATGCAGGTGATCACAGCCCTATTTTGCTGTAGTTGTAGTAGCTGTAGTTTAGAAAATGTATGCATTGAAATTTATGCAAATATAAAATATATTCACATTTAAAAGAAAGGTCTCACCCACACATGTGGCACACCCTCAGTGCAGTGCCAGCAAATAAAGGCATAAAGCATAAATTATGTTAATATCTCCAGTTCATCTTGCATACCCTTGTTTATGCTTCTAAACTTTTGCAGCCATTAGAACATTCTGTCTACTTTCAAGAGGAAAATACTATCCATTTCCTCTTTTTCTTTCCTTCCCCAATTAAGTCTATCCACCACAAATATCATTATTTTGCCAAAACCTACTGGATATATCCATTTGTCACCAAATAATTTAAATTTTTGCAATGAATGAAAGGCAAAGATTAAACCTAGATAGATCTCTGATCACTTTATATTATCACACCGATTTATTTTATATTATAGATCATTCAGAATCACCAATCATAAAAATGTAACAGTAAAAATGTGCACTCAGATAACTGCAGTGAGAGAAAAGCAGCAACATCCAGATTTGCCATCCTTACTACACGTGTATCTTTTAACAGGTAATCCCTGGGGGCAATGGCAAACCCTAAAAGCAAAAAGCTTATTTACCTCCTAGTTAAAGACTGTTTCTAGGATATTAGTCCTTCTCATCATCTTCTGTTAAAAAAATCTTATTTTTATTATTATATATTTGTACGAATTGTTATGTTAAAATTTTAATAATGAATTAAGTTTGACTAGATAGACATATGATCTGAGCTTGCCTTTCTGTTGAAACAAAGCTAATTCAAAGGCTGAATTAACATTTATTTGAACCAGCTTCTGTTACATAAGTATCTTTCCAGTAGTCCATGCTCACTTTTTTCATAATAGTTCAGGCACAATTTATCTAAACTAATAAACTCCATGTTTTTGGAATGTATACTTTAGCAATGCATTAACATCTTTGCATCTTAACTTCCTTCTAAAAACCCAGTTCATTACAACAACAACAACAACAATAATAATAATATCTAAGCTATAAGAAACTATCAGTGGACATGATGATAACACCTGCACTACAGCTTCTTCAAATGTATCACATCTCTAGAACAGAAAGAATGGGACCCAACTTTAATCAAATATTCTTTAAGAAATCCAGTAGATCCCAAAAATATTTTTTACTAAATCAAGTGAGTGTTTTAAATTGCTTAAATGTTAAATACTTAACATTTCTTCAAAGATTATTGATAATTCCCAGCTGCCAATATTAAGCAACATAACCTGCTTGGAAAGGAATAGGTTGAAATCTAAACAACCAGCCATGAGCCATCTCTACTGCTAAAGCATTTGTAAAAGATGATTTCAACACTCATAATATGTGGAATCAACACAGGATAGAAAATTGTCACCCACAATGATGAAGCTTTTCCTGCATCTTGGAAAAACCTGGATTTGACCTGCCCTGTGCAATATGGACAACATTGAACCACATTCGCACTGGTCATTGTAGATGCATAGATGTCCTCTATAAGAAGGACAAAATACCATCACCGAATTGTGATTGTGGGGCTGAAAAACAAGCTATCCAACACAGAGTGTCAAAACAGAGCCTATAATGCAGATTTCATTTGATCTTCTGGCTGCAGCAAACGGAATAAAATTATATTTGCAACTTAGGTATTTGTTTGTAATCTTTGTGTTAAGGTTTCAGATTTTATTTTCTAGGTTTTGTAATTTACCCCCGTGTTCCTTTTTACTGAAAAATGATATTAATGTGCTATATGATAAATAAATCTTCAAATCTAAAGGCACTGATTTTGCAATACAAGTAGTCTTTGACTGATGACTGTAATGGAGCCTGGAATTTTTGTCATAAGTCATAACAGTTGTAAGTCTAGGCAGTGGGGGAAAGAGAAAAGCAAGGAAAGTTTCCTTTGGATTTCAAATATCAATTTTAAGATAGGTGGTTTCGTTTCTGCTCCTATTACCAGTAACAGAAAGGTGTCATCAATCCTGGCCAATTAATTAACAGACTGATCTGTTATCATAAAAAGTAGGTTTTTGCACCACTCCTGCAGCTTTTAAATCTACAAGATAGTCAGCTTTTTCATTTAAATTAAACTATTAAGCATACATTGAAATGCCTCTCATTGAAATTAAGGTTTAAAATACCTAAATCTGGCTAAGCAAGCCATTGAAAAATATCTAACTGGTTAGGGTTAACTTTCACTGCACTTTTCAAATATTTTACTATTTCAAAAGGGGGATTATAAATATTTATAATAACTGCTAGATCTGCTTAACATACCATTCCTAATTTGAAAAAAAAACATGTTGAGGTAATGTTCAATATTAACTTTGCTTATCTATTGCACATTTCATATGAAATACTATACTTATAATTGTTTACCTGGTATTCTTATAAATATCACATAGTTATGTCTTTGTAATCACATTATCACAGGTTCATTTTCTTCCCTCAGTATTTTGTATAATATTTGAAAAATCCAACAAGAATCTACAGATTGACATTGCAAACATCCACACCTATTGAGAAATAGATCACGCTGAACTGTATAACACAGTCAAACATTAGGAGTTGTCCTCAGGAAATGTTTTATGGCATTTTGAATTATGTCATAAATTGCTTTATGATTATTTTTATGTCATAAAATCTTTTTATAAAATTAGTCAAAATTCAATTTCATGGCAGTCACAAGTTCCAGATATTGGGCATGTTTTGTTAAGCTAGTATACATAAGCCAGGCTCAGGGTGAGTTGCTGAGGAAAATATTATTGGAGAACTCTCATTGGAAAATGCATTCACAACTGATTGGTGTGGGTTTGGATTTGCCTTTGTGCAAATCAACTTCTTCGACCCCAAAGGAAATCAACCCTGACTGTTCTTTGGAAGGACAGATACTGAAGCTGAAGCTCAAATGTTTATGTTTATTTAATTTATATACCGCCCCCTCTCCCATTTGGGACTCGGGGCGGTGTACAGCCAGATTAAAACAAAGAAATTTAAAATTTAAAAACAGATTAAATAAATGGCTGAAGTTAAAAATAATAAAAACAAGGGTATATAAAATGACAAATTTAAAACCCCACAATACTACTAGGCCAGACTGGCTCGTTGAAAAAGATGAGTCTTCAATGTGCGCCTGAAGGTTCACAGGTCAGGGATAGTCTGTATCTCCAGAGGCAGCTCGTTCCAAAGGGAGGGTGCTCCCACAGAGAAGGCCCGTACCCTCGGAGTCACCAGCCAACATCGTCCAGCTGACGGATCCCCAAGGAGGCCCACCCTGTGAGAGCGCACAGGCCAACGGGAGGCCGATGGTGGCAGAAGGCGGTCCCATAAGTACCCGGGTCCCAAGCCATGGAGCGCTTTATAGATGACCACCAACACCTTGAATCGCACGCAGGAGCGGTATCACAGATTGCCAACGGTCGGAGTGGAAGGAGGAGAACCACCGTAACACGGTGCCCCCCACTCTCAACCCCCCCCAACCACTGCAATAAGATACTATGGTCGATAGTATCAAAAGCCGCTGAGAGATCTAACAGGACCAAGACAGAGGAGCAACCCCTGTCACGGGTCCTCCAGAGATCATCCACCAATGCGACCAATCATACTTTGGCCACCAAATGAGAAGACTCATTGGAAAAGACCCTGATGTTGGGAAAGATTGAAAGCAAAAGGAGAAGGGGACAGCAGAGGATGAAATGGTTAGACAGTGTCATTGACTCAATAAACATAATTTGGGGACTAGACATTCTGTGGTCCATGGGGCCTCAAAGAGTCAGATATGATCTAGTGACTGAACAACAATGACAAAATCAACTAGCAGAAGGAGCTGGGGTTACAAAGAAAGCCCAATGGCTTAGAAAAACTAATTGCTATCTTTCAGTTTGGGACTTCAGAACTGATTTCTACCCACAAGTGTCCACCCTCAGTTACTCTTTAAAGTGGTCTTCTCTAATCTACTCCAACCTTGCTAATTGGGAATTGAATGATTTATAATCCAAAATAATCCTGAATTAAAGAAGAAGCCTGCTGTCCTGCATCTTTGGAGGCAGCAAATTCCATGGAAAAATTAGTCTAAGGCCCATTCAGTGGCTGTAACATGGCTTTAGGCCATGGTTTTGCAAGGGAGAGTAAACTTTGATGATGTAATGTAATTTGATAAGCTGCTTTGCTCATAGTGTTTTCTGGGCCACAAAGGGAGCCAAACCTGTTTCTGATTTCCTTGTTCAGTTTCACCTAAATACAATTGGCTCAGTATCTGAAGATACACTTACTTTCCTCTAGAATTCTTCCTTTTTCAGTTTATATATTTTGTACCATTTTTGTTGTATCTGCCGTTTCACATCTTCCCTCCACCCATTTGGTAACACAGCTACAGTTCCTCTTTTTTTCCTTTTTGCACTCAAACACAATTGCTCACATATTATTATTTAAAATACATTATTACTAACCCTAGACATTTAAGTGTGATTAGATAATCTATCATATTTCCATATATTTATTTATAGTTATTTATTCAGAACAGCATTCCCCATGATTAGGCAAAATTTCCCCATCCTGATTGTTTCCAATTGTGTCGTTTGACAACTCCCAGAATTTCCATGAAGTCTCCAAACACCTACAGGGACCCAGTTTGAGGAAGGCTGGATTATGACATTAATAATGTTTACATTTTTTTCATATCACTTTATTTTCCAATATACTATTTTTATTATTTCATTTACACTGGTCTGGACACTTCAAGGACAACATATATTTCCAAACTAAATGAGAATTAATAAATAGCATTTTAAACTTTTTTTAAAACTTGTCAATGGACTTTAACACCTAGTTTGCCATCCTGTTGCAAAATCACTGAAGCCTAAATGAAAATGTTGAGCTTATTCATGACTACTTGGAAGTGTATCATCATCAGGTTTTTTTTCATTAAATATGTGAATTGGGTACTCTGTACATTTCGCCTTTTTTCATTGCTGTCCATGTATGACTAGAATGTAATATCATGGGTTTACCACCTTGGCACGTTGGATACAAGCAAAGCAAGTTAAAATTATTATCAACACTTTTAAAGTACAGCAGGCAGAGATATCAAACAAATGCCGGTGACACATCAAAACAGTAAAAAAAGAACATATGTTTACTTTAGTCTGCTGAAGGATTACAGGGCAAAGTCTGAGGGGTGGTTTTAAAAAAATCATTTCTATAATCCAACCTGCAGTGCACAAGTGTTAATAATTAAATAACAGCAACCAGAAGCTGCTTTGAGAAGGATTAGTTTTCTTTTGCTATCTTTTAAAACGGAGTTTAAACATTTTGAACATAACAATTGTTTTGATTGTTGCTTCTCGCTTGTAGCATAATGGCTAGGGAAGTGAGGCAACAGAGATTGAAACAGTTTATAACGCAATAAATTTTTTCTGTATGTTTGTTTGGATCCATGTCTGTCTCCAGGAATAAATTTGTGCAATCTTCGTATGAAACCCATTGTACTTCTTCCTGCTCCAATGTGATACATGTGTATGAAAATTAAATTAAAAGACATCCAATAAAAGAATTTGGCCACTCTGTATATCCAAAGGTAAGGGAGTGGACATGAGCCAGATGATTGCACAAATGAGACAGAGCATATAGAGAAGTCCTAGAGATAATTCCTGGTATGTCAAGATCATTTCAGAGACAGACCACCAAAAATGTAAAAATTTGTCTGGACTTTTTCTAAGAGCAAAATCTTTTTTTCCCCCTCCTTGTTTTGGAATGCAACATTTTTTGGGCTTTTGCCCAGCTGGCCTAAGAAGTGGTACTACTAGTTGTTTTTCATTTTGTTGCTAGGTTTGTAACTTATTCCTTACCCAATAAAATTACTTTTTCCTAAGCAGCGTGGTTTTTCACAGATATCCTGTTGTGGGCTGTTTGTACTTGCATCAATCTCAAACCATCTGCATCTCAACATTTGCATTACTGTTGGTGATGCAACCCGTCAGTTGGCTAAGCAGATTCACACTGGCATTTGGTTAAGAAACCAAACGGATGCTGGTTTTTTCACCTTCTGCAAAGTCAAAATCCACTTTCTATGGATTAATAATAAAAAATGGATGCAATTTGCCAGGCCATGTCCCCCATAGTTTTTTTTTAATTAGTCCTTCTTAAATGGGCATCCCTTTTGCAAAAACTCATATTTTCAGAATTCAAAATGATTTTGGACCCTGCAGTGATGATCAGAAGAGAGCTGATAAGCAGGAGGATTAAGCAAATATCATACAATAAGGGAAAATGAAGAATAACATCAGAACAAAGATTTGGTTCAAGATAATACGTCTAAGATTATTGATACTAAACATGTAGCGTACATTATAAATTAGGAAAAGGACAATCTCTTTAAAGGGGAACAGAAATATATATTTGCTATGATATTTTCCTGTATTTGATTAAATGGAAGGATAAAAGAGTACACATAGTTCTCAACCATAGTAGAGTCCAAAATTTACGTTAAGTGAAACGTGTGAAGTGAGATTTTCTCCATTTTACAACTTTTCTTGCTACTGTTGTTAAGTGAATCATTGCAATTGTTTAGTTAGTGACACAGTGCTTGTCAGAAAGTCGCAAAAGGCGATCCCATGACCCTGGGACTGTCATAAATATGCCAAGCTTCTGAATTTTAATCATGTGACCATGGGGAAGCTGCAATAGTCGTAAGTGAGAAAGATGATCATAAGTTACTTTTTTTCCAGTGCCATTGTAATTTTGAACAGTCACTAAATGAACTATTGTAAGTCAAGGACTACCTGTAATTGGCCACCGAAGATATTACATCAGCCCTCCCACCTAGTCAGGGAGGTATGTTACAGACTCCACCATTAAGAATTCTGACAGATGGGACCTAGAAAAGTGCCTTCTCTGCTGTTGCTCCCACTCTTTGGAGCATTCTCACCACAGAGGTGAGGTGGTTCCAACCCTCTCCTAACCTTTGACTTGACTCTGATAACTTGCTTGGGGCTCACGGAGGAGCACAGAGCTGTGGGGTTGATCAGTGCCTTACAAAACCTCCACAGTCTTTTTAAGTTTCAATTTTAATTATTTTATACCTGTTTTAATTGCCTCCTACGGGAGCGTAATATTTATATATGGTTTTTATGTTTTAATTATATACCGCCCAGAATAATTTTGTGAGTAAGATGGGAGGTTTCCAAATTTGATATATAAATTCAAAAGAAAAAAAGAATCTGGTCACTGGGTACTAAACATGACCCAATGGAAATGAGAGTAAAGCTCCTTCAGTTTTGGCTCAGCTCTTAGTAAATACATGGCATTTTCCTGGCAATAAGATAGAAGTAGATTGCCATTGTCTTCTTTGAATGTCCTTTCAACTTTCTAGTCTATCTGCAGCCTTGGGGCTTCCTGATAATTACCCATGCAAGTACTAACCAGCTCCAATCATGTTTAGCTTTTCATTTTGCAAGATGATGATACTTATTATAAATTTTAAAACCATAGTTTGCACTCCAGATATAGGAAGACACTTACTACTTTTACTTTCTTTTTAGGCAAGTGACCCCCTAGTACTTTAAGGATTAGTTTACTGCAGCTTGATTTTTCTAGGCAAGGCACAATGAAAGAAGCTATATTAAGAATTACATGTTGACTACATTCAGCATGTAGTCTTTAATGGAACTGCATCTACATGGAGGGAAGTATGTGGTGGTGTACCCCGAGGCCTTCGGCCCAGTATTCTTCAATACCTTCATGAATGATTTAGATGAGGAGATAGAAAGTGAACTCATCAAGTTTGCAGACAACACCAAGCTGGCAGGAATAGCCAACAGTCCAGAAAATAGGCTCAAGATACAGAAGGATCTTGACAGACTTGAACCCTGGCCTTATCTAACAAAATGAAATTCCATGTAGAAAAAAGTAAGGTTCTACATTTAGACAATAAAAATCAAATGCACAGGTGGTTCCTGCCTCAATAGTAGTAACTGCAAGAGGGATCTTGAGTCCTAGTGGATAATCACTTAAATATGAGCCAGAAGTGTGCTGCAGATGCCAAAAATGCCTACACAGTCCTAAGCTGCATTGACAGAGGAATGGAATCAAGATCACATGAAGTCTTAATATCACATTATAATGCCTTGGTAAAACCACACTTGGAATATTGCATCCAGTTTTGGTTGCTGTAATTTAATATATGAGACTTTAGAAAGAAGTTGCATAGAAGAGCAACAAAGATTATTAGGAGGCTAAAACATATGACGAACAGTTGTAGGAATTTGGTATGATTAGTTTAATGAAAAGAAGAACTAGGGGTAACATGACAGCAGTGTTCCAATATCTAAGGGGATACCACAAACAAGATGGGTCAATCTATTCTCTAAAGCAGCTGAAGGCAGGACAAGAAGTAATGAATGGAAACTAATCAAGGAGAGAATCAACCTAGAACCAGGGAGAAATTTGACAGAACAATTAATCAGTGGAACAACTCACCTCCAGAAGTTGTGGGTGCTCCAATATTGGAGGCTTTAAGAAAAAATTGGACAACCATTTATCTGAAATGGTACAGCATTTCTTGCTTTAATGGGGGGCGGGGGGGGTTTGGACTAGAAGACCATCAAGGTCCTTTCTAACTCTTATTCTGTTTTATTATTAGGACTACTCTGTCTGGACTACAAAAACCCACTAAAAGACAATATAAAGTTAGACTTTTCTGAATCTCTTTGCTGTCATTTAGATGTTTGTACTTTAGATACTCTATGCATAAATGGTGCGGTTATGCTGACTTTCTACAGTAATTTGCAAAGGCAAGATCAAAGACAGTACTGAATTTTACAAGTTTATTCTGTGGATTATTTGAACAGGATCCCTGTCCCAAGTCCTTTTAGTAGATACTTTTGCATGACTACTATGCTAAGTGAAAAGAACATTGCTTAGCTCATGTTCCCTATTTTGCAAACATTTCTTAGATAAACTAAATTGACATGTTTGGTGGAGGGCCCTCATCTCTGGAATTCATCACTGTGGATTTTCAGAGTTCAAAGCTGTTTGGTAGGCTTTTTAGCTCTCCAACTACATAGTGGACATTTTTTGGGTTCTTGATTTTTTCCATATTTCTGTGAAAATTGAGGACATGGAAGTGAATTTATATGTTTATGCTTTTATACAGGAGTTGGGAATGTGCACATGAAATCTCTCCACATAGGAGGGATCAGTTTCCAGATGCTGTAGTTGTAAAGATGACATGGCTAAAGATCTGGAATGCCATGATTGAAGACACTTATAGTATATCAAGATACCTGAAACTTCAGCATGTCCTTAAAGTATCGGCTTTTTAGAGAAATAGGATTCTTTGTCCTCAGTTGGAATGCATTTTAAAAATATTGGAAATATATTCCAGCAATGATGAACAGATTTTTTATTACACACCATTAGTTTGTATTGTAAAACAGTGGAGAACTTTAAGAAACTAATAAATGCAAGAAATAATTTTACAATTCAGCAATGTAGAAAGTGAATTGTAATTCAAATGCTGCTAACTGTATATGCTGCAAACTGAAATACTAAGGAATGAGTTCCATTGTACAGAGGGATTTGCTTTAGAAAAAAAAAACAGGCCTAGAAACAAACATGTATTCATTCAAGGCATGATGGATAGTGGTTCTAACTACCATAAGTTACCGTTCTCCCCATTATCTGGTCTTTTTGGTTTAAGTAAGAGACGACCAGAGAAATTGTCTCTGTCTCATTCTATGTATATGTTGTGGTTCGCCAGCATCTGGTACAGATGGCATAGATATCGGACAGTGAGGAGGAAAGGGAACCATCCTGCAGCCCTGGTTGTCCGGAATCTCAGGCCCTGAATACCCGGCTGTTGTTGTGCAATGCCAGGTCCGTGGTTAATAAGGCTCCCCTGATCTATGATCTGGTTCAGGAGGAGGCCGCGGACCTGGTAGGTGTCACCGAAACCTGGCTGGGCCCAGAGGGCGGTGTCCCTCTGGTTGAGATGTGCCCACCAGGTTTCCTTGCATTTCACCAGCCTAGGGCTCAGGGAAGGGGTGGTGGGGTAGCGGTGCTTATAAAGGAGGTCCTCTGTCCTAGGGAGGCCACTGTCCCTCAGACGGCTGGCTGTGAATCTCTATTTGTGAAGTGGGGGCAAGGGGTTCAGATGGGTCTTTTGATGGCGTACCTGGCTCCCTGCCACGTCTCATCGGCCCTACCCGGACTCCTAGAAGTAATAGCCGGGCTGGCGGTTGAGACCCCCAGGCTTTTGGTCATGGGGGATTTCAACCTGCCATCGCTCGGTGAAACCTCGGGGTTGGTCCGGGAGTTCTTGGCTTCCATGACGGCCATGGACCTGACCCAGTTAGTTTCTGCTCCCACTCACATAGGAGGACACATGCTGGACCTGATTTTTGTCTCTGGGCAGTGGTTGAATGACTGTAATTGTGGGGATTTAGTCATTACACCCTTGTCATGGACAGATCATTCCCTCCTTAGGCTGGATTTCTGTTCCGCTACCCCCCACCGCAGGGAGGCGGAGCCACTTAGATGGTTCCGCCCCAGGCGCCTAATGGACCCGGAGCGGTTCCAGAGGGAGCTTGGGCCATTTCCTGAGTCTCTGGCTCTCAGCTCGCCTGGAGACCTGGTGGCCACCTGGGATGGGCTGGCCGCCGGGGCTCTAGAGCGAGTTGTGCCTCTGCGACCTCTGACCCGGCACAGATCCCATTTGGCTCTGTGGTATACGGAGGAGCTACGGGAGATGAAGTGCTGGAAAAGACGTCTAGAGGGCATTTGGAGGGCGAGCCGTTCTGAGTCTGACCGAACACAGGTGAGATCTCATATTAAGACTTACCTTGTGGCGATGGGGGCGGCGAAATCTTCGTATTTCTCCGCCCTTATTGCATCAGCAGAAAATCGGCCTGCCGCCCTGTTTAGAGTGACCCGCTCTCTACTTGAACCGAGAGCGCGGGATGACCTCCTGCAGGGTAGGGCGGAGGAGTTTTCCCGATTTCTGCATGATAAAATCGCTCAGATTCAGGAGGGGCTCGACTCCAATTGGATGGTCCCGGGGGAGGTGTCTGGGGCAGGTCTTGGGAGTGTTATCTGGGGGGAGTTCGACCCTGTGACCGCCGAGGGTGTGGACAGGTTGCTGGGGGGTCTGAATGCCACCACCTGTTTATTGGACCCGTGCCCTTCCTGGCTGGTTTCGGCCGCCAGGGAGACGACACGAGGCTGGCTCCAGGGGATTGTCAACGCTTCCTTGAGAGAGGGGGTGCTCCCTACCGCCCTGAAGGCGGCGGTGGTGCGCCCCCTCCTCAAGAAGCCTTCCCTGGACCCAGCTATTTTAAACAACTATCGTCCAGTCTCCAATCTTCCCTTCGTGGCGAAGGTTGTTGAGAGTGTGGTGGCACGTCAGCTCCCCCAGTATCTGGAGGAAGCTACTTACCTCGATCCGTTCCAATCGGGCTTCAGGCCTGGACATAGCACTGAGACGGCATTGGTCGCGTTGGTTGATGATCTCTGGAGGGCTCGTGACAGAGGGTTCTCCTCTGTCCTGGTCCTATTAGATCTCTCGGCGGCTTTTGATACTATCGACCATAGTATCTTGTTGCGACGGTTGGGGGGGTTGGGGATTGGTGGAACCGTCCTTCGATGGTTCTCCTCCTTCCTCTCTGACCGTTCGCAATTCGTGTTGGCGGGGGGGGAGAGGTCCACCTCTAGGCCCCTGGTTTGTGGGGTGCCTCAGGGGTCGGTCCTCTCTCCCCTCTTGTTCAACATTTACATGAAGCCGCTGGGTGAGATTATCCGTGGTCTTGGAGTGAGGTGTCATCTGTATGCAGATGACACCCAGTTGTACATCTCCACTCCGGACCACCCCAACGATGCTGTGGGGGCTATGTCTAGGTGCCTGGAGGCCGTGCGGGACTGGATGGGCGGGAACAGGCTTCGGCTCAACCCATCCAAGACCGAGTGGCTGTGGTTTCCGGCGCCCCGATATAGCCAGCTGACACCTTCGCTGGCTATTGGGGGGGAAGTTCTGCCCCCCACAGAGAGGGCTCGCAACCTGGGTGTCCTCCTGGATGTACGGCTGTCACTTGAACATCACATCGCGGCCGTCTCCAGGGGGGCGTTTCATCAGATCCATCGGATCTACCGGTTGCGGCCCTTCCTGGATCGGGACGCCTTGCGCACGGTCACTCAGGCCCTTGTCACCTCTCGCCTGGACTATTGTAATGCCCTCTACATGGGGCTCCCTGCGGGGAGCATCCGGAGACTCCAGCTGGTGCAAAATGCAGCCGCGCGGGTGATCATGGGGGCGTCACGTAGCGCCCATGTGACGCCTCTCCTGCACGAGCTGCATTGGTTGCCGGTGGCTCTCCGGGTTCGCTTCAAGGTTCTAGTTTTGACCTTTAGGGCGACCCATGGCATGGGACCAGGTTACCTTCAGGACCGCATTCTGCCAGCGTTCTCCAACAGGCCGGTGCGTTCCCACAGAGAGGGTCTGCTCCGGGTGCCGTCGGCCGCTATGTGTCGTGTGGCGGCGCCGAGGAGTAGGGCCTTCTCTGTGGGTGCCCCCGCCCTCTGGAATATTCTGCCACCGGAGCTTCGTACCAGCACGGACCTGAGGGCCTTCAGGCGCGCGTTGAAGACCTGGCTCTTTGAGCAGGCCGGCCTTGGCTGAGAAAATGATTTTAATTTGGTCTCCATTTTTAATTCTAAATTGGGTTTTAAGGGGTGGGGTGGGGTTTTGTTAGTTTTATCAAGCAACCGATTTAAATTTAATATTTTTTTAACTTTTGTATTCTTTGTGGGGTTTTTAGATGAGCTGTTCACCGCTCTGAGTCCCTCGGGAGAAGGGCGGTATATAAATGGAATAAATAAATAAATAAATAAACCAGTCAGGGAGTCTGGAGAGGACTTGGATGAGGTCCTGCATCCGATGCAAGAATGGGGCCAGGACCATCTGAGAGTGGGGTGGTGCCTTCAGAGTCTGGCAGCAGCGAAGCAGAGGACCCAGGGCAGGCCAGAAAGCGAGAGCAGCTGAAGCAGAAGGAGTGACTGGGAGATGATTGCCCCTCCCATAAGGGATAAAAGTCAGACCTCAATGACGAAAAGCTTTGCGGGAAGCAAAGCAGTTCAGTAATTTCCGAGTTCTTTGTGAAGCTCTGTACTCTGGTCGGTTTTCTCTGAGTTTGGGGGTTGGTTTATGTTAGTCTTAATTGGACTTCTGTTTTTTGGCAGCATTCTACAGCACTGAAAAGCGTGCTTTTATCTGGAGGAACTGTGTATAATTAGTTTTGGCTGGAAATGCAAGTAATTCCCAGCATCTCATTAAAAAGGTTTTACTTTTAAATTCAGTTTGTGTTTTATTAAGTTTAACAAAGCCTGGGTCAGAACAGTATATGCTATATCTATCTCAAACTCACCTGGCACATTTTTTCAGAAGCAGCAGAAAGCATGTAGGCAACCTGTAACATATCTATAATTGTTATGGGCATATTTCCTCTGAATATTTCCTCTGAAATATTTCATGAATAGTAATGCTTCTGAAGCTAGATGAGATCATATAAATCAGGGATGTCAAACTTGATTTCATTGAGGGCCGCATCAGAGTTGTGTTTGATCTTGGGGGCCTGGTTGGGCATGGCCAGGGTGGGCGTGGCCAGCTTAATGTCACTCGTTTTGGGGGCACCTGTGGCGGCCTGAGCGCTCTGCCAATGAAAATGGATTCACAAGTTACATTTTTGGCCGCGACGGCCTCCTGCAACCCTCTGCCAGCAAAAATGGAGCTGGGGGGGCGGGGCGGCCTCCTGAACTCCATTTTCGCTGGCAGAGGCACCATCAGCCGGTCCTTACTGTTTCCAGGGCAACTCCACAGGCCACATCTAAGCCCCTCACGGGCTGGATTTGACCCACAGATCTTGAGTTTGATACCCTGGATCTAAATGGAACAGAATTGCAGATCCTTATTCCTCTGCTTCAAACAATCAACATGTTTATGAATTAGCATTTTTACACCAGAAACTATTTAAAAAAAACAGATACCCAATACAGCATCTTCAAGCTTCTTATGTTAACCGCAGTTATTAAAAAGGAAGGACTGTAACTCAGTGGTATCTCCATTTAAAACAGACAAAAGTAGGTAATATTACATCACTAGGATTCTTTGAATAACAACAAATAATAGAACATTTAATATACCATATGTCTGTAATGTAAAAAATGGAGCTTAATATCATACCTGTCCTTGCAGTTTGATTGACATAGAAGTGTGCTTTCAGAACTAACTTGCATTTCCTTTCTTGCCTTGTTTCTTTTTAGCATTTCGTTTATTATGCACAGAAAATGTGCTGACAAATCTCCAGATACTGATCTTTTTTCTTCTTCTTTCCTTCCTAATCCCTCTGCATTAATTGGCGGCCTATTTTTTACCTAGCCAGTTTTGGCTGCTCTCAGAAAGCTAGGTTGTGTTGGATCTAGCTAGCATAATAGACCTCCAGTATCTACCGGGCCTATATACCAGATTAGATCAACAAATTACAAACACATCCCATTCGTGCCAGGAGAACCATGTAGATATGTTCTGAAATCCCCAGAAGCTGAGCTCAGGTCAGAGTAGGCTTTTCTATGTAAGTGACAAGGTAAATTCATTTCACGAATATAATGTGGTGTTTCACAATAAAGTTTCAGTACCATTTTAATCATATCTCCAGTGTTTGCAAAAAAGAAAAAAAAACTAGCTTTCCTTCAGAGAGAGTGAAATAAATTGGATTATTGCCTAAATTGGATTATTAATTGACTGTTTCATTGTTTTAGGTACAATTCTATGTTTATGATATGAATGTCTTAATTTCTTTATTACTGTCAGCTCAGCTAGGAAGACCAGATCAGGAAATTAGCTTCACAGGAAGGCTAAACTTTCTTTGATTAAGATGGGATATAATAACAAGTCAGATTGAACTGACAGTCCTTCCCTTCCTTAATTCATACCCCAGTGAATTAGAGCCATCTGCTTGAGCCATTTCCAAATGTTATCTTGTTATTCTGGACTAAAAAAAAAGTGCTTTAGCACATTTTACCTAGGTAATAATTCCTGCTTATTTCCATCAAAATCATCTTCTTTACCTTCTACTCTTACCCTATTGTTAACACAAGCTTTTTAATAATATATAACATAGTCCTGTGATTAAACAGAGTGCTGAAATGGCTAAAGAACTATAAGAAGTAAAACATAGCAACAGTGAGAATGTTGTCAAAAGTTAATGGAAACCAGAATATTTTGCTTCCTGTAGTTTAAGGTTATAACACATTAAATTAGATTCTTGCGTGGTACATTTTAAAATCATTTAGAACAGACATGTCCAATATTTGGACCATAGGATCATAAACTTTTAATATTATATTTATATATATTAAGTATCGATATATATATATATAAAAGCAAAATACATCATCATCATCATCATCACTCATGCATCATTACAAAATCTCCAGAATCATAAAGCCTACGATTGAAATTTGGCATGTATGTTCTTCTTGGCTTCTAAGTGCTCACTAAGAAATAATTTTTCAAAATGACCATCAGAGCATTAGTATTTCATATATTATTATTAACATGCTCTGATGCTAAGGAGTACTACTCCTCCTCCCCACCTGAAAAGAAATCTGTTCCAAATGCAAAACACAGGCAGAGGAGAGGAGTTTTAGTTTAGTTTCACAATAGCAACCAGCTTTAGTACAGAACAGTTGAGCTAAGCCATGCCCAGGCTCCTTGCTGTCTCCTTCTTGCTCACCCAGCAAATGCTGTTTCACTTTCCAAACAGCCTTCAATTCTCTCACGCACTGACAGGATGCTAGCCAGATGAATACCAATGGATACTGGTAGGCAGAGGCAGAATTTTTTCCTTATTTTCCTCTCCAAAAACTAAGCCCGACCACATAGTTTCGTAGTGAAGCACGGGTATCAAGTTAATATTACATATACACAAAAATCTTTCCTCAAGAAAGACAAGAAAATAGCTCACTATCGATGTAAAGAATTTAAAGAAAAAAGGACTGTGTTGGCAACAACCCTCCATTATTTTAACACTTTGTTTTCAGAAAGTGCTGGATTTAAACTCATGGTAGAGATCTCTACCCAACTAGAGGAGATCATTGAGACAGTCCCATGCCAAGCTTCAGGTCTGCAGACTTTGTATTGGGTGACAGGAAACTGGACTATTTCACAGAGTGGGGGGGGGGGATCTAATCTATACCTCAAGGGGAAAAATAAAATATTACAGGAATTTGAAATAGAACTTAGTATTTTTGCAAGATTCCATTCTTCCTTTATAGGTAAGTCGTGAACAGGTGTTGAAGAACTTCAAGAGGTGGGAACAGGTTAAATTTATCAAAGATCAGTAAACATTGAATATAAGGTAATGCTGTACATATGGTTTGTCATTTGTGATTAAGTCACATTGCAGCACAAAGGTTTCTTATGTATAACTGACTACTAGAAAAGATTATCAACCAGAAAGTAAATATAGCAGCCCCAAGGCTAAATAATGTATTTTATTTAGACAAAATTGTGCTATTAGGGGCTTGTCCCCTTGAACATGCATGGCTAGTCCTATTTGAGAGGTACATAAGAGCACATTATTGATTTTATTTATTTTCACCCTGAAATATTCCTATGAGTCAATACTTTGGGTGTTTTCAAATATTGTACAGCTGCAGTCATTTTCTCTTTTCAATGAGTTTTCCATTCTAACACAGATGGTTGAAAAAAATTGGGGTGAAAACCTTGAAAATTTTCAAAGGGGAAATGGCTGCTGCCATAGTATCTGTTAATATCTATTATCAGATGGATTATGAAGAAGTAAAATATACTTTTGGAAATATGCACTGCACCCATTCATCAAAAAAATACATTTAAACTTCTGGAACTAAGAAATCGGATTGGATTCCATTCTCTTTGTCTTAAGAAGATCAGTTAAAACAGATCTCTTTAGCTAGGCCAATAAATACAATATTAGTATGTTGTAGTAATTATTACAATTAATGTTAAATTATGATCTTAATATAGATAACACAGATTATTTATTATGCTATTTGCCTTTTTATATGTCTAGCATATAAAAAACAGAAGGGAAGCTAAACATGAATAACTAAATTTAAATCTTATTCTGATGATAAAAATGGACCCAAGTTTTCCTTAACTAATGTCTATTTAGGATTGGAAATCTAGAAAAAAAATGCTAAGGCAAGTTATCCTTGACTTTACTTTTGCAATGAAACATGAATCTCAAATGCTACAACAGCTGGAAAGAAAGTAATTGAAGGAATTATAAAGGAAAAAAGAAAAGAAAATTACCTAAACTTAACATCATGTTAATGGCTGTCTTCTTTTTGCAGCAATATTACTGCCTCCAGAGGTGGTATTCAGCAGGTTCTGACCAGTTCTGGAGAACCAGTAGCGGAAATTTTGAGTAGTTCAGAGAACCAGCAAATATCACCTCTAATTGGAGATTTTACAGTATCCTTCCCCTGCCAAGCCCACCAAGCCACGCCCACAGAACCGGTAGTAAAAAAATTTGAATTTCATCACTGACTGCCTCCCTATCTCCTAACTCTTAATCTCCTGACATGACAGCTGGTTATCACAGCTGGATAAAAGGTCCAGAATACACCAGGATGAACACCTTGGTGGCTTACTACTATCTCACATATACCAAATACTTCTTTTTCCTGCCTCTTTTTATATAGTGGTTTTGAGATGTTGAGACAAGGCTGTCCTTTCTGACAGAAGATGAACAATAATGGACTGAAACCAGGGGTAGGATTCTACCAGTTCGCACCTATTCACTAGAACTGGTTGTTAACATTCTAAGCAGTTCGGAGAACCAGTTGTTAGAAGAAATTACTGGCCTAATCCTGTAAGGAAGGCAGGAAGGAAACATTCTGGTGTTGCTTACAGAAACTGCCTCTCCGTTAACCCTTATTACATTCTTGGAAGGACTAGACTTCCTGTCTCAGGAATGTTTCTGGAGTTTTTTTCTCCCCTCCTCGATGTGCCTCGATGTGAGTGATATTGAGTTGGCCACATCCAGCCAATAACATGACCACCAAGCCATGTTCACCCAGTCATATGACCACCAAACCGTGCCCATCACCTAAGCCATGCCGACAGAACTGGTTGTTAAAAATTTGAATCCCACCCAACTGAAACATAAAGCTATAAATAAAGTCCTGCTTTTCATTGTGAAGTCAGAAGTGACATAATTGAAGTCAGGGTGACATAAGCACTAGTCAACTGACAGTGCCTCTAGGTATCTAATAGTCTGGGAACATATAGCTGACCTTAGTTGTCATCTTACTACTAATGGTAGGTTGTAACTTTTTTACCAATGATTACAAGTTACAGATAAGTTACAATTTCTCCCTTACCACAACAAAAACAAAAATCAACACATATGAGAAGCACTTGTCCTTAACTATACATCAATTTCCTACATGTATTTATTGCTGTAGTGAAGAGCACAGCATCCTATTTCTCAAGTAAACTATTTGCATTTTGAGACCCATCACAGTTAGAACATATTTATTTCTCGTTCTGTCACATAATAAGAAATAGCATCATGCTTTTGGAAGGCTTTTTTTTTTAAAAGGGAACAGACTGAGTTTCTGTTCCCTGGATGTCTGAAATATTTTTACCACATATGAATCACTTTGACAACTTACTTGTTTAGTCGATCAGTATTGCCTATGAAGGGTTTTCATAAAAGTTTACTGAAGAGTGACAAGACGAACAGTATGACTGCAAATTATATTTTGGTTTTTTGTTTTAAAAAATCACCATTAAATCAGACCCAGGATCAGAAAGAAAAGATCAAACATGGGAACAGAGGAATTAATGTGTCAACAGGAGCCCCATTTCCCCGACAAGAGAAAAATGTCCCACTTTGTACTCTGAATAGTGAATGACCTTGTAGATCTTTTAAAAAAAGCTCTAATAACAAAGAGTTACTCATCTTAGAAGATTTTATCTCTATACATAACTAATTTTAGTTATAGCTACTCATAATTTCAGATATCAAATGTCTCTGTACAACAACATTACTCTTTCTGGAAATATAGAAAACGGTTAAAACGATAAAAACCATAATGAAAAAACATAATACGCATATATATGAAAAGTAATTTATATAATATAAAAACTACAAAATGGATTCATTAAAGATAAAGACAAATTTATGTAAGTTTAATATTCATGCTTTTTTATGTACTACTGCTGGTGTAAGCATATGCTATATTCATTTCATACAGTAGATCAACCTTCAATGAATATTTTACAGTGTTTCTTACAAACCTTCAATGTAGATAAATGGATTACCTAAATCCACTTTAACATGGCTTGTGGATTAGATTAGAAGCTACTTTGATTGCCGTGTTGGTTTATTACCTTTTCTAGAAATGGTAAAGATATGTATCCTAGATTCTCACAGCAGACAAAACTATAAAAGATGCTCACAATTCAAGTTTCATTATTTGGGCATCATTGTAGTTAGCTCTGAATGCCTACAAGAGAAGGTAAACCTGTTTGCAATAAATGAATGTAACCAGCCATTCTGAATAAGTTCCCCAATGTCAGTATTTCAGAGAGATTGCTAAAATGTGAAGCAGGCACCCATATTTTCCACAGGTTGCTCTGTATGGTTATAGGAAATTATGTAGTCTTATAAATTGGATGTATAGTTCAACTCTGGATTGGAATGAAAACTCATGTGCCTCTAAATATGTTTGATCATGAAGAAGCATTCTCTTTAATTCACCACTCCCTTTGTAACGCTCATGAAATAATATGTCATACCTGGCAGTTCTCCATCTGTTGTTACACCTCAGGCTATGACAGTTCCACCATTCCTCTCTTCCTTTATCTGCCTCATTTGTTTCCCTGTCCCAGTTCACAATACAGCCTCTTGCTGCTGCTGCTTTTAATATGAGCAACCGATAAATACACTGAGCAGGGTTCCTTATAATGTGGTATTGTGATGTCACTTTTAAACTGTGATGTATATGTGGAAACCTTGGTTACCATTGCAAGTTAATACCAAGCAATCACTTTTGTTATCTCCTCTGCATTAAAACTGGGAGCCGGTCCATATGATCACTTGTTGCTGAACACAATACTCATATTGATTTGCATGTCTGAATGAGCCCAATTCTGTGGACAGAATTTAGAAGACAACTAGACAACCTATGATACTTTGGGTCAGTTTTCAGAGATATTTCTTTATCTAAACAGAGGAACAGAATGACCAAAAATGGGCAAAAAAGTAGCAGGGGCAGGAGCAACTTCCAACTTCCTGCCAGTTTACCCCTTTACTTTCATTGTAGGAGGCTGGCAAGGAACATTGGAAAAGATGATCATGTGACTATAGCTGATGTTGGCTGCATTGTACCATTAAGCAGGCACAGTTTTGCCAAATTTCAATCCCCTGGGAGTTATAGGTCAGATTTTTGATGCATTCTGTAAATTAGCTCATTTGAAGTACGTTGATTCAAAAATGGCTGCCTATGATGCAGTGTTTTGCCAAACTGCAGTATATACAATCATATATACAATTTTAGTAGTATATAGATATGTTTAAGGAGAATCTGTTCATTCATTACCAGATATGCGTCTACAAATATTTGCTCAGCAAGCAATGAATAAGAACTGGCCCATACGTTCCATGTTTGCTGCATTCTAAATTTCAATAATAGCTGCTCATGCTCATTTCTTTTTTATTATTATATATCAGGGGTGTCAAACTTGTGATGACACATCATATGACATATCGCAACTTTCCCATGGCCAGCGCATGGTGCATCTGGACCATGGGCCGTGAGTTTGCCCTGCCCTCCAGTTATATATAATATTTTTAAGAAATTAGGCCCTTTAGTATAAGGGTCTATAGATTAACAGGACATTGTATGTTTTTAATACAGAAAGGATACCGTATTACTACAGTATACTATAGTTTAAAGGTTTTAATTAAATATCATCCAGATATATGAATGTCAATTTGGCTCAGGAATGGCCATGGTGGCTAAACAGGGCCATCTTAACAACATTATGGGCCCCGGGCAAAGCAGTGTACTGGGGCCCCTATGATAACTACTCACAGGAATAAAAATGTAAATGGTCAATAAAATTAAACATATATTTACTTTATTGCCACTTCCAATAAATAAATATGTAATAAATACATTGCTTTATTTATATGATACAAGGTACATTGAAGGGTTAACATACACAGATTAGTCTGGGGCCCCTATGCTTGTGGGGCCCATGAGCAATTGCCCATTAGGCCCATGCCTTAAGATAGCCCTGTGGCTAAGGAATTCTGGGAGTATTGCTTTATTTTGGCTTAGTATGCCATGTGAGTCTAGCTGTTACAGTTTATATCTCATAATTTATTGGATTGGTAAATCATAGTTTGTTTATATTCAATCTATATGAATATTCAATCTAATCTACTGCACAGTATAATTACAAGGCGGTTTTAAAATCTTTTGAAAAGAGATGGAACTGCTTTAGCACCCCAGTGAAATATTGAAAGATATTTCAATCCCATCTGCTGAGATTTACACGAGATTTTCCTTATGCGTGGAAGATTCCCTACTACAGAACATTACAGCCATTCAGTGTGGTAAAGAAGCATACTAGTTATATACAGAAGGTCAGTTTCATAAAGGTCCAATTTAGAAGCACAGAGAACTTT
Organism: Bungarus multicinctus; assembly: GCA_023653725.1. NCBI lineage: Eukaryota > Metazoa > Chordata > Lepidosauria > Squamata > Elapidae > Bungarus > Bungarus multicinctus. The sequence continues at coordinate 22,642,534 of CM042850.1, forward strand.
ATAATCATGCATTGTTCCAAATGGAGCACATGAACAGATAGTGGCAGTGGGAAGTGATAAGAATTGAAAATAAATAGGTGTTGCTATTTCTGCCTGAGCTGTAGTGAGATAAAAACACAAGCTAAGTTTATTACAATGTAAGGCTTCTTTTTTTTCCATGGTAGGAGATTCGAGGCAGTTAAAAATCAAATGCAAACAAGAAAAAGTATTATTACTAAATCTCGAAAGGTCTTGATAATAAGAAAAATCCCAAGGATGCAGGACAAGGTATTGGATTGAGAAGGATGCCAGAGAAGTACTGGTCTATGACCATAATAAAGCTTTGACTTGATGCAAGAGAAGACCTTTAACTTTGAGCGGGAAACAAGTCTCTGAGAACAGGAATATTTTTAAAGGAGCCTCATTTGCAGAATCTAACAAGTGACAGCTTCATAGAGAAGTATCTAAAAGTCAAATTCATGTCATTGAAGAAGAAATTACCTGACAGAGAGAACGATTAATCAGTGGGACAGCTTGCCTCCATTTCTGTTGGTTTTCAAGAAAAGATTGGAAAACCATTTGTTTGGGATGGTATAAGGACTCCTGCTTTATGTAATGGGTGTGATTGATAGATATCATCTTTTGGCTCACAGACCAAAGAAAATGTCTCAGCCCACCCTTACTCTTTGATCAAATTTCTGCCTAGTTGATCTGTGATGGCTCTTTGAAAAAGGGGCAACTCACATGATTTAACAGTTGCTGAGTGATTAGAGCTCATGTCAAATAATGGACAGTGAATCAAGAAAAGTGAACCGTAAATCCTGTCACTGAGAAAATCAAATACTCCTTCTCCCTTACTGGTAAACTTGCCGAAAAAAGCAAGTTAAGTGAGAAAAGTTAAGTATATGCAGATTTGACTTCCTTTTTAACATGAGCACAGCAAGCTTTAAATAGGGATGCCCAACCAGTCCTATTAGAACATTCATTTTCACTAAGTTTATGCCCTGGATCAGAAAATAAGCTTAGGGAAGAAAAGAAGATTTTATATTTGAAATGATCTATAGTCCTTGACTTATGATCACAATTGAGCCCAAAATTTCCATTGCTAACATTGCCAACTTGCAAGGCAGTTGTTGAGTTGTGCCCCATTTTATAATCTTTTTGCCACAGTTATTAAATGAATCATATAGTTGTTAAGTGAATCTGGCTTCCCCCATTGACTTTGTTTGTTGGGAAAATTACAAATGATGATCACGTGACACTGAGACAGTGAACTGTCATAAGTACACGCCAGTTGCCAAGCACCTGGATTTTGATCATGTAACCATGAGGATTGTACAGTAAGAGTGAAAAATCAGCCGTAAGTTATTTTTCAGTGCTGTTGTAATTTCTAACAGATGCTAAATGAATGGTTGTAGGTCAAAGGTTACCTACAATTGCAACTCTATCCAAATGTAGCTGAACAATCATTCCCATTAATTTATCTCTGTGAGCAAGTGATAGGTTTATTCCAAAAGTAAAAGGGTTAATATTTATGAAAAGAGATTAGTTTAATATATACAATATTGTTGCCTTATTCTGTAATTTCTCCTGCCAAAAGCAACTCGGATTATAGGCGATTGTTTTAATTATGATTCTCATCAAACAAGAGATTGGATTACACTGCAAATCCTAAAAAAGATAGAAAGCTGGTTAATATTAATTATACTTATCAGGTATTAATACGTCTATGGCATTATGAAAAATGGAAAAACAACACTATAAAAGGAATAAACAACTCCCACCCTACTGGTATTTTGAAGGACTCTGAAGATGTGGCTCATTGCTCAAGCCCTTGGCCCTTATAATATTACAACAGGGGTCCCCAAACTTGGCAATTTTAAGACTTGTGAACGTTAACTCCCAGAATTCTCTGCTGGCTGGAGAATTCTGGGAGTTGACATCCACAAGTCTTAAAGTTGCCAAGTTTGGAGATCTCTATATTTCACAGCATGTTGAAAAGGAAGCAAAATTGGGTAATACTGCCACATTCCTATCAGGCTTAGAGTAAATATTTCTCCCATAATTAATGTGTAATACTATAGAAATAGCTGGTAAATCCCACAAAATTCATTATGGTAATAGTGATAACTATAATCATTTTGCAAGTTAGGATTTGAAATCCCTACATTACACATATATTAGATGCTTCTTATGTCAATCATCAGAATGCTCTTTGGAATATGTATTGTGTTGATACTTTCCGTGAAAAATAAACACTGTAATTTGTCAAGACATGATGTAGGTGGGCAGTATTCCCTCACCCTCTGAGAGAAAATAATTAACAAAGCAATGAAGCCAAATCTATTGGGCGAAAGGGAATATAGGAAAGAGCAGAAATACAGTAACAATTACAAATCATTTTTTTAAAGGACCTTTCATCTTTTTTCTTCTTGATCTTATAAAAAAAGAGCTTTTTTCATATACATTCCCAGTTTTATAGAATGTAGAGGATAAATGAAAAATACCAATATGACATCTCTAATAAATTCAAGCTTTGGAGAAAATGCCTGCCTTGAAGTTTTGATTCTTTTGAGGGCCCTAACAACCAGTCTGATTGTAGAAAATGTTATTTCACCCAGTCAAGAAACTTTTTTTTTAGAATAGAATAGAATGGAATAGAATTCTTTATTGGGCAAGTGTGATTGGACACACCAGGAATTTGTCTTCGGTGCATATGCTCTCAGTGTACATAAAAAAGAAGATACATTTGTCAAGAGTCAAGTATCATAAGGTACAACACTTAATAACAGTCAAAGGGTACAATAAGTAATCAAATCATACTAGGAAACAGTAAATATAAATAATAAGGATACAAGCGACAAAGTTACAGTTATACAGTCACAAGTGGGAGGGGATGGGTGATAAGGAGTGATGAGAAGATTAATAGTAATAGTAGTACAGATTTTGTAAATAGTTGGACAGTGTTGAGGGAATTATTTGTTTAGCAGAGTGATGGCGTTCAGAAAAAAATTGTCCTTGTGTCTAATTGTTCTGATGTGCAGTGCTCTATAGCGTTGTTTTGAGGGTAGGAGTTGAAACAGTTTATGTCCAGGATATGAAGGGTCTGTAGATATTTTCACAGCCCTCTTTTTGACTCGTGCAGTATACAGGTCCTTGATGGAAGGCAGGTTGGTAGTAATTGTTTTTTTCTGCAGTCCTAATTACTCTCTGAAGTCTGTGTCTGCCCTGTTGGGTTGCAGAACCAAACCAGACAGTTATAGAGGTGCAGATGACAAATGACATTCATTTTCTGATGACATGGAACTAATTAGAACATAAAAAAAATTGCTTGATAGTTGAATCCACATTCTTAAGTCCTCTGACTGGTGGAATGTTAACAATAATACTTTGTTCTTCTAATTATGCCATAGTTTCAAAAAGGATTGTTTTAAAGTATTTTCTATGGAAAAAATGAAAGCTGCATTACATCTATTAAAGTATCATAATATAGTGTCAATTTTTCAGATCTTGGGGGACCTTGGAGGTCTTCTAGTCTAACTCCCTGCTTGAGAAGGTGACCTTATACCACTCCAAACAAATGAACTTTTCCTAAAAACCTCCAGTGATAGCACTGTTCCAACATATCACAATGACAGTGGTTTGTCACAGATAGACATCACAGAGATAGTGCAGGAATTTTTTATCCAGGATATTATAATTTTCTATGAGTTTGCATCCTGCATCTGTTGCAACCTGCAATGCATGATCCAAAGAAAATAGATTATTTTCACTGAGAACTCTGAATGCTTGATATATGGCTGTTCCTGACCACTACATTGTAGAAATTCCCATGCCATTCTTCAAAGTGTTGAATAGGTTTTCTCAGCAGTTAACTGTAGAATGTTTGAGGATGTGTTTAAAACAACATGATCCCAGGTTTCAAATTAAACCTCCCTTCATCCACCCTTTTCTAAAACTAATAAATATTATTATGTAAGGAAGAATGCTTTCTTTTTTCCATGATGCACTGGAAACGTTGTTTGTAAAAGGCCTGTATTTTATCACATCATTCAGTCATAAGTGTAGCTTCTGAAATGGAGCAATTAAACTCTTCCTCAGTTGAAGGATGGAGATGTCCATATAGAAACACATATTCACTGTGCAGAAATGAGTAAATTGACATTAGCAATTAGAGAGCAAGAAGATAAAGAGTATTATAAAATTTGGGATTTATTTTATCAATGGTTAGAAAAGAGAATAGGGAAATAGAGAACAATACAATATAAATACAATGATAGAGTAAAGATAACACAACGTAATACGTTATAATGAATTATAATAGAATGAATGATATTATGAATTGAGATATCTTAAAAACTGACATTTGCTCAAAAAGGATGATATAGTTTATAAGTAAAGTCCAATAAGTAGTTAATAACAATATAATATGCATATTCATGTAAAATAAATTTTAATAATTTAGTTAGAAGGGAAGGACTGTTGATATTGTGCACAAAAAGATTTATACCGACTGACACACTGTACAATGGAAAGAAGGTTTTATGTTTTGTGTTTATGTTTGTTTATGCTTGTTAAAAAATAAAAAAATATATTAAAAAAAGAATAGAAAATGTAAATAATAGATATAATAGATATGAGGATATGGAAGTAGTGTGTATTAAAAGTTTGGATAGGACACATAAATGTATACATAATGTCATAGTACTGTTTAATAAGTAATGGTATTATGTATAAATGAAAAAAAAACAATAAAGCATTGGAAAAAAAATAAAAGAAACACATATTCACATTTTCAGGACATTGCATATCTTCCAAACTTTTAATAGATGGAAATATTAAAAATAGTCTAATTTTTGATCGTTGCCTAAGTAAAAATATTCACTCACTTCAGTATCTGTTTTGGATATAAATCAGATAATCACATGAAACAATGAAAAGTGATAGATATAGCAATAGCACTTAGACTTATATACCACTTCACAGTGCTTTTACAACCCCCTCTAAGCAGTTTACAGAGTCAGCATATTGCCCCCAACAATCTGGGTGCTATCTTTTTTTTTTTACTTTCACCTCTTTCGAATCCTTTGTGTATTGAACAAAAGTGAATTTAGCACACAAGGAAACTGGGTTTAATGCTCTGATCAACAATAATACTGCTTGAGCTGAAATGGCATTTTCAATGTACATTACAGGGTATTAACAGAAATAAAACAAAATACTCATATAAAGCATCACTCTTTTGTTGATGATTCTGTCAGATATATATACTGTATATCTTGAGAGTTTACCTAAAAGAGCTGTCTTGTATAAAATGCTTATATTTCTTCCTGAGTAAAGCTAACATTACCACAGAGATACAATTTATGAAGAAGGTTCTTGAATCTTAAAATAAGTCAAAATATCCTGGTCATGTCTTTGTAAATGGAACGGAGGGGATGAGTGTCTATAGCTCCCTATGGAGGAGAAAGTCAAGCAACTGAATTGCATTTTTGACTGGAAAACAGCCTGTTTACACTCCCCTCTGAAGAGTGTTGTTTGTCACAGTGTTAAAAGGTCAGCCCAGCCAATAAATATCCACAGAGTGAGCACTGTGCCCCTTTGTGATCATGACAGATTATTTAGAAAATGCATGAATAGTTGGAGATCTCTCTCAGGGTCATTGAAATACTACTTTGAAATCTAGGACTTGCATTCAATCTAATGCACGTAGAATTCTGAGGAACATTTTGAGAAACCTCTTACAATTTGGTATGGTTTCCGTGGACTTCTATTGGAGAAAAAGTTTTGCTTCTTTACAAAGAAGCAAAACAACGTATCCCTCTGAGAACATCAGTGTCTGTGACAGCTAGTCCTTCGGTAGAAGAATATTCAGGATAGTGTTTCTCAAACTTGGCAACTTTAAGATTTATTTATTTATTTATTTATTTATCAATTTTATATACCGCCCCCTCTCCCGACGGGACTCGGGGTGGTGTACAGCCAAGTAAAAAAGCACAGTTATAAATACAATTTTTAAAATAGAATTAAAAGGATTAAATTAATGGCTAAATAAAGATAAAAACTAATCAGGAAAATTTAAAAAGCTAAAACCATTAAAATCAATTAAAAGCCCTACAAGTAACTCTAGGCCAGACCGGCTTGATGGAAAAGGTGGGTCTTCAGTGCGCGCCGGAAGGTTTGTAGGTCAGGGATAGTCCTCATCTCTAGGGGTAGTTTATTCCAGAGGGAGGGTGCTCCCACAGAGAAGGCCCGCAACCTCGGGTCCACCAGCCGGCATCGCCCAGCCGACGGCACCCTGAGGAGGCCCGCCCTGTGGGAGCGCACTGGCTGACAGGAGCCCGATGGTGGCAGTAGGCGGTCCCGTAAATGTATGGATTTCAATCCCCCAACTATCCATGGAGTCTCTCAAACTGTAAAGGAGATGGTGGGAGAATTGTATTTTCAGACTTGCAAGATTGATGTCAGCCTGCTGGGTAGACCAGATAGGGAACACAACCAGATGAGTGAATTCTTCTTTGTTGTAAATGTATATTAACAGACTCTTGCAAATTTAAAAATACAATTCCTCCACCATCTCTTTTATAGTCTGAGAAACTTCAGAGGGTCTCTTTGGAGCTTCTTGCCCTGCCTGCTATCCTGCTGTGGCCATGCTGTCTCTTGTCCAGTCATTCCCTAGACAGCATTTCTTGGGCTAGTTTCCCGAGGTCTTTCTCACACACTATTAAGAAACTGGCATCAGAATTTGGACAGCTAATTTAAATTAAAAGGCTAGACTAAGTGCCTTTTGATAGAGGGCTCCTTAAACTCACATAATCAGATCAAGAAAAAGTGAATGCTGTATCTCTTAATAATGACAACACAACCCTTCTACAAAACATAGACAAAATTGATCTGGGAAAAGTCTGACATAGGGTACTATTAAAAGAAAAACTGCATCACCAACAAAGGAGACAAAAAGAGGACATTAATTTGTATAGTGTTTACATATGCTTATCTTTAAGACAGATTCATTCAACATCAACTAATATGGTGTTCTATTAAATGTGGAGTTTAGGATGTGAGAGAAACTCATCCATAAGGTAGAACATATATTGCTGTGCCCCAGCTGTGGTTTGATTGTTATTTTGTGTGTTTTGTTGTAGTGAAATTTTTTATTTATTGTGTACCACCTAGAGTTAATTTTTTACAAGTTGGGCAGCCTAATATCCTATTAATTAATCAATCAATCAAATTAATAAAATATTAAGGATTTTAGCCCACAAGAGAAGTGATGGAAAACTTCAAGACTCCTTTCAAACTTTATTTCTTTATATTTAAATCAAGCCTCATTTGGTTGATCTTTATACTAGACATGACTGGACAACCCTTCATATTGATGAGCTTAAAGATATAGACCCACTGTATTTCAGATTAAAGTCTAATTGCCTAGCTGTTCCAGATCAATTCCCAATAAAGATATGCACACAGGGTGAGAACTGTGGAGGCAAGGGGATAGGAAAGCACATACAGATAGTTAACGTTGGATTTCTTTGTCACCAGTTTGCCCATGCTGAGAAGTTCTTTATTGTCATCCATGTCAAAGAATTGGTTCTCCAAGGTTAGCTGATTCCCCAGAAACCAGGAGCATTCTAGGTTTTGTATCTTAGCTATACTACTCAACTTTCAATTCCAATTGGAGGCATGATGGCCAAGAGAATAGAGAATTGATGCTTAAACTTTGAAGTACAGTACTTGGTTTCAGTTTGATGTCATCCAAACCATTATAGATATTCTGGCCATATAAATAATGACTCCTTGTTAATTTGTCACAGGTCTTTAGTTTCTACAAAGGGAAGTGAAGTTTGATATATGTCATATAATGAAGATATTATAAGCTGGAAAATTTTGAAGATAAAAGTAGACCTTTCACCAGATTAATTGTGAATATAAAATGTAATTTGTAGTATTTAAAGCATTATAGCATAAAGATTCACTATTAATGCAACAATGCAGAATATAGTACAAAAAGAAAAATAGAAGCAACTGAATTTGTACATTGGTATAGAAAAACATGGGAGTTAGCATTAATCAAGAGTTCTACAGAATTCAAATAATAAAGGATACAAATATGATTATTATTTACAAATATCTGCTATGATAAATTATAGAATTTTAAAATATTTTCTATATTTTCCTTTTGCTTCTATTAATAATTGTATTTTATTTTAAAAAGTCAAGTGCAATTTTTTGAAAAATGAGGTGAATCACTACTTTTCATTTGTAGTGATAAATCTAAGACCTCAAAATATGATCCCAATCTCATTCTAATATTTTGAAATTCTTTCATATCTGCATTAGGATAGTGACTTGGATAGACCTAAGAGAAAAATAAATGTGTTGGCATAGGATGTAAAGAAAGAAAATGTGGGTATCAAATGAACATTTTGTCCCCAAGCTCTCAAAGGCTTTTAAAAATCTTTGATAAAGATTAAAAATAAAACTCTACCCACTTTGAGAGTAGATAGAGGAAGTTATAATTAGTTTTAAAGATCTCATCTTAATTTCATTTTTGTCTTCTTAAAATAAGATGGGGTGGAACATAATACAACACTGAAATAGAAAAAAGCCTTCTGGCTTTAAAAGCATAATTGCAAATCCATTTATGGAGGATATAATTAATTGCAGAAGAGTCCTAACTTAATAGATGAGACAAGAAGTTTTGTTCACATAACTTGATTATTAATGATGGTTAAAGCAAAAGGACAATCTGAGATCTTAAATCGAGATGGAACACTTTTAACCACCCAGGCCCGAATATACCATCATTCTTACCCCAATTATATTGCCAATAATAGAGACAGAAATGTATAAGGGATTAAGCGGTTATGTCCACACAACAAATGTGTCAATCTAATGCATATCTAGCTGGCTATAGGGTTCCAAAGCCAATTATACAGCCCATAAAGCTGGAAAAGAAAATACCTCTTTGATGCTAAGCAGGGTAGCCTTAATGCATCTAATTCTAATCCATTTTGATTAATGCCCCCAAATGAGTTTTCCTGACAACTGATTTTGCTTTATGGAGAAAATGATTGAAGAGGACAGGTTACAATCTCACTGCCACAAAAGCAGAATTGCTACATGCAAGAGTTAATATCTTCCCCCAAACAAGTAAGATGAAAAGTTCTACCTCATGTTTTTCTTTAATTAAGTCCCCTCTGGGTTGCTTCTGGTCTTATCTGCACCCTCCCGGCAGAAGACAAAAGACACAGGCTTCGTCTGGTTTGGCCTTATGTAACCATGCTGAAGGGAAGGCAGGTCACACTTTTCTCACAGTGCCTGGAAAGATGTGGGGAGTGATTGATGGGAGCATCGGAAGCTGTTCTACATTAAATTAATCTATATGTCTACAGTGGTTTACTCCTAATAGCTATTGGTTTTACCACTTAAATAGAAGCCTTGAAAACTGGGGTCTTTTATTCAAGATGCCTAAAGCTAAATCTTGACCTTCTGTTGATCAGTAATTTATTTCTAATACAGAACCGAAGCCAACACAACAAAAGTTAAATTAATAAATACCATATAGTAGGGCAACCCTAAAACCATATCAACTAAGCACAGTGACTATCAATAGAGAAGAATATTTGTAGCTCAGTGTTGAAATGAGGGATCCTTGGTGCTTCTTGAGCATTGTTTTTTTCTTGCAAACATTTCATTACCAAACTAGATAATATCATCAGTGCTAGTAGGGAGTGGGGTTTGCTCTCATTTTATATTCTGGTGGTTTGCCTTGTCAGTAGGAATGGGAGTGGGGTATTGTTTGCTTCTTGATTGTTGGTCTAATGCTAATCTTGGTATTAACCTCTGTTCATCTGGGTGTTGATTGCTGATTAGGTGTTTCGATCTTTTTGTTCCCTTTTTGGCTTGTTGATTGTCTCTTTTGAATCATATGTAGATGTTGTTTATGTCTGTGTGTGTATCGATAGCTGATTTGTCAAAGTGCCTGGCTTCCAGGAATTTTCTGGCATTTTTGGATTGGTTTGGTCCAGGATAGTAATAGTTTCCCAATTCAAACTATGATTGAGTCTAACCATTGTTGTGAAATTAAGGGGTTTTCATCATGTACGTAATCTGACTGCTAGTTGGTGTTCATGGATGCATTCTGCTAATCTTCTGCCTGTTTGTTCTTCATAGTGGGTGCTGCAGTCCTTACATTGTATGTTATAGATAATTTATGATTTTTCTTCTGAAACTGCTGGCTCTTTTGGCTTATTCAGGATGTTTCGGAAGGCTTTAGTTGCTTTCTCAGTGGTAGCAATAGTCTGTTGGTGGTTTTTATATATGCAGTCTTATCCTATTCACAGCTTGTGTTGGTTGTGCTGCATTGGGTTAAGTGGTCAGGCACTTTTTTGTATTTTTTATTTTTTAAACAAAAAAATATAAACAAACATAAACATAAAACAACAAATAAAACCTTCTTTCAATTGTACAGTTTGTCGGTTGGTATATATTTCTTATGCATAATGTCTATAGTCTTTTCCTCTTACATTTAAGTTTACATTCAAATTATATTAATCAACTTTCCATGTCATGTTATATTATTATTATTACATCATCATTAGACTTTAATTTCAAATCTGCATTATCCTTTTAGAGCAAATCTCAATTCTTATTGATTTTAATTCATATTATAATCCATTCCATAATAATCTATTACAACATATCATTACCATTGTATATTTACTACTGTATTATATTTATATTATATTTTATTTTCCTATTTTTCTATCTAGCCATTGATAAAATAAATCCCATATTTTATAATATTCTTTTTCTTCTTGCTCTCTAATTGCTAATGTTAATCTACTCATCTATGCACATTCCATTATTTTCTTAATCACCTCCTCCTCTATCGGAATTTTTTCATTTTTCCAATTTTGAGTAAATACAATTCTAGCTGCAGTTAAAACATTAATAATCTAATATGTCAATTCTCTGTTGTATCCTTCAGGTAAGATTCCCAATAAAAATATCTCTGGTATCAAATCTATATGCTGTTTTGTCATTTTTTCCAGCCATGTGTGAATTTTAGTCCAATATCTTTTCGCTTCCACATATGTTCACCACATATGGTAATATGATCTAGGTATCTGATGGCTTTTCCAACATTTCATCATATTTTTCCTTGCTATTCTTGCTGGGGGTAGATGCCATCTGTAAAACATCTTATACAAATTCTCTTTATATGCTGTCGACATTGTTAATTTATAATTTCAAGTCCATAATTTCTGCCATTTTTCTAGCTCTAGCCCATATCCAAAAAAATTTTCCCCAAGCAATCATTGTTTCTTTAACTTGTTCTTCTTCTAATTTCATTCCAAGTAAATAGCCATATAATTTTTTAATCATCCTCTCCTCAGTACCTGTTAGAATTTTATCTAATTCAGTAAGTTCTTTGTAAAACTCTTCTGTCTTACTGTCTTTATCACATCTAGAATGTATTTGCACATATGAATACCAATTCATCTTTATCTCTTGTTCATCTAATTCTTGCTTTGTTTTGAGTTCACCCTTTTCATTTAATATTTCACTGTATCTAACTATGTATTCCATTTTAAAAACAATTGGATATGTGAATGCCTCTATAGTTGATAACCAGACTGGTATTTTCATATAACGTTGTTTCCTTATTTTCTCCCATATTGACAATAAAGCATCTCAAATATAATGTTTCTTAAAATACTCATGTACTTTACTTATACCATAAAAATGCATGCCACCCCAATTGCAGTGCACCCCTTCCAGTGTTAACAATCTAATATTTCTCAAAATAGTCCATTCTTTCACCCACATCAATGTTACTGCCTGGTCAGGCACTTTTTGATGGCTCTTCATTTTGTTGGAAGATGTTGTATAGATGACCTGTTTTATTTTTTCTGTTGTTCACTGTTGCTGCACTGTGTTTGTGCTCATCTGAAAAATGTTCTGACACAGCTTCTCTTGTGGGAAGTAGGGTTATTACCTTCATAGCAGACCCTTGGTTCGTCTGATGAAAAAAGATCCATTTATGTCATTTCCCTAACTGTAGGAAGAGTGAGGGCTAAATGTATTTATTTTATTTGTTTATTTGATTTGTCAGCCGCTTAAAAGATAATAGGTATAAGTATAAACATGAGTTAGAATACAAGAAATAGGTACGAATAAATGGAACAATAGGACAGGAATGGTAGGCACGATTATGCACTTATGCATGCCCCTTACAGACCTCTTAGGAATGGGGTGAGATCAATAGTGTGTTATTGTAGGAAGTTAGCACCCACACCTCTCCTAGAAAATTGAAATATCCTAGGAAATATTAAAAAGGCAGAATATTTCCCCTAAAAAGAGTAGAAACTCAAGAGCAGAAACTCACTTCAGAAGCAGAAACTCACCCCCACCTTTGTTAATGGGTGGGCCATTTAGGCCTGGACCAGAATACTTTACATAACGAAGATCTCCAGGTAAAGCTATAGCAATTGCCAAAAGCCTTTTTCAGTGCATCATCATCCAGCAAGGCTCAACCAAGCCTGGAACTCAGGACAGCCTACAGAGTTGCCCCTGCATGGCCCCATGGGAGTCTGACAACCAATCAGAATACAAGCTCCAATTCAAATCCCAACAAAGGTTATAAACTCTCAGCACCTTAGCCCTTTTTTGATTTCTTCCTTCATCTCTAAGCATGTGATCATCCTTCCTTTTCATTCTGGAGCTTCAGGCCACGTGATCCTGTCCACCATTAAACCTTCCAAACAGCCTCCATGTTTCCAGTGTCTTTTTCCCCACTTGGAACTGAACCAAGAAGGATATTTCTTCCAACAGTGTGTTGAAAGGAAAAAATAAATGCATCTCTTGGACTGTTCATTATTAAAACCCTGAGAGAAAGCCCTTTCAAGTTACCTGAGTTTCTGGCAGCTGGTGGATAGGCAAGGAATAAAACCTTCAAAGGGGCTTCTCTTCTGTTCTAAGTAACCAAGCAGGATCAGAGAAGGAGACACAGTCCTACAGCCAGCCAGACTGAAGTTATTTAGGGTTGTAAAGGCCATATCAACCTTAAATTGTACCCAGTAGGAAACTGGTAGCAATATAGAACTTTAAGAATTGGCCTCACAGGTTCCATGAAAGCTGCACAGGCAAGCGGCATTGTCATTGAATTTTGCATTAATTGCAATTATGAGACACATTTCAAGAGGAGCTCTATTGTAAAAGCACACAGCAGTAGAACTGTTCTCAGCAGAATGATCTCTTTGGGGATGAAATATGATGTACTCGACATTTTCCCTATGCTGTTCAGGGACAACCATTCAAATATTAAATCTGCTCTATAACCCTAAGCATCATTCTCCCAACTTTGCAGTGTTACTTATTGGCCAATAATTCATTCCAAAATCTAAAAAAAGAAAAGGAAAATAAAGAAGCCAAGAACAAATCCCACCCCCCAGCAACAAAAGCAGCAGGACCAGTTATAAACCTGCCTGTCCTGCTATTGTGCTTCTAGTAAAGGACTGTAACTTTTATTACTTCCTGTGATAAGTTGCCAAACTGGCCAGACAAGGAAACAAATGTGTGGTCCCAAATTTCTGTATCACCAGATGGTTAGGGCAATCAGTTACTGAAGTCTAGAAAAGTTTTTACATTTTTTTTCCAGGAAATTTCATTGATTTTTATTCCTGATCAGTATCGTATGATGCAATTTTCTTCTCAGTTTTAAATAGTTTCAACATTAAATATTTCACATAATTACCATTCCAGGGATAGATTTGGTCATCTTAAAGCTGCACATGCAAACAAACACTCTAGTTGCCAACTTCCTTTGTTTAGCATTGTTTTCTTTTCAGTTGGGCTACCAGGAAAAAACCCATATTCTTTATATCAGTCTAAAATTACAGGACCTACTTCTTAAACTGTGAGTGCTCACTGAAGAATTTTCTGTGTGCTTGAGAGAATTCAAGTTCATCCTACTGCATTATATATTTAAGGGTTAAAAATAGATGAAGAGGAAGTTGTCTCTCCTGACAATAATGCTTATGATCTCATAAAGGATCCAGAGACAGACCTTGAAATTATGGATGGCTTCATTTAAATTTTCAGCCTCCATTTCCAGGTTGTTCAGAAAAAAGAGAAAAAGTGACAGGCAACGCTAACACAATCTGCTTCTTGATAACGCAGCGCTCTCTGACTGGCCCAGTCTACATGGTAGCTATTACTCAGGTGCAATTCAAAATGGTGGTTTTAACTAATAAATCCCTGTGTGGGTTGCCACTTAAAACATAGAATAATAGGGTTGGAAGGGACCTTGGAGATCAATCCCCATGGCAAGAGATCCTATATCTTCAAAACAAATGGCTGTCCAGTCTCTTCATGAAAACTTTCAGTTAGGGAGCAGCTACAGCTGACAATGACTAATTGTTCTCATTGTCAAGAAATTTCTCCTTAGTTCTAGATTGGATCTGACATTAATGATCTTCTACTTGTTACTTCTTGTCCTGCTCTCAGGTGCTTTAGGCCAATCCTCTTTTCTCTGTGACCTAAAACACTGTATTTCCATCTATGGTCCCATGGTTTGACACATGGGTGTCAAACTCGCCGCGTCACATTGCTGTCATGTGATGTTTTGCGATGTTTTTCCCCTTGGTGGAGCTAGGGTGGGCGTGGCCTGCATGTCACACATTCAGCCCGCGAGCTGCCAGTTTGAATGTTTCAATTTGTTGAATCCAGGGGTGGGATACGACAGGGTTAACTACCGGTTCGGGATTTACAAGGTTTGGTGATTTATGATGTGCTTTCCTGCACGGCTGCGAGCTGGCGCCTGTAAATCGTAGCCTATAAATCATCATCAGCAAGCTGCGTGCAGAGAAGCAGCCTTTGAAACAGCCCTCTTTTCCTGCTTTTTTAACTGCAGCTGTGCCTCGTTTGGCAGCTGAAGTTGAAAAATCAGGAAATAAAGGTCAGCTAAGAGCCCAAGTGGGCGGATGGGCAAAAACATTAGCAGACATAGAACCGGTTCTATGTCTGCTGCTCTTCAGAGCTACCAGTTCTACAGAGGTGGACAGAACTGGTAGAAACCCACCCCTGGTTGAATCTATAATCGTTGCAATGGATATTCATCCTTTACTGTGCAGACCTCAATTAAGAATTAATGCTGAATCCTTTGTTCCTGTCACTGAAGAATAATGTTAGAATTGGTTCTTTAAAAAATAAAACTCAACAGGTTCTGGAGGAGAGATGGGATAATGAAAAATTGGAGTTGCCGATGATACCTTGTTATCAATCTCTCACAAACTAAATTTGCATGATTTCTATTGTAAGCCCAGAAGTTGGGTCTTGTATGGCCACAGCAGAAATTGTTCATTTGGTTCACCTTAGCTGGAATTGTGGTAAGAATGTCCATAGCTTATTTCCACCTAGCCAGAGAGGCAACTGAGACATCATCTATCTTTGTAATATCCTTTGCATTTTGCATTGAGTGTATTAAAATCAAGCATTTTTTAATCAGATGCAAAATTACAAACTAATTACAAATTAATTACAAACTCATTAGATTTGATGAAAGAGAATTTATTACAAAATTATTTCAAAAAGAGAGAAATTATTATGGGTAGGGTATTCTTTTGCATTACTTATTTATTAAATTTATATGCCACCCACCTCACTATTAAAGTGACTGGATGGCTTACAATAATGATGAAGTGGCCAAGGGATGTTTACCATGGTCAGCTGAAAGACTTCCCATGGTTCAGTTAAATCCTGAAAGAAGATATGAGAAGGAAAGTTTTTTACAAATCTTTTACATACTGTTGCTCCTGCTAGAGAAGATATCTGTCTTTGGGAAAATATTGGACAATTGCTGCTTTCCCTGAAAAAAAATTAGAGAAATTATCCATCCGATTTTGAACAATTAGAAAGAAACATTTGTTCCCATTCTCTGAAGCCTTCAAGACTGCTTCATGAAGGTCAAAAATCATGAAAGTCCTTTCTTTAGTCATTTTCAGTCTAAAATGAAAGTGTAACTAGAATTTTGCATTATTGGTTTTTTTCCCAGTTGTCATGAACTATGATGTTTACAACAGAAGACCCTTTCTTAATTTTAAAATATGAACTGAGAAGGGAAGTTCTTTTTTTTCTTCAACAAACATGAGACCAATTCTAGTGTCACATCTGTATGTGTATATTAAAAGACTGCAACAGCTTTCAAAAGGAAAGAATGCTCCAAATAATGTGTGAAATTCTAATAGACCCATTCATATGAGCATTTGGCAGTTGGCACTCCCATGCCCCCTCTAAACCTTGTACCATTTTTAAGAATCGTATCGAAACTAAGCAGGCAATGGGCCAACATATTTCTTTGTGTTCCAGTGTTAGAGCCTTGACTCAGACTAGACGGGAACAAAATGACTTGAATGTCAAGGTTTATTATCTTCATAGGGGAAAACTATTTACAGCAACAGAAAAAGAACTATTCTAAATGGACCTCCTCCAAGGCAGTGCCAAGAACATTAACAATTCCAGCCCAGTGAGTCATTGTTTTTTCTCCCCTTTAATACAGAAGAATCTTTTTAAAAGTAGTTTCACTCCAGATTAATGCCAATAATAAATAAATAAATAAATAATTGTTTTGTTTTGTGTTTTGTTTTGTTGCAGGCCAGGAAACAGCAAGGGAACCCAAATCCTCATTTCTCATAATGTGTAGAGTTGGCACCTGGACAATATATCATTCCTATTATATCATTAATTAATTAACCGTCCATGTGCAGGTTGCTTTGTCCAGAACAAGGCAAAAGATTTTATGTTTTTATTTATTTATTTATCAAATTTGTATAGCTGTCCATCTCACCAAGCACAGCTCTGGACAATGCACAACAATTGTATAGATTTCTACCTGACAGGTGCTTACAGTTTAATATTCAGTTCGTAGGAGAAGGAAGCATGGCAGCTGGAAAAACTGTGAAATTAATACGAATGGAGAAAGAATTTGATTTAGTTTTTGCTCGGCTGTGAAGAAATTGAAGGATTGTTTTTTAAGTTTCAAAAAGTCACAACTTTAATTCAATGTTCGGGGAGGAAAGAGAAATGGTGGACATTTTTGAGGAAGAAGGAATTATTCAGATGATAGAAGTGAAGAAGTGAAGGTCACGAGAGAGACTGTATCTAAAAGAGAAGGAAAGAGGGAAAAACCATGGGGGATTCTGAAGATTTGGGTCAACAAAGTCACTGATGCTTTGCAAGCAGTCTTGAATCCAGTGCAAGAGATTTAGGAAGAGAAATCATATGAATAGGAGAAATAAGGAGAAATATTATGGTAACAGAAAAATCAACAAATACAGCAGGATCTAAGTGTCTCATAAGAACAGAGGTGATATTCAGCAGGTTCTGACCAATTCTGGAGAACCGACAGCGGGAATTTTGAGTAGTTCAAAGAACCATCAAATGCAACCTCTGACTGGAGATTTTACAGTATCCTTCCCTTGCCATGCCACCAAGCAACGCCCACAGAACCGATAGTAAAAAAATTTGAATCCCACCACTGCATAAGAAGGTGTATGCTAAGTAACTGATAAAGTTTCTCATGAAATTTTTATAAGGCTAATGAAACTTTTGAACAACCAAGCTCAGAGAGTACCAAGGACTCCACAGTTCAACCCTACTTATATTCTCTCCTAGTAACAGATTTTGGACTAAATATTTTCTGAGGTACATTCCAACTCTATGATTAGAAATTGCTCTCGATTTTGGGGACAAGAGGGTTCATTTGGAGTTTGAGAGCAAACATGGCTGGGCAAGGAAGCCCTAAATATCATCTAAGTCTCAGAAGATAAATAGATGAAGATGCTTCCTGAAGCATCCTCTTTTTCAGAGGGCACTTTCTAACTTCTAGTATAGTTACTTCTAGTACCGTATTTTCCGGCGTATAAGACGACTTTTGAAACCAAAAAAAGACAACCTAAAATCCGGGGTCGTCTTATACGCCGGGTCGTCTTATACACCGGAAAATATTACGGGCGTCGCCGGGAGACGCTCCTCCCCTTCCCGAAGAGAAGACGGCGGCCGCTCTGCCGGCCCATCATGCTCCGCGGGAGGCCTGGTCGTCTTCCGTGTGTGTGGGAGAGAGACCGAGAGAGTCGCCCTGGGGCCGGAGGAGGAAGGCTGATGCGAGCGCGAAGAAGGAGAAGCATTTACAAATCCTTGCAGCTTAATTTTGAATACCCGTATTTTCTGGTGTATAAGATGACTTTGAAAAAAGTCAACCAAAAATCAGGGGTCGTCTTATACGCCCGGTCGTCTTATACGCCGGAAAATACGGTAACTCTTGACATTTTTCTATTCAGTATAGTAACTATATTTCCAAGCAAAGTACTAGGCTGCAGTTACCCGCTATTTTTATTTTCACAAAGGCTAGTGACGCTTGCATGGGGCTCAGTCATATTTCTGTAGTAACATTTTTAGAACTCGTCTGCCATTGCTTTTTTCCTAGGCTGACAGAAAGTGACTATCTCAAAGTCATCCAGTTGGTTTCATGCCTAAGACAGGATTAGAACTCGGGGCTCTCTAGCTTCTAGTCTGATGCTTTAACTCCTACATCAAACTGAGTCTCACTACTAGGATAGCATGATATTTTGCTCTTGTAAAACAAAAACAGTCAAATAATAAACTGTATTACATCATGCCTAGTACAATTTTCTTTTCTAACCAAGCTCAATTCCTCCTAAAACTAGTCTACTTCACTTCTGGCTGATAGTTTCCCCAGATAATTATCTACAACTTTATCGTTTTCATAGATCCTTTTATTTTATCACCCTTTACCAATGTTGAAATGCTATTATTCAGAAGAGATCTGGATTAAACCTATAAATAGAACAAAACAGGTTTATCCCAAATTGTTTCTAAATATTACTCAGTTTTGATATCTATGGGCAAATCTGGATATGTTTCATTCACCAGTGAACTAATCAGTCCATCAGTAGACATATCGGCTGTATTTCCCGACTTTAGAAATTTTAAGATCGGTGGACTTCAACTTCCAGAATTCCACACTGAGTCATGCTGAAATTCTGGGAATTGAAGTCTACATATCTTAAAATTGCCAAGGTTGAGAAACACTGCATTTGGGAAAAGGCAGAAATGTATAGCAAGATTTCCAGTCCTACAAATGTATTTACCTCAGGTTCTGAGTGACAGGTAGATAATGGAGATAATGGGAGATTGACAAATTAAGGCAGGAATACATGTATTTATGGCTAGTTCAATTATGAGTTGTGTCTATCAGTTGATTAATAAAGATGGTATTCTGTAACTTTCAGTTCCTTTGTCTTTGTGGTTGTTCCAGGCATTCTATGTACCTGATAACTTATTTTTGTGGTGATGAGTGAAGGCTGTCTTTGTCTACAGGTAATGCACTGAAGCAATTTAACAACCATCCATTCTGAGTTTCATAATTTTTGTTCAGTCTCTGCCAAATATTTCTGAGGTGACAGCTGGAGTGTATGCATGTAGGTTGGGATAAAGTGCTTCTCCTACTAATAACAGAAGTAAATTATCAAGCATAGCCCATTAAATACTTTTCACAGTGTCAATCACTAAGCTTACATAGAAAATTCAATAAAAATGAAATATTCCTTAATTTCAAACATAAAGTCTACTCAGAAAGCCTCTGAAGCAAGGACTTTAGTTCTGGCTTTGTTGATACAGGATGATTTTAACCGCCTTTGGTGATGAAGCCTTCCAAAGCACTTAAATCACAAAAGAGGGAATAATGAAATGATAAAAACAGAAAACCAATGTTATTTTTGAAATCATAAATGTAACAGAGACACATTTCATTCTCATTCCATAACATCTTGTTATTACAGTTCTCATAAACTTTTTGAACTCTTATCCTGTTCATAATAGAGAATACCTTAATTTTATCCCCAAAAGGGTTTGAAATGTTGTATCCTCCCCAGAATTTCATATAGTGGCAGCAATGCCTTCTTATGGATGGTTTGCCCTTAAACCTTCTGAAAAAGTCTGCAAGCTGCTAGGCAATGTAAACAGAGCTATTATTTCTTTTGGAAAATTATTTGAGAGAAATGCTTTGAACACAAGGGTAGCACTTATCTGCTATTCATTACAGCAGCCATATCAACTGGCTGGCTTCACGAATAGCAGAGAGGTTCTGTGTTGGTGCTCATGAATTATTTTTCAATTACTTTCAAAATGTGTACAGCCTTAATGAGTAAAACAGTTCCTTATAACTTAAACATTGTTTTTATGCTCTGAGTTTCTCAGCTTCTTCTATGTTTATTTTTAACAGCAATCTGTGCTAGAAAAATAAACAGCTATTCCTTATTTTGCAGCTGTCTTCTATCACCTAGTTCAGCATATAGTAGAAGGAGTAATGTAGCAACATGTTTACTACAACTACTATCACTTCCTGCCAACCTATTGAATGCTGGTTACAGATAATACAGTACAGTACAGACAATAAGGGCTTGTAGCCCCATCTGTTAGGAATGTACCAAGTTGGAAGACTGTGCAGTATAGGAAAAACTAGAGAAATCTGGATTTTAATTTATAACCTCTCTCACTCAGGAGCAAGCCCCACTGAGCTCAGATCACCCTGAGGAATTTTGCTGCCAGAAGTCCACAAAGTTTTCCTCAATCCACACAGAAACACTGACCGAATTGCTTGTCCTGTCCCTTCAGACTCTGATATTCACTATTATACTTTGAGTAGCAGGGTAGTTAAGGGATAGGTTATCTAGCATTCATCATTGTGTCCTGCATGAGTAGGGAATAGCTGCAGGGCTCATGAAGAGAAGTTCAAGACCATCACTGGTGCACTTCAGCATTTGTCCATTTGCACTCAAATTAGGGCTGGTCTGACGGGATTTCACACAGAAACTCATAGAGATACACACAGATACATAGATAAAAGGCATTACTTAGATTATTTTTGAAATGAAACTTCCACGGTCAAGAATGGAATGGTCAGCATTAAGGGGAGAATAGCTCTGTGGTTTCACTGCAGATATAATCTTAGAGAAAGAGAAATGAAGTATGTAGATCAAAGTTGAGCATTTTTGCCCAGTCAAGGACTGCTTTGCTTCATGGAACTATCTCCTGAATCAAACAGTGAGTAAGTCTCAAACCCAAAAAGATTTGGGTGTCCTTTCCTTGGTGCTTTTTTACTTGTCCCAGGCAATGGGTGCAGAAAAAACCCAGATAATAAAAATCTGGCATGGATTTTTGGGAAGGATTTTGGAATTAGGAAAGCTATATAAAATTAGCTGAGGATCAATATTGACCTTGCAATGTATGTTAAGGCACTTTATAGGTAATCTTCAACTTACAACCACAATTGAGCCCAGAATTGATGTTGATAAGTGAGACATTTGTTAAATGAGTTTTGCTGCACTTTACAACTTTTCTTGCCACAGTTGTTAAGCAAATCACTTCAGTTGTCAAGTTAGTAACCTGGTTGTTAAGTCAATCAGCCTTTTCCATTGACTTTGCTTGTCACAAAAGGGGATAACATGCCCCTGGGACACGGCAACCATCATAAACATGAGCCAGTTGCAAAGTGTTTGAATTTTGATCATGTGACCATGGGAATGCTGCAATGATTTAAAAAATGTAGTCATGTCACTTTTTTCGGTGCCATTCAAACACATGGTCAAAATTGGGAGCGTCCTATCAAATTCTATACCTGTCAACAGTGGTGTCCCCCAAGGCAGTGTCCTAGGACCAACTCTCTTCATACTCTACATAAATGATCTCTGTGATCATATTAAGAGCAACTGTGTTCTCTTCGCTGATGATGTAAAGCTATTCAACACCACCAACAATACTGTTACCCTTCAAAAAGACCTTGACTATGTATCAGAATGGTCAAACAAATGGCAACTTCAAATCTCAACAAATAAATGCTCTGTCTTACATATTGGCAAAAAAAACCAAAAACCAGAAAATAAAATACAGGCTGAATAGTCAAGACCTTGTTGATGATCCAAACTCTGTCAAGGACCTTGGAGTACTCATCTCTAATGATCGAAGTGCTAGAGCCCACTGTAACTACATAGCCAAAAAGGCATTAAGAGTTGTTAACCTAATCTACGTAGCTTTTTCTCTGGTAATATTACACTACTAACTAGAGCATACAAAACATTTGCTAGACCAATACTCAAATACAGCTCATCAGTCTGGAATCCACATTATGTATCTGATATTAGCACAGTTGAGAAAATCCAGAAATATTTCACAAGAAGAGTTCTCCATTCCTCTACTCGTTGCAGAATATCTTATGCCACCAGACTTGAAATTCTAGACCTAGAAAACCTAGAACTACGTGGTCTTCGGTCCGATCTAAATACAGTATATAAAATCATACATTGCAATGTCCTACCTGTCAATGAATACTTCAGCTTCAACCATAACAATACAAGAACAAACAATAGATACAAACACAAGGTTAATTGCACCAAATTTGATTGCAGGAAATACGACTTCAGCAACAGAATGATCAATGTCTGGAATACTCTACCTGACTCTGTGGTTTCTTTCCCAAACCCCAAAAACTTTAACCTTAGACTGTCTACTATTGACCTCACCCCTTTCCTAAGAGGTCTGTAGGGGGCATGCATAAGCGCACCAACGTGCCTACCATCCTTGTCCTATTGTTTCTTTTATTTTTCTTATATGTATCCATGTATTCATAACTATGCTTTTATTTATACCTATTATCTTGTAAGCAATTGACAAACTAAATAAAATTAAATAAAAAAAAATTCTAACTTTGAACTATCACTAAATAAATTCTTGTAAGTCGAAAACTATCTGTAGAGAGGAGGATATTTCTGTGAATCAACTTTTATGCGAAAAGTCTTTGATTGGTAAAAAGGTGGTTATCTATTCCTTTTCATCCCATATCGTAGAAGCAGTGGGTAGAGCTGCTAATACAAGGCTGTGTGTTCAGGCAAGAGTGAAGAAACCTCCCTCAACCCACCAAGGGTGAATTCAGTGACCAATCAGGGTTACAGATGCGGCCACATGACATGAACTACATTTCCCAGGATACCTTAATTACATTTACCATGATGCATTCCCTTAAAGGGACAGCTCTCAATTCCTAACCAACTATCCCAAATCCCATTAACTCTAAACTGTCTGGACAGCACACTCATCATGAGAATGAAGCCATCCCCTCCCATTTAAAACCTTAGCCAAACAAAAATGTTGCCCTTATGAATATAGACCAGGGATTCAAACTCAAGGCCCACAGGCCGCATCTGGCCCACAGGGTGCTTAGATCTGATCCACGGGTTCACTGTGGGAACAGTGAGGGACTGGCCTGCGGTGCCTCCACCAGTGAAAATGGAGCTTGGGATGGCCTTGTGCAGCCCTCCTGAGTTGTTTTCACTGACAGAGCGTTGCAGGAGGCCGTCGCAGCCAGAAATGGAACTCGGGAGCCCATTTTTGCTGGCAGAGCACCCGAGCCACTACAGGCACCCCCGACACGAGTGATGTCGAGCTGTCTACACCTACTCTGGCCATGCCAACCCCGCCCCCCAAGGTCAAACACAACTGTGATGTGGCCCTCAGTGAAATCAAGTTTGACACCCCTGAGATAGACTGAAAAGGAAGACACAAGATAGCAACATCTGAAAGTAAATCTGGCATTTTGTTCATTTTTTCTGTGACTGGACGGTGGAAAATATGATTTGTTCACTTCTGAAATCATTCAACAAGTTATTTGCATCCAAGAGTGGATTAAATGCAGCAAGCAAAATAAAATTAACGCTTTCAGATTACTTACTGTGACAAATTCTAACCTTAGAGACCCAAACATTATAAAAATCCATATATAAATGATATTGCAGAATGTGAATGCTGGTAAATAATGGCATAATACAATCATCATGTTGTTTAATTCATTGGGAAAATAAAGCAAGTAAATAAAATTATGAATATTTTTCTTGAACTTTCACAGGCATTTTTGTTTTTTGTCATTTTGTTTGTGACTGACCTCTGGTGGCATAAGTAACAACTGCAGAGTCAAATATAACTAAAATAAAACTTTGAGGGAAACTGCATGGGATCATTTTCCAATATTTTAAAAAAAACATTTTTAAATAATACATTTAGAATCTCGTTCTTCATTTAATACTGGTAAAATTGCTTCCCCCCCCCATTCCTTCCCCTTTGTTGTTAGTATTTCTGGTTAGAAAAAAGAAAAAGACAAGGAAATGTAAAATGTTAATTTTTAAGGTAAAACAGGTACAATGGACAAACAGCATTTTGAGGGCAAGATTACAATGACAGCCTTCTCATTGCAGAAATTTGGTTGAAATTTCAAATCTGGAGAATAGAAGGGAACCCATCCTCTGATTCAGTGTGAGATACAGCGTTTTATTTGAAAAGGGTTCAAATGATGGGATGCATAATTCCAGCAGTTTATTAATCATCCTACATACAAGTAAATAGGCAGTATTTATGATAATTGTGATGCCTTGATTTCACAGAAGTTCCCATTTAAGCATGTACAGTATTTACATAGCTGATTATCCTGTGATAAGCCTCCTTAAATTACTTCATCTCTGATTTGTTTACATAACCTTCAGGTTAAAGAAAAACCCAACAACTGGAAATAAATGGAAAGACAGTTCTAGACAATTATATTCTCTTGATTGTCATTTGTTTTGTAGATTTTCAAAAGCATGCCTGTATGAAAAAAGATTCTAAGACCTGTGTTCCAAATATATGCAGAAGGCCCCAATATTTGAAAAGGCTCCTGTCAGGTGTGGTTAAGTTGTATACCCATACTAAACTTATAGTTTGCTTGTATTTCTTAAAACAGCAGCCTGGATCACACACAAATCATACATCAGAGAATACAAACCAAAACAACCGGACTGTTTGACATGAGCCACTCTTCAGTTTGGGCTGAAATTGTCACCTATGACCTTCTGGGTGAGAAGTTCAAAATCTCCCAGGCCTATTCATTGTTGTTTGGGGACCCCAATTTAAGCTGCTATATGGATGATCGGACAGTAATGAATGGAGTTAGGAAGGACCTCAAATCAGTGGAGTACTTAGCATGTGTGAAATCAGATATGGATCATTTTTTAACACCCCAATTCCTTTGGTCTGCAAACCAGTTTGGTGTAATAGTTAAGACATCAGACTAGAAACCAAGAGACTGAGTTATTTTTTAAAGAAAATAACTTTACAATATTTAAAAAAAAAATTCAAAGGATAAAAACTAACAAAAAGTAATATTTAAAATGGGGGGACTGAAGAAAGAGAGAACAAAGATGCACTCACCATTAACCATTAACCTCCACTAATGGTGTGAAGGTGAAACCTGTTTCAATTTGACCAGAAAGAAGTGTAATAGTGCTGACAAATAGTAATAGCACTTTGACTTATATATCACTTCACAGTGCTTTACAGCCTTCTCTAAGCAGTTTAGCCCAGTCTTTTAGGTTGTATCTGAGGAACTCCAGAACTGATGTGCCATGGATGAAGGAGTTTCATGATGACATTTGTACGAATCAAAAACCAATAGCTGCAGAAGACTAATTCAAAGTAAAGTAAAGATATTGTTTTCAATTATAACTATCTTTCAGACAAAATGTAGATTTGCAAGCATGGAAAACAAGGGGAGACAAGTGACATTCTGTGAACAGTAACATCACAATGTAATCACAATGACTGACGCGCTTGGATGTTTTTTAAGCAAAACTGGCCCATAGCTAACCACTGGTTTCCTTAACAACTGTAGCATTTCCTTAATTACCATGGCGGTTGGTTTACAGCTGCGGTATTCACTAAATAATCTCTGCAAAACAGATTGTAAAATCAAGTCTGCCCCATGGGTGACCTGATTTACAACTGTCACAACAGTTGTAATTCTCCAATGTAGTTGTAACTCAAGGATTGCATATATCAAAACTCTCAATCAAATATTTTCTCGGTCAAAGGAAAAGGGCAAAATGGGAAAGATGAAAGAAAAAGAGGACAATTATTCTCACAAATTTAACACATTAAAAAGTTGGTTCACACATCAGCTAAACTAAATATAATGTGAGAGTGAAGGTTCATTCTCTGAGTTTGTGGGTTGGTTTCTAAATGTTTCATTACCAAGCTAGATAGCTTCTTCAGTGGAGTTTAGGGGATGTCAGTTTAATAAATGAAGTACACTGACCATGACATTCCCTAAACTCTGCTGAAAATGTTACCTGGCCTGGTAATAAAATGTTCGGAAACCAATCCACAAGTTCGGAGAATGAACCTTCACTCTCATCCCACATAGCTACAGATATTCACCACTATTGTAAATAGATATATATAAAATGTAGTTTCAGTGATCTGGTTCAACATAGCCCCTTTAGTTCATTCTACCAACCATAATTAAGAAAACAATGGTTTAATATAGTGGGCTAACTCTTCTAATATTCCCACTTCTCTTTGTTTAAATTAGTGTCCAAATTCTAAATATTTCCCAAGCATATTTTCTTATACAATATTGCTATTAATCTTTATCTTAATTAATCTTATTAATCTTAATCAGTATCAATTCCAACACTGTAGATGGTCCAGTTTTTAAAAGTGATTTATTTTCCCACTGAAAAGAATGTGATTTCTACTCTCACAGTCATCACTCTGGTTTCTCTCAGATCATAGCAAAATGATGGTCGACCATTCTAAAGCATTGTTGTTTAATTCGTTTAATCTTTGAATTGGTCCATAAGAAGTTAATTTTGTGTCATCTGACATTCTTTATGATGCCTTTTGTCCTGAGAGTAATTTCATGTGTCTGTTTTCAGCTCTTCCCACATTACTTAAGCAAAGCTCTTCAGGATTTCAAAGCACAAGTCTGGAACGGTTTATGAAATTCTGCTGTACAAAACCTCTCCTTGAAAGTTTATGTTGGATTTCAGTCTACAATTCAGTCTGCAGTGAAGATGAAATCTTTCTATCATGT
Source organism: Bungarus multicinctus (assembly GCA_023653725.1). Lineage (NCBI taxonomy): Eukaryota > Metazoa > Chordata > Lepidosauria > Squamata > Elapidae > Bungarus > Bungarus multicinctus. The sequence goes on from CM042850.1 coordinate 22,669,493, forward strand.
TTGCTTCTTTGAAATATAAAGAGATGGTTGTCCCAATGGTGCTTTTTCAAAAGGCAGTTGGACTTTGCTTTTCCTTGAAGATGTCACACTTCTCATCCAAGAACCTTCTTCAGTTCTGACTTCAGAACTGGATGTCTGAAACCCTCCACAGACATAAAGAGATGATTCTGCAGTAAATTAACCTCCTTAGTCACTTGTTTAAAACGTATCTTTGCTTTTATAGCTTTTATAGCTACATTTTATAACTTTTATCACTCAGTAATGATTTATAGCCTTGATTCATTTATTCTCACCTTTCAAACAGGTCCTGCTTTGTGAGATACCTCCATCTTTCTCCCTTCTGTTCCTGGCTCAGAGTAACTTAATGACATCACAATGTGCTGTCTTTGACTTCATAGTCCTTTTTAAAGCTTTAACTCCCGTTAATATTCATCAGCATGGTGATCTCCAGATTTGTCAGAACAAGTAACCACAAACCACTGCAATCCCAGCAAGCATTCTGTACTTTCTGGGAATTATAATTCCCACATCTGGATGACACCAGATTATAAAAGACTTAATTAGCCTACTAATCTTTCCTATATCCATCATGTATTACTTTTTGGATAAGCAATATTACCCAAAAAAGATAGAAAAGTAAATATGAAATAATATCAAGTCATGGGATACAAAGATAAAAGTGTATCAGTACTTAACACTTAAAAGGTAGTACTTCTACCTTTCTTGTACTTATGAAGTTACAACGCAGTCTTCTGTGATTGAAAACAGAGCCCAAACCAGCAATAAAATGCTATAGCTTTGTATAACCTTGCCTATATATAATTCCAGGTGCTTCACTCCAATGCTCCATTGATACACAGTTATGTTCCATTCCTCTCCTTAATAGTCAACATTCTGTGGACATTGCAACTGCTTATCTTCAATAGGTAGTTTTGGGAATTCCACTTCTTGCAATTCTTTTCCTCTAATTTTGCACTTCTGTAATCTTTACAGTTTTCCAAAGTGCTGATGGTCCTTTTTCATGAATGATTCCAGTTTAATTTCCTAAGCAATAGCTCTTGGAACATTAGTTTTCTTACCAGACATATATAATTTGTGTTATCCTAGTTGTTTCAGTCTTTTGTTTCTTTTTCCTTTATGTACTGCCTATATTTAGGCAGACATGTTTTAATGACACCAAGGCTCCTACAATGAAGCTGCAATGCAAAATAAAATTCTTAATTATACATCTTTGATTCTTTCAGCAAAACTGGAAGAGCACATGCTATGTAGGCCAGAGTCCTCCCTCTTGCTTCATATAAGAATCCAAATTAAAGTATCTCTTTAATGCCCAGCATTTGCATGAACATATTCAGCATAGGAAAGTCCACCAGTTTGCTCATTCAGAGCCATTGACATACTGCTTCTGTTAAAGATAAAGGTTCCCCTCGCACATACATGCTAGTCGTTTCCGGCTCTAAGGGGCGGTGCTCATTTCTGTTACAAAGCCGAAGGGCCAGCGTTGTCTGAAGACGTCTCCATGGTCATGTGACTGGCATGACTAAACATCGAAAGTGCACAGAATGCTGTTACTTTCTCACCAAGGTGGTCCCTATATTTCTACTTGCATTTTTAGATGCTTTCGAACTGCTAGGTTGGCAGAAGCTGGGACAAGTAACGGGAGCTCATTCCGTTATGCGGCACTGGGGATTCGAACTGCCGACCTTTCTGATCGACAAGTTCAGCGTCTTAGGCACTGAGCCACCGCGTCCCTGCACTGCTACTATTAGGAATATATAAATAAAGCAATAGTGCTCCCCCCCCCCCCAACATACAATCCTAATATTTCCTGTGGTGTCAATGTATTATACATATATTTTATATTGGGATGACAAAAGACACCTTATGGTGTTCTAATGACACTTGTTCGTATAATCACCTTATTGAAAGAAAAAAACAGAACGTGGAAATTACACATTTTTGTATGCATGGCATTAAATTCATTCTGGTTTAACAGATACTCTAAAAAAGATTAATCTGTCACAGCGTTAGTGAAAAGAAGATAAATTTATCTACCACAAGATGGAGCTTTTATCATGATTCTGCTGAAGTGTGGGCACCCCAAAGTGTAATCAAGGGATTCCAGCATTGTTTTCAAATTCTAGAACCAAAACAGTTGTAGTCTCAGCAAGGGCTTCTTGCACCTTTATTGTTGCATGACTTTTTATGCATCGCAACCAACAGCAATCTTCCTTAAACTGATTATCTCCAGACATATCTCTACACAGCTGGAGAGTCCCACTATAAAGAAGGTTTTGCGTACTGATATATAAGCTTTAACCCTCAGAATCCTCAGAAAAGGCCATGCTATTTAATGAATAATAAAATAAACTTTTTATTATATACTAAAAAAAAATCATGTGAGAGACTCAATTGACCAAGACATGAAGGGCAGTAGAGGCAAATATCAACAGTCCCATGGATATTATGACAGGCAGATAGACAGGAAGTGGAATCCTGACAAGATTTCTTCTCAATGTTTTATTGGATTGAAAAGAATTAAACATTGGAAGCATTAATCATATTTATATTTAGTATTAATGGATGGGAATTACACAGTTGGAAAGCAAGAACAACTTGTTGGAAGAGTGATAAAGTCTATCTCCAAATGTACTAGATTACATGTGTCAAACTTGCCGGGTCAAGTTGCTGTTGGGTGACATTTCATGACATTTTTCCCATTTGTGTAGGTGGGGAGGGCATGGCCTGCAAATGACACATCTTGCCCCCCGGAGGCCACCAGTTTGACATCTCTATAGGTAGTCACAAATCTGAAGTAAGCCCTTCAAGATAGATCAAACTAGTGTAGAAAGTCAGCACTTACCTTCCTAGAAGAATGAAATATATTGGGAAATATTTTAAAAAGGCAGAATATTGTATTTCCCCAAATGGAGAAATGGAAAAGCATGGTTTTTAGAGGTAGAAAGCACACCCCCATTTTCCTTAATAGCCCACACAGATGTCAGCACTTAAGAGATAAAGAGCTTATTGAAAGAGGAAGACTGGTATCTAGATAGCTCTATTCATAGGCAAAGCAAATACTGCAGGCAGAAATCCATTCAAGACATTTTGAAACTCCCTGAAGCAAAGTCTAAACAAAGGCAGATTTGGTTGGATTAGAAGCAGCTTCCTCACTCAAGATCCAAAACAGAATGAAAGCCATTAAGCCAAAATAGGAATTGCCCAACATCCTTTCAGAATACAAGTCCCTTCATTGCACCATCCCAGAGCAGTCCAAACTTCACCTGGGAGCTCAGATAAACAATAAGCCAGAGGCTGACCAGAGTAGCTCAGACAAACACCTAGGATTTGCATTTCCTCTTTTGCCTATAGAGCCAGCTATGACCCCTACATGACCCCTACATGACGCCATAGGAATCTAACAACAGCCAATAGAATACATGTTCTTGCACAAAAACAGGAAGCTCAAATACAAAGCCCAAAAGAAGGTATTAAAAAAACCCACTCTCAACTCCATTTTGTCAGCTGCACCAGAATCATAAACACTGGTAGTTTTATTCATCATTAAACCAACTTTCCAATCAGCCTCCATCTTTCCAGTGTCTTTCTTCCAGCTTGGAACTGAACCAGATGGATATTTCTTCCCACACTAGGAATCCAATATCATGTAGATCAATACTACCTTTATTGTAAAACTACAGTAAAAGAATCTTGCAAATCTGAGTTTCTTCTTCCTTCCTTTTAGCTTCATGAAAACTTGGGAGGGGCTTATCTGAGACTTTTACTCAGATTATATTTCTGCCCTGGTCTCAGTCTTCTTTTATCTGACAGTCATCTTGGTAGCTGCTCTTTTTCCTACTCCTGAAGACCATTCCCTCTTGCTTACAAATTAATTTTGGACTTTCTTTTTACTTTTGGTAAAAAATTGTCACATCCATATTTAATGACATGCATAGCATGAATGCTACAGGCAAGAACTATAACTGCTGGCCATTGATATACACACTACACTCTGTATAAACAGGAAGAGACAATCTTTGCTCTCAGCAGAACAGACTACACACAGCATTAAGAATGAAAAGTGACAGATAACACAAATCTAAGGGGAGGGAAAGCATTACTATGCATTATTGCACATTTTGGTGGCTTTTATTTCTAGAGAGCCAAAATCAATCACAATAGATTTTCCTACTTGAGCCATCTAAAAGTGAATTCATAGCTTGTATTGTGATTAATATGTCTACATTTGGGGATGATAGATCTGTGTGTAGAATGAAAGAGCAATGAAATTTGAGACAAATCTCCAAAACAACAAAAGTTACCAATTTGCATTTGTGATTGTGAAGGAACAAAATCAAACTGTTGTTTTAAGCGCTACAGCTTTCCAAACAATATATTTGATTGCAGTAAAATCTGAATTTTATCTCTACAATACAAAATGCCTCCTAATCCTAGAACATGGGCTTTATTTTAGAGAACTTCGAAGGTATTTTCAAGAAAGTTGCCTTTAAAGATGAAATAAATCTAGAAACTGCTCCCCTTGAAGACCTAAGAATGCTTGACAAGGAGAAAACTTCCTATAGTTTTGGGCGAGTTTGCTCACCACCAACTGGAAATCTTCAAACAAGGGGCAACATCATAGATAAAAAAGATAATGCTGCCCACATAAGTAGATAAACATAGTAAAGAAACACCAGGCAAGTTAAGGATCTGCACAAACTCAGGCTATTGAATTGCACTCTCAAACATGTCACTATCCAATGCTACAATTGATGAGATTTTGCCTGATCTTTCCAAAGCTTGAATGTGATGTCAGCAATACTCGCTAGCATATAAAACTGATCAAATTGGTGAGACTTTTCATGCATTTTCCAAGGCACATGTTACTGATTTACCCAAAACTTGAACTATTTCAGAAGACACTAAACCAGGTAGTTTAAGGTTTGCATATATGAAGATTATTATAAATAACAACAATTTTGGGAAAAGGACAAATGATTCAAATGCGACAAAGTACCACAACTACCATCCATAATCAATTCTTCAGCACTACAAAGGGAACCTCAGAGAAAACAAAAACCCAACAGGAATAAGTAACATATGTGCAGGTACAGGTAGTCCTCATTTAGCAACCACAATTGGGACCAGAAACTTGGTCATTAAGCAAAATAGTTACTAAGTAAAATCACAACTATGCTTGTAATCTTACCTCAGATTTCATTTGCTTTACAGACCTGCGAAGGTTTTAAATGCAAGGATTGGTCATAAAATTATTTTTTCATCACTATCATAAAAGTGAACAGTCATTAAATGAGGAAGTCATTAAATGAGGCGTACCTGTCAGCTGAAAGATTTTATCCAGTTTCCAAAAAGATTAAGAACTTCAGACAGTTCAGAATATGGTACCGCCAAAAGATGAGACTGGAATAAAGCTACAGCATGTATGCAAAAACCACAAGTCATAGCAACTTGTAGTGGTCAGACCTTTACTATGATTATTTTAAGGTAGTGGAAATTCTGGCTTTCAATTATTTTGACTTGTTAGTACATGAGAAAAGAAATCTAGAAATGAAAAAAACTGAATTGAAAATTAAGAATTGACTAAATCAGTAATAACATATAAAAGGAATTATTTATATCTTCATTCTGTTTTGTACAAGAAAACGGTTTTTCTTATTTGTATTATGACTTCATAAGTAAATAATCCATTTAGTGGTAATCTGTAAAAACCTCTCTTACATATTTGGAAAGTGCTTCCCAAATAGGCAAAATGTATTTCTGAAATACATTTTGAAATTCTGAAACAGCCTTTCATAATTAAGATTCTTCTTGTCTCCCAGATGTAGATTGTTTGAGAATTGATTTATTGATTTGAAATTGCATAAAAAATCGGAAAGAAGGCAGAATTAGACTGCAAACTGCTTCTGAAGCAAATCCAGAATGCTGACTTTCAACACACTTATTTTTTGCTGTGATAGATGATGCTAGTTTATGATTATAACTAGCTCTATACCCATGCTTAGCTATGAAACTATGTGATCGGACTTTGTTTTCTGGGGAGGAAAATAAGGGGGGGGGGATTCTGCCTCTGCATACCAGCATCCATCGGTATTCATCGGCTAGCATCAGTGTGTGAGAGAGTTAAGGGCTGTTTGGAAATGGAAACATGGAAACTGAAACAGTATTTGATGTGTGAGCAAGAAGGAAACAGCAAGGAGCCTGGGCGTGGCTTAGCTCAACTGTTATGTACTAAAGCTGCTTGGTGCTGTGAAACTAAAACTGAAACTGAAACTCCTCTCCTCTTGTGTTTTGCATTTGGAACAGATTTCTTTTCAGATAGGGAGGGAGAGTAGAACTCCTTAGCATCAGCACATGTTAATAATAATATACAAAGTACCTTTCTTAGTGAGGACCTAGAAGCCAAGAGGAACTTGTGTGCCAGATTTCAAGTTTGTAGGCTTTACGGTTCTGGAGATTTCATGATGATGCGTGAGTGGTATTTCGCTTTTATATATCTAGATTAATGTTAGCCATCAACATTAGCTGATTATTATTAACATTTAGATTTGATGAGGTTGAAAATGTTAAAGCTTTCCTCCTTTTATGTCTGTTTATGTTCACTTTCAGTCTACCTACAGTTTTTTTACTTATCTTCCATGAAATCGAAGGGCAGGCTACTGAGGTGGAAGGTAACTTTCTGTTCTGCCCTGTTGAATATATCATGAAACATAAAGGCCTGTATTCATGTTGTCCTGGGACCTTGGTGGGAAAAGCAAAGAATGGCACTTTCTCTCATTTCAAGCAAACCGTTTCTACTCTTCAGATCACACAAATACTTAACCCGCTTGCTCACTGATCCAAGCTGAAGCTTCAGAATATTCTGAAGGCCACTGATTTCCCAGTGTGTGTGTGTGTGTGTGTGGTCTTCAAAATTGACACATTTCCCAGTAGCTTTCAGTATATGTGCCTTTGTCTATGTGCACATCTGGGAGAGAAAATTAATCAAATCATCTTGTTTTTCCAACTGAGAGAAAATAATCAGGTTGGGGAAAGGGTTGCAAGGGGGAAGAAGCCAAGAACTAGATCAGGGGTGTCAAACTCGATTTCACTGAGGGCTGCATCAGGGTTGTGTTTGACCTCAGGGAGCCAGGTGGGCATGGATGGGGCTGGGGGGATCCATTTTTGCTAGTAGTTTGTTTTTCTGACACTGCCAGTGAAAATGGAGTCATGCCCCCCCCCCCCCCCCCCCCCCGGTGTGGCCAGTCCTTTGTTGTTTCCAGGGCTGCCGGATCTAAGCATCCTGTGAGTCAGATCTGGCCCCAAGGCCTTGAATGTGATACCCTGAACTAGAAAAACAATTTAAAGTGGTACATTTATTAAAATACCTTCTTTAAGATTTTTTTCTTCTCTAGGCTGACAGACCTGAGACACATTGTATATTTAGGAGCTGATTTTCTTCATTCCTGTGTTCACATTGAGCCCCACCAAAAGTCTACCAAAAAAGGCCTCATTTTATCATGGTCCTAGATGAGGTACAAATAATTAGTCTCCATCTTCTAGACAGAAAGACATTATCTTGCCCTCTGTAATGTTGTACATTATATCTGTTTAATTTTATTCAACATTATTTCTAATCAGTCAAGCTATACATAGGAATAGCTACTTAACATTTATTGGCAAATATTGTGGTGTGCCACCCAGAATCATCTTTTGTAAGATGGGCAGCTACATAAATTGGATAAATGTAAATAAACAAAATGCTTATAAAACTGCAGTGATTCTGGGCAGCAAACAAAGGATTAAAATCAACTCAATAATGTAATACCCAAATATTAACCTGAAGTTATTTTTAAATTTATTTTTATTTAAATCAATGTACAGGATGACCCACGTAGCAGTATTGACACTGGGTGGCTAAAAGAGATGTTAAAAGGCAAAAATAAACAATAATAAGTGTACATACTGGCATCCAAGGAGAGTGTAGATCATTAGAAAATGACATGGACTAAATTAACATCCAAATCCCCATTCCTAGGAAAACAACCTTGTTTTAAAGTTTTCTAAAATGCCACAGGATTGGGACCAACCAAAGCTTGGCAAATATAGTACTTCAGAGGAAAACATTGCAACTGAAAAGGCATACTTCCTGTTTTTCAATAGAGTACATTTCTAGAAGAATCAGATTTGGAGCATGCTCCCTACTATCAGATCTAATGAGGTAGGAATAATAATATGATAATTGCTAATTAATAGAATTGCCAATTAAAATTGCATATACATAGAACTTTGGACAGGGTTAACCTAAAGAAACAGAACAGAAATTTATTAGTTGCATTGACCTAAACAGAGAAGCAATTATTAGAAGCAATGTGACATGGAGTAATAACTGATTTCTGACATATAGTATTAATAAATTGTCACTCATATTGGAGTCAACCTACCAGCAAAATTAGCGAAGTATTCCGAGTTTAAAAGTTCTCGTTAGGTCCAAATGAAGATTCTGGTTTGCTCTTTTTTGAAGAAGTTGGTAAAGGTATTCCTGCCACTTGCCAATTTGGCGACAGGACAAAGAATTAAGAATGCAACAGAATGAGCAATGGTCCGTTTATCTTTGTAGAAATTAGATTAGGAACAAGAGGTTGCATGCCCTGTTCACTCAAGTGGATAGAACAAGTCAAGGAATGGATTCCTGATTTTAAGAACTCTGATATCTATAGAACAGAGCAACATGAAAGAGCTGAAAGAATGCAACAGGATGATAAAGACTCCTGAATTAAGCATAACCAAGTCAACATTAATTTATTTGCATAATCGTAATTTATAATCTAATTCTTACCGCTTGTAAAAAAAACAAGTTGTAAAGTCAAAGACTACCTATAATGCCTGAAAAGGGGTGTTTTTCAAAAGAGCAATAAATGAGATTTTTCAGAAAATGTACCTCTCAATTTACCTCTCAATTATAATTTCTCTCTGAGGTTCAACATGACTTAAATCTATCCTGTCTGAGCATCAAAAACCATAAATCCTTTTTTCTATTTTAATGCAAAAAGTCTATAAGGAGTTTCCAGTCAGTAATAAATATAGACATTGTCAGGGGTGGGATTCAAATTTTTTAACAACCGGTTCTGTGGGCATGGCTTAGGTGGAGGGCATAGCTTGGTGGTCATGTGACTGGGTGGACATGGCTTGGTGGTCATGTTATTGGCTGGGTGTGGCCAACTCAATATCACTCACATCGAGGCATGCATCTCCTCGCCTGGCCTCTCATGACTGTGGGGATGCTGCAATACTCATAAGTGTGAAAAATGATCATAAGTCACTTTTTTAGTGCCACTGTAACTTTGAATGGTCACTCCACACAAGCAAAGTACCAGCAAAGGAGGGGGAAAAAATTCCAGAGACATTCCTGAGACAGGAAATCTAGTTCTGCCAAGAATGTAATAAGGGTAACAACCGGTTCTCCGAACTGCTTAGAATGTTAACAACCAGTTCTAGCGAAAAGGTGCAAACTGGTAGAATCCCACCCCTGGACATTGTCTTTTCTTAAAGTACTCTATTTGCCCATCTCAGCAAGTTCCATCATCTTCACCCAACCACACCTGCATTTGGGGTAATACTGAATCCATCTTCATGCATACAATGATATTTTACAATTGCTGTAAAGAAGATTGGAAGCCTCTCCTTTGTACATTTTTCTTTTATTTTTTCTTTCTTGCACTTTTAGCTTGCTTTCTTTCTTTCTTTCTTTTTTTTCTTTCTTTCTATGTCTGTCTATCTGTCTGTCTCTCTGTCTGTCTGTCTGTCTGTCTGTATGTATGTATGTATGTTATTGTTCCGGCATCTTATTTATTTAACATATAATGTAACTTCTATTCCTTTGCCATGCAGCATACCAACAAATCAAAATTTGATTTCTTAGTGGTATAACAAAACCAAACAGCATTTCCCACCAGAATTGCCCAGCCATTGCTATGGTAATATAAAGTCTTCTTCATTTTAATATATTATCATAATTATGGTTAGATTATGCTATAAATTGCTAAAGCAGAAATGCTTCTACAACAAGGCTCAGCCCTAACCAGGCCTCTATTAGTCTACCTGGAAGACTATTATTCAGCTATTCCCACTGGAGGAGAGAAATAAGAAATAAGCAACGGCAACTTAACAGCTGTTTGCAAACAATGCTAGATTTATCAGCAACCAGGGGTGGGATTCTACAGGTTCACACCTGTTCACTAGAATTGGTTGTTAATATTCTTAGCAATTCGGAGAATGGTTGTTAGAAGAAATTACTGGCCTAATCCTGTAAGGAAGGCAGGAAGGAAACATTCTGGTGTTGCTGACAGAAACTGCCTCTCCATTAACCCTTATTACATTCTTGGCAGGACTAGATTTCCTGTCTCTGGAACTTCTCTGGAGTTTTTCCCCACTCCTTTGCTGGTACTTTGCTTGTGTCGAGAGACCATTAAAAGTTCCAATGGCACTGAAAAAGGTGACTTATAACCATTTTTCACACTTCCGATTGTTGCAGCATCCCCACAGTCATGAGAGGCCAGGTGAGGAGATGTGTGCCTCGATGTGAGTGATGTTGAGTTGGTCACGTCCAGTCAGTCACATTACCACCAAGCCACGCCCACCAACTAAGCCACGCCCACAGAACCGGTTGTTAGCAATCCTTAACATCATCACACCCATGTACAACATCTGGAGGATACTAAGTAAGGAAAGTCTGCTTTAGATATAGGTGAAAGAACTGGAACAAAATAACTAAAAAATATTAAGAAACTAGCTTCCTGTTTGTAAGAAATCTTTCTATTAAGATAAAACATTGAATATCAAGTTCAAATGCTCACATTATTCAGTTAGTCACAAGACATCTTGCTTCAATTAAAATAGGATTTACTCAATCATAACTGGTCTGCATATGTATGTGAACCTTTTTTTTTCATTAGTTCTGGATTTATTCAGCTTTTTTCTCCCAGAAATAAATTAAGAAGTATTTTATGCAATGCCAAAATGGGCAGTTCAAGATATTCTAGACTTCAATTTCCATAATTTCATGTTGACTGAATTTTATTGAGATTTGAAATCTAACATAGTTGTTTGTAACGATTGATCTGAACCAAGACACCTGGGTGGTAATCTTTTCTGACCCCTGGTATCATTGTATAGCTTTGCATGATGGTTAAGATGTTTCCTTAAACCAGGGATCTTGGCAAGTTTAAGACTTGTGGACTTCAACTCCCAAAATTCCTCCTCCAGTCATGTTAGCTCAGGAGTCCACAAATTTGCCAAGTTTAACTTAAACTGAAGCAGAATCTCATGAGATGTCAATGTTTTATGCTGAAATCTCACAATCTATAACCTCATGGATCCCAGAGTTGATTTTTTTGTGGAGGAAGAGTTAACTCTTTCTTAATCACAGTGAACTTACCTTCATTTTTAAATTGGGTAGTAGATAGATAATTCACAGCACTATTAATTTCCTAAGTAGCTATTCCAAAGTAATAGAAGTTGAAATAATATCTTTTCCAAAGCATATGTACTCTGAGGTAAAACATGGATGATTCCAGAAAAACACCATAGAATGAACACACGTGAGTGTGTGTGTGTGTATCCCAACTATAGAAGTTATGGTACATATTTTATTTTATTGTCAATTATATGCCATGGTGAAAGACTGGCTTGTATACCATTACTAGTCACAAAAGCTCTCTGGAACCCTAATATTGTATATTTCATGTGAATGTAGTTTGCAATACCACTAAATTTATGGGTATCCAAATAAGATATAATTTTTTAGAACAGATTGGGGTTGCTGACAAAGTTGAGGAACTCCTTTAAACAAATTCTAGAAATTTGTTCTGTTATATTGTCTTCGATGTGATGTGTTTTCAATGTAATATGGTATTTGACAAATCAATAAAAGCTACTACTGTACAAAAGTAAGTTGCAAGTTTGATTTGGATCAGTGCCATCACAAGGTTAAAGTCCCACTAGTTCAACCAAGGAGCCATATCAAGATCAATTCCTCATTCTATATTTCATTTTAAACAGCCATTTGAAAAATATTAATTGCATGACTAGAAATAGTGACAATTAAGCATTTAATCATAACTGACTGGACTAAAAGAATTTAGTAGAGTAAAGCAATCTGTAAAAGCCAAAAATATTCGCCAAGGAAAGAGGTTGGCAATCTGAAACTATTGGCAAATTGTTCCTACAATGCTTACCTTTTGGCAATGAGCCACAAAAATCCCAAATAAAAGAATGCCAAAATAAGAGGGGGGAAATTAATAGTAATAATGGCAATGTTCAGGTTGTAAAATTAACATATTGTATGCCAGAAGTCTGGCATTTTCAATAGGCCAGCTCTCATAGTAAAATAAATTTGGATTGAGTTTTATACAAACCAAGAGTGAGATCTTTCAATATTGCAGAAAAATATCTGCTGCAAAAAAACCCTGAGAAAGGTAAAGGCATTCCTATACACCGGGGCTGTCAAATTCGAGGCCTGTGGGCAGATGTGTTACATGCTGGCCACGGCCACACCTGATTTAGCAAAGGGGAAAAAAGTCCTGATACATCATGTGATGCCGCCGTGACCAGAGACGGTATTCAGCAGGTTCTGACCAGTTCTGGAGAACCAGTAGCGGAATTTTTGAGTAGTTCTGGAGAACCGGTAAATACCACCTCTGACTGGAGATTTTACAGTATCCTTCCCCTACCACGCCCACCAAGCCATGCTCACAGAACCAGTGGTAAAAAAAATTGAATCCCACCACTGGCCATGACACCGTGAGTTTGACACCCCTTCTATAAGCCATTTTACATTTTAAAAAACAAATCATTGGTCAATGAAAAGCAGATGATTTGGGCAACTTAAATGCTCTCTTATTGACAGCTTATTGACATTTTAAGCAGAGCAGTAATCTGAAGTGAGAATGGAAAGAGATTTGGGGTTCTTCCCCTTCCCAATCAGGTAGCATTTAAAATTATGAAAATTATGAAATGTGTACTCTGTCTTTTGTTATATAAGGACTCAAGTCAGCTTCTTTGGAAGAAGAAGAAAATATTTTTCTCTCTGGCCGATCTGTTCATTTCTAACACAGAAGCAGGCCAACAAATGTTCTTCTGTAGTCAAGAAGAGAAAAAATGACCAATTTGATCCAAGAAACTGACACTCCCATGGTCAGTAAGGAATATTTATAAGGGGACATACATAGCTGATCAGTTTACATCTACAACTTCAGAACTTGCATTTACAAAAAGCCACTTTAGTTATTCAAAGTAGTTGTCATATATATCGAGTTAGGCAAATCTGTTCTACAATGAATAATCACATGAATATTGTTTTCAAGTAATCTAAATTGTAACTTTATAAAACAGTTCAATATATTTTTATATACAATTCTTTTTTGTTTCTTTAAAACTCTGTTCTCTAGGAGCAAGAGACTTAACACTCAAGTGCTTTTTATGACATGCTGATTAATGGCATAGTTGATGCTTCTCCCCAAAAGAGTAATAAGTGAGCTAGTTAATTATTATCTGCTGCAGAAGAAAAAACAGATTGAAAGCTACGTCTCTATCTTGAAAAAATGCTGAACTAAACTGTATTCTTCTATCTTTCCTTGCAGATCTCATATTGTCCTACAATCTCTGTGAATATTTTCTGGTATCCAAACACAAGCATTGGATATACCATTCTAGATTTCAGACTTCTGTTCTAGTGGTTTAGAGTTTTGTTTGCTCTTGGTTTAATGTTAAGTGCATGTTTGCATGTATACATACACACATCCTATACATTTCAAGTTTTCTTCCATTTTACAAGGAAGGGCTTTTTATGATCATTTCTCATTCTTAACTGCTTCATGAAGACCAAATTCCTAAAAAGGCTGTTGACCTTGAAGATTCAATGCTACCTCCAAGTTCCAAGTAACAGAACAACAGAAGAAAGATGTATGGTACTAAGAAGGGTTTTGTTCTGATCCAGCTGGTATTAGCTTTTCACAAGAAATATAAATGCTATCATATACAACAGTATTTTGGGGTGGGGCATATATTTAGATAAGGAACCAAAGGAGCTTCAGAATTTTTGGAATTCCAGTTGCCATCAATTCCAGCCAATATGAATAGTGATAATCTAGGCTTAAAATTTATCAATTTTAAGATGCTTCCTGGGGAACTCAGGGAGTTGGTTTACTCATGTCAAACTTGCCCAGCCTTAGAAACATCAGTCTAGGCAATGATAGGTTGTCCATTTCCTTATACATATTTATTTTCAGGCTCTTTGGACTGAATTTCACAGAAGCTTTCTAGATATCTGAACTAGTATGACTAGATTTAGGGTGAAACCACTTTAAAGTAGTTGACTACATATTTAAAATGATGTAAAAGGCGGGTGGAAGGTAAAAAGAAGTCAATATGTTAATCACAACTGTACAGTCAAAGCCCTGTCCTTTTCTGAACACTTGGGACATCATCTTTAACCAACATCTCAATTATTTTGACACAAACACAAACGCATATCCCTGAATGTACTGATCCTTATATCCATAGCAGTTTAATTTGAGTGCTTTTCTTTTTGTGCCTTTTCCCAAGTTAATGGATATTTTTCTTTATGCACCTCAGCCTTGGAATGAGAAAAATGACAAGTGTTGACATAGCCAACATTCCTGACTTAAGAAATTCTGACTCCCAATATGACTCCTACACTGAAGAGTATTTAATTATTCAAAATGAGAAGTCACTTGTGGCTTTCTTAGATTCTTCCCCTTATCAAGATTTCAAAATGACCTGATCTCACATGTTTTTTCCAAGGGGCCCCGGGCTATCCCCAGCCTCCTGTATTCACCTTCCCACCATATAGTTGGGCCCCATTTGTTCAACCAGGCCAAGCCCAGGATCACCGCTTCAGTCATTGTTGGTACAACCACGAAGTGCATCTCAGTGCATAGCCATCTCCAACCTTACGGGCTCTGTGATGTGGGTAGCAGGGGGTCCCCACAACAGGGACCCATCTACCTGCCCGAACCGCAGTGGCTTGGCCAACCGCCATGTCCTAACCTCCAGCTCATTGACTGCTGACAAGCTAATCAGACATTGGGTGCATAGGGGGGCCCTGCAGTACTTAGTCCGTTGGAAAGGGTACCCCATGGCTGAAGCCTCGTGGGTGAGGAGACATTCAGGCGGAAAGACTGATCAACAAATTTCATAAGGAAAATCCCTTGAAGCTGAGGCAGGACATTCAGGGTGGGCCGCGGGTTCACAATCTGTGCATGTGCTTGCTCTCTTCCAGATATGTTCCCTTTGGTAGAGGGGGCCACCTGTCAACATCCGAGACAGCAGCCATTCAAAGTGACCACAACACGCCATTTTGGAGTTGCCACACATATGCAGGGGGATGGAGGATGCATAGGGCCACAGGTGGGTGTCAGGTAATGGGACTCATGCTGGGAGAGGAGCCAGGAAGGCAAGCCAGCTGCGGCCAGTTCAGAAGCCATCCAGGCCTGAAGAGTACTTGCTGGAGCCAGCCAGAGAGCAACTGGGCTCGAAGAGTGCTTGCTGGAGCTGGGCCAAAAAAGTATTTGCTGGAACCAGCCAGGAGCAACCAGGAATAGGAGGGCAGAGCATGCTGGCTAGCAGAAGCCAGTAATGCTGGCTAGAAACCCTTTTACTTGTATTGTTCATCACCTGCCAAAGTGAGACTCCAGTAAAGAGACCCATTCTACTCACAGTGTGGCCTCTTTTTTTCCTGGCTTGGTTTGGAACCATGACATTATAGTTGTTATTAATATTTATTATAGCTGCCTAACTCGGGGACATACAACCCCCCCCCCCCCCCCCGCGTAAACAAATAAAACTTAAAGCTATACCTACAATTACAACTACTCCAAGCAAATGAAATAATATAGTATGTTTCCCATTATTCATAATCTCCTGCCAAGTAAACAATCCCCACCAAATCTGGAATAACTATTTACTATCAATTTGCAATTGCTTTGAAAAGAATGGAAGTGCATTTTCTACTCTAGAATCAATAACTAAATTTTCTTGTGCTTTGAAATCTGACATATTTTTTAAACCAACAAAAGTTGGTATTCTACAGGTGTTACTTCACCTTGTTAAAATAATCTCTGGGATCAGCAAAGTATGGCTGCCTTTGTCACAATCATGCAACTATAGGCCATTCAGATTCTCAAATAATTTTCTGATTTATTTTATTACTTACTGTATATATCTAATGCCTTGGAAATTGGCAGATATATTCCATTTACTACTGCTAGGGCTCCAAGAGCGGGTTACCTTACCTATTATATATACTGCAGTTGGGACCAGGGGTGGGCTTCAAAAATTTTAGCAGTGGGTTCCCTGCCTGGTTGCTGGGTGGGACATGGCCATGGTGGGTGTAGCCTAGTCAGCCTCCTGCACCATGGGCGGGGGAGCTGTTTTTGCCCTCCCCGGGCTCCGGAGGCTTTCTGGGAGGGTGAAAATGGGCTGCCTGGGCTCTGGAGGCGTTCTGGAAGCCAGAAATGGGCCCATTTCTGGCCTTCCAAAACTTCCAGGAAGTCCATTTTTCACCTTCCCTGAGCCTCTCCACACGCCCTGCACTTACCGCATGGGAGGAAAGGGGTGGGTAGGGTGGGGCCAGCTAGGAGTGGAATTTGGGGGTTATCCAAACTGCACAGAATCTTAACTAGGGCCTCTCCTGAACCCCTGAGAACCCCAGCAGCCCACCCCTGGTTGGGACAACATATTCCAGCTTGTGAAAAATTGGATGGAAGATTTAAATCACAAAACATTATGACCGATGGTTGCAAATTCAGAAATACCAAATGATGAGGAATGAAAATTGGGTAGATTTGCTTTCTCTCACTTAGCAACACAAATCTTCTCTATCAACATAATGCAAGAATAATATTTATAAAACAATGAATCAACATTTGAAAGTGTCCAATTCGAGAACATCCTCAAAGGGGTATCAAGAGCATTAAAATGCATTGCATGCATATACGAAGAGCATCAAATTCCAGGTTTTCCCTCTTCTGTGGATATCCAGGTGCCGTCCTAGTTTATTTCATATATATTTATTTAATACATTTGTATAGGAGTTCCCAACTCAAAGTCATCTCTCAGGCTCTTGACTCTAAAGCTCAAAGACATTCAAATTCATGCTAACAAATGCAGCAACTTTTAAATGCTTCTTTCAGTGAGTCTTAAAACAACCCTCTAAGATAGGCTAATGCTAAACCCTACAGGTTTAGCCACCTCTCAAAAATGGAGCTTTGATTCCTCTTCTGCCAGATATATGCAGGCAGAGCTGGAATCCTTTGCTCTCCAAACCTTCACAGCTTTAAAATTGTTGAGCGACCTCCCCCTACTCCCAAGTTACTTGTCATAATTGACCCACCCCCCATTTGAGATCCCCAATCCCAATGTCTAATGTGAACTGTCAGCCTGTGTGGTTTGTTCATTGAGCTAAGCAGCAAGTCATAGAAAACCAAGGCCAATAAAAAGCAGGCTGTAACCCTAACAGGGGCCTAAAGAATTCACAGCAGAAAAGACATTTTATTTGAGGCATTCTTACTCACAATTGCTTTGGTCCCAGACCTTACTCTGACCTCTCTGAATTGTCTTACTATATTCCTCTTCCTGTCCCCTTCTGCCTCCATTGGTCTTTTGGAAAAGGGAAGACCATCAGAGCCCCTATGCTGGGATTTAAACAACAGAAGAGGGCAAGAAAAATTTTCAATTAATTTAACTCATTTTAAAAAATTAAAGTGAAAAAACAAAGCTGATTCAGTTAACATTACACCTTCCAATAGGAGATACAAGCAAAAACATGTTAAAAAACATTAAGTAAATCAGTGCTATTGCTGTTCAAGAAGGGCATCCAGCCAGTAAATGTTCAGCTCTATTCAATTGCCCTGACCCCACTCACAAAGCAAAGAATTAAAGGGTCATAAAAAAGAAAAAAAATTCATGTCATTAAGTCCAAGTTTCCATTTAGTGCAAGAATTCAAATTAAAGTATTCCCTGATAGATGGTTTTCTAGATCAAGTTTGACCTTATTCCAGAGATAAGGATAAGGATCCAATAACTTGGATTGAGAGCTGCCCACAGTTGGCTGGAAGAAGGGTAACTATATAAATGTTTTAAATAAACAAGGAGAGTCCACCACCTACCTGGTTAATTGGTTCTACTCACAAACAATTTTATTCTTATTCTTTCCTATCAGGAAAATTTCTCTAACATTCAGTCAGAATCTGCTGTCTTTGACTTAAATCCATTATTCTATGCCCAATCAGGAACCACAGAGGATAAGTCTTAACCTTCCATATGATATCCTTTCCATTTGAAGAGTGCAGTAATATCCACCATTAGGCCCAATCTGTCTTCCTAGGACTTTGGTTTTAGTGCCCTGATCATTGTCTTCTCTGAACCAGGTTAGCTGAAACTTCTGAAAGATGGATGGTTAAGAAAGATAGATAGACAGACAGACATAATGACCAACATGAAAAAGGAGGGAAGATTACTTTCTACCATTTGAAAACTAAGCTTTTCTTGATGTAGAAGCATTTTTTTTTTTACAGCTCAATCACATATGCTAATTCATATTCCACTGGTAATTAACTACTTTTCATTAGTACTCTTGCCAAGTCACATATCTATGCCATGCCTGTGCATTTCATTTCTTTTTTTTTTAATCGTTAGCCTTCTCATTGCCTGTTTCTTCGGTCTTAAATATAGCTGAAAAACAATGATCAAATTCACACAAAGCCATGATTAGTTATTATCTGAGTTTGCACATTGCACCCTGTCTACAAAATGTGTACATGGCAAGAAGGAAAAAGGGGGCCCAATGAAATTTTGGAATGCATTCAATACCTCTCCAAATAAAAGCATATATCTTGCGAATATACAGTATTTAGAACAATTCAGTATAGTTCCTCTAAAAAGGAAGCTCTTTGTTTTAATCTTCCTTTTAGACTATAACATCTGCAATTGTTACTATGATAAGGGAGGGATAGAGAAACTGTCACCGAGCCAGATTTTTTCAATTAGCATTGAAAGAAACATTTTAACAGAAATCAGATTTCACAATAAGTTCTGGAGACTATTACAGGAGAAGACAAGGTTGTTTTCGTGGATAGCTAACTAAAAGGTACATTTTCATATATAGCTTTTGTACACAAAAATGGTTTAATGTAAAAGAATGGGCAGTACTTGAGAAAACAAAACTAATTAAAAAGTCATCCTGATTATTGTATTTTTTGGGCTATAAGACACTCCGATGTATAAGACACACTTAGCTTTTGGGGAAGAAAACAAGAAAAAAATTGCTTCTGCCCCCCAGCAATTTGCCTCCTTGCAGAAAACAGTAAGATTGGTTACAGCACAGCCTGCTTAGCACGAGCAGCTGATTGTCGGTTGGATTGGCCTCCTGACGATCAGCTATTTCAGGCTGCAGGGATGCCATTCAGGGGTGGGATTCTATCAATTTGCACCTATTTTCTAGAACTGGTTGTTAACATTCTAAGCAGTTTGGAGAACCGGTTGTTAGAATAAATTACTGGCCTAATCCTGTAAGGAAGGCAGGAAGGAAACATTCTGGTATTGCTTACAGAAACTGCCTCTCCGTTAACCCTTATTACATTCTTGGCAGGACTAGACTTCCTGTCTCAGGAACGTCTCTGGAGTTTTTTTTCTCCTCCTTTGCTGGTACTTTGCTTGTGTGGAGTGACCATTCAAAGTTCCAATGGCACTGAAAAAAGTGACTTTTGACCATTTTTCACACTTATGGCTGTTGCAGTGTCCCCACAGTCATGAGAGGCCAGGCGAGGAGATGCGGGCCTCGATGTGAGTGATATTGAGTTGACCACTCCCAGTCAATAACATGACCAGCAAGCCACGTCCACCCAGTCACATGACCACCAAGCCATGCCCACCAACTAAGCCACGGCCCAGAACTGGTTGTTTGAAAAATTGAATCCCACCCCTGATGCCATTGCCTATTGCCACCTCTTCGTGCCCCATTTTCGGCCTTCACATCCTGTGTTCGGCCTCCGTGCACCCCATTTTCAGCCAGCAGCAGGAATTGGAACAGGCTGAAAATGAGTGGGCCAAAGAGGCCAAAGATTGGGGACCGGTGGGTGGGCGGGGCTTCACCAATATTCGCGTTATAAGACACACAGACATTTCCACCCATTTTTTTGGGTGGGGAGTGCGTCTTATACACTGAAAAATCTGGTACATTACAATCTAAACAAAATGCCAAATATAGTCACAGAAGCACAGCCCAAATCGTTGGAGATTATACTGTTGATACAATGCAGTTTTAATCAGAAATAAATCCCATTATATCCTGATTTGCTTATTTAATATATTGAATATAAAAATGTTTTCTTTTAAATATTGATGGTAATTGGTTACAAACCACATAGAAACTCACAAATGCGCCACTTAATGTAACAATTTCTTTGAGTTCAGTTTAACTCTTGGAGACTTCGTAGATTTTCTTGGGAACAAAATGTACATGGTTTATTATTTCTTCTTTCCAGGATGTTTTTTTTCCAATTTCTGAATCTATGATTGATGGAAGAGAAGTGTTGTGGAGCGACGGAATAACTCAGGCAGAGACCAGGTCAAGGCTAAAAGCTTAACTCTTTATTGTAAGTAAAGAGGGTTACCGCTACTGCCGCGCTAACATGGCAGCCAGCTGGAGCGGCAACAGCTGATGCCGTTTGACAGCCGCCTTTTATAGCCGGCTGTCAAACGGCTCAGCCAATGGGAGAGGTCCGTGCTTCCCGTTTGAAGCACGGACCTGAGTGAAGACTCAGTCCATACACAACACTCCTCCCTCCCAGTGAGGAGCATGCGTAGTCCTTCAGATACGTCGGACGCCTGCGAATTCGTCCGGATCTTCTAGGCTCCGTCAAAGATGGCGCTGGGTTGTTGTCTGGAGCTCTCTGCGTGTTTCCAGGCGATGGAGGGGCTGCTGGACTGTCTGGAGTCGGGTCTGCACCTTGGTCAGCTTCCACATCTGGTAGGTAGTCGTCCCCGGTGGGTTGGCAACTGGTTTCGTCGAATGGTGTGGTTGCTTCTGCATGGGGTCCGTCTAGATGACCTCTGGGTGCAGTGCTCCAACGCTTCCTCAGGTGGTCCACGTGACGCCGCCAGGTCCGCCCATCAGCTAACTGGACTCTGTAAGACTTGGGACCAGTTACTGCTATCACAAGCCCTGGTAACCATAGTGGTTGCCCCGTGAAATTTCTGACAAATACCTTGTCATTAACCAGGAACCCCCTGTCTTGGCTGTTTGACCCAAGGGGAAGCAAAGGGGCATAATTTGGGTGCAGCCTATCCAAGGTGGTCCTCAGCCGGCGTCCCATTAATATTTCGGCTGGTGACTTGTTAGTAGAGGCACAGGGTGTAGTGTGTTGGCTCAATAAGTATTGGGCCAGCCTGTCATGCCAGTTAGAGGGACCCAATTTTTGTAACACCTCTTTAGCAGATCTAACTGCCCTCTCAGCCAGCCCGTTGCTGGCAGGATGGAAAGGGGCTACTAGTATGTGCCTGATGCCCAAACTTGCTAAAAACATTTCAAACTCACAGGAGGTGAATTGGGGGCCATTGTCAGACACGACAGAATCAGGAAGGCCATGTGTGGCGAATATCCTAGTCAGTGCTTTGCTGACTGCCTCTGTAGTGGTGGAGTGCATTAAAGTTAATTCCACCCATTTTGAATACGAATCTACTACCACCAGGAAAGTGCGCCCATGGAAAGGGCCTGCTAAGTCTATGTGTATCCTGGACCAGGGGTTACTTGCTTCCTCCCAGGTCCTAGGGGTGGTTACTGGTGGTAATGCCCTGGAGGCCTGGCATGCCTGGCAAGAATTTACCCAATTAGAGATTTGGGCATCCATGCCTGGCCACCATACGTAGCTGCGGGCGAGGGCCTTCATTCTCACAATCCCTGGGTGGCCCTCATGCAAAACCTTCAGTATTGAGGTTTGTAATTTGTGGGGAATGACTACTCTGGTTCCCCATAGCAAACAGCCTTGCAAGGAGGAAAGTTCCTGCTGGCGTAATTTGTAGGGTAGGAAGTCTGAAGGATAAGGGGCCGTAGGCCACCCCCTCCCTACCCAGTCCAGGACTTGGGATATTACCTGGTCCTTGGCCGAATGGGCAGCGATGTCAGCAGCAGTGACTGGAAGCTTGAGATCGTCGATAAGAAAGACTGTGGTTGCAGGTGCTGGGTCCACGACTGGCATTGGCAGGGGACAGCGGCTGAGTGCATCAGCATGGGAAAGGCTTTTCCCGGATCGATGGATTAGAGTGTAGGAATACGCAGCCAGGAAAACCATCCATCTGGTCATCCTTGGGGACAAAATCTGGGGAGTCTGTTTAGAGCCGGATAAAATGCCTAGCAGTGGCTTGTGATCAGTTATCAGTTCGAAATGGTGCCCGTAGAGGAATTCATGGAACTTCTTCACTGAAGCCACTGCAGCCAAGGCCTCCTTTTCAATCTGGCTGTAGTTGCGTTCAGTGGAAGATAGTGTCCTTGAAAAGAAAGCTATAGGTGCTTCTGCACCATTGGGCAGTCTGTGGCTCAGGACAGCCCCGATTCCGAATGGAGAAGCATCGGCTGCTAGAATGAGTGGTAAGTCTTTATTGAATTGGATTAAGACGGCCTTTGAAGTTAACAATGACTTGACTTGTTTGAAAGCAATAGTTTCCCTTGGTCCCCAGTGCCATGGCGAATGCTTGTCTAAAAGTCTATGAAGTGGCTCAGCGACAGAAGCTTTATGGGGCAGGAACGATGCATAGAAATTCAAGAGGCCCAGGAAAGCTTGAAGCTCAGTTTTGTTTGTAGGAGTAGGCGCATCGTGAATGGCCTTAACTTTTGACTCAGTTGGGTGAATACCCTTTGCATCAATTTTGTAACCTAAGAATTCCACTTGTGGAGTGGCTATGGTGCATTTTTCCCTTTTTAGCTTGAGACCAGATTGTCTGAAACGGTCAAGTACGCTTCTGACCCTTTGTAGTAATTGTTGTTGGTTGGTGGCAGATACCAGAATATCATCAAAGTAAGGCACAACGCCTGGTAACCCTTGCAGTATTCGTTCCATAAGGGATTGGAAAATTCCAGGGGCCACACTAACTCCGAATTGTAGACGTGTGCATTTGAAAGCCCCTCTGTGGGTTACTATTGTTTGCAGTTCAGCAGTTTCATCGTCAACAGGAAACTGCTGATACGCCTGGGACATGTCCAACTTTGCAAAAATGGACCCAGGCTCAAGGGAATGGAGTAAATGTTGTACCACAGGGACTGGGTACGCACTAACTTGTAAATATCTGTTTATTGATGACTTGTAGTCTGAGCAGATCCTCAAGTGTCCATCCTTTTTTAAAGGAGTTACTATGGGGGTCTCCCACTTTGAGAAGTCAGTTGGTTGCAGAATGGCCTGTTTGATTAATTTGTCAAGTTCCTTGTCTAGTTGAGGACGAATTGCAAAAGGGACTCTGCGGGGCTTCAAACGAATTGGAACTGCCTGGGAGTCTACCCTGAAAGATATTGGGGTTCCCACGTAGCAGCCTAGGCCCTCACTGAATACGTCTGCATAGTCCCTGAACAGGGAGTCAACTTCTGAATTGTTAATGGCATGGATTCCCCCTATGTGGAGGCCCAGGGCTGGGAACCAATCTAGTCCCAATAGGCTTGGGAGGACACCATCCACTATCACTAGAGGCAAGTGACCCTTAAACCCTTGAAAATGGACTAGGAACTTGCCTTTTCCGATGACAGGGATGGTTCTGCCTTGGTAGTCCCGAAGTGTTAGGTTGCAGGCTGGAATTTTCTGTCTTGACATTCTGGGGAGTAGCTTCTTTAAGGTGTCCCATGAGATGATGGACAATGCAGAGCCGGTGTCAACCTCCATCTTGCAGGGTCTACCTTCTATAGAAATAGTGACACTAATTTTGTTAGATTTATTAATTTTTTGAATTTTAAACTGATAGCAAGTGAAACAGTCCTCAATTTGCCTGGGATATTGAATGAGTTTCTGTGGTCTTTGTGGCTGGCTGAAGGTTTTTCCTGACTGACAAATTTTTGCCAGATGGCCTTTCTTTTGACACCTTAAACATATGGCATTCCTGAATCTGCAGGATGCTCTGAGGTGATTTCCCCCACAGCTTAAGCATACTGTTTGTAACTGTGGGGTTTGACTTATACCTTGCCTGAACTCTTTTTGATTTGCATTGGGCTGTCTGAGGCGGTTTACCTCAGTAGCCTCTTCTGGGCCAGTTTCTGAGGAGGCTTCCTCAAAATATACTGTAGGATTTTCTAGCCTGCTGGGTTTTCCCTGAATTTCAGCTGCTGAGAGTGCTGACAGCTCAGCAGCCTGGGATTCCTCTAAGGCTTGCTTAAGAGTTAGATCCCCTTTGGCTAATAAACGTCTTTGTAACTTTGGGTCTCTAACGCCACAAATTAGCTGATCGAGCAGCATATCGTCCAGGTAATCTCTGAACCCACAATGCAGGGCAGTTGTTCTCAGTGCTGCCATATAATCATTAATTGTTTCCCCCTCTGTTTGGATGCGCCTTCTGAAAGCATGGCGCCTAGCAATCCTGGAAGGCTTTGGGGAGTAGTGATTTGAAAGAATTTCCTGCAGTTCCTCCCAGGGAATAGTCTTTATAGATCTAGGGGCCAGTAAAGCTGATGCGGTGTCAAAAACGCTCCGCAAAAACTTAGGAAGTAAGACTTCTTCCTATGTTCAGAAATTTCTGACAGGTCTAAAGCATCAAGAAAACAGTCAAACCGGTTCTTGTATGACTCCCACGTCTCAGCAGCCGGTCTGAAGGGCGGGAATGCCGGATTCGCAGTCATCTTCTGTCAGCTGTGAAGTTTCTCCTCAGGCAAGTTAGAGACGGCACTTCGCGGTTAGAGTCTGCAACTCTGTAGCGATTTCAGCTCTAGGTAGTGATTTCGCTCCTTTAATTCTCTCCCTTGCCTGGCTTGCCTTTATTTGTATCCCGTCCTCGTCGCCAGTGTTGTGGAGCGACGGAATAACTCAGGCAGAGACCAGGTCAAGGCTAAAAGCTTAACTCTTTATTGTAAGTAAAGAGGGTTACCGCTACTGCCGCGCTAACACGGCAGCCAGCTGGAGCGGCAACAGCTGATGCCGTTTGACAGCTGCCTTTTATAGCCGGCTGTCAAACGGCTCAGCCAATGGGAGAGGTCCGTGCTTCCCGCTTGAAGCACGGACCTGAGTGAAGACTCAGTCCATACACAACAAGAAGTGTTCCATCTAACTGTAAACCTAGCCTGAGCCTGTTCAAATTCTGATCCAGTCAAAGTAACCAGATGCTATCATCTGATGAGACTTAATTTTTATACTAATAATTTTTTAGAAGTACAAGGCATGTTAAGTCACAATAGGGCGTAAAGAATGGAATATATGGTTCACTAGTGGTGAGAAAAGTAAGGTCATGCACTTAGAAAAACCACACGGGCCGCTACAGGATAGGCAGTACTCCGAACAACAATGGTGGTTAGGAGAGGGATCTAAGTGTCCTGGTAAACCACCATTTAAGTATGAGTCAGCATATGCTGGGGCTGTCAGACAAAGCCAATGTAGTTCTAGGCTATCTCAATAGATGGATAGCATCAAGATTACGGGAAGTGGTGAGGCCACATTTGCAATGCTGCATCCAGTTCTGGTCACCACAATACCAAATAAAAAATAAAAATGCTGAGATCCTAGAAAGAATGCAGAGAATAGCAAGAAAAATGATAAGGGATCTGGAGATGAAATCTTATGAAGAATAGCTAAAGAAACTAGGTATGTTTAACTTAATGAAGAGACATCTGAGAGGAGACATGAAAGCAGTCTTCCAATACTTCTCCATAGCACATGGGGGCAGAACAAGAAACCATGAATGGAAACCAGGGTGGGATTCAAACATTTTAACAACTGGTTCTGTGGGCCTGGCTTTGGTGGGTGGGCGTGGCTTGGTGGTCATGTGACTGGGTGGACATGGCTTGATGGTCATGTTATTGGCTGGGCATGGCCAACTCAATATCACTCACATCGAGGCACACATCTCCTCGCCTGGCCTCTCATGACTGTGGGGATGCTGCAACAGTCGTAAGTGTGAAAAATGGTCATAAGTCACTTTTCCCAGTGCCATTGTAACTTTAAATGGTCATTCCACACAAGCAAAGTACCAGCAAAGGAGAGGAAAAAACTCCAGAGAGGTTCCTGAGACAGGAAATCTAGTCCTGCCAAGAATATAATAACAGTTAACGGAGAGGCAGTTTCTGTAAGCAACACCAGAATGTTTCCTTCCTGCCTTCCTTACAGGATTAGGCCAGCAATTTCTTCTAACAACCGGTTCTCCGAACTGCTTAGAATGTTAAAACCGATTCTACCGAATAGGTGCAAACTGGTAGAATCCCACCCCTGGTGGAAACTATTAGAGGGAGATTCAATCTGGAATTTCCTGACAGTAAGAACTATTAAGCAGTGGAACAGCTTGCCCCCTGAAGTTGTGGGTGCTCCATCACTAGAGCATTCAAGACTAGAGACCTCCAAGGTGCCTTCCAGCCATATGATTCTATGATCCGATGGGCAGCATACGTCTGTTTGCTGAAATAATGCAGTAGAGGGTTGGACCTAGAGAAACCTGAGTTTCAAGCAAGAGCTGAGTAATAAAGCGATTCTGAATTCAGAAGGCGTTTCAACTAAACTGTTGTGGTTTGTAAACCTTGTTTATTACTTTTCATCCCATATATGATTTTGAATAACAAATAAGAGACCACAGATCAAAAAGTAATGGATGAGACAAGAAGAAAAAATGAATTTGATTTCATTTACTCTGAACTGAAATTTAATTATAGCTAATAAAATTATTCTCCGGTAGTACCTCCATCAGCTTTCTCTTCCATTTCACATTAAACATTGCAATCTGAGAATAATCTCTGAGATATCTTAAAGCTTTTGGATGCGCAAAGGAAGCCTTCAGGTTCTTGGAATGCACATCTCTGGTTATATATTTAATGTGTTGTGTGAACTGGTTTATTTTGACTTATCTATAGTGAGTTATGGTTAATTGTTACAATGGGAGAAAGACCTTGAGATGCAAACTAGAAAACTGTGATATAAAAGATACTTCAGGCCAGAGAACGAAAAGGGGTATGGGAAGCAGAGGTGGTATTCAGCCAGTTCTGACAGGTTCTGGAGAACCGGTAGTGGAAATTTTGAGTAGAATTCAGAGAACCGGTAAATACCATCTCTGGTTGGCCCCGCCCACATCTATTCACTGCCTCCTGAGTCCCAGGTGATCGGCTGGGTCTTCTTTTGTTGCCCTGCATAGGAGAACAAAACTGGAAAGCAGGTTAGTGGGGTGGGGAGGGAATGGGGATTTTACAGCAGTGGTTCTTAACCTTTTTGAAAGAATCGCCCCCTTGAGCCATTGAGGAAATTATCATCGCCCCCCCTCCCCCAATATAACCTCTCAATCACAATACAAGGAGATAATTCTTCATGCAAATACGTTTTTTTTTCTTTAAAATTGTCATCAGGACATAATTTATTTCCAGTCTTTTTCCCATATCTCAACTGTGTGAAAAATTCTGATGCCCCCCATCACTTTACTCCCAAACTTCGTGATACATGTATTTCATTATTATCTTATTTATTCAAGACACTTAAATGCAATGACCACTGAAAACAAAATTCAATTGCAAGAAAAAAAACAGTAACATTTAATGATTTAATTACAAGTGAATTTTAAGATGCAAAAAGAAATATAAAAAGGGCATAAGAATAAACCGCAATGCAGGAACTAAGAATTTCAAGACGAAAATTCTGAAACTAAATTAAGGTTTGAGAAAAATATATATTCATGCACATTGTAAAAAGGGTTAAAAAGACACAAAGAAAATTTTTACAGAAGGAAAGTAACAAAAATCAGAGCGACAAATTTAATGGATAGAGTGATAGAGGTTGCTGTGCAACGTGCATGAAGATGAGCGATGCGTATTCACTTATGTACGGCATTCTGTACTGAAGCTAGCTGGGGGAACATTTTAAAACACAGTTCAATCCCCTAATAGCGAGCGATCTGATGTTTTTGTACGACAGACATACAGCGGTTCACTATACGAAAAAAGTCTCAAAAGTGTCCCCAACACCTCTCGCTCCATCGCCCCCATATCACCCTCCCTTCCATTCCTTCATCCCCGCACCGCCCCTTTTCGTTCCATCATCCCCCTGAAAAACTAAATCGCCTCCTGGGGGGCAATATCGCCCAGGTTAAGAACCACTGTTTTACAGTATCCTTTCCCTGTCACGCTCACCAAGCCACGCCCACCAAGCCAGGCCCACCAAGCCACACCCACCAAGCCATGCCCACAGAACCGGTAGTAAAAAAATTTGAATACCACTACTAATGGGAAGCATTTTAGATGGGACCCTCCCTAGTTTCTGGAAATCTTCTGCTAAATGTGGGGCGAAATGGTTTCAGACTTTGATTTTGTTAGTGTAACCTTACAATAAAAGTCCTGCTACTATTTGTGCTTCTTGTCAGACTTCCACAAAGGGCCAACGTTATGTCCGAGCTTAATATGTGAACCTAGTTAATGAGTAAGGGTAGGACTTACATTAATTTGTAGACTGTCTGCAAAAAGTTATTTTTTCCAATAGTTTTCAAAGTATGTTTTTTATTTCAGAATGACCCATTTTGAGATGGAAACAGTTGTTCCATATTCAAAACAGGCTGCCTCGTTTCAAATTCAAGACAGCTCTGCTTAGTGTTTGATGCATTCTATTTTGAGCTTGAAAAAAAGCTTACAAAATGGTCAAAACAACCTGTCTCAAATATAAAACAACTGTGTTTTGAATTAGAAACTGTTTAAATTTGAAACATTTTGCACATCACCAGAAAAAACTATTATCGCCTACTTGACTTGGGCTTTAAAAATTTAAAAAGCAGGTTCTGATTCAATGAAGCTGTGGATACAGTGCGCATCTATTATAGGCCAACAGCATGTGAGAGATAACAAGAAATGATACAGAAAATAGGGATGCTGATATTATAATACCCTTACATAAACCCATGATGCAAATGAAATATTGTTTGCAGTTCTAGTTGGTGTGCCTCAAAAGGGATATAATGGAGCTAAAGAAGATCCAGAGGAGAGCAACAATTTGAACCTGGAGGCGTGGCATTTAAAGTGCAGTATTGCAGGCAAATTCTGCCCACAGTCTGAAGTTTGATCCTCATGGGGCTCAAAGTTGACTCAGCCTTCCATCTTTCCAATAATGATAAAATGAGGATCCAGATTGCTGGGGGTTATATATTGACTGTGTAAATCACCCTGAAAGTGCTATAAAGCACTAAGGATGATATATAAGTCTAAATGCTACCATATTACTATGATCAAGAGGCTAGAGCTGTTTTCCTATGAGGAAAAATTGTGACATTTGGGCCTTTCTGGTATAAAAAGGAGACAAATGAGGGGGGCATAATTGAGGTGTATAAAAGAAGCATGCATAATATGGGTGAAGTGGATTAAGGAAAAGCTATTTTCCCCTTCTCCAAGCACTGAAGCCAGAGTCACTCAATGAAATTGATTCCTGGAAGAACCAAGACAAACCAAAGGAATTTTTTGTTTTGCTCAAAGTGTAATTCAACTTTGGAATTCACTACTGTGAGAAGTAGCTTGCTGGCTTCAAAAAAAAAAGGGGGGGGGGTCACTTCATGGAAGTCTGAGGATCCATGGCCAATAGTCCTGTTGGCAGTTTGATTGCTTCTGAAGGCTATTTGCCAAAAGACTAATAGGCTTCCTTGCGCAATTGTTTGGCCACTGTGAGAACAGACTGATTAGAAGAGCCAAGAGTCTGATCCAATAAAGTACTGCTTAGGATCAAATCTGGTTACTACCTGAAGAAGTGACTGTCAAGATGTCTGCAGGTTATAGATAAGATTAAGAAGTTCTCACACTCTTTTTCTCCTGGAACAAAAAAATGGCAAATTAAATCTGTTGCTGAAAAAACAACATGAATTTGTGACCAACTTGAAAGAGATTTTTTAAAAAAAATTATATTTGTAATTTTAAAAATACTTCAGAATTATTTGTTTTATTCTTCCACCTAATGAGGATGGAATTCTTAGAATGTTAGAATTTAACTACAGTAAAACATTTTGTAATTATACATCTATTCAACATTTCAACATTTATATGAAGCCGCTGGGCGAGATCATCCGTGGTCTTGGAGTAAGGTGTCATCTATATGCAGATGACACCCAGTTATACATCTCTACTCCAGACCACCCCAACGATGCTGTGGGGGCTATGTCCAGGTGCTTGGAGGCCGTGCGGGATTGGATGGGTGGGAACAGGCTTCGGCTCAACCCATCCAAGACCGAGTGGCTGTGGTTTCCGGCGCCCCGATATAGCCAGCTGACACCTTTGCTGGCTATCGGGGGGGAAGTTTTGCCCCCCGCAGAGAGGGCTCGCAACCTGGGTGTCCTCCTGGATGTACGGCTGTCGCTTGAACATCACATCGCGGCCGTCTCCAGGGGGGCGTTTCATCAGATCCGTCGGATCTACCGGTTGCGGCCCTTCCTGGATCGGGACGCCTTGCGCACGGTCACTCAGGCCCTTGTCACCTCTCGCCTGGACTATTGTAATGCCCTCTACATGGGGCTCCCCGTGGGGAGCATCCGGAGACTCCAGCTGGTGCAAAATGCAGCCGCGCGGATGATTATGGGGGCGTCGCGTAGCGCCCATGTGACGCCACTTCTGCGCGAGCTGCATTGGTTGCCGGTGGCTCTCCGGGTTCGCTTTAAGGTTCTAGTTTTGACCTTTAGGGCGACCCATGGCATGGGACCAGGTTATCTTCAGGACCGCATTCTGCCGGTGATCTCCAACAGGCCAGTGCGTTCCCACAGAGAGGGTCTGCTCCGGGTGCCGTCGGCCGCTATGTGTTGTCTGGCGGCGCCGAGGGGTAGGGCCTTCTCTGTGGGTGCCCCCGCCCTCTGGAATACTCTGCCACCGGAGCTTCGTACTGACACGGACCTGAGGGCCTTCAGGCGCGCGTTGAAGACCTGGCTCTTTGAGCAGGCTGGCCTGGGCTGAGATAATGGTTTTAATTTTTGGTCTCCATGGTATTTAAATTTTAAATTGGGGTTTTAAGGTGGGGGGTGGGACCTGTTTAGTTTTATTTATCAGCCAAATTGGTTTAATACTTTTTTAATTTTTGTATATTTGTGGGTTTTTAGATAGGCTGTACACCGCCCTGAGTCCCCTGGGAGAAGGGCGGTATATAAATTTGATTAATAAATAATAAATAAATATTCCAGGGGTGGGATTCTACCAGTTCACACCTATTTTCTAGAACCGGTTGTTAACATTCTAAGCAGTTCGGAGAACCAGTTGTTAGAAGAAATTACTGGCCTAATCCTGTAAGGAAGGCAGGAAGGAAACATTCTGGTGTTGCTTACAGAAACTGCCTCTCCGTTAACCCTTATTACATTCTTGGCAGGACTGGACTTCCTATCTCAGGAATGTCTCTTGAGTTTTTTTCCCTTCTTTGCTGGTACTTTGCTTGTGTGGAGTGACCATTCAAAGTTACAATGGCACTGAAAAAAGTAACTTATGACCATTTTTCACACTTACGACTGTTGCAGCGTCCCCACAGTCATGAGAAGCCAGGCGAGGAGATACGTGCCTCAATGTGTGTGATGTTCAGTTGGCCACGCCCAGCCAATAACATGACCACCAAGCCACGCCCACCACCTAAGCCACAGAACTGGTTGTTAAAAAATTTGAATTCCACCCCTGATCTGTTTATTTTTGCTGTCGGGTGTATTGCTTTCCAACACAAAATTGCTTCAGACTGGTTAGTCAGAAAATAGCAAAGTTCTGATTATCTTGTAATATGAAAACAAGTAATAAGAAGATGGTTTGGGCTCACTAGCCTGAGGGTGTGCTAATTAAACAGTCCTTTGGTAACCTAATCAGCTGTCAGGTGGCGGTGCATACATGCATGTGCAGTGGGGTTCTTCCGGGTGACCTCTCGCATGCCAGCACACGTATCATATGTTTGCCATCACCGGCCTACAGAGTTGCCCCTGCATGGCCCCATTGGAGTTTGACAACCAATCATAATACAAGCTCACATTCAAATCCCAACAGAGGGCATAAAACCAAGGGTCTCTCAGCAACTGGCCTCTTTTTTCTTTTCTTTCACCAAACATCTTGAAGTATGTGATCATGCTTTTCACTTTGGAGCTCCAAGCCATGTGGTCCTGTCCACCATTAAACCATCTTTCCAAGCAGTCACCATGTTATATTAATAGCCTAGAGGATATAAATTGAACATGTTGGCCAAAGCTTAGACAAGAGTGAATGCTAGCTTTACTGTCAGAAGATTTATGTCCAAGTTCTTCAAAATGTAGCTTTAATTAGATATACATCCAATACATATATTCGGGATGAAGACAAACATTTCCCATGAAGTCAGGTATCATTCTAATCTATGGTTTGTTTAAACAATTCATAGCAGATTCAGTTCAATCATCAACTAAGCCATAAACTAAGTTTAACAGTTCACAATGTCCAATTTCCAAGAGACAATGGATGCTAACCCAAACAAATCATATTACAGTTTATTACAGTATCGTTATTCAGCCACAAACTTAAAAGGGTTTATGGTAAATTAATCTATGCACAAGTGAATAGTGCAATAGGAATGAACTTATTATGGTTTGCAAGTTACAGTAAATGTATACAACTACTGTGTAGTAGCAGATTACTCAAAATTACTGGAGTAGTTTATGCAGGGCATCGAGCCATGGATTAGCTCAGGTATGTCTTAATAAATAAAATGGTTTCATATAGCACAATAAACTATTAATCTTAAAAATCACAGTGGATGAGAGTGAGATTTATTTATGTAACCCCAAGAGGTTGGGCTTCACACACAAATACTACAGTATATAATTTGTCTGGTATAGACTTAGTGTGTTTTGTGAATTCAATTGCTTGTGATTTTTTTTCTTTAGTTGGTTATTAAACCATGGCTATCCACACTTTAGTTAACTGTGTTTCTGAACCACTCTAACTCTGGCAGCAGCATTCAGCAAGCGAGCCTTGGTCTAAATCCTACACTCTGTTTCACAAAGTTATCCATCTGGACATTCATATTCTTGGGAGCTGGATTCCATCAATTAGAAGATGCTAGGTTGTTCTTGAAACACCAGCAAGTGTGCTAAATTCTTATTGACGTTATTTTGAGCAGATGACGTTTCTCTCATTTTCTCCTTACAGCATATGTGTTTTTTTACTTGCAACTGCTATACCAACAGAATTGAAAGTGACTTACAAGCAGTTAAAAAAAACTATGGCAATTAATGCCTCACAATGGAATCAATGAAGCTGATCTCACTAAGACTCCAAAGGGTGATTGAATAGCCAAGTCTTCATAGTGGCTGAACAAAAGCAGGAGCGCATTATTCTATAGTCAAGGTACCACAGCAGGGAAGATCCGTCCTCTCACCTTCATGCAATGTACTTCAGCCAATGCTGACAAGAAGAGAAAAGCTCCCTTTAATGTTCACAAGGGATATTTTGACAGAGGAACACAAAGCAAGATGCTCTCAACTTTCGTACATGTCCCAACATATAGAAATGCTATAAAAGCATTAGGAATTGTGCTCTATTCACACGAAAAGACATCTGCAGTGTCAGTTGGTAGGACTTTATTATTATATATGAATAAGCTTCCTCCAGTTTTGTCAAAAACTTCTAGCACTTTTTTCCCACTTTGGTCTTCCTCTGTGATGACCTGGGGCATGGCACAAAGGCAACACAGTCAAATAAGCAACAAGAGTCCCTTTATTATCTCCAACTTTGCCCCCAATGTCCAGGTTACCTTTGGCTGGGAAAAAAAAAAAAACCCTCTCCCAGGAACAGCCTTTAATTGTAGAAAATTCAGTCCAAAACAAAGTACATACAAACTGTAACTAAAAATCCAAACAAACCAAGTTGAAGTAATTAACTTGACAGGGCAGAAGAAGGAATTTCAGACTTGAAAGCACAGCAAAACTCACACAGTTGGGAAGACACCAGGAACACAGCTAAGCCACGACGATGCCAGATAAATTCACATTTGCTCGCAACAACTTGCTGTGCACAGCTTCCTCTTTTATATACTCTGTTCCCAGCTGCAGCTAATGAAAAGAATCAGGGCCCTTTCCTCCACCGTAAGCCACACAACTCATGTTGCTCCCTTCTCCGTTCCTCTCTGAGTGCCCTAGAATGAAGAGGGGGTGGACCTGGGTCTTCCTCTAAATTCCCTCTCCCTTGATCTACCTCTTCCCTGCTTTGCCCTGCCCCAGTTTCTTTCACAGCCAACAGAGCCACACTCCCACTCCCTGTCAGCTGCTCGGCTTCCCCCTTCAAGTCAGATTCCAACAGGGCATGACATTCTCTGTATGTGATGAACTGCAATTCCTATAATTTCCATCCAGACTTGTGACCCTTGTACTTTAGCATATTTGGAAGCTATTAGGATGTGAACAGTTCTTAGATGACCACTTACTAAGGCCATGCATTGTTCAAAGCCATAGTTTGTTGATTAAATCACAGTGGATTGGGTGTATGCATCACTGTTTACAAAATCCAGTGGTTATGTCTATACATACAACTAGGAAAACAAAACCATTTGACACTTCATATGTGAAACATGCCTATGCAATTGATGCGCAAGAGGAGAAACTGGTTTTGTGAACCTGAAGTATTCCTATCACTGTTGCAGATTTTTTCTCTTTTTGAGTTTAGAATCCTACTTACTATGCTTTCTATAAATGGGTTAAGATTTAAGACAGTCACTATCCATACAAAAATACTGCCCAGATGAGGGCTCTTCAGATTTCTTAATTAGCAAATGTGGGAAGTTGAGCTGAAGGTCAAAAGATGTGATGATCCTTTGCTGGCAGATCAAAGCAACTCTTTGGGACTCAAATTGTTCGGCTTGGGAAAATGTTGTAACACAATCTGGATGTTTCATAATGAGTAAATGGGCTTGGGGCAGCCAACCTTTGCTGCCTCTGCCAGTGAGCTTAACAAAAGGTTAAAGCCATACAATCAGGACTTGAAGCAAAGACCAGGTTTGAGGCCTCTGTTACGATGACTGCCCATTTGCCTGATTGCTTGTCATGGAAGATTGGTAAGGGCTTGGAGCATTGAAGGAAGGCTGTACAAGGCAGACCCATCCTCCCTTACATGCCATCTGGCATTTTAACTTATCTTGAGAACATATGCATCATCTCAGTCTCAGGACACTTAACGTCTTCCTTTACAAAATCAACACCATAAAACCCCCGACTCCTTTTTCTAGTAGTATTCTCAATAGTAAAAATCTCCTTCTTGGGTGATTGCATATATAGCAAAACACCCCAGTGTGTAGAGAAGCCATGGACAGAGAAAAGCTTTTTGCTGGTGTCTCTGGCCTCTAAAAATCTCAATCCTTCAAATGCTGACAGAAATGGGAGGTAAGATCTCTCTCCTCCCTGTCTGTTCCACTTGATCTACGAACTGTGAAAGGAGCCCTGATGCCACCTTCAGACTTTCTTAACATCCTCAGCATGTAAGAGTGATTGACTTTCTGATCCATATGTGAAGGAGTTATTCACAGTGGTGAGATTCAAATTTTTTTACTACCGGTTCTGACGGTGTGGA
Organism: Bungarus multicinctus; assembly: GCA_023653725.1. Taxonomy (NCBI): domain Eukaryota; kingdom Metazoa; phylum Chordata; class Lepidosauria; order Squamata; family Elapidae; genus Bungarus; species Bungarus multicinctus. Next base: position 22,705,245 of record CM042850.1, read on the forward strand.
GTGGCTTGGTGGGCGTGGCAGGGGAAGGATACTGCAAAATTCCATTCCCTCCCCACCCCACTAACTTGCTTTCCAGCTCTGTTTTCCAGTGCAGGGCAACAAAAGAAGACTCAGCCAATCAGCTGGGACTCGGGAGGCAGAGAATAGACAGGAGCGGGGCCAGTCAGAGATGATATTTGACAGTTCTCCAAACTACTCAAAATTTCCGCTACCTGTTCTCCAGAACCTGCTGAATACCACCTCTGGTCAGAATCTGCTGAATACCACTTCTGGTTATTCAGATTTAAATTGGAAATCCTCATTTCAGACAAGAAATACAATTTAATTTTGCAACAAATATTTCCTAGCTCTTTTGCATACAACAGACACAAGTGAGTCTTTTCTATTCTGATTGGTTGATTGATTAGGTGCCATCCCTGTTGGTTTTTAGCTATCTAGCCACTCCTTATTTCTTTTACTCTAAATAATTTTTACTTAAAAATTACACAGAAATAAAAAATAAACATGGTTTAAAAGTAAAAGTGAGAAAATATTTTTAAAGGTGTGGAAAATACTACAAGTAAAATTAAAAAGAACAGATACATAAAGAAGCAAGTTTTAATTTTCTTTGTAACAATTACAAACTTAATATTTCTCCTCCCTCTTTAAGGATACATCATACCTTCTTTCCCCCCCCAAATTCAACCCTTTTTAACCAGCAAATCCACAAGTCACCAAGTTATTATTTCCAGCAAAAAGTCCAACAGAGGTTTCCAGCTTTTAATAAAAGTACTTGTTGACCTATCCCTGATGAAAGGACAGTTTTGACATTTCTGCAAATTCTATCTTCTTCGCAATCTAATCCTTCATTGTAGGACTTCAGCATTTTTCCAACTTCATGCATGCAATAGTCTCACTTTTTGTACCATGTACAAAAAGCAATCTTACATAAGTCTTTTCTAATTAGCTATCCACAAATCCCAATAAAAATAGTTTCATCTGAATATTAATCTTTACTATTTTTGTATCATTATATCTATTTGTATTCAATATGTTTTTGCTTTTTCCCAAGTTTTTCATGCATGTTAAAATGATTCTCCATGTTTTCCACATTTCCGGCATGATTAGAATTATCTTTACACATGTTAGATAATTTCCCTGATGCCATATACCAACAGTGCATCATTTTGTAAAAGTTTTCTCTTAAATTGTAACACAATGTGAATTTCAGTTCTTTAACCACATTCTCTTCCATTGATCCATCCATATATTATAACCAAAATTCTTAGCTCATATTATCATACACTCTTTAACTTGTTCTTCTTCCGTTTCAAATGTCAGCAAATGTTTACAAATACAATAGCTGAATTCATTGTGGTTTACCAATATACACAAATCCTGCTTTAAGATTTGCTAGGATATTTTGTGTAAGCCTTTTGAGATTAAACTCTAGCAGAGATGAGGGCAATAGAAGTCACTAAGACTTTGAACTTTTGAATAAAGGAAAGTGTTCAAGGGGGTTATTCATGTTCAAGTATCATACTTCTCAGCAAGCAGAGCAAGATTGCTATAATGTGTTGCGTATTGTTCTCATATTTTGCTACCATTTTGCTTCATCTTTTTATGTTTGATTCTTCCCTAGAAAAAAAGAGAGAAAGGAGTTTGTGAGAGAGACATTATAGATAATCTTTCAGCTGATAAGTCAAGTATTCTTAAACAGAGGAAGCCTAGAAATTTTCTCTTTGATTCCTAAATGGGATTCAAAAGCCACCACCTCCTGTCAAACTGAACCTCCATAATGAAGAACAAAAGGTTTTCTGGGAAGACCAGTTTAATTTCTGCCCAGTAGCATCTTTGAACATTTTATTTATTTATTTTATTCAATTTATATACTGCCCTTCTCCCGAAGGACTCAGGGTGGTGCACAGCCTACTAAAACAAGACATATACAAAAGTTAAAATAAAATTAAATATGGGCTGCTTCAAAATCTAAACCCCCAACATAAAAGCCATAATTAAAACCCCATTTAAAATCAATTTAAGATCAGCCCAGGCCGGCCTGCTCAAAGAGCCAGGTCTTCAAATCACGCCTGAACACCCTCAGGTCGGTGGTCGTTCTCAACTCAGAGGGGAGCCCATTCCAGAGAGCGGGTGCCCCCACAGAGAAGGCCCTATTCCTCTGGGTCACCTAGGCGGCACATAGAGGCCGTCGGGACCCAAAGATGGCCCTCCCTGTGGGAGCGCACAGGTCGGTGGGAGACTACCGGCAGAACGCGGTCTTGCAAATAGCCTGGTCCGATGACATGGAGCGCTTTAAAGGTCAAAACCAGAACCTTAAAGCGCACCTGGAAGGCCACCGGCAACCAATGCAGCTCGCGCAGGAGAGGTGTCACATGAGAGCTTCTAGACGCCCCCATAACCACCCGCGCGGCCGCATTTTGTACCAGTTGCAGCCTCCGGGTGCTCTCCAGAGGGAGCCCCATGTAGAGGGCATTACAGTAATCCAGGCGGGAGGTGACCAGGGCATGAGTGTCCGTGCGTAAGGCGTCCCGATCGAGAAAGGGCTGCAACTGGCGCATCAGGCGAACCTGATGAAAAGCCCCCCTGGAGACGGCCGTGATATGATCTTCCAATGACAGCCGTAGCCATATTCATCTCACCTTACTTTTTAAACAGTGAAAAATGCTAAGATTTGGGGCTCTTTAGAAGTCACTGAAGGCCTACTAATATTTTGCAATATTTGTTTATTTCAAATAATTCAACGGTAGCAAGGCTCATTTTAACCAAATTTATTGTTCTAGAAGTGGCAAACAATTATTTCACTTTTAATTATTATGGAATTCAAATGGGCAGGCATCGGGATTGTGCGATCAATTTTGTTCATTCATGCTAGTTGAAAATGCCACAAGATGTAGCATCAACGCTTCTGGATAGTTGGATTTAGAATTAAAAGTAAAACTATGAAATATGGAATTTTTTTCTAAGTACCAGAATAGAATAAATATTTCTGAATCAATGTCTAGTTTGATTCATCCCCAGCAATTGTCAATGTGCAGCCTGTTGCTTATAGAGCCCTCCATAGTTCGGAGCCTAACAGCAAATAGCTTTGTCTATCTATTTATTATTTGTGAAAATTGGTAAGTTTTTTTAAAGAACTACAGAGTGATGTAATATAAAAGAATATGAAGAATATTTTTTGGAGATGGTCCACTCCATTTTAACTCTTTTTTACATTGTTTAATTCATTTACACTGTTTAATTCATTAAACAACCTTATTCGTCTTTGATATCACCTGAGTGTATTTGCAAGAAACAGTAAATAAACTCTGATGCTCAATAAGGTAGTTAACCACAGATGCCCTGTGAAACAACATGGTATATATAACACAGTAACATGGAGGGCAATACTGATTATTTTTCTGCTTCATGAAAACCCTACTGGCTTGATAGAGGCAACAACCTAGCTATGAATTGTAACGAACGTTACTAATCTTATTTGCATTTTGAGAACTTTATTTAAGCTAGAACTCCCTCAAATGAGGGATGAATCTGCAAACTTTTTCTGATGTTCTCTAGAGTACAGAAGTATAATTTCATTTCTCTTGTTTCATGCTGACTAGGGACTCCTGGCACAATATAATTGAAGGGCACTCGGTCAAGGAAGAATGCATACATGTGCTCAGCTGGGAATAAGGTTTATAGCAAGTCTGCTTGTGAGAAGACATACATGGAGCTACCTTGTAGGAAGAATAAAAGTTCAATTCATTTAAAATTTGGATTTAGAAACAGTCCACCTTGAGCTAATTTCTTACATGAAATTTGTTCCTTTAAAAAATTGTTCATGAAAGGGATGGAGTGCTTACCAGCCAGAGAACACAACTGTTCTATTCATCCACCGTAAAAGATGAACATAAGAGGCGGCTGATTCGTCCCCTTGAAAACTACAAAAGCCAGCTTTGAAGCTGGCATCCCTGAGCACGATGCTGACAGCCATTCATCTGAACTCCTTGGATCTACTTTGAAGTTTTCTTCTGTCCTGTTTTTAAAAACTCCTTGCAGACAGCCGTATAAAAAAGAGAAAGCATCATAGTGGGCTTTCTGTTTAAATGTTTTAACAGTGATGATGATTTTCTCTTCCTTTCACATTTCACATTTGCTTTCTAAATAATATGAGCCTTTATTCTACTGTTCAAAAATAGAAACACCTTCTCAGGCTGTTGACCCTGCTCAGGTCTGTATGTTATTTTTGCAGATAGATGATGATGTCATGTAAAATACAAATGTCACATAAATGTTTTAACAATAACCCTATGTAAATGAGATGTGTTGATACTGTGGTTTTGGAAAAAAGCAGTTCAAGGGGCAAGCTGGTAAAAGCCCAAATAATCATTAAAGGTGGATCTTTTTCTCCTTAATTCCCTTTTCAAATAAATTATTATTGAAAATTGTATCCTAGGGTTATAATAAATTGAGTGCAATGTAATGATAATTATAAAAATTGCAGAACACGTTCAACTATTCAATGCAAATAATAATCAAAATATAATAATCCAAATACTATCATTACTATGCCATCCATTCATGTAGAATGTCCCCTACTGTATGCATTCTTCCAAAATTTGATAAAAGGATCCCTGTCAGTCACAATTCATCAATTACAAGGGATGAGAAGTCATAAGTGAACAATAACTTTGTAATTATGTATGGTTTTAAGTGTGACATGATTGCAAGTATAGAAAGAGACTCTTTCAAAAGAATATCAGGGTCAGCCAGTCAAATGTTCTAGATAAGATCACATCAGTGAAATGAATGCATAATTTATGCTTGAACAAAGGGTTTTCTCTACACATAGGAAGCATTGTAACTGAGAGAATATAGGCATTGTTTTACTTTCTGTATTCTTTTTATGGCTGAAGCCCAATTTCCCCTGTGAAAATATCAGCAATTCTACGTAAAAGAGACAGTGCTTCACTTATAAAGAGATGCCATCATAGTTTCCTTTTTATGAATTAATAATTTCCACTGAAAATATTTTCTTTTCCTAGCCTGTAAGCTCTCAGGGAAGACTCAGCTAGTCCTTTGCTATTAAAGCAGCCCTGTGTTTTATTATCAAAAGACGGTGAAAATGTAGGATATCATAAATGAATGGTATGTATGAACTTGTGAAGGAAGTCCATACAGGCCTTGGGATGTAGGGATTTGGGCATTAAGAATCCAGTTAAGAGCATTTGGATAAGAATATAAAGAAGGAGAAACAACAAAGACAATGATATCACTGTCTAGATTGTGCTATACACTGCCAGGTTAGGCAGAAGGTATGGATGATGCTCTCCCATGTAAGATTTCAGAATTTTAGAGGAAAAAGACATTGCAAAGATGGGATATCTATGGAGGTTCTCAGTCACCCAGGTCATGATTATCCTAAAGGTGCTTTTTCAAGAGGCAACTGGGCTTTCTGTTTTTTCTTTGAAGATTTTTCACTTCTCAGAAGAAAAAAAACCAAGAAAGTCGAGTTGCCTCTTTAAAAAATATCTTTGGACAAAGGTGGGATAATTCAGTTACCCAGACATTTGTTGGAAAGCTATCTCGGGCAAGATTGCACGGTGTTTTTGCTGACTGATTCGTTTTACAAAAGTTTGAAGAAGAAATAATGAATTTGCTCTCCTAGATGTGATACCAGCCAATTGGGAATTGCTAATTGAAGAGATAAAAGCAGAAGGAACTTTGGGAAGAAGAGTTTTCAGATGCTGCAGAATCTAATGTACGCACGCACACTAAATTCAGGTCACCCAATTTCAAAAACAAAGTGCTAGGCAGGAACTCTTGGCTAGAAATCTTCAAGTTAAAGAAAGTACAAGAAAGTTGAAAACATCTGAAAACTTTTGCAATCATAGGCTTCAGCCACAGAGATGCAATGTAGTACCAACAGAAATGCAGTATGGTATCGAGGTCAAGAAATATCATTGTTCCTCTTTATTCTGTGTTAGGGAGATCATATTTAGAATATTATGTCCTGTTCTGAAAAATGCAATTGTCCAGATGATATCACTAGCAATAGCACTTAGACTTATATACCGCTTTATAGTGCTTTACAGCCCTCTCTAAGCGGTTTACAAAGTCAGCATATTGCCAACAATCTGGGTCCTCATTTTACTGAATTTGGAGGGATGGAAGGCTGAGTCAGCCTTGAGCTGGTCAGATTTGATAATAAATATATGATATATCATTTCATAAATATAATAAATAATTTAAATTGTTGACTAATGGTTGAGGGAATTGCATATATTTAGCCTGGGGAAATACGATCTCTGTCTTCAAGTATCTTAAGGACTATTGTATTTTTCCATATATAAGACACTCCCATGTATAAGATGCCCCCATGTTTCATGTAGTTTCTTGTAGTAAGCACACTATAAGCCAGGGTGTCAAACTTGGGGCATCATGGCGATGTCACGTGACATATCGGGACCCCTTCGCTAAGCCGGGCGGAGAGGGGCCAGTACATGAAGTATCCAGCCTGTGGGCCGCGAGTTTGACAGCCTTGCTAGAAGCCATCACTGTGCAGAAGCCATCTTGTTAGAGTGAGTAATACAACAAGAATAGGAAATGCATCACAGAAACAATGGAGATGAAACCTAGAGTGGCAATATGATATAGGAAACAACTACAATAGAGAGGAGTGATAGAGCTGCATATAAGATAGAGGTTCATCTGGCATGTGCAGCCTTCTCCTTGGCCTCCTGTGCATAAGACGCACCTCAATTTTCAAGTAAATATTTTAAAGAAAAAGTAGCGCTTATACACGGAAAAATACGATATCATGTAGAAAATGGGGCAGGGTTGTTTAAGGATGTTTCAGAAGATAGGACAAGAAACAATGGGTTTAAATTATTCAGAAATAGACTTCAGCTGAACATCAGGGGGAAAAAGATCCTGACAGTAAAGAGTTGTTACAATGCACAGGTTGCCTCTAAAAGTTAGGATTCTCTTTCACTGGAGGTCTTTAAAGAGTGGCTGGATGACCATCTGTTTTGGAAGCAGCAATAGTGGATTCTGGCACTGGGCAGAGCATAGGACCAGTTGCTTTCCAAGGTCCTTGTTCCCATGTGCCACCTCAAAAGTGGGGTGGAAGAAAAGAACAGCAGCAGCATGCGTTTCATTTGCCGGGTAGAAAAAAAAGATAATAGAATGTCATAGTCTTTGTTTTGTGATTTGGCACATCTGCTCAGGATGCCCTTACCAAACTGACATAATTTTTGATGAATGGGAAATGGCCTCAGGCAAAGTAGTTTTCCTTTCATTGCCAGTACTTCCCATATAGATTGCCTTTAATGCTCTCGTTCTCTCTTTCAGCCCACAAGGATTCTGAGTGGGAGTAGTAGTTGACAATTTAATGCAACCTGCTGTGCACTGGGGCAGCCTGAACTTAGAATTCACCAATGCCTTCCTTCCACAGTGGAGTCCCACTGCAGCGGCGTATCATAAGTGTGTTCTTTCAATAGGATAGCTCAGGGGTGGATTCAAATTTTTTAACAACTGGTTCAGTGGGCGTGGCTTAGTTGGTGGGCGTAGCCAACTCAACATCACTCACATTGAGGCACGCATCTCCTCGCCTGGCTTCTCATGACTGTGGGGACACTGCAACAGTCATAAGTGTGAAAAATGGTCATAAGTCACTTTTTTCAGTGCCGTTGTAATTTTGAATGGTCACTCCACACAAGCAAAGTATCAGCAAAGGAGGGGAAAAAAACTCCAGAGAAGTTCCTGAGACAGGAAGTCTCGTCCTGTCAAGAACGTAATAAAGGTTAATGGAGAGGCAGTTTCTATAAGCAACACCAGAATGTATCCTTCCTGCCATCCTTACAGGATTAGGCCAGTAATTTCTTCTAACAACCAGTTCTCCGAACTGCTTAGAATGTTAACAACTGGTTCTAGAAAATAGATGCAAAGGTGGTCCAGGCAGAAGAAGAACAACATGGCTTCAAAATCTAAGGAACTGGTTTAGACAAAACTCAGCAGCAGAGGTGGTGTTCAGTGGGTTCTGACCAGTTCTGGAGAACCGGTACTGGAAATTTTGAGTAGTTCAGAGAACGGCAAATACCACTGGCCCTGCACCCATCTATTCTCTGCGTCCCGAGTTCCAGCTGATCGGCTGAGTCTTCTTTTGTTACCCTGCACAGGAGAATGGAGCTGGAAAACAGGTTAGTGGGGTGGGGAGGGAATGAGGATTTTGCAGTATCCTTCCCCTGCCACACCCACCAAGCCAAGCCACACCCACAGAACCGGTAGTAAAAAAATTTGAATTCCACCACTGCAGTCAGCAGCACTTTTTCATGCGGCTGTTGATAAAAATAGGATCACCAACATGATCACCAACATGATGGATATGGCACAAGAAGAAGAAGAATTAAATGTGTATACCACGGGTGTCAAACCTGCCACCTCACTTTGCTGTCACGTGACATTTCGTGAAATTTTTTCCCTTCCCAGAGCTGAGGTGGGCGTGGCCTGCATATGATGCATCCAGCCCGCAGGCCACCAATTTGACACTCCTGGTGTATACCATTGAATATTTCCAACCTCCATTATCTTTACAACACAACAAAATACAATGGAAACATCTACTGCGAGAAAATGAAGATGTAACACATCCAAGATAAGAAAAAAAGACTTTACAAACTGAGTTCTGAAAAGTCCACCTAGAACTTCTCTTCAAAGCATCAGAGATGGTCTTGTAGGTCCTGTTCAAGGGAAGAAACTTCTTCATGACTTGTTCATAACCTAGGAATCCAGTTTCTCAAATAAGCACTCCTTTTCCTGGTCATTGACTGAATGTAGGCTAGACTATGAGTTGAAAAAAAGTGTTGTAAAACTCAATGGAAATCCACTTCTGTATCGTTACTAAGAAAAATCCAGAGATGTGTTACCAGGAATTGAACTTGTGAAATCACAAGGGCTGCCTGGTAGCTCAGAGGCAGGCATATCTATTACATCTTCAGAAAATAGCTCTGAAAGAATTTCCCTTAAACCTTTACAGACAATCTTTTACAGTCCAAGAACTGTCTTTTGAAGAAATGCCATTTTTGCTTATTGAAGGCCACAATAGACAGGTAGTGAGGTTTTTAGGTACTGGGGATAGCAGAGGTCTTTGTAAAACATTTAAAAATATGTCTATAGCTCAAATAATGAAAATACATTGACTGTATTTTCTTTTCTTTTGTTGAATGTGTTTCCCGTGGAAAGAAGTTTTCTCTAGAGGATAGTAGGAGCAAAGTGCAAATCTGTTTGTACTTTTATAGTTGTCATTTAACTATAAAGCTAATCTCTCTTTGGAGTGGCCAAATTTTATACTCTTGGGACTAGCGGTCCCCAGTCCAACTAGACTTGGTCTCTCTTTCTGACAGATCATAGATTAATGGCTGTCACAAGGCTTCCCAGATCTATTTTTTTCACCAAGAACTGGTTCTACTTCTGATTTGTCAACATTGCATATAAAGCCAAATTCAGGTGAAAGGTTTTTGGTGAGCAAGAATGCTAAGTATAGCTAACAGGCAAGTTGAAGTTGTGTTTTATTACTGCCACCTTCTGATAGAAATAATAATAGCAGCTGTTGATGTTCAGATCAAGCACGTACTCTGTCAAAGACACGTCCGCACAATATTAAGCAGATCCAGCACTGTGGGAGATATGCAAATTTGCTTCCGTGTATATATGGGTTGCCTTCTCCTTCATTGGTGGAATTAACCACTAGTGAAATTATGATGGGCTATTTATAACATTGCATTATTAATCACCTACAGCAACCATACATAACTTATATGTATGTAATACATATAATATATATACATATATATACATATATACATACATAAACATACATACATACATCAAGCAGAAGACGGATGACTGATTTCATACAATTTTTAAATAGTACAAATGCTTTTAAAAAGTAAAAACTAATCCCAAACTCATAAAAGCTCATATGAGGATACAAAGGTCTTGTAAAATTTGGTGCCCTAATGATCTTTGGGCTATTTATTATTAATATTAAACTTTGGAAGTTAGTGGTATTATTTAAAACATCAGGCCTGTCATTGCTTCTCAAACTGCTAAATCCTGTTAAGACAACAATGTATAGCTGTCTTTTTTTTTTTCTACTGGAGAAATTTATTTTTCACATTGGCAGCTGGGTGTCCATGGGAGTGGTCCCAAAAGCCCAAGAGAAAGCAGCAACTGTGTGATTAAGCCCTGCTCTTATCAAGTGCCAGAGAAATCAGAAGATCTAGGCAGTTCAAACAGGTATAAAGATTTATTGCAAGCTTAAGCTCTCTACAAGAATCTGAACTATTAACAGTCCAAACAAATTGGTGGTAGATAAGAGTCAATGGAATTCAAGGTGGCCTGGACTTTGATGTCTTTTGGGTGTAAAGCGACTCGTGACTGTTGACCTCTCCCCCAGACTCAGCCTTGCCATCTCCTACAGCCCTGTTTTTAAACCAATTCTTGTAAAAAAGGGGGTAGGGCATTGATTGCATGTTCACTGCTGCCTCATATCATACATATATTCTGCTGTAAGCCACCTGGAATCGTTTGAAACGAGATGGGTGGCAAATAAACGTAATAAATAATAAACATGAAATTTAGAAACTGCCTATCACACTCACAGAGCAATTCTGGGTGGTGTACAACTAAAAACATAAAAACCATATAAATCTTATATCTCACTAAGATGCAGTTAAAACAAAAATAAAATAATTAAAATTAAAAAAGTAGAGGGGAGGGATTTCAAGGTGCTAACCCAGGAGTCGGCAACCCGTGGCTCTGGAGCTGCATGTGCCTCTTTCATCTCTCTGCTGCAGCTCCCTGTCACCAGTCAGTGCCACAATTTTGAGAGTAGTTTCTGGTTAAGGGGGGCGGGGGGGGGGGAAGCATGGCTTACCATAGAGTAAGGAGGTGGGTTTTCCGGTTGGCTCCACAATTGATAGGGCTTTCAGTTAGGACAGGTAGGGGAAAAGGACACTGTGCTAGGAGGAGACTCTATGGTGGGGGAATCAGACTTCCGGACAGCTCCAGAATTGAGCAGGGGGGCTTCCGGTTATGACCTTTATGCTCTTTGAGTGTTTAAGGTTGCCGACCCCTGTGCTAATCGATTCCCAAGGTTGTGTGTCGATCTTTGATACCAAGCAAGTTGGCAGAACCAGTGCTTCAGACACTCCTGAAAGGCCAAAGGAGAGAGGGGGTCCCGCATCACCTCTGGGTGAAAAATATTCCAAATTGCAGGGGGAACAGCAAAGAAGGCACTCTTCCAGCAATTGATTTTTTTTTTTTAAATTGATGGGGTCTATATGTACAGGTGAGACAGGCTGGTGTAATGGTGTGAAAAGGATCCTGCAGGTAACCTGGCCGCAGGATTTTTTTAAAAAATCCTTGTTACTTAACAAAACTAGCAACTAGAATCAATAAATGAAAAACTAAGGAAGTTAAAATACACAGTTCTGCTTAACAGGACACAAGTCTATACCCAGAGGGTGAGAGCAAATTCCACAATGGCTAGTCTCTGAACTATGAAATCCCTGTGAAATTTATCCTTGCCTTGAACTACCTAACTCCCCATAACCAGGCGTCTTAAAATCTCTCATCTTAGAATTTGTTCTTTAACATCACAAGCAACCAGCCTCTCAATTCCTGTTGCTTCGCAGATATACGCAGAAGTTTCTTGTGGGAAACCTGGTATCCTGGAACTAGAATCCTGGATATGATGAATTGTCTATCTGACCAGCAATCCTTCTCTTAAGCCATACAGGAAAATATAGATTTTGAAGGTATATGTGGATTCTTTTATGGCTCTCTGTGACATATGTGATCTAGGTTGGAATTTGTCCTACAGCTCGATCAGGCCAAGCATAGATGTAGGTTCTACTGATTATAGATTGCTGATATTCACTGAGAAGATATTTTTTGTAGGGGAGTATTTTTAATAAAAATTGAAACGTACTCATCTGTGCAAAGCTTCCCTTGATTTTGTTGGTGCCTAAAATAATAATTTGATTAAGTTGATTTTATTTGATGTTTTCAACTGTTTAGACTTTATTGTATTCATTACAACTGTTATCATAAATTTGTTTGTTTTTTTAAAGAAAGGTGTAAAACACTGTAAATTCATAATAAATAGAGCAATGGTATTAAAATGATATCAGCGGTGAAAACACCAACAGTACAGGGGAAAGAGGTGTGAATTTCAGCAAAATAAATACTGAAACCAAAGCAAATATAGGCTATAATTCACATAATACACTGAACCATAAATTAACCATCCTCATTTTAACCTAGAAGGTTGTATGAACTATATACACAGGAAATTGGTTTATGGTTCAGTATCTTTCAGGAATAGAAAATTTTAAGAGTCCAGAAAATTAGGCTGATTAGTCAAAATCAAATCTGCTAATTGTGGACACACATCTCATCCAAACACAACCATTATAACAAAATCAGGGTATTGGAATTGAAAAGCCTGCCTAGTCTATTTTGAAGTTGTGTTTACCTCTTAAACACAAAGATTCATTTAACTAACAGCAGGAAAGGTTGAGATACAGGACAACATGTGACATCCACCTCTGTCTGTCTCTATCTACCTTTTGTTTAACATCTCACAAGTGCATAGATATTATAGAGTTTCCTGTGTTATTCAGGTATGATCCTGATATTTATCTTTTAATTTTTTTTAAATATACCCATGATGCAGAGAGATCATCTGACTCTTTCATGGTTCTTCTGCCCTTCCAAGTTTTCTTTTCCTTACCAAAGTCCATCCTACTTCATTTTGGCCTACTTGGAATTAAATCATTCATTCTTACCTCTTTGCTTCTCTCTTCCTTCAAAAATCAGTCATGAAATTCCCAGTTGAAGAATACTATTCAAGGTTCATCCGCTCACACTTGTGATGTTCCCCCTCTAAACTCTTCATGCTGCCATTGTCAGATAGTCACTTAATTACCTGGTGAGTTTCCTGATGTCTTGTGTTATATGTACAACAGACAACAGATGTTTTATTGAGTGGGCACACTGGGGGAAAAAGAGTTTGTTGTTTGTCAATCTCAATCACAGATTTTGTGGACTGGATAAACACTAAGCAATTCAGAAATTCATTTCCAGCTCCTCAGGGGTCCCAATATTCTATCTTATGAGAGGTGGCACCAGCACATTGATAGATGTGAGTTCTATGAATGCTGGCTTAGTAAAATAAGTCTAGGTAAAAACCTTGCCTTTTTGTAGAAGATAAGAAAAGTGGGTAATCTTAGATCAAACCTGAGAGCAGAAAAAAAATATTTGACCAGCTTGGACATCAGCAAAGACAAATATTTAGTTGGCACACTCAACAAGCACCCAATATTCTATGCCCTCTGCACTAAATGAAAAATAACTTGGAAATATCAGAATAGCTTAAAAGGTAACGGTTACCACATTAGTGATATACCTAATAGCTAAGATTTAATTGTGGCATGAGCTGGCCGTTTGGAAAAACTCCAAGCGGAAATGGCCTTCAGAAAAGGGCCTAAATCTGAACCTGGATTCTACTTTAGGCTCTAGATATTTTCTTCTGTTGTCTATTCTGTCATTATCTCTACTTGTTGTTTGGTTCTTTAGGGATAACTTGATTTTTTTTCGCCAAAATACTTGATGCACAGGCTGGTACACATTTTAGTCTCCAGCTTTGTTCTCTATGCTATTCCCTATGGGAGAGGTATGCTATCCCTCAAAACTGACTGCCTTTGATTAAATTTAAGCTTGTCTTCCAGCTGGAACTCTTTCAGGTTAACCGTCCCTAATCATTTTGGACAGGAACCATCTGTTAAATCTCTTGGTTCCCAAGGAACAGAACAGAGCAGAATGGTAAGATTGAAGAATAATGTTGTGGGTGAGGTGTTTCATGAGGACATGAAAATTCGCCATGATAACTAATTGGCCACATGTTAGTACAAAGGTAGAGAGCGGTACTGAATCTCTAATCAGTGATTCTCTAGGATCCAACTCATAAGGAAGCTTTGAACTGTAAATCTGGAATAGTCTCTTTTTCTCTCTGAATTTCTTTGGGGTGTTTTATGTCAGTCATTTAATGCTAGTTTAGGTCCTTTTGTTGTTGAAAACAAAATGTAACAAATTGACATTTGCTCCAGCCTTAAAACTATGTAAACAAATTATAAGATGAAGGAGCTGGCAACTGACAGCCTTGATTACAGAAAAAAAAATACTATGTTAAGTTTAATGCTGATTGGAAAGCCCTTTTGGACTTTTTGCACAAACCAGAAAAACAATGAAATTATGATATATGGATTTTATGACTAGAAAAATAGTACAAGACAGAAAAAAAAAGAAAGTTATGCTGTAACCACTTAGTTGAAACAGATATTGGGAGCTCTGTTCAACTCTGTTATTCTAAGGGTGTCATTTTTGGAGGTGGGGGGTTCTGAAGTTAGTGCATATAAGTAATCTCAACATATGCCCATAATTGAGCCTGGCAATTTTCAGAAACCAGAGAATAACGCTGGTTTCTAGCAAAAATCATTGTAAATCGTAAATGGAAACTGCCCAAAATGGGGCAGGGGGGGGGGCAGAGAGGAGCAATGTCAGAACATTTAATCCAGGTCATAAATCCCTTTTGAGGCGTCTATTGAAACTTCAAATAGTTGTTAAGCAAAGAGTCATAAATCAAAGACTATTTGGATGATGTTTTAGTCCAGATTTCTTTATAAATTGTAGCTCTTCACTGAAATCTATTTAGATTTTTTAAAAAATTTCTATCTCTCATCTCTGCATTTGCCCAGCACCCGTTCTCACAATCTTCTTTTCATATATGTCCTCTGAGCTGATCCTACTATGTATTTGAAATAAAGAATTAAAATGACACTTCTAAAATCCAGATAGATTTACTATATCCAAGAATGCAGCTGAAATGGCCGCAGCTTTGTACAGTAGGAGAAATTTTGGCCTTGGTTTTCTTCCAGGATTGTTCCTTCTTAATTTATGTGGATTAAACTATTCTTGTTTCTGCACAGTGACTCTCTCACATCTGTGTAAATCAGGAGTAAGCAGCCTTGTCTTTCATTTAGGCCAATATCCTGTCTCTAAGAACAAGCATTTGTGGATGCCCTGAAAGGAATATAAAACAGAATGAAATATCCCTGTTCCTGGCATATTGTACTTTCCCATCCCTGGAAAGATTGTGATTTTGCCAACAAGAGCTGCTTCCTGTTTCTTTCTTATTCAAACCCCAAAGAAGCAGCTAGCTGATGTTTTTTTTCTTCTTGCCATAATGCTGCTTCTGTTTCTGATTTCTATTAAAATCACAACTTCATGTTCTGTAGAGAGGCACGCTAGAGTGACATGAGGAGATGAGAGGTTGATAATTGTATTCAGAGACTTTCCTTTAATTCCACTTAAAAGCAGTTATTGAATGGTTGTGGAACAGAACAGTTGGAGGAAGGGATGATGTTGCCATCATTCATCTCCTGCAGCTATGTTGGACTGCAACTTCTGTCTCCTTCAGCTTTAGAGAACTGAAGTTGGAGCCCAAATTATCTAGACAGAAACAGATAAGAGGTGTCATCCTTTCCCTGTAGCCATCTTCTTCCATTCAAATTAAACTCCAGTTCGAAAACTATACTGTAATTGTTCCGCCAGTAAAATAATAATATTTGTATCTCCCTTGAGTAAAACCGTTTCCTTTATTGATGCTTTTGTGATCCAGTTTTCTCTCCCATTTGGGAAATAACAATTATTAAAGGTGTAAAATATTGTATTGAGCAGGGGGGAGAGTTGTCAATCCTTTGTGTAAAGCAGACATTTAAAATAGTCCCTCCAGCTATGTTGTAATGACAATTTCCAAAATTTCATACTTTCCTTATATGTCAATTTAAAGAACAATTTATTGCTTTGTTGAACTCTAGTGCTACTATAATAATAATACTAATTACAAAATCTGTGCATGGACATAATTTCCATCTGTCAACTACAAAAGACCACACTGCTTGGATCTGACATACAGTATATCATGTCAATACATTATGGCATCCCAAGTTCTTGGAAAGAACTCTAGGCATAGGAAAGCCAACATCAGCTGAAGAACTGACAGTTGTGATTTCATATTTTTGTGTATATAATAAACAATAGCTGGCTAAAAATGCCAAGTCCAGTCTGAACATCTGGGTGATTGTATGATGAACCATAAACAATCAATAATTCAAAATAATGCAATCAAGGCCAAAATTGAAAAATCATCAAATGATTCAAAGTAGAAATTGTGCAAAGAGGCAGAAGAAACAGTAGATCGTATACTCGTGGAAGAAGATTGCACAAACTTATTAAAAACAATGACATAATACAATTTGTCAAAATGATTCCCTGGAACATCTTTACAAATTATCATCTGCCAATAATATGGTAAAAAAAATTGGTGGGAACATATAGTTGAAACAGTAGTTGAAAACAAGCAGGAAAAAATATTGTGAAATTTCTGAATACAAACTGATGGCTCACAAGTCACAACATACCAGATTTAATTATAATTGGGGGGGAGTGTGTATAATTGATGTCACAATACCAGAGAATAGTGGAACAGAAGAGAAGAGAATTTCAGAAGATCAGAAAGTATTGAAAATCAAAGTTGAAATACTAAGGCATAATTTTGCACACTGGTTATCAGCATATTGGGTGATACCAAAAAATCATGGACAGCATTTTGTCAATCTGCGCATTGGCAAAATTTCCCTGAACATCTGTCTGACTGTGCTATTATTATTGTTATTGTTAATAATAATAATAATAGCAATGCTACTTTTTTCATAAAGTATCCCTCAATGTATCTCATTTAATTCTGAATATTTAAAACAAAACTATTGCTTAGAACAGGGATTGGCAACCTTAAACACTCAAAGAACCATTTGAACCCATTTCCCACAGAAAAGAAAACACCGGGAGCCACAAAATCCTTCCCGTGCCTGACTATTTCCTGAGTGGCCACAAAACTAGCATATATAGTTGAATTAAACGTTCTGTTTTCTCCTGAAACTTTTATTTTCTTGGATTTACCTATGGTTGGACTAAAGGAGGTTGAAAAGCTCAATAAATTGTGTGCCGGTGAGTGTCACACATTGGCACTTGTGACATATTTTGAGTGACAGGGAGCTGCAGCAGAGGGATGAAAGAGCCACGTGCAGCTCCAGAGCCGCAGTTTGCTGACCCCTGGTTTAGAACATCAAGATGGCCTTATGTCTTAAAGGCATCTCGTATTCATGTCTAGACTTATAGAATAGAATAGAATAGAATTCTTTATTGGCCAAGTGTGATTGGACACATAAGGAATTTGTCTTGGTACAAGTGCTCTTGATGAACATAAAAGAAAAGATACATTCGTCAAGAGTCAAGAATCATAAGGTACAACACTTAGTAATAGTCATAGAATACAATAAGCAGTCAAATCATACTAGGAAACAGTCAATATAAATTGTAAGGATACAAGTGACAAAGTTACAGTTATACAGTCACAAGTGGGAGGGGATGGTGATAAGGAATGATGAGAAGATTAATAGTAATAGTAGTGCAGACTTTGTAAATAGTGGGACAGTGTTGAGGGAATTATTTGTTTAGCAGAGTAATGGCATTGGGGGAAATCCTGTCCTCTTGTCTAGTTGTTTGGGTGTGCAGTGTTCTATAGCATCGTTTTGAGGGAAGGAGTTGAAACAGTTTATGTTATTTTAAATTAGAGTTTTAAATTGGGGTTTTAGAAATTGGGGTTTTAAAATTGGGGGTTTTGAAATTGGGGTTTTATATTTTATTATTGGGGTTTTTAAATAATTTTAACAGCAACCGAGTATTTAATTTCTTTTAACTTTTGTAATTTTGTATTATTATAGTTGGCTGTACACCGCCCTGAGTCCCTCGGGAGAAGGGTGGTATATAAATTTAAGAAATAAATAAATAAATAAATGTGAGGGGTCTGTAAATATTTTCACAGCCCTCTTTTTGACTCATGCAGTATACAGGTCCTCGACTGAAGACAGGTTAGTAGTAATTGTTTTTTCTGCAGTCCTAATTATCCTCTGAAGTCTGTGTCTGTCCTGTTGGGTTGCAAAACCAAACCAGACAGTCATAGAAGTGCAGATGACAGACTCAATAATTCCTCTGTAAAACTGTATTAGCAGCTCCTTGGGCAGAAAGAACATTATTTGTTGTGCTTTTTTGATGACGTTTTTGATGTTAGGTGTCCATTTTAGGTCTTGTGATATGATGGAACCTAGAAATCTTGAGGTCTCTACTGTTGATACTGAGTTGTCTAGTATTGTAAGAGGTGGTAGTATGGGAGAGTTTCTTCTAAAGTCTACCACCTTTCTATGGTTTTGAGTGTGTTCAGTTCCAGATTGTTCCGGTTACACCACAAGGCAAGTTGTACAATCTACTGTCTGTATGCGGATCCGTCGTTTTCTCAAATGAGACCAATCACTGTTGTATCATCTGCAAACTTCAGTATTTCAACAGATGGATTGTTTGAGATGCAGTCATTGGCATATAGGGAGAAGTGGAGAAAGCACACAGCCTTGGGGGGGAGGGCTATGCTAATTGTACAGGTATCAGATGTGATTCTGCCTACCTTCACCTACTGCTTCCTGTCTGTTAGGAAGCTTATGATCATTTATTTATATTTAATAATATCATAATCATTTATGATTATTTAGTTATTTATTTATATCCCACTTTTCTCATATACAACTCAAAGCAGGTAGCATACATAATATTCCTTCCTCCTCCAATAACAACTCTGTGGGGTCAGAGAGCTATTGACCCATTAGGTAAAATGGAGTTGGATTAGAATTTGATATATGTTTTATCCTGTGTTATAATTTTAGTCCAACTTCATTGCCAAGGCACTTTGCTTCAGACGTTATGACATGGGTATTTGTAGTCACTGATTTTTTATGACATCAATTTGCCAAAGGCTCCAGAATATTTTAAAATGAATTTCCGTTTGTGCAGTTCTTAATTATTCATCATCCTCTACTTGTTGAGAGTGGAGTGGTCTAGAATAAGAATCCAGTTTTCAAGCATAAATGAAAGTAGTTTAAAGATTTAGGGAATTAATGTTATTTAAAGGTTTATCTCTATGAAAAATCTTCAAAATGTGCATTCCTCTGGGTTTCCACTGTAAAAATAACTGATGAATGTTATTAAATAAGGAAAATGCAAGCAGAATCCCAAGGTCCTTTTTCAAGGGCTGTTACTCCTTGCTTTTATGAATATTTTAGATTTGACCTTTGAGGGGCTAAATAAATGGACATTTTTTTAAAAAAAACCCTCTAAACTCTCTTTTGCGTTGGGAATATTATATATGTTTGCTGCCTTGAGTAACTTATAAAGTAATAAAGGTGTAATAATATTACTGTATTACTACAATAAAGCAATTAAGCTAATAAATAAATAAAACCCTTGGAGACAAACCTTTTTCTTGGCAACAATGCAGTACGGAAGTAGTTGACCATTGTCATCTTCTTAGGCGCTTTTCCTTTCTCCAGTGACAGACATAAGTTGTTCTTCCTCTAAGTCCTAAGTGGGACTGATCCTGTTTCATTCTATGGGATTGATCTGCTGTAGGCATATTAAAGAAAACTACAGCTCTGTCTGCAAATGCTTCAAATAAGATATTTTGGAATCTACGCGGTGGTGGGATTCAAATTTGTTTACTACTGGTTCTGCGGCGTGACTTGATGGGCGTGGCAGGGGAAGGATACTGTAAAATTTCCAATCAGGGTAGTATTTGCTGGTTCTCTGAACTATTCAAAATTTCTGCTACCAGTTCTCCAGAACTGGCCAGAACCTGCTGAACACCACCTCTGAATCTACACAATATATACAAAATATATCTTTGATTTAAAAAAAAAAATCAGCCAATTTTTTTTCAGACACATCTCCCAGCTGACTCTACAAGATTGTTTTGCAAAGTAGCTGCACCAACTTAGAAAAAGATGTGTCTGCTTTAACAATTTGGGGAAAAACAGCACAAGTGTTTCATGTTTTAAAGTATTTATTTTGGAGACTTTGCACAGCAATCATGTACAGTACTTAAAATCAATTACTAGCTTATTAATTATTACATTATTAATGGGTTATGCTGAGAATTCTGCCTAAATCTGCATCTTTCTTATTCTACATCAAGGTGGGCTAAATTTTTACTTGAACCCTTGATCCTTTAACCTTACCAGCATGTCCATGGAAGCTCAGCTTTAAAAATGGTTAGATTCCAAGTGGCAATCACAAATGATAGTGTTGAAAAAAAAATCTGTGTTCATGAGAACCACTTCAGAACATTGTAAGCAATTTGGCTATCATATTTCTATGATTAAGAGGAGTGAAATGGGTTTATTTATAGTAATACCTGCTCAAAGTCTACATCCTCACAAAGAAACTTTAATATTTCAAGTAGTAGGATTCACACAGTTCTACCTATGCTCAAAATATACTGTATCAACTCGTATTATGAAGCAATGATAAACATTCAGTGATTTTCATGTATGTCAGAATGTGGGTGTGAGTTTATGCATGTATACATGTATACAGGCACACATACATATATATTGAGAGATTTTTATTCCTGATGAATATTGATGGCAGCTGAGTATCTCTAATACCTTTAGAAATAGATAGGTGGATGTACAGATGAGGGAGAGCAAACTTTTTTTAACATATGCAAAATCCCACAACAGCTTGGACTGTTTATTCCCCAAATCCTGGAGGATTACAGGATTACCCAAACTTCACTTCTCAAATAGATTAAATTTAAAACAAGTAAATTAATCTTGCTCTGAGATCTCATTTGAAAAAGCTGAAATCTTAAGATCTGTCAGTGTTTTCCGATGTGAGTAGTAATTTGAATCTTGCATGATTCGGTGAATCCATAAGATTATGGCCATTTTTTTAGTGTTTTGAATTATCTGCATTATAATCCAATTAGAGGTGAGCGTGTAGTCTGGCCAAAGATAAGCAAGGCTGAGTATTGTAACTCAGCAGCATTTGAAGAGCCACAGGTTCCCCTGCACCATTATTGCTTTTAAAAATATATTATTATCACATAGATGTAGAAGGAGTGGCAGAATCTGGGGGGGGGAGGGGGAGGGGGAGAGTTAAAAGAGGGATCAGCCTAGAATCCCTAAGTAGCCACAAGCGAGTTAAATCCAATCTCCCTTGAATTCCATCGATCTTCATCTAATTTCAAGCAGGAGTTAATGTTAGTTGAGAAGGCTTGTGTCCATATACATGGTTAGCATTAAATCCATTTAAGTTGTTCTTTACATGTGGATCCAATATTTAGTGCCTGACAGTACAATTGTAATAATCTCACTTTTTAATGGGAGTATCAAAACAATAAGGAACTATGATCAGAAAAACTGTGTTCTAAGTTGTGGTGATTAGAAAAGTATGAGATATTTTACTAGTCTTCCAATTTGAGCAGAGGGACCTAGATTTCAAAATGTCTTCCAAGGGAGAAATACATTTAAGTAAAAATATTTCATGGTGGGAGTAAGTGGGTTTCTTTTGGGTTGGGGGCAGGTGCCAATGTGCTGCAAACAATTTGTCTTTTCATTACACAGGGAAATTTCAGGTATCCCAGGAGGTTTCAGAATGATGAAAAGATATATAACTGAAAACATAATTATCAGTAGGGGCATATTTGGTATCTCCAGTAATAAAATAAGCTCAAAAAGAACTGCCAAGAAAAACATAAAATCTCAAGCACTCTGAAAATAACTTAGAAAAATCAAAAATGTATATAGCAAGAGAAGAAAACTTTTGAAAAATTGAAAAACCAATTTCAGCACCACATTAAAATTCCCTTCCTATCTTTATGTAGGACATAAAGTTTCATAAATTCAGCCCAAAGCCAGAATTATGTAATGCCTTCTTTTGTTTCTCAAGCCAGTATAGGTTAATATATAGAAGCTGTAAGAAATGTGCACAAATCTTAAAGAAAAAAAATAATTTTCATGTGCCACTACAAACATTATACTTTCTAGATATAAAAAAGGAGGAGCAAGACATCAAGAGTTAAAATGCATTTTATTCTTAGCCAGATTTCAATTATTTATTAAATCAGTCTTGTGAAAAATTTAAAACCATTTCTTCTGTGATTAAAAGGGAAACATCAGAGTGCTGTTGTCAATAATGGATAATCTTCATGCCTGGGTCACAGGTGGACTCTTCCATGCTTGATTTATTTTATTGCCCAAAAGAGAAGGAAGAACTGAAAGAAGGGATGTTGTAAATAGTTTATTGCCAGCCTAGGGTTTAAGGAAAACAAACTCTAAATTGAAAATTTGACCTTAACATTCATCATCCCTAACTTTAGTTTAGTTTAGTTTGTCAAGATCAAATTCCCTCAAATGTGCTATATATTTTCAGAATTGCCACAAAAAAAAAAAAGAGAGAGCTGCTTTTGCATGCACTGGTTTTGCATTGCAATAATAAATTATTCAAATTTCACATACAATCAGTCAGTCTTCTTTAAAACTATATCTCTTGTTTTGTTCTTAGAAGGCAATGCTAAAAGAACTCCACCCTACCCCCAAACTTGCTCAATCAGAAACAAAAACGAAGACATTAAATGAATATGTTTTTTTCTCAGCAAAGCTCCCCTCTTGACTCAAATCCTGGATTAGCTGGCTGTTCAGAATTTATTTGATTTGTCAATCGCTTACAAGATAATAGGTGTAAGTACATATACATAGTTATGAATACATGAAATGGGTACATATAAGAAAAATAAAAGAAACAATAGGACAGGGTGGGGAGGGTTGCAGGATGCTTTTCTTTGGTTTTACAGAAACCGAAACTATTAAGTCTAGCCACGGTTCAGTATATCCAGCGTTGTTTGCTTTTTTTCCATAAACATCATCAGGAAATTGATTGTGATTGCTCAGTGGTTTTTGCCATTATCTCAGCAGCAGCCTGATTTCTTGAAAGGGGAGGAGAGTAGGACAAATATTATTTGGGCGCTAAATGTAACCCATCAGTTGCTCATCTGCTAGCTAAGTTACAAAAGAATTTAATCTGGCTGAAAGACAGATACGAGGGGGTAAAGGTAAGCATTTACAGAAAACACTAGACGTGTAGGAAATTTAAGATAAAATTAAGGTAAAACTGTTTGGCTCAGCTACTGGACATCCCATGCAGTGGTGGGATTCAAAAATTTTTACTACCGGTTCTGTGAGTGTGGCTTGATGGGCGTGGCAGGGGAAGGATACTGTAAAATTTCCAGTCAGAAATTTTCCAGTCAGGTTCTCGGAACTACTCAAACTTTTTGTTACTAGTTCTCTAGAAGTGATCAGAACCTGCTGAATACCACCTCTGATCCCATGCTACTTTCTAGGCAACAACCCAGAAATTATTTTCATTGTTTTCATCTGGAAATTTGTTCAGTATCCCAGCACATGGGCTAACAATATTATGCTGGGCTCTTATAAAAATATCAGACAAGTATTACAAAGTAAGTTGGCCCGGTGATGCCATTTGCTAAAACAAAGGAAGGATAAGTATCTTAAAAATGCATTTTGACAGACTGGAGCTGGAAGGGACTCTTCACAGTACCAAGCCAAAGCTCTTATAGATCATTTTGAACTCAATCTAGGTTTTTTTTCCTGTGGAAGAATTTGTGAGGAAAGACAAATGATTTTAAGTGTAGGATGCCATAATAAGAACAATTTTTTTTGTAAATATGGCAGAGCACTGGCACAACAAAAACATTTTCAACTTTCTCAGACAACAGACAATCAGAATTGGAAGGGATCTTATAGGTCATCTAGTCCAACCCCCCTCATTTGTAAATGAGACAGAGCAGGTTATAATAATAATTTTTAAAAATCAGATAAACTCTTTTTCAGGTACTTGTTTTGCAGCCAGAAAATGAAATCATTTAATAAGCAATTATTTCTACTCTCCATCCTGCAAAAAGAAAAAAGAAAAAAAGGGGGGCTGGGGCGAATAACCTGGAAAGTTCAAAATCTCTGGATATTTTCAAGATGATATTAAACAATTATATATTTTCTCCATCTGCAAATCAAATACAAGGGACACACAAATATAATAAAAATAGCTAAGAAGAATATCATTTTCTGCTTCCAGTATCACAGTAGTAATATTTACAAATACAAAAGTTAAAGCCTGAAAGTAACAAGACCACACACACAATTTCCACGGAATGAATCCTACTGCATATTGCAGAACCCACTTCTGTGTAAACATATCTAGAATTGACTCCTAAATACGTTCTTAGGAAAGTGCAAATTGGTTTTAAAATACATAAAAGTTTCCCTTGTTTTAGTGAATTCACACGTGCCCATATCTTTTATGAATGAAGAAGAGTGGTGTTTTTTTTAAAAAAAAGCACCTCACAGCGATTAAAAAAGAAAAAGAATGTGTTTTAAGAAACCACTGGCTATTTCTTGGACCATTAAGTATCTTCCTTTCCCATCGCTCATGTACGCAAAGTCTGTCTCTCATTAACAAGCTGAACACTGCCATTGAGACATGACAGCATCTGGTGCTGAATCTGCGAATACTGTAGAATTATTCATTGCCATGGTTACAAGTGCTGGAAATACTCCCCTCTGCAATTAGTTGTAAACACAGATCCTTTCAAGACGACTGAAAATCAGAGCACTTTAAACAATTAATGAAAATTATACATTGTCTAGGAGTGAAATTCACACACATTGTAGCTGCACAGCTTTCCAGGAAGAAAGAGAGAAGATACACAGAAACTCATTCAGGATGAAAGCAAATCAAGATTGTTGGAAGATCAATATCCGATCAATAGAAGAGACGCTAACCTGTTAATTTACTGTAATGCAGAAATAAAACAAACAACAAACAACCCGTTCCCTCCCCAAGCAAAACAAAAATAGTAGTAAAACGGATACCCCTGTAATCTTTTTTGGGACTTAAATTTTCAGGAAGGGACATGGATTGACAACAATCGGGAGCAATCTAAGGTTGCATTTAGACATCACACTAAACCATACTATTGCTCAGTTACAAACTTACATTATGGTGTTGTTTGGATCAGCCCAAGCACAAATGGTTTATGGCAGTGGCCCCCAGGTTTTGGGCACTAGTGACCGGTTCTGTGGAGAGAGGTTTTTCCGAGGGGGCATGGTTTTGCATCAGAGGTGGTATTCAGCAGGTTCTGACCAGTTCTGGAGAACCAGTAGTGCAAATTTTGAGTAGTTCAAAGGTCTGGCAAATACCACCTCTGACCGGCCCCGCCCCCATCTATTCTTTGCCTCCCGAGTCCCAGCTGATCGGCTGGGTCTTCTTTGGTTGCCCTGCACAAGAGAACGAAGCTGGAAAGCAGGTTAGTGGAGTGGGGAGGGAATGGAGATTTGACAGTATCCTTTCCCTGCCACACCCACCAAGCCACAACACGCCCACAAAACCGGTAGTAAAATTTTTTGAATCCCATTGCTGTTTCACATGCTGCCTGCATCCCACAGATGGAGCTTCGCTTGTTTGCATGGCCCAGTTTCTGGGATATGGAAGCATAAAATATCCATGTCATTTTTTCCTACAATACCCTGTTCCTAAATCCCTGATTCACATCATTGGCCAGCAAATGGATGGGACTATTTATATCTTGTTAGCTACAAATTAACAATCTATACTATGGTATATCCCAGCATAATCTTAGCAGAAGGAATAACTGCAGATGCAATTATTAGCCTATCCCTGCTCCCCCAATACTTGTCACTTCAATGGAAATTTTTAGTAGTGTCTGGTGTATAGATCTTGGCTCTATTTTGTTTAAAGGGATAAGGAATTGTTGGTCATTAGACTATTGTTAGTCTAATGTGTTAGACTATTGTTTCCCAATCTTGGCAACTTTAAGAGCTGTGGATTTCACGTGGCTGGCTGGGAAATTCTGGGATTTGAATTCCACACCTCTTAAAAGTTACCAAGGTTGGGAAACCCTGGATTATTGGCTCATGTCTTTCTTTTTTCTGCCTTCTTCTTAGACCTTGTCCTCCCAATGCCAGCTTTCCTGGTAATACTTTCACCCTCACCTGGCATGACTCTCCCTGCAAACCATGTCCTGCAGGATCTCAAATTAATCTCAGTACGACCAAGTGAGATTGCACCCTGCCAGCTTGCTCTTAGTCAAAGTCAACTCATCTTGATATCAACACAATTTTTTATTTTTCACCTGAATGGTAACAGTTATTTTAACGAAAGATTAAAAGTTAAACTGGAGAAGTTAAGCATGCCTTATGGAATCTGATGCTGCTTCCTGACTCTTTGAACCATAGCCCAAAGTCATTATATGGATGATTAAATATGATTGAATTGCTTGGGGTGGGGGGGTGTTAGGTTTCCACACTATAGGAAATTCTTCCCTTAGAGAAAATCCTATCTGAAACTGAGATCTTCCAACATGTAAACTGTTTCACATTGTCTAGATATGTACACCACACTGATCTGCTCTATTTCTTCTTGGTTTAGCCATATGTAAACCATAGTTTTATCGCTTAGTGTAAAATGGACCACTGTAGCTTTTCCAACAAAACAACATTAAAACAAACCATGATTTAGCAAGATGTGTGAACCCAGATGGCAAGTCAGAGCAGGCAGGAAGGCCTCAGAAGGAAGGAAATATATTAGAAAGAAAGAAAAAAAAATAAGTGTGAAGATATGATGCAGGAGGAAGCAGAATTCTTTCAGGTTTATATGACATCAGCTGGGTTAAAGCTGATGAAATCTAGGAGAAACAATGCCTTCTATTTTCCATCTCTAAATCAAATCACCATCTTGGAAAAAACCAAATGTGACAAGATAAGGTTGAAATCAAATCCTCAAAAAGAAAAGCTCGATAAAAAAAAAATCTGCTACCATCTGGAAAGCAGTAAGAGACATAGATTGGAAGAAATTAGCTTTCCCAAGGGACACACCAAGATGTTAGCAGCTGTCCTAACAAGAGCAGTTGTGCAGGCTCCTGATACCTGTATATTCTCAAGGGGCTTTTGAGCAGCAACGTGGATTAATTTTGAATGCATTGTGGTAGCAGGTGACTCCCCAAGTTTAATTCCCAGTTTAATTACAATGATAGAGCTACTTTTTTCATGCTTTGATGAACGTTGCTCGTCTTTAAGTTGCCCATTAGTGAAAGGGCCTGGGGGCAAGTGGAAGGAGAAGGAAGGGAATACAAATGGGTGAAGTCATCTCACCTTGGAAAGGATGGAATCTTTCTAGTGCAGTTTGCATTAAATAAAAACTTTGTACTTTTTTGCGGTGACGTGGGAATTTATAATCTGGTGGTTCTTTCAAGCAATGGTCACCCAATTTTGCTTTGTTGTCAGATGACTATCAAATGTTGCACGGTCAGTTGATCTTGAAAGAAAAACTACCAGGACACTGGGGATCCCCTATGCCACTGCAAGCAACCCTATTGCAATGTTTTGCCTTTCTAAAAGCTTCATGTTTGCTTGCAATAGCACAGGGGTTCTCCAGGGCCTTGCAGTTTTATAGTATTGAACATTGATACCGTGTTGCTTCTGAAATGTAATTCCCTTTTTTTCTACAATCCGCTTTTGCACATAATTGTGCAAGTTGCAAATTTACTTTTTGGGCCTATGAATAGGGAGTCTAATCTGCAGTGCAAAGGTAGATAACTACATTTCTTAGCAATTTCTGCAAATTAAGGATGGTGAACCATATATTTGCTTTGTGGATAAATGTGTTACTCACTTCTATATACCAAAGGCAGTTGCATTGGGAGATCTGTGCAATCATAGGCAATAGGGAGGGCAGTGGCTCCACAACTGGGTGACTCTGACTATTTGAACTTCTATGGCTGCATCAGTGGGTGACCTGTGATGCAAATTGGATGAATGAGGTGCACCCCTTTAAAATCCAGCTCAAGCAGCTGTTGACACTTCAACCAATGTTTCCTTCTGAAACATTTAATGGGACTAGTAAACCTCAGGGAAACTATTTTGCAAGACTCTGGTGCTTCTTGCCAGGCCAAAGCCAAATTAGGGCTGCTGAACTCTTGTTTGATACCTAGATCACTGGCTTGAGGTCTCCAACATCTTATTTCCTCTACATCAGGGGTATCAAACTCATGGCCCAGGAGCCGGATGCGTCATGTGTGGCCCCACCCCCACCCAGTTTAGCAAAGGGGGGGGGGAAATCCCAATATGTCACGTGACAACACTGTGACAACATGAGTTTGACACCCCTGCTTTACATCCATAGGTTTTTGCAGTTTCAGATTGGACACCCATAGCTCTTTTAGTTTGGCTATCTGCTTTGAGTATTTATTTGAGTAGGAAGGTGAGGCATACATCAAATCCAATAATTAAATGTCATTAGAATAATTTGCCGAGTGTGCATGCTAATAAATGGTGGACAAAGCAAACACTGGCAGAGTCAAAAATGCAGGGAGACAACCACAATCTCTGCCATCCCATTTCCCCCTCTAACACCCTCTTCTATCCGCTTGTCTCTCCCTATACAATAAGACAAATTGCTCTTGGCAGTTTGCAGATGTTTATGAAATTAGACTCAGGCCCAGATCAAATTAAGCTGTGAGCTGCTGGTGGCCCAATCCCATTCCAGCCAGTGGCCCACCTACTATTTCTAAATCTCTTATTCTCAGCATCTTCTCCATCTTTTCCTACTGATACTATCTTTCTTTTGTCATGTGTTGCTCACTATGCTCCTTAGAACTACATCTTAGCAACATGATAAATGATGGTTGTGGTACCAGAACCCTCTCTTCCTCCCAGTATGCTATGACAGTCTACATAGCAAAAGGTAAAAGAGAAATAGGTTGGCCTGTCCCACTTTTTAATTAATTAAGAGGGATGAAGGCTTTGCTTACATTATGCTTGTGGCAAGAGGATATTCACAATATCCTCCCTTTGAACTGTGTTGTTTGTATGACACATGTATAAAAGGGCAGTTTCAAATTATGTGGTTGCATGCAACGTATTGATTTTTTTGACATTGCCTGCAGATGTCCATCCTTGTAGTCCAAATGTACCTTGTAGATCTACTCTTGAGACTTATTAATGTCATTGTAATAGCTGATTATTCCAGACAAATACTCATTGCTCTCAAGAAACCTGTTCTCCTGCTGGTATTTCTGCATGGTATCAAATTGGCACAAATTTTGTTTTCATTAATTATGTAGATTCTTTGAAAATCTGCTAATAGAATAGTAAATACTGCCAAGAGAATAAGTTGAACAGAAGCAGAAGGGAAGGTCTCCAGGATACGCTTATCTCATTCTTCTTTCTGAGAACAACTCCACATGGCTGAATAAATATGCTAGCCGTCACTCAAGTCAGAAGAAAACTATATCAACATAAAATTAACTACTGTATATATACGATGCTGGCCCATGGTCCTGTTCTTATTTTGGTATAGAAGGGACAAGTAGAACAAGAATTGGTGGATTTCCCTGGCTTTGTTTCTTTCTCCTTCCCCAAACATCACCATTAAGCAGAAAAGATTCTGCCAATCACTGCCTTTCATGTGAGCTAGCCTAGGGAGGGGGCAAATTTTGACTATTGAATACAGTAGGTGGCAGATTTAGCCATCTGTCAAAATTAATTCTGGTTTGGTATCTTTTTTGGGCACACATTCAAGAAAACTCAAATATCAGCTGATATCTGCCAATTATGCTTTTGGACATAGAATTACCACTAAAACTGTCAAAAAGAAGCTTCACAATCTGATGAACTCAATGAACAGACTCTTTTTTAATTATTAAACATTTGTGCCAAACCAGAGTTGACAATTGGGTTCATGTTGGATTTGGAATTGGTACAGTGAAGAAATCCATTTCCTTTTGTGGTTTAATTTTTTATAGTTGGGGTAGGCATTGGAATGTCAACTAGTTGATTGATATTCCTTTGTATTGGTTATATTTGAAACTGTGTCTGTTGCTTTATGCAATCTTCTTCTTCTAGATATTATTTCACTCTTTTAAAAAAATGAACCTCTTGTATTTCCTCTACAGGGAAAATAATAAGATGCAAAATCCAAACTGAAAATCAGAAGCACTTTAGAACCAACAAGCAAAATGCTGGATTACAAAAGTTTGTTTTAAAAGCTGATAAAAAAGGGTAGTCCTCAACTCTCTAAGGAGGAATTTCCAAAGAAAATGTGATTAATGGAGGGGGGGGGGAGATTTCCCAGAAAGTTTGACAAATCTTTAGCATTTATAAGCAAACCTTCTCAGATGATTTAATTTAAAAGATTTTGAAAGAGGAATTCTCTCTTGGAATGCTGCCAAGCCATAGAGAGCTTTAAAGGTAATCATTTCTTTGCATTTCATCCATACTTGCAGCCAATGCGATGCTTTTAGCAGAAGGGTGTGGGAATCTATTCCCCACCCCCCCAGACCAATCTGGTTGCTGAATTTAATAACAATAAATTAGACAAAGGCAGCCCTATGTCCACGGTGTATTCTAGGTTCCCACCATACACACTACTAACAAACTACCGTAGGTAACATCATCAGTGCTCATCATTAGCACTGATAATGTTACCTAGCTTGGTAATTAAACATCTGCATGAAAACAATTAATCTCAGAAAACACCAAGAACCACACAGTTCAATCCTGAGCTAGAAATATACTCACCTATCGATGTGCACAAGTTATTCCCTTTCAGAAAGGCAAATAATGGCACATCAACTAAAAGTGGTGAAAAGTTCTCCCAATCTTTTTTTTAATCTTGGGAATCAGTGATTTAAATTAAGGACTCCTAAACACACTCCATCTGGAAGACTGTGACCACTGGATGATAGGGAAATCATCACATTCTGGCATCGTCACTCAACACTGGACATAAGACAATTTTGGTCATTATGTTGATTGCTATATTGACATTATTGTATTGATACTGTCATATTACGTGTTCATGTTGTTAATTATTTGGGGCTTATTTTAGAAAAGTTTTAAATTCAAGAAAAGAAGAAAAATAAATAAACCTTACTGTTTTTAATAGAAGCATGATAGAAACAAGCAGGACAAAAATAGTACTGATACTTTGGAAGACTAGTATTGGAGAAGACTCCTGAGAATACCATAGAAAGCTGAGAAAACAAACAAATGACTCATAAAAAAAAATCAATGCAGAGTTCTCACTAAAGGTACAAGTGGTACAAGGCTCAGAATATCCTACTTTGGATACGTTATGTGAAGATCCAGCTCTCTAGAGAAGACTGTAATATTGGGAAAGGTGGGAGCAAAGAGAAGATGTCCAGGAGCAAAGTGTAGGGTCTCAATTAACATAGCAATTAATGTGCTGTTGGAAGATCTGAAAATTAGGTATAAATCATCCTGCAAAAAATCCATCTATGTGGTCAAGAATTAATACCAATTTGATGGCACACAATCAATCGACCAATCAATTACTGTTCAACAGTGGAAAAGGCATACTATATTAAGTTAGTTATGACACAGAGGTACATACTACTCTGAACAATAACATATAACCATTATAGGAGGTGTTGCATTTCCCTTTTGCAGTTGAATGGGGAGATTTTTGCTTTTGGAGGAGGAAATTCAAACTGCAAAATTTTCTCCAATATTCCACCAAAATTTCAAAGGCTGGTGGTTTGGAGGTGAAGAAAGGAAGAATTTTAGTGGCATCTTATGACTAAACCAGAAAAGTTAATCATTTGACAGAATTCATTGTCCTCCTGGTCACCACTAAACTTCCAAATCATTTCCAGATTTCTGTTAACCCTCTAGCTGGTATACATTACTCTTTCCTATCGAAACCAGAGGGAAAGCATTTTTTAATGGTCAAAACCATGTGTTCATGCATGCATGGAAAAATGTGGCTATTCCTTTCTTTCCACCATGAGTATAAGCACTCTTTGAGAAAGAGAAATTCTACACACACACCCTTTAGATTTTGTCATTGGCTCCAATAGAATTACTTTGTTAGTGTTTGGAACAGATGTAGAAATGAGTCCATTCTTAGTTCCTTTCTTGATGCGCACTTTTTTTAATAAAAGCTTTTTATTTTATATTTATTTCTTGGTGTGCACTTAATCTTGGTACAAAATGGCTGTAATATTTTTTTTCTGCCCTCCCATGTTTTTTTCATGTAAGAGGAGACAAGCTTAAGTCATTCTCTGCAGAAGTAGCATTTTCTCTCTTAATCTCATACTATCCAAGAGCAGCATCAAGGTGTACATAATCTTTTGATATCAGCCAGTATCAGAGGAGAAGTCAGGTGGCTGCAGTGACATGAAAGAGAAGCAGGAGTTGGCAGTGGAGACAGGAAATTTCCTGCTGGCATAATTTTCTGCAGAGTCCAGGATAGAAACCCAGTTTTGTCTTCCAAGTAATTAAATATATGTTTCCAGTGCTGTCTGCTGCCTAGACAAGAAAATCTGGAGGGAGAGAAAGTGGAGGTGGGACATGTATGTGTGAGATCTTCTCCAGAAAGCCACTCAATCCTGACACCATTATTGGATCTACACATAATTTTCCCCACTGTACACCATGTATATTCTCCCCTATCAAGATGTTAGAACTCTTATCTTGCCCTCAACACTCCTGTGTATTAGTGTATATGTTCACCATTGTGCTCCACTTGTAAGGTGATGCACGAAAGGGTCTATTTTGAGTAATGAAGCATCTCTGTGCACACAACATGCACTTAAATTGATTAAGTTCTACATAGATATCTGTCACTGAAATGTAAGTTACATTTACATTAAAAAAAACCTTTCAAAGAAAGTATAACTGCTGATAGAATTTTTCAGAAATTTCTTCTGTGTCCCATTTGAATAGATGCACACTGCTCAAGAGCACTTCCTTCTACTGCCGTTTTACTCTTGCAAGTAAATTGTGCTCACAGATTTAGTTTTAACATGCATACATACATAGATAGATGTCTTGGATAAATGATAAAATGGACATCATGACACAAACTGTGATTCTGTAACTGTATGTAAGGTCAAAGGATTGTACTATGACATCATATTGTACATTGTTATTTTTTCATCACATTTTGTACTGGACACTTATGAATATGTACCCAAAATACTGGTAGTGCTTATTGCATTAAATATTCCACATTAAATAAAAACCCTCATTAAAACAAAACTATGTCCAATTTTTAATGGCATCAAACAATTATACAAATAACCATGTGTTAAACAACATAGTTTGTACAGTAGGTGTCTTATAGTTTTCATTACTCACAACACACAGCATATTTGATTTCTAAGCAAGGTGAAGTAAAGAGAAAAATTCTGGATTTATTTTTAATGCTACTGCACTGGTGACAAGCTGAGCAGAAATAGCACAAGAAGGAAAACTGTGTAGTTAAAAATGAGCTGTCAATTGCAATATGCTGAGTGCAATTTACCAAATCAATATTTTATAACAATACAAATCTATCTCAGTCACTTGTATCAAGTCTGTTCTGAATCGTTCAAAAGTAAGTGCTGTGTTTTCCTTCATGGTTGTTTAAAGAACTTGGAAAGAAGTTCCTTTTAGAATCCATCTAAATCCATGTTGTTCTCACAGGTTAGCAGATTATCTCCCCGCTATTTCTTAGATTCACCTGAAGATACTCAAGATTGAACTTGGAGCTGACTGCCATTTTTATTGTCAACCAACTGAAATTATTGACAGGCGTATTGTGCACTGCATGTTATAATAATCTCAGCAGCTGTAGAGGTTTAAGTAACTCTTTGGGCAAACACTTACCGATATGCTATAAGGTACCAGAAACAACATATGGATTTTCTAGGCTCACTGAGACTAACATGATGAATACTACATCAGTATTCAGATTAGAGGTTTCTGTTTTATTATGGAAGCTAGAAACCATGGCCCTGATGCAGCAATCATTGAAGACAAGTACATATACTGAGTAATTACAATTCATGGGTGTAATTCTATTCTTTGATGCAAGTGCCCACAACAAAAGGCTAGTTCTAGACATGGATTTGCTTTACTGAATCAGAAGAAATATTTATGATACCAGACATACATTTGCATCCTAAATCTTCCTTATATTCCATGGCAACTAGTTTTAGGATTCATGACTGCTCAGTCAGCATCAATTCATGTTAAATAACATAACTAGACTGCAATTGCAAATAGCATCAATATGTCATAAACTAAAAAATAAATAATTACCCAAACAGCAAAACTAATTTTAGTTCTTACTTACTTTACTTCTGTATGAAAAAATAGACTGAACTGTTTAGATACTTCAATGACTTCTTTAATAAAACACAGAAAATTATTATCATCCTTACAATCCCAAACCAATATTATCAACTTGCTAAAACATTTCTTTTTCTTTAAAAATTCAAATTAAAATTATAGAAGAAAAAAAGCACACAATAAACCACAAAATGAGGAGGCAGATAGCACAGTAGACAGCACATTCAATTTACTGTACTTGAAAGAATCTGGTCCCTTTTCTACCATCACAAACTAAATTAAGTTTGGTATTGATTGTGTTAATTTTAAATTGCACACGTCAAACACCAAGTGTTAGTCCTGGACTGAATTGCTGGTGGCATTACTGGTAAAACAAAGCAACAGCAATAAAGTTTGCACATAAATGTGATGGGGAAGATCATCAAAATATGGAAAGCAATTGGATTTCCATCTGGTAGTAAAACAAACCTTTAAAAAGAAGTGAGAATGCCTATTTAGATATTCAGCTTTTACTGACACATTATGTAGAATTTTTTCATTTCAGTTGACTGATACTCAAAATCAAAGCTTTTCATTTTGCATGAAATGCTATGAAATAAATATCCAGCTTTTGAACATAGGAATTATCACGAAGTCTTTTAAATGATTTCTGCACATTCAGAAATAACAAGCTGGTGGCATTTATTTTATTATAACTATATTGATACCATGCATAATGATTGAAGCTTATGATATATTATCTGTTCTATATTAGCTGGAAACATCTGCCTTTCCTTAAAACACTGGTTGCATTAGTTTTAGTCAGAATGATAGCTCATGGAAGGACAAATTCCCTTTCTCCATACCTTGTACACTTTTAATTGTTGCATGTTGAGAGAGAAATGAAATAAACAGCTCTCTATCGTGAAAGGTAATATTTTTTACAAAGCACACTGACATCTAGTACAAAGCAAAATAATTCTTTAAAATGGTACTGATCAGCAACCCCACATTTATTCTTTTAAATGAACTATATCATTTGTCAATTAAACAGTGTCTATTTTGGAGAATGCAGTAACACAATTCTGACAAGGTAGCAGAATGGAATGGGCTGCTCATAAAAAATGCACCAATGAAGATGTTCACAGAAATGTATGACTGATGCTATGTGACATGCTTATAAACAATGCATATGCACCCTGCAGTGTGCTTAGACTGCAGAACAGATATTTGGCAGGAAAAAATGGAAAATTTGCCTGAAAAATGCACTTCTGGTTGAGTGAAAGGGGATGGGTATGGAGACAGTATTGCTGGCAAAAAGCAAACTGAATGAAAAATAACTGGGATATCATTATTGCTGGCATTAGGGCAAAATAAATAAACATGGAATACACAGTGTAAGCAGAGAGAAAATGTAGAATAGCAATGTAAGGAAGTCATACTAAAAGCAATCCAATCAGGCTATGAAAATGAGTTGAATAAAACTACACAAGGAAATATGCAGTATCAAAGCAGAGAGTATTATGTTTAGAATGCATTCATAATGAGAAGTGGGTTTGTGGCTATATATGAATGGAAGTGAAAAATAGATTTGCGATACATAATACAAGTCCACTTTAAACAAGTGATACAAGCAATAACACTCACAACCTATAATTGAATAATACATCAGGTGTGAAGGGATTTTCTATAAATGTATAGAATACATAGATGCAGGGCCACTGGGATTTTGACACGCTCTTACATGTTAGATTTTGTGTGCTTCATTCAAATAGGTGATATTAATCAGGTCACTCCAAAATATGGGATATAAAAAAAGCAGTTTAATGCAAACTTTGGGATCATCTTAACTCGTGGCTTTAAAGTTTAAGAAAACTGAAATGGTATTAATGATAAAAATGGATTGCATTTTAATTGAGATTCCCAGATTTGTTCTAATTCATAACAAATATGAATGAAATGTTACTATATTCTAGAATTCCATGTTTTCCCACCAGTTTGCAGCTTTTCATTTTAACTTCTACTGCTACATAGGCATGGTTCCTAATGATATGCAGCCCCTGAGTTCAATATTTAAGAAATAGCTTGCATTGTTTTATTTTATTCCTCTCAGTTTAGTTATATTAATTACTGATTCTATATCTGTTTAAAAAATAATTATTACTGCTACTTTGCCTAAAGATTCAACGAAGAATGTCATAGATATCAAGCAAAATTAAGGAAATACAGCAAATGAAAAGAATTACAAACAATTTAAAAGTACAAGGAAGAGATGTCTGCACATTCAGTAAGTGCACTATTGCTTATGGCAAAGAACTCAAGTCACCATAACTGTTGTGCCTATAGCTTCGCATGGTAATACAACATTCACCTCATAATAGAAAGATGTAGGTTTTCATATTTCAGGTTACAATAAAATCAGATTTGCCACCAAATTCATGTCTGACAAGGAGAACCAGCCTTGGCTCTATAGTAATCCCTGGGTATTTGAAACATGTAATAACATCAGGCACATACTGAACATGTTTGAAGTGACCAAATTGGATTTTCTGAAAGACTGGAAGCTCTGGCATCAAAGTAACTATGGGATTGGGCAGGGTGAAGTGGTGGTACCTTCTTCACATCTATTTGAGAATGCAAGTACCAGAACCAGAGTTACGGTATCCTACATTTGTGAAGTATTATATTTGCAAAATTTTGGACTTTCAGCTACAATATTCCCCTTCTCTACAATTAAGGTAGGGATGGATTGCAATACAGCACATGAGATGAAAGTTAAATCCCCCATGTCCACATTCAGAATCATGCGGTCCATAAATAGGTATTTTTTACAACAAAATTGGAACTCCATGCAATTTACTCTCAACTTTTAGTGTTGAGTTTCATTGCATCCACCATCTGGTTTCAAATCGTATTGTTCCACTGCAGCAGAATATATTCCATAAATATTTAAAAGACCTCATGATTATGATCTCCTACTCAGAATGGGAATAGTGTGAATAAAATTACACATGAACACATATGTGCTATCTGTTTACAAAAGGAGAAATCTGGAACATATTGTTGCACTATTTAGTGTATAAATATATCAATTTCTACTCTATCATAGCCTTGATAAAGTATGTTCTTTCTCACCTAAAGACAAAAACAACATAACTTCCTATCAGTAATAATGTAGTTCCTCATACATCCTATTTTCTTACAAAACGTAGCTTCTGTACTATATTGTGGAATCAAACCTTTTTTCATAAGCATTATCAAAAACAAAAAAATGTTTTTGAGACTATGCTGATAACAGCATGAAAAAGCTTCAGAGTGAGGTCAGGTTTAGAATCAGACAGCTCCCTTGTATTTTAGCAATCCCATATATTTACAGACTAACTAGTAGTTTTGCTTCACCAGGCAAAACCATGGCAATTTGTTGTGATATAGAAGCATTGCTGGAACTACTCTCAGAATCAGATATTTTAAAGACTTTGATGCAATATCATTTAAGTGTTAATAAAAAATTCAGTAGAGGGCATGAAAAATTAACCAGAAATGGAATCTCCAAAGGATAAATTTATAAACCAAAGTACTACCAATTTTGTGTGCTTTTTCTTCATTCCCAAACAAGTCAGGATGTTTACAGGGTAATCAGTTTGCTTCTTCAGTAACACCAATCATGCATTTGCTTTGTAATGGCAGGGCCTGTTTTAAATCTATTCCATGTGCTTTATTCCCATGACTGCAGATGGCTACAATCCACATCCCATTTATCCCAGACTAAAGTCAATTGAATTGCTGTAGAATAAGTAGGTTGTGGATTTCTGCCAATAAAGAGCAATGCGTGTACACTGAAATGAGAATGAACTCTTTGTGTCAAATGCAGACCACATTTTCAGCACAAATTTTGGTATCTATGAGAGTAAACTAGGGGTGCAAAGGCAGTTCATACTACTAAAAGAAAAAAGTATCTCCTTCTGAAAATAGTTTCCTAAAAACATGTGATATAAAATATTAGAACTATACTATACTATGCATTTTCTAAAAACATATAAAATGTACTAGGTGAACCGCAAGTGCAAAGAGATTAAAATGCCTGCTCTAATATAGTCTTTAAGTACAGGATAACAGCACAAGCATCATCCCAAATAGAATTTTAATAAAGTCTTCCTTAACAAATAAAAATAGTGACAATTATTAAAGGATACAGCATCTTTGGGACCTGAAGAATCAATTAGCCAATTAAGGCTGCAGAAATACAGGAATCTATGATTCACCTGCAGAACTCTAAAGAATGCCTCCAAGATGATAATCATTTGTTTCCTTCTTAAATTTCTAAGTTAACTTTGCCC
The DNA here is from genome assembly GCA_023653725.1 of Bungarus multicinctus. NCBI lineage: Eukaryota > Metazoa > Chordata > Lepidosauria > Squamata > Elapidae > Bungarus > Bungarus multicinctus. The sequence goes on from CM042850.1 coordinate 22,743,781, forward strand.
CCTCAAACATTAATCTATTAAGAGGGGTATACAGAGTACCAACAGAACTTTGTTTAGCATGCTTTTCAGTGCACTGTCTTAGGTATTGTTTATTTTTCTAAAATACAAATATATATATATATATATTTAAAAATAAAAGGAACCTGGCAAAAATTAGCCGCATTTGCAAGTTGCAAAATTAAACATTTGAAAATAATTAACTACTTAATACTATGCCTAAGGCCACTGAGCAGTAGGAATTACTTTACAGTAAACAGGAATAAACTGAATTGCATGAAATAATGGTTTGTCAATAATTAAGGACCACTTTTAAAGACACTGGTTGAAGCAGCATGTAGATGGAGTGTAATTGCAGATAGAGTCAAGATTTGACTGAGATACTTCTAATTCAAAGGTAGCACCAAAATTTTTAATTTTCATGTCACCAGAATATGACATTTCCCCATGCTATGTTCTGCAGTAATTAAAGTTTTCCATTGCTTTTTTTCCACACAAGTTTCATATTTTCTTGGTTCCTTAAAGTGCTCTGGTCCTAAAATTGTAACAACAGCTTGGCAAATTCACAAATCTTATGTAATGACAGTTATTTGTTAATTACAGCCTTCTAAGACCTGCAAGCACCTTATTATTATGGCATCTGCCTGTAGTGTAGAATTCAAATATGGACTGCAAAAATTCAGATAATCACTAAATAGTTATAAGGGGCTGGTTTTCTATATCTCCTTGTTATTAACTAGTGCTCTGGATTTGAACCAGCCATGATCTGAACAGTACACTGTAGGGCCTTTTAAATAAATATTACTTTCATGGCAACTATACTTTGTCTTCCAAAGATAGATTCACACTATGGCTTTTACATGATTTATAAAGATCTGTGTTATCATGGTAAGGAGTACAAATACTTAGCTTCAATTAATATTTTTCAAGATATGATTGTCATCAACTTATAAATACTGCTAGCAGATAAATGAGTTGCTACTGTACTGGGTCATATCAACTGATACAAGAAGTGATTCCTTCTTAACGTCCTTATGGATTTTTTTTGCCAGAGTCATTTTAACTTCACAGCCATATGTTAAGACAACAGCTACCTTAATATTTTCCTTATTAGCATCATGTATTTCCAACATAATAATCAGAGAAATAATAACCTCATCCTGACATTACAAAATGACTATCGCTGATAGGTTGCCAGTATGTTTATCAGAACCACATACAGGTAGTCCTCAACTTACAACTGTAACTGAGCCCACAATTTTAGTCATGGCTGTGCTCAGTTTTACAACCTTTTTGGCAGCAGTCGTTAAGTGAACACTATAATCATTAAGTGAACCAATTTTTCATTACAGAGCAATTTTTGCGAGAATCAAAAGTAAATGTCAGTTTCAGGCAAAAATGTCATATATCAAAATCACTTGACTATGGGGCACTGCAAAAAGCCGTAAATGCAGGTTGGTTGCTGAGCATCCAAAACGTGGCCACATGACTGAGGAGGATGATCAACATTAGAACTCTGAATCTGGATCGTAAGTCCCTTTTTGAAACTCTATCATAAGTTTGAACGGTCACTAAGCAACCCATCGTAAGTCAAGGACTACTTAAATATATTTCTAATTAATCATGAATACTTTCAATCATAAATTATGCCTTGAGCTGTGTTTATTAATTTTCAGAACCAGGACAAGATGAAGTTGAAAAAAATAAAAAAAATGAGAAAAATGAAAGACAATGTATGTTTAATTTCTCCAGTTATTCATGGAAAGGGAAACTTATCTATAGTTAAATTTATTATTTCTTCTTATGAATATTTTACAGATAAACAAAATGTATATGATGAAAATTTGGAAGAAAAATAAGGAAATTTAATTATTAACACTTTAACTGGTGCACCACTGTTTTGTTCTGTAATTAACTCATCTCACAAATGACAACATCCTCTATCCATTGCAACTTTAGCTCCCTGAGCTCTTGTGTATGCACCTTTTTTATAATAAAACAAGGAGCATGGTGATAGACATGCTTAAACAGCATGCAAAAGGAGAGCATGCCCTTCACTGATATAAAACAGAATAAACATTTCTTATATATTTACTGGCATTAAAGTTCTGTGTCCTTTACATGTTTCCTTCCAAAATATTACAGTTACAGTACAAACAAAAATGGTTTCATCTGATGTAGCTGCAGAATTCCCAATAAAAGGGCCTACATTAAAGTGAATCACTATCTTCATCCTATTTTTTAAAGCAAAATCACGCTAAATACCAATCCCTTTCTCATGAAAAGGTAATTAACTGTTAAAATGATCTGAACAGAATTGCTCTGTATATCCTTGATCTTATCCTTTGGAGATTAATATACATGCCATTTAGCACTTTGCAGAAATGTGTGCATGTATGGTATGTTATCCATGGGAATATACATGCATATATACATTAGGTTTGCATAAGGAGTGCACCTGCAACAACCCACAAATACATTTTGAGACAATACCATATATAAAGTATACCACCAGATAGTGCCTTCACATTCTAATAAGCATGCATTTTACATGGGAGATCTCATTTATTATGACAAAACCTATTGTCAACGTTTAAGCATGTTTAGAATGGATATTTCAGGCTTGAATATACAGCCACGTAACAAATATAGAAAGGCTTTGATTTCTGCTTCTTTCACATGATAATGGATGACATGACCCACCTCAAGTTTCTGACATATTATCTACAAACCATTAGAAACAGTTTTCTTACTTTCTAGAACTTAGTGGTTGAGGATCAGAACTATATATGCAATATTACAATCAAGACACATTATTAGCTGAATCCAAAGATCACCCTTGCTTTAATCTCATATTTGTTTTTCTTAACTAGACATATTACAAATTCCCTTTGAAAATTTCAAAAAGAGTTTACTGTAATGCACGGGAGCTGCTATTTTGGATAATAAACTTAAAGTCCAACTTACAGCACAGAACATCCATACTTCAGAGCATGACCCATGAGTAGAAAAACCTGGCTAGGATCCCAAAACATCCTTAACTAGCTCCACGTGCCTCATGCAGAAAGGAATAGGCTGTGTTTTTTCCTTTATTTCTACTCTGTATAGCAAATTATATATGAAAGTGAAGTTACTTGAAAAAATAGCTTTGTAACACCATTTTGACACACTATGGATTCAGTTGTTCTCAGTAAGGGGGAAAAAGAGGGGGAAATCCCAACTGGCCCATTCTCGGGTATCTAAATTCACTTTTTGGAGCTTGAGCTTTACAAATAAAGAATCTTGTTTTTTGCACTGCTACACATAGAGTACTTCAATATAATTTAATTAATATAAGCAATTAAACAATTGTTACATTCCAAACTTGAATTTTTAGCTTTTCTCTATTAGTATATAGGCTCTACTTTTTGATGTGTATTTTGTATACCTATCTTTATTTAACTGTAAAAGCTAAAAGGTTAAACAAATGCTTAATGAGTAAAATGTTAGTCATGTAAGTAATGTGTTATTTTTTTAGTTAATACTCTATATCCGGTTTTAAAAGCAAATTTTAATTATAAATGGATTAATTCCCAAATTGATTGACATAACACCCTACCCTTCCTATCTATCTTGAAAATAAATCTTTAGGCATATAATAAGATACTTTACTGAAAAGGTATCAACACTGTACAGTAACTACTTCAGTAGTACTCATATATTCTGTGGCCCTCAACCTGTCTATTGTTGCCTGAGATTTTAAAAAAACACTTGATGGACTAAGAGTTTGCCAGTTGTTTTATTTAACCATAGAGATTAAATTTTAGGGAAGCAACAATTCTAAATATACCCCAAATACGTTATTTTTGAAAATATTAATAGGTTGGCAGTGACAGCCTTAAATAAGCTAAACATATTTCTATCTTAGAAATTCCTAGGAATTAGATTTGTAAAAAGAAAACATTACTGGAACTTTGGCTCTGATGCATGCATCATCTTGCAGGATCATTACAATAGAGTTTTTATTCTGGGGTGGTACAGCCTATATAAATTTTTAATTCTAGTTTACAGTATTATAGGAAGGCCCACACATTTAGAATCATAAAATTACCAAGCTATAAAAACTATTTTTGCTTCAACTCTAGTAAATACAGAAAGACATTTTAATTATTAAAAATTGTATCACTATGAGTAACTTATGCACCTATTTATACATGAAGTACAATTTATTGTATAAAGGTTGTAGTTGCCTCTATCTTGACATGTAGGGAAGTTCCCTGGAACCTGATTATTTTACGCATTGGAAAAATATTGATGTAAACATCTGAAAGTTCACTAGATGTCTTGAACATCCATTTATATTAGTTTAGATCCAAAGCAGACAGAAAAGCAAGCAAAAATATATCTTCCCATTATAGAAACCCACCTAACTTGTTAATCAGCTACCTTTAATAAACTGAATCTGCTAACAGTAGGCAGCACTCTCTATATCTCAAATTAAATATCTGAAGTTTTACTGCTGTTACTACTATTTTGTTTTATTTTTGAACTTTCTCACAGTTTTGGAGCAAACATTTTCAATATAAACCAAAAACATATTTTTAAAAAGCTCATATATACTGAATAACTTCATTTGGTCCTCTCTTTCCCACAGCTCTGATTTTTTAATACAAGTTTGCATTATTAATTCTATTCCTAATCAAATTTCTGCTTGCACAAAATGCATGGAAATGTGGCCTTCAAAGAATTTTAGCGAATCAGGAAAAACAGATACAAATGTTAAAAAAGTGCTCAAAAAGAATATATATATATATATATATATATATATATATATATATATATATATATATATATATATATATATAACACATACACACACATTGTATTTCAAGATGGAATTGAGAAGCATTTGTCCCTTGCATTCATTATTCATAAAAGGGGCACATGGAAGTGTCTTCCTTTAGATGAGGTCAAGGCCAAACTGCTTATTAGAGGGTTCCTGAAAAGACTGGGATGCCCATTATTATTTCCTTTTATTTTTTGGCACTTTCATGATATGTGGCTGTTTTACCTGTTGTCCCTGCTAAGCTTCGGTAACTGGCTCGGTGTACAAGCACTTTCGAAACAGGGATTTTTGTTCTAGGGATCTCACTTTTGGTAGCCTGGTGGTGTACAATATGATGGCTATTACTGGAATCCTGGCCATGGCTACTATGTGGCGATGTAAAATGCTTGATACTGATGGGTATCTTGGAATCCTTGAGTGAAGTTGTATGGGTTTTGACTGGACAAGTAGTTGTTATCGGAGATAATGGCTTGCAACAAGTCACTGTGGTGATATTTTCTGCAGAAGTCACAGTTGCTGTGTTTTCATCTGGATCAGTATACAGATCATAGAGAGCATCCCCGCTGTAGCTGTCCCTGGGAATTACCTCTTTCTGAATACTATTAGTATTATCTTCTTCAGGTCCAGGTGTAGTAGAATCCCAATAGCCCTCATCACTGCTGGGGATGGCTTCTTGTTGTTCCTTTTCTCTATTTTTCGGGTCTTCTTTCTGGTGGTGAACTGGAATCTGGCTAAGACCAATGTGCTTTCCATTTGCTGACCCATCCTGAACTCTCCTGACAATCTTATCACCTTTGGAGGTCTCAGGGGATTCCTTCCTTCCTGATGTCCCCTGTGGTTTCTCTTCAGTGTGTGACAATAAATCCCAGAACTCCTGAGTACCTCCCACCTGTTCAGGGCTGGCCATCTCCTCTCCTCCTCCCTGATAAGTCACCACGCTGGTAGGCTTCTTGGAGGGCCCAGCTTTGCCAATCCCAGGGGCACTCCTCTCACTTCCACCTCCACCACTGCCACCGCCGCTGCCCACGTCATCTTCCTGGTCAGCAATAATGTCCCCACAGCCTGTAAGAGAGTCAAAGCTTTTCAGTGAAGTCACGTCAGCAAACATCAAACAAATACGGTCAATAGATGGCTCAGAGGGTGGATCAAGAGAGGAAGGGTCAGGGGCTGCTGCCGTCTCTTGGCTGCGTTCATACTTGGGTTCAACAGGGGGGGAAGACTTGATGGGGAGGTCACCTGTTTTAGCCGAGTCCTCCTTGATCTCTTGGCCTTCGCTACTGGTGGATTCAGGATGGATCTCTTTCTCCTGGGGCAGAATCCCGGGAAGCTCCTCTCCTCCAGAGCCACATGGGGCTGGCTGTGGTGCTGGTGCCGGTGCCAGGTCCGGGGTGGGCCCAACCTCAATGGCAAGGGGACTCGTAGGCTGTTCTCCATCCTTAGTGACCAGGGGAGTCCGGGCAGTATCAGCGGGCGCTCCGGGCGGCACTGCCTCCTCTTTGATGCATTCCAGGCTGGCGGTGAGGGAGCCTGTATTGAGGATGCTGGGACTGGCCTGGCCCTCGGAGCCCTCGCCGGCCTCGTCGTCTTTCACCCCGCCGCCCGGCTTCTCCCGGCGGGGCCACCGCATGCTGCTGAAGAGCCCTTTGAGGCCACCGCGCCCTTTGGCTCTCTCGCCTTTGCCGCCTTCGTCGGAGCGGCCGTTTTTGCGCAACAGCGAGAAGAAACTGTGCGACTTGCCCGCCGCCGCGGCCGAGGGCGAGCTGGAAGAGGCGGCTTCCTTGGCGGCCACAGAGGCGCCCCCGCTACCCGCCACACGGCCGCTCTCGACAGTCCCTGGGCCCTCGTTCCTGCCGCTCTCCAGCTCCAGCACCTCGGCCAGGCCGTCGTGGGTCTTGCTCCTCACCATGCCCGTTCCCTGCCCTCCGCCGCCTTCGCCGCTTTTGCTTTTGCCGCCGCTCCTCACACCGAAGATGCTTGGCATGGCGCCCCCGGATTTCCTTCGCTTAAACAATTTGAAGGCGGTTTTGTTCAGCTTGCCCGAGGGCGGCGGCGGCTGCTCTCCCAGCGCGGTGGGTTCTCCACCATCGCAGTGCGCGTCCATGGCGGCCGCGGCGGCGCTGCCTTCCCCTCCTGCAGCCCCCACGGACGCCTGCGCCTGATTTCCGCCGCTCGCTCGCTCGGCTGGCTCTCACTGACAGCCTCGACGCCGCCGCTGCTGCTCTGCCTGCTGCCCGTCACCATGGCAACCCAGGCAGGGCTGAGCAGCTTGCCTCCGCGCCGGGCCTGGGCCTGCGCCAGACTCCGCCGTCCATGGCGGCCAACCTGAGCCACAAGCAGCCCCCGTCCGAGCCGCGAAGAGGGGCCGGGGGAAAAAAAAAGGGGGCGGCTCCTTTCCCTTCCTTCGCCCGAACGAGGAGTGTGGGGAGGGGTTGTGGGAAGAGGCTGGTTTAACCTAATCCACTTGCGGCGACTGGGACTGCGGCTGCTCATTCGCTCAGCCTCGGGGTCTGCGTGAGGGACGCGGGTTGGGGGCGGGTGATTTGGAGCATACGAAGCTCTGGCTAAAGAACCGGGAAACATGGCCCCGGCTTCACAGGCGCCTGTGTGCTCATGAGGACCCCCGGGAGTCCCTCTCTCCAGGACTCTTGATTCGCCGAGGGCACAATTTTCTACCGGCGGGGCGGGGCTGATGGTGGGAAACGGACATACACGAGGGTACCTTGAGCATGACCGTGTCCCGTTCGATCTCTATCTTCGAAAGTCCCCCTAAATCCCCCTTGTTCAGGCCGAACAAAGCGGAGGTTGCAAGAGCCAGTTTGGTTAGACTAGAGATTTAAGGCACCCAGGTAGAAATTTGGAGGCAGTGAGTTCCGCTTTAGAAATGAAAGCCAGTTGGATGATTTTGAGCTACTCATTCTCTCTCACCCAACTCGCCTCACAGGGCTGTTCTTTGGAAAAGAGAGGGAGGAAGGAGGATTAGGTTTGCCACTTTAAGCCATTTATAAAAGGAATAAAGATGGGGTTTAAAAAAAAGAATGCAGATGTTGAAAGCTTACCAGGGACTAAGCTGGATGACAATAAGCTTGGAAAGATATGGTGAGTTCTTTGAAAGTCCTTGACTTATCACCACCGTTAATTTTAATTTTTTAAAAAAAAAATTATTTGCATTTACATGTTGCCCTTCTCTGAAGACTCAGAGTGGCTTACAATCTATGGAGCACCATGCTAAGTGCTCGGCAATAGCCTTCATTCCATTATATATGCCTGCTTATTACTAGGGCTTTTGGCCGCCCCAAGTGGCATTTTTACAAAGTCAGCTTATTGCCCCCAACAATCTTGGGTCCTCAATTTACCTACCTTGAGAGGATGGAAGGCTGAGTCAACCTTGAGCCTGGTGGGATTCGAGCTTGCACTAATTGCAGGCAGCTTGCACTAAGTCTAGATGATTAACAGCCTGCACCACTAAACTAGACTTTCCTTTTCTAGGCAAAGCAGTTGTTAAGGGAGTCACACAGAAGTCATTTTTTGCCATAGTTGTTAAATAATATCATTGCAGACATTAAGTGAATCACACAGTCATTAAACAAATCTGGCTTCCCCCCCCCCATTGACTTTGAATTTTGGAAGCTGGCTGGGACAATTGCAAAATGGCAATAATCCCAGGATGCTGCAAATGTGTAAATACATGTCATTTGCCAAGCACCCAAATTTTGATCACTTGACTGGGGAAGCTGCAACAGCCATAAGTACTAAAAGCAGTCACTTTTTTCAATGCTATTGTGACTTGGAACAATTGAAATATGTGTAAGTCAAGACTGCCTTATACTTCAAAATACAGTGTTAAACCCCCCCAAATGCATTTCATAATTGTTTAGGCAATTAATCAGAGGTTCTGGGTTGGTTAAAATAGGTTTTATAGAAAAACTAGTAAATTGATTGCATCGAGCTGGTGCAAAATGCAAAAAAAAAAAAAAAGTTTTGACTCAACCTAGTCTTTTTTATTTCAGGAACAGCAGCTGGGCCATATTTTTTGTAACAGAACTATGTAAAAGAAAGAAGTGAAACTATGCCCATCCTGAGCATCATTTGCTGCATTAAATTGTGATAGCTTTCCTCTGTCTTGGTGCTTTTGAGACAGAAACAAAAATCTCTGGAGATCCAATTAACATCTCCCATGTGTCACACAAGACATCTCGTTGCCCTCAAATCCTTTTAAGAGCCAAGTAGGTTTTGCATTCATTGGCTGTTGTCATGGGTGATTCTGCTTTCCTGCAAATATTTTATCCACGTAACTTTTTCAGAAATTATTTTGAGCTCTGCAGTTAGACCTGTCACCATGATGCCACTTATATAACTCCAAAAATGGAAGTTTAGATAAATTACTATGTGTACCTATATATCCATCATCAACATATTTAATACTTGAGATTTGCATATGCCATACTTATGGACAATTATGAACATATTTTACATTTTATTTATTTATTATTTATTTTATTTTATTTATATACTGCCCCTCTCCCAAACTAGGACTTGGGGCGGTGTACAGCCCAAATAAAACAATACTATTACAAATAGAAAATTTAAAATAGATTTAAAAAGATTAAACTAATGGCTGAAGTTAAAACTACAATAGGATTATAAAAGCAGGGTAAAAAGTTAAAAAAAATTAAAAACCATTCTAATGATACTAGGCCAGACCGGCCTGTTGAAAAAGGTGGGTCTTCAATGCGCACCAGAAGGTTCAAAGGTCAGGGATGGTCCGCATCTCCGGGGGTAATTCATTCCAGAGGGAGGGTGCTCCCGCAGAGAAGGCCCGCACCCTCGGAGCCGGCAGCTGGCATCGCCCAGCTGGCAGCACCCCGAGGAGGCCCACCCTGTGAGAGCGCACTGGCCGGCGGGAGGCCAATGGTGGCAACAAACGGTCCCGTAAGTACCCGGGTCCCAAGTCATGTACCGATGATATAAAAGACTGCTTTCTAGTTGAATATTTTATTGATAAATGTTAAAATATCATCATAATAGCCCCTAGGCATGTTGTATTAAAGCTGGTAATTATTTTTGATTTTAAAAAAGTCTTGGGATGCTTACTTAAAAGCTTCACTACTTTTAACAGGTTACATGCACTTGCACTAATTCATCTTGGGCATAAAAGGTATGCAGAATAGTGACTTTGCCTCTTAGTAATCTGAACAATGGATAGCAAACATTTGAGGAATATAACAAGAATAAAGAATAAGGCAGTGTACAACAATAGCTACCCATAACATTTCCATTATTTTTCCTTTAGGTTTTATGCTGCTTCCTGCTCCTTCCCTTTGCTTATCAAGGTAAAGCAAACATGTTGCATAAGCAAATCAAACAGAACATACTGTACACGGCAAAAGGATATTTGTTTTAAAAGCTGGATTCTGACAAACATTTAATACAATTACAGTATGCAATGCACTGTAAGAGGAAAAAAGAGAAAGCAAATTGAATGAACTTTAATCCAATAAACCTATATGCCCAAGACTTAACTTGATTTGGTTCCTAAAGTCCTAGTCCAATGTCTTTATCAGCACACTGCTCTTGTATATAAATTTAAACCAGCTGTTTTCAAATTTAAGATATGTGGAGTTCAATTCCCAAAATTCCCAGCCAGTATGATAGTTTAGAAGGAGATTAGTACAGGCAAGTAAGGCTAGTTTTCAAACTAGCTTCTTGAAAATTGCAAGCAATATATCTTGAAACCAGCTAGGAATACCTAATACAGTTTTTCATGTGTGAGTTCACTCATAGAGCTATTTATGCTCATTTGTTCCAATTAAACTATTTAGAAAATGGAATAGTGGTAAGTTTGAAGCAGAAAATCTGACTGGTTTTGATCCCTATGACATTCTAGAAGTTTTGCTGAGCTGTTTTGGATCAACCATGCTTTGCCAGAAACAAAGATTGGAACATTTTGCTTGTTTGGGTTTGGGCCAAAACAAAATCTCCGGATGTCAGAGTCATAAAATACAGTCAGAGAATAAAATGACTCTGACTGTAGGAAAAAGCTGGTGCACATCTCTACCTCTTTCCTGTATGGCAATGCTGGCACCCTTCCCCTCCGCTTTCTATTTTCTTCTCTTTCTCCCCTGCTTCTTCTCAGCGGCCATTCTTATATCAAACAGCCATGTTTTATTTTGTATCCAGATCAAGTCCAATGCACGTGTTTTGGTTTGGACCTGGGTCACTCAAAGCCAGCTTTGGCATAGAACCACTTGTGCATGGAATATATTATATATTCCTAATTTCTAATATAATTCCTAACACTAAAAAGTGTTTGATAGGTTGTTTTTTTTAACAAGAGTAAAAAGGGAGCTATCTAATTTGTACAATGTGTTTCAGAGAGTGGGTGCCACAACTGAAAGTATGCTACCATGGCAATTAGATTTTTTAAAAAACTTTATGTAAAGAAAAACGTATGATTGGAAAAAGGATCATATCTTGGTAGTAGAACAGTATGCACAAGGTGTTAGATTAGAGCTCTAATATTTCCTGTAGAAAGAGTCAAGATAGCAGGAAATGAAAAGAAAAAAACTCTGTTTGATATGCTGAATTTGCTGTTCTGGTCAGGCTGAAGAGAATACTGATTCAATTGAACAAATATTTGCAGTAAGCATACATAAAAGGGTTGTTAATGGAATATATCCTGTGCATGTGAGCAGTCATAAGATCTTTTAACATAGATTGCTTTTGTTGACATAATCAAAGTACTTTGAGAATGGAAGACCTACTCCATGCTATTAGCTAAGGAGTACTATAGATGCAGTATTTAAAATCTGGGTCAGAGAGAAGGCTTTGTGAATATGTTATTTTGTGTTTTTTCATTTTGGGGAAGAAAAGGCTTCTAATGTTTGGTCTAGAGTCTAGTATGTAATACTCTGTACCAACAACCCATCCACAGCTGCCACATTACATAAGGCAGATATTCAGACAAACTATTATTTCACAATCTGAATAAACAGAAGCTTATGTTGAAGAAGCAAACAAACAAACAAAAAACCCAAGTTAGGAATCTAATTGGAAACCACCACAGAATACATGCAAGTTTCCAAATAACAAAATGCTATGCTACAGCTGGTAGAATTAAATACATTTGTAAAAGGATCACCTCCTTGAACTATGTATTCCTCCATTTTGTTGAGCAACCCAGCAAAGTGTCTTACAAAACCTCCATTCACTATATCTCTGCAGGTGAGCTTCTCTATGGTAGTGGTGAACATACAACTTTCCACAGCATCTTCTCCATAATATTCCACCAAGATAGGCTAAGAAATGAAAGTGATAGGCAGATGAGAGGCAGATTATGGATGAGTCCTATCAGGCAAACAGGCTGTGACTACTGCTGTGAAATGCCAGGGCCCAGCCTTTATAACATGGATCTAATTATGTTATCCATAATGACACAAAACCGTACTGAACAATATAGCTGCCAAGTGTTATTCTACTCTGCTATAAGAAGTTTGCAGTTGGCTGTGGTCCAGCTCTAGCAATAATTTAAAGGAACACAAATGTCAATATATCACAAAGAAAGAGAGTACACATACATATGCACCACACAAAGCTTCTCTTTATTACCTTTTATCTCCTGTTTTGAATAGTTTAGTACAGAATGCTTCAAGACACAATTTGCACATCCTTGGATTAAAAAGAAAAACAAAGAAGGGATTGTTTTCAAGTTGACTGAGAAGACTTAACTTTGTCCCACTTCTGCCATGAGTGCTGAATGGATCTATGGGTACATTATCTTTTAGCCCTTCTTAATAACATGTTATTGAAGTGTGACAAAAGGAGGGTTCAGAGTTGCATAATATTTACATTATGAGAATGCAAATTTAGAAATGCATTGCTATACTGTGAGTGGAAATAAATCATCTTATTATAAGAAGACAAATTGCCACCAGGAAAACTGTATATCTTTTTGTTCAACTTTTGTGGATGAACAACTCCGGGATCCTCCTTTCCATTTTTAGGATTCTTTACATTAGAATTGGCCTATACAACCCTTTAAATACAATAGTTTTTGGCTTGCAGCTATCAGTTTCCTATCAACATAGCTATTGGCCAGACGAGTAGGAATTCTGGGAGCTGCAGTCTCAATAAATCTGGATGACGCTATATTAGGAAGGCTGAAATATAAGATGTCTTTCTCTATAATACAAGACCTAATTGCTAAAAGATGGCAGTCAACCAGAAATCAACTAGATTTCCTAGAAACCAAACTCATGAACTCTATTTAGTTTTTATGTTACTACAGTATCTAAAATGAAATAGCTCCAGATCCATAGTAGATTGTTTATTGCATGTATTTGTGTGTGTGTGTACGTGCACATGCATTTCCACACACATACTAGTCTTTTAACCCTTAATTTTCAGATAAAAGTCACAAATGGTATATGTGTAAGAAGTAATTGACAAATTATCTTGGGCTCTTGAGGAAATGATGAAATACAATAGATAAATACAAGTCAGATAATATACAGTAGTATGTTTTTGTACCTGACTTAAACTATTGTAATATCAATGGGACAAAGTAGGAAGGTTTGTGGAATTCACAGCTCAGCAGTGGTGACATAGATGGTCTTAAAATGGAATCTAGATTTAAAACATCATACAGTTTATGTCAATTGTGAACAGAGATATTTTAATTAATAAGATTATGGCAAAATGACCTACATATTATCATTCTGTGAACTGAGCTCTGAAAGAACTAAAATGCCCAACTCCTGATTTATTTCCACAAGGATTACTGCTTGGGATTTTCATTTTAACTAGATGGAAGATATAAAAGAGTCAACAATCATTCCCCCCCCATCCAATTGCAACTTGTAAGACTTATGCAAATCAATCCACTGTTAACAGATGCTTGAAACAGATAAATGATCATACATATTAAGATCCTACTATTAGTGGAAGCTTCTTATAATGCATTCTGTTGTGCTTCTGACTTGTAGATTAGGATACTGACTTGTAGGTTAGGATACTGGGCCAGAGTTCTAGAAGGTAACCACATAGAATCAGAGAGTTTGAAGGACTACTTAGGGTATTCAGTATAACTATTGGACCATTATATTACAATCATAGTTAACTTAATCTATCATGACTATAATTTACATAGCTTAGGTACCTTACTTGACCTCTTTCATTTGTAACAGGAGAATGGTTATTTTTCTGCCATAAAGTAGGCATGACAGTCCTTGATGGTCAGTTTATGAAACCCTGAAGCAGCATTCTTTGATAAATGCAAGTTAAAACATTGTTTTTGAGTAATTGATCATTGCTCTTAATTATGTGGAATCATTTCAAAGTGTTACTGGATTACTCATTTATGGAATCAACAAAAACAACATTATGGTCTTGTTAGAATCTATATAGTACTAAAACTCTTCTGTCTGTTTGTAATCTTCAATTAGCCCAAGTGATACTTTATATCACAACAATTTTTTGAATCAAGATACCTCAAATCTGCTAATATAAAGAACTGGTACAAAAAGCAGGACAGATTAACCCTGTGGAATTGAAATTTTAAGGATTTTCCAATCAGTTGCATTCACAAAATTGTGACCTCCGTCACAGTTAGCTGAGGAACTGTGATTGTTATTTCTGATACTCCCTGCAAGCTGCCAATAAGCAAAGTTAATGGAGAAGCCAGTAGGAAGTCAGAAATCACTCCTGCTGTATTATACCACAACAATTTTTTGAATCAAACCACTACAATCCGGGAACAGTGGAATTGAAATTTCCACAAATCAGGACCCTTTATTTTGCAATGTTCTAACCATTGCAGTACCCCCACAATCACCTGACTGTGATAGATACTTATCTGAGACGTTGACAAGATCATCCAGCATTCAAGTAAAAAAAATTGGCCAGCCTAATAATGCTGTGTGGAAAGAAAGGGGAACATCTTGGTCAAAAGATGACACCAAACATTTGCGGGAAGAGTAAAGAGGAAAAGAACAAGAATCAGATGAAGCCAGGGCAACACAACTCCAGGATCAAACAGAGATAATAGCGTGAGAGAAGGAGAGATAAAGGAGGAGAAAAATGCATGTATGACAACAGACACAGGAGAAGAGAGGAAGAGATAAAAGAAATTCACATCTCCAGGATTAGAGAACAAATAGTAGAAGAGATGAAAAAAATGGAGGATGAAACGGCTACATATCTCTTAAATAACAAAAGGCACAGAATCAGAAGATGAGATGGAACAAGGAAGACAAGATCACCTCAATATATGACAAACAGTTATGACTGCAAGAATTGCTGAACATGGCAATGCCTACTTTCAATAGTAAGGTCTCAATAGAGAAACAGCAAGACCAAATTTTATTTATTTATTTACTTATTTATTTATTTACAAGATTTATATACCGCCCCCTCTCCCTGCAGGACTTGGGGCGGTTTATAGCCATTAAAAAATACAATAACAACACAATAATTAAAAACAATTAAAAAGATTAAATATCGTGGCTGAATAATAAAAACAAGACAAGGTTTTAAAAATAAGGACTAAAACCAATTAAAACCAAATTTAAAACCCTATAAAACCCTAGGCCAGACCGGCTTGATAAAATAAATCAGTTTTCAATGCGCGCCGGAAGGTCACAAGGTCAGGGATGATCCTCATCTCTGGGGATAATTCATTCCAGAGGGAGGGTACCCCCAATGAGAAGGATCGCACCCCCGGGGTCGCCAGCCGTCCAGCCGGCGGCACCCCGAGGAGACCCACTCTATGGGAGCGCACTGGCCAACGGGAGATCAATGGTGGCAGTAGGCGGTCCTGTAAATACCCAGGTCCCAAGCCATGGAGCGCTTTAAAAATGGTAACTAACACCTTGAAACGCACCTGAAAGACCACCGGGAGCCAATGCAGCTCGCGCAAGAGTGGCATAACATGAGAGCTCCAAGAAGCCCCAAAACCACCCGCGCGGCCGCATTCTGCACCAATTGGAGCCTTCGGGTGCTCTTCAAGGGGAGCCCCATCTAGAGAACATTGGCATAGTCTAGGCGGGAGATAACGAGGGTAGATGTGACTATGCGAAGCGCATGCCGATCCAGAAAGGGCCGCAATTGGTAGATCCTACGGACCTGATAAAAAGCCCCGCTGGCAACGGCCGCTATATGTTCTTCTAACAACAGCCGTACGTCCAGGAGGACACCCAGATTGCGCGCCCTGTCTGTGGGGGCAAGAATTTCCCCCCCACAGCCAGTGATGGAACTAGCTGGTTGTATCGGGGTGCCGGAAAGCACAGCCATTCGGTTTTGGCTGGGTTGAGCTGAAACCTGTTCCGCCCCATCCAACCCCGCACAGCCTCCAGGCACCAGGCCATCACTTCCACGTCTTTGTCGGGGTGGCCTGGGGTAGAAATGTGCAGCTGAGTATCATCAGCATACTGATGAAACTCTATCCCAAAGCCACAGATGATCTCACCCAGCAGCTTCATATAAATGTTGAATAGCAGGGGCGAGAGCACCGACCTCTGAGGAACCCCTCAGATCAGGGGCCTCGGGATCTATCTCTGCCCCCCTGCCAACACAAATTGCGAATGTTTGGAGAGGAAGGAGGAGAACCACCGCAAAACAGTGCCCCCCACTCCCAACCCCCCCAGCCGCCACAATAAGATACTGTGGTCCACAGTATCAAAAGCCGCCGAGAGGTCTAATAGGACCAGGACAGAGGAATAACCTCTGTCACGGGCCCTCCAGAGATCATCCACCAACGCGACCAACGCCATCTCCGTGCTGTACCCGGGCCTGAAGCCTGATTGGCGTGGATCTAAATAGACAGCTTCATCCAGGTGCCGGGGAAGCTGTCGTGCCACCACACTCTCAACAACCTCCGCCACAAAGCGAAGGTTGGAGACCGGACGATAATTAGATAACAAAGTTGGGTCCAGGGACAGTTTCTTGAGGACGGGTCTCACCACCACCTCTTTCAAGGTGGCAGGCAGAAACCCTTCACTCAAGGAACAGTTAATAATACCCTGGAACCAACCTCGTGTCACCTCCCGAGTGGCCAATACCAGCCAGGAGGGACACGGATCCAGTAAACATGTGGTAGCATTAAGCCTACCCAGCATCCTGTCCACATCTTCGGGGGTCACAGGGTCAAACTCTCCCCAGATGACCTCCCCTAATTCCACCCCAACCCCCCATTCAGAGTTGCCCAGTCAGAGTCCAACCCATCCCAGATCTGAATAATTTTGTGCAGCAGGAAATTTGAAAAATCCTCAGCCCGTCCCTGCAGAGGATCCTCCTGCGCTCCCACTTCTAAAAGGGAGCGGGTCACCCTAAAAAGGGCGGCTGGGCGATTTCCTGCGGATGCCATAAGGGCAGAAAAGTAAGAATGCTTTGCCGCCCCTATTACCACTAAATAGGTCCTTAATATAGGACCGCAATAGTGTTCGGTCAGATCCGGAGCAGGTGGCCCTCCAACCACTCTCTAGGCGTCTTTTCCAGTGCTTCATCTCCCTCAGCTCCTCAGAAAACCATGGAGCCAAGCGAGAGCAGCATCGGGTTAGAGGATTGCCCAGCAAGGGCACAACTCGGTCAAGGGCCCCAGCCGCCAGCCTATCCCAGGTGGCCACCAGGTCCTCATCCAAGTCATGTGTTCGAACACCGGGAAACGGCCCAAGCTCCATCAGGAACCTATCCGGGTCCATCAGGCGCCTGGGGTGGAACCATCGTATCGGCTTCGCCTCCCTGCGATGAGGGGGTGTGGCCTGGAAGTCCAGTCTAAGGAGTGAATGATCAGACCATGACAGGGGCTCAATAACAACGTCCCCTATACCTAGATCATCCTGCCACTGTCCAGAGACAAAAACCAAATCCAAGATGTGACCCCCAGTGTGAGTGGGGTCCCTAATTAGTTGGGTCAGGCCCAAGGCTGTCATGGAAGCCAAGAACTCCTGGGCAATCCCTGAGGTCCCGCCAGCCGAAGGCAGGTTGAAATCCCCCATGACCATCAGCCTGGGGGTCTCAACCGCCAGGCTGGCTATAACCTCGAGGAGCTCAGGCAGGGCCGATGCCACATAGCAGGGAGCCAGGTATGTGATCAATAGGCCCATCTGAACCCCGGAACCACACTTTACAAAGAGGGATTCACATCCGGTCGTCTGAGGAACAGTGGATTCCCTAGGACCTAGGTCCTCCCAAATAATCACCGCAACCCCCCCCCACTCCTCCCCTGGGCCCTCGGTTGATGAAAAACCCAAAACCTGTCTGGGCACATCACCGGGGGAACACCCCCTCCTGTCCCAGCCAGGTCTCGGTAATGCCCGCCAGGTCCGCTCCCCCCTCCTCAATTAAATCATAAATGAGGGGGGCTTTATTAACTACAGACCTGGTGTTGCATAACATCAGCCGAAGGCCCGGGGCCGGATCATTCGAACAGCCCAGGGAACGGGACATAACCTGGGGGTCGGAGCATGCCACCGCCCATAAACAGCGGGGGCGAGCTCCTACAACATAATAAGGCCCCCTGTCAACGCCATGCCTGCCTCTCCCGCCAATCGTGCCAATAGCCATCCCTTCCTCCTCCCAGAAAGAAACCCCCATCCTTGATCCGACCACCCCCAATCCCAAAACCTCCCGGTCGCACATGATCCCCGGTCTGGCCCCTATCTCAGGCGGGTTGTCCCCCAACCCCTACCTGGTTACCCTCCCTAACCCCGATAAAAATGCATTACGCACAAGGCATTCTATTTCTCCTGATGTTGGTGCAGTAACCAAAATCGACCCTTTCCGTCATCATAAAGCTGGAGCAATACAATTCAGGGAAATTTGATGTTCATTCTGTTCACATCAGACTGCACTACCTTTCTCACAAAAAATGAACCAGTAGGTCTACTAATAGATAACATTATAATGATTACTTTTATTGCAAGTAGCCTTTGTTTTATTTTATGTTAACTTTATTAGAAATGTCATCTACTGTCCAACCCTTCAATGCTTGCAACTTTTTCCTCATTCTTCCCACCATATCTGCTTCTATGGAAATCAGTTCTAGATCAACAAATATTTATTACATGTTCTGTACTAGTAGAGGTCATCACCTTGAAAGCTGTTGCCTTCAAAGGGAGGGAAAACGATTATTGTAAAATAGAAAATAGAAAGTTGTGCTTTGAATTTCAGGTGGATGCAGTTGAGCTCCACAGGACGAAATATACAGTTGTGGTAGTTGCTGATTCACTGCAGGGAGAAATAGAAATAAATGTCTAAAGATCATACCCATAAGGTCTGAAATGTGCAGCCTGCCAGGAGTGAGATGGCTTAGAACAGCTTCTGAAAACATCGAATCCATCAACAATTTTCCCTTTTGAAAAATCTGTGTGGGGATGAACATCACTGCAAAGAAGAGCTATCACCAGATCATCATGGATTTTAAAAAATTAGAAAAGAACCACAAGCTTTGCTCTTATCCATTCCTCCAGTCCATTCCAGAGGAGGACTGGAAAGAAAGTAAAATGCTGCCAGAGAACATCTTGACTGTGCAGATGGTGTAGATGGGAAGATTTAGATTTTTATTGTGGTCTGGGTTATCTGAATGATGGATATGAGATATGCTGCATCTCACAAGAACTGATATCTGGCCCAGGAATGGTCAGCTAGCTCAGCAGGGCTTTAAAATGAATCCTAGGGTGGTTAGAAAACATACACGCACACATGGGAAATAAGAGTCTTATTTATTGACTTCTTTATTGTAAATGGATGTGGGAATTTTCCTATAATATATGAACCTTTTCAAATAGTTCCAAGCTAAGAAGCAGACATTGCAAGGTTTACGGGAATATAATACATTGTTGAGTATACTAACACAATTTGAAAACCTGGCAGATTATTCCTCTGTGCAAAACAGAATTGAAGCAGGATTATTTTGAGAGCTCTTCTCTTAACCTCTCCTTTATCAGGATTGAGTTGTCATTTACTTTCTCTTTATCAATTCTAACAGTTTTTTGCATGCTTGTTATGCTCGTAAAGATGGCAATATACATAACAAATAAAAAAAGCAGAGTTATTTATCTTGATAGAAACATGAGCTGATTACTGGGAATACATTTAAATCTCTAGGTCCTAATGAATTGCAATCTAGGGTACTGAAAAATAATAACAATCTAATGCATTATTTCTGAGAAATCCTGAAGAATGGGGAAGTGCCAGATGATGACAAGAGGGAGAATATCTCTTAAAAATGAAATATCTGGGTAATTAGAAATTACTCATTCTGCCATCAGTTTCTGGAAAGATTCTAGAGCAAATCATGAAGAGATTAATGTACAAGCAGCTTGAAAACAATGCAGTAATCACCAAAGATCTATGTCAAAGGCTAGAATTATTACACGAAATGTAATTTGACTTTTTTTTCTGGGTAATATTCTCAAGTGTAGATTTCTGCAATGTTGTAAACAATGTACTATGATTTTAACAAAACAAAATAATTTTCAACATTTTGATAAATGAACTATGATAGTATCATGAGCTACATGGCATAAAAATAAATGGATACATTAAATTACTTGAAAATTATATTCAGAGAGTATTCATTAATAACTTTTTATCATACTAGAGTAGGAAACTAAATGGAGACTCAGTCATGGGTGTTTAAAATTTTTACAAATGACTTGGAAGACAAAAGGGAAGAATAATTTTGTAGGTGATAGTATGATAGGTAATAGACGACAGTAGGAAATAACATTTATTTATTTATTTATTTATTTAATCAAACTTCTATACCGCTCCCTCTCCCAAAAAGGGACTCAGGGCGATGTACAGCCTACTAAAAACACAAAGTATATACAATATAAAACCAAATTAAATATACAAATCCGGCTGAATCCCATCAATTACAGATACAGACATTTAAAAATCCGGGATTAATTAAGAGATTAAAAATTTAAAAATGTAAAACCAAATTGAATTTAAAACCCATAAACCATTTACTGGGCCAGGCCGGCCTGCTGGAAAAATAAGGTCTTAACTGCGCGCCGGAAGGTCAGGATGTCCGTCATGGCCCGTATCTCCGGGGGGAGATCATTCCACAGGGAGGGGGCTCCCACAGAGAAAGCCCGCACCCTTGGGGTCGCCAGCCGACAGCGGTCAGGCGGCGGCACCCCAAGGAGAGCAACCCTGTGAGAGCGTACTGGGCGGCGGGAGGTTGTTGATAGCAGCAGGCGGTCCCGTAAGTACCCAGGTCCCGAGCCATGGAGCACTTTAAATACAGTCAGTACCACCTTGAATCGAATCCGGAAGGCCACAGGAAGCCAGTGCAGCCTGCGGAGAAGCGGTGTTACGTGGGAGCTCCGAGGGGCACCCACGATCACCCGCGCGGCTGCATTCTGAACCAACTGCAGCCTCCGGAGACTCTTCAAGGGGAGCCCCATGTAGAGAGCATTGCAATAGTCCAAGCGGGAGATGACGAGGGCGGAAGTGACTGTGCGAAGTGCGCCCAGATCCAGAAAGGGCCGCAACTGGTGGATCAGACGAATCTGACAAAAAGCCCCCCTGGCGACGGCTGCAATATGATCTTCTAAAGACAGCCGTACATCCAGGAGGACACCGAGATTGCGCGCCCTTTCCACGGGGGTCAAACCCTCTCCCCCCACGGCCAGCGAAGGAACAAGCTGGCTGTATCTGGGCGCAGGAAACCATAGGCACTCGGTTTTGGTCAGGTTGAGACGAAGCCTGTTACGACCCATCCAACTCCGCACGGCCTCCAGGCACCGGGTCATCACTTCGACGGCTTCGTTGGGGTGGCCCGGGGTGGAGATGTACAGCTGAGTATCATCAGTGTACTGATGGAACTCCACCCCAAAGCCACGGATGATCTCACCCAGCGGCTTCACATAAATGTTGAACAGCAGGGGCGAGAGCACCGACCCCTGGGGCACCCCACATAGTAGGGGCCTCGGGGCCGACCTCTGCCCCCCTGTCAACACAAATTGCGAACGGTCGGAGAGGAAGGAGGCGAACCACCGTAACACGGTGCCTCCCACCCCCAACCCCTCCAACCGCCGCAATAAGATACTGTGGTCGACAGTATCAAAAGCCGCTGAGAGATCTAACAGGAGCAGGACAGAGGAACAACCCCTGTCCCGGGCCCTCCAGAGATCATCCACCAACGTGACCAACGCCGTCTCCGTGCTGTGCCCGGGCCTGAAACCCGATTGGAGGGGGTCTAGATAACTTCCTTCATCCAGGTACTGCGGGAGCTGACGTGCCACCACACTCTCAACAACCTTTGCAACAAAGCGAAGGTTGGAGACCGGACGATAATTTGATAGTAATGCTGGGTCCAGAGACAGTTTCTTGAGGAGGGGCCGAACCACCGCCTCTTTCAAGGCGGCGGGTAACAGCCCCTCTCTCAAGGAAGCGTTTATAATACCCTGGAATCAGCCTTGTGTCACCTCCCAGTGGCCAAGACCAGCCAGGAGGGACACGGGTCCAGCAAACAGGTGGTGGCATTAAGCCCCCCCCCAGTATCCTGTCCATGCCCTCCAAAGTAACAGGATCGAACTCAACCCAAATGACCTCCCCGATATCCACTCCCGCCCCCCCGCCCGGAGATGCCCAGTCAGAGTCCAGCTCATCCCGGATCTGAGTGATTTTGTCCTGCAGAAACCTAGAAAACTCCTCAGCCCGCCCCTGCAAGGGATCCTCCCGCGCTCCCACCTCCAAAAGGGAGCGGGTCACCCTAAACAGGGCGGCTGGGAGGTTTTCCACGGACGCAATAAGGGTGGAGAGGTAAGACCTCCTCGCCATCCTTATCGCCACTAAATACGTCTTAATATGAGATCATAATAGTGTTCGGTCAGACCCAGAGCGGCTAGGCCTCCAACTACTCTCTAGGCGTCTTTTCCGGCGCTTCATCTCCCTTAGCTCCTCAGAAAACCAAGGAGCCACCTGGGATCGGCACCGGGTCAGAGGCCGCAAGGGCACGACCCGGTCCAGGGCCCCAGCAGCCACCCTATCCCAGGTGGCGACCAAGCCCTCAACCGAGTCGTGTGTGTGAGCTTCGGGAAATGGCCCAAGCTCCATCAGGAACCTATCTGGGTCCATCAGGCGCCTGGGGCGGTACCATTTTGTTGGTCCCGCCTCCCTGTGGCCAGGGGGTGCGGAACGGAAGTCGAGCTTCAGGAGCGAGTGATCAGTCCATGACAGGGGTTCTACAACTATATCCCCTATACCCAGATCACTCTGCCACTGATTAGAGACAAAAACCAGATCCAGGGTGTGACCTCCCACGTGAGTAGGGTCCCAAATTAACTGGGTCAGGCCCATGGCTGTCATGGAAGCCATGAACTCCTGAGCAATCCCCGAGGCACCGCCGGCAGAAGGCAGGTTGAAATCCCCCATGACCATAAGCCTGGGGGTCCCAACCGCCAAGCCGGCTATAACCTCAAGGAGCTCAGGCAGGGCCGATGTCACATAGCAAGGAGCCAGGTATGCGACCAACAAGCCCACCTGTACCCTGGGACCGAACTTCACGAAAAGAGACTCACATCCGGTCATCTGAGAAACAGTGGATTCCCTCGGACACAGATCCTCCTTAATAACCACCGCAACCCCCCCTCCCCTCCCCTGGGCCCTTGGCCGATGAAAAACCCGAAACCCGGCTGGGCACATCTCCACCAGAGGGACTCCCCCCTCTTGGCCCAGCCAGGTCTTGGTAATACCCACCAGGTCCGCTCCCCCCTCACAAATCAAATCATGGATGAGAGGGGCCTTATTGATAACGGACCTGGCATTGCATAACATCAGCTGAAGGCCCAGGGCCCGATCGCTCAGACCACCCGGGAACGGGACATAACAAGGGGGTGGGAGCGCGTCACAGCAGACAAACAGCGGGGGCGCGCTCCCGATACAAAATATGGCCCCCTATAACCGCCAAATCTGCCTCTCCCGCTCACCGTACTAATGGCTTTTATTTCACCCTCCCCGGAACAGCCCCCCATCCTCAGTATAGCCCCATCCGAACCCAGACCCTCCTGGCAGCGCTCGACCCACGGCCTGGTCCCAGCCCCAGGCGGGTTGTCCCCCAACCCCCGCCCGGTTACCCCTAACCATTTAAAAAATCTAGTTAAAAATTTAAAACACCCCTCCCTCACGCGCTTCTTGCGGCCCCACCATCTCTCCGGATCCCAGGATCCGTCCTTGAGAAAGGTCTTAGAGAGTTTGGAGGGCCATTTCTGAGAAAGGGGGACATTTCTCAGGGCCCACAGATCTTCCACAGAGTACAACGGCTTCTTCGACTGAGTCTTCCCTAACCGCCACCGGCAAGGCTGGGGGCCCACCGGTCGGGACCCAAGTCCAGGCCGAAAAAATTCGGAACACGTCCATGCCCCCCCCGGCCTCCATCCTCACCTCCGCTGTTGATGCTGGGGGGGCAGCGTCAAACGTCGGTCCCGCATCCGGCTGGTCCCCGTCACCGTTGCCGTCGGAGCTGCCATCGGGACAGAAGAACCTGGCCCTCGAGGCCAGATGTTGACCAGGGCCGTCGTGGCGCCACCCATGACCGCCTCAGCCGCCAGGGGCGGACTCCTCCCCATGCAGACGCCGCAGAGCCACCCACGGCAGTCACAATGGGTAAGGGCCGTCCCACGGCCCCGGTCCAGTCAGGGGAGAGCCCTCGGGCCTAGCCGCGGTGGGTCCACCAACATCCAACTCCCACCGTGGCAGCTGGAACTAGGCCCCTGCAGGGCCTCCGACGCCCAAGAGCCGCTCCAGCAACAATCTGGACGGCCCGGGCGACCGCAGGCCACGGCTCCACCAGCTCCGCCAACTCGACCAGGTCCTCCATCGGTTCCTCCTCCACCACCGCCGATAAAGCTGCCGGATCCGCGCCGCTTTGATGTAGCCGTGGCAGCTGGCATCCGGCTTCACGTGGGGCCCGCCACTCGGGAACGCAAGCCACTCTCTTCGGCCTCGCCGCAGGCCCTCTCACCGCCCGCGGCATCCCGGCCAGGTCCGCGCTGCCCACGGGCGATCGAAGACGCCAAAACCTGGCCGCATAGGGCCGCCGCCGCCGCCCGAAAAGCATCCGCGGCGGCTCCGGCGGCTCCGGCCTAAGCGGCGGCCCCGGCCCCGGCAGCACTCCTCCGGTTCCGATGGAAGACGCCGGGCTCAACGCCGCTGCACGGCCTCTTCGGGATCGCCCACTCCCCCCGGGTCCTTCGGCCACCCCTGCCACAGGTGAGGACCCGGGGGGAGGGAGACCTACCCCGAAATTCGGCCGCCGCGACGGAGCTCCTCTGCGAAGCGTCCTCCGGCCGCCATCTTGAAACTTTCAAATTGTATCGATAAATTGGAAAAATGAGTTGAAATAATAGTAAAGATAAATAGAGGCTAATGCCAAGTTCTTCTCTTGGAAACAAAAGTAAAATGTAAAGATACAGAAAGATAGATTATCTTGGAATAATAGTTGGAATATATAGCTGATATATGAATCGGTAGTACTGTACAATGCAAAATAGGCACATGTATTTTCAGGTTGTGTTAATTGAAATATTAATTTTCTATTGTGGGAAGTAGTAGCTTCTATTGTTATGTCAGACCCCATCATGAATTTTGTGTTCAGATCTGGAAAGAACACTTTTCAAGACTATCATCTTTATAGTACAAATGGGAGGAGGAGTGGTTTGCCTAAGACAAAGTGTTTAGGAAAATATCTGTATTACAGATGTCAAGCTACTCTGCTTTAATATACTTTAAATTAGAAAAAAAATGCAAGTAGCTGAAGCATAGAAATTTGGCCTGGGGATCTAAACAGCACAGCAATAACGTAATTATTATTTCAACCCAACCTTAATGCTCATGTCATGTAGATAAATTTGCCTTTGGTTGGTGTACAAGTCCTTTTTAAAACAACTTCCTCTTGTAGCGTTCTTCCTTGCTTCCCCTTTTGTATCTTGAATCATTTAGTCATTTTTATTGAAGAGCTAAAATTTTATGTACATAGAAAACGACTAATGCAAGTAGAACTTCTGCAATATAAATACTGCTATTATTGCAATAAAATAGGAGGCAGCATCGACAAGTTAATTGTAAAATTGTTTCTTCAAGCTAAAAAAACTTCTGCTATAGGAAGTCATGTGCCCATGATTACTAAAGAGTATTTCCCCCAGGAATACTTAATGTAACCCAGACCTCAATATGTTATCTTGCTGGCATAATGATATGCCATCCTGACTGTTGTTGTTGCCCTAGCTGGCTAATGAAGTACATTGCCTGCATTTTTTCTCCTCTCTCTTTTGAAAGCGCATATAAATGATAAAAAGTCTGTGGCAGGTATTTAAGCACCAGGCAGAAAACTAAGGGACTATGAGTTCTAATCCCCCATTTGACATGAAAACAAAGGGGTTTTACTTAGGCCAGTCACTCTCTCTCAGCCCAATTCATAGAGTTGTTGTTCTGGGAAAAATAGGAGAAGGAAGTAGTATTAGGTATGTTCACCACCTTAAGTAATTTATTAAAAAATAATGAAAAATAAGATTAAAAATATGTTAATAAAGGTACTTTTTATTCTGGTCAACATAATCTGGATAAGGGTAGCTACCAATGTTGATTTGAGGGGGTCCAATAGAATTATTTCTTGAAAAACAAGGGGCAGAGTTTGTAACAAAGTTTGTAGACCATGGCTCTATTGCAATTTGGGATTGGTATTTTGCAGAACATAAAACAGTGGGATAAAATAATTTTAAATTTTAAATCATGCTCTGATAAAAGTCTCCTATATATACATGTAGGGAATAAAAATGTTCATTCAGGTGTTTCTGAACTGCAAATGAAGAAAAAGTTTAAATAAATAAAAGTTATAACATTGCATGGGACAACATGTTCTAGGATGTAAAATTGACTTCAAGTAAAGCTGCCTCTCACCACTTCTTATACAGCACAGGCAAGCAGGAAATGTAATTGGCTCCCAATGTTTGCCATTCTCTTTGACAGTGAAAGACAGAACTAAAACTGCTAATACTAAAGATAAGGCTACTGGTCATACTCAAATCAGGACCAAATTAGATCTCTCCCCCCCCCCCCCCCACCAAATTTGCACAAGAAGTGGAATATCTTTTACGCCACCTTGCCTGTCCAGTGAGAAATGCCACAATTGAGATAGAAGTTGTAGGATTTTTTTTAAAAAAAGCTCATTTTCAGGTAAAGATGTTGACCATTGAATGTTTCACAGAGTCCTTTCAAGGCCTCAATTCACTTCCATCTCTTCATTGGAGGAAATGATTTTGGTGCTGTCCATGGTCCTTCAGCTGGGTATGTATTACCAGGAAATACTCCTGATGCAATGGCTGCATTTAGATAACATGCTTAGCTATAGTTTACTCAAAGAATATATTTTTACAGTCCTATTACACTGGACAATAAACCTATGAGCTAGATTCTACAGCATTCAAGGCTAAAATGTGATTGGCTAGTTAATAATTCAATGTGTCACAAAAACATAGCCCACAGTTCTGCTTTTTTTCTTTTTTTTTGTACAAGCACATGTGCATATAAAACTCTTCTGTTCTTATTCCAGCTAGGGAGAGATTTCAAATGAGTGCCTTTAAATAAGTTTCAATGTTTCTTATCACTGTAGATTTCACTGAGTTGAATACATATTTCTGGGCTTATTCTAGAAGTAAATGTCTTATTTCTGGTTCCTTCTCTGTTCAGATTTCAGTTTACTGACCACTATAGAGTTTTTTCAAAGTTCTGTGAGGAATTCCCCATTATTTCAAATATCACTATCCAGTGAAATCTATATTTTAGTTTTTGATGGTTTGCAATAATAAATGTGGCATTTATTTACCACATTTATTTATTTACATTTACAGTAATTAAAGGTTGTAATGTTACTAAAAATGGTAAAAGGTACTAGTTGGTTTGTAAAATCATAAATTGCATCTAGAAAAGTCCAGACAAATGTATCCTGTATTTTAGCTACATATAAATGAGCATTGGTGCCAACTATGAATTATCTTCATGGTTAGTTCTTAATTACTTGCAGAAGAAAAATATTTAAATGAAATTGTACAACACAGAGAGTTACAATAAGATTCCCCAAGTGTTCATCACAGATCATCCCCCTAGATTTTCAAAATAACCTTTGGAGTTTAATGGATTTGTAAAACATTGAAGACATTATCTTGCTGTTATTAAGGAAATAGAATATGAACATCCTTCAATTGTTGTTAATGGACTTAATTGATGAAATCTGTACAGCTTTCAAATAAATGATTGAACATGACTCAACTGAAACATAAATGGAACTTATGACTAATTTAGTGGTAATATATATTCAGAGATAACAGTTTCTAATTCCACAGTTTTTCATTGCACCATTTTATCTTTATGCTTAAAAAATAATCCTCAAAAATGGGGAAAGAGGAAAAAAATAGGGACCCAGTAATTGCTTCCTATTTTTTCAACTTCTAATTAAGGTTAAAATATAGATTTGAAGTGTAAATATTAATGTATTAATGTCATGAAAAATAGGTTGCCTTAATTGAGAGGTAACTCATTGCTAATTTAATAGGGATTCATTGAAAATTATTTGAACTTCTTATAATATAAATCAGTGGAATTAAATTGAAGACATCAAACAAATATGCATGTAGAACAAACATGCCTACCTCATTCGTATATAAATAAGAAGTATTTAGATGAAGAAGGAGGGAAACTATTTTAGAAGAAAATGTGCATAGCAGAAAAGAAGGATGGATATTCTCTTTCAATTTCCTTATGTATTGTCACTTTGTGCATTTTTCACCAGCATAACATTGTTGCCAGAATTGAAATGGGCAAAGAGCCTGAAGCCCTGAGCACAGGGTAAGGGTGATATTCAGATCCTCTCACCCAGGCATAGATTTTGTTGTAGAAATCCAACTCATTCCATTCCCTTTTTAATCCAAGGAAACCTATTAATATTCTATTGGCCTTTATAAATTGGTTGTATAGAAAATAGAGGAAAAGTCCAGATATATAGGTGGTCCTCAACTTACGACCACAATTGAGCCAAAATTTATATTGCTAAGCACGATAATTAAGTGAGTTTTGCGACCTTTCTTGCCACAGTTGTTAAGCGAATCACTGCAGTTGTTAAGTACCTCAATGGTTGTTAAATGAAACTTCCCCATTGATTTTGCTTGTCAGAAAATAGCAAAATGTGATCACATGACCCTGGAAAACAGCAACCATCATAAATATGAGCCAAAAGTCTGAATTTTGATTGCATTACCATGGGGATCCTCAATGGTTGTAAGTGTGAAAAAAGTCATACTTTTTCAGTGCTATTGTAACTTTGATGGTCACTAAACAAATGGTTCTAAGTTGAAAACTACCACTCTTGCCCTTAATTTTATGTGAGAAAACAGGGTAGAAATATAAACAAAAGACAAAAAAGGAGAAAAAATATCTTATGAAACAAAAAACAGTTTGTTATTGTGAAAAATTAGTGTATGTTTCCATTGCACTTAAATTTGACATTGACTTATCAGACACTAGAAAGTGTCGCATTTAATTTAATTTAATTATTGTTTTACAGGCCACCCAACTCCAGAAAATTAAGGTAGTTTGAACTGGTTACTTGTTTAGTTTGAATTTTTAAAATGTATTTAGTACATTACAAATTTTGTCATCCTGATGTAGTAACTAAGCATGGCATTATTCATTATCACAGGCCTCCCCCTCATCCCTAAAAAGACAAGTTCTTCTAGTTATTTCATTCTTACATTTTGAGGTTTATGCTTTTATAAAATAGATTTTTAAGTATTAAGTACATATTCACGTACATTATGGATAAATACATTGTTAGGCAGTCACTTGAATATGATACTATGGATTGACACACAAGCAACTACAATCCTAGATGGTTGCACTGATTTGTTACAGAAGGATAAATTAAAAAATGGGAAAAATAACCA
Source organism: Bungarus multicinctus (assembly GCA_023653725.1). Classification (NCBI taxonomy): domain Eukaryota; kingdom Metazoa; phylum Chordata; class Lepidosauria; order Squamata; family Elapidae; genus Bungarus; species Bungarus multicinctus. The sequence goes on from CM042850.1 coordinate 22,773,544, forward strand.
AAGAAATTGGCCTATCTTTCCTTACTGCCTCTTAAAAGATCTTAATAGTTGGAGCGTCCACAAAAACATCCTTACTGCTTGAAAAATAAAAAGGTGCCTATTCCATTGAAAACAGATTACTACTAAGCACTCTTCCGAAGTCTTTATCTGTTCAAATTCAATTTGGGATTTCCCTAAAGAGACTAATACGGCCTGAGCAGTTTAATCCTTGTTCGCTTTATTTGTTTTCAGAACCTCTGAATAATTTTACTGGTAACCCATATTTTAGCACATGCAGATTACTGACCTATTAACCTAATTATTTGAAATAAGGATTGGGGTAGAGTGGAGGGTTGCTTCAACCATATATAATATTTTTAATTTAGGTGGGTTTTTTCCCAAGCTAATATGTTGAAAATCTTTTTTTTTCTTAGATACTTTAGTATGCAGTATTAATTGTGTTGTAGACATATGTAATAAGAATTGAAGAAAAATAGGATGTATTCATTTGTAGTACTATATATAAAAAGATAGGTGCTGACCCAGAGATAACATTATAACTTGTGATAAATTATTAGTTATAAATTTTTTAAAAACTGCATAGTGATGCATTAGAAATGTCACTCAAAGCATGAACACGAGCTGTTTTCTCTCAGTTTAGATTCAGGATGAAGAATGGAATGGAGAAGAGATTTGAGAGATGTGAGAAATAGATTTGAGGGGGAAATCCAGAGTCCTAGATGTAGTCCTAGGCCAGTGATGGTGAATTTTTTGGCACCGAGTGCCCAAAGCGCGCATGCACCTCCAAAATGCATCGTGCATGCCTCTGCACATGCATGTGTCTCCTGTTCATGCGCCCTGACCCCCGTGCATGCGCGGCAGAGACCTGAAGACCACCTGGCTGATGGGAGGTATGTGCAGATGCGCAGCAGAGCTAAGCCGGGGCAACGGTGCACGTGCCCACAGAGAGGACTCTGCATGCCACCTGAGGCACACGTGCCATAGGCTCACCACCACTGTCCTAGGCTACTTATTTATTAGAGGAAAAGATTTATGAAGATATGCAATATTTCATGTTAGGAAAGCCTAAGATTGACAGCCTACACATTGCTTATAATAAGAGAGCCTGTTTCCAACCCATTTTAAGTTATTGAGGCAATGTTCATTTGATTCTTTGTTTACATTATAATAGAATATTACATTACAAAGAATTTCCAGATCAGGAAAATATGTGGAATAGCAGCAGAATCAATAGCCTATAAAGTTCTAAGTTAATGAAGTTAGATTTTATTTTGAAAGGAGAAAGAAAAATAATAAATAAAACATTTTATTTATTTACTTGATTGGTATGGCTGCCCATTTGCTCTGGGTAGCATACAGGGATTAAAACAACAACTACAGCAAATAATCTTTGACACCCAGATAAACAATGCATTCCAAATATGAATAATCGATAGCAGCAGAACTCACCTTATCTCCTGCCCAAATATCTGGAGAAATACCCAAGTCTTCAGAGCTTTGCAAAAGACTACTAGAGTCAAGACCATGCAGGTCTCCAGAGGGATCTCCAAAGAGATTTTGGTAGGGTACATAGCAATAATTCATGTTCTGTGTGCTGTGAAAACTATAAAGCTACCATGATCCCTTTCCACCCTATTTATTCTTTGGGAGCATGGGACATGGAAGGCAAAATTCCACACATCCTGAAAAGTATCAACTTATATCTCTCTCTCAGATATATAAAATTGCCTTTTGTTAACAAGTGTTAAAAAGTATTTCTATGTCAGATTTTTTTAAAAAAATGTATTTGTCAGTAAAAGGCAATTTTATATATTGTCTTCTCCAATCTGGTCAAGCTACCTGTATGCTAATCTGTCACACAATTCAAAATGAAACATGTCCTTGTGAAGATTTTTTTTTTTTTTTTGCAATAGCAATCATAGCACTTAGGCTTATATACTGCTTCACAGTACTTTATAGCCCTCTTTAAGCAGTTTACAGAGACAGCCTACTGCCCCCAACAATCTGGGTCCTCATTTTACCCACCTCGGAAGGATGGAAGACTGAGTCAACTCTGAGCCATTCAGAATCAAACTGCTGACAGTCAGTAGAATTAGCTTGCAATACTGCATTCTAACTACTCCACCAATATGGATATATTACCAACCTTCAAAGGTTTCAGAGAGAAAATACCCATAAAACTCTTGGTTGGTTTAGGATTTGTGTGCTCAAAAAGATGTTGTATTTATGTGAATTTCCTATTTGAGATGTCCATAACCAATAAGAATAATAGTGACAAGTCTATGTGTCCTTATTCAGATGTTACCTACATTGTAATGCAAAGCTTTATGCCACCCTCATCAATAGTTCAACAAGCTAAGAAACATGGCAGATATAAATGAATAACTCTAAATAATACAATGTGTGTATTTATTATTGTAGTTCTATGATAATATCTACCTTTGCGGTTTATTCATTTTCATCAGATGAACATTCCCTAATTATTCATGGCATGAATCCTATTATTTCATGTAAAACTCTGCCTGGTCTGCATTATGTGTTCCCTGATATCTCTAGGATCATAAATTCAAATATTCCACCTTGAGAGAAAAAACTTTTTCTTTCATTATTTTGCTCAAAAATAAAAAGAACTAATGAATTTCTGTTCAAGAATTATGTTTTGCTTTGTAAAAGGTTTATTCTACACTTTTCTTTCTTAAAGATATGTTCTGCACTTTATGTTTCATACACACAGAGAGACATACTGTCTTGAAACATATGAGAAGTGCATAAAAATTAATGACTCCAATGTTATTACTTGCCAAAAGGTGGCAGTATTGATGCACCAGAAACTCTGACGTGTTCTTTAATATCTGTTCTTTCATTTTATTAGGTGGGACATAACTGTCAAAAATGTGTGCTACTGCTCATGAAATGGAAGCCTGCAGTAAATATTCACTGATGCCATTTAAGTTGCTGAATGTTGAATGAATTCCTCCAATTGAAATTTACTGCTAAATGCAGTTGGTTTATGGTGATGAGTAGAGAAAATCTCATGGCATTGGTTTCATATTCCATCTTCCCTCTATAACAAGTCAAACTTAGCACTATGAAATTTCCTCTTTTTCCCAAATAGAGGAATATTTTTATGAGCATCTGTTTTGCCCAAAGTGAAGAGGTGGAAAAGTCTGTCTACTGATGGCTGAAGAGATGAAGTGTGGAGTTTTTCATGACACAAGTGAATAGTGATTATATGGGTAAGTAAAGACAGGTAACAAAAGAGCTCATTTTAAGGATTATTTTTCTGTTTGTTTATTTAAAAAATCCTTATTTAAACTAAAGATATGGAGATGGAGACATTACTTTACATTCAATTATCATAATTCAAATTCCCAACGCCAATTATACTCTTCGCTCCAAATGTTTTGAACAATAAGTGTCAGAATTGTTGGAATTGACAGAATTGTCTGGTAATCAATAAAGTTTAAGCTACACTAACTACACATTGAACTACTTTATTCAGTACAAAATTAGTTATTTTCTCATGATTGCTGCAGTCTTGTCACAAAATCTCTTATGGAAACTCAATAATATTGAGAAAATGACTATCAGTGAGTTAAGGCGGCTATAGCAGAACCTGCAAACATCTGAATGGTCTTTAAAAGGACCTCAAGGATTAGAATTCTTTGTAGCTCTTCACTGGGCTTTTGTACTTTACTCCCTTCTGACTCTTGACCTACTGTTACCATCAGTCCTGCTGATGAGATTTTGTGCTGTAAGAGCCCTTGATTCTTCTTCGTTTTCTGATTATTGAATTTTCTCCAGTCTATAATGAAGATGGGAATTATCTTTTAAATACCTCTTGTATTTTTCTCTCTCTGAAAGTCTTTCCAATCACTATTTGAAAAAAAAAAAAAAGAATGGCGTAGTATCTCTGATACTTAGATACAACCTGGCCTGGAAACAAGAGCTGCTCTCTACTAGCTACATGAAAAAACACTTTGAAACAGAGTTTAGTATCCATTGGTGTGTTATATTGACAACATGTTTTATCTGCCTAAAACAGTTCTTGAAGAAATAGCTCCTCTTGTATATGCTTTCTTTTTCTCTTTTCACTTCGTCCCCATTACTCTTCTGTTGAAAAATGTTGACCAACGAAAATTAACAAGATAATAAATTATTCCAATAATACAGTTAATAATTTCCCAACTATCCTTGTTCATTTTCCATCTGGATAATATACTTCTTCAAATGTATGCTTTTGTTTCACACCCTCCATATGTACAACAATATGTGCACTATAGCCCAGCTCCAGACTTCCCGCTTCCTGTTTCAGCTACCAGTTTTAACATGCTTTTATCTGGGTGCTTTGATGTAGAACCTACCAGTTGTGAAACAAAAGCTTGAACAGTGTTGAAAGTCAGCCAAGGGTAAAAACCCACTGTGGGCACAGCAGCTCTTGAGTGACAGTTCATGGAAGCTATTCTGAAGTCCTCCATCAAATGATTACCATGGGGGGGGGGGGGTTGATATTCTAAGAAAAGAGGGAAAACTTGTGCTCATCACTTTTGTAAGGGCAGAAACATTTTAGACTATAAAAGGTGATCTCAGTCCCCAAAGCATGCAACTTGTTTGCATGCCTAAGGAATGCTCAGAGATTGAATTTTGAATCATAGTCCCTCCCCCATACCATATGGCAAATCTCTTCTGAAACCAAAGGGAGTTTCGTAAAGCAGCTTTTTGTAGAATAGGAGAGTCTGCTGTTCAAAGGAAAAATGTCAAAAAAAAAAAATTCCCCTGGGGATGAATCTAACATTGCCCACTGGATTCTGGCCAGTGAAACTAATTATATCAGTAATGCAAACAGGATTAGGTCTGAGCAGTTATAATGACTTTCAATGCATAATCTGTTGTATTTTTCTGGAATACAATTCCTTTTGGAAACTGGACTTGGTAGGAAATGTTGTGCTCATTTGAAATAAGACAAATGACTATTCCACCATACATGGACTGTTAGTTTTATTTGCCCAGTTCTTTGAAATACCAGCTTACTTCGGAGTTGCTAAAAGTAACTATTAGACATGTTTTCTTATGACATTCTGATATACACATAGAACCAATTTGTCCCCTAAGTCCAAATGTGAGGTGCCTCTGTCAATAGCAAAATTAAAACTATCCCTGGGAGTTTAAGATACAAAATTTAGTAATGCTTCAAAGAAGAGATGCAGAGTAACCCCATTACCTGGAATGAACGACAATGAGAACTATTTATTTGGCACTTCTCTTTCCATGTATGGCTTTACTCTTTGAAAAAATCAGAAGCAAAATCTTGCTTGTGTAAAAAATTAGTGTAAATATTTGGTCATTTCCACATTCTCTTCCTTAAGCTTTCTCCAGCATAGAATATTCACCAATATTTTTTCCAATATGTAGACATAGGTGTCCACTGCTAATCACAATAATGGAAAACTGACAAAATGTATGTTGTGATACAAGGAAGTAAGTCAGAGGATTCCTACTGGGACAGCGTGATGCATGCATGATCACTTCATCCCTTCACATGTACACACCCACAAACATTTTGCTTGCAGGCTATTTAGTTTTGTTCCATATTTGCTGATGTGAAGTTGTTAGCCCTTTGACTATTGCTTTGAACAGTTCAGTAGGCATTTTGTCTGCCTGGTGCTTTTTTATTTAATATTTGATTTATTGCCTTTCTGCCTTTTTTTTCTGAGGCTTCAACTGGTTCAAAATTTAGTAGTTTCTATACTGGTGAGAGGTGATGTAAATAGTGCTATACCAATAATGGTTGTGCTGCATTTCTAGATACAAACTAAATTGGCCATTACCTATGTAAAATAAAATCCTTCATTTTAAATGTAGTTTTTTATGTGGCACAAGGACTAGGCTCAATTTTTCTATAAGTATCCTATTGGGAACGGACTTACGATTTAATCAAATTTAAATCAGCAAATTTAGATAAATGTTTGCATGTAAGCTTATCTAGTATTACAGAACAAATCCCTACTCTTGATCTCTCCACAAAGAGATCTAAGATCTCTCAACAAAGAGATCAAGAAAGAAAAGAAAATTTGATTCCAGATGTCTGCTGCTTCATTTTTCACTGTGGAAAGATTGTCCCTTTATCAGTTCCTTGAGAAGGTTTGGCTTCAGTTACCACCTCCTCCTGTCTTTCTTTTTACTTAACCTCATTGCTTTTGAGGCATGGAAGAATTACACATTTGTGTAATAGTTACTGAGTGTGTGTGTGTATGTGTGTTCAAATCAGGGTTTTTTCCTTAACTCCAGTGACTGCCTGGTCAACTCCCTGCAGTTTTCTCGGCAAGATTTTTTTTGGAAGTGGTTTGCTGTTGCCTCCTTCCTAAGCTGAGAGAAAGAATGTATGCATAGTCCAAGTTCATCCAACTGGCTTCGTGACTAAGGCTGGACTAGAATTCATAGTTTTGCAGTTTCTAGCCTAAATCCTTAATCACAACTCCAAATTTATGGACTATAATTCCCAAACCTGTTTTTTTTTACATACTTATTGTAAAAGTTCAAGCTAGCATCTGAGAATTTGAAAACATTACTAAATCTAACAAACATTACTATTTATTGTACCTATTATTGAAACCTGGGGTAGATTTTCCTGGAGAAAACCATTCTATATGGTTGACTTGATAGTATATAATCAATCAATTATCTATTACATATTGAAATACCCATAAATTTTCCATTGGTGAGGTTCGAATAACCTATCCATATCCTCCTCCTCTTGCTACTCTTAGAAATGGAAGAGTTTGTGGGATTGCACTGTTTTCTCATGCTGAATTAAAATTGAATCCTTTGCCACTGGTCATTTCTGAATTCAGTACAGCCTCATTTGAGATGATTATAAGATTTCATCAAACTGTTTAAGGTATTTAGCAATGTTTTACTGATTTCCAGGTGTTCACCCCAGCTTCCTTGAAGAATTTTCAACCTGCATCAATATTTTAATTGTCTCAGTGTTGTCCTGTTAGCTGTGGATTTCAGTATCTGCCCTGATAGTTATGTTTTTTTCCCAGCAGCTCTTAAATCTTTGGCAACTTTGGCTCTCTGTAAACCCACTGCAAAGAAGGAACATTTAACTTAATTATAGAATTTTAGATCCAATATTTTATTATGTATTTCATATTGATAGGTCTGTTCATTATCCAGTGTACTTTTCATTGGTATTTCTTTTTCAGTGACTCAAACTAGAGACCTTTCAGTTTTTGCTAGCACATCCCCAGCAAGTCAGTAAATTTCCTGAAGTATGTGTTGAAACCACAGGACCCTGGTCCTATTAAAAATCTATGCTCTTAAACCAAGCCGTCCTCATCCTTTGCTTACTGAAACTCTTCACTCACAGTACTCACTGGCCCAATGCCTAGAGAGCTATTAGTGAGAAACCCAGAATTTTTCACAGCTTAAAGAGTTTACAGCTCTCTGGCCTCTTAGTAGCACTGAATTTACATAAGCAAAATTATTATCCACAAATAATTTTGGCACAGGCGACCTGGCAACTTTTCAGGAGTTTTTAATCATTCCTATCGCTAATGGGTGACCATGCTGCCTCCATCGATGAAGCTCCACCAGCAAATGCTCCAGATAATTTCTTTATATCTAAGATTTGGGCTGGTCTTACATGTCCTTCCCTTCGATTGTCCCTTTCTCCCCTCAGCAAGAGTTTACTTTTACCTCAGTTGTTTCTGTTAGCCATTTGAGGTAGACTAAATAGAAAACCAAAGCCATGAATAATAATATTACTTTTATTGTAAGGTTACAATAATATCTCTTTTTCAAAAATAAAAAATAATTTTAAAAGCTACAAAGGAAACAAAACAAAACATCATCTCTCTCACAACCAACATCCAGACGAAAAAAAATCAGGCAGAAAACAATAGCTTAATTAAGGAACTACTGAGAACATCCTTCCCCATACTCACACAAAAATAATCTGGCAGGCCAATGCTGCTATTTACAAACAGAGAGTAAAGCCTATACTCACAGTGATGATGTTATCTAGTTGGGTAATGAAAAATCTGCTAGCAAACAGCTAAACTTAGATACCACCAAGAATTCCACAGTTTAACTCTGAACAACAAATTTTCTCTTTTACTGACATATCTGACACAGCATACAACACATAGTTTGATTGATAGATTTCCCTTATGTTTGAGAACAAATTCTGAAAACATATGCCTACCGATATATTTTGTGTTTCTGAACTTCCATATTAAAATAGATCAATTTTTTGCTGGATATAATTTTTTGCTATCAATTTAGACCACAAGTTTCAGTTTCTGAAAAGGTATCTGATTATATAAGATGATGTTCTTTGCATTTTACAGATCAGTCCCTACTGAGTAATTTGTTAAACACCCTAGCCATCATTATTGTATTATTACAACTTTATATCCTTGCAATCCTGCCAATAAACATATACATCACAAAAAAGAAAAGTAACATTAAAACCATACAAGCAACATAGAGGTCTACTTGACTTTTTCCAAACTGGGTCAAAGCAAGCCATACAAGCAATTAACCTTGTGCTTCATTAACAAGTAAATTAAATTCTGTGCATATTGAAGAGTCGAATGTAACATTCTGCTTATGGTGCAGAGTTAAAGGGCATGAGTCAATTCTCCAATGCTTGCCAAAAGAGTTGATTTATTTTATGCACCAGTTAGTAAGTTAGTGGAGAAAAAAAATCAATATATGTGGCACATTTCATAAAGTGAAAAATATTTCAGACTTGTCATGTTTGATAGATAAAACGGTGGAAACTGCAAAGTGCATGTTGGGAAGCACAATTGCTCCTTAAATCTTGATAGATGATGTCACTGGAGATTTATGGAATAGCAGCATTCAGAACATATTGTTCAGAATACAAAATGTGTTTGAAGAAAGAATTCTTTTCAGTGTGTTGACCTTACTCTGAAACTGGGCAATGAAATTCCATTTTGTCATTTGCAGTATCCTAAATGGGATGAAACTTCTCAGTATGTTGCTTGTTGTTTATTGGGTCTTTTTTTTTTTTAATTCTGGAAACTATCCAAGTAAGGAGCACAATGGTGAGGAGAAATTGTGATCTCTTTATACAACTACCATTGGGTGCTTGTTTTACAAGAAAGAGCAACACCAAGCAATAGCAAAAGAAACATTTTTATAGAAGTTGAGAGCTACAAGGAGTGAAATCCTAGAGAACTGATTGGCTGGCTGTCTTGGGGAAGGTGGTCCTCAGATCCTTGGTGGTGTACCTGACTTTAATTGTTAGGCAAAACAGGTCTTTTAGGAAGACATCAAAGCTGGAAAGTTCCTTATTAGGGAATATGGAATGTTGGTGTCATCAGGCTGACCTTGGAATATTGGGATTTCTCTAGGTTCAATTCCTTTGTAAGGGCATGGACTGTACCATTTAGTGGTAAATGGTTTAGTCCAAGAGAATTACAAATTAATTTCGACTGTACCATTTACTGGTGAGGAAGCATCTATGCTTTGGTTTAGATGGGATTGTAAGTGATTTTGTTATGGGGGAGCAGAAGGGTCAGTTTGAGTCTACTAGAATCAAGCAAAGAGATGAACTGGATTTGATCCTACTTTTGTTCAAAAGCTTTGGAGCGGGGAGGGATTTTGCAGTCTCCATTTTGTTTATTAAATTTATTTTCTCCACCTGTTTTTCCCAGCAAAAAAAAATTTTTTTTTGCATGTATGTGTGTAGTCACTATAAAAAGCCTTACATCAATGGATAGCCTCCTTAATAGAAGAACATCAATTCACTAGCCAAGGCTTTCCAGGCCAATGTAAGCAAGTTTTCGTTGACTCAGATGAACTTCTAGCAGAATTTTGTTCTCCTCAGACATGCAAGCTGTAAAAACAGGCAAGTGTTTAATAGAGCAAATAATTCATCTAGTGAGTTGGAATGACCATACTATTGAATTGCTTACATAAGTCTTCTGTTGGCTTTCAACAGTTGCAGAGGCATCTTTCTATACAGGGTGCTGTATATTCTGAACTGCCAAGTTACACAGTACTGTCAGCATGAACAACTGCTAGCATGGGAGCTGTGAATTATTTTGTAGCAGCACCTTAAAAGATATGAATTTCCCATCCCTATTCAATTATTTTAAAAGGTGAGGACCTCAGCCAACAGGACTCCCTGGGAGCTATCCAAGGTCCTATTTTTTATTGCTCATTCCATCCAACTTCTGCCTGATTTGCTCATCTCGCTGGCTCAGATTTTTCCTACCTTGTCTGACACCACTGACTCCCCTAACAAATCTCAGGCATTCTTAGAAATGTGTATATTCAAGTTCAGTAGCACTGCAGCGGATGTAATGTCATAATATAATTTCAGCCATGATACAGTTGGATGCTAGATGATTATTTAGCCAGTGTCTTTCAGTCTGGACAGTCTGTGGATCTGAAATATGGAAAAGCAAATATGGACTCTAGAATTAGTCAGTGAGTGAGGCTATATGTCAATCTTATACTTACCATCTTACACTTAACAGTTAGTGTCACTGAGGTCAACATGACTTATTTTTGAATAGACAGGAATATGATTGCAAATAATTCAGGAGAATGAATGTGGCAGCCAAATAACAGGCTCAAATATTATTCAGAACATGTAAACTTATTACAATTTAGTATTTTTCTGTAAAAATTATCGCATCAGACTGGTTTGTTTTTGCCTTTTATATTAATAAATAACTGGAAGAACCCTAGGCCTATCTATTTATGATATTTACACTGTAAGTGTTTTATATGCACCTACCGTATATGCATGCGTAGTAAATTCATTTCATTCCTTAAGTTATTTCATTGATTTATTGTAATTCCAGATCATTTATCTACAAATTAAAAATACTCCACTGCAATAAATTAAAAATAGTCCACTGCAATGAATACCAGGGGATCCAACTTTGAGCATCATTCCATTTTAACTACACACTAATTCCTGTTGGAGTCATAACTGAGCATTTTCCAGTCCTGAGGAAAAAGTGCCTTCTTAAAGAGAAGCTACATATTTCTTATCAGAAAGTCAGTAAATTTACTTTTTAGTTTATAGGCCACTCCTGAAAAAGCAAACTCAGACAAAGGTGCGTGTCTTAGAACCTTATCATTGAAAAGAGATATATATTCATTTAGTTTATTTATAATTACTGTATCCTTTTTTCACTTATTTTACATCCCTTCATCCTATCAGCCAATAGCCTTCTGGAACAATTTCCTATTTGAAATATATTTAAATAAAATGTGTTGCTTGTCTTAATGTTCTTTTACTATATGCTCCTCAAACCTTTTCTGCAACTTTTATTGACTGCTTGCATATTGTTTATTTTTGATCAAATATTATGTTCCTTTTTATTCTTGATTGAGCAAGAGTTCCATTTAAAAATAATAATATTTCTTACTGCTATTAGGTTATCTAACCCTGTTCATTAGTAACTGTGAACTATGTATTCCTATTGAGGATATATTATTGTGGTTTTAAATTATCTACAAGATTTCTAGAGAGACCTTTTATATTCTATCAACTTTTTAACACCCTTATTCCTTTGCAAAGTTATTCTGTTGAAATCAAATGTTTTTTTGACAATCATCCACTGTCTTACCAAGCATATACAACATTAGGAACATTATTTCAAATTAGACTAGTAATTTTTATATTATGTATTAGACCCTGGGAACTTCTTAGAATAAATTTAGGGTTACATCCCTCCTTCTGGGCACTAAAGGAACTGTCCTGAAGCAAAATTATTTAGTATTATTAGAAAGATGATCTCTTTAACTCATCCAGAATATGCATTTCCCCAATCTACATGAATAGAAATGAAAATTATGTGTATTGCTTCTTTTGCAGGCTTTGAGTTTTCTACCAACTTTTTAAACATTTAAGGAAACATTGTTCTCAAAGTTCCTTTCATATAGATTGGAACTTCCCAAGGTATCTGTAGGAAATGACCAGGGTGAGCCTGAAGGAGGGGTCAAAAGTGTCATCAGTCATGAGTCCCTGTGCATCCACAAGAGATCTAAGTCCAACCCACCTTGAATTCCTTTCTATTCTTAACTCCCGCTATTTTCCCTTAACAGTTAGTAGTTTGGATTCTGGTCAAGAGCTTAAGCTTGCAATTAATCTCTATACTTATTTGAATTGCCTGAATCTCCTGACTTCTCTGGCTCTTGACAGTATCATGTTGGTTTTCTCCATTGTACCACATTTCTGTAAAGTTCATTATATCTACATCCCCTTCTAGCAATAAGTGCTACAGTTCTCTTATCTTGGCTAATGGCCTCTGGTGCCTGTGTATAAATGTTTATATAATGCTTTCCCTCTGACACACACACTCCCAATATCCTTATCACTATAGCCTTAGGGCTTTCTCACTGGAATATACAACTCTCCAAATTTGCAACATTCCTCTTTGAACAAAGATAATAACTTTTACTCTTATTCTTTGGGATCATCCTTCTCAAACCAGATATTCCCTACCTCCTATCAACTTCCCACACTCATTCGCCAAAATCAAATTAAAAGCTGCTCTACTGTTTTGAAATTAAGAGCCAGCATTTTGATACATTTTTGATGCAGCACTTTCTTTTATAGAAGCCTGGTTTCTCTTAAAAGATAACATAGGTGTAGGGCCTTACATTAGGAACTTTCAAGGGGTATAAGGGACATATATATGCTACACCCAAGCAATATACTAGTGAGTAGCTAATAACCTGCAGAGAGAGAGAAAAGCTAAAATGCAATTGAGAACTTTGGTTAACAAAGCAGTTAAAAGAAGCAAAAATATATATGCCACCTGATTCCAAGTGACTTTGTAATATATATAGAGGATATTGTGATTTCAGCAAAGCATACAATTCATTACTCTGTGCTGTTCTAATAGCGAATGTAAAAGATTGTGAGCTGGATTGTACTACATTAGAAGGATAGAAAGTTGGTTGAACAATTGCACCCACAACTATAGATGGCACATCTAGCTGAGAAAATGATTAAGTGGGGCCGTGGTCTACCTTGCCATTCAAAATATTTATAAATTAATTTGAATGAAGGGATGGAAAATATGATTATATCCACAGGTAAAGGAATATAGGGGAGATAGGGGGATAACAACACTTTGGAGAACAGGATTAATATTCAAAGGGATCTTGACGATCTGTAAGAATGAGCAGAAACCAACACAATTAATTTCAAAAATACATGCAAAATGTATTTGGATGGAAAAAATTAAATACGTGAGTGCAGGATGGTGCGAAGGGAGAACATTATTAGGCAGCAGTGTATGCAGAAAGAAGCTATGTGTCTTGATGGAGCATAAACCAATAATGTGATATAGCTGTCAAAAACAGCATATACAGTATAGCGCATAGCATGGGCCTACAGACAGTTTCACATAGAGAGTACATACAAATCACTACACAATTATAATTACAATGACTAATGACTATTTCTTTTTTACAAACCATGATTCTAAAGAGCTGAAGTTGTACATAGTTGGCACCAACGTACAGTTGCACGTGATAACAGGTTAATGTGTGACCCACTTTTTCCTACTGTTCTATCTGACTTGTCAATTTCTTTTCATCCAAAGGATTGTTGATTTCTTGCTGCCCTTCCTAACACACATTCCATGAGGGTCTCTGCCTATTTTGAGATGCAAAGCAATAAAAAGCACTGAGACAAGCAATGCTATTCAAGCTCACTAGCTCATGAAAATGCCTTGAGAACTATAAAAGGGGCCCACCAAATCACGGTCTTAAAGGAAACAGGCTCCCCAGTGGAACTTACAATTATAGACTGAAGCGCTTTTTTAAAAACAGCCATCAACACAAAGCACCTTTCTGAATGCAAATGCTATTGAAGCATTCTCTCTCCTAAGTAACATACCTTGGACTATATTCTCTCTGTGTGTCTGTGTGCGTATGTGCTTATGCATGTGCGGGTAAGGCAGGGGAAAGATAAATGCACTCCAATCTATTTGGCAACTATTTCTGCAAATTTCTCTTACTTTTAAGAGTTATGTGGTGAAACAAATGTCTTGCATCAACAATGACAAAGGCTTCCTTTTGGTAAACAATCCAGAAAGCTGCTGTTTTGTGGATTATTGTTTTAAATGACTATGTCTTTAATAAGAAAAATATTTAAAAATAACTTTTAAAAAGGAACAAATATGTAGAAAGGGGAAGCAATATATAGAATACTGTAAAGAAAACTTGGATTGTGAAGAATAAAAGGCACAGTGAGTAACTGCAGATGCCCTTGAAATAACCCTAACTTGTTTTCTGTGGAAAGGAAGGGGAAATCATTGTAAAGAATAAAGCTTGAGCAGAAGAACAGACCAACTCAGGCACTGAATAGATCCATTAAGAAAGAACGTGTAGTACATTTCTATCTGTTGGGGGAACCTGATTTATGTACAACACAAAATATTTTATCATCAGGTCTTCCCAATCTGTTTCTTTGCCTCTCAAATCTTTTACAGCCATAAACCTGAGGGTCAGATACATTGGAAGATATGGAAGTTCGGGTTAGGGACAAACTGTTAAAAGAGAAAATCTACTGTATGTCATTGATAATAGTTGACACTGGTTTGATGACATATAATTAATCAACCGTGTCCTGATTTGTTAAGGCACAAGTAAAAATGCTGAAAGCTATTATCAATATGGCAGCTAAATTATTTAACTAGGATCAGAAAGATCCCGGTTGAAGTAATTCTCAATCAATCTTAGTAACTCATAGTGTGTAACTATCTCTCTTAGACCATCTTATCTCACAGAGTTGCTGAAACATTGGAGGCTGAAATTCCATAAACACTATCTCAAATTCCTGAAGGAAAGATGAATATAATTGTAAAGAATGATGAATAAACTCTTGGGAAAGTTCATGAAAATCACATGGTTTTACAAACCACATGGTTTTAAAAACCATTTTAATATTTCCCTGGGGTTTTTAGTTCACTGCTTCTTTTATTCAAATTACGTTTGCCTTCTGCTACATGGACTTTGGTAATTCATATGATACTCTATACCATTTTTAGGTGGTAAGGCCATTCATAACACTAGGGTGTAACAACTAATTTTCATTTGTGACCTAGACTATAGACATAAGTCCCATGCTTAAATAATCTAAATACCAGATATCCATACCTAGCATAATTTGAACCAAGTATCCAGAAGCATCTTGCTCAGTGCTATTGGCTCTCTGTGGAATCAGAAAAGACAGAGGTTTTCAAGAAGAGACTAGACAGCCATTGGTTTGGAATGTATTGGTATCCTGTTCAAGCAGAGGGTTGGACTAGAACAGGGGTTTCCAACCTTGGCCACTTTAAGACTGATGGACTTCAACTCCCAGCAAAGCTGACTGAGGAATTCTGGGAGTTGAAGTCCACCAATCTTAAAGTGGCCAAGGCTGAAGACCCCTGGACTAGATCTACAAGGTCCCATTATTCTATGCTCTGTGAGCCAATGTGGGGTTTTTAGTACAAAGCAAATGCACTACCACTGACCAACAGTCCTTCCTTTGGTAATAGTATCTGAAATAGTTACTGTAGATCAAATTGCTGGTTATACCATAGGGCTTGTCAGATTTAAATGAATGAAGGAGATTTTCCTATTGTCACAAGTTTCTCCCGATTTAAAACCATCCCTCAAGCTAGATAGAGTATTGAGAAGTGCTTTGTGGGCATTAATGCAAATTAGGCTGAAACGTGTTCCATAGACGTACGGTAATATTTTTTTTCCTGTAGGGATCAACATGTTGAAGACATTGTTTCTTCATTTCTCTTCTTTTCTTTCTAGCTTGTGCCCTTCAATTAGTCTGAGCAATTGGGAAAAGGCTGGATTTATGCAGCAGAGAATTTTCTAACAAGATAGTAACATTCCAAACGCTGCATGCTATTTAGCTATGATTGATTTTTTTAATCAGTTACTGAGAGGTTTAAAATGTAGGACGTGTGTGTTTATTGGATAAACTTTGTTCAAAATCTTTTACCCTTAAAAATACATTTTTGTTCTATGTGGTCATTGGACTGATCTCAGTTACGTTCAGGGAAATCTGATCAGGGGAAGAAAAAACAGAAACAAAGAGAAAGGGAAGTTTACATAGTGGAAGGTTATCTCCTTTCTAAACAGAACTTCTAAAAAGCTAGAACACAGGAAGGAGTGGATTTTATCCATTTATTCAACTTATTTTTTTACATTTTATGTTTTTCAGATATGAAATTCCAGGAGTCACTTTGGTGTTCCATAAAACAACAGACAGAGAGAGCAAGTACCATTAGTTGAAAAGAACACAAGGTTAAATGGTCAGATTGATTTTCTTGGGGCAATAATGAATGCATTATTTTATAAACTAGTTTTTCTGACCATCGTCCAGCCTTAATTTCAAGGACCCTCTTTATTACCAGAAAAATCAAATCATCATTTAACAATATGGTGGGAAGCTAGGAAAAATGTAACTAAAGGAAATACAGCCTATTCACAAAGGGGCGATGATTGTAGTGGAGATGGAAAACAAATGGCAACAATCATATCCTATCACAGACTAGGTAAATAGGGAGTAGTTAAGTTTGGCCATCTGGCCTTTGTGTTTGGTCTCTTTCTTGATAAAGTGACTGTGAATGGTTTTGTTAGGCAAAGAATGAATGGAAATGGGATTATTTTGTGTAAAGCTATAGATTTAGAGTGATGCTTCCCAGATGTGACACACTACTGTTTCTTTATCTACTTCACCCTGGAATTGCATTGTGGATTTTACTTTTATTTTCTTTGATATAGTCATCAGAGTAATCAATTTATAGACCATTACTACTTTACTGTTAAGAGTCAATGAAAGAAACTTTGGGAAGAAAATAATAATGATGCCGCAGTGGAAAATATAGAAGAGTATTTCCTGGGAGGACTTTCTGTCATGTTTGAGGAAAACTGAAACTGTTCTCTATGTCAGCCTATTTCTGAAGCTCATAAAGTGATAATGGCTTTTAATTTGAAACAATAGAGGGGGAAGGGTGAGACAAGGCCCCTGTTGTAGACATGATTGTATTCCCCTTTGTGAGGAAATGCTTTTAAATTGCCACGCTCCTAGATTCAGGTCACTAGAAATTGGATATGGAAGGAAAATGCATAGACTCTCAGCAGAGCCCTGCTGTACTTCCTCATATGCCCATTTGGCAGCTGTCCTACAAAACTGAATGGTTGGGAATTTAAAGCTCCAATTAAAGAAAAAGCAGCCTAGCACACAATTCTCAATTATAAGCATCTTTAATGACTATACACACCTGAGGGATCACATAAAATCTGCATGGGATTTTCACAGTGAGATTTTTTTAAAAAAAAACAGGCATCTCAATAAGACGCAGTCTGATTCTGACATAAAACTGGCTAGATTAAATTCCACTTGAACATTAGCTTTGAAAGCACATCCTTCACCTAATATATAGGTGTACAACTTAAACATATTTCCAAAATAAAATTATAAAATTAAAGAGTCTATTGGAATAGTGCTGTAAACAAAAAGTCTCTGTTTAGATAAATATGTAAGGAAAATATTCTAGTTTGAACAAAAATCTAAAATATTTCAGAGCATATGAGAGACTCATCAGTTAAGTTTTCTCATGATAGCAATGTGTTTGGAGAGTTGTAATTAGGAAAGCAAGAAACAGGGATGGCAATCTAAAATCCTTGATACTTTTGTGGTGTTACATCTATACTGGAACAGAGATTTAAGCATTTTTTCTACTGAAATGTAGAGCATGAAATACTGCTTTAAGAAACATTAAGTTTTAATGTCTGGGTTTTTACAACTGAAGGAAATTGCCATGTGAAAGAAATCTTGGAAAAGTTACCAGTTTTTAGCAAATATAACTGGATACCTCACCAATGATTTAAAAATAATATTGTTATATTGTTATATTTTTTTAATTGAAAGGTCCTCAAGGTATATTATCATGGACTCTATCTATCCTGGGATTTAGTTTGATTTGACTTTTACAGACAGGTGATCTGGTCATATGTAGCTTTTGATCCTCTCAAGCATTTGGCCCAGTGGATCAGATACCGCACAGACTTTTGGCCTGATCCAACAGGTATCCTGAGGTTTTAAAATATGAGGAATATGAAACACGGTGGCTCATGTGGGTAGGATGCTGGTGTTGGAGGTTAGGTGTTGCGTTCGAGACCCAAGTTCTGCTGCATGGTGGGGTTAGCTCCCATCATTTGCTCCAGCTCTTTGATGGAGGGACATAAAAGGACTTCCCGCACCCAGCATTCCCAGGGCAACAGTGATGTTACCAACTAATCCTTTCAACCATAAGTGCCTTAAAAGATGCCTCCAACAAGAACAGGATGGTAATATATGAGGAATGTGAACTTGGCAATTATTAATTAAATAGATATTAATTGAGGAGTAATTTAAAAACAGCTTGTCAGAATATCCACCATGAAGCTGTAAAACTATATCTAAATCTGAAAAGTAATATTCAAGTTACCAAACCTGTATTAAGACATACATAAGTTAACCAAATATCTAATTATTTGAGCACATTTTAAAGACTAATTCACATAAAATATGTTGCTGCATGTAGCACCTAAAGTTGTGGTTTTTTAAAATTACGTTACGCTTTCTTAAATCTGACATTTTCCAGATGTGTTGAGGCAGCAACTAGCTAAATTTTCTACTAGCAGAGCCTTTTATGCCTGACCTGGAAATTGGATGGAAGGCAGCAGTTCATTAGCAACGATCAGAACCCATGAGCAGCTATGTGATGAAAGGGGCATTGTCCAACAAAATAGCACAGCAAGAGTGAGTTTAAAATCTCCCTCCTTCTCATATGCCACATACTGACAAATTGTCCTAATGATGGCTATTAATGTGCACGTGGGCAAATGCACATGCACCCAGCAGATTTGTTTAAGGGCTTTACAATGTTGGCAGTTTTATTTTCAACCCTTATCTTAATGATCCCCAGAATAGAACTGTTATTTTTTTCCACAACTACCACCTCCAGAATTCCAAGACCTTTTTCTGGTACTTACATCAATCATATCAATTCATATGGTGACGTTAAGAATGCAGACTTTACACCCATTTAAACTTAATCACACTTGCAATTTGGTTGACCACTCATCCAATTTAAACAGATTTTTTTTATTCACCACCATCATAAATAGAGTTATCCATATTTGACATATTTACTACTTAGTATAAGATCATTTATGAATAAGTTAAAAAGCATTAGTTTCAACACAGATTCTTAAAGGACTCCGCTTCTTACATCCATGAACAATATTTATTTCTACTCTCCACTTACTCCTTTTTAGCCAATCTGCAGCCTGACACTAACTCTTCTTTAGAGTTTTAGGTAAGAAACCTTGTTAGACTTCTGAAAATCCAAGCACAGAACTGATGTAATCACTGCCATCTATACTGATTTTTTTCTCAGTAAAGCTGCGGGCTGAGTTATCCATTCTTTAATAATCATTTCTATAATTTGTCAAGAACAAACATGAAGCTGAGTAGCCTATATTTTCCTGATTCTCTTTTTAAAAATAGTCACATAGCTAGGTTCCAGTCATCTGGATCTAATGTATGTTATACATTTTGCTAGATCAGTCATTCCAACAATTACATTCATTAAGAACACTCAGATGGAGGGCATCCTGTTATAATCTGTCTCTCAAGTATTCTGATTCCTCGTGTTTCTGTTGCATCCTATATTTCCAGTAATAGGAAGGGAGAGAGGGAGGGAGGGAGCCCACCTCAGCTATAAAAGGGTGATTTTGGTTCAGTCACTCTCTCTTAACCCAACCTATTTCACAGTGTTGTTGCTGTGGGGGAAAATCGGGAGCAATATGCAAATCACCTTCAGCTCCTGATGGAAAAGTGGAATATAAAACAAATATAGGCAGATAATTTTACATGAGACATGTATTTCTACTATCGAAGATGATTCAAGAAGCTACTTATATAACTGTTCAGCAAGATTAATGGAGCTACACATATTTATTTATTTTTTAATCAGAACACAGTTGCAAGAAATAATTTGTAACACAATGTTTGGTTTTATACTTTCAGTATATCTGATAACAAGCAATTATTAATCTATAGGAAGAAACTAGAGAGAAAAATAACTAGAGGTCCAAATTTCTCTTCCCTAACATTTTTCAAAATTACTGCTGTGCAAAATCTGCACAATGCCTAAACAGGCAAAATAAGTGAGAATGCACCATCTCTTAGGTAAACGATAGATCCCATTTTCTCCTTTTAATCAGTTTTTGTAGTTACATCGGTCTATCATCGATATCAAAAAGCATATTTTTGCCACTTATTCCTTCTTCATACTATTATAATGTGATCCTTGAAGTGTTTTAGGTAAGATTCTCCTCACCTGTTATTAGTGTGACTGGATCCCAACCAAGATAGAATGAGACAGCCAACTCTGCCAGGTTTTATGTAACCCAATGGCGGTATTGTTCACACAGCTTTCAGTGATTACTGAAAAGCTAAACTAATTTTCACTGTGTGTGTAATAAGCATTTGATCCCTCAGGTACAAATTACCTATTATACCACTTGGGATGTTTGATATCCCCAAGGCATGTCTGTTTACCATATCAGCTTTCAATATTAATTTTCTTCATTTGAACAATTAAAACAAATTGGGAGAAAGCAAACAGAGATAGAGTCCCACTAACGCAAATCCATTCTTTTTTCTGCTGAAGTAAAAACAAAGATATTGGGAACACACTGATTTACTATACAAATATACAGTGTATCTTTTTACCTCAGCGTTCTGCTTAATTGGAGATCTGTTTCCTGTGACTTTGGGATACTATCCTGGATAGTAAATGTCAACATTAATACATTTTCAAAACATCTGAGATTCTACAGTCATCTTGGTTTGTAGACCTAAATTTTAGTTTGTTCTTAGCCTTTATCCAAAAGTGGCTACTTGATTAGTAATTCACATTTATTCACCTAATACATTAATGTGATAATCCTACTGATTGAAAAACAAGCTTTTTATTTCAAATTAAGCTGCACCTTCTAAAGCAAAGAAGATTAAAATCCTGCCGGAAACTGCAAATATATCCAATCACAAAGGTATGGTTCTTATACTTTCTATTTCACTGGATGCTCAAGTTACTTTATACATAATTGCAAGAAGCCTAAAAATATGACCACTCTGAAATATAGCCTATTCTTGAAAACTCCAATCCTGAAATACATGTGATACTCCTGGGTTTATCCATTTTTATCAACTGAACTGTACTTGTTGGACAGAAGTATAAATAAGGTACACAGCCTTGGGGCTAAAATTTTAACTTATTAACCAGATAGAAAACCTTTTAACTTTTTTTTAATAACTAGAGCTTCATCATAAAGTAAAAAGAGAAAAAAGGTTTCTTACTTCTATAATTAGTTAAAACTGAATATAAGAAATTGATATTCCATAATTACTGATGTGAATCTCATGATACTGTTTTGAAAGAGAAAAATTTAAAGAAGTCACTAAGCATATTTTAGATATTCTAAATGAACTGCTCTCAAAACATGATCAGAACAAATATATTTGAATATCATTCTTACTACCTTGATACTAATTAATGATGTAAATATCACTGAAAATACTGTAACAGGCAATAAACAGGAACATACACCCACTTTACATTTATATACAGATGTTCATTGATCCCAGTAAATTGTCTTCATCCTAAAAGCAAACATTCAAATATCATTTACTATTTGGCAATAATCACACTGGGTGAATTAGTAGTAATCATGTTAATCGATTCACTGAAATCTTGGCTTGTTTAAATCTCACTAATTTCAATGGGTTTACTATGACTCCATCATAGTGAACATTTGGAATAAGCTAGCATAGCTATAATTTATTGTGATGTTTGACTTTCATTCCCCAATTTCTCATAATAGGTTTCCTAAGTTCTTCATATCCTTTTCAACATTGTTAAATTCAATTACCTCTTACAAGAATGACATTTTCAAAACTAATGTGCACTCTAGTCTACGTTAATGAAGCTCTCCATTGCACACATCAGTTTTTGGTTACATTCCAAGAGATCAGACTCACAATGCCCTGTCCTGAACTTCAATCTTTTCAGAAAAGCATAACTGCTTTGTGTGACATTTAACAGGTCATTTTTGCCACTCCGTATTCCAGGCTGACAACAGTAGGCTCTGTTTTAGAAAACTCTTCCATGTACTCGCTGTATCGATTGTCTGCTGTGTTGGAGCCCTCTATTGTCCGAACACAGTCATTCTCGTGCAAGAGAGGCTGCTCCTTCTTAAAGCAGAGTGAGGTTTTAACTCCTGGTGACATGGGACAGACAGACTCCTTCGCAAAGACAGCATCCAAATCCTTGTGTAAATTGTGGCCCAATTTCTAATATTAAGAAAAATAATTCAGAATGAGTAGCTTTTATCTCTTTTCTTTCATTTGCCCCACTACTAATAAACAGTACTTATTCTAGTCTCCAGTCTTCTGGATAGAAAACTACTTTGTAGCTAAGTCTGGTCACTGGTTTTTATGTAGTCCAGTATTGTCTCCTCTGACAAGTAATGGCCTTCCTAACCTCCACTGGAGGTCCTTTCCAGTTATGCTAACCTAACACCTTCTACTTGAAGATATCAGGGACTAAATAAGGGTTTCCCTCTCACTTTAGTCTCCAGTTTCACCCACTGCTTCCCTGTAGTAGGCTTAGAATACTTTATTGTCACTCTGAATGTACACTAATCGGCATACATTAAAATGAAGTTACGTTGCATACAGCTCTCAAGGGGTCTCCACCTCTAAACATAACAAGATAAATAAATACAAAATTATTGTATTGATTGTTCATCCATCCATTCTCCTGTTCCCGGTGAGCAGTAACTCTAGACTGAAGTGATTTTAGCAATTTACTATTACAATCAGCTATCCACTGTAAAGTAGTAAAAATGCCGGTACTGGAGACTGCAGTACAAGAAATCAAAAGATTCAACTGGACATCAAATCAGTGGAATCTTATTTTCTATATCCAATGGCAAAACACAAAAGCAACCCTCCCCCAAACGACAAATACTATACGAAACAATGAATGGAGATTAAAATCACTCCTCATTTTGGAATAAAGAAATTATTTTTGAGGGCGAAACTGGTCCTATTTTGGAGTCAGGAGTGAAATTAGTTGCCAATACTCACATTTTCCAATTCTTTAATATCTTTTTCCAGTTGTTTATTTTGCTCACTCAGGCTCATGACATGGCTGAGTACAGATTGCCGGGGATGCATTGTGTGATCAAACTGATGATACATGTTTCTCCAAAACCTGTATATGTTATCAACACAATGCTACATTAATACTCCAATCTAGGTGATGGGTTTATAAAAGGCATACATTGAAACTTACTTAAAATTAAAAGCGACTGTATCCGGCTCCAGAATTGAAAGTGACCGCAAAAAATGTTCATTGTAGATTGGATTTAGGTATTTCCTGTAGTCATCCAAAAGAAAAGGCCACAAGGAAAAAGTCTTCTCTTTCAATCTTAAAATAATAAGAGCCTAGAATTAAACATTTGGCAGTGGCTGAGGAATATCTACACTGTATCAAGGTACACAAAATGTGAGATATTTATGATAAGAAAGGCATAAGGAACAGATAAGAAATTACAATTATGAACTACAAAGAACTGTTTTAACGCTGCCTTCCTGCCCATTCCTATCTCACAAACATTCACTAATTTAAAGAGGACAAAAAAGAAAATACAAGACAGATACCTATTCTATTCCAAAGCTTCCACCCAACAAACTGACTGGGAGGAATTTCAGGATGTAAAATGGCCATCAAAGGGAGAAAAAGAAAAGATACTGAAGGAGGACTTAGGTTCATGTGGTTTTTGTCCATATTAAAGAAATATATTAATCTCAGGAAGATTTTGCACATATTAAAATCTAAACAAGTAGATTTCTCTCCCACATCCCACAATATATATTAAGAATTTCCTCCATGTGAAAAAGGATTCTAAGCCATAAGCACTTAAAAGAGCTACCTCACTGTTCAGCCTAGCGAAGCTTGGTTTCCAGTACTGATTTTATCTGATAGTTTAATATTTAATAGCCCTAAGAGGAAACTCTTTGACTACTTTTGGCAGTAAAGTGCAGCCATTCCATTAGGCTGCAGCAGAAAGAAAGATTAAGTACTAGAACTCTTATTTCTCTTTTGCTACCACATTCCTCTCCCTCCCTTTCCTCTCCTTTCCATTCCTTTTTTTCTCTTTTGAAATTTTATTTTATTTTTAAACGGTTGTTCCTTCTGTACTTTAGACCAGGGGTCTCCAACCTTGATAACTTTACGACTTATAAAATATAATATTCCATGTTAGCGCATGCTGGCTGAGGAATTCTGGGAGTTGAAGTCCACAAGTCGTAAAGTTGCCAAGGTTGGAGACCCCTGCTTTAGACAGTGATTTTTTTCCAGGCTGTAAGTCCCTGAAGATGGGGACTTCCTTTCTATATTGATTTGTAAGAACAGTGGGAGGTTTTCTAATTGTAGCATAAAAATGGTGGCAGAAAAGACACAAGGGAGGAGGGAGTAATATATGGAGAGGTTCAGTTCTATGTTAATATATTGTTCCTAAGAGCCTCACTTGAGTTCTTCTCGTTCTTTTTGGCAGTTTCCAATGAAGTTTCCAAACTGGCATGAATGGATGTGCTCATGGATCTGAAGGAGAAAAGCTTCATTGTACTCAAAGGCCTGTGGAAACTGCTCTGTCAGGTGCCAGACGCATTCTAAAAATTGGGCAAACACTGGGGATATTTCCTTTGGGTCACCATCCAGTTGTCCACATCTATAAAATATAATATTCCATGTTAGTTCGTGAGAGATAAAAATGATGCATTTCCCAGAGTATATGAGGAACATTCACTAAGCAGTCTATGGTTACACATAAAGACTTGTAAAAAATGAAATGAAATGTCCTTTTATAAACCTTTTTCTGTATTATGCTTTTAACACAGTTAAGAGGGCAATTATTACTCAGGCACAAAAGAACATCTAGGCACGTTCGCTGGACTGCAACAAGAGAACACAGCACTCGCTATAAAACTGCTTTTTGGGGATCCTGACTTGTTTCACAACCAGTCCACCATATAGTTTGGAGTTGCTGATATCTTATGGCTCCCAGGGACATCCAGATTGTCCAAAGCGAAATATTTGCATTTGATTTTGTGGAGGGGATGGCTTGCATAGGTTTAAGGAACAAAATGATTGCCTTAAGCCTTCCAGTGACTTAGGTATCCATAACACTCCATGCAAAACCCCAAATCCTCCAAAAGTATCAAAGTCACCCAACTCCAAAGAAATCCTTAAAAATTTCAGCACTACCCACCCTGAAAATTAGTGTGTTTGCTCTATTTCCTGTCCTATTTATGTCCATTAGCAGGGCATAGAGAAATGGTTTGCTTGGCATGGAATAGAATGTTATTACATCACAATAATTACATTGGGGAAACTGTGTGCAGCATTTGGACCTTAATGATTCAAATATAAATTTTTAATTTTAAGTTCAGTTAGAAAAATAACAGAAAATAGAATGGGGTCGGGAATTGAAGCTTGTGCAGCATCTATGCAAGTAATAATGGCAAAGGTACTTATTGTTAGTGGTCTATATTGTTTTGCCAAAAAACCCTTTGCAATAAGGATAGCTCTTCCAGCGAGAGAAAAAGAGTGTGAGAGTGTGTGATCATTTGAACATACAACCTGCTAAAAATCAGAAAAGGGCTGTACAGCATCCCCAAAAATCTGAGCAGTTAAGATTTTAAGTCAATTAAATTGGAAATAAGGCTGCTCAGGTTTATTTTTTCAATCTTTATAAAATCTTGAATAGTATATAAAGCAATAAATTGTTCTAAAACAAAGTAAATATATATTTCTAATTTAAACTGAATATGTTTGAACAAGATTATAATATACAGGCTTATACACTGCATATTAGTTTTAACATGGTAAAGCACATTACATAAAGAATTCAAGTGTAGAGTTTTAAAATGAAAAATATTACCTATCTGAAAATTTGTGTCCAAAAGCAATCCAGTCTTTCTCCACCAAAACCTAGAAGAAATCACGTATCAGTTTTTAATCATATAGTATACTTTATGTTTTAATTTCAAAAATATTTCCCAAGTCACCATTTTCATTCTGGATTTCTTGGCTCAATAAAGAAAACAAAACAAGTTTTCCAAAGCTGGAAGATGAGGAGTACAAGTACTCCTTGCTTACCAACCATTCGAAGTTATACTGTTGCGAGAACAGGAGGATGTGTGTGACAGGTTCTGGGCACTATGGCTATCACAGTGTCCCCATGGTCACATGTTTGCAATTTGGGTGCTTGGCAACCAGTGAACGCTTACAACAGTTGCAGCATCTTGCAGTCATGATTGCCATTGGCATCCTTCACAGCCAGCTTCTAATAGGCAAAGCCAATGGCGAAGCTGGAAGGAAGTTGCAAGTTGTGGTCACATGACATCACACTTAATGACGGCATGTGATTAACTATCGCAGCTAGAACTGACCTGTTGGTGTGATCACATGATATCATACTTAATAATTGTACTTTTACAATTGTACAATTGTAATTGTAGCAATGGAGATACCAATCCCAGTTGTGGTCAGTGAGAATTACCTATATTACACGTATATCTTTCTATACAAATACCACAAATAAAAGAAACATAAAATGCAGGTATCAAATAACACTGTAAAGTTTATTAATTACAAGATTTAAAAAACAAGGCACAGAGGAAATCCCAGGTCAAACAGATCTTTATATCTAGTCCAAGTTACTGGATATAGCAGACTCAACTGGCGTGCTTACAACTTAAAATTAGCACTAGAAACACATCAATAGCTTGTAATCTTTTTTCCCATTTATTGAGAAAATATCAGTATAATGTCTGATTTCCTTTATCTGTTTCAAACATTTTTGAAATTACTTATTTTAAAATTCATATGTAGTTAATATCTGACTCTTACTGATTCAAGAATTATTTGAATTGGGATCCATTGTATAAATTAATTACATTTGAACATTAATGCACAGTATTATGTTCAATAGCTTCATTATTAAGCAGCTGAATACATCTGAATTATCAAACTGCAAATTTAATAAAGTTGATCAGCTTTAGCATTGGCTGAGTGTGACTTAAGCTTGCTTTGCATGCTTACCATGAATCCTTTAATTGTTCTATAAAAGGGATCCAGTAATAGAGAACCCAAGGAACAGACCTGAGATGTCCGGTCCCAACCATCAGAACAGTGTACTAATACACTTGCACTCTCAAAAGCTATGGCCTGTGAAGAGATCAAAACTTACTGATGTGTGTATAACAAAGAAAATGAATTCAACTGCTCAACTGAATTAAAATATTTAGTTCATTCCAGCCTTTCAAGAATCCTTCAAATGAGCTGGAACTCTTAACTCCCAGACATTCTGGCAACCTAAATGCAGAACCAAAGGATCTGCAATTTATGTCACAGTGCAAATAAATTCTGGGAATGCACTCTCAATATATTTATAGGCCAGTGTTCTCAACTTTGGCAACTTTAAGATGTATGGACTTCAATTCCCAGAATTTCTCATAATTACCCCGAGACAGCGTATTTATATCTGGATCTCACCTAATTGTTCAGCATTTATTTACAGCTGATTGCTTGAAGGAAAAGAGTAAAAGAATTATTCAACCCACATAACCTTGTTTGCCTTAATGACATAATATGATTATCATTGCTAAAGCTATCAGTTTTGGCTCCTTTACTTTAGAAACACAACCGATTGCCTTATGGCAGGATTGAATGCTTACCAACTAAATATTTAGTTAATACATGTGACATGAATAGCATATAAATTTAATAAATAATAACAATAACTGACCTAAACTACTTAGGAAGTCAGGTAGTGGCCAGTTGTGATTAAATGATATATACTTCTTTTTTAAAAAGGCAAATTCCAAACAGAATGTGGAATTTTCTAATTAAACACATATGCTCTACTACTGAGCTATGGTTGAAGACTTTAGAAATGACATTTCCAAATTCTCTTGATGTAATGGTGGTTTACTGAAGGCCATCCATATTCTCAAATGAATAATGCAGTATCAATAACTTTTTTGACAAATTACTAAATGCAAATTACTTTAGCTAAGAAGATAGCAGCATCCAACACTGCTTTGATGTGTCGCAGCCATCCAGAGCTCTCCAAGCCAGACAGAAAATCATTGACTGAGAGGCCTCTTGTTCCACAAACTAAAATAAAATGAAACACAGATAAATTCAAGTGCAATAGTAGCAGCTCTTTGTGCAAGAATCAAAAATGGATTAGCAACTGTATGAAGAAATCTGAATTTCTGAACTTGTTAAACATATGAAGTATTTTTCTCTATCCCAGTTTCTTCTATATATCCTGTTTATACCCCAATCTGTCTCAAACTCTGGTTTCTTGTATTAATTGTTAATTATGCGGAAGCAATCTAATGTAAACAGTTCTTTCGTATTATAAAAGTAACATAATTATCTTCATAATTATACTTGAAAAGAGTGTATCCATTATCTTACTAATCCTCAATATGCTCCTATCGTTTAGAATGCACACCTGTCTTTTATCATTTAAATATTTACTATGAGGAATCATTAATGCAGCCATGTACTTGTTTGATAAGTTGTGACTCCTCAGCCTCCTCAGATGGACTGTCCATCACTATTGTAAATAGTGCTAATAGCTTCTAAACTTGAAGCTTCCCACAATTAAGTAATATTTAAATGACATACTAATTATATTGTATAAATACATAATTAAATAAGTACATACATTATGCAGTATATTAAATATGTCTATAGCTTATACATTCATATATATATTTAATAAAATCTCCATTACTAGGATGGCAAGCTTTAATAATTTCTGAAATAATCAATACATAAATGAAACCCTAATAATTGATTAAATGTATATACTGCACGACTCCCAATGATTCTGGCTTGTTTACATTAAAAATGTAGCTGGTTTAATTGAACTGAAATATATTCAATGGAAGAAATCTCATTAAGAGGATAGGCTCTCATAATATTAGAAAATAGAATTTCACATTAGCAATATCTTTAGCATGAGAAATACATTATTTCAATAAATCCTTTGATATGAACTAGATTGATGTAAAATCACTTTTTGGCAAGAGTGAATGTTGTACTCAAAAAATGTTTAGTTTTAGTGAAGGGCACATATATTCATACCTTCCAGAAGCTTTTGTAGGCTTGATCTCATTACATGGATATTTTCAATACCAACAAATTGGAATCTAATATTGGAATAATTATCTTCATTTTCATAGCCTTTACCTGCTGCTCTATTGGCCATTGCGTTCAGCTTGGAGAGAAAGGTTTAGTTATGTATAGGAAGCAAAGCAATATACAATTATTATAATAATTTGTATAATATATCCTGAACAATATGAAACAGAAGAAAATTATATTTTTATAACTTGGCTTCCAAGCCTTAGGACTGTTGTGATTTTGCATGATTTCTTTCTCCTAACTCAGATGATTAGCCATGCTGACTCCCAACTCAGTATCCTCAGATATCTTAATTTCCTGTAAGTCACTCAGATCCTTTGGAACATTTAAGCAAAATAAACAAGGAAAATAAACACTTCTGAACAAGAACTGAGAAAGTCTTCCTGTTCTACTACTCACAAAGCGTGGTAACCCATGATATATTTAACTATTGGTTATTAAATAATTTACAATTAGCTACGTAGCCTCAAAGACATAAGCCACAATTTACAAACCAAAATGTCTCATCAAAGAAAATGGTTGTGCAAAAGTTTGAGAAATTCAAAAACAGCACCATGGGCGTAGAAAAAAAATCAGGATTGCTTTAGGATTTGAAAAGGAGTGCTTCATATGAATATTTTGAAGCACTTTTTTCAAAGAATATGTAAACTCCTAAAAAACAAATGGTGATGATGATAATGATCACATTGCTCATACTGGATCCTAAAAGAAATCCAGAACAGTATGGATTACAACAATCCAATTTTGATCTTTTCCACCTAAGACATTGGTAATACTGCTATGCAACACTTTGGACTTGATTCCAGAGAGATTCTTTTTATCAGAATTAGGGCACCTATCTTCAATTCCAAAAGAATCAAATCATTTCTAAATCTACTCCTAACTGTAAATTGACATATAATCCTAGGAAAAGGCATGGTTGCATTAAAGTATTCCTGACAGAGCTGCAGTTACAAAATATATTTCAAAATATTTTTTCAAACTGAATGTGAACGATTGCATGACCCTATTTATATCGATAAGTAGGAAGAAAATAACAATAACAATTTATTAAATATATATGCTGCTTGTCCCAAAGGTGCTTTTTCAGGAGGCAACTGGACTTCATTTTTTTTCTTTTGAAGATGTTTTGCTTCTCCTCCAAGAAGCTTCTTCAGAACTGACAGGATAGTGGGGAATGAAGAAACTTCTTGGATGAGAAGCAAAATATCTTCAAAAGAAAAAAACAAAGAAAGTTTGCCTCCTGGAAGAGCACCTTTGGGACAACCATGACCTAGATCAGGGGTCGCCAACCTTTTGGACTTCAGGGACCACCAAACTCATAATTTTAGATCCCAGGGACTACTAACCGGTTCTGTGGGCATGGCCTAATTTGTGGGTTGTGGCTTGATAGTCATGTGATTGGGTGGGCATGGCTTGTATGTAAATATTATAAATATTTATATAAATATTGATTTTTTTTATTAAAAAAGAACAACTTTTACCCAAAATCAGGCAAAGCAGGCAGATTGAGTTTGCTCACAGAATCACAGATTCATTCAGAGATCTATCTATCTGCCATTGGCTAGCTCAGTCTGTTACATAAAATTTGTTTGCAAGCAAACTCATAAAATTTGCTAGGAAGCAAACTCACAAAATTAACTCACAATATACCATGCATGTAAATACTGAATTTTTTTATAAAAAAAGAGCAACTTTTACCCAAAATCAGGCAAAGCAGGAAGGCAGATTGAGTTGCTCACAGAATCATTTAGTGATCTACCTAACTGCTATCGGCTAGCTCAGTCTCTCAAATTTGCTTGCCGTGAGTCTGCACTGAATTTGCTTGCAAGCAAACCTTCAGTCCTAAGGGAGGTTGGGTTTTGCTGAGCCGAAGATCTAAAGACTAGCTAGAAAGCAAGAAATCCAACCATTTCCAGCTTCCTAGTTAATCTAAATCTCCCAGCACGGCAGAACAGATGATGGTCGGAAAAAGGAAAAATAGAAATCTAGCAGGCAAGTTTACCGGGTAAGGAGTGAGTGGGCGGGGAGGTTCCAGCAGGCCATGTGGGCGGCGCAGCCTTGTGTTTCTGCGCAGCCTGGATTAATTGCTTTGTGGGGGTGCTCTGGGGGTGAGATTTCTCTGTGGCCTACCAAAATTTTCTCACGGCCCACCAGTGGGCTGTGACCCACCGGTTGGCAACCGCTAACCTAGATGACTGAGAATCTCTACAGACATACATGCTGCTTGATACCCAGCGACTCTGGGCAATTTACAAATTACTCTTAAAATATTAAAAACAGGAAAACCCTAACAATAGATAAAATTAAAGCATAAAGACAGCAAGAATGCCAAAACCAAATAGGAGAAAAGAAAAACACAGCTACAAACTTACTTTTGGTCTGGTGTCCATGACATACATATAGTGGTTATTGGGATTAGCTTTACTTATTGCTTGCAACATATGTTCATCCTCCAGACATCTGGCACTGAATCCTGAGAGCGGTTGACTACATCTGCAAATGGTAGCCTGTTGAGAAAAAAAGGGGTAAATATAAAGAAGAGGTTGCACTTTGAACCTGGTGAAGGCAGGAATGTAAGTCAGTGCATTGCTATCTTGCAATACAACCAAATAAAAAAGGGAAAACCAAGGCTCCAGTGTTTCAAATCTGTACTTGTAAAACTATTTTTTGGGCAGGTGTGTGTGTGTAGATCATTCAAATCTATCATTCTATGTAATGATAGATTTGAAACACAAATACAGCTTGTGTTTACTGCACAAATATAGCTAATTTGCATCAGTGTCATTGACATTGTCATTGACTAGTATGTTCACTTGCTTCTGATGATCACGCATGTTAGCCTAGCTGCAGGCTATGGATTCCTCAGAGAAAGGACTGCCAATCTGTGACTTTTCTAACCATGGATAATTGCTACATTAATAACTAAACAGTAAATTAAAGAAACTAATACTCTTATTTCGTTTGACAACTTATTATGGTCGTAAACACCCAGTCATATTATTATTACAGGTTGTCCTTGACTGACACTTGCTCATTTAACAACAGTTCAAAGTTATTAACAACCTTGGAGAAAGCAAATTAATGACTTGTCCTCAAACTTATGACGGTCCACCACCCCATGATCATATGATGTCAATTTGAGAACTGGGCAGCTGGCTCACTTTTATGACGGTTGCAATGTCTTGTGGTCTTGTGATCGTGATCTGCAATCTTCCCAGCCAGCTTCCTAGAGGCAAAGCCAATTGGGGAAGCCAGATTCACTTAACAATCATGATAATTCACTTAACAATAATAGTTAAAAATAGTTTGTAAAATCAAGTGTGATCAAGTGATGACTCATTTAATGACCACATTGTTTAGCAACTGAATTTCCAGTCCAAACTGTGGTCGTAAATCAAGGACTCCTTGTATTATTAGCATTCACTTTCAATGTCCTAGAGTAGATCTAGGGACCTAGATTACTGTACTTATCCACTTTGTCTTTTCCTGTACTGGAAAATAGTCTTTAGATACTTGCGTTGAAAAGAAATCAGACTATACCTCATTATCTTTATGATAATATGAGAGCACAGGGAACCTTCCTTTGCTTCGGAATTTAGAACTGCCAACAATTATGGGCTTGCTTGCACTCCTGGGAACGTAAAGGTTTCTAGGATATGTCTCACAAATCTGTGAAAGTTTAAAAAAAGGAATTGCAAACAAAATATGTTAGGTATGGTGTATATCCAATTTGCATTTTTATCAGAAACACCTAAGTTGGGATATCTAAGAGTTCTCAATATCAGAAAATTGGATGGAAGTGAAAAGGAATGAAAGAATAGGATATAGTTTCGAATGCAGTTATGTCTATATCTTCTGGCTGAATGTAATGATCAAGAATGAAACCATAGCAACTGATCACATATTTACATGAGGCAATATAGTTGCCCAACAGTTTGTGATAAAAGCCAGAGCTAAGATGAGGGTGTTCACATTAAAATTCTCCAAATTTCCTGGTTCTTCAAAAACAAAGTATTACTAAACTTTAAAGTCTGGCTTTCTTGCAATAAAGTATAGCAAGTGAAAATATGGGCAATCGTGATAAAAATATATACTGATGAATATTTCTACCAGTAATCCTAAATCTCTGGATTTCCATATTTCCCTTCTACAAGATGTCTATTTTAGTATATATTTTCAATACAAACATCAAGAACAAGTTAACAGAGTACAGCTCACCAGTTGCAATGAAAGCTGACATTGAGAAACATAAACAAGAAACAGCAATAAAAATATACAAGAACAAAAGACAAAACATATGAAAAATCATAAACAATTGCCTAAAGCATACAATCTGAGGAAAATGCTTGTTTAAAAATCTCCAATAAAGTCTTGATCTCTGTTATCAGGAAAAGAAGAAAGCACAGGTCTAAACACAGATATTCTGATTTGCTTTTCAACCTTAATGTGTATCACCTGAATAGTTCTTGCAGATCATCTGTCATCCAACCACCTAATTAGTGACTCAAAGAAATTTAAAAGTTATATGAATCAAGAGAGTGCTTTTGAGACAGAATTCTGAAATGAGAAGATAATAAACCAATCATTGTTCCTTCCCTAACATGAAAGCAATTGTCCTAATATTCAAAAATCCATTCGATCTCTGTAAAAGAGCACTAGAAAATTAACAGATATATCCTAAATGCATGAGTAACCTATTACCTTATAATTGTGGTTTGAATCTGATAATTGCCATTCAGAGTTAGGCACACCCATCCGATCGTATTCTTCTGTGAGGTCAATGATTTGCCAGCCTCGCACCCTCTCTTCCTCGTTTTGCTTTGGATTATATGAAAAGGCATATAATTCATCGTATCTTGCTGAAACAGGGTGAGGGGAAAAAGAAAAGAATTAGTTTGATCTTTGTTGTTTAGTTGTTTAAAAAAATGAAGTGAAATGAAGAAAGCTGCCTCCTACCTGGTTTTGACAGCTGAAGCAAAGAGTTATAAATATCATGGCAGTCTCTTTCTCTAGGAACAATGAAGTGGACTATTCTGAAGTTCTTACACTGAATCACTAAGGGGCAGCCAGAAGTAGTCAAAGCAAGTTTCTCCACTGCAGCAATATGATGGTGTAATATCTACAGCATACAGGAAACCACAAAAACTGTAAGTTAAACAATACAGATAAGGCTCTTTCAACAATCTTAGTTTTTAATGAAGATGCATAAAATCTGTATCTCCCGTTTTAGCTATCTCCAGATGTATTGATGCTACATCTCTCAGAATTGGCTATGCTTCTGGGCATTCTGAAAACTGCAGTACCAACACACATAGTGAGCATCAGGTTCACACAAGAGGATGTACATGTTCACTATAATGAGCATAATAATGTAATATTATGTCAACATTGCTTGTTGCTCTTTTTCTGTTTGAAAATTAGCTTTAAACATATTCAGTATAGATTTCTCATTTTGTTTTGGCAAATACAGTCTATGTATTCTACCTCATTGATTTCATATAGGAGACTGCAGTTAAAGCTTTAAATTTTTCAAATACACACTGTAATATAGAGGCAATGAAGCTCAGAAAAATCTTACGTAGATTATTTTTAAGAAGAATCTTATAAAGATATGCCCAAAACAGTTAATGTACACTCAACTTCCATGGTGAGGACTGCATTTAGAGTTGTAACATAAATGTCACATGGCACTTTTGAAAAGTTGTACACATCAGCCCATATGCTTCTTGGAAGTTACACAATGTAGAAAAAGATATAAGTAAAGGAATGCAGCATAAAACCTTATTCTCCTTACCCATGTCTCTTTCTGGCTGGAATCTATAAATAACAAGTGAGTTGCTGTAAGATAAAGAGTTCCTGTTTGTGACTTGATGTTTGTGCTGAATCGGTCTAGTAATTTTACCTGTTCAACCTGCATTTAAAAAAAAGCAAAGTATCACATGAAACTATTAAACAATAGCTCAACATAACTGAAACCAAATTATTTATTGCACAGGAAACTCTCTGTATGATGCAGTTTGCTCATAGATTACACTAAAGTTAATAAAAATATAGTTCTTTCCTGTCTGCATGGATTGTTTTCTAGATATCAAAAATATCAAAAAAATTGAAGAGGATGCTCTTACGCTTTGTTTGAAGCCAGACCAAAATGAGCGTCCTCTGGATTCTGCTGTGAAATATTTTCAGGATGGGGGAGCCTGAGATGAAATAGCTGCTCTAGGCTACAATCCACTGAAATTAGGACATGAGTGTCTCTAATTACGAAAGGGAGGGTCCTGCTCATGCCAAACTCTTCATATCTTAAGCTGCAGTATTAGATGTACAAAAGTTAAAAGTATGCTCCAAGAATCTGGTTCACACGTAGGGCTTCATCTATTGGACAGAGATACAGACCTATGTATTTATAATGACCAGGGAAGTGCCAGGTTAAGAATACTGATAATTATTGCTCGATATGCAAAAAGAGAGATAAAGCAAGAGCTGTTGGCAGAGGAAGGCTATTATCAGTTACTTACAAGAATGCAAGGAAAGCAAATCAATATTACATTAATCCAAGTCTATGCTCAAACCGTGAATAGAGAGGAAACAGAAGCCAAACAGTGCTAGAGTAACTTACAACACATTGTTGACACACCATTCAAAAAGCATCATTTAATTTGGCAAATTTGAAAGTAAAACAGCATATGGAATAATGAGGAAACGTTAAACAGTGTATAAAAAGTAGGCAAACCTAGAAAAGGATAAAATGCCAGCAGAATTATTTATTGCAAGATTATACAGTTGAATTGCTATTTGCAATTTATAAACAAATACAGAAAAACAGCAACAGCCAAGAAAACAGAGAGAAAAATACTTCAACAGCAAAAATGACAGTGCTGAAAAAATTCTCAAACTTCTTAAGTATTACATTTATTTCACATACCAATGCTCAAGATTTTGTAATCCAGAATTCAACAGTACACCGAATGAGAATAAAATACAAGCTGAATTAGGAAGAGGTAAGGGTTTCCAAAATCACATGCTAAGATCCAATAAATAATGGAAATGGTAACAAAGGGTGTTTTTTTTAAAAAAAGCATCCATGTTTGCTTATTGTGTGCCCTTTGAATTTTTTGAAAAAATTGTGCTGCTGGCAGCTTACCTATCCTATGAGTGCCCTTTAGCGGCACACAATGGGTTTTAGCTATGTTGATCACAACTAACTGGTGTCTGGAAAAATCCAAAGCAATGAAAAAGCGGCTGATAAGCCTGCTGGTTAGGTTCCACTAGCATATGCTTCCAGGAAACGAGAGAACCCAATGATCTGTCAAAATGATAATTCAACGGATCAAGAAGAGGCTGAAGTTCCTGAGTAACAACCTTTGCAAGATATCTCACAGGCTGCTGCAATTCCAATTCTTATCTACGTTTAGGTTGGAACCATAACCGAAATGCAAATACATGCTATTATTTTAAGCCTCTCCAGAGAGGAAGAGCGCATGGAGCCTTAAAAGGTGGACGATTCCTTTGAAACATCCAAGTACTTCGCAGAAAGCAATCTGCCTTCTCCAAAAAAAATAAACCCTCTCAACAGAATGCCAGGCACCAGCCAGGTCAATGTCACTCAGTATTGCACCCCCTACCCCAAAATTAATTCTTTAATAAATAAAGAGTTCTAAATGTGCTTTGAATTCTGGAGTGGTGGTGGTGAGGATTTCTACACATCTGGAGGGCAGCAGGCTGGGAAGGAGAGCCCGGAGGGAGCGGATCCTGGCCACCCCAAGGGTTGCCCGCTGCCACCGAGTTCTCCTCCTGGGCAGCCGGAGGAATTAGCCAAGCCACAAATTAAGGGTCTGCTCCCAGTTAACTGGCTGCCAAGTGGGCCGGCGCGGAGGGAAGAATGTTATTACCTTCGTGGTGCGGATGTGTTCCATGATGCCGCCACGCCCAAACCAATCCAGCAGCCACCCAGAACCACCAACGGCAACCACCGCCTGTTTCTAACTGGAAGCAGACCCGGCGTCTCCAGGAGACACTTCCTGATAACTGAACTGAGAGGGTGGGAGGGAGGGAGGGAAGGAAGGAGGAAGGAAGGAATGGGAGTTAGAAGGCCGACGTCTTCCACAGCGACCCCTAGTGCCCGGAAGACCCATTATGTTTATTTAATGACAGCATTAAAGCCATATGCCACCCAGCTCACTATCCAAAGTGAATTTGAGCTGCTTACAGTTCAGTGAAATAGAAATATAAAAGCAATTGTCAATATATTTAAAATTATAAGGGTTAATATATCAACAGTTCATAAAAGAGGTAAAGCACAGACAGGCGATGGGTAGACTTCTTGTATTCTTGCACCTGCATTGGTACACCAAAGAAAAGTTATGGATTCATGAAAGAGAAAAGTGGTGATAATTGACATATCACATTAACTTAATCACATCCTAAATGGGTTTTATATTACTTCATTTAATGGAGTTACAATGCAATAAATTCAGGAAACTAGCAGGGCAAACTAGTTTACATCAACAGGGAGCAAATCCCACACTAATTAGGTTACCTAGCAGCAATGGTGGGATTCAATTTTTTTTACTACCGATTCTGTGGGCGTGGCTTGGTGGGCATGGCAGAGGAAAGATACTGTAAAATCTCCAGTCAAAGGTGGTATTTGCCGGTTTTCCGAACTATTCAAAATTTCCGCTATCAGTTTTCCAGAACTGGTCAGAACCTGCTGAATAACCATCTCTGCCTCGCAGGTAATG
Source organism: Bungarus multicinctus (assembly GCA_023653725.1). Classification (NCBI taxonomy): domain Eukaryota; kingdom Metazoa; phylum Chordata; class Lepidosauria; order Squamata; family Elapidae; genus Bungarus; species Bungarus multicinctus. The sequence continues at coordinate 22,811,642 of CM042850.1, forward strand.
AAACATCTACAAGCAAGTAAGCAAGCTCAGAGAGCACCATCGACTCCAATGACTCCAAAAATTCAGAAAATTAGACCAGCATGTTTAAGATTTTGCCCTGATTTTACTTATAGTGAATGAAGGATTCATATGTACAGGTATTACAGTAGTCCTCGAATTACAACAGCTCATTTAGTACCCATTCAAAGTTACAACAGCACTGAAAAAAGTGACTTATGACGGATTTTGACACTTACGGACTTTGCAGCATTCCAATGGTCACATGCAGGGGTGGGATTCAAATTTTTTAACAACCGGTTCTGTGGGTGTGGCTTAGTTGGTGGGCATGGCTTGGTGGTCATGTTATATTGGCTGGGTGTGGCCAACTCAATATCACTCACATCGAGGCACGCACCTTCTCGCCTGGCCTCTCATGACTGTGGGGGTGCTACAACAGTCGTAAGTGTGAAAAATGGTCATAAGTCACTTTTTTCAGTGCCATTGTAACTTTGAATGGTCACTCCACACAAGCAAAGTACCAGTAAAGAAGGGGGAAAAATCCAGAGACATTCCTGAGACAGGAAGTCTAGTCCTGCCAAGAATGTAATAAGGGTTAACAGAGAGGTAGTTTCTGTAAGCAACACCAGAATGTTTCCTTCCTGCCTTCCTTACAGGATTAGGCCAGTAATTTCTTCTAACTCCAAACTGCTTAGATTGTTAACAACCAGTTCTAGCGAATAGGTGTGAACTGGTAGAATCCCACCCCGGTCACATGATTAAAATTCAGATGCTTGGCAAGTGGTTCATACTTAATGACAGTTGCATGTTCCTTTTGCAAAATTCTGACAAGCAAAGTCAATGGGGAAGCCAAATTCACTTAACAATCATGTTACTAACATAACAAATGCAATGATTCATTTAACAACTGTGGCATGAAAAGTCGTAAAATGGGGCAAACTCACTTAACAAATGTTTCGCTTAGCAACATAAATTTGGACTCAATTGTGGTCGTAACTCTAGGGCTACCCATATGTACAAATCTGCCTGTGATTCTTTGCTTCTTCAGCATTCAGTTCTCTATCATTCTCTTTGGCCTGTCCTGGAAAGCAAGGAAAATGGCAAGAAGACAACAGTTCTGGTAAGTCCTGATCAGAATATTTCTCTCATATTAAATGTTCAATTAGGTTCACTGATTATTGCCAAATACTGATATTGATATATAGTACATATGCAACGAATCTCTCTCTCTATGAAAATATAGCACACCTATTTTGTTCCTTAATATATTTTGACACATTTTAATATTTTGATCTGAAGGCAGTGGGTTATAGGTGAAAGGAAGTTAATGGCACAACAAATAAGTCAGTGTTGAAAGTGCCACAAAGACACTGATTGGTAAACCAGAATGCTTGTGACATCATCCTCCTGGCCAATCAGATAACTTCCAACCACCAAGGAATTTGTAGAACACATTGCCTTGTAAATTTTCAGGGAAAGGGTTAATAGTTTCTTTCCATTTTTATAGATGACAGGAAAGATTCAAGTTAGCAACAATAATGTCAAGGAAGAAAGACCTCTCAAACCTGGGGCTTCTCTGGCGAGGGGGTCCCAAGGCCAATAATGCAATCAGGTAAAAAAGTCAGAGTGTCCAGGAGAATTATTAAGGTTGTTCAGAGATTTATTACCTCCCAAAAAGGTCCTTTGGTGATACTTCAATAGCATTCTGGGGTGCTGTTATTGCTACTTCTAATTAATATTAAGTCATGGTTATTAGATTGTAATTATTGAGAAAGCTGAAATTTTTGAATAGTCTTAGGACAAGTTAAGAATTATCTTGAAAAAGTATTTTTTTTCTGGATTGTTTTTAAATATCTATTAAATAAATTAAAAATGAGAAGGAATATTATATACTGTGTTGAAAGAAATATTCTTCTGGGTTCAGTTCCAAGTGGGGAAAAAGACACTGGAAACATGGAGGCTGCTTGGAAGGTTTAATGGTTAAAGGGCCACATGGCCTGGAGCTCCAGAGAAGAATGATCACATGCTTCAAGGTGAGAAGAGAAGGGGAAAAAAGGCTGAGGTGCTGAGAGTGCCTGGGTTTTATACCCTCTGTTGGGATTTGAATTGGACCTTGTATTCTAATTGGTTGTCAGACTCCCAGGGGCAACTCTGTAGGCTGTCCTGAGTTCCAGGCTTGGTCTAGCCTTGCTGGGTGATTATGCCCTTAAAAGGGCTTTTGGTAATTGCTATAGCTTTTACCTGGAGTTCCTTCTTATGTAAAGTATTCTGGCCCAGGCCTTAATGGCCCACCCATTAACAAAGGTGGGGGTGAGATTCTGCTTCTGAGGTGAGTTTCTGCTTCTTGAGTGACTATTCCTTTTAGGAGAAATATTCTGCCTTTTTAATATTTCCTAGGCTATTTTCAATTTTTCTAGGAGAGGGGTGGATGCTAACTTCCTATAACTGTATGCATATATCTTTCACTGGGTGTAAGATGAAGAAATAGTAAACGAGGATGTGAAAACTGCCTAAAAGTATCATTTTTAACAAAGCCATAATTGGCTGTGACATTCTGGAACCTCTTTAGCACCTATACAAAACAGGGAGTTTCAGCAGGTGATAAACTTTTTTTTTTTCATCAGGAATGGAGTATCTGTGGCCCTGGATCAGATTCAGACCTCCCTGCAAGAGACAAGCCCAGACCTATGGTAAGGACCATTTCTCCTTGTCTCACAACTAGGCAATGTCAAAAGAGGAAGGGGGGGAAATCAGAAGGCTATCCCATGCCTTGCCTGCTATGTGTCCTCCAATAAATAATCTCTAAAAATATTATTGCTATTATTTCCCTTTATGTATTAATCAGTGGTGGGATTCAATTTTTTTTTTACTACCGGTTCTGTGGGCGTGGTGTGGCTTGGTGGGTGTGGTTTGGTGGGCATGACAGGGGAAGGATACTGTAAAATCTCCATTCCCTCCTTTTGGAAGAAATATCCTTCTGGGTTCAGTTCCAAGTGGGGAAAAAGACACTGGAAACATGGAGGCTGTTTGGAAAGTTTAATGGACAGGACCACATGGCCTGGAGCTCCAGAGTGAAAAAGAAGGATGATCACATGCTTCAATGTGAAGGAAGAGATCAAGAAAAAAGGGCTGAGGTGCTGAGAGTGCCTGGGTTTTATACCCTCTGTTGGGATTTGAATTTGAGCTTGTATTCTGATTGGTTGTCAGATCCCCTTGGGGCCATGCAGGGACAACTCTGTAGGATGTCCTGAGTTCCAGGCTTGGTTGAGCCTTGCTGGATGACTTATGCCCTTAAAAGGGATTTTGGCAATTGCTATAACTTTACCTGGAGATTTTTGTTATGTAAAGTATTCTGGCCCAGGCCTTAATGGCCCACCCATTAACAAAGATGGGGATGAGTTTCTGCTTCTGAGGTGAGTTTCTGCTTCTGAGTTTCTACTCTTTTTAGAGGAAATATTCTGCCTTTTTAATATTTCCTAGGCTATTTCAATTTTCTAGGAGAGGGGTGGGTGCTAAGTTCCTACACTCCCCACCCTACTAACCTACTTTCCAGCTCCGTTCTCCTGTGCAGGGCAACAAAAGAAGACCCAGCTAATCAGCTGGGACTCCGGAGGTAGAGAATAGATGGGGACAGGGACAGTCAGAGGTGATATTTGCCAGTTCTCCAAACTACTCAAAATTTCCGCTACCAGTTCTCCAGAACTGGTCAGAACCTGCTGAACACCACCTCTGGTATATTTGGTCAGCATAAGGCAGAAAACATACTTAACACTCCTACTTATTTTCTCCACAATTCTGTAATGTTTTGATTTTAACATAGTTTTGCACCAGTTTAACATGTCTTTTAAGGGTGCAACAATCCTGTCTTCTTCCTTTCAGTGGGACCATGTAAATTACTGTTTCTCAACCTCAGACACTTTAAGATGTGTGAGACTTCAACTCCCAGAACTTGAAGTTCACACATCTTAAGCTGACTGAAATTGACTACTCTAGACTTTATTTGCATTGCCAGAATTGCTTTTTCTCCAAAATATCGAACAAATCCAAATTCTTCCATTCCATGTGAAGTAAGCCTATTTAAAACAAGACCTGAACTGTCCATTTTTGTGCAGCTAGAAAACTATGCACTGCACATCTATTAGGAGAAGCTTCTCCGTCCATGCGAGAGGAGAAAAAGTAAAAGGCTCCCCGCAAGAAGTTTTTCTGAATTAAAACATTGTACAGATAGTCCTCAACTTATTACCACAATTGAGCCCAAGAGGCGGGAGGGGAGGGGCCTGGCGACCAGCAGTCTCAGCGCGCGGGGACGCGCATGCGCGACAGCTCCCCCCCCCCCCCCCCCCCGCCGTAGTTTATCCGTGCGCCTTTGACCTGCGCGCAATTCTGGCGCAGCATCCAGCGTCCCTCTTTGAAGTTCCCGCGCGTGCGAGCAGGGCTGCCCGCTTCCCTGCCGCGCCGGGGCTGAAGCCCTGGCTGTGAGGAGAGCCCCTCGGGCCTGCTCTCTGGGGCAAAGCGCCAGACCCTGCGGCTGAGGTCCTTCCACCGCCGCCGCCGTCGCTGCTGCTGCCATCATGTCGGCGGGCTTCTCCTTCGGAGCCGGGACTTTGGCTTCCGCTGCCGCGGCTGCTGCAGGCACCGGCGGGGGAGGCGGCGGCGGGGGCTTCTCTTTCGGAGGCACCCCGAGGTGAGTTAAGGGAGCCATTCCGGAGGGTTTTCACAGGAGTCTCAGGAAGCCTCAGCGCCTCAAACGGGGCACTTGGCGCCGCACATGTGCCTAGTTTTTCTTTTACGACGGTTGGAGGCTGAGGGGGTCCCCCCAAAGATGGGGAAAGTTGCTCTAGCTCCCCTTAATTAAGCATAAGAATAAAAACAAGAATCCTAACTAGAAATTGAAAACAAAAGGATTAGCAACAGCTTTTCCAAGCTGGAGAGAGTGTCAAACAAGGCCAAATATTTCGGTATAACTTCAAAGTATTGAGAATCTTTTTTGACCATCAGTTCCTTTTTAGTGAGACCTGTTTTAGGGCGAATTTATTTAAATAAGTATATATATGACTCTCAACTCATATAAATGACTGTCTAGAGACCAGGAGTCTCCAACCTTGGCCCCTTTAAGACTGGTGGACTTCAACTCCCAGAGTTCCTCAGCAGCAAAGCTGGCTGAGGAACTCTGGGAGTTGAAGTCTACCAGTCTTAAACGGGCCAAGGTTGGAGACCCCTGGTCTAGATGGCTAAACAGTTAAAATGAAAACAGTAAAAGCCCATCAATGATTAAAAACATAAATAACCTAAGATGAAGTACATGTATGGTCTGATTATATGGCTTTTCCAAGAGATTTTAAGCAGTTGATTTTGGCTTTCATGTCAGCTTAGGAAACAACAACAACCAAGCATTATAGAGTTTTACTCTTTATCGGGTATATGCACGAGTTGTTTTTTTCTCATCATAAATTTTAGTTCTCCAGCTAGTTTGTCCCTTCCCATTTTCTTGAACAAATTATAAGTGAGCTGTAATACACACCCATTTTATAATGTTATATACATACACAGTTATTGGGGATGTGATCCATTTAAAATTTATTTTCATACACAACATTAAGTAGTTGATTGCAACCTTCCCTAATTCACTTGCTCTGAAATTTATCAGCGATTGGAGGTGATGAGAGTTGTTTCATATTTCTGGAAGGCATCAAATTAGGCCAGGCTGCATACTTTCCATGTCCCCTTTCAATACAACATTAACACAGTCAGCATTTTACGATGAGTGTGCTCTGTCATATTGGGAGCATTTTGACTGTTTTTTATGCCCCTTTAGATTTTTGTATATTGGCAGTCATTTTCATCAAATCTGCTGATGCCTCTTCTATATATCTGTTAATTGATGAAAATTTGATTTCACAATCATTATGTAATATTCAAAATGAGCTTAATTTCATTTTTACAGCTGAAATACATGAAATAATTCATTGTACTTTGATGTGTGCATGTGTTTATTAACAATATGCCAGGACAATAGCAGTAACTACAAGGATATGGTATAATAAAGTAGCAAACATCTAAGAATAACTTGTGCTGGCATATTTTTGGGGAATAGATATGTCAGAAAATTGATATCTAGTAATCTTTTTATTTTAACAGTTATTTTTGGAAGTTTAGGTTGAAATGTCAGTTTTAACTTAATTCTGTAAATATTAATGTTAGCTTATAGACAAAATTAACCTGATCTTTGGAATATCAAGATTTACAGGCAGTAAAGAGAAAAACGTGATCCTTAGGACTTTCTGCAAATTAAAGATTTTGTTTGAGAAGCAGTATTAAATTTTATCTCCTCAGAATAAGGGATGTACTAATAACAGTCTTCCATAATCCTTTAATATATTAGAAGGTGCAACAAGTTAATAAAAATTAATCAGGGTTCACACACAGTGCCAAATCATGTTTGATTTATGGATCAGCATCATATATGAGCCCATTCTTGGATAGCTGTTAGTTAATTTCTTTCTCGACAGTATGAGACTATAGTTTGTTTTAATTATGGCTGATATCTGAACACAGAAATCTTATTTGGTTATGTGCTCTGTCCCTTTTTCTGGTTACCACTAGAATAAATTAACCAAACAAATCATTAATTTGCCTTGTACAAAGTTGGGGTTCAGTACATGGTTTAAACAACTGATAGTATAGCATACAAATACAGCAGCATTAATATTGTTAATGTTAAATAAGTTTAAACAATCTTAGCTGTTACAAATACTCACTTGGTTGAAGATGAAATGTTAGTTAATTGCATTTAAATATATTTAAAGGCATGCTATTTTGTAAAACTAGCAGTGAAGAAATAAAATGAACATGTTCTTAATAATTTTTTACTTTATAATTTAGCTCAACTGGAGGCCTTAACTTTGGGACGTTGGGTTCAACAGCAACTGCTACTGCTACTACAACTACTCCTTCTGTGGGTTTTGGTACTGGACTTTTTAGCTCAAAGCCTACCACAGGTTTTACTTTAGGAGGGACTAATACAGGTAAAACATATTTCAGTTATTCCTATCAAAATGTGCATTGATTAGCTTGAATTAGTTATTGAATTGAATTAGTTACACCCTTCCTCTTGAAATTTGGCAGACCTCTACCCTCTTAGCCTTCCAAAAAGCACTTAAGACCTGGCTTTTACCCCCAAGCCCTGGGAAAGGGTGAGTTTAACAAGGGGACTGCATGTTGAAATTGGACATTGGTGTTAGGTTTTTAATGTTTATGGTTTTAATACATGCATTGTGCTATTTTTACTGATATTTTAATTGTTGATTAGAGCCACCCTTAGATCAGTATAAGATGAGCAGCTACAAACATTTTATAAAAAATAAAGTGGCTTTATTTATTTGTATCCCACATTTATTATTTTTACAAAGGCAATGAACCTATCCAACATACCATCCTCTTATTTTCCCCACAACAACCACCTTGTGAGGCGTGTTGGGCTGAGAGAGAGCAATGGCCCAGGTTCACCGAGCTGGCTTTCATGACTAAGGCAGGGCTAGAACTCATGGTCTCAGTTTCTAACCTAATGCCTTAACCATTAGACCAAACTGACTTAATGGCAGAATAGGCAAATAAAACATAAATCCGGTTATGATAACTTCTCCAAACGAAGACAAATATATGTGTCCCAGGATAATGCAGCAGGCTCCAATCTGGATTGATCACCAGGACCAGAGGTTTTGTTTTCTGAGCTTTTGGACTCATGCTAGAGCCCATCTTCAGAGAACTTTTCTCTAGCAGAGTGTGTGCTGTTATGTATGGTATTTATATGGTGCCTGTTGTATGTGGCTTTTTAGATGCTGATTGGGTTGTGTTGATGGCTGGGTTTTAAGTCGTTTGGCTGTCATTTGCTTGTGCTGTCCAGTCCTTGCCTTCTTAAGTACTTGATATCCTGGTGGTAAATCACCACTGTTGATTGATGAGGGGCCTGTTTCCTAGGCTTCAATCATTTCCTTGGCTGTTTTTGTGTTTGCTTGTCCAACAATCTTAGTATTTATTTATTTATTTATTTATTTGTTTAAACTTCTATACCGCCCCCTCTCCCAAAAAAGGGACTCGGGGCGGTGTACAGCCTACTAAAACATACGAGATATACAATAAATATAGTTAAAAATAAATTAAATAGTTTAATCCGGCTGTCTAATTCAGATTCAATTTAAAAGTTAAAAACTAAAAACCCCAATTAAAATTTAATTAAAAACCTAAAACACAGTTACTGGGCCAGGCCGGCCTGATTAAAAAATAAAGTTTTCACCGCGCGCCGGAAGGTCAGGATATCCGTCATAGACCGTATCTCCGGGGGAAGATCATTCCATAGGGAGGGAGCCCCCACAGAGAAAGCCCGAACTCTCGGGGCCGTCAGCCGACAACGGTCAGGCGGCGGTACCCCAAGCAGGGCAACCCTGTGGGAGCGTACTGGGCGGCGGGAGGTTGACAATGGCAGCAGGCGGTCCCGTAAGTACCCAGGTCCCGAGCCATGGAGCGCTTTAAATACCATCAGTACCACCTTGAATCGAATCCGGTAGGCCACAGGAAGCCAGTGCAGCCTGCGAAGCAGCGGAGTAACGTGGGAGCTCCGAGGGGCACCCACAAGCACTCGCGCGGCTGCATTCTGGACCAGCTGTAACCTCCGGAGACTCTTCAAGGGGAGCCCCATGTAGAGAGCATTGCAATAATCCAGGCGGGAAATGACGAGGGCGGACGTGACTGTGCGAAGTGCGCCCAGATCCAGAAAGGGCCGCAACTGGTAAATCAGACGTATCTGATAAAAAGCCCCCCTGGCGACGGCTGCAATATGCTCTTCTAAAGACAGCCGCACATCCAGGAGGACACCCAGATTGCGCACCCTTTCCACGGGGGTCAAAACCTCTCCCCCCACGGCCAGCGAAGGAACCAGCTGGCTGTATCTGGGCGCAGGAAACCACAGCCACTCGGTTTTAGTCGGGTTGAGCCGGAGCCTGTTACGACCCATCCAACTCCGCACGGCCTCCAGGCACCGGGACATCACTTCGACAGCTTCGTTGGGGTGGCCCGGGGTGGAGATGTACAGCTGAGTATCATCAGCGTACTGATGGAACTCCACCCCGAAGCCACGGATGATCTCACCCAGCGGCTTCACATAAATGTTGAACAGCAGGGGCGAGAGCACCGACCCCTGAGGAACCCCACATAGTAGGGGCCTCGGGGCCGACCTCTGCCCCCCTGTCAACACACATTGCGAACGGTCGGAGAGGAAGGAGGTGAACCACCGTAACACGGTGCCCCCCACTCCTAACCCCTCCAACCGCCGCAATAGGATACTGTGGTCGACAGTATCAAAAGCCGCTGAGAGATCTAATAGGACCAGGACAGAGGAACAACCCCTGTCCCGAGCCCTCCAGAGATCATCAACCAACGCGACCAAAGCCGTCTCCGTGCTGTGCCCGGGCCTGAAACCCGATTGGAGGGGGTCAAGATAACTCGCTTCATCCAGGCACTGCGGGAGCTGACGTGCCACCACACTCTCAACAACCTTCGCAACAAAACGAAGGTTGGAGACGGGACGATAATTTGATAACAGTGCTGGGTCCAGGGACGGTTTCTTGAGGAGGGGCCGCACCACCGCCTCTTTCGTAGCTGCAACATTGAATGTATGTCCTTTATTCATGCACTGTGAGGCTATCAATGAGTTTGGGTCTCCTCATGTGATCACTTGCTTGTATTCTTACGGTCTGGTGGTTAGTTTCCTCCCAGTCTGTCCTATATAGTCACAGGGCCGAGGAGACCTGTGGACTGAGATTATAGCTACAAGACATGGAAGTGGTTTGACTAAAATAATATGATTATACATGTGACTATTAATTAGATATAGTTAAAGGCTGAGCATATTGTGTAATGCAATACAACAATAGTGTTTTCCACTTTGGTCTGAATTTGAATGTTTGCTCCCAACATAGATCATTATCCATTTTAAAGTAGCTGGTATAGAAAGCAGCTGCTGCCTTCTGGTTGTTTTGGAGGCAAATTCCAATCCTTTTTGGGCAGCACAGCCAGTAGATAGAGATTATAGGAATTGTCCAGAATACCTGGATATACGAAGTTGCTTGCTTCTATGCTGAAGATTTTGAATTTTGTACCTTTCCATATTCTTCAATAATGGCATAAATTTGTTTATTTTGTATTCCTACACAGGAACAGCTACAACTATTGCTGCAGGATTAACATTAGGTAAGTATTATATAATTATTAACATTTCCTCCTTACCTTAGAAGTGATAGCTGGAAATGCCCAAAGGAAAAACATTGGGCTTCATTGATCTAAGGCTTAGGAATGATTGGTAACCTTTTATTATGAGTATAATTCAGCTATTTCCTAGTAGTAAAGATGACAAAGTATACAAATGCTAGATGAAAAAGTATACTCTCATATCAAGATAACTTTGCAATGGTTTTTATTGTGTATAATTGTAACTGTGATGGCCTTATTTGGGGTTCTGGTTATTGTATGTGAAGCAAAGAATATTTTGAACCATTTGAATTTCAGATTAGCTTCTCTTTATGGATAGTGACTGGAATTCTTAAATGGAAATAGTTATATATATTTTTCCGAATAAATATGTATTACTTATTTTTTCCTCAATATAAAGGAACATGAATAAGTATTGAGAGCCATACTGGTGGAATCAGTGTTGAACTGGGAAATTTTTATCACAGTGTACCTTGCCTGGCTGTCTTGAATATTAAAATATATGTGTTGGGAGAATACTTCCTAAGAATAGAAACCACATAAAAGTATATTTGTGTAAATAAATGAAACAAATTATGTTTTATAGGTGCGCCTGTTTCTACTACTACTACTACTACAGGCCTTAGTTTGGGTTTCAGTAAACCTGCTGGATCAGCCACTCCTTTTGCTTTACCGATCACTTCTACTTCTTCTGGACTTGGGTTATCATCTGCCCTTACTTCTGCTCCAGCAGCAGGTAAGCTTGCAATAGTTTTGTCTTCAGGTTTTTTCCTTGTTTTCTTATTTCCTACATTTCCTAGTTACAATTGTTACAAAAACTAGTTATACTTTAGGTACAGTATTAAATAATTATGTGAAAGTTCAATGATAGGAATTCTAAAGCTTATTAAGCTGAAACATTTATTGAACAAATATAGTAAAGTTATCTTTGAGTTGAACTCAACTCCTGAAGACTCCATTATGCATGCATGTCATAGGCAACAGAGCAAAAATGGTTTGCCATTGCCGCTTTCTGAGATATTTTTAATTGTCCAGCTTAGCCTAAAGTCCTGAGATTCCTTGGTTGAGTCCCATTCAAATACTAATCTTGTTTTTCCAATGTCTTTTCAATGTCAAGCTATTCAACACCACAGACAATACTGCTACTCTTCAAAAAGACCTTGATTATGTATCAGAATGGTCAAACAAATGGCAACTTTAGATCACAACAAATAAATGCTCTGTCTTACATATTGGCAAAAAAAACCAGAAAATAAAATACAGGCTGAATAGTCAGGATCTTGTTGATGATCCAAACTCTGTCAAGGATCTTGGAGTACTCATCTCAAATGACCTAAGTGCTAGAGCCCACTGTAACTACATAGCCAAAAAGGCGTTAAGAGTTGTTAACCTAATCTGGTTATATTACCTAATCTCTGGTAATATTACACTACTAACTAGAGCATACAAAACATTTGCTAGAGCTAGACCAATACTCTAATACAGCTCATCAGTCTGGAACCCACAGTACGTATCTGATATTAACACAGTTGAGAAAGTCCAGAAATTTTTCACAAGAAGAGTTCTCCACTCCTCTACTCATTGCAAAATACCTTATGCCACCAGACTTGAAATTCTGGATCTAGAAAACATTGAATTATGCCGTCTTTGGTCTGATCTAAGTATAGTATATAAAATCATACATTGCAATGACTTACCTGTCAATGAATACTTCAGCTTCAACCATAACAATACAAGAGCAAACAATAGATAGAAACTCAAGGTTAATCGCACCAAACTTGATTGCAGGAAATACGACTTCAAGCAGCAGAGTGGTCAATGTCTGGAATATTCTATCTTAATCTGTGGTTTCTTCCCCAAACCCCAAAAACTTTAACCTTAGACTGTCTACTATTGACCTCACCCCTTTCCTAAGAAGTCTATAGGGGGCATGCATAAGCGCATCAATGTGCCTACCGTCCCTGTCCTATTGTTTCTTTTATATTTTTTCTTTTATTTTTCTTATATGTATCCATGTATTCATAACTATGTTTTTACTTATACCTATTATCTTGTAAGCAATTGACAAACCAAAATAAATAAAAACTAAATAAAATATCACATGAGGCTGATTAAATACTCCTAATGGTTACTTACAGTATTAATAACTAAGATAAAAGAAGCTTCTGTGACTTTCTCACAGAAAACTCTGCTTTTTTAATTAAATTTGTATAACCACCTATGTCATCAAAAGTGACTTTGGGCAGAACACACAACTGGATACTTTTAAGTAATAAAAAAGCAAGGGTACAGGATTTGAATCCACTTGTGATGCTGAGAGAATATTGGGCTCAATAATGTCACACTATTTGTCTAACATGGCTTTAAGTTCTTTGTATATACTTAAAAAGATTAATGTCTCGCTTAAAAGCACTTGATTTCAGTAGTGACTCCGATTCAGCAGAAAGCCAAGTGCCTTTCTAAACTTTTTGTGGATTTATTAGAACTCTTGAGCATTTCAGGTTTTGAACATCAGGAAGGAATTGATAACATTTTAAGTATATGAGGTTACCACTGGATGACTTCGTCTATATAGAAGGGTTCTATAACATTCACCAAGATTCCTTAAATTTCAACAAATGCTTAACAATGTTTGGTTTAAATAATAAACATCAAAATTGAAGTTGTGTCTGTAGTCTTTATTTTACATTAAAATAGTATCAGTGTGTAATTGAATGATTGTTTGGATAAAAAAAAATCAAAATGTATCATTTTGTTAAAAGTTGAGGATCTGAATTGCATTCTCTGCTTAAAATTCAGCTTCTTCTGGTTTTACATTAAACTTGGGAGGTACCACTGCTCCAACCACCACTGTATCTACAGGACTTTCTCTGGGGGGAGCCTTGACTGGTTTAGGAGGAACACTTTTCCCAAATGCAAGCACAGCTACAACAGGTGATATTGCTCATATTTATTATTTAAAATGTTCAGAATGTGGATCTTATGCATGGATTTAATGTAATAATTTAAAGGGTTACCAATGATGCTAATCCTTCAAACTAAAACAAGTAGTAATTAATCTGATTTAAAAGCAATATTTGAATGTGTAGTTACAGCTTCAGCTTATTGTATTCCTTTTTGAAATTAGAAATAATTTTTAAGCTCAATACCATTCTTCTGTATCTCACTGTTTACAATCTTTGAACACTTGTGTCTTTGGAAGACCTCTGTGTTGTTGTTGATGGTGGGAAAGCAGGCCTGGTGATAAGGACAAATTTTAATTACAGATTTCTGTTTCTATCAGCTTATAGTTTCAGAGTTTTTGCTGATAACATTAGAAGAAAATTCTTTCAGTCTTTATGGATAATACATCTTACTTCACAAAATCCTGAATCTTACCCAAAAATATTTGCATTATTTTCAGGGCTTGGACAGAATGCTTTTGGGTTGACCCTTGGGACAGCTGCAGCACCTGCTACCACAGTTAATGAAGGTCTTGGTGGCATAGATTTCAGTAGCTCTTCAGATAAAAAAAGTATGTTTTTTTAAAGTACAATTTTGTAGTTATACCAAATCAGGAATATTTTGGGATTAGAATTTTTTATTGGTCAAATGTGATTGGATACACAAGGAATTTGTCTTTGGTGCAAATGCTTTCAGTGTACATAAAAGAAAAGATACATTCGTCAAGAGTCTAGAATCATAAGGTACAACACTTAATAATAGTCATAGGGTACAATAAGCAATCAAATCATTCTAGGAAACAGTCAATATAAATCATAAGGATACAAGGAACAAAGTTACAGTCATACAGTCACAAGTGGGGGGGATGGGTGATAAGGAGTGATGAGCAGATTAATATAGTAGTAGTGCAGACTTTGTAAATAGTTGGACAGTGTTGAGGGAATTATCTGTTTAGCAGAGTGATGGCATTCGAAGGGAAACTGTCCTTGTGTCTAGTTGTTCTGGTGTGCAGTGCTCTATAGCTCTATAGCGTCGTTTTGGGGGTAGGAGTTGAAATAGTTTATGTCCGGGATGTGATGGATCTGTAAATATTTTCACAGCCCTCTTTTTAACTTGTGAAGTATTCACTCATGTAAGTGAAACAAATTGCAGAGCCAATTGCCATCAAAATCTAAGGATTCCCCTGTAATTTATAAATGGTGTCCAATGGGTATTAGTTTGTAAGAAGTGCAACAGGTATTTCAAAGTAATTGAAAACGAAGTCTGCATTCAGTTTAGAAAATATTAATGGTGGAAGTATTTTTCTGCTAATGTATTCTCCAACTTAGGTTAGAGAGTTATAAGGATTTTAAACTTAGAAGCCAGGTGGAATGGTTTATTTCATTACTTTAATCTTCCTAAACAACTATATGACAAAAGTTAGCATAATTCTTGTAGTGTAGATGGGCAAGTATTAGACTGAGAGAGAGTGGTATAAAGCAAACTAGAAAATGTGCCTCAACATTTTTCAATGTCATGTTATCACCTAACAGCTTTCAGGAACTAATTTTCAGATAAACTTAGAAGGATTCAATAAAAATTCTGAGGCACCCAGGATAGGACTGGTATCTTTGCTATTGATGTGTTTTAGACTGTGTGACATGAAATATTACCACATATATTTCAAACATATTTATTTAAACTATTACTATTCTGGGATTTACTGTGTATTCCCTGAATAAGAGGTTTTGGTTCTAATAGAATGTTTCTCCTTCTGTTCTGTTCTGTTCTGTTCTGTTCTAAGAAGTTTAATAAAAAAGTGACATGAGAATTGTTTGAATATCTAATAATCTAATGATTTTGTTGGTATCCTTTTTATTTTTATAGTGATTTTATTTTAAAAAATCATAATTAAAATTTTTTAAAAATTGTATAAATTAAAAAGAAAGATAGGGGACAAAAGAAAAAATAGAAAATCCTTCTGGAGACTGCTGTTTTGTGATCTTCTTGCAAGGAGCAATTGTATAGAACACTTGTGAACAATTTCAAATCATCTCCTTGTCCGACGAGTTTTTCATTCTGCCACAGTCATCAGATCCGCTTTTAGCAGCACTGTCTTCAGTTCACCATTTCTTCCCAGAATACCTGTTCGTGTCCTTTTTAAAGAAATACAGAAAATAATGTTGGTAAAAGGCTATTTGAGAATCTCATACATAAAGCTAAGAAGGGTCTTCTGACTTGTAATGTTTGTTTCTAGGTGACAAAACAGGAACAAGACCAGAGTAAGTAAATCAAAAATTATAATTAATTCCATGTCTATACAACGTAATGACTTAATAGTATACCTGACTTTCCTATTTAAGATTATGATACTCCATGCATTTGATTTATATGGAATTGAAAACTAGGCGATGCCAGTTGGCGGCCCCGAGGGTGCGGGCCTTCTCTGCGGAGGCTCCCTCCCTTTGGAACGACTTGCCCCCGGAGATACGGGCCATCACTGACATTCAGACCTTCCAGCGCGCAGTAAAGACCCTGTTTTTTTCAACAGGCCAGCCTGGCCCAGTAACGATTTGTGGGGTTTTAAATTTGGTATTTTTAAAAAATTTTATCAGTTTTTATACTTGTTAATTTTATATTTGGCCACTAATTTAATCATTTTAAATTGTTTTTAACTTTATACTGTTCCTATTTTAGCTGGCTGTACACCGCCCCGAGTCCCTTTTTTGGGAGAGGGGGCAGTATAAAAATCTAATAAACTAAACTATGTTAATTAAATTTCAATGGAAAGGTAAAAGAGTGAAGTTGGTGATAAAATGTCTGATGCTGTTTCAAGCAGCATGATACAGCTTGGAATGCTTTGTTCATTTTTGACACTTAACTGTGATTTCTTTTCTGCTTGTCTGAACTGAAAAAATATGAAGTAATATATACCTGACTTTCCTATTTAAGATTATGATATTCCATGCATTTGATTTATATGGAATTGAAAACTGAGGAATGAAGTTCTTCAATCTCTAGATTGTTTTATTTTTTAAAAACTTTTAAGAAATATACAAAATATAAGTAAAATGCTAAGATTCAATAAAAAATTAAATGAAATAATCCTTAAAGAAATTGTAAGTCAGAAAAAGAAAAGATGAAAAAACCTCAGATGAACTTTTTTTTATTTCTACAATGTGATATAAAAAATTCTTCTGTGGCACTAATTTGCTGATGATAGAACAAATCTGTTAACAGGGATAGCAAAGCACTAAAAGATGAAAATTTACCTCCAGTAATCTGCCAAGATGTAGAAAATCTCCAGTAAGTAATTTCTCGATTCTTGCAATTCTTCGTAGTGGTATATGTTTTTAAAAATTCTGAATTTCTTTAAAATTCATTTTGATAAGTAGTTGTGTTTGCATTTTTAAAATATTAAATGATAACAGTAAAAAGTCTGCATACATTTTCTCATATCCCATTGAGTAATGCTGTCATTGCTTTTTCTAATCTTAATCACTCATTTTGGGTGGTTATTTTGGCAGAGGGTTTCGTTTTTCTGATTTCTTCTCTCTTTTCATACTTAGGAAATTTGTAAAAGAACAAAAACAGGTTCAGGAAGAAATCAGCCGAATGTCTTCCAAAGCAATGCTTAAAGTGCAAGAGGATATAAAAGCTTTAAAGCAATTATTATCAGTGGCTGCAAGTGGATTACAGAGAAACACTCTTAATATTGATAAACTAAAACTGGAGACAGCTCAGGTATAGTTCTAAAGAAGCTAATTTATTCTAATTTTAATGCAATAACATTAACAGTGTGCTTTTTTTAAAAAAAGTATGTTTGTATAATAGTTCTGCTTCATGTTTATTCTGTTGAAACATTTGTTTATCTCACTACTGTGTGTGTTCTAATTTTTAGTATGCCATTTCTGGGAAACTGATCATTTGATAGCTGGCAGTTTTAATCTTTTTACTCCATGATTTCTGTTAAATTCTGTATTTCTAACCTTCTTCCCAGGTGCTAGTATTCTCACACAGTATATGAGTGTAATTATGTTGATATATGGAGTTTAGCATGCTTGGTATGTTCAAGATATTTGTATATCTACTTGTCCTTTTCTTTGTCTTCATATTTGCAGTCAGTTTTAAGACTAGTTCCACTATCAGTTATTAATTCTCACTTGAGAAACATATGACCATGTTCGCATGTTGAAAATACTATGCAAAGACCAGCTGCCCTTGAAAAAAATCCATGAATGTAGGAAGGCAGAGAGAAATGGAAGATGACAACAAGCAGTGAAATGGCTGGAATTGATTATAGTAGCAATGTTTGAACTATTTGGATGAGGTTAGGGAGTGATCATTGTGGAAAATCTATCTTTGCAGATACTAAAAGTCAACATTTTGATAGCACATAATCTCATTCAGGCCTGGGTTGTGATTGGGGTAAATAGATACAGGTGAGTGAAATGGTCACGGCGAAATAAATAATGCTATAACAAACTTGGGGATGGAAAAGCAATGCCTGCAAATCACTTTTTCAGTGACTCCATTCTACATTTATAGTTTAAGGTTGTTATAATGGATATAATTGTTATAATGGATATAGTTGGTACCTGGAGTTCTACTTACTAATTGTGCAAATAATCTGGTTTTTACCTGGCTTTCTTTCCATTGGCCTCAATGATTTCAATAATGCAAGAATTTACTGTTGAGAATATTGATTAATTATCAGGAAAAATAGTTCACTAAAACACTTATATACAAAATTTAAACTTTGAACTTTAAACTTCTGGTTTTCCCTTTCCTTCTTCTGCAGGAACTTAAAAATGCTGAGATAGCACTAAGGACACAGAAAACTCCTCCTGGCCTTCAGCATGAAAATACAGCACCAGCAGAGTAAGTAGAAAATTGAAAAGTGTGTTCTTAATAGAGATGTGCCAAAAACACTCTTTTTGCATCAGAGAGCCAAATTCCATAATAATTCATTATGCAAGAAATACACTTATTTTGGTTTGAGTGTTTCCTTGGATTCTTAGCAGGAATTATACACATTAGGAATAATCGCATCTGGTGGCTTGGAAGTGATTACAACTACTTAAAAAAAAATTTTTTTATTGTGTGTTACTGTGTTAACCATGACTTATATAAGACAAATCACAAACCAGTGATTTCTTGGATGTGTTATTTTATTTGGTATGATACAAATAAAAATATAAGAGGAAAAACAAAGCAAATGTAATTATTGTAATCTTGGTCTTCAAAATAATTACATTTTTTTAGAGTGATACTTAATTCCACTTGAAATATACTTAATCTAGCTACTTCAGGATCTTGATTGAACAATTTGAAGTACAACTGCAACAGTACAGACAGCAGATCGAAGAACTGGAAAATCATCTTGCTACCCAAGCAAACAATTCACACATAACTCCACAAGGTAAAAATACATGTTTTAATAACTTGGTTAATTATATTATTCAGGACCTTTACGCATTTGGTAAGCAAACAGCAATCTCTGAGTTAAATATTATGTAAGACTGCTAACTTGGCATTACTTATGTTTGGCTTGTTGTAATAATTATAATTGTAAGCCCTTTAAAGGATGAAATAGTTGCTTAATATAAAAATAGTGTAAGTAGAAGATACATTGCCTGTGATTATAAGTTAGGAGCTATTTAAAAAACTTCTCATTTTTATTTCACTCTTTTCACACAAATGTTCCTTCATAGATCCCTAGCATTTATTATTTTAGAAAAATTTTAAAACCAAAAAAAATTGGTTTGGACAAAACTCAGCAGTACTTTTTCATGTGGCTGTTGATCAAAATAGGATTTTCAATATGATCGCCAACATCCAATTATAAATATGGCACAAGAAAAATAAGATTTTTTTTCCAGATTATTTATATACATATATGACATAAGTTAGCATATATATATTTCAGCAGTAATGAGGCTACATGCAGAGTGCTATGTATAGTTCTGGGTATTCTATTTCCAAAATAATATTGTTAGGTTGGAGAGGATTCAGAGTAGTGCAGCAAAAATGATACAGAGACTTGTGAACCAAAAAAAAAAAGGAAGTGGGAAGTTCAATCTGAAGAAGGATAGTAGCCATTTTCAGGTACACCCAGAGAAACAAGAGGAAGATAGCCATGAACCATTTTTCATGGCCCCAGAAACTGGAACCAAATATATAAGTTTTGGTCTACAGCAAGGTTCCCCAATCCCCAGGCTCTGACCCACTATCGGGCCATGCAAGCATCAGGCAAGCACACACTCAGCTCCACACAAATGGAGCTATGTGTGCCTGACACATCGAACTATCCCCTCTACCGCCCACTTCCCGCCGCGCCATCAAGCTTGAAAGGTTGGGAACTGCTGGTCTACATTTCGTTTATATAAAAAAAAATCCTGGCAGTGAAATCTGTTAATGGTAGAGCAGCCTACCCATGAAAGTTATGGGTTTGCTTTCTCTAGAAATCTTTAAGAAGTGGATGGTTTAAAAGTATTTTCTGCACATTGTGGAAGTCTGGGGCTAAATTATCCTTGTGTTCCATTTCAGCACTCCAAATCTATGGTTATACATTTCATGACGATTGATGAAAAGTATGTTCGTTCTGTTGACAGCAATAAGAATTATGATTTTATACTGCAACGAGGCTTTATTTTGTCAATTTTTCGTATTTCACAGATTTATCCATGGCTATGCAGAAAATTTATCAAACGTTTGTAGCTCTAGCTGCACAGCTTCAATCAATACATGAAAATGTCAAGGTAAAGTATATTTCCAGTTACGTTAATATATTGTATAACATGTATAGCTATGAATATCTTGTATTCTTTAATGGCTCCCATTTCAGCTTTTTGACTTACGTTTTTAATTTCTTTGGAAGAAGAAAATGATAGTATCAACTTGGGTGCTAACTGACCTGTTAGTAATACATAAACTTTTTAAAAAACAAACAAGGAATAGGGAAATGATAAATTTCTCGAGGTGCTTTTAAATGAATATATGAAATGTAGTAATCTTTTCATGGTTTTCTATATGTGTGTATGTGGTAAGGATTAGGAATAGACACATTAATAAAGCTTCCGTAAAGAATAGTGGTCAGAAGTTCTCTATCTGCCTGCTAATGTATAACAAGTTATTCAAATCGATCTGATTATAATTGATTTATTGTTTTAAACAGTCTGTATGAAAAGTTAAGTTATCCTTGAGGCAGAGCAAATGTGTACAATTAGTTCTCATTATGAATTAATAAATAATATTGGAGTCGCTATACATACAACATAAGAAAAGAAAATCTGAGCTTTTTTTTAAAGGGACTTGAACATTGAACAAACTAAAGATTATGAATAACATACACTGTTTTAAAAGAAAGTATCAAACTTAGGGGTTGCATTAGCAATGATAGCCCCAATGACAGGCTACAAAATTTGATAACAAGTCTTGAGTAAAGGGAGTATGATTTTCTGCTATTTGGAAGTAAAATAACCAATACAATATGTATATTAAACTTCAGATATCCTTATCACAATTTTATTGAAAATACAAATGAAAAATCAGTGGAAAAGAATCTAAAAATTCGACCCTTCGAATTTTCAACCCCAAGGACATCTTCATAGCATTGCCACACTTGTTGTGTCTCTAGTGTCCAAAAATGATTACATAGTTATAGTCCTTGCCTGTAAAAAGAGTGTAATTCAAAATTATTAGCAACATAAATATTATGATAGCATATAATTTTAATAAAATATAATACATAACAGTTTTTTTCAGAATAGGAAAATTCTGTAAGGTGGATGCAGTGTAAAATAGTTTTCTTATCTCTGTTCAGATGCTCAAAGACCAGTATCTTGGATACAGAAAAACCTTTTTAGGAGATGCTGTGGATGTGTTTGAGGCAAGGCGAGTAGAAGCAAAGAAATGGCAGACTGCCCCACGTGTTACAACTGGACCTACTCCTTTCAGCAATATACCAAATGCAGCGGCCATTGCCATGGCTGCAACACTTACACAGCAGCAACAGCCTGCTACAGGTCTGAGTGCATTCAAGTTATAGCTTTTAGTGTTACAACAATAATAAGCTGATGGGATGTTTTATATAAGGTCTTCCTTTTGTTTTGGAAATCTAAAAATTGTGAATAGCAGTACATCTAAATATTGGTAATAGAAAATGCAGGCTAGACTTAGCAATAATTACACATCCAGTATTTAATCTTGCAATTTTTTTTTGTAACAGTTTTATTTACTGTATTACTCAGCCCTTTCAAATGTGAGTCTGTCACTTCTGAATATGCATAGGATAACACCCTTCAAAAATTAGGATGCATTGTATGAACTTTTATAATTTGTCTTGAATATTCTCTTTACTGATAATTTGTTTTGAAGTCTGATTTAGAATGGTTGTTCTCATGGAAGATTAGAAGGCTTTTCTATTATTTGTTTTTACATAGCACTTCGTTGTTGGAATAAGCCTCACAGAAGAACATAAAGGCCATTTTTATAGATCCAGCAGGAAAATGCTAAGTTTTGAAATTATGTATAGAAAAATATTTTTAAAATTACGACACTGGGAAATAGACATGAGAGGTATTGATTTCCTCTTTAAAATACACTCTACTGACCATCCAATGTAATCTGTGCTTGAAAAATAGTAGTTGACTGCTTAAGAGTTCTGGATTTACAGGTTACAACTCAAACTAGTTTAGGACCTAGTTTATACTGGAATAGTCTCTTTCAGACATACCTAAGAATATGCTTGGGTTTTTCTTCTGTACTTGACAGTGTAGTATATGTATGAATACTTTACTATATAGACAGCCTTTAACTGAGGTACAGCTGTTAAATAATGGGATCTACAGGGTATTTCCAGCATTGACATAATAGGTGTTGACAGCTGGAGAAATCAAATGAAGCTTAGTGAGAGTAACATGGTTTATACATCCTTCTATTTTTACTGTAGCTACATATTTAATCTGTTATAGTTTAAATCTTTTGTTCTAAGTGTATTCATATATGCGATAATGTTATAGTGTTTTTACATTTTTTTTTTGCAGAGGGGGAAAATACTTAAAACTCTAAAGTACCAAAATTGTATGTTAAGATTCCCCCCCCCCCCTTAAGTTAACTGGTAATGCTGCAAAAGCTGCTGTTACAATCCTAAATACCTTTACCTAGGGGAAAAAATAATACATTGATTTCATAGTCCCACATACTTTGCTCTCAAAGTTTACTCCAGCGTATTCTCCAATCTTCTGGAGAAGATTAAGAGAGTTTCTAGGTATGAGAAGCAATTTCTGTGAACCCAGGTGGTTGACTGAAAGAATTCCATTAGAAAGAATGGTTCATTGAGTCCATCTCATGAGCGAAGTAAGCATCGTCACTAGGCTTTCTGCTATGGAAAGAAAATGTAATTCTTTAGCTGTGGTTGTGCAATATGAATGATATTGGGTTTAATTTAAATTTCTTCTGTTGTTCAGAATATAGAACAATTCTATGCGTAGATATCTGCGCATGGCAAAAGGCACTTAATTTTCATCAAATACTTTGTATTTAACTGAGTGCTGAAAGAAATTAATGTTTGGGTTTATGTTTCAGTTCCAAATTTATTAGACTATGAAAATAAGAAATTGCAGGTTCTTGGCTTGTAGTACCATAATATTGTTTAGTTGTGAATAACTGTGAATAAATGTGTCAACATTTGGAAGGGTGACAGTGAACCAAGCAAACCACTCAATTACTGGCCAGACGGACCAGTGATTGTTTTGCACTGCAATGCTGTGACCTTCAGCCCATATTTAAACTTTGTTATGTTCATCAAAGAACAGCAAACGAATAGTAATATTTAGTAGACTTTCATTTTGTGTTTAAATAATATATGGTAGGTTGGTGTTAGTAAGATTAGATATATGTGAAAATGTTTGTGTTTATGGTGTTGAAAAGACTTCTTACAATAGATAAATAAGTTTCTTTGAAAGGCCATTGAAAATCATTGATTAATTACATTTGAAATATTAAAAGAGCTTGCATTTTTAAAGTCCTAAAGCATTTTTGTAATTACAAGCCAATGCGTAGGGAATGGTTACGTGTTTGTAGGAAATTGCGTTTGATTTACTTTAAAACATTATTTGCAATTAAATTCTGTGCCAGCTCCAGCTTTCCCTATTTAGAAATTAAATTAATAATTTATTGATTCCCTTTTAAAATCTTATTCCTTTTTTTAACCATTCAGGCAAAGACGGTTTAATATAGATAGTTAGACATAATCATGTTTCTCCATCTTGAGCAATTAAAGAATTGGCTACTTTACCTCATGGTTGGGGAAACTGTCACCCTGCAAATGTTACTGAATTGCAACTTCTGGCAGTCTTAGCCAGAGGATTTGGAATCTTTGGAGTTGTTCAGCAAGTCTCACAATGTTGCTTCCCTCTGGTCTTGTAGTCTTAACACCTTTCAGCTTTGAAAGCTTTACTTTGTAATTTGATCTTCCTGGGAGTACAGTTTAAAACACTTCTTGGAATGAATACCTATTCAGCATGAATATTAAACTGGATCTTCTGTTTCAACAAATGTTGGATAAAATTGAAGGTTTTACTACAGTATTGAGATTAAATTAAGATAAATTGACTTTAACAAGAAATGTATTAATCAGATTCTTGGCCAGATGTTTAGAATTTATGCTTTTCACCTTCCTTTTTTTTTTTTTTAATACCAGTTTGGACAACAACATTTGGCAAGCCTAGTACAGAATATTTACTCTGTCGGTGCTCTTAGGCTGAGATCCCAAACATAAATTATTAAGGGAAGTCCAATTGAAAATAGTGATACTTACTACTGAAAAGCACAAATAATTTGCTGTAGTAGTAGTGAGCTTTATTTATTAAACTTAAATTGTTCTTTAGGGTAATAAATTTTAAATAGCTTGCAGCAAATAACTTATATTTTAAATGATTCATAACATGTTATCCAAAGGTGACAAAGTTTATTTTGGCATGGATAATCTGTAGTATTATTTAAATTATGTGTAGATAACTAACTTGAATGAGGTTATTTGATTTTCTGATACAAAATTGTGCCAATTCAAAATTGCTATTTAGTTGAAAGGTTGTCAGCTTGAATCATGAAATTTTATACTTATAAAGTTTAAATATAAAGTCTGTCTTGAACTACTTTAAAAATCTGAAAAAAAAACCTACTCAGATGCAAGGTTGGCTTGGAGGACTGTGGTATTATTATTTTTCAAGGTCTTCCACCAATGGTGCCTCCTCCTGAGATGGAAAACTGATAATTCCTTAAAAATTCCTTAAAAGTCAGGCACTGGACGCCTTTTGTTTTTAGAACCTAACTAACTTCAGATTGAGAACTTTTTACAGAGCTTCTGGTTACTAACATATTTGTTGAAATATAGTTTCATTTCTAAATGCAAAACGTCTTTTTAAATTAGATTAAGAATTAACTAATGCCTTGAAATCAATGTTTTTCTCATTCTCATTAATTTAAAATAAAAACCAAGCTCAACTGACCCAAAGTCTTCAAATAATATGTATAATATGCATTTAAAATATGAATGAAACCTCAGCTTGCCAAAATAAGTCTTTAATTGCAAGATCTCAACACTACTTGCCCTTTAACTTATGCTACCATGAATATTACAACCTCTTTTTTGCATTGGGCCATCTAGAATGAGACGTTCCTTGGCAAAAGATTTTTTAAAAGTGCCTTTTGCTTAATATATGATTATTTCTTTAAGTAATGGTTGTGAGAACTTGAAGTTCAAGTATTTATAACTTTGCAAAATCAGAAAGGGACCATGCATATTGTCTGACCTGTACATCAAAGTCTGCAATTGTTATCAGTATTAATGTTATTTTAAATTGAAATCATGGTAGATGAATGTATTATAATGCAATAATGAGGTAGAATTTGGGGGGGTGGGGTTTAAATAGAGAATATAAATATTCAGGAAAATAATGAAATGTAAAAATCTTGGGAGTGTTTTAAGTAAAACACTTGCTGGCAAACACTATCATATTGATTAAACCTTCCACTTTGATGATTGCACCATTGGATTTATAAGTAACAATAGGACATTCATTATTAGAAGGGAATCCAGCAAGTGCTGTTCTGCATTGTCTTAGAACAGTATTTTCTAGATTTTACTGTTGGCCTTCAGCATGATATAATAAATAGATATAAAAAGGCAGGCACAGTATTTGAACTTGACAAACTCATCAAGTTTAATTAATGCACTAATTGCTGGACTTAAACAGTGTACTGTGAATACTGTCAAGTAGCTTGTATAAATTAGTAGAAAAAAATCTAGAACTTTTTTTTCACATTATTTATACCTGGGGTTAATAAGGAGATTTACTACTCCTACCCTGGACTGATGCTAGACATTTTAACAATGCCTATTTTGACAGTTTGCTTATGTAGGAAAACCACTGTCTCCAATCTTCTGAATCTGAAATTTTTTTGAATGTATTGGGCAAGGTATACAATGTGCCTTTTCTGTAAATGTTTAAATAAACAGGCAAAAATTGTTGTAAATGTAGCAAAGTTCTAACAACTCAGTAACTATCATTTTTTGTGTGAACCAGTTTGAATTGTCATGTTACTGTGTAATTGACTTGCTCAAAAATGAAAAATAAATTGAATAAAATAAAATTATTGTGTTGTGTTTTATCCACTTGTTTCGTTTGTTTTTTAAAAAAAAGCTGGATAAAATACTCAGCTGAGTATTTTAATACCAGACATTGGTAACATGATGATTTTATTTGTGTTAATATAAACTTTTGATTTTAAAAGAAGCGCTGCTCGCATATACTCCCATCAAGGAGCTGACAGTTTAATTTTGAAATGACATGCTGAGTTGTCCATAAAAACCGTGGTCTCATGCTTTGACATAACATAAAAGTTTCACCAGTAGCTTCAGTTTGTATTGCATTCCAAATCTAAAATTTAGCCATTGAAGACACTAAGAAAGCTTGGGTGCTCTAAAAAGCATTTGTTAAGCTATGGTTTAGCTTTAATGAAGGGTTTGCATCGTGGGTCTCTGTTGTGAAACAGTAAGGCAAGCTTTGTTTTCATTTTTTTCATACCAGGGCCACAGCCGACTCTGGGAATTAGTTTTGGAACGCCATTCGGTTCAGGTATTGGCACTGGCTTGCAGTCAAGTGGCTTAGGCTCTTCAGGCCTTGGAGGTACCCTTCTTTAATTTTTGTTTTTCCTAATGTTTCACTGAATTACTCTACAGCACTTCCTGAATTGAATTAGTAGCACACTTCACTGGTGTTAGTAATCTTTACATGTATAAGTCCACCCTGTTGGACTCCTTATTAATGGATATGAAATATCCACAAGCCCCTGATTAATCTCAGTGTGCAGCTCACATCAAAAAGCCCCAGTGCAGCTGAAATCATTTCTTGAGAAAGTGGGAAAATGGTAACCTTAGTGCCCCTTGAACTTTTTATAGTTCACAAGCATGATGCTTTATTTGCATTGCTCTTTTTGTTAATTATTATTCCTGATTTATTTCATTATGACCTCTGTTGGGGAAAACGTTTTTGATAATGAGTCACTTTTTTTCCTCCTGGAATTTATTTAGGTTTTTAAACTTTTTTTTTTAACTTAAATGAACATATCCATTTGGGGAGGCAAAGATTATTTCCTAAAATGTTATTGAATTGCATGTTTGCATAAATCGTATTAAATAATTTATAGTTTGTTGTGTGCCCGAATTTTATGGAATAAGATGCATATAAACTGCACTTTAATTTTTGATTTTAAAAAAATCCCAAAATATGTTAATAGATTAATCTACCAGTTTTCTTTATTTGGTGTTATTTCAGTGGGAAGTGGCTCGGGTAACCATTAGTCCATTGTTAATATACAGATCCAGAAATTCTAATTAACCTCACTTCAAGAGATGTATTAATTTTCCTAAGATTGTGGACAAGCCTGGAGATCTTTTTTCTTTCCACAAACCCAAATAAATTAAAAATAATGCAACACGCAACCTCAGCAGTGGTGTAATTATACTATTATATAATCAAAGATAAATAGAAGTATAGGAGTTAATTTGCAAATATGGACATCAAAGAAATGTTAAAAAGATTAATTCCGTTCAGATTTCACAGATAATCATCTTGTTATTTGTATTATGCTGCAATCATATTTTCCCTTTCAGAGGACTAGTTTCTTAAAAATCAAATGGCTTAAAACTTCCATTCACTTTCCTATTTGGTTACAAGAAATTAAGCAGTAAAACAAACTTTGCTTAGTATTTCAATTGTTCTGCAGGTTAACACATCAACGTAGAGGGATGTAATGCATTATAAAACTTACCTAAGCCTTTTTTCAAATTCAGTATTTGGCTTTACACACAATAGACTTATATACCACTTCACAGTGCATTACAGCCCAGCCCTCTCTAAGCTGTTTATAGTCAGCATATTGCCCCCGATAATTTGGGTCCTCATTTTACCCACCTCGGCAGGATGGAAGGCTGAGTCAACCTTGAGCCTGGTGAAATTTGAAGTGCCAAATTGCAGGCAGTCAGCAGAAGTAGCCTGTAATACTGTACTCTAAGCACTGCATTGCTGTGGCTCAATGTCAGTGAATAGCAGAAGGCTCTATCCATTTATAATCACAAATCTTTCTAATGCTGCTGGCAGAAAAGACAAGTCTATATTTATTTTCAAGGGGTCATAAGTGGGCTAATGATGCAATGTACTTAAAGATATGACTGCTGGAATGACAGGAGTTTTTAAAGAGATTAAGCTTTTGGTATATCTGAAGTAAATTTTTACTTCCTAATTTTATTTATTTAAAATAGTCATACAACCCCATCTTTAATCAACTCTCAATTGTCTACACATTTATAACATGGAAGAAATCTGGTTCTTACAGTTTTCAATTGTTACATGACTAGTTTGGCATTTAATTAGGAAGTGCAATTAGTCTGTCTATAGTATCTAAGTTTAAACTGACATAAAAAAAATTCACAATAATAGTCACAAATGCTAATAAGATTTCCTTTGGATGGCTGATTTTTTTTTCAGAGCACCTGAAGAACACATAGCTTTTAGCAGAACTTTTTAGAGTAGGCTTAGGAAACATTTTAAAAATGTATAATACATGAAGTTTGGTCAGGGTTAGCAGAAATTCTACCATAAGTTCTGCCTTGCTTGAAATATGAAAAATATTCCCTTTCTTCAATGTTCCTTCAAAATGTTCTCTGAAGCATGTGTAGCAATGTGGGCTGAAATTGGCTTGTGCAAACAGATTCTTCCTTGGTTGTACGTAAAAAGTACAAAGGGCATCTGATTAGCAAGTAGAACTCCGGATTCACTGTAAAATTTCTGAGAGTATAAATTATTATGAAGGGATTTCTGCCTCTGCCACATTCACTATTAAAGATTTTCTGTGTAAAGGTGTTACTTATTTCCAACATGCAACTTTTATTATACATGTTATACACATACATACTTACCAAAGATATTGCATCTAGTGAAAATTCATTTCTCTAGTATGTTTTATACTTTTAGGGTCATTAGTCATGGACAATTCAATTTTATCTATTGGTTTTTGCAAGCAGTGGTTGAGCAAAGGCAAAATTATTAAAATAGGTTACCTACAACAAAAAGAGATGACAAAATTATCTATAGGCTCATGTCATTTTTTAAAATATTGCAAACCAATGGCTGCAAGCTGATGCCTCATGGGAACATTTAAGGTATTTCCTTATTCATAAAAAAAAAGAATGAAAAAGTGTGAAGTCTAGAATTAAAATCACAGTGTATGTAATTAATACACACTAACAGGGCTGACCACTGTCAGGTTTGCAAAGTATGTGCAATGAATCAGTGGGTTCTTAATACAGACGCCGTGCAGAGTACAAAGGGATGTTGATTTAGTTAGGCTGTAGAGCCTCACTGATAAAATATTGTGTGATAAACTTCACTCAATACATTGTGGTTAAAAGCAATTCAACCTGTGCACCTTAACTAGTGTTTCCTATCTTTTACTACTCTTTGTCCTAGGATTTGCAGGTAGCGCTGGTTTTGGAAGCAGTGCTCCAGGTGCACCATCATTTGGATTTGGAGCGGCAAATAAGCCTTCAGGAAGCCTTAGTGCAGGTTGGTTCTATTCTGAATGTTTTATGGGGCAGTTAAGTTTTCTGCACAAAGTATTTTGGTCACAAAATATTTTTCAGTTACTGATATTTTCTATGTAGGAATTTAGAATCATTCTTACAAATCGGGTCCTGTGAAGAATGTTGACCCTAAAATATATCAGAAACTTTCAGTTGCTCATCCAGATGTTCCAGTCTCAGAATGGAAAAGGGGATGTTTTGGACTTAGAACATTTGTTCTTGTACTTTGCTGCTTTAAGGAAAAAATAATCTTATTGGGTTTTCCCACTATACACTTAAAATGGCACTGTCTCTTTGTGCTTGACCAATTTCCCCCTGAATAAAAAAAGCCTTTAAATATATTTAATATGTCTATAATTATACTTATTGTGTGCACACTTTGAAAATGATTCTAAAGAAGTACTTTGGATCTCACATGTTTTTTTCCCTTTTCATTAACACAGTCTGGGGTTTTTTCAGGCTTCCACATGGGCCACTTGTAATGAATGTTCTCAAAATACTAGGTTTCATTTCTAGTGTTAGTGTTAATGTGACTCTTAAAACAGTAGCACTGTGTTATTTTGCTTTGTTGATAAGATTATAAGCTTCTGAGAGTTACATTGCTTTTGAGCTAAAGGTTAGAGTTAATTTGAAAAGTTTAATGTCTCTAAATTAAAAATTCAAATCCTATAAACCTATGTTCCTCTCATGGTAAAATCGAATAGACATAATACTAGCTTTCTTTCATCCTCCCAATAATATTGTCCATATTATATAGATGTAGCATTATTTTTAGCATTAGAGCTCCCCACTCCTTGTAGCTTATCAGGCAGCTTTCAAATTGCACTTCATGCTTAAAAAATTCAAAATCCTTTGTCCTTTATGTGATCACATCTTTTCACTTTGAAATGTTTTCCCCTCCTTTACAAGGCTTTGGCAATTCGAGCACATCGGGGTTTAACTTCAGCAATCCTGGCATCACAGCATCTGCTGGCCTGACATTTGGGGTGTCCAATCCAGCCTCTGCAAGCTTTGGTACAGGAGGACAACTTCTCCAGCTGAAGAAACCCCCAGCTGGAAACAAAAGGGGGAAAAGATAAATATGGAAGAAAGGATGGGTGGGACAGGGTCAGGTGAAACAAAAAAAGGACGATGCTTTCATTTAGTTCATCCTGAAAATATATATTTTTTTAAACTGATATAGTAGGTGCTCTGTGTCCTTGGAGATTTATAACATTTTGCTACTTCTTCCCTTCTGGGCTAAAAATTGTAATTGTTACAAAGGCTATCTATTTTTTGTGAATCAAAGCTTCTTTTGTCTTCTACGTATGTAATTATTAAGGAAACTTATAAAACCATCTATTTAATGTAATGGTAGTAACAAACTATTTTTGTCAATATGATTTATATCATACATAGGTATGCATATTTGGTTTCTTTTTAAAGTGAAAGTATATTCTAATATTCAGAATCTTAAATCCATATCTTCTGTTTTGTGATATGGCCTTTTAAAAACATCAGGGTGGTTGTGTGTATATGTATGTAAATATATACAGTATAAATGAATACTCACGTATATGAATTATATATAATGCATTTCAAACAATGTGGGTTATTTCTAAGTACAAGTTTGGGGTATTCTATCATGTCCTTAAATATTGTTAGCATATGCAAGAGCAGTTGTAATATCTACTGCATGTAAGATATTGTGGCCTGTTTGGGTTCTCTTTTTTTCATTTCATTTTTCCTTCCATTCAAAGCATTAACTGAATTTGGTGTTCACTATAAGCATTCTATGTGGATTTATTTCTGAACTATTGTGATCTAACTTTAGAGAGAAAGGCTTCAGAAGGCTTTTTGAGGATTTTGGAATAGCCTCAGCTTGGTTCATGTGAGTGATTATGGGTACCCACTGTTTAACATGGACAGAATTGTCGTATAGGACACTGTGACAATTTTTCAGGAGAGTAAATTTGCTACAGCATTTCCCATGGATTTTGTTTTCTCATATTGTACAGTTCATCCAAGTAGAGATTGCCTAGGCCATGGCCTTGGTAAACCAGATTCACTCAATTTATGCTGAGGGATTTTTCTATCATCATGAGGAAGACCAACTGACCTTAATCGCACTATTCCAAACAGATGCATAAAATCTCTAATCTGGAATTGATGCTTGCCTATCCTTAAGTAGATAGCAGGTTTCTTGCTAGCTTACAAATCATAGGATGAAAGATGTTTGTTAATTAATCATTTGTTTTCAGACAATTTCAGCAGAACAATTCTTACTCTGAATTGACTTTATAGTATTGTTGCATGTTGAGCTGTATTCCCAACTACATGAATGTTTAAAGAGAAGCAACAGGAATATTTATTGCCTTAAATGATGGGTTAGAACCCCAGTCCTTGAACTGTGTTGCTAGCGCTGACCCCATTTAGTTCCACAGGGTTTGTGCTAGGGCCTTTTTTTTTTTTTTTTGAAGGGTCAGATTGTAAATCTCTACAGCACGTGTGTACAGAATTTTGGTGAAGTCTAACCTTTTTACACAGAGAATATTTTGTATATAACTCAAATAAATGTTCGCAATTTGACTGAGGCACCTTTCAAAAACAAACAGGTGTATGTATATATCCTGGTTATGAAGTTGGCTGCTTTCAGTTCAGTACTATTTTTGTAAGTTCTGAATGTTTTATGTCATACAAGAGTGAGTTGTCTGGCAAATGGGAGTTTTGAATGTGATAGATTCAGAGCCTATTTAGCACAAGGCTTTTCATATTGGTTGTGAATAGCACCAAAGTTTGAAGGTTTTTATTTTCTTTTTTTCATTGTGGAAGGAGGAGGTTTTTAATTTTTGTTGAATTAAGGAGGATTAAGTGAATTTTGTTTTAAATTTGTATTGCATTGTGCTTCAGTTAAAGTTAGTAAACCTGATATATGTATGTTACGGCTTTTTACACAATTACAATGTTAAACCACTGAGTTCTTTACTGTATATAATTTATGAAGCTATTTTTTTAACAGTGCTGCTGTCTTTGTCTGTGTGTGCAACTTTTTGTTCTCAAATAAAATTGTTTGAAGGAAGTATGTCATTGACATTTGCCTTAATAACTTGACTTTCTTGTTTTTTCTAAGACACAAAATCACATTCCATGGTTTCTTTGAACATTAACATCTCATTCATACATATACATATCTAGATATAAACACACATATATATTTGTAGAGTGTGCGTGTATTAACTGATAAATATTTTAAAATAATTGGCATATTATTAGTTTTAATAACCCAATCTATTTAAAAAGTGACATTTTGTTCTATGAATGGGATGTGTCACTTAAATCAATACAGCTTTCAGAACTCTTGTTTCTATTGAAATCATTCTGTCTTTCATGCAGATGACACATCTATATGGACAACTAAGACATGAT
Organism: Bungarus multicinctus; assembly: GCA_023653725.1. Lineage (NCBI taxonomy): Eukaryota > Metazoa > Chordata > Lepidosauria > Squamata > Elapidae > Bungarus > Bungarus multicinctus. Next base: position 22,844,376 of record CM042850.1, read on the forward strand.
AATAAAAATAATTTTCTCCTTTGCTATATAGTCAGATTCAGTAGGTTGAAATAATATAACTTTTAATTTGTAGCTGGATTGTAAAAATGTATTTGCAATGGAGTTCATCCAGAAAGTGCATTGCTCCTACTTCAGTGGAATTTGCACAGAACAATTTCTCATTACTGAATGCCCTTGATTAGTTATTTTCTGTGAAACAGATGCTTTGGATTTTCCACGCTTTCCATGAAGTGTTTCAAATATTCTGAAGATTTCTTGATTGTGTAAATTATTTTGAAATCCCATATAGCTTTCCCAGAATTGTAGAGAAATAGTTTGCTAGTAAATAGTTTATATAGCGATGTAATTCATAACTTCAAGGAAGGCACTGTATGTGGATACTTGTGTGTCTGATTAAGAAGTCCAAATTTAGTTTTGGCAACTCCAGTTAAAAACTTGAAATACCAAGTGTCAGGAAATCATCTAAACCAGAAGTTGAAAAATCACTGTAGATAAAGGAAAAATTAATGTATACAATTAGAATTTTAGTACTGGAAGATAATGTTAGAATTGCTTAGGCCAACTCAGTTTAGAAATCTTGTAACAACAACGTCCATAATAGACTGTCTAGCTTTTACATATATCTCCTAGAAAGAGCCCATTACAGCAGTGAGATTCTTTAACATTGTCAAACAGCTCTTAAAATTATTAGAACATTGCTTCAGCTCTCAGAATCCTCCAGTCAGCTTGGAGTTGAATTGAACACATCTTAAAAGTTGCCAAGGCTGAGAAATACTAGCATAGCAGTATGTGGGGAACTGGAGAAAAATAGGTTGTCAGAGGGAAATGAGGCTGGCTTCAAAAATCTGATCTATCAAGCTCATTGGATTAAATATTCTCAGCCTAGTCTATTTTATAGGGTGGATCAGCAAATTGATCTGAACATACTGCTTTGTTCAAGACACATCTTGAAATTTACCTTAATTTTTATTACTGATTACCGTAATTCTATTATTAATTATAAGTATATACGCGATACTCTTGTCCCAATACTTATAGACATGAGAAAAGCATTCTGAGCCTTATTCGTTATTACAGGAAGGAATTCTCATCCATTAAATCTAACAGTTCTAATCTAGCCAATATCATTAAAAGTTCAAATTTTTGGTCAAATGTATATTTGGAAGAAATATCCGAAGTCTTGGATGGCCTCAAGGAAATGAAGTTCCAGCTGTCAAAACAATCTAATAGGAATATATTAATTCTAAGAAAAAAGGGGAAAAAAAACTAAACTAAAATTTCACTAAAATGTTGTTGGTATATTTAATAAAACACTGCTTGAAGAAATTAGATTTCTTTGAAGCATAAGCTTTATAAGCTGGGTATACCATTTATCTACATTTCCACTAGATGGCAGTGGTTACCAGGTTATTTCCTTGTTGATATCAATATAAATGCATAAAAGCAGATGTACAGTGCTTTGCTTGTTGTAAATCAAAATTCTGAATGGCTACTGTAGTATCTTAGATTTTTGCTTTCCAGTTCCATACAAAACTACTATAAGAGGCTGTATATATTTCTGTTAGCTACACCAAAACTCTTACTCACCTTGAACATGTGCTAAAACATTGGACAGTTTTCTTGAAGCCAAATTGCTCTCTGACTTTATATATTTTGAATTGGAGCAATACAGATGTTTAGCTTTCTTCCCAGCTATCTGTTTTGGACACAACGTAAGGCATGCGTATATGAATATATGACAGTCCAAGAGGGCAAAGTATTTTTTCTACTCTGCCAAAATATTAATTTCTAATCAAGAAGTCCTCTTTTCTGCTTTTTAAACAAGAGATCGCCAACCTTCATTTTTACCACGGTCAATGCTGAATAGTACTAAGAATTGTAGTTCAACAACATCACAGGCTGTGTTCAAAGATCACAGGCAAAACCAATCCAAAGATCAGGCTAAAGACCTACTGTGTAACATGTAGTCTGCTGTTATGAAGAGCTAGCTCTATAACTTCAGATCAGCATCCCCTAAAGGGAAGGCAAAATATACATTCAGTCAATAAATAAGAAATGTGTACGGTTTAATGTTTATGGAGATTTTCAGCCATCCAGGTCATGGTTGTCCCAAAGGTGCTTTTTTTTCAAGAGGCAACTGGACTTTCTGGTTTTTCTTTGAAGATGTTTCTCTTCCCGTCCAAGAAGCTTCTTCAGCTCTGACTGGAGCTGGATGGTGGGGAATGGAGTATAAATGGAGCTGAAGAAGCTTTTTGGATGAGAAGCGAAACACCTTCAAAGAAAAACCAAAAAGTCCAGTTGTCTCCTGAAAAAATGGCTTAATGTTTTGGAAATAAACATTAGGAGAAAGATTTTAATGGCAAGACCTGTTGACAGTAGGGGAGAGGCAAAATGGCTACCAGGGCTGGGAAGTTCAGGGCCTAACCAAATAGCCAAGTTATCATAGTTTCTTCCCATCTATCAAATGGCTATCAGGATCATAGCTTCTTCCCACTGGACTGCCCTGCAGTTGTTAGAGACAAAAGAAATCTAGCACAAAATAGATGAATTAACCCTCATTGATAATATGGGTAGTCTTCAATGTGCGACCACAATTGAGCCTAAAATTTATATTGTTAAGTGAGACATTTGTTAAGCGAGTTGTGCTCCATTGTACAACTTTTCTTGCCACAGTTGTTAAGTGGGTCACTGCAGGTGTTAAGTAAGTAACATGTTGTTAAGTGAATCTGGCTTCCCCATTGATTTTGCTTGTCAGAAATTTGCAAAAAATCACACGGCCTCAGGACACTGCAACCGTCATAAATATGGCCAAGCGTCTGGATTTTGATCACGTGGCCAGGGGAATGCTGCAATGGTCATAAGTCTGAAAACGGTCTTAAGTCACTTTTTTCAATGCCATTGTAACTTTGAACAGGCGCTAAATCAACTGTTTTAAGTTGAGGACTTCCTGTATAATATATGTATATAATGAATATCGGAGTGTCTTGCAGTCATTAAAGACAAAAATGCTAGCACAAAACAGATTCCTTAATGTAATATGTACTGTACTTTGATCTGCCTAAGCTGTTTTCATTCTCTATTTGGTAGGCACTGATAAGAGACAGTCACCTACACAAGTGAGGCTCAGCACTATCCTAGAAAACAGTGAAATGCCATCCAAATTCCAATTTTGACTAATTACTGTATGGTTCCAATGCTTCAGCTTCTTTTCAGCAAAATCTCCTCTTCCTAGACTCAGTAAAGCAACACTGCAGATTTCCACCAAAATCGGCTTTTGAATTTATTCATTTTCAGTCTCTTTTCATAGTTGACTTGGGATTATTGTACTTAACATTAAATAAAGTTAGCATGGTTACAAATGGTTCTGGAAAAGGGAAAAAGCATCACATTTGCCCCTTCTGTGCTTTTAATAGCAGCTTAATCTTCAAGAGTTGATTAGGCAATTAATGTGTGTGTGTGTGTGTGTGTATACATACATACACACACACACACACACACATGCAGACACTCATGTATACAAACACACACATATACATTGGGATTCAGCCGGTTCACACAAACTGTTAAATTACCCTTCTCCCCCACTGTCAAAAGTGGATCCTGGGCGCTGCGCTGCAATGGAGAAATGGGCAACGGAGGGAAGGAGGAGGAGCTGGCGGCTCCGTTGCCCCTTTCTCCATTGCAGCGCAGCGCCCAGGATCCACTTTGATAAGGGGGGAAGGGGATTTCACAATGGGTTCACCCCGGGTCAGGTTGGCCCTCGTGGGAGGCTCATCCTGTATGTGCAGTGGAGCTGGAGGATGTGGATGGGCCATGCCTCCCATGACAGCCAACTTGACTCTGAGAAAACTGGTTGTTAAATTATTTCAATCCTACCACTGCATATACGGTACATGTATATATATTGTAAAAGGATAGGGCTGCTTATTCATTTTTCAGTTATTAGAGTGCAAGCTTCCCATGTTCATTGATTAGAGTGCAAATGAAGTACGACTCCAGAAGCATTTCTGATAGAGAGCTCAACCACACCCATAGAAAACTATGGGCTACAGCTAATGGTAGAATCCAAAAAGTGGGTTCTAGGAAATAGCTTTGGAGCCAAAACTAATGATACCAGGAAGCCTAGAGACTAAGCTTGTTAACTGGGCAGCCACTGAGCAGGGGATTAGATTTAATGATCTAATTGCCCTTTCCAGCTTTATGATTCTAAAAGCTATGTAGGTTCTGTTTCTCCTAATTGGTCTGCCTTCTTTGAAGGTCTGCTTCAGACTACTTACTTGCATCCTTTGGAGACCATGAAAAAAAAAGCAGAAAGATACCCATATTTGCCTGTCTTTAACACAGGCTACTATACATCTGAAAAGCCATAGGCTTCCAAACTCCTGTCTCAAGAAAACCAAGGCATTTTCCTTCCCAGAGGAAGATCAGAATAAAGCAGTCAAGGTTTTATGGACACTACTACTAGGTAAATTTGATTTTACTGGTGACATTGTTACCAAAGCTTCTGCTAGTTCTTGCCTGTCTCAAAAAGGAGTCCCATCACTGCTTTCTTGCTTTGTTTCATGTATTTTCCTTTGCAGATCTAAATATACAATCTTATCAATATATATTTTTTCAAAGGAAAAGGACAAACTGCATGATTGAATGGTTATATTTTTCCAAGGGTCTTGAACTTATCTGCAGGGCCAGGAAATAAGTTAAATTAATGGCATCCATTTAAATAGTGAAGAATGTTTACATACATTAGAAGAAACAGAAATAAAATAGGTGTTGTTATTGCTGAAGAGCCAAACACTGATTCTTAAAACGTCCGTATTTTTTAGTCATTTTGCTACAGAGCCTTCCTTCAAATGTGGCTCTTGTTTGGAATGAACCAGGTTGTAACATCCAATTTATTTTTTTTCTGAAGATTTTGTGTGTTTTAAGAAATGCTTGGTTTTAATAACAGCAGCACACAAAAGTATTAAAACTAATTATGATAGAGTATATTCCTTTGGCATTAATTACAAATATTAAGATATTGTTGATATTCATTTTAAATTGCAGCTGTTACTTTAGCTAGTAGCCCATCCTTTATCTATTTTATTGGGAAGCAGATCTTTCCAAAGGTACTTCCATTTTACATTTTTCATAAGCTTTGAGGCTGTCTAATAAAGACAAAATTACATCTTCTTCCTATTCCCCTCCCCAGCACACATAAGTTCATTTTCAATTGGAAAAGAGTAGTGTATGGTACTTTGTCACTTACTCATATACCAGGTTGAAGTTCAGATAATGCCACATCATGAACTGGGCATGGCTAGTCTGGTGAAGAGAAGGAGCAGGGGAGACGTGATAGCAGTCACGTGATAGGAATAATGGATGGAAATCAATCAAAGAGATATTCAACCTAGAAATAAGGGGAAATTTTGTGACAGTGAGATCAATCAACCAATGAAACAGCTTGCCTTCAGAAGTTGTGGGAGCTTCATCACTGGAGGCTTTCAAGGAGAGATTGGACTGCCATTTGTCAGAAATGGTGTAAGGTCTCCTACTTGGGTGCGGGGTTGGACTAGATAACCTAAAGGTGCCTTCCAACTCTGCTAATCTGTTATGGTGGGGATATTAAAAACACTGAAGTTATAGGATATCTTTTAAAAGTTGTTTAGTAGCCCATCTGCACTAGTTTTTAATCAATGACATAAATATTTTATAGCATTTCTGACATGCAGAATTCTCTTATCAATCCTGATAATTTCACTGAGTATACTATATAATACTTTTAATTAACTCACTTATAGCTGGAGATATTACTGAATGGCAAATCCCAGCATCGTCTTCCAGGGGTAAAAGGGAATGGTTAATTAAATGTAGAAAATCCCAGATTCCCTACGCCTGAATGAATTGATTATTACTAAAAGTTTTTTTTAGTATTAGCACCACAGTATTTATTATAATAAATAATAAACCAGCACAAATAATAGAATTGAATGAAAACTGAAAAATGTAAAGAAAAACCATGGAGAAACTGTATCATAACCAAATCATCATCTTATATTTAATTATACTACTAATAACATGGTATTATTGTCTGGGGTTTGCTATTTTCCCATCTGGCAGATAGCAATCAGCATTCAGCAGGCTTTTTCAGTTGCCAGCATCATAGCACCCCCAACCTCGATCTACAAAAACTGAGAAACCTATTCATTAGATTACTAATTTGACTGAATGTAGCAAAAGTTGGAAGCACTTAATTCAAAAGGAAGACAGTGTGATAATTATCACAATTAGAAAAAAGCGTAGATCATGGCAATTTCATACAGCAGCCCTGGCCAGATTAATTTATAATTTATTCCATGGTGTTCCATTGTGGTTTTGGGTTTTTTTTTTTTTGCAGGTAAGTGTTTTAGGATCTCCATTTTTGTTTTCTTAGCTCTCTAAAGAGCACAGCAAGAGTTAAAGCTGGGGAAAGAATATGTGTTTACTGAGATGCATGTCAATAACTTAATAAGAAAAAGACTTTGCTGTTTAATTGCATCTATTTGTAATCACTGCTGACTAGATGATGAGTGGGGAATAGAATAATTAGAACATAAATAGTTTATATTTATTCTTTTTTATTCCTAAAGCTGCCAAGCCAAGCCTTTTAAAAACGTACCCTGTTTCTCTGAAAATAAGACCCAACTGGAAAATATGCCCTATCATGATTTTCCAGAGTGCTCATAATATAAGCCCGACCCTGAAAATAAGCCCCAGTTAAGATTGTCAGCCAGACGGGATGCATTTAGACCTGTATTTCCTTGAAAATAAGACCCAACTGGAAAATAAGCCCTAATGCGACTTTTGTAGCAAAAATTAATATAAGACCCGGTCTTATTTTCTGAGAAATGCGGTATTGAATATTTTGCCCTGTCTGTATTGGGACTTTTATATACAAAAGCCTTGTGCTGAAAACTGTTGCTTTCCTGAATTGCAGTAGATTTGAAAAACTGATCCTCAAATCTCTTCAGCATTTCAGAAGTCCCATGAGCACAACTTTTGAAAACAAATAATACACTTCCTTGCCATTTTAATATAGGAAGAGATGAAATCCAGAAGAGTCTCACAATAAGCTTTATGTTATATATATATAAAAAAGAACAATAACAACAAAATTTACCATCCCAAAGTCCTCCCACAAAATGCAGGCATAAATCCTCCTTCACAAAACCCATATACTATATTTAACATGATGTTCATGTTGCACCACTCTCCTCTTCCTGCTGACCTTGGTCCTCTTAAATCTGTTAAGTTCCCCTTGTGGCACTCTTAATATTATAGGAGGAGCACACTACCTTTAACTGAATGTTAATCCCTAAATCAACTTTTCCTAACTAATTTTCATCTTGTTTACCTTCATTCAGATTATTGCTCAAAAAGGAACATTTGGATGCATTAATCTACACCTTGATATAAGATGGCAGAAAGCAGAAGCAAATTCCTCAGCATATTGGGAGCATAGGTTACTAGAAATTATGTATCTGTTTTCACCTTAATCAAATAAATCTATTTTATATTCCATCCTTTTAACAATCTTGATCTATAATCCCTGTAGATTATGTCCTAGAGCAATGATGGCTAACCTGTTTGGCACCGAGTACCCAAAGTGCATGCATGCATCCCCAAAATACAATGTGTGTGTGTGTCCCGTGCATGAGCCCCACCCCTCACATGCGTGCATGTCCCCTGCGCACATGCCCTGCCCCGTGCATGCGCATGCATCCCCCGCATGCCCCTGCCCCCCTTGGCAGAGACCTGAAGATCAACTGGCTGGCGGGAGGCACATGTGTGCATGCGCGGCAGAGCTGAGCTGGGGCGACGGCTCACATGCCCAGAAAGAGGGCTCTGCGTGCCACCTCTGACACAAGTGCCATAGATTCACCATCACAGTCCTAGAACTTGATTTCTTTTTATTTTTTTCTTTGTCTTTTCTCACAAAATTCTTCAAGGATTTAACAAGCCTCTTTTGTAAATTCAGTATAGAAAACTTATCCTGATCACTCTCTTGGTTTCTTATTTGTATATCTCTTTTACTTATTACGTCACCAACCAGCTTATTTTTTTTTTATCCAGTTAGCGTGTTTTTCTAAAAAACTTTTGTAGCCTGTCATTTTTTAATCCATTTTCAGATCAGTCTCAAGCTTCTCAGATATAATTTCAGGGGTGGGTTTCTACAGGTTCACACCTATTCTCTAGAACCAGTTGTTAATATTCTAAGCAATTTGGAGAACTGGTTGTTAGAAGAAATTACTGGCCTAATCCTGTAAGGAAGGCAAGAAAGAAACATTCTGGTGTTGCTTACAGAAACTGCCTCTCCGTTAACCCTTATTATGTTCTTGGCAGGACTAGACTTCCTGTCTCTGGAACTTTTCTGGAGTTTTTTTCTCCTCCTTTGCTGGTACTTTGCTTGTGTGGAGTGACTATTCAAAGTTACAATGGCACTGAAAAAAGTGACTTATGACCATTTTTCACACTTACGACTGTTGCAACATCCCCACAGTCATGAGAGGCCAGGTGAGGAGATGCGTGCTTCAATGTGAGTGATGTTGAGTTGGCCACGCCCAGCCAGTCACACGACCACCAAGCATGCCCACCAACTAAACCAAGCCCACAGAACCAATTGGTAAAAAAATTGAATCCCACCCCTGTATAATTTGTTCCTCTTTCATAATACCTTTTAAGCATTACCTATACAGGCAGACATTCTTAAAGTTAACTTCTGGGCTCATTGTTCAAAAGCATCCTTCAATACATCTGATGTTAAAAGAGTTTTCTTCATTTTGTAATTTGTAAGTCAAATTTAAGTTTTAAATGTTCTTCTCCTTTAATTGTAAACTTTAGTTCCTTTTGATTCTGCTAGTGTCCAAACTTCAAACTGCATCCTATCTTTTTTTTTTTTTTTAAAGGAGAGAATTAAAAGCAAAAAAATTTCCTCATGGAAAAGATTCTTACATTTAATTAAAAATCTTACTTCAAATTAATCTAAATCCTTAAATATGTATTTAAAAATTGTTTTGTGAAGGACTGAAAGAAACTAATCAGTGCTGTAAATTATATTAATGCAAAGGCTAATAGCTGAAAAGCAGTTAGCAAGCAATTTCCAAGAGTGAAAAGGAAATAAGTGATTCCAGTGTCTTCTTGAAGATTGTTGATCATGATCTGAGGAAAAAGATGGTTATTCCCTATTGACCATGATCTGAGGAAAAAGATGGCTATTTCCTCATCTCTCAGAGCTATAAATCTAACTGAGTCCACTGTATTGCAAGAAGCAACTTTATGGAAGGAACACTTGTGGGGAATCTTAAGTCTTTTCTTTGTTCTTGGTCTACTGGTTGATTCTCTATTTTGTTATAGTCATACACTTTGTTTTTAATGGAGCTGTCTTTAGTTTGCCATTTCTTCCCCAGAATTGCCTTCTTGCTTATTTATGAAATGATGGATTTCTGTTCTCTTCACCTAAAGAAGTTCAAAATAGCTTATGTAGAATTCTTTTTCAATCCCAGAAACAACAGTAACTGTATAATGTAGGCAGAGGTGGTATTCAGCAGATTCTGACCAGCTCTGGAGAAACGGTAACAGAAATTTTGAGTAGTTTGGAGAACCGGCAAATGCTATCTCTGACTGGTCCTGCCCCCATCTATTAACTGCCTCCCGAGTCCCAGCTGATTGGCTTCATCTTCTTTTGTTGCCCAGCACAGGAGAATAGAGCTGGAAAACAGGTTAGCAGGGTGGGGTGGGAATGGAGATTTTACAGGTAAAATCTTCCCCTGCCATACCCACCAAGCCACACCCACAGAACCAGTAGTAAAAAATTTTGAATCCCACCACTGAATTTAGGTTAGGTTGAGAGTTAACGCTTTACCCCAAAGTCAGTCTGTGATAAGATGACATAGATGACATAAATTTGAGCTTGAGACAGTCCCTTTGTGTTGCATTATGACAAAGAAACTATGATTCCAGAATCTGTTGCTTTAATTCTATACCCTGGAAATTGTTTGAAACATAAATATAGTATGAAGGATTCTAATTACACTGATTTCTTAGACATACATTTTTCATATAAAAGTAATTTTTTACAAAAGGAAGTATTGCCATAAATTATCTAACAAAATCAATTTGCTGATTATGAAAATCCAGGTGCAGCTTCTCTTGAATTCAGTTCATTTCATATATCCATGCACACATTCTGCTCCTATCTCAAAGTCTTCTGATCTTGGCTTAAAAGTCATATGGCCTCCCTACGCCTTGAAGTTCTTTTCATCAATGAATCAAGATTCTATAGTCAGGCACATAACTCTGTTGCTTATTGATCAGGTCTACAAAGACACTACCTCCATGAGAATGTGCACAACCATATCTCAAGCACTTTCCAGCAAGTGCTGGATTCCATGTAGAGCTTTTAGTTTTACACTGCTTTATTTATTAAATACATATAGAAATGTCCCTGGGTTGTTATGGAGCTCAATTCATTGTAATCTCATTTACACAAACCTCACACATTTTTTTAAGCGTAAATTGCATGTCTGGTGCATTTTCCCCAAGTACTGAATCTAGCAGGGTATTCATCATTGGAACAACTGTGAAACACACTATATTATTCAAATATTACTCTTGCACATTTCAATTACTATTTGATTACTATTGTATATTAATAGTCCTTATACTGAGTACATGAAATGATTTGGGGAAACTGGGATATTTCTCATTTTTGTATGTAGTATTTCTTCATAATTCCCACCCCCCCTCTCTCTCGTGTGAGAGAGTGTGTGTGTGTGTATGTAAAAAACACTTATTTCTTAATATTATATTTGATGACTTAATTCTTTGATTCTGCGACAAATGTAGTAAAAGTATCCCGAGTGAAAGCATAGTATTTTATCTTGTGCTACTCCAATTTATTCTGTGATTTGTGCCAGGGCTGGGCAAGAATTGTTGTAGCACTATGCTTATCCATATTAAGTGGATACGTTTAGCCACAGGTCACTGTGTCAGTTTTACAAAATGCATGATAACAATTCCTTCGTATTTCCTCCAGGTAAAATCAAAATAATCATTACATGAAGTGGGAGAATTCCCTTTATTATCATTTGCCACAAAATAGAAGCAAAGCAGACTGATTTCATAAGAAAAGTATCTTGTTTTCACACACATCATTTACAACTTTACGATGTGCAAATTTCAGCTCCCAGAATTCCCCAAACAGGTATGCTGCTTGGGGAAATCTGGGAGTTGAAGTTCACCCATCTTAAAGTTGCCAAGGTTGAGCTACATTGATCCAGATAGTAGGTACAAGACAATTACTACAGCAGTCCCCTTGTGTAAGAGTTTGCACAATAATTATATTTCTTTTTAAAATGGAACATATGGAGTAGGGTGGGGAGTTACAATGGCATCAGTTCCCCCAGACGCTGTACATGGATAGGATCCTTTCCAAGCTACGGTTCAGTATTTGAAACCATTAGATGCTTTTCATTTAATCAATATGATCCATAAATTAAAATTAATCCCCAAAGTGATTTCAGTATTTTTCATTTCTTCACAGACTTGTTCCCTGGACCACTTACTTCAATGTATAAGAAAAGAAAGAAAAAATTACATTGACAGAAAATGTGAGAGAAATATACAGGAGGCTAGGCTGAAATTAACATTTTGCCCAGTCTTCTCTCAAATTCTTATCATTGCCTTGGGCATGAATAGTAGTCCTTACACAGAAGGAACGTATCTTCCAGAGGCAAAAGAGAACCACAAATCCAAGCCCAATATTTTTTATAATCATAACAAAACTGAACTCGGTTTTGGTGGGTTATTTGTAATTAAAGTTTAATATATTTTCCATTTCAAAGTCAAGCAATCCCACCTTCTATACCTCAGTATCTTCTAGACAGAAAGAGAGACACACACAGAGAGAGAAAAATTGATTTTATATAAAACTTTAAAAAAGGGAAAACCAATACATCAAGTATTGCGGTGAATAAGTTGTGGTGTGTTAGGTAGAATTTTTTCTTCTCAACTGTTGAGCAATAGCAACAGAATAACCTCTTTCCCTTCCATAGGATATTCCTGCTTATTTAAAGTAAGTGAGTAGCGATACCCTGTGGAAGGGCTCCAAAGCAGTTCAGTTTTGATGTTTAATGTAGAGCAAAGAGGTAGGCTCAGACTTATTTTAACTCTCAGTTACGTTTGTGTTTGTTTTGGCAAATAGCTCTAGTTGAGAGTTCTAGGGGACCTATTAAGATAACGAAACAGGTCCAAATAATCTAAAGTCTTCTCATCTCTTCTTTATTATATGAACTGTCAACTGTGTTTATCTTTATCTAATAGGCACTGACAACCAACAATCTGTGTGTTATGCACTCATTCCTCGACCAACAGGCCCGTCTCACAATCAGCTATACTCTCATCACCTCCAATTGGACTACTGTAATGTGTTCTACATGAGGCTGCCCTTGAAGAGTATCCAGAATCTTCAGTTGGTCCAAGATACAGCATCGCACACAGTTCTGTGCAAAACCAGAAGCCCTTTTCTCACCTCTTCTGTCAGAACTGTATTGGTTACCAATTTGCTTCCAGGTGCAATTCAAAGTGCTGGTTATCATCTTTAAAGTCCTACCTGGCTTGGGGCCAGGGTATTTAAAAGACCACTTCTTCCCCATTACATCTTTCCAGCCCGCTATGTGGGAAGATAGGGTATCTTGTGGATCCCATCTACTGTTCTGACCAAGGCTTCCTGAGACACCAACAAACAAAAAATTAAATCCAAAACCCTTTTATTTTAGTTTGACTGTGAATTGTATCACCATTCACAGTCCATAATGAGTCTCAACCAGTTATAAATAGTCCCATGGAAGTCTGCCAAAGGTTTTTGGGAGAAGTCTGATAAGAATGCACCTTTATCTTTCTTGAAGTGCTGCCAAAGACTAAAGTACCAATTAGTTTTTAAAAACCAAACAGAGCACAAATTCATCAAGGAGCTTTCAGGTTCTAAACCGACCAGAGCGAATGTTGCTTCCTGCAAAGGTTCCTGTCCCTTTGTACTTCCTTTATATCTTATGGGAGGGGCAATCGCCTCCAAGACTTACTCCCGAGTAACCCCTTTTGTCTTAGCTGCTCTTGTCTTCTGGCAGCTCTATATACATGCACACTGGGAACAGGCTCCCCTTGTTCTTCTGCCTTGCTGGTGTCAGATTCTGGAAGCTCCAGAATCAGCATATTTATTTATTTATTTACAAGATTTATATACCGCCCCCTCTCCCTGCGGGACTCGGGGCGGTGTATAGCCATTAAAAAATACAATAACAACACAATAATTAAAAACAATTAAAAAGATTAAATATCGTGGCTGAATAATAAAAAAGAGACAAGGGTTTAAAAATAAGGACTAAAACCAATTAATACCAAATTTAAAACCCTATAAAACCCTAGGCCAGACAGGCTTGATAAAATAAATGAGTTTTCAATGCATGCCGGAAGGTCAAAAGGTCAGGGATGAACCTCATCTCTGGGAGTAATTCATTCCAGAGTGAGGGTGCCCCCAATGAGAAGGCCTGCACCCTCGGGGTCACCAGCCATCCAGCCGGCAGCACCCCGAGGAGACCCACTCTATGGGAGCGCACTGCCCAACGGGAGATCGATGGTGGCAGTAGGCGGTCCCATAAATACCCAGGTCCCAAGCCATGGAGCGCTTTAAAGATGGTAACTAACACCTTGAAATGCCGAAAGACCACTGCAGCTCGCGCAAGAGTGGCATAACATGAGAGCTCCGAGAAGCCCCCAAAACCACCCGTGCGGCCGCATTCTGCACCAGTTGGAGCCTTCGGGTGCTCCTCAAGGGGAGCCCCATGTAGAGAGCATTGGCATAGTCTAGGTGGGAGATAACATAACTCCCAGATGGCCCTGGCCCCATCTCTGTGTTGGGCGCAGGATCATCGTTCGAGTCCTCCCCAGACTCCCAGACTGGCCCATGTTCTGCCCCACTGTCCGATTCTGCTGCCGTCTCCGCAGGCTGTCGACAGTCCACAACATCTATTAAGAATGGACACCTAATGGGACCTAGAAAAAGGGCCTTCTCTGTAGTGGTTCCTTTAGAACATCATTTCCTTGGAAATAAGCCCCTCCCCCTTGTTACTTTCCCAGAAGGCCCTGAAGTCATGGTTCTTCCAGCAGGCCTGGGGACCCTGTGTTGTTTCAGAGCTGATCAAGTGTCTTGTATGATTCTGTTTGTGGGGGATGGGGGTGCCTCGGGTTTTTATATTGTTGATTTTTAAGCTGTACATCACTAGGAGTCAACGTGTATGAGTTGAACAGCCAAATAAATGTATTAATTAATTAATCTGATCAGACTTTGCCAAATTTGATCGGCAATCATAACATTTGCTTGTATCCAGTCTAGTCATCATTAAACATAAAGTCATTATGACTTTATGTTTATTAGAAGATTACTGGTAGGGCAAGATCACACATGAATTAAAATCAGCCAGCTAGGAAGAAAATGACTGTTGAGTAGCAGGAATCAGGGTGAACAATGGTATTACACAGGGTTTGGGCAGTGGGTGAAAAAGATGAACATTTGCATAAATTAGAGCCTTTTATTCTATTTTTTGTTCCAAAAATAAAAGTCTTTGTTTTTATACCCCAAGAATCTGGTACTTTAGATTAGTAATTCTCAAACTTTTTCCTTCATTACCCATAACTGCTATCAAAAAATCTTTTTTTAAAACTGCTTATCAGAAAGTTCTTATGCTTTCTTAAACTTCTTAAATATTCCTGTTGTGATTGGGCAATAGGTTTGTTTAAAAGAAAAACTACTGTACCCAATGTTGGGTAATTTACCCAAGTTTGCAAAACACTGGTTTAGATCCCTGTCCCATCTTAACTCACAAGGAAACTGGTGATAATTAGTGCCATTCAACTTTCTAACAGCTTGCACTTGGGACTTATTTTAAGTGTTGAAAAGACATTGTGCTGGTGCCTGAAGTGCAATGCATAATATTTGAAGAATTTTCATTGGCTTCAATTTTATATTCTTTTCTGACTTTTACACAAATTGTGGCATAAGCATAAAGGCAGTGTGATGGTTGTGATTTCACATGCTTTTAACTATGGAGAGTTCTCTGGCACTCCTAGATGTGCTCAAAATACTGGGAATTTGAAGTTCACTGCTCTTTGAAGGACACTAGGTTGGGAAATGGACAGATTTTAACCTGTTAGCAAGAAATAACCTGTGCTAACTCTAATTCTCTAATTCTCAACTTTAGTAAATGTAAGACGTATGGACTTCAATGTGGCTTGTTGGAGAATTCTAGGAGTGAAGTCCAAACCTCCATTCCTTTTCTTCCTATTCTCTTCCCAACTGTGTAGTAATTAGACCTGAAAAGTAAGCCTAATGGCAGTCTTTTTTTCAAATGTAAATTGCAGTATGGGAAAAAGAATTGGGTAATGCAGTGTGGCAGCAGAGCTGCCCAGGGAATGTTTAATCTTCCTCTTTTCAAATATTTCTTCCAACTACCTGCAATCAGGCTTAGGAAAAAGCTTACTGTTGAATTATGTAATTGAAGTATGTGTAGGAATGTATGAGTACATGAATCTGTGTAACATATGGAATAGAAGTATGCTAAACTCTATGTGGTTAAAAGTTAGCATGTTTAGTATTATGTATGCATAATTTTTATTTTATTTATTTATTTAAATTTTTATACCTCCCCCTCTCCCAAAAAGGGACTCGGGGCGGTGTACAGCCTACTAAAAAACGAACAATATGTACAGTTAAAAACAAATTAAATAGAATTGATCCGGCCGAAATCCCCTCAAATACAAAATATTACCAAAATTTAAAATTCAAGGATTATATTAAAAATTTTAAAAATTAAAACCTAATTGATTTAAAACCCCAAGATAATTTGCTATGTGAGAAAACTGGTTTTTCCCTCATGCAGATATGTATGAATAGTGTATGTGTGTGTGTATGTGTGTGTGCCCGTGTTTATGTGTGAAAAACTGTGCACACATTTGGATGAGGAAGACACAGAGTGCGGGATAACACAATCACATCAGGTTTACTTACTCACTTTCTGTTAGTTGGGATACCTGACATACAAGCCTTGGGAAATTCCTGAAAACTCTTCTAAACCTTGGCCCAAAAGAAGAGAAGCTTGCACCCTTGTTCTACATGGAACTGCCTTGTACTTTCTTTTGCAAGATGAGAGTGTTGCAGTATCCTTCCAAGTGAACATTCCCACCATGGTTAAAACTGTACAATATTTCTCTTCAACATCAACCCTGTGCAGATTGCAAATGCGTGTGTGGCTGTTTCACTATGTACTCAGAGCAGGAAGCATTCCTGTTTGAGTGAAATGCACATATATGAATTTTGCCATTCTTTTTGCTTTGTAAATATTCCCACCTTTTACATCCTATTTTTATGCAGTTGATCTGTGCCCCTTCACTCAACTATTTAAAAGCAAACTATGAATACCTAAGCAGGGGTGCAGGGGTGTCAAACTTGCATCACATTGTCGTCACCTGACAAATGATTATTTTTCTCCCATTCGCTAAACCAGCGCAGGATGCATCTGGCTCACAAGCAGCGTTGTTTTGACACTTCTGTAAAAAAGGAATGGAAAGTCATACTGACAGTTGATTAAAACTGTATTATTCAGTGGCAGTTATCACTAATCCATGGAAAGGTTGAATGGATAACTGTTGAAAGAAATATCCTTCTGGGTTCAGTTCCAAGTGGGGAAAAAGACACTGGAAACATGGAGGCTGCTTGGAAGGTTTTAATGGTGTACAAGACCACATGGCTTGGAGCTCCAAAGAAGTCTGATCACATACTCAAGGTGAGAAGAGATCAAGAAAAAAAGGAGCCCAGATGCTGAGAGACCCTTATATAACCTCTGTTGGGCCCCACCTTAGTGTTTCCTGTTCCTGTGCAAGAAATGAATCCCATTGGCTGTCAGACTCCCAGGGGCGGGGTCTTAACTTTGTAGGCTGTCCTGAGTTCCAGGCTTGGTCTAGCCTTGCTGGATGATTATGTCCTTAAAAGGGCTTTTGGCATTTCTATAGCTTTTACCTGGAGTTCCTTCTTATTCTGGCCCAGGCCTTAATGGCCCACCCATTAACAAAGGTGGGGGTGAGTTTCTGCTTCTTGAGTGAGTTTCTGCTTCTTAAGCGACTACTCTTTTTAAGAGAAATATTCTGCCTTTTTAATATTTCCTAGGCTATTTCAATTCTTCTAGGAGAGGGGTGGGTGCCAACTTCCCACAATACCATCAACTTCAGAGAGCCCAGGTTGGGAAGGGATCTCTTAAAATGCCTATGCATTTCAAGATATTGCAGCCTTTAACTAGGAAAATTTTATTCCTTTTCATTCTGCTCTAAAAGTGTCCTCTATTTCAGCTTCTTACACCATCTAAACACCTTTATTTCCATAGAATATCAAACCATAAACAAACTCCAGAAGCACAATAATGAGGACTTGTAATATAGCACAATACTCACCCACCAAATGTTCCAAAGGAAACAACACTGTATGTACTGCATTACATCTCCAGAGTATATAATTTTTCACTTATCACAGTTATAGTAATTAACTATCAACTGATGAGTTCATAAACATATCCATGTAGTTTTCTTGAATGAGTTGGCCATTGTTTCTGTCAGGTAGGTTTCCCACCCCCAAATGTAGCTTACTGCCATTTAATTTCCTGATGAATTCCCATTCAAATAATAACCAACTTTCATTTTATAGGATTTTTGAGATCAGCTAAGAGATTGACATCATGGTGACATCAAGATGGACCTAGATTTTGCAGAACTAGAATTAATTAGCTGTCTTTTGCATTAATATTACCTGGAGGTGTAAGCCCAAAGTAGGAAAAAATCCCTTTGGTGGAAAGATTGAGTCCAAGCAACAATCCCCAATCAAAGGTCAAAGTTTAATAGGCAGGTGAACTTTTCAACCCACCCTTGCTTGTAAATTTAGCAGTAGTAACAAATGTATATTAGATTATGGTTTTTATTGTCCTCTTTCATCCCACAATGATCTTGAGTCATTGAACGCATTGAGTATCATGGATCAGTCAAATTTCTCATTCTCCCTGTTTTATGCTCAATTATAATGGTGATGATCACACCTTTAGGAGAGTTGAAAGAACAGATTAGGGATAGGTTGTCATGGAAAAGAGAAATATTGAAAAGAGGCTTGATGTTACACCATTAACCTTGCTACGAGTGAGAGATAAAAATAAGAGAGTGCTATAGAAGAGAAGGATAGTCTCTTCCAGTTCTCTGGAGGATAAATGGAATGAGATTAAAGTAACAATTTAAAAAAAAGCAATGTCTATGTAAAAGAATCTCTTAAGTGGTCATCACTTTCAACAAAGGTTTTAAACATACCTGCTGATGCCGGAACAACCAGGATACCTGATCACTAATGAATAGGTCATTTTTGGTTTTAGCTCAAGTGGTGCAAGGGAGTCCTGAATTTGACAAAAGAATCTTAATGATTCATAATGGCTGTGGACATTGCTGTGAATAAGCAGTTAACCCAAGGGGAAAAGAGCATAATATGCCTGGCGGATTATGTGTGAAGCTTTGGAAAGAGAAGAAAGGGGAAAGGGACAGAATCCTAGGCCTGCTGAATATGAAACATTTTGGGTTATTACATGCTCCCTGCTCCCCAGGAATGAAAGCTGGGATGGACATGATCTGTTTTCTGTTTTATAAATCACTGGATTCAGGTCTCAAATATATACCTTATAATTAAAGAATCTGTTGCCTCTCAGCGCTGAACATAGGAATTTATTCTGAGCACTGGAAGCAACCTGGGTTTACTTTATTTTCTTAAATACAAAAATCATTTTAGGAATTCCTAATACTGCAACCATTCTACTAACTCTGAACTACTTTTTATCCACCTTTGGAGTAGAGAATATTATTTTACAAGAGCACCTTTTTCTGTTATGCTTTACAGAGCAGATTCTAAATAAAGCAAATACTAATAGAAGAGAATACTTGAACTGTGAGGTCTTTGGTACCCTCTGAACAAAAAAAAAAAAAAAGCAGCTCAGAGAACACCAAGGACCTCAAAGCAAATACTATCAACTTGCAATATATTTCCTGTGCTTTTCCATTAAAGCAAATTAAACTTGGCAGGGCTGCTCCAGAAAACAGATATTTGTGTTGATTAAAAAAAAACACTTGTGTTATCATTTCCATTTAATAGGTTTGCACATCTTTGGGACATGGATGTATATACAGAGTTAAACTACATAAAACACTATGCAGGGAGTAATCCTGCTTAACACACTCTTGTTTATTTTGAAGCTACTTAGCAGCTGTTACTGCTGAGAAGCAGTCAAGTAGTAAACATTAGCTGTGGAATCTCCCTTTTCTTGTTTTCTTGTAGAGGTTAGAAAAACGTGAAGGATGCCCCAGGAATTGTCATTTGTGGCAGCTATTTTGGGGAGCAGGAAAGACAGAAAGCAACACAGATAGTTGGATGAATGGATGGATGGATGGATGGGTAGATAGACTATCTATAGATAGATGGATGGTCAGGTCCATGCCATGCTTAGAACTGCCTCACATTCACCCTGTTTCTGAATCTGTAGCCACTAGGGAAGCCAACATATTGGCCTAACCCTAACCCAAAACTGTATCTAATGAGTCCAATTCTTCCCAATATTTCACCTAGTTTGGTGTGATCACGGCACCTCCATTGGTTCCTTTTGTTGATTCTTTCAAACAGGCACTCTGGACTCATGTTCCTCTCACAAGGAGCCTCCTTGGTCTCTTCTCTCACCTGTTCCTCTGGACCAGGGGTCTCCAACCTTGGCAACTTTAAGACTTGTGGACTTCAACTCAGCAAAGCTGGCTGAGGAATTCTAGGAGTTGAAGTCCACAAGTCTTAAAGCTGCCAAGGTTGGAGACCCCTGCTCTGGATGACATTGGACAGCAGGGTTGTGGTTTGCTGGGTTGACTTCCTACGACTGGACCAAAGCTTCACTGTGGTACTGTGTGGAATCCCTACTTAGGTGAGACAAGCCCGACAAGGAAGACAAAAACGGTGCAGCTGTTTGTTAACTAGCCTTATCCAAGGTGCCCTCTAGATTCGAGAGATTACAACCTCCATTATTGGCTTGATTGACAGAATTAACAGGAGTTGTATTAGTTCAACACAGGGATCAGCACTTATGACTCCTTTGCGACCTGTGGACTTCAACTCCCAGTATTCCTGAGCCAACAGGAGAGTTGAAATCCACTGATAGTAAAAGGGGCCATAGTTGCCCACTCCTGGTCAGCATCAGTTGCCAAAATCGGCTTGAGTAAGCCACTCTTGATAGCAGCAGAAAGAGTGAATGAGAGCCCACTGTCCCCTCATCACGGGCCTCCAAACAGTGAAGCCCACAGGCTATCAATCAGGAAGCAAGAAGGTAGTAGCAAGTTGCAAGCTCCCCTTCCAATCTACTAAGATCTCAGAGCAACAGCCGAGGCTTCCTTCCCCCATGCAAATATCTATGGAGATTTATTTATTTATTTATTTTGTCAAGCAATTATAAGATAACAGGTATAAGTATAAACAAAGTTATGGATACATGGATACATATAAGAAAAATAAAAAAAAGAAACAACGGGACAGGGACGGTAGGTACGTTGGTGCGCTTATGCACGCCCCCTACAGATTTCTTAGGAAAGAGGTGAGGTCAATAGTAGACAGTCTGTTTAAACGTTTTTGGGGTTTTGTGGTGGGGTGTTGAGATTGTCAGTCAACCAGCTCTTGAAAGTCCAGTTGCCTCTTGGGGAAGCGGGGGGAAGCATTTTTGGGTTTTCCCACGCAACGCAACCCGGGAGCAAGTGTTTTGACCTGAAACCCTTGGAAACCTATCAACTTCCATCTCTTGAGCGAACTGTCGCTGCTTTTGCAACCTCACCGGCCTTTCATCCCCGCCCCCTCCCGCCCTCGGGGTCTTTGGGAAGAGGTAGGGGGGGGGGGGGAAGTGAGCCAATCGCCCGGCTCGGCGAGGTGAGAAGAGCATTAAAAAAAAACACCACCACCAACCCTCTCCTTTCTCAGCGAACTGGAGAGCGAGCGCTGGTTCTTAGGGCGCCTGCGCGCCCGGAGAGCGTCTGGCTGCCTATAATAACAACAGGGAACGCGAGGGAGCGAAAGAGATCCACGCGCACCACCAGCAGCTCCTGTGGCTGCCGCGTCTGACGGCCTCGGGAACCTCCGCTAGGAGTTTTTTTTTTCTTTTGCTCTCGCCGGCTGGGAGGATCGGAAGATAAAGTGGCCCCTGGGCAGAAAAGTACCGGCGAGAGCTGCTTCCGGGCTCCGGCTCTGCTCTCCAAACCAGAGGAAAACAGCAAAGAATTGGGAACCGTGCGGGGCACGGTGGGGAAGAAGAGAGCCCGAGCGGGAGCTTGAGCTCCAACGGGGCTCTTTCCCGACCCCTCTCCGCTTTTTCAGCTGCTGGACATTTCCAGGAAGAAGCTCCTCCATGGGCATCAAGGAGTTCGAGCGGGATCCCGACTTTCGGATATGGGGACTTCCCTCTCCGGATTTAAAGAGGGGGCTAAGAAGATGAGGAGCTGCTGAAGGTGCTCCAGCAGCGGCTGCGAGGGGAAAGCCGGGCGCTCGTGAAAGGGGAGGGGGCGGTGTCTCGCCAGCCGCCAGGTCGGCCCCTCAGCTCCCTTCCTCCCCGATCTCCGCCAGCCACGCGCACTGAGGGAATCTCCGGGCGTGTTATGTGGTTCCCGGAGTCCTTTGCTCAGTCCCGCTGGTCTTGGGGGCGACGGCTTTCCGTTTGTTAAGAGGGGCTCGTCGTCTCGCGCTCTACCTCTCCGGCCAAAGCGACGGCGTTTCCACTCCTTACCCGGCTGGGATAGCGGGGTAGCTTCGTCGAGCAGCACCACGCGGGGCTCCCCATTTAGTCGCGCCCGCGTTTCCAACGTCTGCGGTCTCCCTCGGACTTCGTGACAAAGGGAGTCCCGCGCGAGATGCCGAAGTTCCTCGACGGCCAAGAGTTCGCGGGGGCGACCAAGTGGGGTTAGAAGACCCGGCGTCGCCCAGTGACTTGGCCGAGGGGAAACCTGAAGAAGACGGCTTTGGATTTCCCACAGGGCTTCTCCGCCTCCCGTTAGTGCCAGGAACGGCTGGACTACGAGCTGTTTACCTCAGCCCAAACCCCTCGGCAGACCGCAGGCTCTTTATCTTGTCCTTTGGCCTCTCTCTCTCTCACACACACACACACACACAAACACGAACGCAGACCCCGTTCCTAGCCAGTTGCTGCAGCGAGGTGACAACAGTTGGCACTTAGTTCAGGGGTCGTCTATTCGCAGCAGCAGCAGCACCCCACCCTCCCTTTGGCACGCTACGCCCGACTTCCCAGCGGAGCCCGCCTTCCTCAGGTCGGCTTCTGTCCCTCGAAATTTTCGACTTTTTTTTTTTTTTTGCTCTCTCGCGCGCGGGCGCACGAACTTCTGTGGCCGCGTCCAGAGAGAGAACGAGCGAGCGGGACGGGCAAGCCTTGCATCGCTTGACGGAGCCCCCGAATCTGGGGCAGGACCCTCCGCGGACCCTCCCCACCCCACCCCCCACTCTCCCGCCTGCCCGCGTCGCGTTGCCATGTGGCGGGGCCGGCGTTGGCAGCTGCTGGCCGCGCCGGGAGGGCGGCTTCTGGTGTTGCTGTTTCTGCTGGTCGGACTGAGGGCGCGGGGGGCGCTGGCTAGCGGCGAGTATTGCCACGGCTGGCAGGACGGGACGTCGTGGCGGGAAGGTTTCCAGTGCCCGGAGCATTTCGACGACGGCGACGCCACCATTTGCTGCGGCACCTGCGCGCTTCGCTATTGCTGCTCTCGCCCGGAGGTCCGCCTGGATCAGGGCACCTGCGACAACGACCGGCAACACGGCGGAGCCGAGCACGGCCGGCCGGACAAAGACTTGCCAGACAGCGCGGCAGGTACGGAGCGGGGAGCCTGATACTCCCCACGATTGCGCCGCTCTTCCCCCACTGAGTTTTCCCTCAAGTTTACCCCTTTTTCCTTTGGATCTGACGCGTGTGTGCACAGGTAGGCCTCGACTTACAGCAGTTCCTTTAATGACCGTTCAGCACTGAAAAAAGCGACTTATGACAGTTTTCCCCCTACACACACAGTTACAACCTTTGCAGTGTCGACGTGATCATGTGATCAAAATCCACACCCTCGGCAACAGATGATTCATAGTTATGACCGTTGTAGAGTCCCGGGATCATGTGATCCCCTTTTGTGACCGTCTGACCAGCAAAGTCAGTGGGGAAAACCACTTAACAATTAACGAATCAACTGCAGTGATTCATTTAACAACTGGGGCAAGAAAGATCGTAAAATGCAGCACAACGCGCTTAACAAAGGTCTCAACCACAGAAATGTTGGGCTCAAATTGTGGTCGTAAGTTGAGCACTGCCTGTATTTCTTTTACATAGCCTATGTTTAAGTAGTCCTTGACTTATGGCCACAGTTGAGCCCAATTTTTTTGTGGCTAAGTGAGACAGTTAAGTGAGTTTGCCCCCACTTTATGACCCTTCTGGCTGCAGTTGTTAAGTAAATCACTGCAGTTGTTCAGTTAGTAACTGGTTGTTAAGTGACTTTGCTTGTGAGAGGTCACAAAGGGATCCTGGGACACTGCAATGGTCATAAATATTGAAGCATCTGAATTTTGATCATGTGACCATGGGACTGCTGCCTCGGTCGTGGTCGTAAGGGTGGAAAACGGTCATAAATCATTCTTTAAACCACTGTTTTCAGTGCTGTTGTAACTTTAAGCAGTCACTAAGTGACCTGTTGTAAGTCAAGGACTACCTGTACCTAATATTACCTGCATTAGTCGTGTTACGGCTTAAAGGGCAATCAGCACCATGTTGCTTTGGAATATGCATTTATTATGGAAGATATGACTGCTCATTGTACTGTATGACTATCATTAAGTGTTGTACCTTATGAATGTATCTTTTTTTATGTACACTGAGAGCATTTGCACCAAGGCAAATTTCTTGTGTGTCCAACCACACTTGGCCAATAAGGAATTCTGTACTATTCTATTCTATTCTATTCTATCCTTATGATTCTTGACGAATGTATCTTTTCTTTTATGTACACTGAGAGCATTTGCACCAAGACAAATTACTTGTGTGTCCAACCACACTATTCTATCTATAATAAAGAAATATGATGAGTACCCATCATATTGTGGTATTCATCACTGGTACTTGCCCAGTCAATCAATCTGGGACTCTTAATTTGTTGAATAATTTGGATGTTTCAGGCTGGGTGCTAATGCCAGATCCGGATTAGCTTCTGCTCTGGTCCTTGATCCTCTTTAGGGATCTTGGTCTTCAAGGTTTAGATCCAGCTCTAGCTCCACCTTGGGGCCCAGGATGGGCTATTGCAAGCAAAGCAGACCTACCTGTTTACCTGAGTCAGGAGTAAGAGCCCATGTAAGACTCTGAATATTTTCCTCTGGAGAATATCCAGAGTCTTACACAGGCTTTTTAAGGCATATCACATGTGCATGTATTTGTTGTGGCACAGAAATTACAATTTCTTGGATGGAATGGAAAATGACACTGTTTAAAAAACTCAAGTTATTAAATGTAGATAACTTGAAATTGACTTAAGAACAGGTTCTCATTTAACACAAAGTGCATGCATATGGGTATCATTGATGAGATGTAAAACATGTACTTTAAATTGAAATGCATTTTATTTAGCCTCTTTGCATCTATTCACTTAATGAGAGGTTTAGAGCATTCTGCCAAATACATTCAAATGTCAATATTTGTATAGTTATCCTAAGTTCAGGAATTCCTTTATACTTGCCTTTGTGTAGAGTTTAAGAATAGTAGTTTCAAAACAAGCCTCTTGTGATATATATCTACAAGTATCCCACCTGTGGAACTTTTGAAACTTCCAGAAAAGTTTTCCAAAGCTGCTTTCCTCAAAATCCCTTAAAATTATTGTACCATCATCACAGTGCATAAAAAAAACATCAATCCACATACACAGCTCTATTTATTGCTTTGAATTTATTGCTCCTAAATTTTTGTGACCCAAATAACCCAAGAAAACAGTCTGTATACTCTACAACATTTGCACTCAGCAGACTTTTCACTGTGAGAAGTCACTATTTTGGTATGTTTTCTGAATTGCAATAAATCCCTTTACAATAGAAGAATAGAATAGAATAGGTCTACAATAGAACATAATATTTATTGTTACTTTAAATGTACTGGTACACTAATCAGTGTACATTAAATTGAAATTTCATTGCATTTAGTTCTCAAAGGATAACCATTATGCATATACCTTCCTCATACAGACACATATATGACACTGAGAAACATCATAGTCTATTTCAAATATATACATATACATGGCAAAAACAAAACAAAACACCAGAATCCTGCGAGTTGACAAGATGGATGACATAAGGAAGAAAACTTAAGGTTCAGGGTTGAGCAATGCATGATAATTCAACAGCATCATGGCGCAGAAGGCAACTGAAAATGTTACTATAATGTTGTGTGTGTTGTGTGCTAAGAGCAGGAATTGAAAAAGTCATAAAGAGAGACATGAAAAAGTTTTCATGGGTATAAGCACAGGACCAGTGACAACTAATTGAGTTGATGATGTCAGTTTTAAATGCCTACAAGGTGCAGTCATTTAGTTGGAAGTTAGTACCATTTTACCCAATTTGTCTTTAACTTTTAGTATGTATAAGATCTGTTGCCATCCCCTGATATTTTTTTAAGCAAAAATGCAATTAAGAGCTTATTGAAACTACCCCACTGGGGAAACAGACTGGATCATATATTTAAAGTACAGGTAACCTTCAATTTATGATCACAATTGGGACCAGAATTTCTGTTGCTAAGCAAGGCACCCAATTTTATGGTCTTTTTTGCTCTGGTTAAGTGATTCACTGAAGTTGCTATGTGTATAAGAAGAGATGGCATAACTCTGGGGGTGGAATGAAAATGGGGATTCAGCCTAGAATCCTTAGGTGTAACCACAAGCAGACAGTCTAACCCCCCCTTCAGTGCTGTTGACCCATATCTAACTCTAAGCAGGTTCCCACCTGTGTGTAGGAGTTTAGTAATAAATCAGGTTAAATGAATCTTCACTTGTGGGTCTGGTCTTTTCACACCTGACATTAAGTGAACCACGTGGTCATTAAGTGAATTGACTTTGTTCATTGGAAGCCAGTGGGAAGATCACAAATGTGATCTCATAAACCCAGGATGCTGCAACTATTGTAAATACATTTCTTAAATGCATGATGGTTGCTAAATGCCCAAATTTCGATCTCATGACCATGAGGATGCCACAGTGGTTGCTGTAATATTAATGATCTGGTATGGTAAACTGCATATTGTCGAAGAAGTGATGGTGGGAGGGTTTCTTTTGTTTTTAAGAAGATAAAGTGAAAAGTAACTTGTCGATTAACATGGGCTAAAATCAAAAAATAATACCCTGTTAGGGCATAGATATAAAAGAATGCTCCCTTGCTGATTATGCAGTTAATTATGAATATAGTAGTAAAAGTCATGGAGATTTGGAATGGGACACTTTTAAGCAGAAGCTAGCTATGTCGTAACAATGTAATTAACTATTGTGGAATGTTGGCTAAGGTATGGTTGGACAAAAGTTGAGAAGTCAGGTTTTAATCCTTCAGCCACAGAAACTTCACATTGTCACTTAACACCAATTACTTTCTCCCTACCCATCCTGACTAGGGGGTTGAACAACTGCATTTTTTCTCAGCTATGCCTTCCACAGTTCCAATTGCTAGCAGTTTCACAGAAATCTCATATTATGCCACCAATATCCCATATGTAAACCTTGACTCTAACCCTAATCCTAACTCTGTAGGGTTGGCAATTATATGGACGTGGTATACATTCCTTGATGATATCCCATCAAAGTATTAACTAAGAATTAACTTTTGTAAGTCTAGTTAAGGTCATCCTATTACTGTTATGTAACTAGGCACAGGAGAAAATTGATATTCTTGGGACTTGATTGTTCTGGAATTCTGACTCAAGAGTTTGTTGATCAATCACATGTTTTATCATCAATAAATCGGTTTAAGAATTTTTATTCCTCCACAGTTGGAAAATACCATGTTGGCTGAAAGTTGGGATAGAGGCTGTCCAATAGAAACATCTTTTTTGGAGTGCGTGCGCGTGTAAACTGGTTTCTCTTCCAAGCTTTTCCCTTTTTATTCATGGACTCTCTCCATTCAGTGTTTACCTGAAAATAAACAAATAAGAAAAAACAAAATCCAGAATAGTAGCCTTGTTGAATACCAAAAGGAAAATATAAAATTAATGCTGAGGCTATATCTGCATTAGCAGGAGAGAAAGTTTACATAATAATTACAAGTTTTCTTATTTCAGGTTAAATTTTATTCTTCAAAAATTAAGGGACATGTTATTATTTGGTTCCACTTTCCAACAATTTTTGTGACAATCCTCAGAGCAGCCTAAAAGAAACATGTCAGAAACTGATATGGCCCAGTTTCCATGGATTAAAATGTAATCTGCTACAAAAATGTCTCAGATATTAATAGTAACATTTAATGTATACTAAACTGGAAAAACAATAAAAGAAGAAAACCAAAGCAACCCATTCTGATATTGTGTTTATGTTTTCAACAGGAACTGTGTTTGACCTTATTTCTTCTATTCCTGAAAAAACTGCATATTACAAGAAGTGATTAATTTCATTTACACTCATGTTGATGGTAAATCTGGAAGAAGACAATGACAAATCCCTTCTGATTAGTAACAACAAAGTAAAATTTCTCTAGATTCAAGAGGAGTGGGGATCAACCTAACTTAATTGTATATATGTCCAAGTCATTGACAATAGTAGAGATCATACTACAGAAATACATTAAAAAAATCACTATTAACTATTAATCTTTGCTTTGAATAGTGCAATTATAGATACGTCCACCTAAGTTATGTATGTATGTATGTATGTATGCATATGCATGTGTGTGTGTGTTCATAGATTTTCACAGGTATGCAGGTTTTGGCGTGTTCGGGTCTTTTTCCATGTAAGATTCTTATCTTATCACAGGATTCAATCTTACACAGGAAAAGACCCAAACACACCAAAACCTGCATACACACACACACACACACACACACACACACACACACACACACACACACACTGTATATAGTTGTGTAGTCCAAATGTTTCTGCAGTGTAGGAGTTGTAGATTACAGGACAAATTTTCCCTGAAACCAAACTGTTCGTTAGAGAGTAGGTCTCTTAAGTGGAGGGTAATGGATTGGTTGATGATTGATTCCATGACTTTGCAGATGACACAACATACAAACCAATTTCATTACTACTGTTCCCATTTATCCATTTATTTGTACTCATTTATTATGTATATACTTATACCTGTTTATAATTATATGTTTATATGTTATGTTCATACTTATGCTAGTTTTCTCATATATGCTTGACAAACAAAGTAAACAAAGATGAAATGAGATCTCCAAGTGACTTGCCATGAGCTAGAGGAAGAGCAGGAATAACAATAAGATGGGGTGGTAAGAGGAAAATTAGTGCATAATGTTGTGTCATTTATTTCAGTTGTTATAAGTGATGGGAGGAAAGAGGGAAGAACTTGTCATGCTTGCTGCAATTTTTGTCAGCACTTCTGATTGCATTTTGCGAAACAACTGAAAAAGCTAGCCTTTTTCCAAACCTTCCAGGTATATTGAATTCCCCTAATTATCACAGGCTTTGCTAGTTTGGGAATTCTAGTTTGGCATACTTGGAATTCACTAGGTTGGGAAGACTGCTTTATCAATTCCTTGGGTTGTTTTTTTTTTGTTTTTTTGTTTTGATGGTCTTGCTGGAGGTAAGAAAAGGTAGCCAAAAATGTCTCACGATTGTATACTCTATATTTTGTCCTGGTAGAACAAAACCTCACAATTTTTTTTTTCTTTTTCTGTTGGCAGTGCCTATTTATGTGCCATTCCTTATTGTGGGGTCTGTTTTCGTGGCATTCATTATTCTGGGGTCCCTCGTGGCTGCTTGCTGTTGCCGATGTCTGCGACCCAAGCAAGAACCACAACAGAGCCGGGCTCCTGGAGGGAATCGGATAATGGAGACAATCCCCATGATTCCAAGTGCCAGCACCTCCCGTGGATCATCCTCACGTCAATCAAGCACAGCTGCCAGCTCTAATTCAAGTGCCAACTCTGGTGCCAGGGCTGCCCCCACCAGATCACAAGCTAACTGCTGTTTACCAGAGGGGACCATGAATAATGTATATGTCAATATGCCAACTAATTTCTCAGTACTGAACTGCCAACAGGCCACACAGATAGTGCCTCATCAAGGGCAGTATTTGCACCCCCAGTATGTGGGGTATGCTGTGCAACATGACTCCATGCCCATGGCCTCTGTCCCACCTTTCCTGGATAGCCTGCAGAGCGGGTACAGGCCAGTTCAGTCACCATATCCCCACAGTAATAATGAACAGAAAATGTATCCTGCAGTGACTGTGTAACTCTAAGAAGGGAAGGAAGAAACCAAGAGTCACAGCGATGCATCAAGCAAAGGAGTAGTAACAACAAACTGTACAAAGCAACAATTTGTAAATAATTTTGGAAAACCTGTGCTTCAGACACAGGTTTATTCGTCTATTGTCTATTCGTGGTTTTCACTGGATACAGTAGCAAAAAGCTGTATGAAGGTACCTAGAAGTGGTATTTCTAGGTGTAATGCCTCCATTCCAGTGTATAACTTATAATGGCTAAGAATTATGCTGAAGGAGGCACTGATATTTCTGTTACCAATAAATAAGTGATTAAATGCCCCTCAGGTACTTCCCAGTAAGCAGTATTTGCCTAGTGAATAGAAGACATTTTGTAATGTTACAAGACAGTATTTTAGGAGTGTCTTGTTTTTACCTTTTTGTCCTAGGTACAATGACTCTTCATATTGCTGTACCGACAATCATGCTTCACAGTAGTAGGCTAAATGGTGCAATGCTTGTTAGTGTCAGTCCTAGGAACTTATTGGTTAGCTCAGTGGTAAAAATGTAGTCATTCCATCTTCCTCCCCACTTCTCTTGTTCTCCAGCAGTTGATTGAGAGATCTGCTGGAGAATCTGGAGAGCCATAAAAATGGGCAAAATAATCTGAGTTCACGTGGCAGCTTCATATGGTTTCTTTTCCTAACCATATAACATTTATTTTCCAATGGACTTGAAATTTTGATTTATAAACTGGGATTTAAGGAACTAAACCAGCCATGCTCATTCAGAAACAAGGAAACTGGGATTTATTTTAGAACCTTCTTTTCCATATAGCAAGTCCTCATTACTCCATAAAAGTTCCTTTCCAATCAGCCACTGTGACATATCTCCTCAGGAGCATGAATATGTCTGTGCAGTCCTTTGGATTATGACCATGGTCAGTGCAGAAATATTATTTTATCTCAGGCATTTTCAGATCACAGTAAATTATTCTAATTAAAATACCCATGAAAGCTCCAATATCTGTTTTACTAATCTGAATTTCAGTGTTTGGACACAAAGGCTCCTGCGTCCCTTGAAAACTGCATTTGGGAATGTCAGTAAAGTGAGATTTGTTGATTGTAGCCAATGCTTCATCCAACATGTTCCTAACTCCTTTTGTATTTAAATGCAATGTAAAAGTCACATCTATATCAACACTTAACATGGACCTTAGAAGGGGGAATTCCTATTTAATATGAATAAAAACATGCCAAATAATCACATGCTTGGAAAATCCTACACAAGTTTCAACATTGGAGTCCAGAGGAAGATTTAAATTAGCAACCACAAGAAGAATTAGAAATTAACAATAAATATAATATAATAAATATAATACAATATATAAAATGTTACAATGAGAATGTAACAGTCCACAGATATCCATGTAAAAATATTTTTGATAAATTGGATAGTTATGGAAATTAAAAAGTTTAAACAACATTAAATCAAACTATATTGCCCTGTACCAACTAATCTTGTCTACAGTATCTCGTCTATCTAATATTGCAGTATACTTTATAATTTCTTATAGAGGCTTATTAGCAGTGACATTATTGTATCTATATATATAAGTGAAATTCCATTCACGCATCATCACAAAATCTCCAGAACCATAAAGCCTACAAACTTGAAATTTGGCACGTATGTTCCTTTTGGCTTCTAGGTACTCACTAAGAAAGGATTTTTCGAAATGACCATCGGAGCATATTATTATTATTAACACGCTCTGATGCTAAGGAGATCTACTCCCCTCCCCACTTGAAAAGAAATCTGTTCCAAATGCAAAACACAAGCAAAGGAGAGGAGTTTCAGTTTCACAGCACCAAGCAGCTTTAGTACAGAACAGTTGAGCTAAACCACGCCCAAGCTCCTTGTGGTATCCTTGCTCACACAGCAAATACTTTCACTTTCCAAACAGCCCTCAACTCACAAACTGACAGGATGCTAGCCAGATGAATACGGATGGATGCTGGTAGGCAGAGAAAGAATTCCCCCCTTAATTTCCTCCCAAAAACTAAGCCCGACTGCATAGTTTCGTGGCGAAGCACGGGTATCATGCTAGTTTGATTAATAAATTAACTCTTAGCTTGAAAAGACCTTTTTGGTCTGAATAGATCAATTTGGCTTAAAAATATGCTGTGCTTTGGAGCTAACTGGATTAGATTCACTATCATCTCAGAGGTAGATTAAGTTTTCCTAGCTGAAATGAAAGTTGAAGGTCTTGGGCTGCAATCTATATGTAGAATTAGAAGTAAGTCCAATTTGACATCAGTTCCTTCTAAGTGCATAGAGCTGCACTTTCTCATCCTGAAATTCATTGCACATGTCCTGCAACTTAGATGAAAATCAGGTGAATGTTTTGCTTACTTGTTTGGAAAAAAACAAGTTAAAATCAAAAGTATTATAGAAACTAATTTACAACTACTTGGGAGAAATGTTTTTTGTTGAGAAATGTATGAATGTGAGAAAGTTCATTGTATATTTGTTGATTTAGACTAAATGTGATAAAGGCTTGAATTATGGAATTGAAAATTATTTCTGAATGTCACAATAATGTTATACAATAGAAGAATAGCATGTGTGAGAATAAATGGAACTTAGAAAATGGTTCAACACTAAGCAGAAAATAAAATGTTCCTCAATGATGCGCGATACGGTAGGAGTGATGAATTGAAGAACTGTGGTAAAGCAAGAAAAGAAATTAAATGTATGAATGATGAATGAATGTTATTGAATATGAAAGTGAGTGACCAGTATGAACATAGTATATTGAGGTGGTATGTATATATAGTGAGAATTAATGAGGATCCAATTGCAGAATGAACTATGAAGTAAGAATGATTGAGAGAAAGGCTCCTACAAAATTGTTTTAGATTGGAATTGAGATTTTCAGAAAAACATGAAGTATAAGGAACAAAGGCAATGTATGAAGCAACATATGACTAAAGCAAGCAAGGATGCTATGCAAACAGAAAAGCCTGGAAACGTTAACTGAATAGTATTGATGTAAGCTAATTTTTAGTTGTGTTTCCTTTTTTTATGTGATTCTTTTAATCTCTGACTTATAAGGTCTTTTCTGTGCTCTGCATAATTTGCTAACCCTGAAAGGGAATAACATAATGTGTATGTATGTATATACAGGGAAATGCTTTGAATTGTAATAAAAATGGTTTGTGGAGTGGTGTTTATATGTCATGTAAAATAAGTAAAATATTGTTAATGTTCGGTTTAATTTTTAAAAAATTCTTAAAGAATGATTCTTACAAGTGAAAAAAACCTTTTGTTTCATAATAAATATTTTATGGTGTGAATTTTATTTCCTTGCAATTTGTTACTACCCATTTTTCGAACTCTAACTCAAGTTTTCAATCTTGACAGCTTTAAGACTTGTGTGGACTTCAACTCCCAGAATTCCTCTTCGGTCATGTTACCTCAGGAATTCTGGGAATTGAAGTCCACAAGTCTTAAACTTGCTCAGTTTGAAGACTCTTGTCCTAACTCTTTGATGCCATCCAGTGCTTATATGGAGTTTTGCAGCCCAGTAAGAATCTGCTGCTGGGGTATTCAAGAATGGAGAATCATACAAAGTTTTGAGATAAATTTTGGAAGATGCAAAGCAAAACATAAAATACGGCCTTTGCAACATGAGATTTCTTTGGAAAAATAAATGCTTTTTCTCAAGGCTCATCTGCCAAGGTGTTCAAGAACTAAAGCAAAAGACGGACAGTTATGAGAAGCAGATACATGAACAGCAGGAAAAAAAAACTTCTAATGAACATTGTTGCACAACTCAAATCACAGTTGCCTTCTATGACTGCCAACAGAGGTACGTAGTTTTCAACCTGCTTTTTACCAACTTATCTCCCTATTTGTGTCTCTTGCCATCCTTGCTGTGTGTTTGTGTGTCTTGTCTTGTATGCATGATGTCACAGGATTCTAGTTCTTTTCACATGATCCTCTTAGTACTGGAAATACCTACATTAAAAACTAAACAAAACAGGCAGTCTCTTAAAAGCTGATTTGCTTCCATTCAGAATTGTGTTACAGAAAGAATTTCCGGTAACCATTTTATAGCATAAAAGGTTGATGTATGAATATTGAACAAGAAATTGGGATGAGTAAAACTCGACTGATTTTAACTGGGCGAAATCGAGGTCCAGCTACTTTCTAAAGCGCCTATAGGCCAGACAAGGAATAATGGATGGAGACTGAACAAGGAGAGATTCAACCTGGAAATAAGGAGAAACTTTCTGACAGTGAGAACAATCAACCCATGGAACAGCTTGCCCTCGGAAGTTATGGGAGCACCATCACTTAAGACTTTCAAGAAGAGATTGGACAGCCATTTGTCAGAAATGGTATAGGACTGGGCAGGGGGTTGAACTAGATGACCAACAAGGTCCCTTCCAACTCTGGTTATCTGTTATGTGTGTATGCATTTAACTTGAAGAAGCATTCAATTAATTCAGGGATTCCCAACCTTTTCTATACCTCACACCCGCTAGAATGCTTCTGATATATTCTTACACCCCTTACAAAAATATATGCATATAATTTGCATATAATTATGCATATACACTATACTTTTGAAACTTCTAAATCCAAGTGATTGCATGCCCTGGAATATCATCTCACATCTCAGGTTGGGAGACCCTGACCTAATTAATGTGCTAGTTTCCTGGCTGAATTAATATCTAAACTTTCTCATGGAAAGCTGCTGTGCTGTAAGTCCCCACTGCATCCAAATCATTTATGTTCTTCCATGTTATAGCCAGCACCTGGCAAGATCACATAAACTACCAAACCCTTTTCCTATGGAAATCTTGTTGGCACTTTGTCATGAACTGCCATTGGAGCTGAAATGAGTACAATTGTTCCTCTTGGTGTGGAAGTGAGTAGTTAAAAAGGGATACCATTTGCTGCCTAGCTGCCAGATGGTTAAATTTGTACTCTTGAATTCAAGGTATATGTGGGGCCCTGGAAAAAGTGCAGGGAGAGGGAATACCTCCACTAATAATCTGGAATTATCTGGAATGTTTGGTTCTTTGCAGGGTAGATTCAGTCCATGTTTAGGTGCATTGGAATTGGATCTCAAGCTATCAGTGATCTACTTATCCAACTTTAGTCTGCTTGGTAATACATATAGACACTAAAAAACTGAAATCAATTTTCCTTCAGCATAAGCTTTGCTCCTGGTGACTTCATGGACTTCATGTCCATATAGGCCAAGGTTTCAGCTTCTTTAAAATGCTGGCTGAGGAATTATGGGAGTTGAAATCCACACATCTTAAAAGTTGCTGAGATTAAGAAACACATAAGGGTGATGCTTTGTTTTGTTTTCTTGGCAGCAAGATGGAAATTGTTTGCCATCTCCTTTCAGGGTGTTTTTTTTTTTAAATTTCCAAATCAACCTACAGCATCAATAATCCCTGGAGATCTAACCAGCTGGATCATCCTTAGCTTCCAGCCCCAGATTGGGTGACGGGAGGATATTTGGATGCAAATTTGACCAAGTAAAAACAAAAATACTTATATTTTCTTTGATCAAAACGGACCATTTAGCCACCTCTGCCAACTCCATCAGTTTCTGTAGCCATTCATCTATAGTGGGAATCAAAATGTCCTTCCATTTTTTTATGCACTAGTTTGCTGCTGTCAACATATATAAGATCAGAATTCTGTTTCCCCCTCCAGTATTAGTGTTGGTTGTATAAATATATTAAGTAACTATGTATAAAGAATTGCAACTAACTGTTAAAATGATATAGTATAGTTTTTTCCTCCCTTTTTCCTTTGTTGCATTTTTTTCTCTTTTAAAAGTACTTCTTACGGTCTGTGTGTTTTTCTTTGACAACACATGAATTTTAATTTTTCTGTTTTATCCCATTTCTTCTTTTACGACTATTTTAAAAACAATAAAAAATTAAATAAATAACACTTACATGAAATCGCTAGTGGAGATCATCCATTGCTACAAGATGAAGTATCAGTTTAAAGTTTCCAAAGTTGAGAAATATTGATCTAGTCGAGGGGCCTCCAACCTTGTCCACTTTAAGACTTGTGGACTTCAGCTCCCAGAATTCCTCAGCAAGCTGGCTGAGGAATTCTGGGAGCTGAAGTCCACAAGTCTTAAAGTGGCCAAGGTTGGAGACCCCTGATCTAGTCCATAGTGAGCGATTGGAAATCTACATTTGTCCCTCTCCAAGTTCATGCAATCAAAATCTTGTCATAAACCACTGAATGAAAAGAGTACAATAGTCTCCTTTTTTGTTGATTTAAAATAAACATGTTGAACAGTTTTCATAAGATGACAAATATCTGAGATTTTTTCCCCCTTTCAGCTTTCTTGAGTTGTTATTAGTTTTGGAAAGTGGCATGGTTGGTGGTTCCAGAATTGCAGAGGCATTTTGCATTCTACACAATGGGAGCTGTGTCCATAAGGCTAGTTCCATAATATACATTAAACCTCAGAAGCCATCACACACACCCTTTTTTCTATTGTAAGGCATTAGGTTTTTAAGCAAGTTTATTGTCAGGAATTTATAGGAAATGGAAGACAGATGACATTTTTTGTTTGACCCATTACTCATTATTGTCTCTTGGGCTACTCTAAACAAATTCTCCCTTTCCCACAATATTTACCCTGAATATATGCCTGCCTTTAGCCCTAGTTCAATACTCCCATTGAGATTCAATCTCCTGTTTGCATAAATAGCACTGCTGCTTAGTTAATTCCATTTCACATTTCCTCCACAATCTGTACACAGTGTATACAGCTGTATACAGTGTCCTGGACTTAACATCATCAAGCTTTGATAGATTTGTTTTCTTGCTTATTCCATGATACTATATGTAAACCTTGTCTCAGGATTGAAATTACACAAGTCATACACTTGTCTTCCCAGGAGACTATTTCTATCCGTGAAAACGTGAGATTTGTATAACTGACAGCTCTACAAAACTCAACATTCTTTCTGAAAAGTTCAGCTAAAAGTTGATTTGTGTTTACTTTTTATTCCGGAAAGCACGCACAATGGCTCATAATATAAAACAATACATATAGTGAGAAATATGAAGTATAATAAATGACAAATTACTGATATATTGCCATTGATCTACACATCTAACGAATAGTTCCCCATTAAAGGCTTCCGGCTGATGATGGAAACCTAAAATGCTTGTCTCTATGGCAGGACTGAATATTTCCTGAAATAGCAGGGTATAGTGTACAGCTATTTATCTGTGGAGATCCTGCGTTTGAATGGTTAAAAACACACCAATATTTTCTCAGCTTGTCCTTTCAAACCACGAAGTCTCCCACACTCTGGGAACTAATCCTTCTTATGTTGCTAGTCCAAACTACCCAAGGTTACAAATCTGTCAGTTTTCTCATGCTCATTACACCTTCCTTCAGGCAAGATGACTTGTAAACATTTTGTTCTGACAGTACAAGGCACTGAGGGCAGCATGGGACAGAGAGTCTGTCTCTTCACAGGCAGTCTTCAGAAATAGAGAAGCCAAGGCCAAAAATGGCTACTCCTTCTCCACTAGACAAATTTCCTAAGCTTCACTGTTTCAATCAAGACCCAGCAATCTTAGCCAACTTAGCCAATGATGAGGGATGCTAGTCAGGGGTGGGATTCTATTTTTTTAACAACCGGTTCTGTGGGTGTGGCTTAGTCGGTGGGCATGGCTTAGTTGGTGGGTGTGGCTTAGTTGGTGGGCGTGGCTTGGTGGCCATGTTATTGGCTGGGCGTGGCCAACTCAACATCACTCACATCGAGGCATACATCTCCTCTCTTGGTCTCTCATGACTCAGGGGATGCTGTAACAGTCCTAAGTGTGAAAAATGGTCATAAGTCACTTTTTTCAGTGTCATTGTAACTTTGAATGGTCACTCCACACAAGCAAAGTACCAGCAAAGGAGGGGAAAAAAACTCCAGAGAAGATCCTGAGGCAGGAAGTCTAGTCCTGCCAAGAATGCAATAAGGGTTAACGGAGAGGCAGTTTCTGTAAGCAACACCAGAATGTTTCCTTCCTGCCTTCCTTACAGAATTAGGCCAGTAATTTCTTCTAACAACAGGTTCTCTGAACTGCTTAGAATGTTAACAACTGGTTCTAGAAAATAGGTGCAAACTGGTAGAATCCCACCCCTGATGCTAGGGGGTGCTTATGTGGTAAAACTGGAGAGAACTGGATCTTCCCCAAACCCCAAAATCTTTGACCTTAGACTGTCTACTATTGACCTCACCCCTTTCCTAAGAGGTCTGTAGGGGGCATGTATAAGCGCACCAACATGCCTACTGTCCCTGTCCTATTGTTTCTTTTTTATTTTTCTTATATATATCCATTTCATGTATCCATAACTATATTTATACTTATACCTATTATCTTATAATTGCTTGACAAAATAAATAAATAAAAAATAAATTTTAAAAAATAAAACTTTACAAAACTAGAGGCACTAGAGAAACAATTCGGAAAGCGTTTGTGATTTTCGTAAGTAGTTCTTTTTCACATTAGCAGTCCTTTCTAACTTGTACCTTCTAGTTCATGGGTGTCAAACTTGATTGTGTCACATGACGTGATGTATCATGATATTTCTTGCCTTTGTGGAGCTAGAGTGGGCGTGGCCTGCATGTAACGCATCCAGCCCGCAGGCTCCAGTTTGACAGGCCTGTCTAGTTCATATTTTTTTCAGGTTTCCTAAGACAGAGCAAAGAGAAAGGTTTTTATTAGTCATTTTCCTGGTATAGGCCAGTTCTGTCTCCAAATACTACAGTAGTGGGATTCAACTTTTTTTACTACCGGTTCTGTGGGAGTGGCTTGGTGGGCGTGGCAGGGGAAGGAAAATCTCTGTCAGAAAATCTCCAGTCAGAGGTGGTATTTGCCAGTTCTCCAAGCTACTCAAAATGTCCGCTACCGGTTCTCCAGAACTGGTCAGAACCTGCTGAATACCACCTCTGAAATACTAAGACTGTTTTCATTGTAAGGTTGAGAGAAGCACCACAGACGTGCACTTTTTAACCTCTGTGTTCTTTTATGGAACTATAGATAAGAGTGCACAAGATGACTGACTCAAAGTATTCAAAGTATTTCCTGAATCAGATCCTTTAACTGACCCAGGCATCATTTACTGGCTTAGTTGGATTCTTGAACTGATGGGTTTTTAAGGATCCATTGTTTGGTTTGTCATCAGTTTTGCACTTTGAGAGAAAATGAAAATCCCACTGAAATGAATTTCTTGTTCCAATAGGCATGTCGTTCTTACAAAACCAGGATAAGGAATGGCTTAAAAATGGGCTGAAGGCAGAAGACACTGCTCTCTTCCCCTCCCCCCAATCTAACAGATCACAGATGGCTGTAAAATTATAAATGGTCAATGGCTCCAATGGCAGCTTTCCTAGACATTTCATTTAGTTCAGGGGTCTTCAAACTTGACAGCTTTAAGACTTGCGGACTTCAACTCCCAGAATTCCTCCTCCAGTCATGTTAGCTCAGGAATTCTGGGAGTTGAAGTCCACAAGTCTTAAACCTGCCTAGTTTGAAGTCTCTTGCTTGAGTTAGATAGTAAGAAGTCAGTATTTAAATATAACATTTTAAAAGGGGGGAATGAAGGTTTTCATTGCTGGTTCTTCAGGAAGAAT
This sequence comes from Bungarus multicinctus, assembly GCA_023653725.1. NCBI lineage: Eukaryota > Metazoa > Chordata > Lepidosauria > Squamata > Elapidae > Bungarus > Bungarus multicinctus. Next base: position 22,883,631 of record CM042850.1, read on the forward strand.
GTGAACATCCCAGTTTTGATCAGTTGCATTCTGATAGTAATTTTTACACCCAAACAGAATTGCATGAATGAATGTTTTCAGCTAACATAACACGTTCATCTGTTTGAAAGTCTTCTCTCCCTCCCCAATTAACAGAGAGGGTTTCCCACCCCTCTTCTCCACCTCCCCTTGTAATTCCAATCTCTCTCTCTCTCTCTCTCTTTAAAGAGAAGTTAAGCTGCTTCTTCCTCCTCATAAAAGACTTGAAGGCAGCTGCTGTTATCCATGCTGAGCAACATAAGGAAGAACAGTTAGCACAACTGCTTTGTTCAAGACTAATGAACTGTTTTCATTCTTCTGACAGGGACAGCAGCCACAGCAGCCCAGCCCACCCAGTCCACAGTTACAAATTATTTCCAACCCTTGCTTGGAATCAGAGGCTGGCAGTCAGCAGCCCTCCACATACCTCATGGGTGTTAGGTATGGCTTGCAAAAAGAATTTTTAATTAAAACAGTGGGCCCGTGTAAATTTATGCACAGTAAGATATTTTGGAAAGGGAAGGAAAAAGCTTTGACCCCTGAGACAAACCAAGGGTTCCAGTTTATTATTTTATAAGTTGAAGTTCAGAAAAGCTAGAACAAAGGGAAAAGGCGGTCTCCAACCAAGCCAAAACTTTCATGCTCTGACCTATCAGCTGAAGTGAGGCAGGGCATGGGACAAACGGTGTTTGCCAAATTAAAAATAGCTCTCTTTTCATTAGGCCCTAAAATAGGGCATGTGGCCTTGTTGGAAGAAATATTCTTCTGGGTTCAGTTCCAAGTGGGGGGAAAAACATTGGAATCATGGAAATTCCTTGGAAAGAAGGTTTATTGATGAACAGGATCACATGCCTTGGAGCTCTTGGGTGAAGAAAAGGGAAGAGCTACTGAGAGTCCCTGGGTTTTATGCCCTTGCTGGGATTTGAATTTGAGCTTGTGTTCTGATTGGTTGTCAGACTCCCATGGGGCCATGCAGGGACAACTCTGTAGGTTGTCTTTTGAGTGCTAGGCTTGGTTGACTCTTGCTGGGTGGTGATGTAATGAAAGGGCTTTGGGCAATTCCTATTATGGCTCTGTCTAAAGGAGGTAGAACTTTGTTATGTGGAATAGACTGGCCTAGGCCTTAATGGCCCATTGACAAAGGTGGGTGGTGGGTGGGCTGAGTTTCTGCCTCTCTGAGTTTCTACTTCTCTTTTAGGGGAAATATTCTGCCTTTTAAATATATTCTAAAATATTTCATTTCTCTAGCAGAGGGTTGGGTTTTAAAAACTTCCAACAGCCTTTTGGAGCTAAGGACCATACTAGTCTTCGAAAAGCATGCCAGGGATGACATACCAGCAGGGCCACAGAGTTGACTTTATATATAACACTATTATATATTATATATAACACTATTATATATATCCTGTTTCCTGGAAATACATTTAGTTCCTTCATTAAAGGAATAGCAATCTAAAATATGGAAGTACATGTCCACAATCAAAATAATTCATACGCAAAGGAGAAATCTGGTGTTGATTTCCATTTGACTTGAAAATATTTTATAAAATCCAGTTCTGTAATAAGATGCATGAATGACCTTGGGAGACAGCAGGAAGAGCCATAGACTAGACCACTGCCATGCAAAGGGTATCTCAGGAAATAGAAACAGAAGGGACATGGGAGGCTAACCTTAACTCTAAGACTTAATTTTAATAATAGTTGAATATAACTGTCTTTAAAGGGCTGAACTGTCAAATTGCCACAAAACTATTCTTCCTTAATTCAGGTTGATATGTAAGCATAAAAAGCAGATATTGTTCCAGTAGAATAATATGATTTTTTTTTAATGCTGTATTGCTTTACAAACTTTCCCATATAAGATGTGGATTGTAAATTTGCCTTTTTTTACTCAGTAACTGTCAAGTAGAGCCAGTGGAAAGACTAAAGGATGTTGGAAGGCAACATCTAAAGGACGTTGGAAGGTATATTCAAGAGAATATACACTGTGGATATGGAGAAATTCCTACCTATCCTCACTCCAGAAGAGATGTGGTTACATGGGGTATCATATAACATAACACTTCTATCTCTGTGATTTCATTTTTAATACTAATTTTATTGAACATTGCAGTAAAATGATCACTAATGCAAAGTAAAAAAATAACAAGTGCAGGAAAGAAAGAAGAGGAAGAAAACACTTTCCTTTCATAACAAGTACAAACTATTTGCTTGTTTTTGTATTTATTTATCAAATTTGCAGATTACCCATTTTACTTACTGACTGACGCCGGGCAGCTATTTAGAGCAATTTATAACTATAGTAGTATATATTGCAACACTATTTTATGGCTTGAAAAGAGACTGCTTTCTGCTTTGCATCCTATCTTTGTCCTTGTGGAATCTCCAAGAGTTTTGGAAGTTCCTCTTAGTAAAATCACTCAGTAAGTACAATAAGCACAAAAATGAAGAATTCCTATTTATAATTTTGATATCCTTCCCTCTTTCTGACTTACTCTCCTGTCAATAATGGTGTTCAGTTTCTTCAGCATTCCTATTTGCCTACAACATTCAAGGGGGCACAGAAATGTCTGCGTAAGATGGAAGAAGGAATGTCTACATGAAGCAGTGAGGAGCAGTGAAAGTTTGGTTTATAGTTGCATCAAGAAAAAAAAAGCTAAAGTGTGTGTGTGTATAATAATCATCATCATTTTAGCCATTGTCTATCCACTGCAGGATGAAGACCTCTTCCCCGTGTCTAACCAATAAGGTCCTGAGCTTCCTTTTGCCAATTGGGCCTACAATACCTGCTGATGTCATCGATTCATCTTGTTTTAGGTCTCTTTTGTGGATGCTTTTTATCAAGTAGAATCCATTCTATGACTGCCTTGGTCCACCTGCCATCAGCTCTTCTTGCTATGTGATCAGCCCATTTCTATTTCAATTCTTTGACTCTCTTGATGATATTGTATACTTTTGTTCATTTTCTAATCCATGTGCAGGTCTTTCTATCTTGTCTTGTGATGTCGAGCATGTATCTTTCCATGACTTTTTGCGCCACTTGTAGCTTTTGTATCAATTGTGAGGTTAGTGTCCATGTTGAGCTGGCATGTGTTAGAATAGGCCACACACACTGAAGCTTTTCCCTTCAGGCATAGGGGCATATTATTTAGTGGCTAAGAAGCTGAGCTTGTCAATCAGAAAGTTTGGCAGTTCGAATCCCTAGCGCCGCGTAATGGAGTGAGCTCCCATTACTTGTCCCAGCTTCTGCCAACCTAGCAGTTCGAAAACATGTAAAAATGCAAGTAGAGACCTCTTTGGTGGGAAGGTAAGAGTGTTCCATGGGCCTTTCGCATTTAGTCATGTCGGCAACATGACCATGGAGATGTCTTTGGATAGCGCAGGCTCTTCGGCTTTCTAACAGAGATGAGCACCGCCCCCTAGAGCCGGAAATGAGTAGCACGTAGGTGCAAGGAGAACCTTTACCTTTTTAATAGAATTGGAAAAGGTGCAAGTTTGTAATTTGACAAGAGATGAGGTGCCTGAAATAAATTGCTGCTTATTTGTGGCTTTTTTTGAATGATAAATTTAGGCCAGATACCCCTCTGCTGAGGTCCTCAGATTTCTTTGATTATAACTTTCATTCCATCCAAATACTGTACCTTTGCATAGCAGAAGTTGCACTCCCACTCATTTTGAAGGTCCAAGGCAGGGAAGTTGCTCACAACCAATTTGCAGCAGGGAACCACAAATGGTTCAAGAAACAGGATTCTAGCCTACCTAGAAACTAAGAAGCTGCCATCTATGATCTTCAGTGAGATAATTTGATACGTTGCTGCATTGACTCCAGTATCTACAGTATATATTTATCTATCTGCTAGAGTTGGTCCTTGGATTACAATGGCAATTGGGACTGAAGTTTCCATCACTAAGCAATGCTGTTGTAAACATTGCAACATCACATCATTGCATCACTTAGTGATTTAATGACAGCAATTCTGGCTGTCCCATTGCCTTTGTTAAGTGGACACCATGCAAGCCTTTAAGTGAAGGCTCGCATGACCGTCAGGTGAAAAGATGTTGAAACCATGTGCCAAGGAAGCAGGCTGGCAGGTGAGAGTTATGGGCTATAGGGTGCTCTGGAGTAGCAGTGGGGTGCCACAAGTTGGTACTACAGACTGCAGGTGGGCAAAACATGGTGTGGAATGGCACTGCAGAGTGCTATGGAGTGCAAGTGAGTGGATGGGCACTGCAGAGCACCAGATCCCTATGCTGCCCAGGGCTCCTCAGGTGAAGGGAGTGAGAAGAATTTGCAACCTCTTGCTGGCTTTCCTATTGGCTTTTCCTGTACAAAGCTGATAGGGAAAGTCACAATTGGCCCTCACATGACTGTGGGATGCTGCAACTGTTATAATTGCAAGCCAAATGCCTGAATTGTGGTGGGGATTTTATGACAGTGGCAATTTTTGAGGACTGGTCATGGGTACCTCTTTCAGTGCCATCATAATTTTGAATGGTTGCTGAACAGTGGTGTCATCCAAGTTTTAACCTATTGATTCCTATCATACTCTTCTCAAAGATTAGCTATTGCAGGATTGGAAAGTTCTATTTATTCCACCTTTTAGAGCTCATTTTTCAAAACTTATGTAAACCGATCACCAGTATTATATTAAGAGTTGATTGGGAGCCTTTCCATACGGCTGAGTTGATGCAGTCCACCCATTTTTTTTAAAGCTGGCAAAACACCATGTTGTTATGAAAGTTACTCTCCTCCCTGTTGATCCCGGCCTCTAATTGATGACAAATAAGTGACAAAGCCTAACAGATTTTATACAGCTGCAGACTGCTGTTGGGCTGTTTCAGAACAAGGGGGGAAACACCAAAATTAGTACTGTTACAGCTAAGGGTGACTTAAGTTTTTTATGGGAAAAAGATGAAAGCAGTGATATGGGGGATGCAGCAGAACAAAGACATTGCCATTTGAATCATGGTTATGTGCAAGCAGAAAAAAGCAGTGTCTTTCATGATGGAATGCTCCTCTTGTATCTTAGTGGAGAAAGAGATATGATGTATTGTGTCTTTGGGCTTTATTTCCTCTATTTACTTTCCCCTTTGTAATAAAAATGTTCCGTTCCTTTCCATCTGAAGGCCATGCTACATATCAAAACTGGCCAGAAAGTAAAACAATCTGATATAAACAGGAGAGAAAGGAATCATAGTAGCCACCAGTCAGCATAGAATGCTGTATATCTCCCTTTGTTTTTCACTTAAATGTTTTTCATGCTGTAGGGTTCGGTTTAAAAAGAAACAATGGTTCCACCCCACAAAATGGCCTTCTGGATGCCCTGATTTTCACTTTCATTGTTCCTGGAGCACCATAAGAGCAGAAACCTTACCAATGAGAAGCTCTACAACTTTCCAGATTGTTCTCTTCAGTGGGTTGTACCATTTTCTCCAAGCAGGGGTGTCAAACTCAATTTCATTGAGGGCCGCATCAGGGTTGTGTTTGATCTCAGGGGGGGTGGATGGGCGTTGCCAGGTTGGGCATCACTAGTTTGGGCATTGCCAGCTTGATGTCACTCATGCCGGGGACACCTGTGGTGGCCCTGGCAGGGCTGGAGGGGGATTGTCCTCCCACCCTCTGCTAGCAAAATGGAGCCTGGGAGGGCTGTGTGGGCTCCATTTTCTCCTGGGCTCCATTTTCACTGGCAGAGGGCTGGAGGCCATTGTGGCCAAAAATGGGGCCCGGGAGGGTGGCATGCAACCCTTTCAAGCTCCGTTTTCACTGGCAGAGGGACCATGGGCCATATCTAAGCACCCTGTGGGCCTTATTCGGTCCATGTGCCTTGAGTTTGACAACCCTGCTCCAAAGGATCAGAGGGTTATGTGCATAACGATGTTACAATGTAGTCTAGAAATGCTTTCAAAAACTGCTTTTGTGCCTATAGATATTGGATTAAAGAGTTTTTTTAAATGGTTCAACAAGGAGTTTAAAAAAATAAAGCAGGGGCATTGACAATGGCTTCCCAAAACCAGGAAATAATAAAACTGGATATGATGAGGTGGAAAATATGTTTTGCAAAATGCTTTTTGAAAGATGACAATGGAGATTCTCAGTCATCCAGGTTGGCCTAAAAGTGTTTTTTCAAAAGGCAACTGGATTTTATTTTTCTCTGCAGTAAGAACTGAAGATGCTTCTTGGATGAGAAGTGAAATGTCTTCAAGGAAAAATAAAGTCTAGTTGCCTTTTGAAAAAAGTACCTTTGGGATTTTTTGGAAGATTAATAATTCTGCAAATCAGTTTGGAAGAGCCAAAAGTACTGAAAATATTTATGGGCAATTGAGACTCAGAGGTAAAAATGTCAATGTATATGGATGAAAGCAATGGAAAGACCGAGAACTGTGAGTTTTCCTTTCCTTGAACAATACTAATATAATTGGATTGGAACAACAGTTAGTGTATAGAGAATTTGGATATAGGATATACTACTATATATGACTAACTAGGCTGAAATTCATTAACAGTTTGGGGAACCACCAAGTCTGCAAATTTCTCAAAATTATTCAAGATTCATTCTAATGAAACAGACATGATTCTTGTCATGATGCATTCAGAAGAAGGTTTTCAAATAATCCATAGCTACCAAGTGTGTTATATGTAATAACTATAAATATCAAATTCATTTACTGCAACATAAGACAGAAGACAGTATTTACTTGGCAATTTTTAAAATACAATTATATATGTTTGTGTGTATATATATATAAAGGTAAGGCTTTTTATTTACATAAACATTAGATATGATAAAGCTATTGTCTATGTACACAATAAATTATTAGTTTTGAAAGATTACATAAAAGCAGAGCATATCAGTTGTTTTCATATGGAGTTACCTGTTCATGTCTTCCCAAAAGTAAGCGGGACTATTATTAAACTTAATCTCCTCTCCCAATCAATGACAAATAAGCAAACAAAAATGGCAGAGACCTCCATATTTTTCATGCTAGAAAGATCACGTGAGTATTGTTAATGGTACTGAATAGTGTCATATGTGAGACTTGCAAGGTTGGTGGGCTCATAAGAGGTGAATTTGTTTACGTTCAAGAACGTTGAGTTCCCTCTCTGAGGGAAACTGATGGAATCTCCCTGGTTTGGGATTGCTTCATTTTACTTTGCCAATAGATTTAAATATCAGCGGCTCCAATGCTCCAAGCTACACTACAAATGTGGCTTTTTCCAAAAGAGAGAAAGAGAGAAAGAGAGGAGGAAACTGGGAAATACTGTTTTCTGACAATCATTTCAGATCTCTGAAATACACCCTCAGAAGTCTGTTTATTTGAGACAAAGCCATTTCAGGCAGTTCCTGCTCATTTTCATTTGCCTTAAAGCAGAGTAGAAGATGTGAAAAATGACTTGATTGGTATGTATGTAAGACATACACCACAGGAAAAGAATTAGATGGTTTTGACCTAAATAAATAAATAAATAAACCCCAGGTGAGTAACCTGAAGATGCGTATATACCAACGATGGCTAACCTTTCTGTTCTTGTGCGCCAAAAGTGTATGCGTTCATGACCCCCCTGCACACCGTGCATCTCTGCACATGTGCGCATGACCTCCCCATGCGCACTGCACATTTCTGCGCATGCACATGCATCTCCTGTGTGCCCCCCGCACATGCGCGGCAGCTACCCGACAATCAGCTGGCGGGCGGGTGGCACACGCACCTGCGCAGTGGACCAGCTCTGGGGCAATGGCTTGCATGCAGACGGAGATGGCTCTGCGTGCCACTTCCGGCATGCATGCCACAGGTTCGCCATCCCGGGTATATACAATAGGGTATCAGATCCAGTCTGCAAAAATCTAGGTGGCCAGTAGATGGAAGGGGTTTTTGTATTTCTCTGCTGACATCTTGTGGTTGCCTTGGTTTTTGCAGCCAAGATCTGGTAAGCTAACATAAAAGTTAAAGTAGGTAACAGGTAGTCCTCAGTTTATGATGGCAATTGGGACCAAATCTGCCATCAGTAAGTGACACAGTAATAAAGTGAGGTGTTGGTGGCTGTGTTGCTTAGTGACAGCAATTCCAGCAGTCCCAGTTCTCATAGTTAAATGAGGCTCACATGGGTTGTTGAATGAGGACCTCATATGACTGCTAGCTTTGAATTCTCCATTGACTTTCCTGTGAGAAGCCAGCAGAAAATGTCGGAAATCAAATCACATGATTGTGACTCACCGTGACACTGCAATTGCAAGCCAGGAACTGCAGTCACATGATTTGGGGATGCTGTGACAGATGGGATGGTGAGGACTGTCATGAATACCATTCATTCAGCACAGGCTGAACTTTGAAAGGTTGCAGAACAAATGGTGGTAACTTGAGGACTTCCTGTAAAAAGTTGATTTTGTTGTGCATCCTTCTTTTCAAATAATTCTGCGAATTTAACTTTTTGCGTGTAGATCTGTCTAAACCAAGGGTCTTCAAACTTGGCAAGTTTAAGACTTGTGGACTTCAACTCCCAGAATTCCTGAGTTAACATGACTGGAAAAGGAATTCTGGGAGTTGAAGTCCACAAGTCTCAAAGCTGTCAAGTTTGAAGACCCCTGGTCTAAATTCTCTAATTCTCAAAGTTGTTGGGAGAAATTATTAGCTAAATTGGCAAAAAGTATTATTTAACTTAATCCTTTGCAAGTTTCCTTAGAAGTAAGACCCAATGCTATAAATGGGTCTTACTCCCAGGATTTCAGCCTAAGCTTTGCAACTTCAACTGTTCACATTTTACGCTCTGAATTCTAGAAAGACAATTAATTTATTTATCTACTGATATGGATAAAGGTGCCTAAATTATATTACTATACATGCATATGAATATAATGGGATGGTAGATAGGACTGCTAATCTCAGGGGTTGCCAAAAAGAAGAGGGAGTCAAGCCATTCTCCAAAGCACCTGAGGGCAGGACAAGAAACAATGGGTGGAAATTAATCAAGGAGAGAAGAAACCTAGAACCAAGGAGAAATTTCCTGACAGAAGAATTAATCAGTGGAACAACTTGCCTCCAGAAGTTGTGAATTCTCCAACAGTGGAAGTTTTTAAGAAGAGATTTATCTGAAGTGGTGTAGGGTTACCTACCTATACCATTAGGGGGTTGGACTAGTAGACCTCCAAGTTCCCTTCCAACTATGTTATTCTATTCTATTCTAATATTTGGGGGGTTAGAATGGCCTATGTAATGTGATTTCAGAAATCTGTCCCAGAAGTTTTTTTTTTGAAGATCTTTCTTGATTAAGCTATTTTCGCCTTTATTTCTTTGACTGTTTTAAACAATTGGCATTGTTTCTGCTTTTTATGAAACCAATTATACAAACAAGGACAATAAGCAGGCAATTCTTTAAATTGAGCTTATTCATATATTTTTCATCAGGTTTAGCTCCAGGAAACCCAACACCTGTGCCTCCAACCTTATAATCATTTTCTTTCCTTTGTTCTCTAAACCAGACTACAATGACCAGGAGTTTGGCCTACCCATACTTCTTTTTATTTATTAAATTTACATGCTGCTTATCTTGCCGAAAGCAACTCTACTCACAGTGAACAATACTATGTGAACCTGAAAAAAATGTTGTTCCTCTAAGAATCACATTTACTTTAACAAACTGACTTCTTAAAGCAACAGTCAAGCCTGAAAAAAATCAGATTATTTTAAAGAACAGGAGGTGCTGTGTTTGTACAAGGCCTAAAGCAGGTCCGTCAAACTCCTGGCCTATGGGCTGGATGCACCTCACGCTTGCCATACCCACGCCTGGTTTAGTTAAGGGGGAAAAAGTCCAATACGTCAAGTGACGTTGCCGTAATGACATGAGTTTGACATCCCTGGCCTAAAGCATTTCTTCCAAATCATTTCTTAAGCTCATGTAGTGCTAGTAGAATGCTGTGGAATAATTATTTTAAAAATTACAGGAAAATATTAATTCTTAAAAGTGGTACATATTGAATGACACACATGCACTGGAATTGATTTCAGGCCCTTCGGCCTAGGTAAAGAGATGGTTAATTTCTATTTGCTGGATGAGTAGATCTCTCTGTGACTACATTTTCTCAAATCTACCTATGTTCCAGAGGTCTGTCAGCAAAAAGGACTAATAAAGTGTCAACTTTTTTAAGGCCTTATGTACAGCACACAGGATAATCGGCTGATGCACCTGAGGATAAAGTTGCCGTGGTATTTATCTTAAGCTATTCAGAAATGTAGTGAGGCTGCTAGGACTTACTAAGGCTTGCTTAGATAGCAGCACCAGGTGAATCTAAGGGCTTCATTCATATCTTGCTTGCTCTGAAATCATGCAGGATTCAAGGTATTCCAGAGAGGTCTGTAAAGATTCTCAGTCATCCAGGTCTTGGCTGTCCCAAAGGTGCTTTTTCAGGAGGCAACTGGACTTTCTGTTTTTTCTTTAAAGACATTTCACTTCTCATACAAGAACCTTCTTGGATGAGAAGCAAAATATCTTTGAAGAAAAAAACTAGAAAGTCCAGTTGCCTCCTGAAAGACCACCTTTGGGACCTTCCAGAGAGGGTATTAACCATTCAAAGCAAGGGTTCTTTGCATTTCTCAGGATTTCATTTTAAATAAATCCAGAAATTAAAATACCATGGAAAAGAAAAGTTAGGAGGATATCCTTTTTGTGGACCTGTGAACACAATTGTTTACTGGCATGCTAACTAGACATGGCAACTTATTTTTCTGATAGGATTTTTTTTTTATTAGCAAACAGAAGCTCCTTTACTAAAAGTGCTACTTTCTCTTTAACAGAATTATCCTTGCAGCACAGAAAGCTCTGCCAGGAGAAGTAGACAATCCAAACAATAGCCCACTATTTTGCAATACAATCTGGATGTATTTGTACAACCATTCCTCACAGGACATTGTTCCCTGAAGTGGCCATGCCATATCCTTGAGGCTGATTTTAAGAAAAATAAACAACCATTGCTAACTGAAATTTCCCTCTACTTGTTGCAATAGTTCCCACAACCATAGAAAACATTTAAACATTTTTATGCCATTTTTCCAAGCGATGAATAGAAACAGAGATGCTTAAGTTACTGCAGGTTAAGTCTTCATTTATTTCACTGATATATTTTCTCAAGGGAGGAGGTTACTTTTTCACTGTGTATTTGATTTGAAAGGAGATTTTGTTACACTGCAGCAAAAACTCTGGGGTCACCTTAATACGGACCTGTAGTTCTTTCCTAATCTTTCCAATTTTTCTTAAGGTCCAGTTAGTCCAATATGTAGTCTTATACCAGCTCTCAGAAGTTCTAATGAGTTTCACAAGCAGAAGATGTTAAGGCACCAACTTGTCTCTGCACACGTGCACTGGAGTATTTTAAGTCATGAGCCATAGTGGGGACAAAATGTTAAATGGATGTGACTGAATTTAAAGCTAAATACTTTCTTCGTCTCTTCATAAGAACAATAAGATATTTTTCCCTGTTTCATACCAGACCAGATCTAACTCAATAAAAAGCTGCACTTCAACTGTAATTTTGATGCAGGCCTGCCATTCAAATGACTTGGGTGATAGATAGTATTACTAGCAGAGTAAATTATTGTGGATGTCTGTGTGAGGTTTGTGTAAACAGCTAAGAATTCTGTAAAGTATTTTGTATAGTGCTGATCCATTCCAAGACAAGCTGTGGATGATTGTTCTGGGGCCTTATTTCTTTCTTCTCCTCCACCCCCCCCCCCATTTGTTTCTCTGCACTTCTTCGCCTCTCTGTAAACATTCCAGTCAAATAAACAGTGAGTATTATAAAGGCTTCATACATGCAGCTAAGTCTGGGCATGACAAAATGAGAAGTCTGAATTCAGCAAAGGTAAATCAGCAATGGGCCTTATCACACCCCTTTTTTTGGTTTTCTCTGCAAAACCACAAATACCTTTTGCCCTGCTTTTGAAAAATGGCAATAGAAACAAAATGTTTTCAGCATCACACCTTGGGCAGCAGAGCCAAATGTTTCATAAACCATGTAAACCAAAAGAACAGCGGGCTTCCGGCAAGGACTGCTCCCCCACCCACCTCCACAAGGTGGGTGCTCAAGGTCTGGAAGCAGCATAGAGAACAAACTTGTTGGCTAAGGCCACAGTAAAAAGTTTTCCGGTGTTTACATTGCTGCTGCCAGCCTTACTCAAGGGTGTATTCACAGTGGACACATTGATCCACATCTCTTTCCTCCGGCCACCAATCACGAGGAAGAAGTCCATGTTATTCGACTCTGGCTCTCTGCTTTGTAGTGTCGTAGGATCGAACAACCTGAGACTGAGAAACGACCCCGTGCTCCTCTTGAGAAAAAGCGTAACCATCTGGAGGGAGAAGAGGAAAGAGCCGAAAAAGAGATTTAGCGTTAGAGAGAGGTTACAGTTTGTTTTGATGAGAAGAGGAGTGTGCAATGGATGCAGTATGAGAGAAAATCAGAAGCAGTTAAACCCAGTTCAGCCCACACACAACTGCAGTCTTTTTTCTGATGTTCTTTCAGGCTAGTGTGCATAATGCAGAACAGAAGAGACCATTATCCCAGCAATAGATCTCCCTCCTGCCTAGGGGTGGGATTCAAAAATTTCAGCAACCGGTTCTCTGCTCAGTTGCTGGGTGGGTGTGGCCATGGTGGGCGTGACCTAGTTGGCCTCCTGCACCATGGCGGGGGAGCACGTTTTTACTCTCCCTGGGCTCTGGAGGCTTTCTTCGAGCTTCCGGGAGGGCAAAAACGGCCTCCCCAAGTTCTGGAGGCCCTCCGGAGGCTGGAAACGGGCCCATTTCTGGCCTTCCAGAACTTCTGAGGGGCCCATGTTTTGCCCTCCCTGGGCTCTGGAGGCTTTCCTCAAGCCTCCGAGAGGGCGAAAACGGCTTCCTCTGGAACTTCCGGGAGGCCTGTTTTTTGCCCTCCCTGAGCCTCCATGAAGGCCCTGTACTTACCTGGCATCCAAAATGGGCCATCTGGGGACTCCTGGGCAGGGCCAGCCAGGGGTGGGATTTAACAGTTCGCTGAACTGGTAATTAAAAATGGTAAAATTAGCTACCGGTTCACCTGAACCAGGGTGAACCGGCAGCCCACCCCTGTTCCTGCCCCTTCATTCATTAGAACAAAAATCAGGAATACTGGCAGATTAAACTCGTCTTCTCCCAAACTCAATATCTTATGTTCTTACCCCATCCCTGTTGGTAACCTGAGGGAGAAATATAGGGAGAACTGAACCACATCCAGAGTAAGCAACCGTGGTACCTCAAACATAACTGCTGCTCTGGGAGCATTAATAATGAACATGATCCCACATCCAATATTTTCAGAAACATAAATCACATACCAATGCATACAGTAGTTTTTAAGTCTGGTGTGAGAAAGGTTTAGAGCAACTTTTAAGAGGCGTGGAGTTCAAGCTGGCTGGGGAATTCTGGGAGTTGAAATCCACACATCTTAAAAGTTGCCAAGGTTAAGAATCACTACTTTAGAGAGAGCTGGGCCTGCTACCATCTTTTCATTTAAAAATTAACTCTTTAGGTACTTCCATATGAAGATTCTGCACCATCATTCGAGAGCGGAGAAAATTTTTTTCCCCATACACACACATACACTCTTAATTACTCAGGCTCAGTGAAGTTTGTCCCCTAAACATCTCAGCCTGGAAACCTTTAGCTTTCCCTCACAGGAATTAATATAATTTTTTCTCCATATGACTATAAAATTCCACACAACATAGAGAGATGTGATATATGCATTTGGGTAAGCAATTGATTTATATGCCTTTTGCATTAAGGAGGAATGTAAGGATATTTTGCTAATCCAAGATAAGACCCCAACGGGCAGAGCATAATTTTTGCTCCTTGTGCTTAGTCTATGGACATTGGCAGGTATGAACACAAGATTGGACATTGGGGCGACCAGGGAGTAAAAATGATATTGATGTGCAAATGCTCATTTTCACACTTATCTTGCTGGATAAATTTTTATTTTGTTTTATTTTATCGTAATTTCTTTTCCTTTTTTTCCTTTGTTTCTCTCTTACTGTGTAGCCAGTTTTTAGGCTTTTCCCCACTTGCAATAATATAGAGCAAAAGCATGTCCTGGTAATATTTTTGTTTTACCGTCACATAAAGTTGCCTATAGAAACTAGATAGGTTATCTCCAATATAATACAAATTTCTTTTGATTGAAGCTATTGTTAAAAGGAATCTACTGTTTATTCCTCCCCACCTTCATGCTTTGTACTATAACATTATTTGACAAGGGGTAACTGAAGTTATTGAGGGCTGTGGATCAGTATCAAATATTTTTTTTAAAACTACAACAAAAATGAGAATAATAGACTTATGATTGCAATTATTCTGAACCTGGACTGGCTCCTTTAACAATTCTTCATGATTAGTACTTATGAGGGATGAGCTAACAGAATTGAATGGATGCCCTCTTCTTTCTCCTTTCTTTGGCTCAGCAAACTGGTAAATGTTATGGGACGACTTTGGCAACCTTGTAGAGAATATCTATCAGCACAAGATCTTTCTCTGCTGCTCTTCCATGTGCTGGGAATAGTCTCTCTCTGCTCACCCCTAAAACTTAGGTTCTTGTTCTGGCAGTCTCTGAAGCTTCACCCAAACATGAACACTCATGATAAAGAGGAAATGTTTATAGCCAAGTGAATCTACTCTGGAACCAGTGCAGAACTAAAAGATGAGAGTACAAACCACCAGCGATTTAATTACATGTGTATAAACAGCATCTGTAAATAACTTCTGAATTGGAATCCCATATGTGGGATGGGCAGAAATACAAAAATACAAAAAGCTAACATGTGTAGAGATCTCCCTCCTTGCTAGTCTTGATTCTAATTCCTCCTCTTTAGGTAAAGGTAGCAGGGTAATTTTTAAAGGCCAGGGCAAATTGAGTATAGCAACGATTTGTATTCCCTAATTTTTCAATACTGCCCTCCGGTAATTGCCATCTGAAGCAGCTCCCTTGTTTTTCCAAATGCTAGGATCAGGTCCAACTCCAGCAAATATAATCCAGGAATGGTTTACTGAAAGATTCTGTAGCAGGGTGAATATTTTATATCACATACCATCCTTGGGGGAGGTTGAGGGCCACTCCACAGCAGATTTAAGATTCAATACAAATCCAGTGGGAGAATTTGAACATTTCTATTTAAATTTTTCTATTTTATCAACCGAAGCAAAAAGTAGGAAATAAATTATATAAAGGTGTTCATGATTCTGCCTGCCTGAAGCACGCTAAATCTCTGAGAAGTTAAGAGAGTAGAATTATATTTGGTGTGTGTGGAAACGTTGTTAATTGGGCAAATCAACTGGGCCTCCAGAGAAGGAAAAATTCCCTCTCCAAACCTCCCATCTTTTCCCAGTTCCAATCAATTGACTGATTCTTTGCGCCCCTAAATTCAATCACAGTCATGGTTGTTTACAAAAATACCACCCAACAATTATAACATCTTACTCTGCCTGAATGTTAAACTTAAAAAAAAACACAAGTAAAATTCTTTCAAAAAAAGCACTGGATCTATGCTAATGAGACACGGTAGTGCATTGGTATAGAATGCAGTATTGCAGGCTAATTCAGCTCAAAGCCAGGAGTTTGATCCTCACCGGCTCAAGGTTGACTCAGCCTTCCATCCTTCAAAGGTTGGTAAAATGAGGATCCGGATTGTTAGGGGCAACATGCTGACTCTGTAAACCACTTAGAGTGCTGTAAAGCATTATGAAGCAGTATATAAGTCTAAGTGCTATAGCTATAGCTATTTAAATGCTGATTTAGTAGTTGTTCAATAGGAAACAACATTAGCTGGAGTATGTAAGAGCCAATGCCAATGTTGGTAAACCTTTTCGGCATTGAGCGCTGAAACGGGAGCGCATATGTGTGCCGGAAACCTGAAGAGCAGCCATCCAGTGTGCATGCCTGTGCCGGGCGGCTGCTCTTCTGGTTTGTCAGGTGGTCTTTGCACATGCATGTGCACCAAAAACTGGAAAATCAGGTGGCCGGTGCACAGGCACGTGCCAGAAACCGGAAGAGCAGCCACCTGGCACGTGCATGCGCACCAAGCAGCTACTCTTCCGGTTTCTGGTGCTCCCACATGTGAAGACCAGCTGGCCAGTGCACCAGAACCCAGAAGAGCAATAGGAAATGGCTTGCGTGCCCGGAGAGATGGCTCTGTGTACCACTTCTGGCATGTGTGACATGTGACATAGGTTTGCCATCATGGGCCTATGCCATGCCTGGCTGGTGCTTTCTGAAGTGGGCAGATGTTTCTTCCAAAGCTAGGTATGTATTCTTTTCTGTTGAATGGATGTATCCAATGACTGGAAGAATGCCTGGTCACAACCAGCAATATCTAATAAGAGATGGCAGATTGTACCATTATTGATCATGAAACAGCAAAACATTGTATTGGAAGAAAAAGGAAAACCAGTATCCAAACCAAGACTACTAAAATAACCATTAAGCTGCTTCTGGGATGATTTGGGGATTAGATAAAGGCAACTTCTTGAAGACCCATTGTTTTAAAATGGTCAAAGCAATACTGCAGTTAGTGGGAGACTTGGTCTCTTTCAATCCATCACTAGCCAGTTATGTTTTCTCAATATATGTAACCTTGACAAGAATAACATAGGAGAAGATTATTGTCTTGTGATTCTTGAAGGAGAACAAGGCAATAAATGATGGAAGAATGGAAATTAAATTCATCAGAATTCATACAGTTAGCTCTGCAACACTATTTTAAAAACTTTCTGAAGTCCATGCATTTAACACTAAGTCTTCCCTAAGGGCAAATAGGAACTTAAATCTCAAAGAGAAATAACTGTGCTATTGTTTTCTGAGTTTTTCAAATAGCTATGGATCCCCAGCCAATCTAAGTAACATAATGGGGGCAGTTATATCTGGAAAAAAATCAAGATGTATATTAATGCTAAGGAAATTATGTGAAGTTTATTTCACTGAAGCAGTCACTAGCTGAACCATAATGCAATGAGATTGCTAGTTTGAAAAATAATTACCATCCATATCTGAAAATTGTAAAAAAAAAAAGTGTAATTCTGCCATACAAAGGCTTCATTTAAAAACTTTCACTAGCAATAGCTTACAAATACAATCATAGTTTAAAGAAATAGTTTCTCCTAATAAAGAGGTTTTGGAGAAAATGGGACATGGAAAATGAAAAGATTTTGCAAACACTAAAGTGTACTTAAAATTTTGGAAAACACAGACACTAATTCCAATTCCAATTGTATGTTATTTTTTGGTCACGTTCCCCTTGGAATCTAATCTTTGTTTTGCAAAGTTGCATAAAACATTGATTTGTACATAAAGTGCCACTTATTGCTTGTGTGTACTTTTCATTTATTTCTCCAGAGGTTTTACATATGCAAGCTCAAGGCAGAGTTTTACCTCTGTGGTATTTTCAGAACTGAGACCCTCTACACATGGTATAATACTTACGTGGCACTCCTTGCTGGACAGAATGAGCACGGAAGAGGCATGGTGGGGTCTTTCTGCCCAGCCTTTTTAACAAATGGTCACGTTCATTCACGCTGCAAGACAAAAGGTCAAGTTAAGTCAAACTCCAGAGGTAGATTATGAAGTACTCCCTTTAACAAATGGAATACATTGTGACAGAGCAGACCTTGTTCTCTCCATTCTTCTAATACATTTTTAGAATAAACAAAAACTTAATGAACTTTAATATCCTCTCAATATATGGGCATACAGGTTTAGTATTTCAAATTAACAGTAAGGTTCCAGAAGATTGCATTGCACGCTTTTGGCCATCAGCTATGGTGTTAAGGCTACCGCAAAAGGAAAGGGCAACACAAAGTAATATAAAACATGGTCATATGTCTTGTATGCTTGTATTTGGTCCTATTCAGAACTATCCATCTTGGATATAATGATGACGATGATTACAAGAAATGCCTTTTTTGTTTTTCATTTCATGCATGAGCACATTCAGTCAACTGAAACACAAATGCTAACTCATTGGATAGGAATAGCATAGTATGCTTATGGATCTGGCATTTATACTCTACTGTACATGCAAGTTGAAGCTACACTGATCAAAGAAAAGCTACATTTTTATGCTTCATAACAAAAGCAGCAATTCTGAATTGGAAAGAAAACTTGCCAAGGATTCTGTTGAACTCAGAAACATTTTGGAAAATGAGACAAGGAAGATATACTCCAGAGGTCTATGTGAAAATATGTCCATAGGAGAAAAAAATAGTCCCCAAAAGGTTAGGGTTCCCATGAGAAAAAGGTTTTCTTTAATACATATTATGTCCCATGTGGGGAAAAGTTTCTTCAGTATCTCATTGTATTAACACCTGTGATCACCCAGTGAAGTTTGACAGTAGTAGTGTCAATGTAGACAGAAAAAAAACTTATTGACCCTCAATGTAATTGTTTTATGGAAGTTAAGGTACCATTCTGGATGGTTTTAAAAGGACATTGACACGTTCATTAAGTTACATAAATACTTTTTCTTGTCTGTTTCTATCCATTTCATAAGTTCTATGGGAAGCAGGATGTTGGATTAATTCAACTTTGGTCAAATGCAGGATAACTCTGTTCTTCAATTCATATCAGGAAAATGGCCCTGTCTAAATCCATAGCATTTTTTACCAATTGAAAAATTAACAAATTCAATAATAAGCCCATAATATATTATGTAAACTGTATCTGCAGTTTTCTCACAAATAAAACATAAGCCCAGAAACCTGCATAAAGCATGCAAGAATAAATATGTTTTCCAGGAACCAAGTATAAAACAGCATTTAAAGTCCTCTTCTTGCCACTAAATCAGTCACCAAATTATGCAACTGTCTTATAAGTGTCTTTCCCTTGGACATCATGGAAAATAGTGAATAATGGACAGCTTGTGGACAATGATCCATAAAGCCTTACTGAATAGATATACACTATCCAGTGAAATCTCAATAAAATGACACAAAAGAGTCCCTTGCTCTATCAAAAGTCCTCAAGATAACTCCTAGTACATGTTGCTATTTTTTTCAGATGACCAACCTCAACCCCAAACTAGTTTTTACATAAACAAGAGAGCAGAATTACAGAGATGCAGGGATTAAAAACACCACCACCACCACCAGAAGGGTCAAAGGTATTTAAAACAATCTGGAAAACATCTTCCTTGTCTACAAAATATTTTTGAAAATTGTAATGTTCTGTGTAGATACTGGGCAGCATTTAGCCCTTATCAGATTTTTTTTTCATTGTAAAAAAAAAAAAATCTTGGGAGAATGCCATAACGTACCACTTCTGTATTGCTGGCTAGAAAACTACATGGACCTGTTCTGATATCCACTAGGAAATCAATCTGGCTCAAGGAAATCGTTATCTTTGTTTCTATAGCTTATGAAATATAATGGAAAAACATTGGGAAATTTCACTTTTAATATTGACTTTCTATACCCAGGGGATGAATCTTTCCACACTCATCAAGGAAAGAGAGTGTTGTGGGAATAATAATTCCAGAGCATCACCCAAGTTCCCAATTGACAGCTGGTAAAAAGATTTTGTTTTGTCTTGTCTTATAGACCCATTCCTTTCCTTCCCCCAAAGCCAAGGATCTCTAAGCCAGGGCAAGCAACATCTGTCTTGACACATTCGAAGGAAGAGCATCAAAACAAACAGAATAATTCAATCCTGACCACAGGGTCCCACTGTCTATTTGTTGGAGTAATTAAAAAAAGATGAGATTCACCACCAATTAACCTACCAAGTGCTAATTAGTGTTAATGAGGATTCAAAGGCACTTGCTGTATCTTGACCCAGAATATCCTCCAGGGTTCACTAATTGGCGGATGATAAAAATGGGGCATAAAGTCTTAAGGTGGATAGATGCAGAAGGGTGGATGGACAGACAGGTAGTCATACATAATATAGAAACTGCAGACATCCATCCATTCAGGTCTTAAAAACATCCCTGCGGATTCTTGTCCATCAGTTTTCTACAACAAAAATAAGAATCACCACTTTGCAGAGCAATGCTAGCTGGGCATTTGTAGATAACTTTTAAAAACTGAGGTCACTTTTAAAGTACAGAAGACTTCTCTTAGGCAAACCTTATCCAAATGAGCAGGATCACTGCTGATTTCTTATGTGGCTAATTGCTTCTTTCTTATTCTTTTTAGCAGGAGTTGCTTTCAAGTAAATGTGTTTTGAATTTCAGAAGCTGGAGGAAAGAAGTGGGCCAGCAGCAGCCTGGGGACCTTAACTCAGAAAAAGATAGAAATATTCAATATTAAGCCAAAAAAAAAGAAAAGGAAAACGTTGGGATAGGCAGGAAAAGTTTCCTTTGTAAAACATTTGTTTTTAAAGACTGCTATGCCATGAAATAATTGATATTCTCTACTAAGTACACAGATGGTTCATTGAAATGAGTATATGCCCATTTCAAAATGCATGGCATATTTAAGGTATGAGCCTTGCATTGACCCTCTGTTCTTTTAACAATTGTATTATATCTTTATTACTTTTATTTATTCATCAATGGAGAATATCTATGCGATCATTAGGAGTAAAAAATGATGGCACAAAACCAATTGGTTATCTGCACACATAGTATGCTCATTATGGACACAAATATTTATGTACATAGATACATGTATATGCACGTAATGACTTCCTTTTGAATATCAAGTAATCAATAAATCCTATCCGTTTGTCTACTAAAAAGGGTGTTTCTATTTTCAATGCGAGTTATATATACATACAGGATTACAACCTTAGCTGGCACAGGGAGACAGGATTTTATTTTTATTCATACTTAACAGCTTATTGTGGCAGGAAGTAAAATCCAATAAAAATTTAGGAAAGAAATATAGAGATGGCATTTCCTCTTCTCACAATTGTATATGAAAAAAAAATACTTTTAAAAATAGTTGCCTCTAGGGAAAATTAATGGGTTTTTTCGTTTGTTTAATTACCTCACAAGCTGTTATTAGTACCTGCTGTTTAAGGAGTGTTTTCATTTAAATACAAGAAATTACTTGGCAACTTTTCTTTTGTGAAGTTGCCAGATCTTTAAAGTAAACAAAAGAAAATCTAACTGTGGATTAGATCTAGGACCCTGGCTTAATAGTAATGAGATGGAGCTATTTCTAAGTCCCTTAGATTGAGAAATACTGCTCTAAACCAACTTGCTTCTGAGCATATAACTCAGTTGTGACAAAAGTGTTCTTATGTGGATGTAAATTTTAATTTAATGGTTAGAGTCTGGGTTTCCTGTCCTCCTTGAACTAAGACTATTGTACTGAGGATGTTTTTATCACTAAGAAGCCACAAAGTATGCTAGAACCTATGTGGGAGGTAGATAGGTACCGATAGATAGGTATTGATATTCCCATATCCTGCCAAAATAAAGAGGAGATCAGTAGTATGGCTTCCAAAGCTGGTCATACACGTCTTTGTATCAAATTAGATGTAATGAGAAATGAGGAGGGGGGGAACCAGACACAACTTTGTTTCCTGTCAGTCAGATTCAGTCTAGAGACTAAAAGGATCTCAGGCTTTGAATCATGAATGAGGAAAGATCTGGTTTGTTATGCCTGATTAAAATCAAAGTGGCAGCTAGAGTAGCTGCACCTTTTGGTTGTAAGTTAAATGTTGTTTCAGCCAGAGAAAGTAACTGAAATGTAGGGCAACTGTGGTGCCTTTCCCCCCATTCGTTTTTTACAAGTTGCAGTTTGAAACATTCCACTTTTCCTTCATCGTGGAGTTTAAGTACATGGAATACTCTCATGTGCTTCTATGCAACATTTATCAAATTCAGATCTACTTAGCTTCATTAAAACATCTGCAACAAATCACAGGTAATTATTTTAGCCTTACGAACCCAAAGTGGTCCAGAAAAGGGTACACAGTTTGCATAGGTACATATATACATAGCCTCTCCATTCAAACATAATTCAAATTACTGAGATACAAAATCACTTGTGAAGGGGAGGGAACAGGTTAAGCTTCTCTACTTCCAATAGTCATTAGCTCCTTTTGCCAAATGTTAATGAAAAATGAGACTGTTGTGTATTGACTAAAGTTCCCACTCAGGTCCGTGCTTTTGAGCGGGAAAGCACGGACCTCTCCCATTGGTTGATGCCGTTTGACAGCCGGCTATAAAAGGCAGCTGTCAAATGGCATCAGCCGTTGCCGCTCCAGCTGGCTGCCGTGTTAGAGCGGCAGTAGTGGTAACCCTTTATTTTTTAAAATAAAGTTAGAGCTGAACCTTTGCCTCGGTGTCTGCCTGAGTGATTACCGCCGCTTTACAACACTGGCGACGAGGGCGGGATCCTAAGTAAAGACAAGCCAGGAAAAAGGAAAAAGAACGAAATCACTAGCCGAGAGCTGAAATCGCTACAGAGTTGCTGTCACTGTTCGCGAAGCGCGGTCTCTAATCACCTCAGGAGAAGCAGCACAGCTGACAGAAAGATGACTTCGAATCCTGCATTCCTGCCCTTCAGACCAACGGCAGAGACATGGGAATCATACAGGAACCGGTTTGACTGCTTTTTAGATGCTATAGACCTTACTGATATCTCTGACCATAGAAAAAAGTCTTATTTCCTAAGCTTTTGCGGAGCCACGGTATTTGACACCGCAATAGCATTACTGGCCCCATGATCTATTAAGACTATTCCCTGGGAGGAATTACAAGAAATTCTCTCTAACCATTACTCCCCTAAGGCTTCCAGAATTGCCAGACGCCATGCCTTCAGAAGGCGCATTCAGTCAGAGGGAGAAACCATTAGTGACTATATGGCAACACTAAGAACAGCTGCCTTACATTGTGGATTCAGGGACTACTTAGAAGATATTCTGTTAGATCAGCTGGTCTGTGGAGTTAGAGATCCCAAACTGCAAAGGCGACTACTAGCTAAAGGGGATCTAATCTTAAAACAAGCCATAGAAGAATCCCAGGCTGCTGAGCTATCAGCACTCTCAGCAGCTGAAATACAGGGAAATCCAATTAGACTTGATAACCCAATAGTGCATTTTGATGAAGCCTCCACAAAGGAAGGGTTAGAAGAGGCTACTGAGATAAACCGCCTCAGACAGCCCAACCCTAATCAAAGGGAATACAGGCAAGTTGCAAATCAACCTCCACGAATACAACCCACCTGCTTAAGCTGTGGGGGCAACCATCTCAGGGCATCCTGCAGATTCAGGAATGCCTTATGCTTTAGATGCCAAAAGAAGGGTCATTTGGCAAGAATATGTCAGGCAGGAAAGACTTTTAACCAGCCTCAAAGGCCTCAGAAAGCCATACAATTTCCAAAATAATCAAGGATTGTTGCACATGCTACCAAGCTAAGATACCTAAAAGTAGTTCTAATAAAATTAGTGTCACTGTTTCTATAGAAGGTAGACCATGCAGAATGGAAGTAGACACCGGCTCTGCACTATCCATCATCTCGTGGGGCACCTTGAAGCAACTGCTTCCCAGAGTAACAAGAAAGAAGATTCCAGGCTGCAATCTGACACTACGGGACTACCAAGGCAGAACCATTCCTGTCATCGAAAAAGGCAAGTTTCTAGTTCATTTTCAAGATTTTAAGGATCACTTGCCTTTAGTGATAGTGGATGGCGCCCTCCCAAGCCTATTGGGATTAGACTGATTCCCTGCCCTGGGCCTCCACATAAGGGGAATCCACGCCATTGCAAGTTCAGAAGTTGACTCCCTGTTCAGAGAGTATGCTGATGTATTCAGCGAGGGCCTAGGCTGCTACGTGGGAACCCCAATATCCTTCAAGGTGGACCCCCAAGCAGTACCCATCCGTTTAAAATCCCGCAGAATTTCTTTTGCAATTCGTCCTAAACTTGACAAGGAACTAGACAGATTAATTAAACAAGGTATACTACAACCTACAGATTTTTCCAAATGGGAAACCCCTATAGTGATGCCTCTAAAGAAGGACGGAAATTTGAGAATCTGCTCTGACTATAAATCTTCAATAAATAGATATTTACAAGTAAGCGCTTATCCGGTCCCCGTGATGCAACACCTACTTCACTCCCTTGAGCCTGGCTCCATTTTTGCAAAATTAGATACGTCCCAGGCTTATCAACAGTTCCCTGTTGATGACGAAACTGCTGAACTGCAAACAATAGTGACACACAGAGGGGCTTTTAAATGTACACGCCTACAATTCGGAGTTAATGTGGCCCCTGGGATTTTCCAGTCCCTAATGGAAAGAATTCTGCAAGGTTTGCCAGGTGTTGTGCCATACTTCGATGACATTCTTATATCTGCCACCAGCCAAACTCAATTGCCTCAGAGGGTCAGAAGTGTGCTTGAGCGTTTTAAACAGTCAGGTCTTAAATTGAAACGAGAGAAATGCACCATAGTCACTCCACAAGTGGAATTTTTAGGTTACAAAATTGACGCCAAGGGTATTCACCCAACAGAGTCAAAGGTCAAGGCCATTCATGAAGCTCCCACTCCTACTAATAAAACTGAGCTCCAAGCTTTTCTGGGACTCCTGATTTCTATGCTTCGTTCCTGCCCCATAAAGCTTCAATTGCTGAGCCTCTTCACAGGCTCCTAGACAAGAAGTCACCATGGCACTGGGGACCAAGGGAAAGTCTTGCTTTCAAGGAAGTCAAATCACTGCTAACGTCCAAGGCTGTATTAATTCAATTTAACAAGGATTTACCACTAGTTCTAGCAGCAGATGCTTCCCCCTTCGGAATAGGGGCCGTTCTGAGTCACAGACTGCCTAACGGTGCAGAAGCACCTATAGCCTTCTTTTCAAGGACACTATCCTCCACTGAACACAACTATAGCCAAATTGACAAGGAGGCCTTGGCTGCAGTTGCTTCAGTAAAGAAATTCCATGAGTTTCTCTACGGTCATCATTTCGAACTCATAACAGACCACAACCCACTGTTAGGTATTTTATCTGGCACTAAACAAACTCCCCAGATTTGATCCCCAAGGATGACCAGATGGACCGTTTTTCTGGTTGCATATTCATACACTCTAGTCCACTGCTCCGGAAAAACCCTTTGCCATGCTGATGCCCTCAGTCATTGCCCCCTGCCTGTTCCAGTCGAGGACCCAGCACCAGCGACTGCCATTTTCCTCATTGAAGAACTCAAGCTGCCGGTCACCACTTCTGACAGTTGCCCATTCGCCCAAGGACAAGGTAATTTCCCAAGTCCTTGACTGGGTACGGAGGGGGTGACCTACAACCCCTTATCCATCAGAATTCCCACCGTACAAGCTACGCCAACAGGAACGTTCCTCAGTGCAAGGCTGTTTACTATGGAGAACCAGAGTAGTGATTCCCCCCAAGTTGCAAACCTCAATCTTAAAGGTGCTGCACGAGGGTCACCCAGGGATAGTTAGGATGAAGGCCCTCGGCCGCAGCTATGTATGGTGGCCGGGTATGGATGCCCAAATCTCTAGCTGGGTCAATTCTTGTCCGGCATGCCAAGCCACCAGGGCAGCCCCACCAGCAGTCACCCCTAGGACCTGGGAGGAGGCAGGAAGCCCACGGTCCAGAATCCATATAGACTTGGCTGGCCCTTTCCACGGGCGCACATTCCTGGTGGTAGTGGATTCATTTTCGAAGTGGGTAGAATTGACCTTAATGCACTCCACGACTACTGAAGCAGTTAACAAGGCACTGACCAGGATGTTTGCCACGCATGGCCTTCCTGATTCCATTGTATCTGACAATGGCCCCCAATTCACCTCTTGTGAATTTGAGATCTTCCTAGCAAACCTGGGCATCAGACACATATTAGTAGCCCCATTTCATCCTGCAAGTAATGGGCTGGTTGAGAGGGCAGTCAGATCTGCCAAGGAGGTATTACAGAGATTGGGACCCATTAATTGGCATTCTAGACTGGCCCAATACTTGTTGAGCCAACATACAATACCTTGTGCCTCCACAAATAGGTCACCAGCTGAAGTGCTAATGGGACGCCGGTTGAGAACCTCTCTTGACAGGCTGCACCCAAATTATGCCCCAATGCTTCCCCTTGGGTCTAACAGCCAAGACAGAGGGTTCCTAGTAAATGACAAAGTGTATGTCAGGAACTTTGCTGGGCAACCAGTGTGGTTGCCTGGTCATGTGGTAGCAGTAACTGGTCCCAAGTCTTATAGAGTCCAGCTACCAGATGGGCGTGTCTGGCGGCGTCATGTGGACCACTTAAGGAGACGTTGGAGCACTGTACTCAGAGGTCATCTAGACGGTCCCGGTGCAGAAGTACCACCACCACCCGAAGAAACCAGCCTCCAGCCCACCGGGGATGACAGCCTACCTGGAGAAGAAGCTGACCAAGGTCCTGACCTAGTTCCAGATGTTCCAGCAGCCTCACATCCGATGGAAGCCATGCAGCAAGCAGAAGGCAACAACCCGGCGCCATTTCCAACCGAACCAAGAAGATCTGGACGACTACGCAGGCGCCCAACATATTTGCAGGACTACGCATGCTCCTCACTGGGAGGGAGGAGTGTTGTGTATTGACTAAAGTTCCCACTCAGGTCCGTGCTTTTGAGCGGGAAAGCACAGACCTCTCCCATTGGTTGATGCCGTTTGACAGCCGGCTATAAAAGGCAGCTGTCAAACGGCATCAGCCGTTGCCGCTCCAGCTGGCTGCCGTGTTAGAGCGGCAGTAGCGGTAACCCTTTATTTTTTAAAATAAAGTTAGAGCTGAACCTTTGCCTCGGTGTCTGCCTGAGTGATTACCGCCGCTCTACAACA
Source organism: Bungarus multicinctus (assembly GCA_023653725.1). NCBI lineage: Eukaryota > Metazoa > Chordata > Lepidosauria > Squamata > Elapidae > Bungarus > Bungarus multicinctus. The sequence continues at coordinate 22,910,407 of CM042850.1, forward strand.
GAGACACAGCCATTTCTCCTTTGTTTTCATACCCTCTCCCCATTACTGCCTCTGAGGCAGTTGCTGATGTTATAATACAGCTCTTAATATGATTGTTCAAACCCTGAAATTGTTGGCAGCTACTTTGAAAAGACCTATGCTTAATGAACTCTGGGTAACTGTATCACATGAACACAGCCTATCATCGTTCATAAAATGGGCTTCTTACTTAACCAAGATCTGTAGAGGCAAAGGAACCATTTTTTTTTTGCAAATGTTCCCAGAAGGCTCTCATAGGGCATTTTAGCAGCTGCAGAAGCGGCCATCTGGTCAACACAAAAGTTGGAAAGAAAACCAAGATTAGATGACAAAAGAGGACTCTGCATTTAGTATATGGTTTTTCAACTTTGCTTTGAAGTATGCAGTGTACAGGAAGCATCTGAGATATTTCCAGGGCCAATATGCTATCCTAATATCCTGGTTCATTTGCATAGCAAAAAGAAGCTCTCAGTCAACTCTCTAGGCCAAGGGTATCAAACTCACGTTGTCATGGTGTTGTCACATGACATATTGGGACTTTTTTCCTCTTCACTAAACTGGGTGGGGGAGGGGCCAGCATGTGATGCATTGGGCCCACAGGCTGTGAGTTTGACATCCCTGCTGTAGGCTGTTTTGCCTTCATTATTGCTCTTTTTTCAAATACTATTCTCACAATTGTTGCTTTAAAATCATAGAACTTGTTTTTCCCTCACTTTCTCTTTTGATCTCAAGTTGAAATGGGCAAGAGGAATTGCTAAGCAAGAAAATCCAAAGGTGTTTTTTTAGGGTTATTTTTTTAAAAATGCATGCTTACACAGCTGCCTTAACTCTGCATAACTTTGCAATCTTTATTTTTAAATCTACATTCCTGCATTATTTATTTAGTTATTAGCTTTCTAGACCACCACAATCATTCAACTCTTGGCAGTGTAAAGAAAACATAATTATAAATATAGAAATAAAACATGCAGCATATAATAAATATAATACATTAAAACCAACAACTTAATCAGAGCAATAAAACACTGTCATTTTCTCAAGTAATTAAAAAAACTTTAGAAAAGCTGCATCTCAACTTGTTTATGGATGTAGGAAGTTAGCACCCATCCTCTCCTAGAAAAATGAAATATTTTAGGATATATGAAAAAGGCAAAATATTTCCCCTAAAAGAGGAGTAGGAACTCAGAGAGGCAGAAACTGAACCCCCTCTCCACCTTTGCTAATAGGCCATTAAGGCCTGGGCCAGAGTGTTCTACATAACAATAAGATCTACTCCAGGTAGAGCCATAATAGGAATTGCCCAAAGCCTTTTCATTACATCATCATCCAACAAGGCTCAACCAAGCCTGGGACTAGGGACAGCCTACAGAGTTGTCCCTGCATGGCCCCATGGGACTCTGACAACCAATCAGAATTCAAGCTCAAATTCAAATCATAAAATTCAGGGCATAAAACCCAGGGACTCTAAAAAAACAATTTCACCCAGCTATGTGGTCCTGTCCACCATTAAACCTTCTTTCCAAGCAAACTCCCATGATTCCAGTGTCTTTTTTTCCACCTGGAACTGAACCCAGAAGGATAATTCTTCTAACATGGAGGACTAATAATGCTGAAGCTAATCTCATGTTTAGGGGAAGGGTGCTCTCTGACTCTCTGATTATGAGAAACCTTCAGTTGTGGTTTGAGTTATTTTATGATAATGGGAAATTATGAGCAATTTTTCCTAAGACATTTTTATTGCGCAGGTCATTTCTAACAAACATGGCTGGAGATTGCTTAAATAAAATTTACATCCTTATAGATTTATACAATAACTACCGATCTTGTATTTAAAATTCTATACTGTACCAGAGTGAGATATTGTGATCTTGAATCCTATCAACACATATCCATCTTTAAAACATGATAATGTGATTTGATGACAGCAGAACACCAGAACAGCCAACAGGTGACACCAGAACAGCCAATTTAAGTCTACCTTAGAAAATCAACCAAATCAATCAAATACTTCTCAGTACTTCCAGAAATATCTAGTAGCAGGCATTGGTAGTACTCCTCTTTGGGACAACATCTCTTGTGTAACAGAGTTTTCCACACTGAAAGTCAGGATCCTACTGATTTAGATGGGATTGTGGCACTGCAAATTATTTCTGTAGATCTTTGAATGGGATATCTTATTTTCTGATATTTTTAAATGAAGGAGACTATACTTTAAGAAAAGAAAAAGCACGGAACTAGAAAACCAGACCTTGATGATAGTCTGTTTATAATCCAGATTTTGGGGCATGGGTGTGGGAAGAGATCTCTTAGTGGAATATTTTGCAAGAATAAGTCCCAGTAGAAATGATATTTATACTGAAGACATTGAGATGGAGATGTCCAACCACAAATGCCAAAACTCAATTTTTTTTATAAGTAAATCAACTGTAATTTCACGTAATTTGTCTTACTTTACAGAGAACAGTTGAAGGGCTGTTAATGGACAAATCTTTATTTGAAGGCTGCCGAATCTAAAATTAGATTAAAGATTAAAAACACATATACACGCAATGGAGACAAGGACCTTGAAGCAGTCCACCAACAAGTAATCTCTGGAGGACAAACAGAGCAGGTGACCAACAACTTGCCAAATTTTAGTTTTTCCCATAATGGTAAAATATTACATTATTGTATTTCTACCTACATTACAGCCATTATTTCTAAAATTACAAGAAAATTATTATATACATATAAACAACATAATGTTACACTTTCGACATTTTAAAGTTTCCTAAGTTTTTGGCCATAATTAAATACACCTTCTTGGATGATTTCAAGCTAAATCAAAACAGTGTAATTACCAGCAGGGGCCTCAAACAGAGGTGAGTGGAAAGAATGGAAATAACCTCACATTTAAACAAAAAATGTATCCCAATCTATCCTTAGATTGCACTATTAGGAAATTCCCAGTGCACTGCTTTTCCAAATGCCTGAATTCTGAAAGACAAGCAGGTGTGAAAAAGCCAGGACACAAACAAGAGGGGAAAAGAGAGAGAGAGAAAGAGGGAGGGAGAGAGAGAGAGGGGTGGGGGGAGGAAACGGTTCTCAGAAGGCACTCAAGGGGCCTCATCAAAAGCATGACACATCAACTTCAGGCAAGCTGAGATACTCCACCATTATCTAGTTTGCAGATGGACCACCCAGGAAACCTGGGTGCAATTAAGGAGGAGAAAAACAAATGAAGAGTGGAGGAAGAGAGGAGGGGGAATCCTTGGGAAGTGGGGGGAGGGGGGAGAGAGGAATGGACCAAAGGGCTGGCAGGGATTCCTTATATTGTCTGCTTACAAGCCTACCGAGAATGAGGGGAGCCAATTAAAAAAAAAAAGGAATACAGACGGAAGAGATCGGAAAGGGAACATAATAAAACAAATGGCCAAGAAAGCACATTTCTTGGAATAGAGCAGAACATGGCGCAGGGCAATTTACCGAATGCCAAAACAGTAAGTCAACAAGACAGAGGAAAGCCAATTGCACCCACAGATATGTTTATACACGGCGTTGAACACATTTCCAGATGCACACACAACCATCCAGGTGTTGACGATCAGAGTGTTTGATAAACTAAGATGATGATCCCTCAAAGAGCAGGTGGAACAGCTGGAACCAAAAATGCAGGTCTGTTTGTAAGTAGCTGAAAACACTTGGAGTAGAGGGAGCAAAGGGAACTCAAATTAGTCTTCACTCCCTTTCTTTAACAGCTGATAATCAGAAGGATTTCAGCTTTTTTAAAAATAGGGGTCATCTGCATCACATCAGAAGAAGGATTAGAGAGTGGAACCAAATACACAAAGCTGCCGCCTTAGATCCTGACTTCTGTTTTTGAAATATAATGGGCTATGTTTAATACAGAATAAGAACAAAATAAATTCTTATAAGCCATAACTGCAACTACCTATAATCAATGGGATTGCAAAAATCAATTGGGCAATGTCCTAATATTTATGGGTTAAATGCACAGGTTAAAAAGTATACAAAGAGTCCAGAAACACAAAGAAGCATTTCAGAACAAAAAAAGAGAAAGAAGTCTATTCTTTTAATTTAGAAATGATTGCCTAGGCAGCTTTCTTCAACTGGTGGAGGAGAGATGTCTATGATGTGTTAAATATACTATATGTAAAAATAGGAATCTATTCTAACTTATAACTAGAGATCATCAGGTTGGGGAAGGGAGATCTAGGCAAATACATAAATCCATCCCACACATCTTGTGACATGAGCTCTATTTCACAAAAGCTTACGGCTTTTAATAAAACCTGTTAGTTTGAAAAGGTGACAGCAGACTCGATTTGGCTATTTTAGGACTCTTCTAACTCTCTTCTAACAATGACATAAATCTAAGCAATTCAGTGACATTACACAATTGAGTAAAAAAATCAACAACCTAGATCTTGGAATCTTTTATTTATTTTAGTAAAAGTCCTATGATTTGACAGCCCTATTGAAAGAAATGGAATTATAGATTTATTTGTCCACCTGCTTCAACAATAGTCACAATGTGGCAATTAATTTACCAGAAATATATGAGCCTCACCCAAGACTGACCCTTGCAACCTTGCAAGGCTGAAATTTCTCTCTGAAACCTCCTTCTACTTGCATTGGTATTTGAGAGAGTTTGTTAAAATCATGCTTAATTATTGCGAAAGTTCCTCTGCACATCACACAGAGCCATATTGTTTGAAGAACACAAGTATGAGTTACAAAACCTTTCTGAACTTGTGACACTTTCCCATTTGCTGAAGCACAATTACCTTATAAAAAGGGCTAACTGAAACTCAAAGAAGGGGTGTAGGAAGGGGGTGGGCTGGTCAAAACTCTCTTCAATGTCTTTCACATCAGATAAAAAAAAAAATCCCCACATAGCATATGCATTAGCTCCAGTTTCCAGAGGATCAAGTGAACAATTCAGAAGCACTTAAGTTATCATCCAAAGCAGAACTCTGTTAATAGTTTAAAAGTGAAATTTGTACATGCTGAAAGATAGCGTAAGCTGGCCCTATCATGGTCTTAAGTATGGAAATAATTCTTGTACTACTCAAAAGGATTCTGGCATGTTTAAATAATATGTTGGACAAGCCTATGTTCTCTTGGGTAATATTTCAAACCATCAATGGGACAAAATAAATAAATTTATTTTAATGTTTTAATATATTCAGAGGTTATTTTGAATTCAAAACTTAGATGACTTTTGACTTTTTTAACAGCTACTCTTGTCTCTAAACTGTACGTCTGAAAAGCAATTTGTGCTGTCAAATCTCTGAATAAGATTAAAATAGCTTTTCAGATCCTGGAGATTTTGAATGAGTGTTGATACTTTCCTATCCATAAATTAGAGATCAAATACTTATGCAAAGTTCTCAGTTATCCAGTAACAAAGTCTCTAGCTTTCTTCAATAAATCTGATTCATTTTAAGTGGGGTGGTAGATCTGCTCTTCTTTGTCCCCAATTTTTAATATGGTCTTAACATATATTTTTGTTCAGAACCACAACATAATGAGCCAAACCAGCCTTTTTAAAAAAGAAGCAATTTGAAATAAAACTTCAGATTGGCAGCACATCTAACAAAAATATTGCAAGCTGTCATGCAAAAAATTACATATGGAGCCTTGCATTTGGCCTCATGTATCAACAGATAAGGGATGGAGCAGTGAAAGATGGAAGCTTTTTCGGGGGGGGGGGGGAATGTAAATGAATAACATTGCTCTTCTGACATTACATTGCAATGCATGGCAAAAATAATGTAGATGCAGAAGGAGGAAAAAAAATGGATCTGGCATGCTTCCAGTTAAGATGGAATTAACCCCACCTCTTTCCATTGCTATCACGCAGCATAGATTTCCTCAGCTCTTTGGATTTAGCTTCCAACTCTTGAACCTGCTCCAGCAAAGTTTTACGGTAAGTATGCTTGGCCCTGCATCATAGGAGAAAGACACAAAACAAAGAAACTAACACATCAACTTTCATTGACTACGTGAGAGTCAGGTTTCCTGTTCAAGGTCAGACAGCAGGAAGGGCTAGGCTGCCAATGGGCTGTGCATTGTCCTGGATCTTTCAGACGATGCTAAGCACAACTGAATTTCAGCCAAAAAAGAGGAATTTCATATGTGGTTGAGTTAGCCTTGAGCATTGGAGCCATAAGTGTACAGAAATATAAGAAATATCCATACAAATAAAATACTAATCTGTTCCAGCCTTTATGTGGTCTACTCTAACACACAAAAAGTAATTTCTAAAATCTAATAATTCTTACAAGCACACTTAAAGAAAGTTTTTGGAATTTTTCATTCGTTTGAAATGTCCTATTGGATGAATGCATCGTCATGGCTCATGAAGATAACGCTCAAAGTTCAAAGATGGAACTTGAAGGATGCCATCTTTGCTACCATGTATTTTGACCGATAGAGACTGCTGGGAGATGGAAAACTTGAGCTATGTATTGCTTTAAAAATGATACCCAGCACCTTAAATTACACCCAGAAATCAACTGGCAACTAGTACAGCCCTTATAGTTTTAGTTTTTCCCCAGGGAAACAGAGAACAACTCTTAAATTACATGAGCCATTATGGTGTGGATCAACTGTACTTTCTGGATAATCTTCAAGGGTTGACAACATAGAGTTCCATAGAGTAAATGAGGCATGGCCCAAGGCATGAGTAGCACTTCTTGGTCCCAAAATTTGATACCACTGAAATACTGTATAGAAGTTGTGCAAAAACTTTCTAACCATAACTGTCATCTGCTCCTTGACTAAGAGCTATGAGCCCAGGATGAACTACAAGTTGTGAAATAGTTTTAATTTGAAAGAACACAGCACCATCTAGAATAAAGAAGAAATATCACTGGTCTCAGCTTTCACAACCAGTCATCTTGCCAAGATTGCGTCTGTTCCTCTCCAGAGAAATCCATTCAGTCCCTGGGATGGTATCTCAACAGCATCCTTTGGGCTTAGGACCAAAATATACACCAAAATACTATTCACATACAATTGATATTATATGCAATGCTGGCAGATAATCCATTCCATTGGCTTTATGTAACTGCTAAGTAGAAGTGAGAAAATAGAGCACTGTGGTACGTCATAATGTAGAGTTCAAAAATCCAACTCAATGACTGTATCTAGAGAAAGGAGGACAACCACCGCAAAACAGTGTCTTCATCCAGATGTGATCAAAAGAGACACAATGATTGCATTTATAGATTAAGTAGGATAGGAAGGCTGCACTCCCCACTCCAGTTCCTCTGCTTGTCATCCAAAAGAGTGATTAGGGATTCCAAACCTGAATTTGGACTGAAATGCATTGAGATCTTGTTGATGATGTGTATAGGACTGATATAAGTAGAAAAAATAGAGGATCATCTATTACTCTTTTCTCTCCTCTCTCCAATTGATTTACTGTTGAAAGGCCCTGGGTTTCAGCAGCCATATTATTCAATTTGAAATAAGACCTTAGTATGATATTAGCTATGTGCTCTGCTCCTTGGCTCTTTAGATAACATATAGTTTGCTGTTACATATGACAGTCTGGAATTTGGAAGCTGAATAAATATCATATTATCCAGGCAATTAAACATTTTTAGAAATCTCAAATGCGTACTTTTGAGAATCAAATTTAGTAATATTTGCTCCGGTTAGAATGACAGTGTACCACCAGATACATCAGTGAGAGATGTGTTCAAAATGACTAAATTCAGCATATAATGGGCACATATCATACTCATGCACATCCACAGACATAGGCATACCCAGACACATACCATATACCCAGATAGCATATCTACAGTGAAAAAATCTATAAATCCGCTGGAAGGTAGCAAGACAGTCTCTGTACCCCCTTGTTTTCATTTTACTTGTTCTCAGTATTTTGGAGCCCAGATATAGTGGCACAAGAAAGAGGGTGATGGAGTGAGAAAGAGAGAGAGATCTTGATATTTCACTTCATTGTCTCTCATTTAATTGAATGATTTCCTTTTACTTTGAGGGCAATAGCAAAAAATAATAGTATTTTTGCAGTGGTTGCAAAACCCACTTCAGGTTTTCATGGATGTAACTGATGGAATAGATCACAGGTGTCAAGCTTGCCACATCACGTTGCCATCATGTGATGTATCATGATGTTTTTCCCCCTTGTGGAGCTGGAGTGGGTGTGGCCTGTCATGATGCATCTGGCCCACGAGCCACCAGTTTGACACCCCTAGAATAGGTCATCGAAAGATTTTACAGTATAAAAGCGATGCAATACAGTCTCACCCATACAATACATATTTTTTTTACACGGTCAGTGAAATATGACAGTGAAACTTTGTCAGTGAAATATGATTATTCTTTTTCTTTATATTTTCAAAAGCTTAATATCATCTTAATAAAGATGAGAGGGAAAAGGTGGTATTTCTTCTGGGGACAGATATTTTGTCCAGAATATTTTTCTAACATTTTTTAAAAAAGCACGCCCTCCCCTCTACCCCAGTGCAGATATACTTGATATAACTGAGATGACGGAGAGATCGGCACCTTTTAAAAATTAAACTGCAAATAGATCTCTTCCAGTTTGTTGTTTGTTTTTAAACCATTTTTAAAAAATCCTGTCAGAATGAGCTTTTGCAATCAGTTTCTTCCTTTGTCCAAAAGGTGCTTTTTCAAGAGGCAACTGGACTTTCTTGTTTTTCTTTGAAAACATTTTGTATCTCATCTGAGAAGCATCTTCAGCTCTGACTGGATGGTGGGGAATGGAAGGATTGAAGCCACAAGACTCTAAAAAAAATGCAAATGACCAGCTTTCTGCAAGGAGTATAAAATAAATCCTTCCATTCCCCACCATCCAGTCAGAGCTGAAGAAGCTTCTTGGATGAGAAGCAAAACATCTTCAAAGAAAAACCAGAAAGTCCAGTTGCCTCTTGAAAAAAAGCACCTTTGGGACAACCAGGACCTGGATAACTGAGAATCTCCAGAGACATTTGGTTTCTTTCTTTCTTCAACACTTTCTGCAATGGACAGAAAAATGTACATGATTACATGGCCATTCAATAAGTGTAAAAAAAGACCTCCAATTTGCAAGCCCTACTATAGGTACTGAGTCATTTAAAAGTTAAAAGAAGAAGGAACAAATTTCTTAGCTACCTTCTTTTAGATAGTTAAGAACACCAATCTTCTAATGCAGATTTTGTTTTCCTATAGAAGAATGAGGTTAGTTGGACTTTATCCTGTTGAAGGTTACATGATGATGAATCCATTTGTTTCCATCAGAACACATTGTAGAAATATTTTTAATTCACAGTAACTATTGAAAATAGCCAAATCTTCAAGATCTGGGATACTGAAGATCACAAGAATTTGTCTTCTTTCTAATAACATTTTGTTCCCTTTTCAGAGGCCCATTTTTTCATACAAGGGCTCTAAAATTAGTTTCATACTCACTCAATAAACTTAAAATACAGTCTTGTTTGGAAAAGTTGGTAAGGAATCCACCAAGAAGCTCATTGATTCTTCATATCACAGTGAGGTACAAAGTTAAGAGCATTTTAGATTATAGTGCTTGCATTTAGTCATGGACATTCTGTTTATTTAAGATGAAACAATAGCAGAAGGGGAGGGAACAGCTAGAAACAAACAAGAATTTTCATTTGGAAAATCATAATATTTTGCATTAAATATTCATTATTATTCAATACCATCCTATGTGAAAATTTGACTTCTATATTCATTTAAAAAACAGTGTTATATGTACCTTCACAGATGAAGAAATGTAAGGTTGTCTAGGAAAATAAATGGCTGCATATTTGCAGAGACTCTAAAAAGAACCATTAGCTCTGATTAACACTTTGTACCCATTTAAGTGATTTAGGACTGGGATTAAGGGCTAGCAGCTGTAGGACTAACCTGAAATATTGTAAGTTTAAGCAAATAACATTTTTCAAAAGAATGTAAATAATAACTTACGCTCTCCATGCCACATCTTTAACAAGGCACGCTGTGGGCACGAGCAATAAACCGATCCAGAAGTGTCCACATCTCAATACCATTCCTGCCTGTAAAATATAATGATAAACAGAACATTAATTATACATGACACTTTTTTTGATGGACTGAAATGAAAGAGTAAGATGAGATCATTGTTAAGAAAGCTATAGTATAAATCCTGAACTCTGAAGATGTTCCTCAGTCAAATTTCTTTGTCTTTGGAGGGACAAATCTAACATTAACATTTTCCTGCAGCAATGCAACACTACTATCTGACCTCTGATATTGAAAGTCACGAAAGGACCATTTTCTAAATGCATTCTAGATAAGAATAGCTCTCCTGAGAGCTTTACAGAAGAAAGGAAGGTCTTAGTGGTAATGCCAATAGGACCTTGAAAAAAGAAATTTATTTGCATTGGATATTCCCAGTGTATAATGTTTAGTAAGACAGCACAGGTTATAGAATAGAATAGAATCAGGGGTGGGATTCTACCGGTTCTGTCCGGCTCGGTAGAACCGATAGCTCTGAAGAACAGCAAACATAGAACCGGTTCTATGTCTGCTGCTGTTTTGGCCCGCCTGTCTACCTGGGCTATTACCTGACCTTTATTTCCTGGTTTTTCAACCTCAGCTGCCTTGCGAGGCACAGCTGAGGTTGAAAAAGCAGGAAAAAAGTGTTTTTTCAAATGCTGCTTCCCCGTATGCAGTACTGCTCAGCTGCAGTACTGCTCAGCTGTCCAGACAGCAAGCTGACGAAAGTTTACACGTGTATGCAGCATGCAGGGAAGCAAATCATAGATCACCAAAGCGGTAGTTAAACCATCAGATCCCACCCCTGAATAGAATTGGAAGGGACTTTGGAGGTCTTCTAGTCCAACCCCTGGCTCAGGCAGGAAACTAAAACCATTTCAGACAAATGGTTGTCCAATCTTGTTTTAAAAACTTCCAGTGTTGGAGCATTTACAACTGGAGGCAAATTGTTCCACTGCTTAATTGTTCTAACTGTCAGGAAATTTCTTCTTAGTTCTAGGTTGCTTCTCTCCTTGATTAGTTTCCATCCATTGCTTCTTGTCCTACCCTCAAGTGCTTTGGAGAATAGCTTAACTCCCTCTTTTTTGTGGCAGCCCCTGAGATATCGGAACACTGATATCATGTCATCCCTAGTCCTTCTTTTCATCAAACTAGACATACCTAGTTCCATCAATCATTGTTTATATATTTTAGCCTCCAGCTCCCCAAACGGGGATGGGATTCTACCAGTTCACACCTATTCGCTAGAACTGGTTGTTAACATTCAAAGCAGTTTGGAGAACCAGTTGTTAGAAGAAATTACAGGCCTAATCCTGTAAGGAAGGCAGGAAGGAAACATTCTGGTGTTGCTTACAGAAACTGCCTCCCCGTTAACCTTTATTACATTCTTGGCAGGACTAGACTTTCTGTCTCAGGAAATTCTCTGGAGTTTTTCCCCCCCTCCTTTGCTGGTACTTTGCTTGTGTGGAGTGACCATTCAAAGTTACAATGGCACTGAAAAAAGTGACTTATGACCATTTTTCACACTTACGACTGTTGCAGCATCACCACAGTCATGTGAGGCCAGGAGAGGAGATGCGTGCCTCGATGTGAGTGATATTGAGTTGGCCACATAACATGACCACCAAGCCATGTCCACCCAGTCACATGACCACCAAGCCACGCCCACCAACTAAGCCATGCCCACAGAACCGGTTGTTAAAAATTTTGAATACCACCCCTGTCCCTAACCATCTTTGTTGCTCTTCTCTGCACTCTTTCTTGAGTCTTAACATCTTTTTACATCGTGGTGACCAAAATGAATGGAAACTGACCATTTTCCTGGTCTCACAAGTATAGTGCAATGTTAACTCTGCTAACTAAACAGGCAGTTATAGAGCCAAGAGCTGATATGGAAGAACATATGTTGGATAAATCAGTAAGGATTTTAAATAGATCTCTGGATTGCTGAGAGACTGATGTGTTTTATACCAGCTTTCTCCAGGCTAATGTTTTCCAGATGTCTGGACTATTTTCGGTGTAAAATTAATGTAGTTTGATACATCTAGAGAATACCAATTTGGGAAAGACTCATATTAGAATATGATAGCTTTATTTGGATGTTTTGCTGGGAGGGGATCATTTTACAATTCATGTAGGTTTAACCTTAAAACTAGCTGGTCCACAAGAATAACAGCCAGGTAATTTTCAAAATATTTATCACTTTCCTGAGCTTAATTCTTTGTGCTGTTAGTGGAATGGCAGAGATATGGCAAATTTGGTAGCACAATTAAATATGTTAAGACATTTAGTGAAACTCTGGAACACATTTCACAAACAGGAAGTAAATACATTCTAAAAGTAGAATCAGTTTCAATATTTTGGATTCGGCCATGTAATTAAACCACATATTCTTCTAGTTAATCAGTAAAACTACCTATTGTTCAATAAAATACATAGAAAGAATATTAAAGGGTTAGGATGAGTTACATACTTTTCTTTCCTTGCTGTTTAATGAATTCATTTCATTGTTTTAAAATAATGCTACTAATGTTTATACTATTTTTATAATCCACTCGAGAATTATATTTACATTAATACATATTTCAAGAAAAGTAACAAACTCTTCTCCAGACTTATCAAAGCCAAATGTGGAAAAAAATGCCATATTTACATGTAGAATTGGTGTCATAGGGCTCAACATAAATTAAATAAGTAAATATTCATAATTTACAGAAGAAAGCCCAATGTAAATTTCTCTCTCTCTGTGTGTATGCTGTATTATGTATGTAGGTATGCATGTATGCATGTATGTATGTATGTATGTATACACACACACACACACATACACACACTGTATGTATGTGTGTATGTCAGTGGTGAGATCCAAAATTTTTTACTACTGGTTCTGTGGGCGTAGCTTGGTGGGCATGGCGTGGCTTGGTGGGCATGGCAGGGAAGGATACTGTAAACTCTCCACTCCCTCTCCACTCCAGGGGAAAGATACTGCAAATTCCCATTCCCTCCCCACCCCACCTCACTAACCCGCTTTCCAGCTCTGTTCTCCTGTGCAGGGCAACAAAAGATCCAGCCGATCAGCTGGGACTCGGGAGTCAGAGAATAGATGGGGGCAGGGGCAGTCAGAGGTGGTATTTGTCGGTTCTCTGAACTACTCAAAATTTCTGCTACCGGTTCTCCAGAACTGATCAGAACCTGCTGAATACCACCTCTGGGGGGGGGGGTGTATTTATATATATATATATATTAACCATACCGTAAAACTCCTCCCCCCAATTTAAGAGCTGTGTTGGCACAGTGGTTAGTATGCAGTATTGCAGGATAATTCAGCCTTCCATCCTTCCATCCTTCCATCCTTCCGAGGTCAGTAAAATGAGGGTCCAGATTGTTGGAGGCAATATACTGACTCTGTAAACCATTCAGAGAGAGCTTACAAAGCACTATGAAACAATATGGAAGTCTAAGTGCTATTGCTATTGGCATGTTTGGTGAGAACACATGGACATATATAGGCAGAGATACTTTCCATATCACAAGAGCAATCTTTACACTGTGCCTCTGTAATGGACTGCTTTTCAGAGATTTGTGTGGTAATTGTACTTATGTTCTTTTCTTTACACCTGACATAGATAACCTTTTCCTATACGTTTTGGAATATTGTGAGCCTCCTTCTAACAAAGATTCTACTTGAAACTTTGCCTCCAGTTTCTATTAGCCACAGGCAGGAATGGTGGAATTAAGAGTCTAAGCCAATGTTTCTTGACCTGAACAACTTTAAAATATATGGCCTCTTTAACTCTGTTGGCTGGGGAATTCTGGGAATTGAAGTCCACAAATCTTAAATTTGCCAAGGTTGAGTAATACTGGCCCAATGCTGGAAAAGACTGCATCTGCCGGCACATTGAGACATAGAATCCGAGATCTAAAGTGTTCTTAAGATAGCTCAGATTGAACTGGGTACATTTTATCAGTTAAGAGAGGGTTCATTACTGAACTGCAGCTACTCCTTGAAAACACAAATCAAGGCTTTTACCAATTCACTAGAATGCCACCAGCTCTCACCCGTGTGATCCAATTATTGCTTATTTGTAGCAAGTGAACCATATCCTATTTTCTGCTCAGAAAATAGAGGTATAGTCCTGTACCTTTATTTATAAGACAGAGAAACAGGGATCGAGTGCCAGTCGGTTTCTGAGATGCCAATTTCCCCACAGTATTTCTTGTTTACAGAAGAATACGAATGCAAATTGTTGACTTAGAATTACACATTACTACACATATGTTTCTAATGGGATGCCACACTAGCATGATGGAATCTACTTGCCTCCATAAATCATTAAACTTTTTTCTGCTGATAGGATTTCAGTGGAGGTTTGTTCCAGACTTAACTGGAAAACCAATAGGTTGAAGCTGAAATCTCTGGCATAGAGGGCAAGTGCTCCATTATTGAGTCACATCTCCTTTTCTGTCCCTTTTAATCCTTGTTCATTTTTGCTCTAATTACTATCACAAGTTTTAAAAATCCTTTTGTTCCATAAAAGTAAAGTTATAATACCTTATAACTTAATAAAAAAATTAATCAGAAGGGGGGAGAAACAGCAGAAACATAGGTGCTTATGTGTTATTTTTTAAAAAATGGGCTCCCCAATCTATCTGATGCTTTACTACGTCTACTTATAAAATTGAACACATATATTTTACAATGAGAAATATCACAACAAGAGACTGGAAAGAGGATCACATACCTTGAAAAGACACCTTACCACAAACATTTGTAGAGCCAATTTAAAAAAAAACATTGAAAATAAAAATATGTAAGATACTATCAGATTTTAAGCAAAGATAAATTTATAAGATTATTGAAGGCAAATGGCTTCATAGGACTGTTTGTCTAAAACTATGCTAGAAAGAAAACGAGAACTGACATACAAGCAGTATCTACATGGATCTCAAATGTTGAAATGTTCAATATTTAATTTCTGAGAAAAATATTTCTTATCCATACATATTAGTTCTCAAAACTTTTTTGTTATTATGTTCCGGACATAGTTAGAATTACTGTATATGAAATATTATAGTACCAGATTCCTGGAACAACTCTGATCAGGAACTAGTTGTTCCCAAGAGCCAACGATATCAGCACAAAAGAGAACAGAACATATATAATCAACAAAAGTCATGTTTTATCTGGCAAAATATTGTAAATAATATAATATTTTTAGTTACCCACCATTCATGATAGCTGAAAATATTTTTTACATCGAAACAATGTACAGTAGAACTTAATTGAGCTCTATTTGCTCTACTAAAATACGTTTACGATTCTCTTCCCATGCTATTCTCCTAATGCATAATTATCTTAAGTTCCAAGTACATTTTAAAGAATGTCCAGATATTTTTTTTCTTGTGCAGCAAAGAAGTCAGTCACCATGCTCCCTGACATCTTGATTATTTTGACTAAATCATTCTTCAAATTGCTTCACGTATATGCAATCTCATCCAGAAATATCACATTCCATTGTATATTGGACTTAAAAGCAATCTAATTCAGTTGCCTGGATTTGTCCCTACATCAATAAGAATTCTATCCTTGAACACCTCTCAAATTTTCACTGTGGTACATTTCAGGATGTAAGAAACAATTGTGACTCTCACAAACCAATAATTGTAGACCTTGGTTTGGGAGAAAAGAGAAGGAAGAAATCTAATAGGTTTACTATTTACGTTTCCCTTCTAATTAACATTACTAGGAAAAACACTGGGTGGGAGTTTTTAATAAAGGTTGCAGTGCAACCTGTTCTCTAGAGCTCTAGGTACCCTAATTTGTACCTTTACAATTAATGACTTCCACAAGGACATAGGTCCAAAGCCTTTCTGAAGCCTTCATCATAATCCCCCACATCTGTTCCATCTCCACTCGGGCCAACTGTGGGAATTGCTTGTCAACAGCCGCACAGATGAGTAGATACATAAACGCCTATGTCACTCAGCCCTGTGATTTCAGCTGAGAATTCTGAACAAAAAGCAAGTTTCTCATTTAAGCTATTCACTATATAGAGGAAGCACCTGTTCAAAAATGTATCCAAAATACATTTTTCACGAGCTTTAAGAAAAGAAAAAGAAGTCCTATAATTGACTGCACTCTTCAAGGTATGACAAGAACACAACCTATAGCATTCTTACTAAACAAGCCTCATTAATAATATAAATCACTTGCTTTCCTTCATAAATACACAGTTGTAAGGCAATTTTATCTTAGCTATCTGTTGAACTGCAGCTGATGTACATGATCTTTACTGTAGCATGGATAAGCTATAGGTCAGGCAGTTGCTGGTGCATAAATCAACATGGGTAAAGGCAAGAGCAATCTGATAGCAAATAACTTCCAAATGCTACAGCATCCATTTGGTAGCAACAGAATATAAACTATGAATATTCTATCCTCCCTACCAAGTTAGTCATATCTTTTTTCCACCACGAATTCGGAAATCTCATTTTTCATTTTCAATGTGATCTAGTGGTAAAATGTATTTAGTGGTATGTGTGATCTAGTGGTAAAATGATATAAGAACACTATCCACATGGCAAAATCCATTAATTTGGAGCTTAGATGCCAATGGGTAACTCAAAGAACAGAACAATAAGCAAGATAAGAATCATCTCCATGTACAAAATAACACCTGAATATATCCATTAATATTTTACTGCTAATTAATAATAATAAATATACAAGCTGCTTGACTCTCAGTAACACCAGGAGGCTTACAGATTTACAAATTCATCAAATTATATAGAGCTTTTCTTTTTTAAAACGCCCTGAAAAACCATCAGTTATTTCACAGATTTTGGACATACTGCAATTTACATAAATTTATTCCCAAAAAGCTTTATGGGGTGTAAATAGCCATAAAATGTTTTATTTTCTTGAAAATTGCGTAATTTCATTTTACTTAACCATATCTCATTTACTTTAATTCTATTATTTCTGTTAGCTGTATTTATAGGATTTATGTAACTGCCCATCTACTATACCACTTTTAATAAAGCTGTTCTACAAATAAGCTGATTTTTATGCGCTGACTTTTGTTAATTTTTCTAGTGAAGAAAGTGGGCTAGCTAAATCCGTTCTGCAAGATCCTGACTTTTCTATGTAAAAGAAATCCATGACAGATTTCTAAATAAACTACTTAGATTTTGAGGCACTCTAGAAATTCATTATCCACATCCCTTTGTAGTAAAATACAATTATTTTTGAAATGTGGATCCAAATGTAGTCGGAATGACTTCATTTATGTTTAAGAAAAAGAGATAACAAGCTCTAAGAAATCCTATGGAATGCAGAAATAGAGAAATCTGTAAGAAAAATAACCCAGAGAATTTCCTCATAATAAAAAGATGGAACAGTTGAAAGCTCAGCATGACCAATAGCCCCTGGATGTTTTTACATTATTGTTATTAAAATTAGGTTGGGAGGACAATAGATAGCTAGAATGATGTGTGTATGACTGACATTCTGAATAAAAGCATACAACATTGCAATTTTGTCACTTATCTTAACATTACTAATCTTAATAGCGGTGATACTGGACTGTTGCATGACAAACAATAAATTGTGAACATCATGTGCTATATTCTTAAGCTTCTGTCACCATTGCATAGCTAAAATCCTGAACTTAAAGATGGCAGTGATTTTTTTTATTATTATTTCCTCCTGCCCTAGAAAAATAGGCAAGGCTAAAAAAGAAGTCCAGGAGAAGAATAGGGATTTGAATCTTTTTAACACAACTTTCAACAAGGCTATCAAATCCAGACAAGGAAAACACCAGCACTTTCCATTTCTTCAAATAGACAAATTGCTGTTAAATATATTGCACTGCATATAGAATTGCACTACATATAGATAGAAAATTTACATTGAATTGTACCGTATACAACTGCATTGCATACAATATATAACATTTTGTAGGGGATTAAAGAAAGCTGCTCCCACAATCCAATACTTTAGGCTTTGAAAAATTAAATGCTTCTTTACACACCCCATACTATACCCACAAAATACATGATGCATTGGCACATTATTCAATGTATACAGTATCTCTTTTTGATCCTGGTGCATTGGTAGATATGAGTAGAAGAAAGACAAGAACTGACAACAATTTTGAGTTTTAAAAAATCTTATATTCCTTTGCCTTACATATGGTGATACAATGCTAGTGAACTTTGAGCTGTGAAGAATTTGTGTCAAAAGTCATTAATTCATTTTTGTGTTTCTTAGATAGCAAAGCTCTAAAAAGTGACAGAAAGTTGTAAAAAATAATGATAAGAAACAAAGCACAAAGATTACAAAATTTGGGAGTCTAAATTATCTACATTAATCTGTCATAAGAATGTATACACTGATAAAAATGTTTGACCCAAGCACATTTTACAATTTGAGAAAGGAAATAGTATTATCTTGGGTTATCTGTTCCTTACTATCCATCAAAGATGAAAAATGAATTCTTAAGAAAATAATTAGAGAGCGAAGTATGAAAGGGAATGTACGCAAAAGTCATTTAGCTTTCCCAAACAGACCTCTTGATTTGATACTTCAGAAAGATCTCGCAAGCAATTACTTTGTATCAGATTTATGTAAAAACATTTTAGGACTTGGCTTTGGTAGCTGAAAATTTTGTATTCTTTTGAGACTGTTTTCACTTGCTTACCTGTAATTGTTTGTTTTGATAAAAAGAAGAAATAGATAGTCTTTGCTTCAGAGAATAATATTGTGATTAAGACCCAGGAGACACATGCTCAGGTAAGTTTCACTGAATACTTAAAAAATACTAGCATGCGCGTACACACACAAACACACCCCACGCACACACACATATTGTCCATGTATGGTATGCCATATGATAAATAAATAAATACATCCAGTAACTGACTGGCAAATGGTTTACTTCAGGAATGTCCAATCTTGGCAACTTTAAAATTTGTGGACTTTAATCCCCAGAACTCCTCAACTAGCATAGCTGGCTAGGGAATTCTGGGAGTCCACAAATCTTAAAGTTGCCAAGGTTGGACATGCCTGGTTTAGATAAGTCATATCAGGAGATTTCTCAATATAGCAAAATGCTTTAAGTCTTTCTTTCCTCCATCTATATGGAGGTGCAATTTAGAAGAAAAACAACCACACCCATCCTACAAGCATGTAGTAATCTGATTGTTCAGATGATGATGATGATGTTACCTCTTTAGTTTTATGAGACTTAAACCAGCATTTCAGAAATTTACTTTCTCTACTTTGTAACTAGTATCAGACTTTCCTTATGCTTGCAAGGCTATAATAATATTTTTCCCCAAGTTTCCTTTTTAAACAAGGGGAAATTGTGCCCTTGGTGAGTTGTCACATATGAGTAGTCTTTCAATTTGTCCTAAACTTGACTACTGCATTGTTCACTAGAGTATTACAAGAAATATGGAAACTAAAGTTAAACTGGGAGAATTATTTATTTTTTTCTTGTTTACTGGAAAATATATCATGAAAAAAATATATCATGTATGTGATTCCAAGGGTAGGAGAAAGAGTGTTCATATTTTCCATGTAATCAGAAAGATTTTTGGCCTATTTCTTCTTCAGACATTATTTTTCCCTTTCACCATCTCCTGGCTTGTGCAATAAATTCATTTGTTACTCACTGTTACAGTAAGGGATTATCAAAGTTATTATTACTTAACCCATTGCAAGTATTCTTCAACTGTTGGGCACAAACATATCCCTGATAATAAGAATACTTCATCACCAGCGTATTTTAAGAAGGATCAGATCAAAAAGAAAGAAACCCAGAACAACAAGAGCAATAGCACTTAGATTTATAATCTACTTCACAGTGCTTTACATCACTTACTAAGTGGTTTTACAGAGTCAGCATATTGCTGCCAACAATGTGGGTCCTCATTTTACCAAACTGGGAAGGATGGAAGGCTAAATCAATTTTGAGCCAGGGAGGACTGAACTCCTGGCTGTAAGCAGTGAGTTAGCCTGCAATATTGCATTCTAACCACTGTCCCACCACAGCTCTTCACTTTTACAAAATATTTGTCAAGCACATTGCAGTGTAAAGTGTAGTAGAAAAATATGTACATAAATTATATTGCCATTGCATCCAAGAATCAAAACACTATCTGTAATGTAATGTAAATTAAAAAAGCAATGGATCTTCTCCATGTAGGCACATATTTCTATTTTTAGAAATAAAAAAGGTTCTGAACTTCCAAATTCTGGGACCCACGGAAAGATGAGATCAGATGAGTTGAGAGCACCAGGGTGCCAAAAGAACTAGAAGATTTAAAGTATCAGTTCTCCACTAAAGACTCAGAATAATTTGGGATGATATGATTCTAATGCTCAAGGGATTTACATGCCTCAATTCAAAGAATTACTAAGCACTCAATAGCAAAGATAAGACCCTATAAATATTTCAAGTGATTACTCTTTTGGCAACCAAAGAGAATGGTACCATCTTGTCTTTACCTTTTACTTAAATGACAATGACTGGATTTCTCAGTTCGAATTGAAGACAGACTGGGCTGTTTCCGAGGCACCAATCCATTACATTGGAACATTATTTGTTCTCATCAATCTGCCTCCAGCATTAATCGTATAAACATTTTGTTCACATGAGGGGCAATAGAGGCTGATGGTAATATTTTATCTCAATCAGCTCCCTGGAGAAATTCAGTGACACGGAATTAATAAATTGTAAAGGTCTGTGCCTAGATAGCATGCTTGGGCTGCCTGTAGAGATGCAGCACAATCTATCTGAAACAGGTCCAAGAAACATTTTAATAGCTTCTATTAAAGTCTCTTTATGCTGTTGATAAAAGAGTCCAAGCAAATTATTTCTCCTCCTGCTTTCTTGAACTTGGATATGGTCCAAGCCTCCGCTGTAGGACACCAGCTCTTTGGTAACTGTTGCATCTTGAGCAGTTAAAACATTTCTTATTGGCTTCAATCTTAGCCTGGTGCACTTTGAACTGCCTTTTTATCTCACCGTATTTCCTCTTGATGTTTTCAACAAAACCCCAGGATTAGCTATGAGTGAATTTAAAATGACAAGAATCTCCGAATTGTGCTCAAAGAATGACATCAGGTAGCACTTCTAGGGTAGATATAATTCTCTCTTTAGCTCTCATTTTCTCCTGGTGAGTAGGAAGATTGGAAGTCTCATTGATCAAGTCCACTGCAGCCTTATAGAAAGCCACACTGTAGGAGTGATTGTGTGGCCAGGCTGAACAATATGAGGAGGAAGAAGAAGAGGAGGAGGAGGTTGCTTTTTAAGCTTAGCAGGCATTTTAATTTTCCTCAATTTCCAAAAGTGGCAGAAGGAACAGTTTAATTAGATTTTCAGCTTACCAATTGTCTTCATGTGCAGTTTATCTTTGTAGCTGATGGAGTGAGAAAACAACTTGCTTCTTAGCGCACCTGCCATCTTGCAGGAATATAAAGGAAGGAAGCTTAGCGGGTTTCCGGATCTGCTGTTCAGAGTGGTACAGAAGCACAGACAATTCTACCATGCTCATTTCATGGCCAGACAACAAGGGATAAAGATTTTATTTCTGTATTATCCAGAAATAAATAAAAGAGTAAAGGATAACAATAAAGATTATTTGTCTTGGAAACTGGTGAGAGGAAATTTAATAAATCTGAAAAGGTTGCCAACTATTTGAAGGCAGGTGTAGGTATTGTTGGAAGAAATATCCATCTGGTTCAGTTCCAAACTGGGAGGAAGTCACTGGAAACATGGAGGCTGATTGGGAAGATGGTTTAATGGTGAAGCAGAACTATCAAGCATGTGGTTCTGGACAGCTGACCACATGGAGTTGAGAGCAGATAGCTTTTATACTTTCTCTTGGGCTTTGAACTTGAGCTTTCTGTTCCTGTGCAAGAACATGTATTCTATTGGCTGTTGTTAGACTCCCATGGGGCCAAGTTTGTCTGAAGTTTGCTGATGCAATGTCCTTAGGAGAATTTGCAACGCAGAGAACTCTGCTTCTAGATAATCCTACCTGGAGGGTCATGTCTTAATCCCACTACCCTGGAGCTGAAGGTCTTTTATCTTTTGTAGATAGGATGGGCCAGTTTTTCTTAATGGGCACCAGATACAGTATCTGCTGGGGGAGCTGGGGCTGAATTTCTGTCACCCTTAAGATTTCTATTTATCCTTTAGGGGAAATATAATATTCTGCCTTTTTAATATTTCCTAAAATATTTCATTCTTCTGGGAGGGGTCACTTCCCACAGTATTTTACATCAGTCAACTCAGAAATGATCTATTGGTTTGGTGGGTCTCAAGTCTTCCAGCTACACAGAATTTATTTTTTCTTCTTTTTCATCCCATTTGCAGCTTCAATGAGGAGAAAGAATGTCTTGGTTATAGACATGTCCTTCCAGGGAACCCTAATATTCACATTGTTTTCTTCCTTGATCTTATTTTTTTTCTTTTCTGAATTTTAATATCAATATTTAGTTTTGATAACAATTTTGAAAGGAATGTTTAATAGCATATATTTTGAATGTTTTTCTTTCTTCCCTTTTGGTTCTTATTCAATGATTTTCAGAGGTTAATTTTTACCAAGATTTTCTTTAGCAAGAATGTTCAATCTTTGAAACTATGGGTATTTGTAATTTAAACCTGGGATCCAGTCTGGTTGCTGCTCCAGTTATATTTTGAGGAAAGAAAACAGATAGAGCAGATTACCAAAATAGAAATTCAAAATCTGCCAGTGGAGTGATAATTTTAATGAAAGCATCATCTGATTGTAGAGTTGAACAGTTTTTTTTATTCTGAAGGTCATCATATTATTTTAATATAGTTAAATATAGGCATAATTGGGTGGGGGGGCGTGGATAAATATTTATGGTTCCATTAAAGGTAAAGCAAAAATTCATATAATAGTTTTGCTAATCTTTTGGATTACGAGTAGATTAGACCATAGTTCATAAAGCTAATGCTGGACACAGCCAGTTTGGTGTAGTGGTTAAGGCACCAGCATAGAAACCAGAAGATTGTGAGTTCTAGTCCTGTCTTAGGCACAAAGCCAGATGAGTGACCTTGGACCAACCATTGTCTCAGCCCTAGGAAGAAGGCCAGTTATGGGATTCAAATAATTTAATAGTCAGTTCTTTGCCCTAATGATTTCTTCTAACAACCAGTTCACCAAACTGCTCAGAAGTAAACAACCGGTTCTCCCAAAGTGGTGCGAACTGGCTGAATCCCACCACTGAAGGAGGCGATAGCAAACCACTTCCAAAATCTTATGAAGAAAACTTGCAAGAACTTTTCCAAGCAGCTACCAGGAATCAATAATGACTCAAGGGCACACATGCATACATTTACACACACAAATACACAGCTAATGCATTGTATATAGTCATCAAATGCAGAGGTCTAAAGTTTAAGTACTAAGGGTTGGAATATTACTGAGAAGAGTTGTAGCTATGTACATACAGTATGATGAGTTCCAAATACAATGAAACTGGTGGCATTCTGCTTCTTGGTGGTCAGTTTAAATAAAATTATCATACAGGATAAGCACTGTTTAAAAATATAAGAATTTCTTGCCCAAGGAAACTATTGTGAAACTTCATATAGTGAAGATATATGATAATGTAACATATATATCTTTTGGAGTGCTAAAAAAAAAAAAGAAAACTGTATATTGACTCTGTATTCTGGCCACCAGGATCCAGATAGTAAAGTTAAAGCAAGTGCAAATGTCTATGTAGATTCTCAGTCATCCAGATCATGGTTGTCCCAAAAGTGCTTTTTCAAGAAGCCAATGGACTTTCTGGTTTTTCTTTGAAGACGTTTCGCTTCTCATCCTTCTCACCTTCAACACGGTCCTTTCAATGGGTCCAAGAATGCTCCACACCCATTTGTATCATTGAGGTGACCCTGATGACACAGATAGATCTTAACAACTCACTAAAAGAATGCAAATGACCAGCTGTCTGCGAGGAGTATAAATCCTTCCATTCCCCACCATCCAGTCAAAGCTGAAGAAGCTTCTTGGATGAGAAGCAAAATGTCTTCAAAGAAAAACCAAAAAGTCAATTTGCCTCTTGAAAAAGCACCTTTGGGACAAAGCAAGGGCACGTGAACTAATCCATTTCCCAGTAAAAGGTTTGAACCCCACAGAAAAGTTCTATGCTATGTACACCAGATATGTTCTGTATCTTGAAAATATAGCTTTTGTATTGTCTCCTAGTGGTCAATATAAATAATAGTTGCAGAGACTTTGGTTGTGGCTCCATTATTGAAATCAGAATAACATTTCCAAAAAGAAAATTACTCCTCAAAGTTGCACTGTTCTTCTATACATTACTCCAAGATTTAATTTAGTGATATATAGAGACTTTTTAATCATAACAGACAAAAGTACATTTTTAATCTAGCCACATGGTACTTGTTCAAGTTTGGAGTATTGTCTAATATCATCATCATTAGTTCATTGGTTCTGTAACCCAACAGGACAGACACAGACTTCAGAGGATAATTAGGACTGCACAAAAACAATTACTACCCACCAGCATTCAGTCGAGGACCTGTATACTGCACGAATCAAAAAGAGGGCTGAGAAAATATTTACAGACCCCTCACATCCTGGACATAAACTGTTTCAACTCCTTCCCTCAGAACGACGCAACAGAGCATTGCACACCAGAACAACTAGACAAAAGACCAGAACAACTAGACAGTTTTTTCCCGAAAGCCAACACTCTGCTAAATAAATAATTCCCTCAACACTGTTCAACTATTACAAAGTCTGCCCTACTATTATGTTAATCTTCTCATTACTCCTTATCATCCTCCCCTCCCGCTTGTGACTGTATGACTGTAACTTTGTCACTTGTATCCTTACGATTTATATTGACTGCTTCCCAGTATGATTTGATTGCTTATTGTACCCTATCTATCATTAAATGATAAGGTATGACTATCATTAAATGTCATACCTTATGATTCTCAACTCTTGATGAATGTATTTTTTCTTTAATGTACACTGAGAGCATTTGCACCAAGACAAATTCCTTGTGTGTCCAATCACGCTTAGCCAATAAAGTATTCTATTCTATTCTATTTAGTGGAAAAATATAATATATTTTAATGTCTGACCACACATCAATTGTAAGATCACTGATTCTGGAAAAAATATCCCAGCTGCTAGAAAAATATAATTTTAATAATTCTGTGTTAAAATATTTTGAATTTGTAGTATATCATCAATAAATACACACACACACACACACACACGTATGTATGTTCATTTGTTTGTATGTTTTTCTTTCAAATAAATTATAATCCACCTAATTTGGAAATAGCTTGGGATACATCTAAAGCATTTTTTTGAGATAAAATTATACTCTATATCTCATGGAAGGAAAAAAAGCATGGATCACAGCAGAAGATACTTGTATCAAAAATAAAACAAACCTTAAAAGAATAATTTTCTTACCTGATTTGGGAAGCATCTCATGCTTTTAGATCTACCAAATTGTTAGATCTAAACCAACTGTGTGCGTTTGATACAGAATTTTTCTTTTAAAAATGAAACAAATTTATTTGCAACAGGAAGAAAAACCTGCCTTCTCAACTGAAACGTTTGTGAAAACATAAAATAACGTAGTTCCAACAAGAAATTTCTTGGGAACAATACAAATTAATTGTAACGAAATTAAAATTATATGAAAATGTCACTTCTATAGATATAGGTATAACAGACAAACAGATGATTTTTTAAAAAGCTCACAAGCCTCCCAGTATTTTCAGTTGTACCATAAATTCAGGAGAGCTGGCTACATCTGTAACTCTACGGGAACTCTATGTTACTATTGATATGAGGAAATCCAGAAAAAGAGTCTAAGACTAGATAGAATAACAAGATAAAGACATGAAAGATTTAGAAGAATGTAGCTCCTACATTCCTAGAGATATTTCAGATGTCTTATGAAAATAAATTATTACAAGTTCCATACTATGACACTTATACTATTGAACATTTGAAGAACAGTGAAAATTCTAGTCAAAATAAGAGTTATTCAGTTTCTTTGTTTAACGTTCAGGCTAAGATTTTAATAGCTGCACTAACAAAGGAACCTCAAAAAGTATTACCGACAATAATTCATCCTGCACACCCTGGTTTCATGAAAGGACGCCAAAGTTCATATGTTAAAAAAAGTCCTAGTTGATATATATATGAGCTTTATATACACGGATATACATGGGCCTGCAGCGTTAGCTTCACTGGATGCAGAAGAAGCTTCCATTATTGCTTGAATTAAGTTTTTGATCCATCTGCATGGGATGAGGAAGACAGTTCCTCATCAAGGCTATTGTCTCAGCCTGGATTAGCATCTACAGTGCATCTCACCACTTGCCTATTCTCACCAATGCTTCTACATCTCTGTCTCCTCCTTGCTAGTGATGATGGTGACAGGACAAGGGAAAAACAGGCTCCAGTAATGGCGATGACAAGATTTCCAGGCTCTATTCTTCTCAACTGATGGTGTCTGAGATTAACAACCTTCTATATTCACTGTTTTCCTTTAGCGCATGTACTAAGAAGAGACACATATATTTTCTGTACCACTGGTGGGCTCCTTTTCCTTCCCTCCTTTTTGTAGCCATTCATTTTGCTTGCTTTCACCTTAATTTTTCCTCATTTTACAGTAAAATTGACAAGGTGTAATGTTGCCATCCTTTGGGTTCATCTTCCCTACATGAGAGATTCTTGCTCCACAGGACTTACTCTTTCCTGAACATTGTGGCAGACTGCAAATATTAATATGAAAATCAATTATGGCCTAGAATTCATGAATTTGAGGCCACAGAGGCAATAGGCCTACCATTTCTGGATTTTAAATGAATGGATGACCATTTGATTGCCAAAAAAATGAGGTTTCTGCGTCTAGGATATTTTAAGTGGAAATTTAATCTCTGCTCAGTGATGATACAAACTCTGAAAACATTTGCCTTGAAAAAGTTACATGCTTCGATATATTAACATATATCTGATCCTTGAGCTCACATCTGCTCAAGCTATGAAATAAATATTTTCCACATTATAAATAAAGCACATATTTCTAATACTTAAGAGATACAGGACATGAATTAATCAAACAAACAGGAGAAGGAGCCAGCTTCTGAAAGTGAGACCTTCATGGTACTGCTTTAGTTTATAAAGAGAAAAGCAAATTATTTTTTTGCAAACAGTTTAAATTTGCTTCCAGTTCATATCTTTCTTGTGGATATAAACTGATACAAAGAGTAGTTCTGCTGAAAGAGCAGTAAAAAAAAGAAGAGAAAAAGAAAACCATATAGCAGTGTTACTGAAATAAAGTTTACTGAAATGAAATGCATACTTCTCAGAAGACACAGATATAGTTGCACTACAAATCACCCCTTGTTTCTAGTTTTAAATTACAGTAGCCTGTTTCCTTAGCTATGATGTATGACATACATAATATTTACATATAGTCCTCAATTTATGATCAATAATTAGGACTGGAATTTTGGTTGCTAAGCAATGTGGTCATTAAACGAGTCATCATGTGACCGAGCTCAATTTTACCTCAATTATTTTTGGCCTGTATTGTGCCCCATTTTTGGTCTGGACAGCACCCTGAGTCCCGTTTTGGCTGGCAGAGTGCTGCAAGAGGCCATCCAGGCAAAAAATGGAGCATTGGAGGGGGGGGCTGCACGTGCCCCCCCCCCCAATGCCCTGTTTTGGCTAGATGGATGCTGCAGGAGGCGTCCATCCACATGCCATCCATCCCATCTTTCCTCCCTGGCCAGCCCACAGAGGACAACTACAATGCGGATCCAGCCTTCGAAGAAAATCCAATTTAAAGATGCTTGACCACTTCATCCAGCAATCACCTGACCAAAAGGAGTGTGATGCCTCTTCAACTGTGACAATCAGTGGCAGTGAAGTGGTTAAAATGCAGCATTGCAAGCTAATTCTGCCCACAGCCTGGAGTTCGATCCTGAGGGGGCTCAAAGTTGACCCAGCCTTCTATCCTTCTGAGGTCGGTAAAATGAGGAGCAGATTGTTGGGGACAATATACGGACATTTGTAAACTGCCCAGAGAATGTGTAAAGCACTATGGGGCAGTATATAAGTGCCATTGCTTCTTTGGTAGTTTGAGAACCATTTTTTTTTTCACTCATTTGCACGTTCGGTCGGAATACATTCTGCTCACCAATATACATTCATTAGCCCTTTTAGTTCTTGCATCAAGCTTCAGTCGGTGTGCTGGGTTTGATCTAAACCTGCAGATTTATTATTCTTCAATATTTTTATTATCATGTTTAGGTTTATGCACAGTTCATCAAATGGATTGGGCATACTGAAGTCACAGCTTGAGGCTGGGCTTGGCTGAGTGCTCTGCCCAATATGCTTCTTATCCTTCTTTACTCAGCAGTATTTTCCCAATTTTGTCTTAATAACAGTACTTGTTTGGTTATTATTCCTATTCTTGCTGAACTATATAGGCAATAATTCCAATAATTCTGGAATTTGTCCAGCTTGGATATATGTACTTATTTAAAACCAGAGAAATAGAAGACACCTTATAGAATAGGGAATGGTGAATGTACCAAATAGTGGAAAATAATATATACCAATTAGCCACGATGTTTTAAAGCATTCTGGCTACAATTTCTACTCTCTTCCCCCAAATCCCCCTAGCATTCTTCATGCTTCGGTATATTCAGATTTCACTGCTCTATTTTTCAATCTCATTTCTTACATTTCCCCCCCTTAAGTTCTTTATACTTCTACAAATCTTGGATTTTCCACAAATCCTGCTTAATAATTCCTTTCTGTATACTTGTGGCTACATCTAGCCACCCCAGAAGCATTTGTGAACTATTTTGCTTTTTATATGTATCTTCATCTTTACAGAGGAGAAAGCATGGAAGTGAAAAATGTCAGTGACTCCCATCTCCCAATTCTTCTAGTGTCATGTTGGGTCCCCCTTTGGCAAAATGCAGCCATCTGTATGGTTGAGCTTTACTCCAGATGAGGCCACATGGAAAAAGGCATTTGAGACATATTTCAGCAGTAAGTTGCTTAGGGAGGCTGTACTGTATGTGAAGGTGGTATTCAGCAGATTCTGACCAGTTCTGGAGAACCGGTAGCGGAAATTTTGAGTAGTTCGGAGAACCGGCAAATACCACTTCTGACTGGACCTGCCCCAATTTATTCTCTGCCTCCCGGGTCCCAGCTGATCGGCTGGGTCTTCTTTTGTTGCCCTGCACAGGAGAACAAAGCTGGAAAGCAGGTTAGTGGAGTGGGGAGGGAATGGAGATTTTACAGTATCCTTCCCCTGCCATGCCCACCAAGCCATGCTCACAGAACCAGTAGTAAAAAAATTTGAATTCCACCACTGGCTGTATATGATTGGCAGAAAAATCCTATAAAGAGTCTTATAGCCAGCTTAAAAAAAAAAATCAAAGGGCAGCAGTCAGTCTTTAATGGCTGTGGGAGGAGAGAAACAACCTCTTATCAAAGCATTGTGTGTGCATTTGAACAAAAGGATTAATCCCTTAACAGACACTCCTGAATACCCTTCTGCACCCCATTCAACAGACCAGGTAGACAACCTACAGCTGGAAATCACAACAATTCTTTAAGCCAAAATGTCCTAGTTTTGCTACCATACTACGTGCAATACTTATAAGAAAACTATAAGGATCATTTAGGACTGTGAACAATTCAGCAATGTAGATGGCTGTTGTATTATTTTATTAAAAATTTGAAACTATTTAAAGCTCTCTGAGCACAGACACCCCAGATCACTGTTTATCTTAACCATTAAGCCTTTCACATCAGTGGTGGGATTCAAATTTTTTTACTATCAGTTCTGTGGGTGTGGCTTTGTGGGTGTGGCTTTGTGGGCGTGGTTTTGTGGATGTGGCAGGGAAAGGATACTGTAAAATCTCCATTCCCACCTCACTCCAGGGTAAGGATACGGCAAAATCTCATTCCCTCCCCACCCCACTAACCTACTTTCCAGCTCCGTTCTCCTGTGCAGGGCAACAAAAGAAGACCCAGCTGATCAGCTGGAATTCGGGAAGCAGAGAATAGATGGTGGTGGGGCCAGTCAGAGGTGGTATTTGCCGTTCTACTCAAAATTTCCGCTACCAGTTCTACAGAACTGGTCAGAACCTGAATACCACCTCTGCATTCACTCATATAATATGTAAATGCATATGGCTGGTTAATCTCGATACTTTAAACAGTTTGGGTTTTTTTAATTCCCTACTTTTTGGGGGGTTGAGAGAAAACTATCATATTACTACCCACATTTCATTGTCTTTGTCCCCATCAAGACATTTCTAATAAGACTTGGATTGGTAGCAACAGGAAAAAAAAATCCCATATCATGGGATATTAGTGGGATCTTATGACATTTTAAACGAGTGGTGTGTAAGAAAATAATTTTGCTGGCTGTAGCACAAATAAATAACTTGATATTATGGAGCATTTTCTTCACTTATTTTTTTCTTCTGAGAAGAGACAAAAAGAATTTTGATGATAAAAGACTGAAATCACAGCCAACAAGATAATATTTCTTATTTTCCTCTCTCCTCCAAAGTCATAGTATTTTTTCAGAGGAGCAGTGATGATGCTGGAACCAGATCTGAAAAACTTGATCTACAGCCAGTTTAAAATGGAAGGGGTTTCATGTGAATTATGTGTATTTAATCTGGGACATTTTTTCTCCAGTGATATCTTTATCATCAGCATTTGGCAGAGATTCTTCTCTGGCTTCCTTATATCTCCCTGTGAATGTTTCTTGGCAAGTCTGGTTAAAGGAGCAAAACAGGCATACTCTGGATCCCATCCATTAGGTGGTGTCATCTGATGGGAGTCAGGAAGAGAATCTTCTCTGTCACAGTGCCTTTTGGAAAAACACCGTTGGGACAACCAGGTCTCTCATAGACATTTGCCTAGACTAGGGTTATCTAAATGTGACACAAACCAACCACCCTAATATATTAATAAATTAACTCTAGGACTGGGGCCAAAGGCAGGTTTTAAAAGGTTTCCAGACCCCTAGGTAAGAGGGCAACATCCTTATGTCCGAGAGGATGCACAGGTGAGGGTCATGATAGACAAGGCATGCTTTTGAAATCGCATAAGATAACAATTTTCAGGAAGAGCCTCCCCCTATGCCTGAAAAGTTTTTGATCAGTGTGTGCTACTTGTTCTAACATATGCCAGCAAAACATGGACACTAACCTCACAATCAATACAAAAGCTAGCAGTGGTGCAAAGAGTCATGGAAAGATACACTCTCGGCATCACAAGACAAGATAGAAACATGGATTAGAGACCCAATGAAAGTATACAATATCATCAAAAGAGTCAAATAATTGAAATGGAAATGGGCTGGACTCATAGCAAGAACTAATGGCAGGTAGGCCAACACAATCATAGAATGGATCCCACTTGATAAAAAGCATCCACAAAAGAAACCTAAAAAAAGGTGGAGTGATGACATCAGCAAGAATTGTGGGCCCAATTGGCACAAGAAAGCTTAGAACCCTATTAGTTAGAAAAATGCAGAAAAGGCCTTCATCATGCAGTGGATAGACAATGGCTACAATGAAGATAGTAATATTTAATGGAGGGGACCTAGAGTACACCCATTCTACTGGGCAGGCAGAAACCACTGGAGATAAGTGGTCCTTCAGATATCCAAGTCCAATGCCATACAAGGCTTTACAGCTGATAACCAGCAGCTTGAATTGCACTCAAAAACTGACTGTTGTAGCAGTAGTGATATCCAGGCATACCAACAGGTACCCATTACTGCTTGCACTGCTGCATTTTGAACCAACTGTGTTTTCCCAATGGTTCAGTTGCGAGTTGACCAGGCACGAGTAATTGTATGAATGGCCTCCCAATCGAGGAAAGTTTTATTTTATTACCAAAACTGTGGCCCCCTATGGGTGGTTCAGCCCATGTGATGGCTATGTTAAATGTGTTGATTGGTCTTTTATCTCAGCTGCAGTTTATTGTTATTTACTGAATTTTATAAGTTTATAAAAACAGAAGGCACCCTACTGGTAATGATAGTACAAGAAATATTAAAATGGAGTATTTTAAAACACTTTTTTTTGACTGGGCAGTTCCTATTTCTTCTTGAATGTACCCAAGTCCATTTTTTCAACCTTGCTGTAAAAGCTTCAATCTTTCCCAGCCTTCTCCAAAATAAGAAATATGAACAAATGCATACCATTTACTTATCCCAGCTCTAGTTTATTGAGTGAGATCAAGCAACAAAGCTCACATATTCCTGTTTCCCTTCCCTCCTCCCTTCATGTACTCTGCTTCAAGCAAACCAGTTTCCTACAATATCAAATCTGGGCAGTTATCTTAAATACTCCCAGTAAACCAGATTGCAACACATATTTTTATCTCCCGCTCAGTCCTGATTAGAAGGGAGAACATAAAATAAAGTTTCTCACCTTGGGTATCACAGGAAACAATGCCAATTAACAAAGAAGTTTTTTTTAGACTTAGGGAAAGAGGTAGAAAACAAGGGAGGAAACAGTATGCTAAAATATTATTCCAATCTACTTGTGACTGGGATTCTATGAACTTCTCTCTCTGTTTTTAAGGAAAAAACAAGTGTTGAATGGAATGAAATAAGATTCACAGCATGGGCTTGTTTTGATAGCTGTATAACACCAAACTAATTGCAGATAATTTCCTATTAACTTATTCAATTAATCAACTATTATTCAATTTATACAATGTTCATAGGGTTCAGAAAATCCTTACACATATACATATATGTATTCCAGTATCTGTGGTAACATTTAAAGATGGATTACATAGGTGCATAATATGAGTGTACTTACACACACACACACACACACACACACACACACACACACACCCTTATGTCCAGAGGGCCTGTCCATCCATCCATCCATCCATCCATCCATCCATCCATCCATCCATCCATCCATCCATCCATCCATGCTTTCTGGACATAAAGACATACAATATGCAGATAATATATACACAAATGCTATATATATTCTAGTATCTATGTGGTAACATTTAAAAATGGATTACATACGTATATAATATGTGTGTACATATTCACCCATACCCACTGTGTGTGTGTACACACATATACACCCACAGATGTGTATGTCCTTATGTCTGGGAGGCTGTTTGTCTATCTATATCTTCTGGTCATAAGAACATACAATACATATATAATGACATTTAAAGATGAACTACATACAATGAAATGCACTCATATGTGAAAACAAATTTAAGCACTTCCTCCAACAATCATAATACAGAATCAGAATTATTTCTTTGGCACGTTTAGAAACAAATGCCTGCTTTTCACTTTGGTTTTGTTTCTGGAACCGAAATTCAAAGTTAGAAATGAATTTTATTTTCAAGACCGAAAATGCCTACTATTTTTTAAAAAATTTGGGACACTGATTTTTGTTTGTTTGTTCATGTCTGACCTTAATAAATGCTAATAGGGAAGCCTCGTAGATCTGTATAAAGACTCCATGAATGGTTTTAGCTTGCATTCTTCTGGTTTTCCTCAACAGCTGGCTTAATACACTTCAACAGAAAGGTGCAATATCATAACCTACCAAGATTAGATCTTTGTTATAAATGAGGTTGCAAGCACATTTCCCAGGGGAGATACACCACATGTCTGTTTGTATGATCAAACTGCGGTGAGGAGGGCGGAATTTCCCATGCCTGGATATGCTTTCCATATATTCATTAACAGAGATTTTCCCTAGAGCCTTGTTTGAATGGATATTCGCTTTCCCTATTGTATAGTATACATTGCCTGTCAGAGAATATAAAAACGTTTCTATATTTGCATTTTGAGTAGAGTTAAGAGAGAGAAGCCAGCCTGAAAGTGCAAGTAATTGTGAGCAGAATATAGGCTTTATAGCTTACTTTTTTTTACTATAACACAAACCCATGCTAATACACACACCCACTGTGTTATTTTATGTATTCATATTAATATAATAATGTATGCATAATAAATATGATATGGTATGTGTTAAGCATTCAGAAATATTAGTTGTGTTTAAAGGGAATTACTGACAGAAAATATGCAGAAGCTCTGTGTATACAAAATTGAGTGAATTATTCACTATTTCTAAAAATATGTAATTAGAACTGCAAGGCTTTTTGTGACTGTTTTGAGATGTATGAACATATAGATTATTTAAATAAATATATACAGTACCAACTGCTGGAAAGGAACTATAGCGCCTATCAATTACAGAATGGGAAGTTCTGTAATTAAAAATGCTGATGAGTAATTTACTAATAGTGGCAAGGATATCGACTAAAGGTGATAATCATATGATTCAAAGTCTGCACTACTATTACTATTAACTTCTCATCACTCCTTATCACCCATCCCCTCCCACTTGTGACTTTAACTTTGTTGCTTGTATCCTTACAATCTATACTGACTGTTTCCTAGTATGATTTGATTGCTTATTGTACCTTATGACTATTATTAAGTGTTGTACCTTATGATTCTTGACTCTTGATGAATGTATCCTTTCTGTTATGTACACTGAGAGCATTTGCACCAAGACAAACTCCTTGTGTGCCCAATCACACTTGGTCAATAAAGAATTCTACTCTATTCAGTCTATCAATGCTTAAAAGAATTGAAAGCATTTGGTAGGTAAACTAATAAGCCAACTTGTACATTTAATTATGGAAATATAGATCATACAAAAAATCCCTCAGAGTTAAGCCTGAGTCCTAGTAACTTCATGGATATAAACAATTCCTGTAGTTTTCTTGGCAATGATATGGAAGTGATTTGCCACTGTCTTTGTGAATGTTTTTCAATTTTCTAGCTTTGCTTGTATACTGTGATACCCTGATATCATTTCTTTTACTTTATCAAGACAATCCTTTGTTTGAAGGAATGCTTTATTAGAACTGCTAATATAAGACTTAGGCCTGGGAAAATTTACAAAATAAACACCCTCTGTGTGCATGTGTGTGTAAGCATGCAAGATCTGTTGGCACTAAAGACATTTTAAAGAATAAAATTCAAATCTGGATTTATGAGAGAAGACCAGTTTTTCATGCCTAGGGACTCAGGAGGAAGGGTGATATTTCTTTCTCATTTTTGATCCAGGTCTACTATACTTAAAAGAAAAATCTTTGAGTTAAACTTGACGTTTCTGATTTCACGATAATAGAATAATAGAGTTAGAAGTGACATGTAATCTAGTTTTCCCTCTGCTCAGTATGCATGTATATTTGTCCCCCCCCCCAATAGTTATAGAAGTTGTCAAAATGATTTGATATTGTTTTCTTCAGGGTTGTATTATTTTCAACTGCTGAAGCCACCTTATACACCTGTATTCCCTTGAGGTTCTCCTGGAGAAAATCTTTTTTTGTAAATACTAAGAGTTGATGCTGACATAAACTTGGTGGTATGTAATCTTTAATCATGCCATAGAGATCTCATGTACAAATCAGTTACTATTGAACATATTCTGGTTTACTTTAAAGAACCACAGAACAACTGTATTTCTTTTTCTATAGTGATACACAAGTAGCTCACATCCAATCAGACCACTGATTCACATTGCTCAGTATCATCTATGCCATTTCTCCCCCAATTATCTTCTTAATATGTGAAGTTCAACTCCCAAAGTTCTCTGGGCAGCATGATTCTTATTGAGAAATTTGAATATTGAATTTTACATCTCTAGAACTTGTCACAATGAGAAATACTGGTTTATACTATTGGATACTCTCCAGATTCTGAGAAACAAATGTTTTCAACTTAGTTATCTAAAATACCAACTGAACTGCAGATCTTCATCCAGGTAATAATTGACATTACTGTGTCATTACAAATCTATGTAGCTATTTCTGGAACCCCTCTAAACATAACAATTCTTTGCAATGAATCTTATCTGTTGCTATAATGATGCATTATTAAACTGTAAATATAGAAGTACTATTATAGTTATAAGTTAATAAAACATGCAAAGCTTATATTATCTTGCACACTTGCTCTATAATAAAAAATATTAAGGAAAACATTGAGCTGTACAATTAAACAAATAACTACTTATACAAGCATCTGCTGAGAAAGTTCTACTCTGATTTGCAAGCTGCCAAACTACAAATCCAATGCCCTCTATTTTTGCCTTTGTCATCACATGGGTATGCCTAAAACCACCGTTTAGTGCATTTTCTCTTAGTTCAACTCAAATTAGTCCCCTTCTACTGAACACCTACTGAGATGCCTTGATCTATCACAGGACTCTAGCTGAGAAAATCTCTTTACAGCTGAGGAAAATCAACCTGCTTCTTTGACAAGGCCTTTGCCATTACTTATTACATAACAAGCTCTTGCTGTTGAGGGTCAATTATTCCACCGACTACGTATTACAATAATTCTCAGTAATTAAAAGAGGTACTTAACGTGAATCCGAATGCATATTGAAAGAAACATTAGTTCTTTTGTTATCTTGGCAAGTCTCATTGTTCCTGCCAAACCTCACCAATTAGCATCTTCAGCCAATCCCTGTCAGCTGAGGCTGGGAGAGAAGTGAAAAGAGGGTCAGCTCAGATGCTAATTTAGATACAATTGTGACAGTGCAGTTTAGAGAGACTTGCTCCAAAGGCGCCATCAGAGTTTAATGAAGCAAACAGCCTGGGTCTTTGTAACCCCGCAGAGTTAATTAAAAGAGACTGTTCTATGTTGTGATGCCAAAAAAAAAAAAAAAAAAGGGGGGGGGAGACTAAAGTGGCATAAACCCCCTCTTTGGCAAAAGGTAAGCGCTTTTAAAAGGACATATAATCATCTTTTTAATCTGCTCATTAAACAAGTCTCTCATGCAGACTTAACTCAAATTAGCACTTTTGAAATGGCCAAAATTTGACACAAAGCAGATGGTTCAAATAACTGGACAGGTCAGGCTTCAAATGGGCATCTACTCTTAATATTATTTGAGAATTCTCCAGAATGGCAGTAACAAGACCGTGGCTAAAAATGAAATGTAGGCTTTGCAAGGAATTTGCAAAGGACTACTCCTATCAAGGCAATTAAATACTATTGCACTGAATTTAGAAGCACAGAAATGATGAGTTGGAAATTATTTTTTTTTGTAGGATCTCCATTCCAGTGCTCTGCTGGCCATCCAGACCTTCGATCAAGACTTCCTTCCAATCTGGTCACATTGTGGTTTGCAATGTGAAGCTTATTGAGCTGTTTTGCCTCAATCTAATTGTGATTTATTCAATCAATAAATTATAGTAAAACGGTGATGTAGAACTATATGAAACAAACCACTGAGTTCAACTCTATTTTAATGCAGGAAACCAAATCCAAATAGTCCTAACAATGGTATGTATACCACATCTTTGCTTGAACTTATCTCACAAAGGGAAGCCTGTCTCTTTTTATGGAATTGGTTCCTCTGTTCAACTCTTTTATTGTTATTTTTCTTGACATTTAATAGACTCTGCTTTTATTTGATTATTCTCAATCAATCTTTATGATTCGATTTCTCTTTTTCTCTGGAATAAGAGAATAGATTATTGCATTCCTCTGCATGAACCAGGTATGTGAAGACAAATATATCCACCAAAATCACCTTTCCCAAAGCTAAGTAGATTTATTTGTGCCAATTTATTTCTCATTGTCTTCACTGCTGTTCTCTGAAACTCTTTCAGATCATCTGAATTCCTTTCAAAGATTGACTAGGGTTTGTTTTTTTTCCCCTTGAAAATGTTTCACTTCTTATCCAAAAAACTTCTTCAGCTTCTTGGATGAGAAGCTAAATGTTTTCAAGAAAAAAAAAATCCAAGAAAGTCCAGTTGCCTTTTGGAAAAGAACTTTTGGGACAACCATGACCTGGATAATTGAGAATCTCCATAACATCCCAGCTATGATGAGCCCCTAACCCTTAATTTTTGTGCAGCCATGCAACATTTGATTATTGAATAAGGAACATAAAATCTGGTCTTCATTCACCCTCTGTTGGACATGGAGCTTGTATCATTCAATAATTTATAGTCTTTGTTTAGTCCATAGATTGGAGTTATAATTTCCAAAATTTCCAGCCATCCACGTCACAGATGGGGGTGGGGGGGAGGTTGAAGAAGGCAAGTATAACTTAAATAAGAACAAGGCTTGTTGCCATTTATACACTCTGTTGTAATGCTTAGGTAAATGATCTCTTCCTTGTTACCACAATTAAAAGAATGCAAGAAGGAACACTGATATTTTCCTTGGAGGTCTGTTTTGTTTTAGCTAACCAAAGCTGATTTTTGTTTTCTTTATGAAGGTTGGAGGATTGATTTAGACTGGAAACCGTGACACTCCCCTCTTGTTTCTCTCTAGTCCTGGAACAAGTGAAGCCTAAACTTGATTCAGCAACTGCACCAGCCATGGGATGTCTGGAATTTGTTGTGTGCACTTACCCTTAAAAGGAACAGCTGTTGGGAAGCTGACTCTGTTACACCCTTATCTACAACTTGGTATGAATAGCTATTAAAGATATGTGGCTTCCAAATGATAGTGTTTTACTTAGCAGAGTAGGCTTTGTAAACTACTTTGTT
Source organism: Bungarus multicinctus (assembly GCA_023653725.1). Taxonomy (NCBI): domain Eukaryota; kingdom Metazoa; phylum Chordata; class Lepidosauria; order Squamata; family Elapidae; genus Bungarus; species Bungarus multicinctus. The sequence goes on from CM042850.1 coordinate 22,949,113, forward strand.
TCAAAATATAAATTATTCCTATTTTAAAAAGAACGAAGTATTTTGTAACCCATCACTACCAGAACTTTGAGAAGTACAATGGGTTAGTTTATTAGTTCCTACTAATTGCACATGAATCAATGAAAGTTTTTTTCCTATCTATTCATCTACCATCCATCCATTATAGTATAACATATTTTTTCAGTATATCTGATTAGTTTTTAACTTTATTTTTTCCTAATAAATCCATATAGATCTACAGCTATCTGATTTTTGTATTCTCTTGTATTTAGTAAAAGTAAGTAAAACCAAGAAGAAGCCCCTAGGTTTTCCTTGATCAGAACAAGTTTGATTCTGGGACTTCTCAATACAATAGTCAAAATCTTCTAAATACTCATTTTCTGGAAATTTTAGATTGTTGCTTAATACAATCATTCAGCAAGAAGCTTCCTGGCATTTGCCTGCATCTGAAAACATTCATTTGGGCCAGCCATTCGTTCAAAACACCTTCCATAACAATAGTAGAATATCCCTATTTGTAGCAAGATCATTCCTATCACCTTGCCTTGAGGAATTATTTCACATCAAGATGCCATGAAAAATCACCTAGGGAAGTTAAGGAAGGTAGTCTATGTGTTCAGGAAGACCAGTGGAAAGACCACAACATAGTCAAATTCTTCACCTGCAGCAAAGTGGGTAGATTATAACAACAGTTCACCCATAAGCCTTCTTGACCAAGCAGCAGAAACCATTTCTGATCTTCTGAAGGTAGAAATGGAAGCAGAACATTTGAAGCTATATTTGAATGGCCAAGGAGTCACATGATCCTTGCTTTCTGGTCATGGTCTGAAACAAGTCTCACAATTGCCCCCTCTTACTGATGTCATCAAATATGGGAAAACAAAAGACAAAACAAAGAAATGGAACAAAGAAATTGTCTTCCCTATTTCCTGTGTTAGTTGCAGTGGAGCTCAAGCTAATTCAAAATGTTTCCCATTTTTAACTGATTTGGGAGTATCTGTTCTTTGCTTTAAGCCAGAATAATTTATGCCCTTCACCCAATACCGTGAAATAAATAATGAGCAGATAGGGTGGGGCATCTACATCTGTATCAGAACATACATCTAAGTTCAGTAAAATCTAGATGAGCATTTACTATGTATATGCACATCAAACATGCATTGGTAATTATCTTGGTAGTATAGGTGGAAGTCTGCTGTTTCATTGCATAGAAACTGTTTTATTCTGTTATTACTTTGTCAATGCTTTTAGGATGAGGTAGGCTATACATGTAAATAAATAAGTACAAAGGACGAAGATTTATTTCCATCCTACCATTTCAGCTCCAAAATGAACTTCTACAATTCCCAGAGGATTGTTCATTTTAATCTTTATTCTTTCCATTCCCTGATCCAGTAGAGCATTTTTTCAAAGAAACATTGCATTCTTTGATTTGAGCGGTATTCTATTCTCCCACTGATGTTGCCTGATGTATTTCTTTTGTTGACTGCAAAGTTAGAGTTGGCAAAGAGCAACAAACATACTTGCATGCTAGATTTCAATATTCTTTATGATCATTTAAATTTATGTCTACTGCAGTTATGATATAATCTGTTTCATGTGGCTGACATTGGATGCACTGTTTGACATCTGTTTGCGTTAAACCGTCATTGCTGGTTTAATTGCGAGGGCTCGTAATGATCTGCATCTTCCTACATTTAGTTGCTTATAAAGTGTGAACTATTTGGCAAGTGTTGAGAGAGAACAAGCCACTTGTCTAATTTTGGAGTGTGCTGATGGAAGATGTATTGCTTACTTTCTCTAGGATACCCTTAGCAAAATTGGATATTTCTGCACAAGTGCAGAAATTTCTTCTGGCTCTGGAAAATGCCAGATAGGAGACAGTGAAAGCTTTGTGGGCAGATAAAGGGCTTCATAAAAGTAACTGTGTTAACTCCAGCACACATTTATTCCCAACTCTAATGGACATTTTTAAGGTATCTCCTTTCCCCTTCTAGGGCTTTTTTAGATTTGAATTAGACAATTCTGAAAAAAGAGAGGAGGATCTCAAATATCCTGCTAGAGCTCTCAGACAGAGGATGACTTTCTGTTAAGGAAAACATATCGCTAACTTAATCAAGTCCAGGGTGCCTGTTTCTAATATATCAAGCTGCCTTAAACTGCCCATTCACCAAGATCTTGTCTCTTCTGTCTTGCACAGCCTCTCGTTTGCTCCTATGAAGGAGCACTTGCACATGCATAAGCGCAACCGATGTGCCTACCGTCCCTGTCCTATTGTTTCTTTTATTTTTCTTATATGTACCCATTTCATGTATTCATAACTATGTATATACTTATGCCTATTATCTTGTAAGCGATTGACAAATCAAATAAATAAATAAATAATCCTGGGGAAAAATGCTACTGCTGTAAAGAGTTATTATGCTCATAACCCTGTGCACTGCAAAGCACAATTTTTAGAACTGAATCAAAAACATTGCACAGCACTGCAGTGTAGCTCATTGTTAGAATGTGCTCTTTGCCCATAGAAGGCCATGACTTCATTCCTGGCAATTCTAAATATCATTCTAATACCATGCTCAGGAAAGGACCTCTTTCTGAGATTTTGTGCAAGAAAGAATGATCTTAATAACTATTTTTGCCATTTGTATAAAGCTAAAAATGCACAAGTGTTTACAAGGTTACATGTCCAAATATTTGTCTTTAACATGTTTCAATGAGAAATGAAATAAAACTTTTATTTCAAATTAATTATTTACTCTTAACCTATTTATAGTACCAGACCTATGATCATGTCTGTATAGTTGTAAACAAGAATGTCCCGTTTACAAATACAAGTAATCCTTAACTTATGACCATAATTGAGTCAAAAATGTATGTTGTTAAGCGACATAGCTGTTAATTTTGCCCCTTTTTATGATCTTTCTTGCCAAAGTTGTTAAATGAATCACTGTAGTTGTTAAGTTAGTACCACAGTTGTTAAGCAAATCTGGCTTCCCCATTGACTCTGCCGGTCAGAAAGCTGCAAATGGTGATCACAATGCACCCATCATAAATATGAGTCAGTTGCCAAGCATTTGAATTTTGGTCACGTGACTTTGGGATGCTGCAATGGTAGGAAATGTGAAAGATAGTCATAAGTCACCTTTTTCAGTGGCGCTGTAGCTTCAAATGGTCAATAAATAAATGATTGTAAGTCAAGAACTACCTGTAAATACTTCAAATTTACCATCCCAATAATAGTTTCTGGAATTCTGAAAATTACAAAAAGGGGAAACATTATGAGAAACTCTTCATTAACTCTTTCACCCTTTCATATTCCGTAACAATGAAAGAGACTGAAATAGCTGCATGAAGTTTGGAATCCTCTAGATGCATTTGACCCATTATTTCCATCATTAATGCTGATTGAATAAATGCAAGGTGAGGATATTATGATGTTGTCCAGCATGCCAAGAAAGCTGGGAGATGTGGCATTTGAAAAAAAAAAAAAGAATGTTTGGGGTGCCATGAGTTTAAGAAATGGAATATCAGTTTCTCCAAATGTTCCACATTTTTTTTATTTATTTGGGAAAATATGTGTTAATGTAGTTTCAGAATTGAAACCCACAATGTGATGGATACTATTGCAGTTAACAATGTGCAGATTAGTAACCGGATACTGGAATTTTAAAGATAACAGGAATTTTTCTCCTTCTGCCCCATTCCTGTTAAATCTGAGTGGTTTTTTGTTGTTGTTGTTGTTTAGAAATAGGCTTTAAAAAGAATTCAAACAATATCAGGTAACTTCATTAAGATAAATCCAAGATACATATAAAAGAAAAAGAAAGATACAGAAAATAGGAAAAAAGATCTACAAAGTGAATAAAGAGATGAGATATGTGTGAAAATTTACGATGTATATGTATAGTATACACCAAATTATAACCTATTTGTCTATTATCTATTAAGACAAACCATAAAATCCATAAACCACAAACCCAATTGACAAAATTGTAGCTCTTGCTTCTGAAGTCTTATTACTTTACCTTTGTGTTTTTTTTTCTAATGTGGAAATTGGCCTGGTTAATTCAACCCTTCCTTAGAAAATCTTTCCTAGTTGTTTGGAAATGGGCTTGAAATAAAAATAATTGTATGGCATTCCTGTAAGATGGGTATTATTGTTATACCATTTACAATCTTCTTAAAGAAATAATTGCTTGCTTACAGTCCTCCATGATTGTGTGTGAGAGATGGGAATTACAGCAAACTTCCATCTCTTAGCAACTACATGAGATTAATTCTAAATCTCCCATATTGTTGGATACAGTTCCACTTACAGGTAGTCCTTGATTTACAACAGCACTGAAAAAAGTGACTTATGACAGTTTTTCACACTTACGACCTTTGCAGTATCCCCATGGTCACGTGATCAGAATTCAGATGCTTGGCTAATGACTCATATTTATGACAGTTGCCGTGTCCCGGGGTGACGTGATCCCCTTTTGCGACGTTCTGATGAGCAAAGTCAATGGAGATACCAGATTCATTGAAAAACCATGTTATTAACTCAATAATTACAGTGATTCAGTTAGTTGTGGCAAGAAAGGTCATAAAACTCGCTTAACAAATGTGTCACTTAGCAACAGAAATGTTGGGCTCTGTTGTGATCGTAGGTTGAGGACAGAGATGGTATTCAGCAAGTTCTGACCAGTTTTGGAGAACCGGTAGGGACATTTTGAGTAGTTCAGAGAACCGATAAATATTACTTCTGACTGGAGAGTTTATAGTAACCTTTCCCTGCCACACCCACCAAGCCATACCCACAGAACCGATAGTAAAAAAATTTGAATCCCACCACTGGTTGAGGACTACCTGTATTGGATTTGTTTGTGTGTAAACATTCTATCACATTGCAAAAAGGTAAACACGCCATTGGATCTAGCTTGATTCTTTGCACTACTCAAAAAATAAAAGAAAGACCTTTAGAAACTTGGTGCATATGAAACCCTAGTTTTCTTCTAGAAATGTACCAAATTTCATAAAGACTGTAAAATCCAGTCATAATATGGCATCATTTAAAAATATGACACACCTGGGGATGAAGAATTCTGGTTGAGCAAGCTCATTCAGGAGGGGAAATAGCATTTATTTACATGTTCAGCCATTAAATGTGTATTAAACATGTAAGAGACTCATATGCTGTTACAGATTTAGAAGTAAAGCCATCCAAAAGGCACATTTGGGCTGATATTTCATCTCAACTGGTTGAAAAAGGAGGTGTCTAGGCATAAACTGAACAAGTGCATTTATCTTGAAGCTACTGATTAAACCATGCTTAATGCACAGGTATACAATTAAATGTGCAGGTATTCAATTTGTTTTAGTCATGTACATTGCCCAAATCACTATTGTCTGTTGGGAGGACACATAACACATATTAAGAAGTGTACAACTGAATAATGATTGTCATAAGTTGACAAATGAACATCTCAAATTTCCACAGATTTTTAAAAGCCATTTTGCAATGAAGCAATAGTAAAGAGGCATTTACAGAAATCCTGAATTGCTAACCTTAATTCCATTAGATTATCCTACACAGGGATCCTACTTTGACATTTTTTTCTGATTATTTTTCTGAATAAATCCTCTATATTATAATACATACTATACGATATATATGTTTTTTTCTTCACTATCCAGAGATCCAACAGGTAGTTGGATGGAAAATTATTGTAGATGGCTTTAACATCTGGTGAATTCTTGGCTCACACAGTGTAGATTAATACTATAGAATAGCTAAGATGAAAAGACTTGGAAGGAAAAATGGATTTACTGTCTCCATCCTTTTCCTTGCGCAAAAGGACTATAGATAAAGGCTTAATGAAAACTGTTTTTTTTTTTAAACAAAAAAATATGATGGATTGGAATACAACCCTATTAATCAGACAATTAAAACAGATTAGCCATACTTTTCTAATTACTAATGCCAATAGTGTGGACACCACAGAGGACATTAACAAGTACTGCATGGCTGGAAAATGATGCTCTTTTCCAGAACACACATGCTCACACAATTTAAAAATATGAACATTGCAAAAGAAATACAGCAATAAAAGCAAGCTAGATAAATACAATTAAACAAAAGTGCAACTAGCTCTTTCATTATTTAAATCAAGGTAGTCTCGTCAGTTGTTAGGAATCAGTACTGACTTGAAGGCACAAAAAACAAAACAAATAATATAGAGAACTAAACAAGAGCACTAAATAATTTCTCTTTGTTTCGAAGGGTCCCTTTGTTGCAATTACTGGTGGTTGATTGTATTCCTTCGTTCCAGTATAGTTGTTTGATTATTTATTGCATGAAATCTTGTATATTTAATGATTCAATAAAATATTTATGCAATGCTTTACCTGCACAGTGTTTGTGTGCCTGCTCACAAGGATGCTTATCTAATTTATAATTCAGAAACAATTTGATAGGATTTTGGTTTTAGGTATTTTTTATTCAGATGGTAGCACATGCACTCCTAGATAATTAAGTGAGTCTCTGGAAAGTTAGATAACATGGTATGTACTGTGGAGCCAAAAGGGTTAGCAGCTGTGAAATCAATAGGCCTGTGTCCTTTTACAATATACCATTTAAATCCTTTCATTCTCAGCTCTTTGCATTTATATAGGGGATATTTATAACAAGAATCTTCAGATGACTTTTAATTATAGTTTGCCTGCAGTCACAAAACCCAGAAATAAGGCCCTGAGATAATTTTTTTTCCACAAAAGCACAGTCCTGCCTAAGTATACTTGCGAAGTATTTTTATGCTTTTCAATTTTATACAAAGGGAGATAAAGCCAAACGAAATGATTTAGTACCCTGTGCAAGTATAACTAGCTCTCTTTTATATTCTTTATTTCTAAGTCTACGGGGATGTATTTCAGGTCTATGGAAAGTCATACACGAACAGCACTTTATTACAAATTAGTAACAAACAAAAAGTACATATAAAGAAAGAATCATGGAGATCTCTATGTTTATCTGGAAAACCCTAGTGCATTGATTTAAGCTTACTGTCAAATCAGGGCAAAATGTTCTACCTCAATAGCTTCCAGCATCTGGATGAAAAACTCAAAACAGCTTAAACCCCCATTCTTTTGCTGTTGGGCTTACTGAGAGTCAGAACAAGTCTTCTGGGCATTCCTGAGTAGATACAGATATGTACAGATGCACATTGTGGCTTCCTAATTTGGGAGATGACATAACATAGTATTCCCCTTTGAAAAAGAATTTATTTGATTCTGATTTTAGAGAGATGAGTATCAAATAAATTCTTTTGGCTGTTGTTTAAAAATGATGGGATTGTAATAGCAGCTGGCAACATTCCATTCCAGAAAAATCTCAAGGCAAGAGTTTCCCTTTTCAATGCGGTAACCACCTGATCCACAATATTTATTTTTTATGAATTCTCAACTCTTTTGGTGTAGTTTTCCTGCATGGCACACACATATTATTTGACAGCAAATTATATGGGCAGACAACTACTTCTGGGGATGGGAGAGGAGAGAAAGATTTCATTATGTAGATTTCTTAGCTTATGCTTTAACATATTGAAACTCTATGTAGTTGTAAAAAGAAATGTTATACACATCTAATTTTTACCAAAAAAAAATTTAAATTTAAATTTGGGTTTTTAAGGGTGGGGGGAGGGTTTCCTAATTTTAGTCAGCAGCTGATTTAAATATTTAATTACTTTTTAACTTTTGTATTTTTGTGGGGTTTTTAGATGAGCTGTTCACCGCCCTGAGTCCCTTGGGAGAAGGGCGGTATATAAATGTAATTAATAAATAAATAAATAAATAAATAAATAAAATAATTCACATGACTGTAGGCTCTAAAATGTTCTTGGATCTGCAAAGACTTACAGGAAATTCCATAATGAAAAGATCAACATCGTGAAATTAACTTCTTTACTGGCCCAGTGTTGTCAATAGTCTCTATGTCAGGGCTGTCAAACTCCTGGCCCGCAGGCCGGATGCATCACGCGCTGGCCACGCCCATGTCTGGTTTAGCAAAGGGGAAAAAAGTCCCGATATGTCACATGACGCTGCCGTGACAAAGTGACACCCCTGCTTTATGTCAATACCCTCTGTTCTCTAGAATCAATTCCCTTCAGATGTTCCTGTATTGGCTAAGAAGACATGTCTAGCAAAAGAGGGAAGACTGCTGGACAAAAGTTAGCAATGTGCTTAGCAATAAAAATTGGTTGTGATTCAGATGTAATTTAGAGATAGATAACAAACATTTTGTCTCTTCTTGTCTTACTACTGCTACAATTTTTACCAAAAAAAAACCTCTTAATATGACCCGGTATTTTGAACCTCATGTCAAAACACTAAGAAATGGGAACATTTTGGACATGGGTGAACTAGTGATAACAGCAGAAAGTAAAATCTTAATCTGATTTGCAGCAGTTAGATTATTAATAAACATTGCTTGTCAACATTTGAATAAGGTTTTTTTAAATTAAAGTTTTTAATTTAATTAATTTTTAAGTTACACTTTGTGCTTCTATTTTTATTTCCTCAAAAAAGGAAGAGGTGTGTTTTTCTATGGCCAGATGCATCTAAGTTTCAAGGGCCAGGAGGTGTTAATACAGAGTTTTGATGATGATGATAATTTTCACTTCATTAGCAAATAACTGTCTCTTGGAAGATGGGGGCAAAAGGTGCTTATAACTCAAATGACGAGTGGAGGATTAAGAACCTTAACCTTTCATCCCCGTTTGCCTATAACTTGACCTTATGCTAAATATGTGCTTTAAAAAAACCACCAAGAAGACACCTTATAATGTTAGTTAAAGTACTGATTGATAGCCTTCTGCATTAACCACATGAGATGATGTCATCCATTCAATCATGTCTGACTTTTAGCGATTCTATGTGCCATACCTTCTGATCTTGCACTACTTGAGTTTTTCTATGCTATGGTTGGTGTCAACTTTGATGGTATTCAGCCACCCTGTTCTTTGATGGCCGGTTTTCTTTTTCTGCGAACTCTTCCAAGCAAAACTTCAGTGAATGCCCTCAGCTGACATGGCCAAAGTAAGTGAGATGCAATTTTGTGATTTTGCCTTCTAGTGTTGTATCTGCTGTTACGCATTCTAGTACTTGCTTGTTAGTCACCTATGCTGAAACTTTCTCCAGCACCACAGCTTAAATGAGTAACCCTTTTAGAAAATATTATTTTAGTTGTTTGCTCTTCAAGAGGCTGTTAGCAAGCAACTGTGGAGCCCAAGACAATTATCATGTAAATATCTTCAAATGTTGATAAGTAGCTGATCAGTTCCAGATCAATGTCTATGTCAGTGTGCTAAGTTTAATTTACTTTTATTTTAAATTTAAGCCCCTTCTGACTCATCCATGCTGGATTCCTTAATAAATGCACTGAATTAGGAATTGGAACTGATCTTATGCAGAGACTTTACCTTTGGGTGAAAGTGGTGAGTTAGGGGACTAGGGGTTAGGGTCTAACTGGAAATCTTTGTAGCAGGGAAAGCAGAGGATCAAAGCAAGCAAACAAAAAAAGGATAAAAGAAAAAAAATGGTTCACATTTGCTAATAGACAATATATTGTGATAAACTCTTCTTGGTGAAGCCTTAACTCATGTTAAGTCACCTTAGAACTCATGTGGAGTCACCTTAAAAGAAAGGGCTATGCCGGGCTTCATTGTTTTGGAAAGGGCTGTCTGATGCATGGCTTCAGGTCAAAGTTTCACCTGAGGTTCAGAAATACACTTTAAGCTGCAGAGACACTCATTAACGAGGAATATTTTGGAAAATGCCCTTCAGTGCTTTCCTGTGACTGGAGGACTTTGCAGAGATTTAAAACTGACTGCCCTTTAATATCTTTGAAGCTCCTGCTGGGATACAGTGTTAAGCAGTCTAGGGCAGCAGAATCCTGCCCCTCACTCCTGCTAGACCTGAGGTTATTCAATTAACTGCTCTGCCTCACACAGATTGCTAGTAGGAAGGGCGCTTTCTCTCTCTCTTCTGTCTTGCTCTCTCTCTTTCTCTACACACTCACTATGCACTCACTTTTATCCTTAGTAAGAAGCCTATCAGTAGAAATGAGGAAAAAACTGTAGGAAGTTATCACCCACCCTTCTCCTAGAAAAATGAAATATCCTAAGAAATATTAAAAGGCAGAATATTTCTCCTAAAAAGAGTAGAAACTCAGAAGCAGAAACTCAGCCCTCCCACCTTTGCTAATGGGCCATTACTCTGGCCTAAGCCAGCCTATTTTACATAACAAAGATCTCCAGGTAGAGCTATAGGAATTGCCCAAAGCTCTTTCATTACATCATCATCCAGCAAGGGTCAACCAAGCCTAGGACTCAGGGCAGCCTACAGAGTTGTTCCTGCCTGGCCCCATGGGAGTCTTGACAACCAATCAGAATACAAGCTCAAATTCAAATCCCAATGGACGGTATAAAACCAAGGGACTCTCAGCATCTCAGTCCTTCCTTCTTTGGAGCTCCAAGATATGTGATCCTGTCCATCATTAAACCATCTTTCCAAACATCCGATACCTGTACAATCAGCACAGGGCCGCCCCCATGGCTGTGTGTTATCTCCACTTCTCTTCTCCCTATATACCAATGACTGCATCTCAAACGATCCATCTGTTAAAATACTGAAGTTTGCTGATGACACAACAGTGATTGGTCTCATTCGAGACAATGATGAGTCTGCATACAGATAGGAGGTTATACAACTTGCCTCATGGTGTAACCGTAACAATCTGGAACTGAACACACGCAAAACCGTAGAAATGGTGGTAGACTTTAGAAGAAACCCTCCCATACTACCACCTCTTACAATACTGGACAACACAGTATCAACAGTAGAGACCTTCAAATTTCTAGGTTCTACTATATCACATGACCTAAAATGGACACCTAACATCAAAAACTTCATCAAAAAAGCACAACAAAGAATGTTCTTTCTGCGCCAACTCAGGAAGCTCAAATTGCCCAAGGAGCTGCTGATCCAGTTCTATAGAGGAATTATTGAGTCTATCATCTGCACCTCTATAACTGTCTGGTTTGGTTTTGCAAGCCAACAGGACAGTCACAGATTTCAGAGGATAATTAGGATTGCAGAAAAAACAATTACTACCCACCTGCCTTCAGTCGAGGACCTGTATACTGCACGAGTCAAAAAGAGGGCTGTGAAAATATTTACAGACCCCTCACGTCCCGGACATAAACTGTTTCAATTCCTTCCTTCAAAACGATGCTATAAAGCACTGCACACCAGAACAACTAGACACAAGAACAGTTTTTCCCCGAAAGCCATCACTCTTCTAAACAAATAATTCCCTCAACACTGTTCAACTATTTACAAAGTCTGCACTACTATTACCGCTAATCTTCTCATCACTCCTTATCACCCATCCCCTCCCACTTGTGATTGTAGGACTGTAACTTTGTCCCTTGTATCCTTACGATTTATATTGACTGTTTCCTAGTATGATTTGATTGTTGATTGTACCCTATGACTGTTATTAAGTGTTGTATGTTATGATTCTTGATTCTTAACAAATGTATCTTTCCTTTATGTATACTGAGAGTATTTACACCTTATGTGTCCAATCACACTTGGCCAATAAACTATTCTATTCTATTCTATTCTATTCTATTCTACCCTACCCTACCCTACTCTATTCTACTCTAACAGCCTCCATGTTTCCAGTGTCTTTTTCCCCATTTGGAACTGAACCCAGAAGGATAATTCTTCCAACAAAATGAACTCTACTCTGTAATTTAAAAGTTGTTTTGCCTGGACTCCTGCTGACCCAGACAAGTCGGAGGAAGAATCTGGAATCAAAATTTCCCAGGAGTAAAGAAAGAATAGAATTTTGGATTTTATCTGGGAGAGGGAGGGAAACTTATAAGTTGTGCAGAAAAAAAGGTCCATATTTGCTTTTTAATGCATGAAGGAAAATCACCCTAAGAAACACACATGCTCTCTCTTTCCTCTCTCTCCCACTCCCTCCCTCCTTCCTTCCCTCCCCCCCCCCCACACACACACGCTGATGAGGCTAAGAAGTATGTGGGGAAAATATTATTTCTATATACTCATTGAACTGCCATTTCAAAGCCATTGCATTGTGGCGGAGAGCAAAAATAACATATGGCAACTACAAGAATCAGAAAATAATTAACATTTTAAATAAATGTTCAGAGACATCCCTCAGCAATAAAGCAATAAATGAATCTCATATCTGATAAAATCTGATTAATAAAATGGATCTTTGAACACCAGGAGTTAATGAAACAGTGAATTTTTAAAGAGATGGTTTCACAAAGAAGCTTCCGCTATTAAGAAGAATCTATGCTAGGGTGTTGCCCTGTGATGAGTACTAAAAAAAACCACCCAAACACTCCTAGGATCTGATTCATATAAGCAGGCAAATTATGTTGAGACTCTAGAAAGAGTGCAGAGAAGAGCAACAAAGATGATTAGGGGCCTGGAGGCTGAAACATATAAAAAACAGTTGCTGGAATTGGGTATGTCTAGTTTAATGAAAAGAAGGGCTAGGGGTGAAATGATAGCACTGTTCTAATATCTAAGGGACTGCCACAGAGAAGAAGGAGTCAAGCTATTCTCCAAAGCACCTGAGCGCAGGACAAGATACAATGGATGGAAAGTAATCAAGGAGAGAACCAACCTAGAACTAGGGAGAAATTTTATGACGGAACAATTAATCAGTGGAACATATTGCTTCAGAAGTTGTGGTGCTCCAACACTGAAGAGATTGGATAACCATTTGTCTGCAAAGATATTGCGTTTCCTGTCTGAGCAGGGGTAACACCAGAAGATCTTCCAACTCTGTCAGTCTCCTGTTTGATGATGATGCATCACTCAATCTGCAAATTTATCTGAAGAAATTCTCAAAGCCTCTCTGGCAAGGTACTCTGTCGCTTTCGTACAAATTCTCACGGCTCATTTTCTTATTTTGCATAAACAAGGCTCATCACGATACAGGAGAAGATAGCAGACAAGTGAAAAAATTCCAACGCAATCACATATCCATCATGCCTTTTTAAAAAAGCAGCATAACGCAACTGGAAGAAAAAGGGTTAAGAAATAGTAAGCCAAACAAATTAAATACTTAAGATTTTGGGGCAGGAGGAGGAAATGCTGTATAACTAAATCTATTTTACACCAACAAAATCCTCTTATGTATTTAAGCAGGGTTTCTTTTTTCACTTGAGTGAGGTCTGTCAAGTTTAGTTTTTCTTTCTCAAATCCAATAAGCCAACATTCTAATCCCAAAAGCCTCCAAAGCTTTAGTTTTTCCTTGCAGTGAAGTCACTCTCTAATCATCCCAATTTCCCTTTTTGCATTTTCTCAGTTTTGTGCTATTTCTTTTTGAAGTGAGATGGCAAGAATTATCCATAGTATTCTAAAAGCACTCATTAAAGCTGCTATTTATAGTAATATTTCCAATCTTTCCCTTATTATTCCTTTCATAGTTCTCATTTTTTCATACAGCAGCCACATCCCTGTGTGACACTTTCATTGCGCTCTCATCAAGGCTCCAAGATTCCTTTCCAGTTCAGATCACCCTCAATGCACATATTTTCCAATATGAGCCAAAGTGCTCTTATATTCACCCAACTGAATTTGTCATTTTAAAGCAGAAGCCTCCAAACTTGGCAAGTTTAAGACTTGTGGACTTCAATTCCCAGAATTGTCCAGCCGGCATAGCTGGATGGAGAATTCTGGGAGTTGAAGTCCACAAGTTTTAAACTTGCCAAGTTTGGGAATCCCAGTTTTAAAGCCTGTTTTCTTTTGCGTAAAGAAATTCCTCTGAGGTCTCCTTATCATTTTACCAGCAAGAATAATTTTGAATGTCCAGTTGGTTATTCCTTGTTTCCTTTAATTTCTCCTAATTTATAAACAGGTTGAAAAGACCTGGTCAGAATACAGATTGTTTATATATGCTGTATCTCCACTACATATTCCTATTTTCTGTTTCCTGGTGTTTCATTAGTTAACAGTCTGTGAGACAACCTGTCTAAGTTTGGGACATTGTGTAGATGAATATGGAGATGGCCTAGAAGAAAATATATGGCAAACTTACAGCAACCCAAGAAAACAGCATGGTAAAGAAATTCAAGACTGTTCCATCTTGATTCTCTTTAGTATTAGAAGAAAGGATGGAGAAACGCTGTCAGGATTTCTAGGTTCTATTTTAGCCTGTACAATAGAAGTGACTTCTAATATTTCATGTGGAATCTGTTTCATGACATCATCTACCTTGAAGGGCTGATAGCATCAAGCCATGTAGGACTGTATAGATCAGGGGTGTGAAACTCGATTTCATTGAGGGCTGCATCAGGGTTGTGTTTGACCTTGTGTGTGTGTGTGTGTGTGTGTGTGTGTGTGTGTGTGGCCTGGGTGTGTGTGGCCAACATGATGTCACTTGTGTTGGGAGCACTTGTGGTGGCCCAAGCGCTCTGCCAGAAAAAACAGCTCTCACAAGCTCCGTTTTCAGCTGGGACGGCTTCCTGCAACCTTCTGCCAGCAAAAAGGGAGTTCGGGAGGGACACATGTGGGCCTCATGAGTGCTGGCAGAGGTACCATAGGCCAATCCTTCACTATTTCCAGGGCAGCCCCACGGGCCAAATCTAAGCACCCCCACTGGGCAAGATCCATCCCCCGGACCTTGAGTTTGACACCCCTGGTATAGATTAAGACCATTTGAATTGCACCTGTATACCAGGTGGAAGTGCATATAGATCCTGAAGTGCAGGTTTAATCTGCTCTTGGCAAATAACAACATCAGTAACTGGGCCACCATGTTTTGGCTCAATTGTAGTTTTTCAGGTGGTCTTTAAAGCACCCCATGTAGATGTCATGCCCCAAGAGTTAGGATCCAAGAGGTGGATGAATTGGATCCCACTCGGTATTGCATCCACAGATTTATCAGTGGCTGACCTTTCCATTCTCCAGGGTCTCTTCAGCCAGCGCCAATGGCTCAATAGCAAATGTTGGTGCTAGGAAGTAGGGAAGAAGAACAAGAAGACTTAAGCTGTGCACTCCCATACAGAGGCTTCCTTCCAGTTACTGTTAGTTAAGTATCTGGCTTCATTCTCTTACTTGCTCCTAATTTCTATATCATTCTTGATCTGGGTATGCTCTTAATCAAGTATCTTGTGTTTCCATTAGCACTTTGTTGTTATTGTTTATCAGATTATGGAATCTTGATTCATGTTTATAGTTCCAATTCAGATGTTGGTAAACTTGTGTGAAAGTACATTTCTCATTCTCACTTACCCCCAAATTCATCTTTCATTTGATGCTCAAGCCTGTCCTATATGTACTTTCTCTCTTGCTGCCAGTCTTCCAACCAAGCACTCTCTTGATGGGTGTTTGGCTCCTAGCATCTCTGCAAGTCTTCCCCACATTTCCACCATCACAAATTACCTGCATTCTTCTTCTGCCTCCTACTTTGCTTCTCCCCAGCATGTGCTTGGCTTCCTAGGGCTTCACCAGCCCTGCACACAATTGTATGCATGTCACCTGTGTCTTGCATGTCTATTGCAGGATTGCTTGCCCTCGCCACTAAAGCCAGACATAAAAGAAGCACTGACTGTAGTTGCCCAGAATCAAAGTGATAAGGGCATGAATCAAGGTTGCAAAATCATTACGTAGCACTGATGAAGTTACCTAGCTGGGTAATGAAATGCGAGCCAAGAACATAACCATGCTCAGAGTGCACCAAGAATCTTGCAGTTCAATCCTGATCTACAAATATCTCCTTCTGTTGAGATCCTTATTATTAACTATTGATAAAATAAATTGCATGAACAAATACTTGCTTTTCATATTGTGATTCAACTCCAGATGAATTTTGAGGGCAAGACAGTTACTACTTATGATAGCCAAATACCTTCTCTGGAATTAAATTTTCTATTTCACATTAGGCAGATTTCAACTCCAGCATTCTATGATTTATTACTGATTCCTGAATGGTGAATAATTTCTATTCTTTATGGTTGAAATTAATAACAGATCTCAAAAGTCAGAGATATATAGTAAATCAATATGAATTAAACACAGTTCTGATCATGCACTACCTGCACGAATGGGAATGCATGATCTCAAGGTCAATAAATGGTTATATAATTATGGATATGATTTTCAGGAGGGAACTCCTTGCACTGCAATAATATATGGTTCTGTCAGAACCACTTGCAGTGTGTAACTTAGCAATGGCCAACGAATAACCAAACAAGTATCTCCGTAGTCCCAAAGCATTAAAATAACATTAACATTTCTGAGTAGGAAACCACAAATGCTTCTATTTTTGATTCTAAAAATTATAACTCTGCAATGGTGCCCTATTCTAACTGTTTGCAGTTGCTCTTCACATAAAAACATAAAATGCTCTTGGCAAAATGCAGTATTACATCACCACAGGACAACTTGATAAGACAATTTCACTCAGCATGCAGAAAGATAATCTTGACTACCAAGATTATTTAGGTTGGAGCAGCAAATTAACATATTGTAAAGTTGTTCGAACACAAAATAGAGAATGATAAAAAGATGGATGGAAAATAAAAAAAAAATCAAAAAGAAGTCAACAACCATAGAGTCCCTGTTCTGGAAGAAATCTTTATGATCATCAAGTTCAATCGTTCGCTTAACACAAGGATTTTGAAACTATATTACCTCTGACAGATGGTAAGTCTCTAAATAGAGGGTTCCCCAACTGAGGCTGGGCCTGGTACAGGACTGCAGCCTGTTTGGAACGGTAGCTCTGCTCGCATAGAAACCCCCCCCCCCCACTGGTCCGCAAAGCCAGAAGATTCGGGACCATTGTCTAAGTACATCCAGTTAAGGAAAGGCTGCTGCCTCTTTATGCAGATTTATCCAATACAAAAATACAAAAAGATTAACTAAGCTCTGCTCCAGGTCTGCTACAATACGAAAAAAAACTTTGTTCCAGATATGCTAGGAATAGATTTTGGTCCTGAAAATAGAAATTACTGAACTCCATCACATATTTCCCCTCTTCCTTATATTCCTATAGTTGGCCATATAAATTGATTTTAATAAATATGAGAAGGGATAACTCATCACTTTCCAATAAAGGCTGTCTTCATAATTGGTCATATGGAAGTAAAACATCATCTTCTATGATTCAGTATTACTATCAAGATTTATATTCTCAGCTCCTATGTAGATTTTTAATTTGAATCACACTGTTTAGATTTGCTGTCCCTCTCTTCATTCAGCGATTGGTCTAAACTAATTCTTTTTGGACTTTGTACGAGCACATGCGAATATCCTGCCGTTGTCTACTTATCTGCCAATATACAACCATATTCCTTCATCTTATTGCCCATCCACTATCTCTGCAACTCTAGCTGCATCTGCCTATCTGTGATTTCTCGGCAAGAGCCAGGTTTTTGCATCCACTGGCTCTGCGTTCCTGCCAAAGTCCTGCCGAAACCAGAGCTGCTACAGCTGCCAGGGTTTATTTACACACATTCCTCACTTAAATTGAATTAATGAGCATAATTGAACTCAGGCAATATCCTCTGTAGTTCTTATTTCTCTTTGCTCCTTGTGACATTTCTTTTCTGGGACACGGAACTGCTCTTGTTGTCTTAAAGGGGGGGGGGGGGAAAGTGATGGTATGTCTTGTATAACAAGGTATAATTGTTAAAGTACTTCTCATTCAAGCTATATAGCCTCTGACCAATCAATTCCATGCTTTACTGCTACTGCAGCTCTATTTATGTCTTGTGTATTTCTATTGGATGTACACCTGAGTAAATTATTGTAGAAATGCAACTTAAAATTTCAGGAAACACAGAAAAGACTAAGCTGGGACTGAGTTCCTCAATTTGATCATTTGTGATTTTTAAATTTAGTTTAATTTAACCAGGCTGCTGATTTGTTATTGATGATCTCTACTTATTATATCAAATGGCATATTTGCTCAAAGTCAAGGATCCCATGTCAATCAGGGCAAAACAAAGTTGTAGAGTCTCTCATAGATTCCAAAAGAATTTAAGCAACTTTGGTTTTCTCCACATAGCTTTTGCAGACTCTTAACCTGTATGTCTTCAAAACTAAAGAAATTCCGTTGAACAAATAATTGTATAGCAGAAGACTCTTCACCAGGGGTGTCAAATTCGCGGTGTCATGTTGTCATGTGACATATCGTGACTTCCTCCCCCCCCTTCGCTAAACTGGGCATGGTAGTGGCATGTGACACTCCAACCCGTGGGCTGCAAGTTTGACACTCCTGCTCTACCCTTTGTTCATCCAATGAATGAATATTTTTCTGCATTTGCTGTCAATGGGTATGTTTGAACTCATTATTGGACCACGAGAACTCCTGTGTTCTATATATTTATAGAGTTGGTCAAATGTTTACAACCTGGGAACATTATGAATGTAAAATTTACACCACCACTCCCCTCCATTCAATAAAATTAAGATCGGTTTGCCAAGCCGGACCAGAAGCTTTTTAATTAAAATAAGATTGTGGTAACATCATCATTTCTGAGAAAAGTACATTCTTAGTTTAGACTAAATTTTAGTCAGTCTAAAGCAGTTCTGGATCCAACTCAGAAGTATCCACTAATTCCTTGCTAATGAATTTGTAGAGATCCATGTTCTGTATGTATCTGATTACCTCCATGGGCCACAGATTCTTAACCTTTCTGTTTATATTTTGCTTTCCTTATAGTTCTCTGCCAACTTCACTGACTCACTTGAAAAAATGATGTATTTTCCCTGACTCAACTTACTGTAGTAAATTTCAAGAATAATTTGACTAAATCTATTAATAACCAACCCTGTAAATTTGCAATATATTTATTACTCAGTTTATGTATCTTTCCTTTTCACCAGAACTATATAAGGCAATGATATTGCTAAATCAATGCTTAGTTATGGTAACAGGGCCAAAAACTCAAGTTCAATCTAGATAAATCAGAACTATTATTAATACATCTGCCCAGAAGAATGGTGTTCAATCTGTTTTGAATTGGGCTGAAACCACTTCTAAAGGATCAGGTTCATAGCTTCTTGGGGATTCTTGGGCTGAAACCACTTCTAAAGGATCAGGTTCATAGCTTCTTGGGGATTCTTCTTCAACAATGTTTGACACTAAAAGCACAAGAAATCTCTGAGGCAAGATGCACCTTTTGCCAACATAGATTGGTGCATCAGCTGGATAGATAACTTCATTGCAGTAATCCACGCACAATAATTCTTCTATAGATTACTGCAAAATGTTATATGAAGGAATGCCTTTGAACACGATTAACACAAAATGCTGAGGTAAAAGTATTGAAATGGACGAGATGAACTCAATTCATGTGGATCACAGTGAATCATAGCCCAACACAAGGTGCTTGTTTTATCATAGAAAAACTTTTAAAAAGTCTTAGAACCACAGCATTTGACTTGAATGTTCTTCAGAGATTCCAGAGGCCCTCTTAAACTAATGTAGTGTTTTTCAGTCTTAGCAACTTCAAGAAATATGGTCTTTCAACTACCAGAATTCCTCATCCTGGCTGCAGAATTCTGGGAGTTGAAGCCCATACTTCTTAAACAGCTGAGATTGAAAAATACTGGGTTAAGGCATGGCAAACAGCTGCCCAAAAGCTAGAATTCTCAATAGTTAACCCAAATTTTGGAATGCCCTCTCAGGGAGATTTGTTTACTATGTTTTTTAACATCTTTTCATACCATGCAAAATATTTTTATTCTCCAGGATTTTTGTAATAATACTGCTCTGGCTGTGATGTTTAACTTCTGTTGCTTATTATTTCTAAGTTGTTCCTTTATATTTTACTCCCTTCTTTTAAAAAAAAAATTAAAAACAATTTTATTCACAAAATTTAAAACATACAAATTCAAAAATATAAAAACATTAATATGTAAATAAACCATATTTCTTTACATTTGTTATCGAACTTGGTAAGTCCTAGTTCTTCTTTACACATTGGTTTAATACTACTCTTCTATTTATAAATATATTCATTTTATGTGTTGTAATATTTTCATATTATTTGACTATTAAATAAAAAAATATAATAGACAATACTAATAGTAATAATAATACTGATAAGAGACAGGCAAGATTTACCATACATAAATTATACATTGGTATAAATCGTTAAATATAAATTGTTTCTTGAGTTCATTTACTTATTTCCCTTTTTGTTTTCTGCCACTTATATACCATTTGTCCCATACTTGATAATACTCTGTGTCTTCCTTTCCATTAAAATTAAGTGTAAGTCTCTCCATTTGAACACATTCATAGGCTTTTTGAATAATAATGTGTATCGGTGGTATATTAGGGTTTTTCCAATATTGTGCTAGCGAAATACGTGTCGCATTTAGTAAATGAATGATCAAATAAAATGATCCCAACAAAACCAGTTCCGGTTTCCACTCCAGCCTACAGTCTATAACTTCTTCTATCCAGAGTTTTATTTTTACCCAATATTTATTTACTTCGGGACATGTCCACCACAGGTGGAAGTATGTACCTAAGGATTGGCTGTTGGAAATATTTTGGCCAGTCTTGAGGGTGCCAGATGCCATCTATCTATCATTTTGTATAAGTTTTCTTTATGTGCTACTGATTTGGTTAACATCAAGTTTTTTTTCCAGATCTCCTCCCAAACATCCAAATCGATATTATAGCCAAAGTTTTTTTCCCAGGCTAGCATTGGGCCTTTGACAATTTTCTCCGCCATTTCACACTCCAATAGATAATTATATAATTTAGAGATCGAACTTTTCTCCGGATTTAAAAGTATTTTATCTAAATATGTATTTTTAACTTCAATTCCATATTCCCTTCTTTTTTTATCTTTGTGCTGAACTGGGATTAGGAAACCTCAGGTTTAAGTCCGCCCTCTGTCATGGAAACTCACTGGACGATTTTGGTCCCATCATTTGCTCTAAGCTCCACGGAATGGGGGAGGAAATGCTATTGACATGGGGGAAAGGCAGAATGTACACATAATAAACAAATAAATACATTAGATTGTGTTAATTGTATATTCTTTTAATTAGTTTTTATTGAAAACCATTTTGAGATTTTTTTTAAAAAAAAATCAGGACACATACATATTTGGGGGAATGGAGGTTATTGTTTTTACTCTTTGTATATTGGGTTTTATATTTTGTAAGCCTCCTAGAATCACTGAAAGTGAGTGGCCAGCCATATATAGTCTCTAAATTAATGAATAAAATATGTTCGTATAATTATGACTCTCTCTAAATACTGGAAAGGAATAACCTTAAAGAGGACAATTACCCCATTTCCAATTTATGTGATTCCCATCAGCATCTGGCTTGTCACTGTGGGAAACCAGATGCTGGATTAGATAAACCTTTGGTCTTCTTAGAGACTGTTTAATCTTCAGACAGCTATGTGGTAGGCACCTGCTTTCTCATTATGAGTCACATAAGCCACATGCCTATACAGGCTGTTGGGTGAAGACTGACTGTTTCCTCAGCTTATCTCCGGCCTGCAAACATTTGTGATCAGACCACACTCAGCAGAGCTGAAATGGACAAGTTCAGGATCACCGAAGGCAGGAATTCAAACAAATGGAGGTGACAACACTGATGTTAGCCAGCTCTATACAAGACCATTCTTCCTTCCTGCCCTTCTGGTTTTACGTAGTATGAGAGAAAAAAGGAGCATCAGTCCAGAAAATAGAACCATATATTCACTTCAGCCAGTAAACACAGAATAGTTTTACTTTAGAATCAGTCAGTAGTCGTCACACTTAAAAATCCCTGGATTGCTTCCCATTTGCTAGGAAAATGTAACTGAAGGTTACAATATAACTTTCCAATATAAGGCCACAAAATGAAAAAGCCAGTAATGGTTTTTCCCTGCCTACTTCTTTGATTCCTAGAAAGGACAGCCTGGCAGATATTTCTTGACTAGGTTTAGTTTTCTTTAATTTTTGCAATTTATTGCAGTGCATTTTCTAAAAATAGCACAGCCACAACAAGCTTTCCACCATCCACAATGATAAGTTCATTTTTAAAAAAACTGAGATCAACCATTTATCATAACAGCAAATTGCTTAAGATAAGAAAGGATTTAAAAATAACAACATAAATAATAAAATCATGGTCTGCAAAATTGTTTTGGAATGGAGTTTCTAACTCTTTTGATTCCTTGTTCCAGCCAAAGCTGCTTCTGTTTCTTTTCGTTAAGTCCAGCTCACAGCTTGAAAAAAACCACTGAATTCACTTCCGTATCTCTGCAAAGGCATTTACTCTTCGTTATGTTATGCCTTCCATCTGCCTGGAGTGCAGTCCAAGAAACATTGGAAAGGCACATCAAACAGACCAATGGACCATTAACAATGAAAGCGAATAAAATTGGCACTGGAATTCTTATGCTGGTAGACAGAAATCTGTTTTCTGACTCAGTATGTGAATGAAGGATTTTTCGCCAACCCAAAATTGGGTACAATTCACTTAACAACTGCTTTGTTTAGCAACAAAAACTGTGGTTGTAAACAGACGACCAGCTGTAGGTGACATATACATTTTTTATAAAGAAATAAGTAAGCAAAAAGTCAATACTGTGGTGTAAAATGTGAGAGATTAGACACAAACTAATTATAATTGGAACAGTCAGTTTTCTAAGCATGCCTGAGGAAATAATAAAAGTATGAGGAAATAAAAAGAAAAAATATATAAATGTGTTGAAAAAAATATGAGGACTTGGTGTAGCCTAGTGATGTGAAAAATAGTAGAATACTAAGCATAAGATATTAAGGCCAAGAAAAAGGTTTTTGATTCAGTGAAGTTTTGATCGAATTGCCCCACTGAATCAGATTAGTGAACTGAAGCAGAAACCTTCTTTGAAGCAGCAAATTGAGTCAGGGGGCTTTGAAGCTTCTCTAGGCTCATGGATAGTTATTGTATACAGAAGTCACCTATCTTTGGTATGTCTCACTGCACAATCCTGTTTCTGCTTGCTCTGCTAATTAATTAACTAATTAATATAGCAAACTATATTCTTGGCAGAAGTGAGGGAATCCTTTCCAGGAAGGACCAAGCTTTCTAACCCTTCTGGTGGCCATCACAAAACAGTAATCAGAATCAGCAAATCACACAAGCTGAAAGATACAGTATATGTCAGTGATGATCCTCATTGTGAAGAGTGGCACTCCAGAAAAACAATTTTCCATTGTCTCTTCCCACCTCATTCCCAAGGATAGAGTTCAAGGCAAATGGCACCTTGGGTCTTAGTACGATAAACTTGCTGGAAGCAGTAGTTATTCAGTATCAGTGTTCTCATTCTTTGGGTAGTGTATTCAGACAATTGTTCACACCAAGATTTTAGTCTCTTTATAGCAGGGGTGTCAAACTCATATCATCCTGGCAATGTCACATGACAATGGTACTTTTCCCCCCTTTGCTTAACCAGGCATGGGCGTGGCCAGTGCATAATGCATCCGGCCCATGGGCTGGGAGTTTGATGCCCTGCTTTATAGCAATAGCAGTAAGATAATTCTAGATCTAGAAAACCTAGAACTACGCCGCCTTTGGTCCGATCTAAGTATAGTATATAAAATAATACATTGCAATGTCCTACCTGTCAATGAATACTTCAACCATAACAATACAAGAGCAAACAATAGATACAAACTCAAGGTTAATCGCACCAAACTTGATTGCAGGAAATACGACTTCAGCAACAGAGTGGTCAATGTCTGGAATACTCCCTGACTCTGTGGTTTCTTCCCCAAACCCCAAAAACTTTAACCTTAGACTGTCTACTATTGACCTCACCCCTTTCCTAAGAGGTCTGTGGGGGCCTTCATAAGTGCATCAACGTACCTACCATCCCTGTCCTCTTGTTTCTTTTATTTTTTTATTTTTCTTATATGTATCCATGTATTCATAACTATGTTTTTACTTATACCTATTATCTTGTAAGCAATTGACAAATTAACAAATAAATAAATTTATATATCAGTTCACAGATCTTTACAGCCTTCTCTAAACAGTTTACAGAGACAGCATATTGTCCCCAACTATCTGGGTCCTTATTTTACCGACCTCGGAAGGCTGGAAGGCTGAGTGCTTCATCACTGGAGGTTTTTAAGAAGATTCGAACTGTCAAATTGCAGGCAGCCGACAGTCAGCAAGAAGTAGTCTGCAGTATTGCATTCTAACCACTGCACCACAACGGCTCTTATAGTACATTTAGCCAACTAACTCTTTGGAACTATGCAGTTCAGGCAATGTATGAGTGCATATTGATGCTCGGTAAGGCCAGATTTTTTTAAAGATATATAATGTAATCCCATCATCAACACTGAAGAGAGAAGTTAAAGAATAAGGTTGAAATTTGACGCTGGTGGTTTCAACAGTAGGGTCCAAGTAGGATTAATAAAATTGTACTGTTACATTTCCAATTATTTGGAAGGCATAGAGTTGTGGGAAATTAAAACTGGAGGTCTATCTAATTTGCTCCTCACAAAGTCCTTCTTTCTCTGATTGACTTTCTGCAATAACTCTCCCAAAATTCTCTAAACTGTAATCCTGGTAAAATATATTAATGATTAGCCACATTTCAGATTTGATACTATAATTGCCAGTTGGCTCTGGGAGAGCAGCTGAAATAATATTGGATTTTGACAGAGGGGAAATAAGTTATCTTCTGGAAAATACAACCAGGATTGTCAATTAAACATGCAGGCTGAAAGCAATGTACAGGTAGTCCTTGACTTATAATCATTCATTTAATGGATGTTGGCTTATGACCAGTTTTCATACTTACAACCACTGCAGCACCTACATGGTCAGGTGATCAAAATTCAGGCATTCGACAACTGGCATGTACTTATGACGGTTGCACTGTCTCAGGGCTACGTGATCACCATTCGTAACCTTTCCAGCTGGCTTCAGACAAGAAAAATTAATGGGGGAAGCCAGACTCACTTAATGATTTCTGGGATTTGCTTAATGATAGCAAATAAGATCATAAAATGAGACACAACTCATTTAATAACTATCTTGCTTAGCAACATAAATTTTGAGCTCCACTGTGGTCGTAAGTCAAGAACTACCTATATTCAGCAAAAGTTAAAAGGCATGGCTATGTTCCAGATTATATCCCAAAATAAAATATAACAAAGTTTAATTTTAAGGCCGCCAGATGTCTTATTTTTTTTTTAAACTCAATTTCTATATATTGAATTTGAAATATCTTGTCTTATATGCCGCCTTAAAAAAAAATAAGGCACACAAACACAGGAAGATTTGTTATCAAGTCAGATAATTTGGCTCAGCCCATGACTGGCAGCCATTCCCAAAGAATTTCAAGTATTGGGTTGACCTGGGAGTTCTCTGCATACAAAGTGTTGGACCCTACCATGGGTCAGTGGTGGGATATATCAGTGGTGGGATTTAAACATAATTCTCTGGGTTTTTTTAGATAAAGAATTATGATTTCTGTCTTATGAAAGCATATATGGTCCACAAGATCATTTAGACACAACATTAGTAAGTAAATAAAACAAGCAAATTGGTGAATTTTCATGTGCACTGAAACAACATCATCCCTAAACACTACCTTTGAGAACATCTAGATGAAAGGAGTCATCTTCACATGTGAAAGCAGTCTAAAAATTGCTTTTGGGAAAAAGTGGAAGCTTAAATCCAAGTTCTCTTCATGAATGTATGCTTTCGCTTCTGCTGTTCCCCTTTCTGTCTGGAAATGTACAGAAAATTGAATCCATAACAAAAATGCTTAAAAAGTAGACCTTTGACCACTTGTTTAGTGGTGGAAAATTTGAGTGATGCATATGATCAAATGAAGGATCAAATAAAAATAATCCTTTCTCAGACAAGACAAAGCAACAGGTCCCTTGGGGGAGAAAAAAAACCCTCAAAACCAATGAATATTTCATCTTGCAGTCTAACCACAGCAAAATATTTGAGATCTTAGCAAGGCTCTTCTTTTTTTTAAAAGAACACTTTTTTTAAAAAAAGAGGAAGATGGTGAGATTGCTGTGCAATACAAATCACCTTTGTGCCTTGGAAGCCAAATGCAACAAAAGCTGAGAACTTTATACTAAGATAAAGAACTCCCTCCCCTCACCCAACTGGAAGATACCAATGGTCCATTCTGTTTTCTGTCTTCAAATATGGCCTTTACTTCGATGTCTGCCCCTCCTGGGAGAAGCACCTTGTGTATAGGTAATCCTGAACTTACAACAGTTATTTTAATTGAAAGTTTAGTTCAAAGTTACAACGGCACTGAAAAAAGTGACTTATGACTGTTTTTCGCATTTAATGACCATCGCAGCATTCCCATGGTCATGTGATCAAAATTTGGACCTTTGGCAACTGATTTGTATTTATGATGGTCACAGTGTCCTGTGATCATGTGATCACCTTTTGCGACCTTCTGACAAGCAAATTCAATAAGGAAACTGGATTTACTTAACAACCGGGTTACTAATTTAACAACTGCAGTGATTCACTTAACAACTGTGGCAACAAAGTTGTAAAATGAGGCAAAACTCACTTAACAACTGTCTTGCTTGGCAACAGAAATTTGGGGTTCAATTGTGGTTGTAAGTTGAGGACTATCTGTATTACTAACAATGATGGGGGAGGAAAATGGGATTCTGATCTGAGTTGGGAAACTTCTTAAAGAAGTGTTTTGTAACCTTGGTAACTTTAATATGGCTGGAGAATTCTGGGAGCTGAAGTTCCCATCTTAAAGTTGTCAAAGGTGAGAAGCATTTCATTAAAGGTGCAAACCTTGAAGCTGGTAACCCTTGTTCACATTTCAGCATTTAGCTCAGTATCCTCGTCTATTCATTGAATGTGGAGATCAATTGAACCCGTTTTCACATCTTTCAAATACAGAAGTTAAGGAATATACAGTACTTATTATGTAGTTATAATCACCAATCATGAGTCCAAGAGTTTGTTTATATCAGGAATGAGCATCTTTTAACTGTTAAGCACCATGTGCTTAACAATCCTATCACCTAGATAGGCAGAATCAGATTTCAGTGACAATTTGAGGTGTCTTCTTTTAAACAATATAGTCAAAAGACAAACAGAGGTTCAAGCATTTCATATTGACTCATCAGTGCCTACATTATAATAACACAGTTGAAAATTGATCTCAAATATAAAATCAAGAGCATTCATTAAGCCTCTAACGCATGCAAAAAAGCAACCAATGACAAGCCTTACACCCACAGAAGGCACAGATGGACATAAAAACAACCAATGAATCTTCTTTTCTTTTTTCAAATAATACCTATGAATACTCATTTACTATAATTCTCTTCAGTGGTGGGATTCAAACATTTTTACTACCGGTTCTGTGGGCGTGGCTTGCTGGGGGTGGCTTGGTAGTTGTGGGTTGGTAGTCATGGCAGGGGAAGGTTACTGAAAAATCTCCAATCCCACCCCACTCCTGGAGGAAGGTTACTGTAAAATCCCATTCCCTCCCCACCCCACTAACCTGCTTTCCAGCTCCGTTCTCCTGTGCAGGGCAACAAAAGAAGACCCAGCCAATCAGCTGAGACTCGGAATGCAGAGAAGATGGGGGTGGGGCCAGTCAGAGGTGGTATTTGCCGGTTCTCCAAACTACTCAAAATTTCCGCTACCGGTTCTCCAGAACTGGTCAGAACCTGCTGAATACCGCCTCTGATTCTCATGTGTTATAAAATGGAAGGAATCTGGGCAGGCAGTTTTTACTAATCAAAATTCTAGGAGACCTAAGGGTCACACACACCTAGTTTATATGTATGTTTAAGTCTATGCATTATTAAGGTCTATGGATTTTTTTTGAGCAGCATTATGTTCTATAAACATGCAACAATTCCTCCTTTGAGACGAAGTTCACACCTGTCAACTTCATGTTCCTGTCATTTTACTGGTAATAATACAGAGCTCTTTCTCTCTGTGTGTCTGTGTCTGTGTGTGCGCGCAAGCGTGAGATCAAAGAGTATTAAGTAACATGCTTGAAGCAGAAAACATTTTGTAGAATATTCACACAGAAACTAAATGCTTCTGTGTAATTTCTTTATACAGAGATCTGAATGTTATGCCGGAGCAGATGTTTAACCACAAGTGTGACACAATCATATATATTTTCCTTGTAGCTACAACAAAATTAGGACTGAGCTCAAATTACTTGAAGGCTTCCACAACTGTTTCAGTCATTGTTAAAAAAAAAAAATCTTGCTTCAGACAATTTTAATGTAACTGAAGAAATGTTGGCTATTCATTTATACTGTTCAGACAGTCCTGAATGACATTATTACATAAGGAAATCTTATTGGCTAATTATTTGTTCACTGTGTTATATTATTTAATTGGAACTATTCTTGCTACTCCAATAATCGTTCAGATCTACAAACTTAAATACTTTGGTTAGTTTTTAATTGAAATTGAACTGAATCAAATCCTGATTTTATTCTGATTTCTGTTGAGGAATAAGACTGGTATGCATAAACAAAGTAATCAGTTTCTGGTTAAATGAGAACACAAAGATATATTATTTAATTTGTTAGGTGTTAAAACAAGTAGAGCTAACTAATAACTTAAATGGCAAATCTAATTTTCAGAAATAAGTCTGGTAACGTATTAAAACCTTATAAAATTTTTAAAAATCTCAATTTCTAATATGTGGATTTAAAACTTGTATACTTATAATACAGCACATTAGTCAATACATTTGAGTTATCATATAGCACTATAAAAAAGGCATTTAATTGCTTTTGCATGATGCTTCTAATCAATTTCAGCCTAATTTATAGAAATCTGAATTAGAATCATGATGCTAAGAATGTATTGAGGATGCTGTGGAATAATATC
The DNA here is from genome assembly GCA_023653725.1 of Bungarus multicinctus. Classification (NCBI taxonomy): domain Eukaryota; kingdom Metazoa; phylum Chordata; class Lepidosauria; order Squamata; family Elapidae; genus Bungarus; species Bungarus multicinctus. The sequence continues at coordinate 22,978,030 of CM042850.1, forward strand.
TAAGGACTTAGTTGTTTCTCTGCCAATCACAAGCATCCTGACAAATCCTGTTTTGTCAGCTGTCATTCTTTCTTCTCACCCTAGAAATCTGTTCATGTCAATTGTTTAAAACCCAATTATCCCCTATCTTAAACCAGAACACAAATGCAATATTTATTAGATCATTACCAGCTTTGACAGAAAATGGTGAGCATAGTTCCCTTGTTTAACAAAAGTTATTACTAATTTCAGAACTGATAAGTAACATTTAAAATGTCCTTTTTTTGATTGGTTATTATTTTGCTTCTTTTCAAAAGAAGAGATATATTTTGTAAAAATAAAATTGTTAACTTTCTTGGTTTTATATTTCTTATTTTTCTTCTTAGGAGCAGTATTCAGTTTTCATTGCTAATCAGTGGTGGGATTCAATTTTTTTTTTACTACCGATTCTGTGGGCATGGCTTGGTGGGTGTGGCAGGGGAAGGATAGTGTAAAATCTCCAGTCAGAAGTGGTATTTGCCAGTTCTCCAAACTACTCAAAATTTCCGCTACCAGTTCTCCAGAACTGGTCAGAACCTGCTGAATGCCACCTCTGCTGCTAATTGATTTTAATCTCTATCCCTTCTTTGATCAGAATATTTGCATAAGATGTATAGGGAGGAAACAGTTAATAGAGAAGAAGCTGCTTTATAGTGAGATTGACAACTGCCCCTTCTAATTTATTACACCCTACATTCAGCAGACATGGTTCTTTGGATCTTTGATACCTTACTTGGAAAGATCAGTGGATTAACTATAACTTCGGAAGACAAACCATGTGCAGTATTACCAAGCTATTGACTGTGAATGAATGGTCCATGTATTCATTTATAATAGATGTCCCCTATTACTCCATCTATTTTCTCAGCTGCACAGATGCACTGCAGCGTTGAGCACTGTTGAATCCATGGACCATCTCTCTTTTCTTCCTCTCCACAGTGAACATAGAATTGTTCTTATCTTCTTCAAGTATGCCTCTCCAACATTTTCATCCCATGGACTGTTTCCATACGTATACAGCAAAAATAGGCTAATAGTAGTCGCTCATATGCTGAGTAATTCTTACACCTGAAAGGAAAATGGAGTTTGGATCCAACTCCAAAGAAAAAGGAAATGTTCCTACGATGGACAATTATAGAAATGGGACTGTAGAGAGGAAGAACCAGCAAGGATCTTAATTTAGGAAGAAGGTTGGGGATTTCACAATGGTTTAATTCAGACATTTCCAAAGTGAAATTCTGTGCTCTTCTCCACTGCTATGAATTGCTTATCATATGTGATGATATTATGATCATCTTCTGCTAACATATTTGTCCCTGCACTATCTGAGTTGGCAAGAAAAGACCAGGAACATAGATTTGGAACTTTTCTTCCCTCTGGAAAATATTATAAAACTGGGAAAGGAGACTCAGGCTTATGTGTACTCTAGAAACTTCTTTGGAGCTTGGATTTCATTTTGAAATATTTTATTTTATTCATAAAAACATTTCCCTTCTGTTATAAAAAAGCAAGATACAAATGGGGCAAACATACATGTTGTAACTATTTCATCTACTAACAGAGAGTACAATTATTTTATCATAATGGGCACAGACTGATGTTATTTTCTTATGAACTCTTTTTAAAAAAAATCTTCGTTTAAAAAAACGTCTCCTTATTTTTCTTGTTCCCATTGGGCACTTGAGTGGTTTTGACAGGATCATTATTTTGCCCTATTCTCCAAAGACTGAAATCGTGACACTGAAGGGAAAAAAATTCACCACCTGGAACTGAATAGATATTGAAAGAGCAAATCCAAAATCTCATCAACATTCTAAGAGTTAACTATAAGTGACATGTGGAGGTCCCCTTCTGGTTATAATCCCCAATCATTTATTTTGCAGGTATATTTCCTTTCATTTTCACAAGCCCAAGAAAAAGAATACTCAAAATCCTGAGGAGATATATAATATGCCTTGCAAAAACTTTTGGTTTACAAATGGTGTTTTGTAAAAGAAACCACCAACTAGGAAACCTTCTAAGGAGAATATTAATGTACAATCAAATTTGGGTCACAAATGCATGCCAATGACTAGGAGTGGATGATCTGTCAAGATCAATCTTGCTCAGATTTCTCTTTTTCTAGCTTTCGGTTACTTCCATCCCATTACACATCATTTGGCAGTTTGTATGTAAAATGTCAACATAAAATTTTGCACATCTTTTCATAAACATTTTTTCTAAGGACACATTTCTGTGCAATTTCCCCCCAAACATTCTTATATGTCACCTTTACCAAACTTAATTTTTGTATGGGTTTTCCTCTTATGTATGCGTTTACACTTAGCTCTTATTGCTGTTTACAATCCTATTGCAAAATGTAGGAACGTTTGCAAAATTGTGTTCAGTGTACATGTTAATTTCAGACTGTTTGTAAATTCACAATAAAATGCAAAACAATTTGTCCGCAGCCCTAATGATAAATTAAAAGGTATATCCAAAAAATGATGTACACAGTACACAGGAATTACCTCCCTCTTGTTCCTTGCACGGATAACATTTTTGACTGAAACTTGAGTTTTTGCAGAAGAAAATATGTAATAATATAAAATGTGTATTATACTTAATGATGTTTTAAAATATATGAGTATTTATAAGCACTTTGCCTTAGGACTTGTGTTTGTGTTTATTGGTTTCCAGTTTATTGATGATTATTAAAGCGATATTTAAATATTTACTCAAATAAAAAACATATGTGACTGAATGTACAATAATTCTGAATGCAAAACAATAAATGGGAGACACAACTACTGGAGAAGTTTCATGAACAACAGCACGTTCTGAAAATAAGCCTTCCAACTTAGAAAAAGATTTTTTTTTGTTCTACCCAAATGTAGGCAATTTTAATTCAGTTTTAATTCAACATTCCCAGAGTGGGCAATTCTGTTCCAAAGGTTCCCATATGGTCTTCTAGCATCGTTTTGCTGTGTATTCTGGCATCCCAGAGTAAGTGTAACATATAAAGGTTTAAAAAGGAAATTCTTAGCTAGCCTAAAAGAAAGAAAGATACAATCCTTGTCCCAGGAAATCATGGCAAAATCCAAGTTCAATCTATTCCTCACTCTATCAACTCTAGCCTTTTCCTCTATTGTTGAATGTAACTCCCTATCCACCAAAATATTCCTCACTGCAAGTAAAGAAAACTAATTTAATAATTTAAATATCATGCTAAGCTGGTTTACTAAAAATTCCTGTAACTAATTAATTAACAAACACTTCTCTTCTTGCTAGCTTGTATAGTTTATAACTGTTTCCCAACTCTGACTTGTTACAAATAAACTTCTATGGTTTATTTAGCCAGTTCCCTGGGAAGAATGATTGAGTTCATTCATATGCAGGCACAATCATTAATATTTATTTGACTGAATAAGCTTTGTGGCAACTTTACTAAATATATTATGTGAAGTGTGGCTTCCACTTATTGGCTGGAGTCACACAACACACTACATCACATGAATGCGAGAAACTTAGTAGCTTGTGGTTCATGGTTATAGAAACCAAGCCATCACGTTAAACCATAATATGTGTTTTTATTCACCACTATTAAATTTCTTATGTGAGCCCATAGAAAAGCTGAATCCCCCAACATTTAGATATAAATAAACTTTATTTGGATTAAAGTCCCAATGTTTATATTTTATGCAATTATCTATTTTTTAAAGCAACATTTTCCACTCTTGAGAATATTTTAAACAAAACAAAAATAAGCTTTCAATAGATTTTTTTTCTTAAAATCAGCCAATCCACGGGTTTTCATGGGATAGTTTTGGGGAACCAAAATTCCTTGATCTTTGATTTTTCACAGCAAATATGAAACAAACAAGTGGCAACTTCAAATCTCAACCAACAAATGCTCTGCCTTACACACTGGCAAAAAAACAACAACACAAAATAAAATACAAGCTGGATGGACACAACCTTGTAGATGACCCTCACTCTGCCAAGGACCTTGGAGCACTCATCCCTAATGATCTAAGTGCCAGAGCCCACTGTAACAACATTGCTAAAAAGGCATCAAGAGTTGTTAAACTAATCTTGCGTAGCTTCTTCTCTGGTAATATTGTACTATTAACTAGAGCATAGAAAACATTTGCTAGACCAATTCTCAAATATAGCTCATCTGTCTGGAAGCCGCACTGCATATCAGACATTAATACAATTGAGAGTCCAGAGATACTTCACGAGAAGAGTCCTCCACTCTTTTGCTCGCAACAGAATACCTTATACCACCAGGCTTGAAATTTTGGGCTTAGACAACTTAGAACTAGGCCGCCTTCGGTCTGACCTAAGCGGAGTACATAAAATTATCTGCTACAATGTCCTACCTGTCAATGACTACTTCAGCTTCAACCACAACAATACACGAGCACACAACAGATACAAATTTAAGGTAAACCGCTCCAAACTCAATTGCAGAAAATACGATTTCAGCAACAAAGTTGTCAATGCCTGGAATGCACTACCTGACTCTGTGGTTTCCCAAAACTTTAACCTCAGACTGTCTACAGTTCATCTCATTCAATTCCTAATAGATCTGTAAGGGGCGTGCATAAGTGCACCAATGTACCACGATCCCTCTCCTAATGCCTCCCTTTTATTCATACCCATTTTATGTAATCATAATCATGTTCTAAAATATCTGTTATCTAATAAATGTTTGACAAATAAATAAAATAAAATAAATGACTCACCTGTCCAAGCATGTCTGGTGCTATAGGAATGACAGGCCAGATAGTAGAGTAGACACCGAAGAAGACGAGCCAGAGCAGCATGCTTCCCCAGACAGCCAAGTGACTGAACTGTAGGAGAAAAGAATATACCATCAAAATTGAACAGGTCTTTCTTCTCCCTTGCCAGTCTCATTTGTCCCCTCAGCTATTATTTTACTGAGTCCTTTTTGCCCCATCAAAGCTTTGGCCAACTTCACTCAAGACCGACACTTGATCTTGGTTTTATGCCAGCAGCAAGATTGGTGAAACCTCTGAGAAAACTTCCATGTTGAAACTTTATGTTGTCCTGGCCAGCATGTTGCCCTCTGCTGCCACTCCCTCAGACTAAAAAACTATTCTTAGTATGCATTCACATGTGAAATTCTACATGATACTCCACTAAATCAAAAGAGAATTTTTTTTGGTCCTAACAGTGCTATAATATTTTTTAAAATCCTCTGGATTCTCCAGAAATGTGAAATGTCTGGTCAGTCAGAACTTAATTCCAGGAAAATGAATGTAATACTGCAGACTTTTCACGATTAACATATATTATATTTTTCTACAAGACATCCACCTGAAACATCTATTATCTTATATATTAAAAGGCATATTGTTTCTATGAGCTTCATTTAAATAGCTGCCTAGGCATCTCTAGACTTCTCTTGCACTGTTCCTCACATTCATTTAGGGGAAGAATCTTACTTTTGGAAATGCATACCTGATAAGAGTATTTGAAACGGGAGTAGGCAACACTGTACGTATATGTGCTTATGTGTATGTGAAGAGTTATACATTAGTTTATCATTACCACATCTTGATAAATGGAAAGAAAGCCAAAGTGAGTGTGGCCACTCCATTTTCTTACATTTCCCCCCTTGTTCTAGCATCACCTTTAGCATCCTACCTTTCTCTTGGCCTAAGAAGGAAAGATTGCATTTGGTAGAAGATTGGAGAAAGGTTGTCAGTTTAAATCCTGTGACAGAAAGAAAGAAAGAAAGAAAGAAAGAAAGAAAGAAAGAAAGAAAGAAAGAAAGAAAGAAAGAAAGAAAGAAAGAAAGAAAGAAAGAAAGAAAGAAAGGAAGGAAGAAAGGAAGAAAAAAGAAAGAAGGGAGGGAAGGAAGGTAGGAATAGCTGTAAAAAAGCTATATATCCTTGATTGTTTGTTTGTTTAGGATTATATATAATTCTAAACCAAGAAGTCACTGACTGGTTTGCCAAACTCTTGCCAGGAACAGGATTTAAAACAAGAAATGAAAACAAGAAATAAAAGAAGAAAAGCAAATAAACACATATCACACTTCAAATTGGGTTTACAATCCATCTTTATCCCAAATTTTACTTTTTGAATAAGGAATTGTAATTTCAGCTCAGGAAATGTCAATAGTGAATTATGAGAAATGTCGAGGTTTCACACCAGAAACGCAAGAACGGAATGGCTGATAATTCTTTGTGAGTTTTAGACATGCAAACATACAAGCATGTCTGTACTCATAGTTTCTTCAAATTAGATCTCCAAAGAATCAAAAGTGCCTGGATCAATCTTGGGAGTATTTTAAAATGGAAAGATGTGAGACAGAGTAATTATTGTGGGAGACCTCCAAAGTTTGCCAAGATTCCTTAGAACTACTGAGGTCCACTACAGACAGAATTATAGTTGTGGTTCCACATAGCACTTAATGTAGCATTGTATTTTTCCTCAAATCCATTATATAAATTGAAGGAAGTTAATTTATGTAGTAAAGAAAATGTTCTTGTTCAATACAAAGACAACTGCTGAGAAGCAGCAGAAAGGAAACAGAAAAATGAAACAATATGAATATGAGAATTAGTACTCAGGACCAACTATGCTGCAAATTTGACAAACAGTATAAAAGTTAAGAAATGATAAATATAAAAATTTGTGGATTTATAGATAGGTAGGTAATTAGTCTAAAGTAACAAATCAAAATAAAGTAACAGAATGCATCTCTGAGACTCCCTTAAGTGATTATGGCAAAAAAAAATGTTTCATGTATTGTTGATTGCAAATTAATTTAATAATAAATTAGCTTTACTTTATATATATATATTTAGTAATACAGTTTCTTATAATTCCTGTAAACCACCAGAGAATAACTATTATACAGTGACCGATATCTTGAATATACAAAGCAAATTAATTCCTAAGAATGTTTTTGAATTTTGAAACTTTTCCTGCAATCTTCCGGTCAAACTAAATATAATAATAGAAAAATGCTAAAACATAAACAAAGCTCATCATCAAACAAACATTTGCACAGGGAATTTTTAATTCTGACAATGCGATTCAGGGGCTGAAAATTTAGGGCTCTCTAGATGTTTTAAACAACTTCAACGGTCCCTGGTAGTTGACATGCTGATGGAAACTTTTGGGAATTGTAGTCCCATACCTATGAACAGTTCCAGACTAGCAATTATATTTGTGTGAAGATCTTTTGTTTTCCAATACTGGTCACACCATAGTATAAAGTATGGCTCAATTAGCCAGGCAGCTGGAATGCTGGCATGGATGCTTGTGAGTAAATTGTGAGTGGAAGAGAATGAATGAAGGAGTGAATGAGCCAACTCCTCTCAAGTTTCTGGGAAAAATCAGGAGCTGTGCTGAGTCTTGAGGAAATGGGAATGAGAAACATTTCTACTTAGCTGCAGCTGCTTTTCCCAAGTACAGGCAGCAATCCCAATTTTACTTCCTCACAATATGAACCAATGATGATGATAAGCTTCCAGACTATTAGGCTAAGATCTAATTAATTGATGTTTTTCCAGGAATTGTAGGAAGCCATCTTCAGAGTTGATCGTGGTTTATTTTGTAGCACATTTCTTGGCAACTCACAAGCAACTGAGCAGGAAGTAATGAGCTCTTATGTTCGTAACAGAACTAATCTCTAATTGGAGCAGATAATTGGAATTCTTTAAACTAATTTCTGATTGGTTGTTCATTCAAATTGAAATGTAAATTTCTAATTGGTATGATTTGAAGAAATTCCAAAAGAGCTAATTTTTTATAGGTCTCTCTTTGAAAGATATTGCTGATTATTATTTTTCAGATTTTGGCCAACCTCACTAAAGACTGACATTTGATTTTATGCCTGCAACAAGACTGGTGAAATATCTGAGAAAACTCCCATATTGAAACTTTTTTTTCTCTTGGCCAGTATGTTGCTCATTGTTGTCACCTCCTCCAACTTAAAAGAATATGTTTTTTAATATTCTATATAGTGTTTGGTAATTCAATTAATTAATTGTTAGGATTAATTAACCTGGAAGCTCAAAATCACTGGCTTTACAAATATACATCAACATTTCATTTACATATTATTCTTACTATACTGTATTAATGTTACTATTGTATATAATGTATATTATTAAGTGTGATTCTTGACTCTTGATGAATGTATCTTTTCTTTTATGTACACCAAGAGCATTTGCAATAAGACAAATTCCTTGTGTGTCCAATCACACTTGGCCAATAAAGAATTCTATTCTATTAATATACAATGTATATGTTAATATATTTATGAATATGAAGCCAAAACAGTACTCTGATCGTACTTTATCGTACTTCAATCATTTTATACTTCCAGCATATTAAAGTGAACAACCATTTTTCTTTAAAAAACTGAAGTACACATTAATTATGAAACAATATGTCACTTAATTAATTTCATCATAGGATCAGCTGTCTTACTTGAGCTTTGCTTTGCTTTAAAGACCTGAGAAGGTTGTAATTGCAAGGATTGGCCACAAAGATATTTTTTCATCACCACTGTAACTGCATCTGGCTGCTGTACATGACAGCTATTAAAAACTAACAGTTGCTGTGATAACAATTGAATTCAACCTCAATGAATTTAATTAATAAAAAAGATGGAAATCCCAATTTGGCTGTAACATGCTCCAAAAATTTTCACTGCACCATATCCAAATACTTTCCCCCATCCAACAATATTTCCACTGCTAAATCAAATTTTTCTGAATGTATATTTCAAATATCAATCAACAATCTATTATTGTCAAGGATTGATGCTATTTTACCAGGATAAACTTTTTTAAAAAAAAATTAAAAGTAATATTGTCTGTACACTATGTGACAGAGTTGCTATCAGAAGTTTTGCGTTAACAAGGCTGACTCAGCCTTCCATCCTTCTGAGGTGGGTAAAATGAGGATTCAAATTGTTAAATTGTTGGGGGGCGATAGGCTGACTCTGTAAACCACTTAGAAAGGGCTGTAAAGCATTGAGAAAAGGTATCTAAGTGTAAGTTCTAAGTGCCAACAATTGACAAAAAAATTGATAGTAATTTGCACATTCAACAGCATTTTTACTAGCATTCTAATTTATCATTATAGAACTCTCATTAAAAGCAGGGAAAACATTATTTAAAAATTATTACAAACTTTGAGTAATATAAGAAGAAAAAAAGTAAAAATAAAAATATGCTACATGTTCATGTGTGATTTTCAGAAAATCTAGATTATTTTTAAAATATTAATTTTTCCTTCTATGAATTTTTAAATTAACATATAAAATATAAAAGCAAAACAATTATGTTTTATTCATTCACATTCCTTATACATTTTACAGAATATTAAGCTATTGGCACTGTTTCTATCAATAGGTCAGTAATTTACCATGACCTATTTCGGTCTCAATCCCTTCCTTGAATAAGACGCTATGAGTATTCCATGTTAAGTTCAAATTCCAGATCAACTGAAGCAACTCTATTGTTCCAGTGGGGCTTATCTCACTTATGTTTTTAAATGTTCATAAATATTATTTTCCAAATGTTTTTATTTAAATTTTTTGTATATTCTTCCATGTTTCTTTTTTCCATTACAATCACAAATACTGTATATGCTTTAAATCAGGGGTGTCAAACTCAAGGCCCAGGGGATGTATCTGGCCTGCAGGGCCACCCTGGAAACAGTGAAGAATCAGCCCGCGTTGCCTCTGCTAGCAAAACCGGAGCTTGTGAGGGCCACACTTGGTCCTCCTGAGCTCCGTTTTCACTGGCAGAGGGTTGCAGGAGGCCGTCGCAGCTGAAAATTGAGCTGGGGAGCCCATTTTTGCCAGCAGAGAGCTTGGGCCACCACAGGTGCCCCTCAACATAAGTGATGTCCTGCTTGCCACACACCCCAGGTCAAACACAACCCTGATGCGGCCCTCAATGAAAGCGAGTTTGACACCCCTGCTTTAAATGATTCCCGAAATATAGCATATTTACAAAATATCTATTTATAGCAGAAAAAAATAAAAATCTGTTTTATAAAAAAAAGTAATGATGCATGTAAATATTGTGAAAAATAAAACAACTTCTAGCTATAGAAGTACTGAATTCAGCTCCAGCATATTAACTTGTGATGTTTTATTCTTTTTGTTTTTGTCAGTGATCTGTTTTCTATCCACAGACCATGATGAGCATACTCTGCTTCCCAAAGGACTCCATACTAGAATATTAAAATCAGTAAAACAATCCTTTATAGAAATAGTTTGACAAGCAAATTACAATAAAATAAAGCAAGACAGTAAATATCTCAACTTGATCCCAAGTGCAGACAAGCAACAGAGAGGGCCTGGATACTAAATGCTAAAAAGAACAGTTTAAAGAACTAGATGCATTTAGCCTAAAAAGGGGAGACTAAAGGAAGACCTGATAATGGTCTTCCAATATCTGAAGGACCATCACAGGGCAGAAGGTATAGAGCAGGGGTGTCAAACTCATCGTCATGGCGTCATGGCATCGTCACATGATGTATCGTGACTTCCCCCCCTTCGTTAAACTGGGTGTGGGCGTGGTCAGCTACATCAGTGGTTCTTAACCTGGGCAATATCGCCCCCCCAGCTGTAAAAATTTTCTTTGTGTCTTTTTAACCCTTTTTACAGTGTGCATGAATATATATTTTCCTCGAATCTTAATTTGGTTTCAGAGTTTTCGTCTTGAAATTCTTAGTTCCTGCATTGCGGTTTGTTCTTATGCCCTTTTTATATTTCTTTTTGTGTCTTAAAATTCACTTGTAATTAAATCATTCAATGTTACTGTTTTTTTGGGGCATTTCATTTTCTTGCAATTGAATTTTATTTTCAGTGGTCATTGCATTTAAGTGTCTTGAATAAATAAGATAATAATGAAATACATGTATCACAAAGTTTGGGAGTAAAATGATGGGCGGCATCAGAATTTTTCACACAATTGAGATATGGGAAAAAGACTGGAAATAAATTATTTGCATCGAATTGTCCTGATGACAATTTTAAAGAAAACAAAAAACGTGTTTGCATAAATTGAAGAATTATTTCCCCATGTTGTGATTGAGAGGTTATGTTGGGGGACGGGGGGCGATGATAACTTCCTCAATAGCTTAAGGGGGCGATTCATTCAAAAAGGTTAAGAACCACTGAGCTACATGACGCATCTGGCCCACGGGCCATGAGTTTGACACTGCTGGTATAGAGTTATTCTCCAGAGAACTGAGGATAGAACAAGAACAAATGGGTGGGAGCTTAACAGAGAGAAATGCAAACTTGAAATGGATTTTTTGAGAACTCTCAAGCAATGGTACAATGTGCGTCTTGGAATTTTGTGTGTGCTATGTCACTGGAAGTCTTCAAACAAGATTAGACAGCAATTTGTCTGGATTGGCCTCAGGATTTCTGCCTTGGACAGAGCGTTGGACCAAAAGATCTGCAAAGTCTCTTCCAACCCTATGATTTTATGATTCTATAAATTATGAAAGTAATTTTTCTTCTGGATAAAATTGCAATTCAATTTTAGACAGCAAAAACAAATTTGAGATCCCTACTACTGACTTAATATTTATACTCACCTTTGTCCATGCTGTGGTTTCTAAGCCAGCTTTCAAACAGACTGTCACCACAACATACTGCAGTAAAAAAAGTAGAAGAAAATTTTGAATTTCAGTATGTTTTTCCCATTCACAGTTCTCTTGATTTCTTTGAGTGAAGGGTATACTACATTGCAAAAGTATGGTCTAAACATTAGAAATTAAATGCTACTAGCTAGCCATTATATAGCCCAACTACCCAATTAACATGATTTATGACAGGCCTAATAGAATCATAATAAATAGCAATAGTGCTTTACAGCCTTCTCTAAGCGGTTTACAGAGTCAGCATATTGCTCCCAACAATTTTGGGTTCTCATTTTACCCACCTCGGAAGGATGGAAGGCTGAGTCAACCTTGAGCCTGGTGAGATTTGAACTGCCAAATTGTAGGCAGCAAAAGTAGCCTGCAATACTGTACTCTAACCACTGCGCCACCAAGGCTCACCAAATCAATTCTACTATACATTCCTGGACTTCTATAGCCATATGACATGGCATGTGGATGATTTCTACTAGGATGTGTTGGGAATTCCATATATATATTGATATACTGGAACTATGATAAGAACCAGAATAATTCATCCAATCATGAATCAGAAATATCTGAATATAAATTCTCATATATTCCCAACAGACCTAAACCCAAATTTCTTCCTCAATGCCCCCATTGTCAATTACCTTCAAACAAGTTGCCATAACTTTGTCAGATAAAATTCTTTATCTTTTAACAGCTGCCCAGTTTGAGAAATTCAACACACACAACTTTCTATGGTGTAATAATGGCAACTCTAAGTACATTCTACATTATTTATTTACTTATTTATTATGCTCAACCATAGAAAATTGTTAGATCTTGCCCAAGAGTGGCATAGGACAATCCAGCCAAAATTCAGTTCTCTATCTGCTAATGCCAAATAGACACAATCTTGCCAGAATAAACATATACAAGCGATCACAACTGAGCCCAAAATTTATGTTGCTAAGTGAGAAATTTGTTAAGTGAGTTTCCCCCCATTTTATGACTTTTCTTGCCACGTTTGTTAAGCAAATCACAGCAGTTGTTAAATGAGTAACACCGTTGTTAAGTGAATCTGTCTTTCCCGTTGATTTTGCTTGTCAGAAGGTCACAAAAGGTGATCACATGACCACCACTACAACCGTCATAGTTTTTTAAATATTGTTATTGTTAATGTAAATCTGAATGTAAATCACATGACCATGGGAATGCTGAAAGGGTCATAAGTATGAAAAATAGTCATAAGTCACTTTTTTCACTATCATTGTAACTTTGAACGATCAGTAAATGAACTGTTGTAAGTTGAAGACTACCTGTACTATTCTCACCCTAATAGACATACCCTGGGAAATTCTAGGGAGTGGCTATCCTAAATCTCTGACAGCTCTGGGCTGTGTTGTCTCTTGTTACACACACACACGCACACACACACACACACGCACGCACGCGCGCACACACACACATATGGAATCTGCTCCCTTCTTCCTAGGAAATTGCCACTTCATACATTATCTCCCTTCATAGACACATTCCATCACTGAAATACATTCATAATTGAAATCTTACAATAGGTAATATTTCATTTTTTATGCATTAGCTTACCGTATAAACAATATTTCCAACAAACAGGTAGTCAACAGCCTGACCATTTGTAAACACTGTATCTACAATAAATAATGAAAAAAATTAGATACCTTGTTCAGTAAAGGATTTTCTCATATAAAGGCTATATAAAATAAGATTTGCAAATAAATGAAATACAAAAATATCAAGCACAATAAATGAAAATGCAAATCAGTATATGTAACTATTCAAAAGTAGAACCCACCAAGTCCAATATAATCCAGTTAGCACAGAATATCACTTAATTTAAATTCCATGCTCAAATATCTTAAAAGAAACAGGAGGCCCAGCATAAAGAACAGAGGGATGTATCATTTTTATTACATTTAATTTAGGCAACAAATGTCATTTTTTTGAAAATATAAAAGGTAATCAAAAGGAGACATTCAGAAACAGTCCATAATATGTTCATTTCTTGACAAGTTTTAGACAGTTATCCATGGTGAAATTTGCACAACAGGTTTCTCGAGCTCTTTAAATAAAAGCACACTGAAAACAAACAGTATAACAAGTAGCTTACACTGAACCACAAGTTAAAAATAATATACATACATCTGCAACCACATAGTTCTCTTTCAAGAATTGAGAAGACCAAAAATTTCTGCCAAGAACTAATAATCAAGGTAAAGGGTCAATGATAATAATAATCAAACATCAGAGATGAAAACTTCTAGTTACCACATCATTTTGGTGCCTCTGTACTACATCCAGATATTCCTTTTCTGTTTATTTTTGTTTGATTTCCCTTGATTTAAAAAGAATTTTGCATCCAAATGATACATTCAAAAAACATCCTTGTTTAACACGTATAACAGATATCTTTAAAGTGCTCAGTGACTTTAATGACTAAATGACTGATGTCCAATTCTGATATCCAATCCCTCTATAGAATTGTATAAAAATCCTACAATATGTCAATTAATCATATCAAAATAACAAGCTTAGCAATGCTTCTGTCATCACCGTATTTACTTCTCCTGGATAAAGAAATAAGATATTTGAAGAAAAACAAAATATGTATGGCTGCAATAGATATTCCCAAATTCGTTCAATTGGGTTACAATTCAGAAAAATCATCCAACCATAAAGATTAATCAGTTCCAATATGGCAGCTCAAGAAGTATACATCAATGTAGGGTTGACTAGGCACTTGCGGCTTGAAATTGTAAGTTACATATTTGAATTGGGGAGGACAAGGAGACACTATATCACTAACTTAATTTGAATATTATGCTTGATTTAAATCAGTAATGATATAACACACAATTTTTAATTATATTACAGAGCTTTTAGCAGGCAAAAAATCCTTTGCAAAGTAGAATACAATTTTGATTGTGATCACAGATCTGAATTACAGATAGCTTGTTAAAATATAAAAATAAAGTAAAAACAGCATAAAAATATTACACATGGATACAAAAACTATGTGAGGTTTACCCTATAAATGAAGCTGAGATCAAGAAAACGTTTGCACAAGAAACTAAGTTTAGCAAAAGATTCTGCATGTCTGCCTAATAGGCATTAGGTTAGCTCTTGCTGACCATTCTTTATGGACTTGACCTCATAACATTGTCTTCATTTTATTCCTGGGATTAGTTGACAACCTACTTTCATATTTAGCTAATCCAAGTGTGTTTTCCTCTCTCCTGCACAAGCTTTGCCCTATGCATGATTTCTAGTAGTTCATGATTTCTGGTGACTATGGTAATGATGTAATCAGAGGCTGGAATGAGCCCCACATTTCTTGATGACTTTTGGCTGCAGCATATCCATCCTCTCCATTCTGCTCATTCCACACAAATGTTTGTGGACATTTTGGCTTGGGATGCTAACAGTTATGATACTTGGCTTCTGAAAGTATAATGCCTAGCTGGTGCCGTCCAAAGCCAAAGCAGATGCTAGACATGCTACTTATTAAAATATGCTATCTCTCTGGTGAAAAAAAAACACTAGAGAGAATACTAGGCCTTCCTTTAAAAGTAAAAGGTTCTCTTTAAAACAGAAAGGCAGCAGCAGCAGCAAGAATATCATAAAAATAACTTTCTATACTAATCTAAGGCACGCGGTGGCTGCGGTGGCTTAGTGGCTAAGACGCTAAGCTTGTCGATCAGAAAGGTCGGCAGTTTGGTGGTTCGAATCCCTAGCACCGCGTAATGGAGTGAGCTCCTGTTACTTGTCCCAGCTTCTGCCATGTTCGAAAGTATGTGAAAATACAAGTAAAAAAATAGGAACCATTTTGGTGGAAAGGTAACAGCATTCTGTGCGTCTTCGGAGTTTAGTCATGCCAGCCATATGACACCACAGACATCTTCAGACAGCGCTGGCTCTTTGGCTTTGTAATGGAGATGAGCGACGCCCCCTAGAGCCGGAAATGACTAGCACGTGTATGTGAGGGGAACCTTTACCTTACCTATGCTAATCTTCTTTGAATGTACAGGAGCATTGGTAGCCATCAGTTTTCATAGCAAACCTGCTTTTGATATAGCAGAATATATATATATATAAAAGCATCTGGGAAGAGAGGGTGAAGAACAGAATACAGCTTGCATGATCTCATTGTTTCCTCCTGCTTTCCAATCCCCCCACTGCCAATTAACCTGGGATTGACGCATGTCTCTTACTCTTCCAAAATAAGATTAGGCATATTTGCAACTAGCCCAAGTGACAGTGCACTGTTGCAGAGAATCTTTGTGCCAATAGCTAGTCACTGGGGCAACATAAAAGGTGGCATAAGGATGGTTTTACCATCTTGTTAACAAATCAGTCTTGACTCCTGGACAAATTCCTGCAGTTTAGCAGTGGTTTGCCATTGCCTTCTTCTAAGGCTGATAGAGTTTGATTGGCCCAAAGCCACTATGGGAAAGCCAAGGGAAATAATCAAAACCATAAAAAAGCGAAAGTTAGAATATTTTGGACATGTCTTGCGACACCCGGAAAAATACAGCATATTTCACTTAATCCTCCAGGGAAAAATTGAAGGCAAACGAGGTCCAGGCAGAAGAACATAATGGCTTCAAAATCTAAGGGACTGGTTTAGACAAAACTCAGCAACACTTTTTCGGGCGTCTGTTGATAAAAATAGGATCACCAACATGATCGCCAACGTCCGATGATGGATATGGCACAAGTAGAAGAAAGTTGCTCTACTGGCTTCATATCTAAAGTGGACTAGAACTCATCTCTGGATTTCCAACCTAACCACTACACCAAACTGGCTGTGTTCTGCCTATTAGTATCTATAATACATGGCAAAGACAGCAAGCCAACACGGGCATATTGCAAGATTTCCAAATGATTGGTTGCTCAGTATATCTGGAACAAATTTTGTGTAACATATAATTCTTCTGTTCTTTCTTGTTTGAATGAAGAAACTGATTGCTCACTTTGCCTCCTTTCTCTTGATAGCTGCTGAAACATTTTAAACACTACATATTAAGGACAAGGCAGAGGTCAAAAGGGTGTCAGCCAGTGATGGGATTCAAAATTTTTTACTATCGTTCTGTGGGCATGGCTTGGTGGGCATGGCAGGGGAAGGATACTGCAAAATCTCCATTCCCTCCCCACTCCACTAACCTGCTTTCCAGCTTTGTTCTCCTGTGCAGGGCAACGAAAGAAGACCCAGCTGATCATCTGGGACTCAGGAGGCAGATAATAGATGGGGACGGGGCCAGTCAGAGGTGGTATTTTCCAGTTCTCCAAACCACTCAAAATTTCTACTACCAGTTCTCCAGAACTGGTCAGAACCTGCTGAATACCACCTCTGGTGTCAGCCCTTTGAGGTAGTCCAGAAAAGAAGAATAACTATCTTTAGGGCAGTGGTGGGATTCAAATTTTTTTACTACCAGTTCTATGGGCGTGGGTTGGTGGGCATGGCAGGGGAAGAATACTGTAAAATCTCCATTCCCACCCCACTCTTGGGGGAAGGTTACTGCAAAATCCCATTCCCTCCCCACCCCACTAACCTGCTTTCCAGCTTTGTTCTCCTGTGCAGGGCAACAAAAGAATACCCACCGATCAACTGGGACTCAGGAGGCAGAGAATAGATGGGGGCAGGGCAGTCAGAGGTGGTATTTTCCGGTTCTCTGAACTACTCTGAACTACTCAAAATTTCCGCTACCAGTTTTCCAGAACTGGTCAGAACCTACTGAATACTACCTCTGCTTTAGGTTAAGATTACAATAAGAAAATCTTGCAAGTGTGAAAATATCTTTTTCCTTTCTCAATTTAATTCTCCCTAAAACTAGGAAGGATTCCTTCTGAGATGTTTTTCCCCCCTTTCAGATTTCATGATCAGAGTGCTGTCTATATTGCAGCCCTTCTTCCTGTCTTTCTCACATACCATTAAATTGGATGAGATTTACTGAGCATTGAGGACATATTGGAAATTTCAGGGTTTGAGAATACTTGTGAAAATATTGTGGAACAATCAATATTATATTCTGATATTTATATATTGATAGTCATATCAATGTCATTGCTTTGCTTTATTTTATCTTGACATATAGTCCTGTGGTTCTAGTATCCCATGATTTTGCAAAGATTTCTTCTGAACCAATTCCTAATAATTGAGAGACATGGTAAAGACTTATTGCAAACATGCATTTCTAAGGCTGCTAAAGTCTATTCATTGCAGAGATGTTTAAAAGACATACCCCTATATGTAGGTAAATGATAGTTTTCATTTCAAGAGTTAAAGGATTTCTTCAAATACAGATAGAAATTCTCTCACCTCTTCTGTTTAAGAAATTTAGCATTTTCATGTGGAAATAGTTTATAAAGATCTTTACCAATTCCAATTTAAATCTTCCGAAGGGCTTTTGAAGATGGCATTTTAAAATCAGTAAGTTTTGATCTAATATGAATTTGACGATCACTATTACAAAACCTGGAAAACACACAAACTCTAACTTTTTGCTTCTATCTAGTAGTTATCTGGATTTTTGCAACCTGGATCAGATGCCCCTAATGCAGCAGAATCAGCAGAATTTTTGAAAAACAAAGTTGGGCAGGAGCCATCTGATAAAAAAACAAAATAAAACCCAATTCTCTTTAAATTATTAGGTCAGGTAAATATTTGTTCAAGTTCCTCTTTTCATTAATCTAAACCAAATGATAAGACATACAGTTAGGGAAGCTGCATAACACCAACGTACTTGCTTCTTTTTAATGTGTAAATCAATTTTAAATAAACATAGCTTCACCAATGGACATTGTGATTTATAATGGATGTGAATTGCTATCTATTAAAAATGGCATGCAGAAAGGGAGGACATAGAAGGTCATTGCTGATAAATGTTAGAAAGCTGTTGGTCTGGCTGCAATGATTAATTTCCAAGGGAAATGTTTTGACCCTAAATATAAAGGGGATGGCTTAGAAAGATTGAAGATTACTTAGTTAACACATGGGAAAGAAAGAACAATGCATTTACCATGTTCTAGTGCTTTCAGGGGAAGCCAAAAAAGAATGACCGAGTGGATCAAAGCATTGATGCAATGACCCCAGAACACCTAAAGGAAAAACAAACAAGAAAGTCAGGAAAGTGATCAAACTCTCCAACAAGTCCCATCAAATGATTCATTAAGTCCCATCAAATGAGTGAACAATTTTTAGTAGAAAGTGGTTTTTTGCAAAAGCTACCACACACGCAGAGACAAAGGCAAATTAAAAAAAAAAGGAAAATTTAACAGGACTAAATCCACACAAAGACATCCCTATCTTTGTTAAGTTTTGAAAAATATATGCAACAAAGCCATCTACTTCCCATGTTTTAGATTTTTAAAAATGTTTTTATGTGTATCGATCCAAACGTTATCATGAAGTATGCCTTTGTGTATCCTGGAACTGAATTTTAGGTGGAGGAAAACCGTACCTCAAGTATCCATTTTCTATTCTTTCTCATGCCTGGGTGTTTTTTCATATAAATCAACCAAGGAAACCATGAAAATTTGACACTGAATAAATTTAGCATTAAAATATATGAATGCAATTAATAGTGGTGGTGGGGGGCACAAAAGGTTAGTCATATAATTAACTCAAGGGAACTCTAGGCAGTTCCCAAAATGCTCCAGAAAATCTAAATATTCATCTGAGTAGCACCAGTCTAGAGTTTGGGAACATTTTTGGACTAGGAATCACCCTTTTTAAAATGACTTTTTCTTGGGAAGTCAAAGGCTGCAGAAAACTTTGCAGGGTTGTTATATTACTAGCTTGATACCTGTGTTTCGCTATGAAATTATGTGGTTGGGCTTAGTTTTTGGGGAGGAAAATAAGGGGGAAAAATTCTGCCTCTGCCTACCAGCGTCCATCAGTATTCATTTGGCTAGCATCCTGTCAGTGTGTGAGAGAGTTGTGAGTGTTTGGAAATTGAAACGGTATTTGCTGTGTGAGCAAGAAGGAGACAGCAAGGAGCCTGGGTGTGGCTTAGCTCAACTGTTTTGTACTAAAGCTGCTTGGTGCTGTGAAACTAAAACTGAAGCTGAAATTCCTCTCCTCTGCTTGTGTTTTGCATTTGGAACAGATTTCTTTTCAGTGGGAGGGGGAGTAGAACACCTTAGCAATAGAGCGTGTTAGTAATAACATAAAAATACTAATGCTCTGATGGTCATTTCGAAAAATCCTTTCTTAGTGAGCACCTAGAAGTCAAGAGTAACATACGTGCCAAATTTCAAGTTTGTAGGCTTTACGGTTCTGGAGATTTTGTGATGATGCGTGAGTAGTATTTCACTTTTATATATAGATAGATAGAAGATAGATAGATAAAAATGAAGGCAGATTAGAAAGAAGTAGGGTTGGATTTTCAACTTTCCCCTGACATATTCAAATATTTTACTCATTCATGAACTTTTTGTGTGAGCTGGTAATTGTAGGATGGATATTTTTCCTTTCCCCTTTCCACACAACGAGGGCAGTGTTTGGTGAGAGCACTTTCTAATATAATACTGTAATAAAAACAGAAAACATTTGTCCTTGTTCCCTTCCATCTCCATTCTCTCTCTTTTGTGTTACATTTAATTCTTTTATTTTATCCCCACTTCCTGACAACCATTCCTTCTCAGAAATTGCCATCTGTTTTATAATTCAAGCAAATTTTCCCTTAAAATCTAGGGAGAGAAACAACTTAGTTTTTATCTTGTTGCAGTGATGAAAATTTTATTTCCTAAATTTGCTGAGGTTTGAAAGTCATTCACTATATTCAGAAATATTTTTTAATCACATTGATCATCTGATTTTTTGAATACATTCTAAAACAAACTTTGCTATGTAAAAATAAAGTGACCAGGCAACTAATTCAGATATTCAGCAAAACTCAAAACAATCCTGTTTACTCTTTATTTCTGTAATAATAGGATGGTGAAAGATACATGCAAAACAACAAAACCCAGTCCTCAAAGTTTCTTATGCTATGCTTAAGTTCATTAAGATCCCACATGAAAAAAATAATTATCTTTTGAAATCTTAAAACCTCCAGCACCATCTTCGACTTTTTCTATCCTTTAAGCTCTGAACTGCTGAAGTTTTATTAGACAGAGTAGGTTAATAAAACATGGAAACTGAGAATGGAGGAAATTCTCCAAAATATGAAAAGAAAATATTAAATGTAACTTTACCTGCGTATCTCCCTGAAACATCTTTTTAAACCTATAACCTGAAGGGAACAATAAAGTCATCTCAATATTTTTCCTAGAATCTCTGGAGAGGAAGTGGTGAAAAGGCAACTGGTAAAAGTGTGGGAACATTTCATCGCCAAATACCAAATCTGTTGGAACTTGTTGCAAAGAACACACAGTGATATTGATTAATTCATACACAAGCATAGAGGCTCTTATAAACGTATATGGCTAATATTCCAATTTGGAACCCTATGCCTGACCTTTTCAACTTGCAGCAGGGAAGCGGGGACTTCATCCAGTGAGAGTCATCATGCTTTGGAAGGAATTAGCAAGCAGAACTCCTGCCAATTCAACATACTAAATGAAGCAGACATTTTTTTATACCCTGTTGCAGCTGGATGCCAAAATACTGCCAATGTTGTAGACAGTGTAGTTGCCGTGGCTCAAAAGATAATGAGAACCAGCTCTTAGAAGTTAATATTCAAAGCTTAGGTTATTCTAAACGCTACCATAAATTTTGTACCTATTCCTAGGGTTGAGCTGCCTTTAAAAATAAGAAAGATATAACCATGAATATATAAATTGCATTTCCTCGGTACAAGGAAGCTCAACCTATTCTTAAATGGAGGTGTCTACATGGATTTGAGTATTTCTTATTTTGGGAACTCAAACTCTGACAGCACTGACCAGGGAGTAATGTACTGGATTTCTACATGAGTTATCTGTTAACGTGGTCTTGCTCAACTTAATGCTTGATGACATTCATTGTCTTTTAATAGGGGCTTGTTGGTACTGTGAGTTCGTTTGGAATTTCCAGATAGAAATGTCAGTATAGAATGTTGCAGTTGTGTTGTTTCTGACATTTGACAGTCTTTCATAGCTAATGATATGGAACTTGGATTGTTAACCTGTATCCATTAAGATTTTTAGCTGTTTTTTTTTTTTTGCAACTAACCCCCTCTTCAAATTGTATAAAGAATAGGCCTTTTCAGTAGGATCTAGGACAACTCATCATAGCCAACTCGCCATTGCCCACTTGCCATGACCCACTAGCCAGTGACAACATGGCATGGCCAACTCGCCTTGGGACAACTCATCCTGGGACAATTCAATTCAGGCCTTGAGTTTGAGACCCCTGAGCTATAATTATAGTTCTTTGTCTATTTTTTCAGAGCCTTTTAATTTTTACTCTTTACTAGGTATATAATTATATTAGTATTTTCTGATAAGGTTGTTTTGCATGTAATCTTCCCCCATAATCTGAATTTTCATGAACCATAAAAAAACATAAACATTGTTTTTCTTTCCACCATGCAGGCCTTCTTTTCTGTTAGGGCTGTGAGGAGATTGTAAATATCTACTTTCATTTTAGATAAACCACAATTGAGTGTGCCACATCACGAATCACAGTTGGAGGCTGATTTACTACCACTACCAGACCCTAGCATTTATTAAGGATGAACATTAAGGATTAATCATTTCAGGGTGTTCAATCTGAAATAGCAGCTGTAAATTAAAATTTCAGCTTTAAGCTAATATAGCCCTGTTGTTTTTAATCCTTCCCTCTAGGTAAACATTGCCTCTTACCCTGCTATTGAACCCATCAGCATTTTGAGTAATTTTGTAGAGCTGGGGAAACCTAAGCATGTTGTCCTGGGAGCACGATCGTTCAAAGATTCCCAAGGTGAAGGGAGGTAATGCTGTGAAAATCTAGAAAAAACAAAGGCAGTAATTAAAAATAACAGACCATTAACTTTATAAGCAAGTTGAAAAGGATACGTCATACCTGGAAAGAATCCCGACATTGTTAAAATCCACACCAACAGCTTTACTAAATTCAGTTGTGCTGAATCTAAGTTAGATGCCCGAATCAGACAAGTTTTTAATCATATGGTGCTGGATGTCAACCCTGAAGCTGGCCTGAGTGAAGCCATCTTGGAGCCTCAGTGTTGCCACACTGGAGCGAGGGATAGGAAGGGGCAATTCAAGATAGCTGAGTTTGTGTAGTCAAAATAAAATACTTTCTCAAGACTTTCTCTTGGGAACCAAGGACATTCTCACACCTGGCCGAAAGAAAGAGGAGTGATATCACCAGACCAGTGGACGCTGCAGTAATTGGACCATGTGACTGACTGTTTGGGGTTGAGGGAATTTTTTTTTACTTTTATTTAGGTGAAAACCAAGAGACCCTTCAGAGTTGGTTTTCACCAGATATGTGCCAATATGATATTTCCAATAAAACTATTCTTTGGGGAATTCACCTGCTTCGGAGTGTTGCTTGCAACGGATTTATTACCTGGAACCCTTACACTGGATAGCAAAGCAGAAGGCTGCAGCTGATTGAAGAAAAGTGTCCCATGACTTCCATTCAATGAAATAAAAAATAAAAAAGAGGCCTCTGAATCATTAGCTAATAAGACAATTCAGAATACACCTTAAGCCAGTGGTCTAACCCTAACCTTAACCTTTCTGGCACCAGGGACTGGTTTTGTTGAAGATAATTTTTCTATGGGCCAGGGATGGTTTTGGGTACAACATAGATTTGGGCATATGCTGAAGAGATTTTGCTCATCTGCCTGCTGCTTGAGCGGACTGGTTCCTAACAGGCCATCACTCTGAGGCCTGAGAGTTGGGAACCCCTACATTAAGCTACCTTTAACAGCCTAGATGGATTACTGCTGTCATGTATTTTGAAATAATATAAATGTTCAAGGCTAATCTATAGCAACTGAGTAAAGATTGTCTCCTTAATTTTGGTCGCAATGATGTAAAGAAGATATTGAGACTCTAGAAAGAGTGTAGAGAAGACCAACAAAGAGGATTAGGGGACTGGAGGCTAAAACATATGAAGAATGATTGCAGGAATTGGGCACGTCTAGTCTAATGAAAAGAAGGATGAGGGGTGACATGATAGCAGTGTTCCTATATCTCAGGGGCTGCCACAAAGAAGAGGGAGTCAAGCTATTCTCCAAAGCACCTGAGGGCAGGACAAGAAGCAATGGATGGAGAGAAGCAACTTAGAACTAAGGAGAAATTTCCTGACAGTTAGAACAATTAATCAGCAGAACAACTTGCTTCCAGGAGTTGTGAATGCTCCAACACTGGAAGTTTTTAAGAAGAGATTGGATAACCCTTTGTCTGAAATGGTATAGGGTTTTCTGTCTAAGCAGGGGGTTGGACTAGAAGACCTCCAAGGCCCCTTCCAACTCTGCTGTTCTATTCCCAGTTCTTTTCATGACAGGTAGTTCTCACTTAATGACAATTGCTTAGCAATCATTTGAAGTTACAGCTGACCTCCTCAGAGCTACTTAGGATCTGTTTTCAAAGTTCTAACAGTTCTTCCCTTTTGTACTTTGGATTCTGCCTTGCATTTATGGCCTTTTGCAGCATCTCATGGTCAGAAGACTGTGGTTTTTGGCAGTTTTTGCTTTTTTCTGTTTTTTTTTATTTCTAGTTTCTTACCAAAAAAGGCCCATTGGAGAAAATTAAAAAAAGGCCCATTGGAGAAAATTAAGAACCACTGCATATACTTAACAACTGCTGCAATAAAAAGTTGTAAAATTGGGCGTGGTATGTGGTAACCCATTTAACAACTACTGTACTTATGAATGTCATTCTGGGTTCAATTACAGTCATAAATTGAGGACTAATTGTAGTCCACTTCTAGGGAAATGGTTTCATAAAAAATACATATTAAATTAATTCATTTGCTGCCTGCCTGTTAATAATTTCCAGACCAAATGGACAAATAGTTTGGGTCCATAGGAAGAGAGTAATAAAATTTTTGAGATGAATTACAAAAATGTAGTATATTTTCAGAATCTCTCTATGAGGGAGAAGAGAAAATCTGAAAATCTGATGAACATACATACATACAGGTGTGTTTGAATTTTATAGTAACATTCAATCTATATGTTAGAACTAGTGAGTATGAGTGTTCTTATGTTTAATAACAGTCTCTGTTCTGTAAGTTAGTCTTCAAATTAAATATGGAAATATTTTTATGGCTCAAACATTTATATTGGCATTTGAGGAGATTACCATTAGGATTAAGCTACTTTGCAATTTATATTACACTCAGAGTAATTTTTTTAATGTATAGTGGTACTTTACATTTTTAGTTAGTTTTTTTAATTGTCATTCTGAGTACGTTAGGCCAGTATTTGGCTTTTCCAAGCTTTATGATCACTTAATAATTGTATAATATCATAGATATCATAACTTAACATATTTTTGAAACCAATAAATCTTTTTATACTTAGTGATAATTTTTGAATTTTGATATTCTGTAGAAGTTAGTGTTAGGGTTCAGCTTCCCTGAGGAATGTTTAATATCTGCTATTCTGATCCAGAACAGTTTTTTTTTAAATAGTTAATTGTAGCCTTATATTTACATGGGATGAGGGATAAGTGTGGAGAGAGTATTGTATTAAATATTTAAAATGGCATTTCTGAGGTTAGGTTTAAAATTCTGCTTCCTTGACATTAGTGAAAAATGTAATATGTGCTTTTAGAACTGTGCATCTTTTAGGTTGAATATTTATACTGGCATTTACGTAAAGATAGGAGTACATTAATGCTTCCTTGATGCTGATAGTAAAATCCAGTATGTACATTCTGTGCATAAGGTGAATCCTTAGATAAGAGATATGGAGATTAGTTATAGCGAATGAATGATTCATTTTAAATTTTATGTTTAGTAAAAAATCAAACAAATGGATTAGCAGACAAACCAACCCAGATATTTTCACTTGAGGTGCAAATTATGAGGTTCAGATTATCATACTTCAGACACTATGTTATACATCAGACCCAGGACTCTAGAGAAGCTTATAATGCTTGGAAAGAGGAAAGGAAAGAGAAAGAGAATGCCCAATAGCAAAGTGGATGGACTCACTTATAGTGGTGATAACAATAGTACTTATACTTATAAACCACTTCACAATGCTTTACAGTCTTCTCTACTGTAAGTGGTTTACAGGTCAGTATATTGCCCCCAACAATCTGAGTATTTTACCAATCTTGAAAGAATGGAATGCTGAGTCAACCTTTAGCTGAGTTAACCCTGAACTGGGGAGAACCGAACTGCCGAACTGCAATCAACCGGCAGTCAGCAGAAATAGCCTGCAGTACTGTGCTACCACGGCTCATGGTGATGCGTGCATCATTGGAAGATCCAAAATACAACTGACAGAGTGATTGTCATGAAGCAAGTCTGTCTATGTTGATATCAGCTAGGTGGCATACATTCAATCAAAACATAGTTAAGTTTAAATTAAAGCTTCTATAGAGTGGTGAGTGATTCTTAGTTTAAATATTTGTCATTTTGGGGGACAGATTAGGGGAAAAATTAGGATTTCTTGAATTTGGTAGTAAAATTGGGAATTGCATCAGATTTAGGGTTAACTTTTATCATTAAAGGTAACCTTAATTTAGATGGAGGATGGGATTGAATGTTTATTCTAATATATAGGACAGCTGAGGTTCCTCGAGGCTAATATTTACTAATCAGACTTGACTATTTTTAATGTTTTGTGGCAGATAAATTAATATTGAATATAGAACGATGCCAAATATCTGGATTGCCATTTGGGGGAGCTTAGTGTTAGCGTTATGTTTCCTTTGTTTTAGAAAAAATGCATGAGTATCTTAGAATTAGGCAGTATTTTCATGTTTTCTGGGGATATTGTATTTTTAATTAGTTGAATGAAATATATTTATGATTGTAAATATTTATACTGGAAATTTGGTAGATTTGGGTTAGGCTTATTTGAGATTGATAATAACATTTAATGAGTGATTTTCCTTGCCTAATCATGAATTAATCAAGCATGACAAAATGTCGTGTCTCCAGTGTCTTCTCCACTGAGTGGGGTCATATCAACTAAATTAGATTGCTTATTAAATATTAAAATAATATTATTAAAACATCAAGAAAACTATGTGATAATTATGTGACAACAGCTGACTCAGCTAATAAAGATGAGCCATCAGCATGTATAGTGACATAACAGAGAAAATGACTGCATATCCTCTATTAAAATGCTCTCAAGAGCCAGTTCTCTATCTAAGGATTAGGCAAACCATGGTTTGCCACTTCCATTCCAACTCTTGAAATCCATCCATCGTCCCAATTAGTTTTGCTCACTTCTGTGAAAATTCCACTCTCTGGTGACCTCAACTGCGGCCGTTCCATGTGACTGCAGTCTCTGACCCTGGGAAAGGAGAATATTCTGCTGTATCTGAACTGTGTCCTATTTTAGAATGAAAGTAGAATTCTATTCTAAAGACAATTGAACCATATCCTGTTGTCTCCTGAGCGATTGTCAAGTCTGTTGAAAGTTGATGGGGCCACTTTGACTTGGTTAGCCATAAATTGTGGAGGCATTTGCTAGGTTTAAAGAATTATTTAAATTTTTAAGGAATTATTTCAGATCAGGAATAAAAGTAAAATCTTTCTATTTTTGTTCAGGCCTACTGCCCAAGTGAAATAGCCCAACGGAGAGGATCAGATGAAATAAACTGCATAGACATGTACAGGCATGGAATGTCATCCCCAGTTTGGCTTGTTATCCAGTGGAGGGGTGGGGGAGAACACTTACCACATTGTAGAGCCCAATGCACCAGCGCTCAAATAAAATCTGCCCAGAGAATCCATTAACGAATGCAAACCAAAGCTGAAATAGAGAAAGGTTGCACAAAGCTTTAGATCAGTGTGACACAACATATTTCTACACACTGGAAAAGCACATGGAATGTGGACATCGTTTGGAAGCAGCTGTAGAGCAAATTCTAAAAATAAGTGCTCACAGTTGTTCTTTCTTAAATAGAGAATACTAGAGGAGTGTTGGAACAATCTGTAGAATTTGCATCATTACACTAAAATAACAAACTTGTAAGCATATACAATGACTCGTCAGGGCTAGCAAATACTTGGTGAGTATTCATTAGCACTAGAAGCTAATCTGGCTTCAACTGCATAGCATGTAAAGCCTAAACTGCATGCCAAGAAAAATAATCCTGTAAATTCATGATACTATTCCAGCGGGCTATGTCTTACTCAAGTTCTCTCCCACCTTAGGATTTGAAATGGATGAAGACGTTGAAAAGACTATTTTAAACAAATATTGAAAATAACAACAATAACACAATTCTTGTTCCAAACAATCTGGGTTGCAAAGGCTGATGCTTCAATGACTCCCTAGAGTTGCAGCGTTGCTATGTAATATGAGGAATTAGAAATCAGAAGAAACCAAAGTCTAAAGTCTTATGCATTTTATGAACAATTGGCAATAAGCCAGTAGCACTGAATTCTGAGATACTTATACTGAGTAGAAGAAAACTCCCTTGCATTTGTACAATTAGTTTCACAGTTTTGTAGATATGACTATAGTATTACTTAAATACGAATACAACCCAAAGTTGCACAAATAGAGGTAAGATTCCAGTCCAGTTCTGGAAAGAGTAAGTAACCTTCTGCAGCAGTACTGGGTGATATTCGAGTGGGACACAGTTGTGGTATAGGAGTAGAAAGAATCTTATCCAAAGATGTCTGTTTTGCTTTGATTTAGTTAAACATAGTATTATGTCTACATAATTTTTGCAATTGAAATCATGCCTATCTTATTTTAAGGAATAGGAAATTCCACAACTGTAGAAGAGGCACTTATGTTTCCCTGAAATTTAGATCCAGCAAATGGCTATTTCATTTTTTTTAAAAAAAGATTACTTTTCATATTAAATTACGGGATAATTTAAAAAAATATGCTAGATATTATGTAAGAAGGGCATAGTTACATGTCAGGTGTTATGAGCCAAAAGCTGAAATCTGACTTTTACCAAGTAATCAATGGATCTTTCCTCTCTGTCCCACTCTTCTGGAGCTTTTTCAGATACCGTAAATAAATAATAAAACAAATAAATGTGTTCCTCCTTCCATCCTTGGTTAATAGATCCAAGTGCTGAATTTTGAGTAGAATTCAATGGTCTTGATTGTCAAAATCTTTGACTTTGATCCCAAAGTTCACATCTGCAAATGCAGTGGCAATAATATTGTACAGAAATGGTAGACCAATTAGTATCTTTCCTGCTGTAGATATGTAGATGAATTCTAAGTTCTGTGAAATGAAATTATGTACATATTGTGAATTTGATTTCCCCAGATTTCTTTCAAGACTTCCATTCTATGATTCTGTAAGGAAATTAAATATAGAATATATTTAATAATAATTGTCTAACCTGGCGTATCAAACTCAATTTCATTGAGGGCCTCATCAAGATTGTGTTTGACCTCAGGGGGTCAGAGTAGGCATGGCCAGCTCTACGTCACTTGTGTCAGGGGCGTCTATGGTGGCCTGAGCACTCTGCCAGAGAAAACGGGCTCCCGAGCTCCGATTTTGGCTGCGACAGCCTCCTGCAACCCTCTGCCAGTGAAAATGGAGTTCAGGAGGGCTGCATGTGGCTCTCCCTAGCTCCATTTTCTCTGGCAGAGGCACTGCAAGCCATTCCTTCGATGTTTCCAGGGTGGCCCCGCAGGCCAGATCTAAGCAACCTGTGGGCTGGATCCAGTCCCTGGGCCTTGAATTTGACACCTCTAGTCTAACCGATAGTGGTTATCAGACAAAGCAATTTGGGGGTATAATCTTTCTTTACACTATTAAGCTAATTAACCTATATAGCATGATACTCACCGACCCAACCCATTGTCTTAAGCCACAGGAGACAGACATATCTTAAACTATAGCTTAGTTTCTTCACAGTTTAAGGTATATCTGTCTCCTGTGGCTTAAAGAACACACATGAAGCTCAGTGGCACTGTCCTACAAAATCAATATGTTCTTCCAGTTTTTTATTCCATGTCTGACATCAGATTTATTTTGAGAACAAGTATATTGATAGAAACTAACAGGTAAATTGAGAACTAAACATACTCTGAAATTATATCTAACTTCAATCTTCTGAATGGTCTATTTTAAGACACACACACACACATATTTTCCCAGAATGATGGGGAAACTCCCACATGCTGAAACCAGTCATCTCCCTTCTTTTCAAGGGTCTTGACTTTAACATGAATTGCTAAAACTATGCAGGCCCGCAACTGACCATGGTTGACTCAGATTTGGTGAATCTACAGGGAAGCCTGCCAAGCATAGCTCTGTGTGCCAAGCCCTTGGAGGGCTGCAAACCACAGCTATGGAATTGCTATGAGCAAAAGCATCCAGAGTTATTAAATGTCTTTTGTTATCTGGGAAAAAAAAATCCTTCTTAAATTTTATTTTGTTCCATTAACTATTTGTCGCCTGCTGGCCAGTCTGTCTGTCAGAATGGCCAACCGCATTATTTATAAAAATAGTTACAGAAAAGAAAATTCTGAAAGTTCCTTGAAAAGACATTCAAATGCAAGTACAGTCGGAATTTAAAGCTGAAAATCCAATGGTGGCAGCCAGGGAGAAAAATGAAGGAGACAGGGGCAACCCACTCTCAGGGAAAGTGGCTCTGATTCCAATGTTCAGCCCAAGATCTGGAGCTTTGGAAGTCCTGCACTGCAGCTGTTTATTTATTAATTTTTATTTATTTATCACATTTATATAGCTGCAAATGACTGTGACTCTGGGTGGTGCACAACAGTAGTGTGTGTGTGTGTGTATGTGTGTGTGTAGAAATAAAATACAAATATCAATAGCACTTAGACTTATATACCACTTTACAGTGCTTTACAGCCCTCTCTAAGCGGTTTACAGAGTCAGCCTATTGCCCCCAACAATTTGGGTCCTCATTTTACCCACCTCAGAAGAATGGAAGGCTGAGTCAACCTTGAGCCTGGAGAGAAGCGAACTGCCAAATTGCACTCAGCTGGCAGTCAGCAGAAGTAGCCTGCAGTACTGCACTCTAACCACTGAGCCACCGAGGTGCTTATATGAAAAACAGAGTAATAAATATCCCCCAAATCACAAAATATAATCCAAGTGAATAAAAGCCGTTTAGCCAAATCTCTGGTTCCTACTGGGTTGCCAGGTCTAATTACACAACCAGGTCTCGAAACCTTTTCAGAATATCAAAAGGGATGGGGCTGTTGCTTCTTAATGCCAGGTTGGCCTGCATTAAAGCTGTAATTGATTGTAACTGAGTCCATCTACCTTCTCTTTACCTTATATTTTTTCCAGCATTACAGACTTCTTCACACAATTTGTCTAAGTGGGTTGATTTGAGTGTCAGCGTTTGTGCTTTGAGTGAAAAATCTGAATTGATTTCTTCCATAATCTTTTTGCTTGTGTTTTTGTTTATTTGTGGTATTCTCAGGAATCATTGCCAATACCACATTTCAAAAAGATTTCTGTGCTGCTTCTTCAAAGTCTATCTTTCACTTCTATAGAGTGTTACAGAAAATAATATTTCCTCTATATTCTCACAGCATCTTTTCCAAGGTCTTCCTGGTTGTTCTACAAAATGCTAGTATGCAACATATTTTGTGACTGCTTGTGCCTTTACTATTGATTCTAAAAAGCAGAAGCTATCTATCATTTCAGTCTCTTCATTGTTGAAAATTGATAGATAGCTAAAAGTGAACAGAGTTGAACAAGATTCTGAGCAATTTCATTTGCAACTAATGTCATTACATATAATTATTATGGGACAATTAAAGTCTGAAATAAATGAACTAATTTATTTAAATGCTAATTTATTTAAATATGTCAAGATGATGAGATAACAACCCATCTTTTCTAAATGCAAACATTTATGCAAAATAGACAGCTTAACAATGGTTAGAACTATCCCTCCATCCTGTTGAAGGACATGGGTGCTGATGCAACTACTGTTACCAATGTTTATCACAGGCTCCTATTATAGCTGTAGAATATGTGGGGAATATATTACAATCTAAATATAACAGTTCTTTCCACTGATACTCATTTAATTTGCATGATTTTTCCAAATATATTTACCTAACAAAGCAGGCTATTTTTATCATATGGTATTTATTTATAATACAACATTTTTTGTGATGAATACATTTCAGGAGTGTATAATATCTCTTTAATGAAAATACAGTACCCCACTTTATTCTTATCATGTGAATACAAGTAAAGGATTTCCCCCTTAACCTAATCTAATCAGAAAGATCCTGTGTGGAATAGTTAAGGAATATAAATTGACAAAATACTGAGCTATATTTGCATACCAAACCAGGTACTTACAATCTAGCAGTTGTGTTTGCACAATATATTAGTCTTGATTAGGTTTTTGTGACTTAGAGCGTTGTACAAATATGCTAGTTTGGTTACTTTAAGATTCCATGCATTGTCTTGAGTTAATGGATTAATTACCAGACCAGATCTTTATAATCTAGCAGTCATGTTTGCACAATGTATTAATTCTGATTAGGATTTTATGGTTTATCACAATTAATCCACATTAATGGATTGATTCACCAACACATGTGTTGTGTGAATCTAGTCTGAATAAAACGAAGAACATTACAGAATTTTATATACATTATAGAAAGCTGCATGTAAATAAAACACAATACTTCTTTCTCAAGAAAATATTCCATGGATTAGATGAAATGGTCTGAGACCCACTAAAGCTTACGAGATAATGTATTTGTTTGTGAATTGGGATCCAAACTGGCAAAGGATGGGATGAGCTTTCTCAAACCCATGGAAACATTTAGCTTCTCATCCAAGAAGCTTCTTCAGTTCTGAGAGAACTGAACTGGTGTGATGAGCTATAAATAACACGAAAGGCCAAACAGTGTTTTCAGACTCAAATCTTTTTGTCTGAACAAGTGAGGAATTTTATATAAATCCATTTATGCATGTCCAAAAATACTCTGTGCCTGTTGCCAGTATAAAAAAACTTGGCAAGTCACAATCTTTTACTTGCTTCAGCAATATTTAATTTTCTATAAAAATGGCCTTCCTTTATCCAAAGCCTATATCTGGATGCCAGGATCAGCATATCAGGAATGAATTCCCCTTATGTCATAAACAGACAAATTTGTAGCTGTTTAATCCAAGCCCATTGGTTTAATATCATTGACTTTCAACAGAGCAGGAATGTTTTACAACTAAGTACAAGTGCTTAACTGTGTGGTTCAGTAGACTTTAAGGACTTGAATTGCTTTCTGTGAAATGTGGGTAGATTTTTCCCCCCACAAAGAAGTCCAGGGAATGGCTGACCTCTAGAGACAGAGAGTTTTGCATCACAGTCAGCCTAGCCATCAAGAGGCCCTTCTGCAACTTCTAAGGAGATCTGGAGACTATCAACTGTGATGTGTCATCATCCACTGGAATCTGCCATCATGGGCCTCCAAATTGTAAAGCTTAAGAGAGTCTGAACTGAGACTTTTTAAATATTCTGCAAAAGCATGAAGATGGTAAATGCATTAGGCCTCCTTCAACTTCAATTAATTCATTAGCCTGCTCTCTCTCTCTCTCTCTCACACACACACACACAAAATCTTGCTTTTAGCTGCTCAGCAGTTCAAAAATGTTATATATCACATCCAAGGTAACTAGTATGGGCATCTAATTGATATCTACCCACATAGCAATGTTTGATTCAACACCAGTAAATACTCCATGTTCAAAATACAAATGAACAACTGAAATGTAAATTTTTATGCTGATTTCTTTTTTACAAAACTAGGGAAAGAGAGAAAAAAAAGGAATTGTTTAAATAAGCACACGTAGAGGTCTGTCAATACAGAATGAACTAAACAGATTTGTCTGCCTGCTTTCTTATGATTTTAACTTGAACTCCTGTATTCAAACTGTATGATTTGAATACAAGAGTTCCAGTTAAAATCATAAGAAAGCAGACAGATAAATCTGTTTAGTTCATTCTGTACTGATTGACCTCTATGTGCCTTCCCCAGTGTTTTTCCATAATTCAATATTGGTATTTTATATCCCATCAACGGGTTTTTCTCTATCAGCCCAAACTGATCAACAAATGTTCTATCTTCTGAATATTAAATGGTTTTAAAACTGTTTCATACTGAATTGCTCTCTTCAATTTATTTTTATACAGTGAAATAATTGCACCCATAGTTTATTCTTCTGGAGATTCACAAAGTTAATAACAAATAACAGTTTAATACACAGTAGGTTCTTTTGAAGCTTGCAATAATTATAAACCAATTCCTAATTGACTAGCAACTTGCCTTAAGAAAAAGATATACTTCTAATATGCTGTAGACAATTTGTTACCTCTTTCATCAAATGTGCAGCATTTCAACTGCTATATAAAGCCATGTGATAGATAGACAGAGATGTCTGCACTGATGAAGGAAAGGATTACCGCAAGGGCATGCATTCAAGAGTTCGGTTTTGTAAAAATCTGGATGTTTTCTACCCTGTTATCTTGGTCTTGTTACTCAGCCTTTGAACTTTGTATCTGAAAATGTTTTAGTGATTACAGTAGTTTTCATGTAGCTTCTCAAATGTGGATTAACTACAATACTAAGAAAGAAGAGACAACTCCAAAGCACTGAATGAGCTGGCAAAAGGTAATCCTATGATTACAAACTGAATGTCTCAAGAGTCTTGGGTATAGTGCATGGGGGGAGGGATGTTAAAGCAATGATGAGCACATGTGTTATAAGCAAACTATTGGCAAGTGATCATATAATCTTCTGGTTACTATTCAAAGATTCCTTTCAGCCTGTGCAAGCTAATAAGAAGCTGCTTCATATCAAATCAAATTATTGATCTAAATAGTTCATTACTGTCTACAGTAAGCTTCCCTCAACTTAATTTCAGAAGGCCTCTACAAACCAGCCTTTGTCAAGATCTATTTGTGTAAGCCTTCAGTCACTACAGTAGAAGGATAAAAGAGAATGCTTCAAAGAGAGAAAATAAAAAATAGAAAATGGTCATTTTGGGCTATGCCCCTTGTTTTGGTTAAGCCATAGCTACAATTGTCATACATTTCATCCAAGTTATTACTAACAGAATGGAAATATCATAATTTCTTCTAGATTTTCATATGCCAACAACACAAAATCATGTCTGACTGGTTTAGTCACACACAGGTATTTTATCAGACCTCAGGGGCTGCCACTGATTCCAATACAAGCATTTCCACAGTGGTGCATATATATTGGGTGCCACTAAGGATAGATCAATTATCTTAACCTTTCCCCTTTTAGAAGCTTTGTAGCTATGTCTTCCTTTCCCCCCCTTATATGCTCTCCTAGTAGACATATTTTTCTATTTTTATTGGTGTAGAAATCATGATTAAGATGGGTATATTCATATAATTTTCAGATGCTGTAAAATTGGGCATGATTCTATAAAAACTAAGTAGATAGTTTTCTCTGTGGGAATACCTCTGCCTCTAAAATGACCTTCCTCTGAAACTCACCAGGGGAACCGCTATTATTTTGGTGCAGTACAGACATATTTGCTCAAGTGTTATGCTGGCTTGCTCTGCTGCTTTCATGTTTTTGATATGTTTTTATTGTGATGGTGTTTTAGAATAATATTGTGTTACATTTCACTTATTTTGGACGCTGCGTCTTTGAAGCTTAACCCTTCATATTCTGGAATGAAGAGTTAAAATAGTATTTAGAATAAGTGTAAAAAGGATAAATTGAATTTGTTTGAGCAAATGCTAGAAAGCTAAAAAAAAAAAAAAGCCATTGTTTTAAAGCATGAGTATCTTTGTAGCAAAACAAAATCAGAAACTCTCAGAGAATCTTTTGGATGTTATCCTGACGGACCTGCCCAACTCCACTGAAAGAAATAATCCCATTGGCATCAAGAGGAAAATTCCTCTAATGAAGATAAAAATATTAGAGATATAAGTAAAAGATTATGACACTCACCATCATGTTCAGTTCGCCTCTGTATTATAGTGAAATATATTTCCCACCTATGCTCCTGTTTACCTTACCCATATGAAAAACTTTTGAATATGTTTCTGGGAAAATGCAATTTTTTCCTATAATATTATAAAAGCTAAAGGTATCTTACAGACCAAGTGATTCTTCTGCCAACATATACACTGGACCAGTGGTGGATAACCTTTTTGGGCTCCTGTGCCAAAAATTGTGTGTGGCGCTTGCATGCACTTGCATGCCAGCACCCAGAAGGCAATGCGCGCGCCCACCCACCCAGCCCCCTTATTTGCACTGCACCTCCGAGCTGATTTTTGGCCCATTTGAGGCCTTTTTCGGTTTCCCAGAGGCTTGAGGAAAGCTTCTACAGCTTTTGCAGGCCGAAAAATGGGCCTGTTTTGTCACTTCCGGTATTTCCGGAAATACAGGAAGTGACCAAATAGGCCTCAAAAGGGCCAAAAATCAGCTATGAGGCACACACATGCGCAGTGAGGTAAGTTTGCCTGCGGCTCGCATGCTGGCACAAATGGTTCTGCGTGCCACCTGTGGCACGCATGCCATAGGTTCGCCATCACGGCACTAGACTGTAAGATTATGAAGCAATTTCACCAACAGGCACTAAATACTATCTGCATGAATGTTTTTGAAAGTTATTACCTTTTCCCTCCTTTGTTTAACATAAAAAATAGAGTAACAGAGTTGGAAGGGACTTTGGAAGTTTTCTAGTCCAGCATCCTGCTCAGGCAGGAAGCCCTATACCATTTCAGACAAATGGTTGTCCAATCTCTTCTTAAAAACCTCCAGCATTGGAACACACACAACTTCTGGAGGGAAGCCATTCCACTGTTAATGGTTCTAAACCTTTTTACTGATTGAATACTGTGTGAGTGCCATATTCTGAGGAGCTGGCACCTGGACAATTTGCACCCACAGAGTCCCCATTCAAAAAGCCATTCATTTCTGGCAAGAAGTTGCATTTCTGACTTTATCTGAATGATCAGTGGGGCTTTGATGGAAACTAGATCTTAGTCATAATGTGTGGAAGTTCCAAAAGTATATCTCGGCATCTTGTCCGCTCCTCCCCAACCCATTAATATTCTCAATGTTGACCGCATATGATTTGCATGCTTAAGGTTCCAAGTTCAATTCCTGGCTAATTCTAGATGGTCTGGAACCCAACCCTTTGTCTGAAAAATGCTCAATAACTGTGGTTTATGGGTGTAATTCTATTCAATCTGATGCTTCCCAGATGTGCAGACCACAGTTCCCATAATTCCCACTCAGCCTAGCTTGGTTGGGAATTATGTGATGTTGTGGTTTAACTATACTGGAAAACTATACCAAATAAAGCTGAGCCATGACTTAATTCAATACAGTATAAGATTTCTTTGGTATATTTTGACAATTTGAAAGAGTTTTGAAACAAAGATTTTCAGAGTGTAATAATATTTAATATATTATGATCAAATCAATATTTCATTTAACTGGTGAGCTTAGAGTATTTCAGCTCTTTTTATTTGATGCAGCTGAATTATGCAAAATTGCAATTCAATCCTTCCCAGCTTTTATACCTTCAGGATAGAAAAACTGAGTGTCTCTTGTGAGAAGGAGGGAAAAAGGCTCTGACAATTAATGACCAGCAGAATGCCTTAGGACTTAAGGTCATGAAGATGCCCTCTGGCCTTGTGGCTTTTCACTCAATTTTGTAGAAACACATTAACTGAGATAATTATTCAGGTAGAAATTGGGAGTGACATCTGGAAACGGAATGGAAAATGGAAGCAAAGCTTGAAATGGAAAATGGGGAGAGAAGAAAGGTAAAATCTGCTATAAGTCAGGCAAATATGAGAATAAAATAAACAGCCCAGTGCCTGAAGTTTTTCTGCATATAAATCACTCATCATTGGAAGCAGATATTTGCTTTGTAAGCCAGTACAAGATGCAAAATAAGCTTATACATTATTGGGAGTTACCCAGGGAACATATTAATTAATCTAAGGACCCATTTATTTCTGGCAAGAAGTTGGATACCTGCCTGCTTGAGCATCTCACATTGAACAGATGGCATTCTTCTTCCCAGAAGCAACTTGTTCTTATTTTAAGTGACAACATACAGGCAGTCTTAGTTAATCTCAAGAAAGCTAAGCAATCAGACTTGGATGGGAGACCATCAGGATATTTCGGAGCTGTAGGCAAAACTGAGAGTAAACAAAAAAGCATCCCAGAAGAAGTTAATCATAAATAACTTCTGTATGTTGGCCAAAAAACCCTCATGGCTATGTCCGTGTACTCACTAGGAGTCATGCTCAATTTGAGGGATTCTTCACCTTTTATTATTTATATTGTATATGTATACACACGTATTCTGATGATAACCATGTGGTTTTGATTAACTTAAAAACAATTCTTATGTTCATTTTCTATTTTTTAAAAAGAGCCACACAAGAAGAATTTGATGCAGATCAAACCAAAGGTTCTTCTTTCCAACATCTTCTTTCCAATATTTCATATGCTTCCAAGAAGCTCAACTTTACAGCATAAACAATCATTTTGTAATGCTCTTTGCTTCCAAGAAACAACAATGAAGAGGGCATTTTTCAATATGGGAGAATGAAATATATTTTCATCACTGTTTGGCTTTTAGGTGACCAAACAAACAACAAGATATTCTTTTTTTTACTTTTTCTAATTAGTCATAGCACAAATCTTGGCAAAACTTTGAAAAAATTATACTAAACTCTGCACTGTAGCTTTCTAGTATAGCTTTAAAGGAAATTTAGAGGAAAACTGCCTCTATTATTTTCATGTGATCTCTCTCAAGCTTCATAGTTTCCATTTCAAAATGTTTATGTTCCTTCTGAATTTAGGAGAACTGTTCTTACTATAAATACTATATTATAAATGTTAACTAAAATATTTTAAGTATAATTTTGTATTAGTCATGTCACACATGCGTCATCACTCTGGTTTTGAAGTTCATATGTGTATTATAATTAATCTCTCAATCCATGTTGGTCATGTTGATTCTCTCTAAACACTGCTTCATATTTTGCATAATTAAGAGAATTATAGTTGAATACATACGGAGGTTACCAGATTGGGGAATGAATTTTTTAAAGTTTGTAATTCTTATGATTTAGTTCATGAAGAACATACAATGCACTTCTCCATGTTTGCCTTGTAATCGTAGCAAGATTGCACTATCACAGCTTTAATTAGGATCTTTTAAAAATAGGAAAGGTAATGTCCACAGTTCCTATTAGACATTCTAATTTTCCACTTTTGCAATATCAGGTAGCAAAGAAACAGTCTTAACTTCTGACTGTTGCTACAGATATAAAACACAAAGAAGAAACTGCCATGAGGTTTAATGCCACCAGGCTTTCATTTTTTTATTTTTTATTTTGGTATAATAAGAATAAATTTTCAGAAGATTATAATTCCTTAAAGCTGTCTCAAGCAAGCTGTCGCTAAATATATGATTATTTGTTGATGCATCTTTTTTCAACATATATTTTTTATGTTGACAAAAAATGCCAATGTCTGAAACATATTTAAGACATCTATTAAGTGAATTTTGCCCCATTTTAATTTTGCCCCCTTTCTTGCCATGGTTCTTAAGTGAATCACTGCAGTTGTTAAGTTGGTAACATGTTTGTTAAATGAACCTGGCTTCCCCATTGATTTTGCTTATCAGAAGGTTGCAAAAGTTGGTCACATGATCCTGAGTTGCTGCAACTGTCATAAATATGGGTCAGTTGCCAAGCTTCTGAATTCTGATCACATTACCATGGGGATGCTGCAATTGTCATAAGTGTGAAAAACAGTCAGTCACTTTTTTCAGTGCCGCTGAAACTTTCAGCTGTCACTAAGCAGATGTTGTAAGTCGAGGACTTCCTGTATTGTGTTCTCAGGCACTGATTTTTTTCCAAACATCTGCAACCTGTTCTCTTCAACTGGGTTTACTTGGATCAAAGTATATTTTCAGCTATAGTTCATTTTCATCTATACATACTTCCTCTCTCTTTTTTTCGCTTCTTCCTCCAATATTTCCAGTAACTTTGTCCCCATTAAAAATATGTCACACTTTACATAGAAATAGTACCATAGGCAATTAAAGAAAAATTGAATATATTACCAGTATTATAAATAGGACTTTTCTCTCTTTCTCTGTGTGCAAAGCTTGGCTGAAATAATTAATATTTGTTGGGAATTTAAAGCCAACAGTGTGTCAATAGAAGAGAAGTTGCTGCAAGCCATTTTTAAGCAAGTGAAAAAGGTTCTTCTTAGGATTTAATGCCAGCAGCAAAAATATTACTCCAGAATGGCAATTGTCTCTCATTGCCATGCTGGAACTACATATATTATAATCAAAGCAGTCTCTCAAACACTGCATTGCCAAAATGGAAGGCAGGGAAAGCATGAAACCTCTTTAATTTTTCTTGAAAATTTTACAATTAAAAATCAGTGTTTTCAAAGTCTGAGTTGATTAATAACTCCAGTTAGCAACTTCCCCAGATAACAATAGACAAATGAATCTTTTGTTATATTTCTGACAGCATTGTGAAAATATGTGCCAATGTCTGAAACATACTCTATTTAAGTTTCTTTGGAAAACCTTACACCACTAGCGTGTGTGTGTGTGTGTGTGTGTGTGTGTGTGTGTGTGTGAATTATTCACCTCCCTTCAGAATCTGATGACCACAGGAACTCTTGTAGCCCTTCCTCTTGTCAATGAACACAATGAACATAAACCTCCCTGAGGACCAACAGAGTTCTTAGAAGAGCCCACAAAGACCAGGAATGAGAATTGTGGGATTCCTTCCGTGAATTCTACTTGCACTCTGTGGGGGAGAGATTCCAATGAAGTGAACACGAGGTGATTTCTTCTTCCAATTCAAAAAGAAGAGGAATTGATCAAATTCCCCCCATATTCTTACACTAAGTTTTTAATTGGCACTGAGGATCCTCTGTGATATTGTTTAAAAAACAGCCACACGGTTGTAATTGATTGAATGAATGGGGCTTTGGTCACTGGCCTCAGTGGCGCAGTGGTTAAAGTGCTGCACTGCAGGTCACTTCTACTGACTATCGGCTGCCTGTAATTTGGCAGTTCAAATCCCAAGGTTGGATCAGCCTTCCATCCTTCTAAGGTTGGTAAAATGAAGACCCAGATTGTTGGGGGCAATATGCTGACTCTGTAAACCGCTTAAAGAGGGCTGTAAAGCACTATGAAGCGGTATACAGTCTATCACTATTATTTGGCCTGCTAGCTCCATTCAAAATATATTCCAAGCTGCGAAATCTAGAAATTCCCTTGCAATTGTTCTGAGGTAATATCTGATTTAAAAGCAAGATAGTATATTTCTGCTTTATACTGCCCTCTTCATCTGCAATTATTTGTGGCTGATGTTACTGAATGTCTGAGACAATGATGTTTGAAAGACACTGCTGCACATTCTAAAGCAGGGAAAGTGATATGATGTTTACAAGCAGCAACATGCCCGAAACACTTCCTTGATTCCTACAAGGTCCCCTCTTTTAATCGCCTTTTAAAAGGTATGTTTTTAATAAAATAAAAATTAACTAGGAAGCACCATCCTCTACTTTTATAATGATATTTATGTGCAGGAATGCCTTTGGGTCAGTTACATCAAAGTTAAAACATAAAGAAGTTAAAATCAAATATTAAGACCAAAGATGCATGGGGAAAGCAAGAGCAAAGCAGGGTGGAAGTGGGAGTTGTTATTAGTTTAATTTACTTTATTGTCATTGTACCTCGAACAACGAAATCAAACACCATCTTCAGTACACATCATGACCATGAAAATAAACACAAACACACATCCTTCACCCTCCACACATTGAACCGAAAACCCCCGACACTGCACCAATACTGCACTATATAGCAGAATTCAAAAGAGCTGCTGCCTGGGGATAGAAGCTGTTTTTCAGCCTATTTGTCCTTGTTTTTATTATTCTGTACCATCTGCCAGATAGTAATATTACTCAATCAATCACCTCCATTGCCCTGGGCCCCCACTGGGGCCCAAAGCAACTGGCAAAGCCATGTCTTTAGGCCCTTATGAAAAGATAGAAGGGTTGGGGACAACCTCACATCGGGATGGCAAGATGTTCCAGAGGTCAGGGGCAATAGCAGAGAGGGCCTTCCTCCTGGATTCCGCAGTTGGAATTATCAGGCTGACAGGACCCACAGCATGCCTTCTTTGCTGGCATGAGTGGTACAGGCCAATCCCAGTGGGGTATAACCTGGACCCATGCCATGAAGGCAGGGGTGGGATTCTACCGGTTCTGTCCACCTCCTTAGAACCGGTAGTTCTGAAGAGCAGCAGACAGAGAGCATACATAGAACCGGTTCTATGCCTGCTGCTGTTTTGGCCCGCTTCCCTTCCTGGGCTCTTACCTGATCTTTATTTCCTGCTTTTTCAACTACAGCTGCTTTGCGTGACACAGCTGCAGTTGAAAAAGCAAGAAAAAAGGGCTTTTCCAACCACTGAGCACTTGCACGCAGCGCTGCTCAGATGTCCGGGCAGCTCAGCAGGTCGTAAATTGCACTCACGTGACTCGCAAAGCATGCATGCGCACACAACGCAGAGTGACAGAACCGGTAGTTATACCGATCAGATCCCATCCCTGCATGAAGGGCTTTAAAAGTTGATCACCAACACCTTGAATTGCACCTGAAAGCAGACTGGTAATCAATATTCCATTTTCCTATTATTCCCCCTCTCCACCACCAATTCCATTTTACTGATTTACTATATCCATCCATCTCTGAGGTCTCTGGAGACTACAAATCACAATGCCAACTGCAGTACACAGATTTACAAATATTAGTAATGGTAACGCAGGAATAGGCCCAATGGCTAAATCTGTCAGTGATGCTCCCTGTAGCCTCCTTTGCTACTTTCTCTGTCAATGCATCCTGAGGCTGTTTACAATGCAACATTAACAAAATAATATATCAAATATAAAACAATATTCAGCATAACGGTAACAAAAAGTATGCACCCTTATCAGGAGCAAAGATGGAGAGAAATAACCTGCAATGTTTAATTTTTTGATAACAATTTAAATACATGCCTAATTAGTGATCTTGATTAGGTATAGGTATTTCAAATTCTGTCATCTTTCACAAAGTTCCATCTCCTTCCTTGAAACCACTTTTTATTTTATTTTTAAAGAGAAGTCTTGCCTTACTTAATATAAGAGCTGAAAATAGGAAAGCAGGAACAAGCAGGTGCCAACTTAAGAGAAAACTTTTATGCAAGCATACTTCAGCTGCCTCCAAAAGCCTTTGAGAGATTGGTTGAACAGCAGTTAACTCAGAACCGTGGGCAGAAAAGCCTAGAGTTTTTATTTTGGACTCTAGAGATAAGTAAAATATAATTATTTTATACTGAAGTGGGCCATCAACAGTTGTTTTTCAAGATTGATTTTTGCCTACAATAAAGATTCTAAACTAGTCAAGTCATGTCTCGGAGTCTTCTGCCAAGTCTAGCCAAGAGCTAATTAAGGATTAAGCATCTGGAGATCTGTGATTTACTGTGAAGCCAGCTGTAAAGTCTCACACTTACCGTATCACAGCTTGCTGATTTCTGATGATGCACCCTCATTATATAGAATGGCCTGCCTATTAAAATTAAGAGGACTTCCATCATGGACAGATTCTGCCACCAATTAAAAACATAGTTGCTTGTTTTAAGATTTCCATAAATATCCTGTTGTCACCTAGTAACAACTGTTACTATATACATCTTGGTGTACATCTATATACATCTTTGATATTTCTTATTAATTTATTGTTTAATATTGCTAAATATTAAT
This sequence comes from Bungarus multicinctus, assembly GCA_023653725.1. Taxonomy (NCBI): domain Eukaryota; kingdom Metazoa; phylum Chordata; class Lepidosauria; order Squamata; family Elapidae; genus Bungarus; species Bungarus multicinctus. The sequence continues at coordinate 23,021,603 of CM042850.1, forward strand.
GATAACTAATATTATTTATTTAATATTTCTTATACTTACCTACCTACCTACCTAGAAGATACAGATAAGATACTACCATACATATAGGGAGGTTTTGTAATCATATTGAAATGTATACTAGTTATATAATTGTTATTATTAACAGCTTCTAAAGTATTTAAACAAAATTATAATAAATTATATTAGGCTTTTCATCTGGCTTACTATCAAATCTGTTATTTTACAGAATAGAACAGCAAATACATAAAACAAACTTTTCTGCCTCCTGCACAGTTGTGGATTTGTAGCTGTGTAAATGCAGATAGATAAACTCAACAAGACATCCATAACAAAGCACATTTATTAGTTCATCAGGTATCCTCATAACTCACATTTGTGATGAAGTTCTTCTTTAATGACCAATCTTTTGTATATCTGCCTTGTAGGTAAAAGATGGTTATCTCCTAACCCATCTCGTAGCGATAGAAAGAAGCTGCTATGAGTTAGTGAGTCCAGGCAAAAATGAGGGAAACTCTCCCAACCCATCAAGGGTCAATTTAGTGACCAATCAGGATTACAGATGTGGCCACGTGACATGAACTATATTTCCCAGGATACCTTTAACTACATTTACCATGATGCATTCTCTTAAGGGGACAGCTCACAATTCCTAAGTAACTATCCAATTCCCATAGACTATCTGGGACAGCACACAAACAATAGCAGTAAACTAAATTAACATGGCAAAGACTAACGCATGAGAGCCAAACATCTTGTACTTCACTTCTATTTGTCTACAGTATCTCTCTCTCTTTGTCCCTGCCTCCCTTTGAAACAGATGTGATTCTGGGTGGCACTCAATACCGTTGGCTGCTTATGCAGCAAAACTTATAAAACTGTTTCTCAAATGTACAGATAGTCCTCCACTTACAACCACTCGTTTAGTGACCATTCAAAGTTACAACAGCACCAGGCGGGGGGGAAATGACTTATGACTGTTTTTCACATTTATGACTGTTGCAGCATTCCCATGGTTACGTGATTTACATTTGAATGCTTGAACAACTAGTTCATATTTATGATGGTTGCATTGTCCCGGGGTCAAGTGATCACCTTTTGTGATCTTCTGACAAGCAAAGTCAATAGGGACACCAGATTCATTTAACAATTGCAGTGATTCGCTTGACAATTGTGGCAAGAAAGGTCTTAAAATGGGACAAAACTCACTTTAATGTCTTGCTTAGCAATAGAAATTTTGGGCTCAATTGTCGTTGTAAGTTGATGATTACTTGTATATTACTTGTATATATTTATATATTATTTTTCTAACGCCAGAACAACTTATTACAAAAGTAATTCATTTTGCTTTGGGAGTTTTTCTAAAATTTCACTCCTCCATTCCACTTCTTGCTACCTATGGTTTTCCTTTATTAGCAACAAACTTAGATTTGGGCTTTGTCTCCTCTTAGAAACGTAGGAAGAATTTGTCTCATGTTGAACAACTGCTTTCTTAGTCCCCTTTCACAATTCTGGGCTACATCAGCAAAACTGGTGATAAAGAGGCTATTTTTCACTTCCCACTGCACAAAGACGGCTTGTTCTTACCTACAAGAATGTGTTGGAATGTCAGCTTCTCTATCTTTGGAAAAATCTTTCAAAAATTAAGGTCAGATTCAAGTTATTTTCTTTCCTCTCAGATGAACCTTCAAGAAGGACTATGACAATCTGCAGGTGCTGTTGCTTCAAATTCTACAATAGCAGTAAACTAAGATGTTACATAATTAAGAGAACAAAAAAAAAAATACAAATATATAGTTATGGCCATCTTGTCATGCCTTTGTTGGAGTCCGATTCTAAGGAGGAGATTGAGCAGCTGACAGGGAGTGGGAGTGTGGATCCCGTAGCTGTGGAAGAAATGGGGGAAGGGCATAGTTCGGCTGGACATTCAGAGGAAGACCCAGGGCCATCCCCTCTTCATCCTAGGACACGCAGGGAGGAACGGAGAAGGGAGCAACGTGGCTTACGGGAGAGGAAAGGGGCCTGATCCCCTTCATGGGCTGCAGCTGAGAAGACTGTTTGAAAGCGCAAACTGTACAGGGCAAAGTTGCTGGAAGCAAAACGTGCATTATCTGGGTTTTGGCATCCTCTCAACTGTGGATGCTGTGTTATCTTTTGGAATGTTAATTACTTCAGCGTGGTTTGGGTTGGTTTTTTTTTATTTCTAATTATCTTTACTTTGGGTTCGGACTGCATTACTTCCCTTCGTAGACTGATTTTGGAAGAGTTTAATCTCCAGCTGAGGATAACTGGACATTGGGGGGCAAGTTGGAGGCATTAAAAAGAATTGATCTACTTTGGTGATTTTGTTATTTTTGTGCCATGCCCTGGGTCATCACACATCTAATGCAACAAAAATAATGTACAGATGGATTTTAATCTACTCTGAGACTTATAAATAAATAAATGTATCAGATCTTTAATCAGAAGTTCAGGATAGCACAGTCACTCTGGACTATCTACCACAATGAACATGTGATGATCTGAACCATGATGTATAGATGCATTTTAATCTGTATCTCTTTGCTCTGAGACATATTTATTAGATTTTTAATCCAGGGTTTTAATCCAGGAGTTCAAAACAGCATATTCGCTCTGTACTATCCATACTGAAAAACTACAATAAATATATGATTATCTTAGCCAAGAATGCCAGATGATAAAACAACATATACTCAGAAAACTCTGCTCATGTTTTATTCAAAATATATTCATTGTAGAACCACTAAAACAGATGAACAACAGAGAAAAAGGCAGCAAATTACCCTTAGAATTAAAATTGTATATTATTCATTTTGTGAAACGTACTTATCCCCTATAGTCATCCAGTTTAATTTTAAGATGTACTTTATAGACTTATATTAGGGGAAATTGCTTGCAAAAAGACATATTGAGAAGCATAGACAAATCATATTAGCAGAAATGTACACAAAGCACAACCAATTTGAACTTTTGTTTAAAATTGCAAACTGATGCAGAAATGTTATGGAATAAATTTAAAAACTGGGAACAAGGAGCAAATGATAGTTAAACTAAGCATTAGATTATTTACAAAACAAACAGCTGATTCTGATGATTTTAATTACTATAGAGGAAACAAACCCGGTCCCAATCTGGATTAGATCACCATGTAAGAGAGATCTGAACATCAATCTCCCAAACAAGCACTTCAACTTGAACTCAAACTGTTGCATGATTGAGAAAGGAGGAATTCTAAATTGTCAACCCTGAAGTTAGCCTAACTGTGGCCATTTTCTCTTTGTAGCTTTCCTTTGGGTAGGTTTCTCTTCTCACTGCTTCAGGGCTGACACAGCTTAGGAATGAAGAGGCCAAGGAGGGGATTGTAGAGATAGCTGGGGTGTTGTAGCCTAAGTAAAATTCTTTCCCCTGAGAATCAAGGACGTTGCGGCAGGTGTTCAAAAGGTGGAGACTGAGGTCACCTTACCAACTAGACTACATGCTAATTGGACCATGTGACTGGAGACTCTGGGGGGAGGGGAGTGACAAAGTTTTACTTTTAATTGGATGTAAAACCAGTGGGAACTTAGAGCTGGTTTTCTACCAAGTCTGTGCCAATTTCATATGTCCCAATAAAATGTTCTTTGAGGAATATGCCTGCCTCACAGTTCTTAGTGAATGGAATGTATTACTGGGAACCTTGACACTAAATCAGATTGGTGGTGGTAGGGAGTTTATTTTGTTTAGCTTAGTTTACTTTACTTTATTGTCATTGCACCTCGTAAAATGAAATCAAACACCATCTTCAATTCACATCATGACCATGGCCATGAAAATAAACACAAACACACATCCTTCACCCTTTACACATTGAACTGGAAACCCCGGACACCACACCAACACTGCACTATACAGCAGAATTCAAAAGAGCTACTGCCCTGGGTAGAAGCTGTTTTTCAGCCTATTTGTCCTTGTTTTTATTATTCTGTACCATCTGCCAGTGGTAATAGTTCAAAAAAAGGGTTCCCAGGATAAGATGGATCTTTGAGAATATTTTGAACTTTCTTAAGGCAGCGGGAGCTATAAAGGCCTTCCAAAGAGGGGAGAGGGCAACCAATGATCTTCTGGGCAATGACATTAACTCTCTGGAGTGCTTTCCTATCTGCCACTGTGCAATTGGCAAAGGTGCAGTCAGGGGTGGGATTCAAATTTTTTAACAACTGGTTCTGTGGGCGTGGCTTAGGTGGTAGGCATGGCTTGGTGGTCATGTGACTGCATGGACACGGCTTGGTAGTAGTGTTACTGGCTGGGTGTGGCCAACTCAATATCACTCCCATTGAGGCACGCATCTCCTCGTCTGGCCTCTCATGACTGTGGGGATGCTACAACAGTCGTAAGTGTGAAAAATGGTCATTAGTCACTTTTTTCAATGCCATTGTAACTTTGAATGGTCACTCCACACAAGCAAAGTACCAACAAAGGAGGGGAAAAAAACTCCAGAGACATTCCAGAGACAGGAAGTCTAATCCTGCCAAGAATGTAATAATGGTTAACGGAGAGGCAATTTCTGTAAGCAACACCAAAATGTTTCCTTCCTGTCTTCTTTACAGGATTAGGCCAGTAATTTCTTCTAACAACCAGTTCTCCAAAGAGCTTAGAATGTTAACAACCGGTTCTAGCGAATAGGTGCGAACTGGTAGAATCCCACCCTTAGGTGCAGTATGTTAAAATGCTCTCTATGGTGCAGTGGTAGAAAGTCACCAGCAGTTTCTCATTCAGTTGTTTTCTGAGAAGTCTCAGATAATATAATCTCTGCTGGGCCCTTTTGACCAGTGCTGCAATGTGAGCATCCCAGGTCAGGTCCTCTTTTAGGGTAACACCCAGAAACTTAAAACTGGCCACTTTCTCCATTCAGTCTCCATTGATAAACAAGGGCTGGATGTCTGATCTGTTCCTTCTATAATCCACTAAAAGCTCCTTGGTCTTATTGATGTTGAGGACCAAGTTATTGTCTCCACACCACAAAAGCAACCGATCCACCTTATCTCGGTAGGCAGACTCATCCCCCTCGGAGATAAGTCCCACCAATTCACCCAAACTCTGATTTGGATCCTTAGTGCTTAGGCAAGATAAGAGTTCCCCAACCTTTCTGGCTTTGCAGACCAGTGGGGGAAGGAGATGGGATCGTTCTGCGCGAGTGGAGAGCAAGCGTGCAAATGCAGCTCTGTTTGTAGAAGCAGCGTGTACTCACACCCATTGCTCACACAAATGGAGCACATGTGCATGTGCTCACCCACTGTTCATGCATGTATGTGTGCGCCCGCCATTTCCGCAGCCCAGTTGCAAACAGCTCACGGCGTTCTAGTGGGCCACAGCTCAAAGGTTGGGGAGCCCTGGGCTAGATCAATAGTGGATAAACTGTACCATCATGGATTGCATTATTATCTGAAAATCATACTAGATAGAACAAGAATATTTTGCATGGGGAGGGCCCTGCAGATTCTTAATTAGGAGAGAGGTGTTCAAGTGATTTTACACTTGACTGTAGAAAACCCTTCTTAGATTTGAAGTACATTAATCTTTGCATAGCTTACTTAACACACTAACTTTGTTTTTCATGAAAATTGAAGCAGATTTTTTTTGGGGGGGGGGGGGGTGAGCCAGGAAAAGCAGGTCAGAAGCATTAATGAGCCCGTCCCTACTCCCAGTTGCATGCTACTGTATATAAATAACCTGAAAAGTAATCTGATTTTCAAGGGTGAGAAAATCCCCACCCTCCAAATATGTATTGAGTTGGAAGTTATGTTTTGAAAATGTGCTTAGGGAATGCCATTATCCCATTTCTTACAACCCAGTTTATGAGACACAAAGAGGCAGAAACTAAATTACATATACATTGAAATGGCTACCTAAGTTTAAGTTCTAATAAACAGTAATTGCCACTCCAAGAAACTTATCTGTATGAAGGTAAAGAAATATTTTAAATGTCTCAAAATAGGATACCTACAGGAATCTCTTACACCTTCCCACTGGGGGCAATCAGCTGAATTCCTATCAGCTTTGCAAAGGCACGGCAGAGACTTTTCTGATATTTCTTAAGATGTCTCACTCAAAAGGGGCTCACTCATTCCTTCCTAACTGAAAATACACACATGATACATTCCAAGTCATCCTCAAGGCATCCCCCAGCTGTCAGGGAGAGAGAAGCTGGTTGAAGTGTCATAGCTATGTGTCAACCACACATAGCAACCTAGCAAGACAGGTCTCCCCAGACTCAACCATAGTGGAATGGTGTAAATCATACTTAGTATATTTTGCTGCTCAAATGTCGTTCACAGTAAACATACAGTGGTGCTTAAAAGACTATGGCCCTTTTGAATTTTTAATATTTCTGCATAAATATCACCTAACATATGATATCTTCTCCACACAAGTCTTAAAACTAGATAAAGAGGAGCCTAAAAGATAATAGATAAATAGATAGATGAGAGATAGAAATAGATTGATAGACAGAAATAGATAGACAGAAATAGATAGATGATAGATAGATATATAGATCAATAGATAGAGATAGATAGATATAAAGATAGATATAACGAGATAGATAGATAGATAGATAGATAGATAGATAGATAGATAGATAGATAGATAGATAATAGATAGATGATAGATGATAGATATAGATGACAGCTAGATAGATTAATAGATGATAGATAAATATAGATATAGATAGATAGATAGATAGATAGATAGATAGATAGATAGATAGATAGATAGATAGATATAGAACAGACAGACAGAGACGAAAATGATTCATATTTATATGAATGGTCTCCTGTGTGTACGCGACACACTGGATGTCAAAGGTGTCCTGTGACAGGGAAAGGACTATGTGTATGTGGTAGCAGAGAGAGAAAGGGAGGGAGACAGGAGTTTTCTAAGTGTTAAGTGAAGCAAAGCATGTGCAAGCATAAGACAACTGTTCTTGCCTCTTTTCTTCTCACTATTAGCTACAGAATTCCTCACTCTTTCTAGATAAAAAGAGTTATCTCTCATTGCTGTCTATTTATAAAGAACTCATTCTCTAATTTGAATACCCCTATAGCCAAAATGGCATTATTCATCAAGAAAATTGAAGTACTGGCTACTGCCAGCTATCTTGTGCCTTTTAGTTATTTATTTCAATCTGAGGTCACATGACTCCCCAATGATCCTGGAAACTTACAGTTAAATAACCGGCACCCATAAACATAATTAACCAGAAGACAAAGTCTGCAACATAAATTAAAAAAAACCCTACCATCCCAGTTGGGAGAACAACCATTTTTTAAAAAAAGTTTGCAGAAAGCCAGTAAAACAGAACCTTTTTCAGATTGGGACCCTGAACCAGTGATGGCTAACCAAGTGCCCAAAGAGCATGTGCGTGCGCATCCCCAAAATGCAATGCATGTGCATGGTCCACCCCCTGTGCAAGTGCATGCTCCCCACTCCACTGGGCGTTCAATCCGTGGCGTGTACCCACCCCTCACAGATGTGCGGCAGTGACCCGAACACCAACTGGGCCGGTGGGAGGCGTGCATGCGCTTGTGCAGCAGAGCCAAGCTGGGGCGATGACTCGCGTGCCTAAAGAGAGGGCACTGTGTGCTACCTCTGGCACACATGCCCTAGGTTCGCCATCACAGTCCTAAACTATGTAAAGCACAGAAATAATTTGGGGTGGAGGAGAATATTGATGAAGAAACTCCAAAGAAGCCAACAAGAATTTAATAAGATTAGGGGACAGATAATGTTGCTTAAATGTTTGGGACAGGATTGGTGAAAAATTGGACAGGGAGGAAGAGGGCCACCCAGAGTTACCCCATGGTAATCTGGACAACCAATATATTTTATAAATAAATAAGAGGAAGCTGAGTGGAGTATCTTAGAAAAGAGCTCTCTGTGTAGTTGGCTTGATCACAAATGGCCCTGTGTCATTTTTTAAAGAAGTCCAAGAGATAAACCCTAACAAAATTTAAACAAATTAATTTATTCCTATCAAATATTTCAGAAATATTATAAGTACTATAATATGTGCCTACCCCTTAATTATAACTCATTAATATATTATTTCTTTCAAGGTTTTGATTAATTATGAATACAAGTTCTCCAGCAATAAAGACCTCAGGGCATAAGATATTAATGTAATAGGAAAAACCTGGTACTAATTCCTAAATAAACAAGCTGAAGAACCTACTATCTGGCTGCCTGAAAATTCTCACATCTTAATTCCCTAAATCTAGACAACTTAATCTGCATAGTATACAAATGTGCTGCTAAGAAGAAAAGCAAAGTGCTGGCAGATTATGGAAGAATTTGTTTCACGAATGAAGATACTTCCCAGGATAATGTTGCAGGATCCAATTTGTTTCCCTGCCTCAAGAATTACCCTTGGATCAATCTAAAAAAATTTATAACGTGCTGCCACAGAAAATGCCATGGAAGATAGGCACTGATGCTGACATCTACCAAGTACTTATTATCCGATTCTAGTCATCACAGAAGAATATACATTATATTGGCTTTTTTGTTCTCACTGGTCAATTAAATTGTAATAGAGGCTTCCATTCACTTTTTAGAAGGAGATGAGTTTACTGAACAATTAGGCATATCAAGTTCTGAACATAAATCTATTTACAATCGAAACATGATAGCCTATTTTTAAAGCTGTGGTGCTTTGGAAGAAATCCAAAGGGTTATAGAGTATTTGAAATCCTGATCCCCACCCTCTTTAAGTCTCTGTCTCTCAATTCATATGCTTGTATCATTTGAAAAAGAAAAGGAAACAATATTAAAAAGGCACCAGGGGTAGGATCTTATCTCTTCATCTTTTTTGAAGAGCTGAGCATGAATCTTCTGTAGAACACTGGAGCTAAATTGACTAAAAATTGGTAAGAGGCAATTATTCGTATTATCTGGTAAATGTTATGAAAAATGATCCATCCATGACTACAGCATTGAAATATAAGGTAATTAATTTCATCTACATTAGCCAACGGTCAGCAACTTGGCAATAGCTTCAAATGCTCATTACAGAAAAGCAAAATCTTCCAATTTTCATGCAAGAAAACTAACAGTTTAGAATTTGACAGTTTTGTGAGTTGTGGCTATCCCTGCAACAGCAATAGTGATAATAACTCCATCTCACTGTTCAATGTTAAATATTTCACAGAGTTTCAATGTTTTTAAGGCATTTTAAAACAACCAAAAATCGCCTATCTCATACACGAGGCAAGATTTTCAAAACATCTAAAAAAATTAGTAGAGGTAAAAATTGATATTTTGTATGATTAAAAAAAGGGGGCCTGGAGGAACTTTTGCCATGGGGTCGTGATGGGTTGGACATGACTTCAGGACTAAGAACAACCGTGATAAAAAAAAAACACCAAAGGTGACTGAAAGAAAAGAGAAATATTCCAGGGAATCTTGGCTCCTGATGTCTACTAAGTTATGTCTGTATTGTTTTTTTGGCAGCCACGTGGAAGTGGCTTGCCATTGGATTTACTAATAAAACATTACTTAAAAGAATTGTCATCTCCACTCCGAGCCTTTTAATGTGAGCTTTAGCCTAGTCCTTTAAGAACCCTCAATCAATTTACAATCTCTTGAATGTCTGGATCTTGCTTAATAATTGCAGTTCTGCCTGTCAAATGGTTTTTAGGAGACCTTCCATATCTGGCACTGCTCTTTACAGATGGTTGGCAAAAAAAAGTATTGCCAGAATTAAGAAAGCACATCATTTTGAGAGTCTGATGTCAGAACTCAAAGATGAGAGTAAAAAAAAAAAAAGATTCCACAAACCGGAAGCTTTTGCAATTCAATTTTAGGAACTAAGATTGCAACACACTTACGTAATTATTGGCAGTTTTTGTGTTATATATTGCTCTCTCATTATTCTCTGCAAACAAGGAATAAATTTGTAGACTGACATTCAATTTGAGGACAAATTATCAGGTTTTCTTTCAGAATACAACTGCTAGTGCTCCCTATCTCTGCCTCCTCCAGATATGCTAAATTGCAATTTCCATTGTTCCCTCTCACAGCATTATAGCTTCAGAGCACATACACATGCTTCTGTTGAGTTCACAAAACCTATATAGCCACAAGTTGCCCTATAGCTGTCCAAATGTTACTAAACTCCAATATGCACCACCACTGCCGTGCTTTGTAAGGATGGTGACAAATGTAGATTTGCAATATCTGGATTATCCAATGTTCTTCGTCCTGGTTTCTCTTATCCACCACCAATGAAATAAGCGTGCATAAGTGCACCAACGTGCCTTCCGTCCCTGTCCTATTGTTTCTTTTTATTTTTCTTACATGGATCCATTTCATGTATTCATAACTATGTTTATACTTATACCTGTTATCTTATAATCGCTTGATAATCAATCAATCAATCAATCAATCAATGTGTACTCCAGCAAGGCCTAGCACCTCATGAGGGAGTGAGCTCCCATCACTCACCTCAGCTTCTGTTGACCTAGCAGTTCGAAAGCATGTAAAATGCAAGAAGATAAATAGGGACCACTCTGGTGGGAAGTTAATGGCATTTTGTGAAGTACCAAGAAACCGATCGGCGCCGAACCTGCCTGAATGCATAGTGAAATCAGTGGAGAAAAGCCCTGGATAATGTTGACACTCCTACAGATGTTGTTTGCTACTCTGTGTGTGGAGGTAGGTTCACCCCCTGCAGTGTACCCTGGATAGTGCAAGCATAAACTAAACGAACTAGGAAATTTTGGCAGCCAAACTATTCTGTAATAACATTGTAAACTCCCTGGCTCTCAGCGTACAAATGTCATACACTATATAAAGAAAGAAAGAACTGCAGGAATATGATTCCAGGCTTTTCTCTGGAAAGAAATTCATTATGATACTATATAGGAATAAAAGGTACAAAGATAAATTCAACTCCAGGCGATTTAATGATCAAATCCAAGCAGGGGTGTTTATTTTTAGCAAAGATGTTGAAAGGGCTCACAATTACCTTTTTCCAAGGTATTTTTAGATACTGCAGTCTAACTTACAGCCTTGGCCTGCTACTTCCAGAGTCATTGGACAAGAATGGCCTCCAAATAGACCCTACCATCTGAATAAAACTAACTGGGTATATGATATATTGTATTTTGCAAAGGGGTTTCAAACTAGTATTTTTGAAACTCACTACGGTAGTCCTTATCTTGGCATATATGATAAACTTCCTGCTTTTGTAAACCTGAATAAGATATAGATAGCAGACATTTGTTAAGTTCTCCTTTGGTCATCAGATATATTCCAGCTTCGTGGTCACAGAAATTGTCCAGAAAACTGATTTCCAGGATATTTGACTTAATATCATATCATCAGCACTGTCATGCCCCTGTCGGAATCTGATTCCGAGAGGGAGGCTGAGCAACTGACAGGGAGTGGGAGTGTGGCTCGGTTGATTGTGGGAGAAACTGGGGAAGGGCAAAGTCTGGCTGGGCAGAGCAGGGGAGAGGTAGAGCAAGGCAGAGGGAATTCAGAGGAAGATCCAGGCCCACCCCCTCTTCATCCTAAGGCACGAGGGAGGAACAGAGAAGGGAGCAATGTGAGTTGCATGGCTTACGGGGGAGGAAAGGGCCCTGATTCCCTTCATTAGCTGCAGCTGGGAACACAGTGTTTAAAAAGAGAGGTTGTGTATAGCAAATTGCTGAGAGCAAATCGTGAGTTATCTGGTATTGTTGAGGCTTATCTGGAGTCCTGGCGTCTTTCCAACTGTGTGTGTTTTGTTGGGCTTTCAAGTCTGCAATTCCTTCTACTGCCCTATCAAGTTAATTACTGCAGCATGGTTTGTGTGGATTTTTATTTAAGGTTTGTATGTACTTTGTTTTCAGACTGAATTTCCTCCATTTAAAGACTGTTCTTGGGAGAGTTTTTTGTCCAACTGAAGGACAGACATTGGGGGCAAGGTTGGAGGTATTAAAGAGACTCTTTTTACTTATGTGACTGTTGCCATGCCCCGGGTCATCACAAGCACTGTGAATTGTAACTGGAAACTAACTAGATTAAGAGCCATCAATGCTATTTTTCTTTGTGTTCCTTTTAACTGGCTCCAGAAGTGACGTGGCTGAAACATTCTGGACCAGATAAACTTTCTGAACAAGTTTCAAACTATATCAAAGAATGTGATATAATTGTCCAAAAGAGGATATATGATTACAGTATCTGTCACTGTGCTCAAATTTCAAGAAAGGTGCAGTAACCCAGACTGGATAAATTATTCCTGACTTGTCTAAGTTATTGATAGAGTTTTCAATGCCAATCATTTCATGTTCATTTTCTACTAAGCATTTTAGTTCATACTTCACTCAATAAGTTCATATTAAACTCAAGGTTAATCGCACCAAACTTGATTACAGGAAATACGACTTCAGCAACAGAGTGGTCAATGTCTGGAATACTCTACCTGACTCTGTGGTTTCTTTCCCAAACCCCAAAAACTTTAACCCTAGACTGTCTACTATTGACCTCACTCCTTTCCTAAGAGATCTGTAGGGGGAGTGCATAAGCGCACCAACGTGCCTACTGTCCCTGTCCTATTATTTCTTTTATATTTTATTTTTCTTATATGTATCCATGTATTCATAACTATGTTTTCACTTATACCTATTATCTTGTAAGCAATTGACAAAACAAATAAATAAAATAAATAAATAACTATCAGAAATAAATAAATCCTAACCATTTGTGTCTAGAAAGCAGATTTTTCTTTCTATTTTAGATGAAGACTAAGCCATTCACTTTGGTACCACAATAACTGCAGCTTCTAAAAATGAGTCCAACTGAAATCTCCCAAAAGTGTGTCTTAAACTAGGTAAGGAAAATAAATTGAAATCATGCTTTCATTTAGAGAACTGCTTTTCTTTAAAATTATGTTAAGTCATATTATACTCTGTGGTTTTCCATCTTGCTGAAATGGCTTCAAGCTCTCCTCTCTGAACGCTCATGTATAATCATTTTTGAAACTTAACATCTCACTTCATTATTTTTAATGTGACAGGTATAGGTGGCAGGATGAAAATGCATTTATATTAGGAAAGCTGTAGCAAAGCAAGTTTAGTAGAAAAGAAAAGGCCAATTAAATAAGATATTCTTCTTATTTATTCTTTTTCTTTAGTGAATCCAGTGCCTCTAGGAAACAAATGCAAGTACTTAAAACTGACCCATAGTAGAGATATTAATAAATATCATATTTGTTAAACATTTTGGTCTTTTTGATGCCAAAACCTTACTTTAAATTCAGCAACCTGGCGTCTGACACCTGAGATTATACTATAATTTCACTTAGTATATTTGTTATTGCAAGGGTTGCAGTGAGAGATAATCACGTCAGCTAAAATTCCCCTTTCTGAGATTCTCTTAAAGATCATAAAGCCTTTCCATGCTATGCAGTAGCTAATATTAAGGGTGTGTCTGTGTGTGTGGGCGCGTGCACACGCGCGCACACACACAAACGTATATGTGTCTGCATGCATGTTCTAAATGTGTTGTTTTCAAATTTGGTTTACATGATGTATCTTTGGCCACAGGATTTTAAGAATGTGGGACATTATTTAGTCTGCATTCTGTACTCACAAATTAAAAAGATCAAACAAAGTTAATCAGATGGTCTCTCTATTTATTAACCATTTATTTTATTTATTTGATTAAGATGCTGCTGAATTACATGGACTGTCATTTTCCACAGATGCTACCCCAAAACAGTGAGATTAAGCTATAATTCCATTCCTGGGAAATCAATGGAACTGTAGTGTGTGGTTGGCCATGTTTATTGAGAAGGATTAGAGAACAGCAAACCTAATTTGAGTATAGAAGATTTGCTCAATACTGGGGTAAATGGATTAATGATCTCATGTATTTCATTCTTATTTTTTTACTCAAAGATTCCAGTTTGAAGAAAACCTTCATTCAGTTAACCCCTTCGATTTCATAGTTTGAGCATTCTAAGACAGACTAATAATTGGTTATTCTTTCAAAATAATTCGAAGTATTGAATACTTTATGTTGTTCTCACTTGCTATGGCTACATTTTCATGAATTCTTTCTTAGCAATATAAATTCTTAAGTTTATATTTTTTTTCTGTAAGAAACATTTTTTCTGTAAGAAACATTTCTCTTTTCTAAAAGTAGAAAGGTTTGGCCCATAAATTTCATTGACAAAAGTCCTGCAGCTTTTGACGGAATTTATTTACAGAACAAAAAAACCCCAATTAGAGTAGGATCTATTCATGTTCAGTATTTCCCCTCACCCACTCAGTACATACAGCTATGTTTGTAATATTGGAAGGAAAAGTTGCAGACAAAGGATTTATTCTATGTTTTGTTTTTTTATAAGAAGTTCAAGATAACTCATACGATCTGCACTTTAGTTTTATAATTGGGTTTCTACCAGTGGTGGGCTGCAACCGGTTTAACAACTGGTTCTGTGAGCGTGTGCACACAGCATTCAAAAAACACCAATTTGAACCTCTAAAGGGCAGCCCCGATAAGTAGAACAGCTGAGGCACGTGAAATCCACTATGCCACGTGAATCAGCTGAGCTGAAAAAAATGGAAATATAGGACAGGATAGGGCGGGCGTGGGTGGGAGGGACCAACTGATCAACAGAACTACCAGTTCACCAGAACTGGTCCGAATAGCAGCCTACCACTGGTTTCTATAATTCTACACACTCAGCCAAAATTTATTTAACCATTGTTGACTAAGGAATAGTCAAGTTCATTGAACTGACTAAACTGAAGCCAGAGAAACCACTCTGTAGATTTGTGTGTTGTGTAACTAAACCTGGGTCTAAGAAATTGTTCCAAAGTTAGCATTTTAGCATAATTCTCTAAACTAGTCAACAGTTTCCCAAAAGTTTAGTTGAAAGAACCAACCAATGAATAGCCATATTTTATGGAGACTGGAGAAAAAAACCCACATAAGAAGACTTCACATAAGGTTTTGCTTTGTTTTCAGACATTAACTGTTTTATTTGCTGCTGCTAACAGGGAAAAATAAAAAAACTAATATGAAGTTCTCAAGAAGGACTATAGATTTTAGTTTCTTGATGTCCTTCACTCTACCCTTGTTGTCAAATAATGTTCCTAGATTTACACTATTCAGTGAACTGGCAAACAGAGTTATTGATACAGATATATTTCAAGGCAGAGAAAATAGAGCTGAAAATGCAAATCTACAAGGACCTGTTTATGCAAATCTGTAAGGACCAATTTATGCTCACGATAGTCCAGGATAATGCACACTTAAAATAATAAATTTCTAATGGAGGCCAAGTAGAAGATAATTTACTTTACAGCAGATGGACAAAAACAGCCTTTTTCCTAACCTTTGTACTAGTTAATCAGATTAGGTCAAATATAACTAGCTGGCAAGGGTCTGCTTGGGAAAGCCACACTTTTGCTCTTGGGGTCAATGGAGATATGAATCAGAGACTCTCATTATCAATATCAAAGCTAAGAGACTATTTGTTAATAAAGACTTGCCAATGTAGACAGATTAGTCAGACCAATTCTTTGACTGATGATCACAAAGTGGCATCCTCAAATACACAAGGATTGGAAGGGAGGGAGGGAGGAGAGAGGAAAGATAAATACACATTTCAAAAAAAAAAATGCATGGGTCCCCTATGGATTCTGATGAAGACTGAAGCAAACTGATGGTCAAAATACTCCACCTCCTGCTCTTCTCACAGAAAATTTTACAAGCACAGTGAGAACAAATGCACGCCAATGCCAGAAAAAATAGATGTTGGCCAAGGAAAATATATGGGAAAAATGCCGACACCTTTGCTCATGCTTGTTTTTTTTAATGTTTTGTTTTAAATATACCCTAGGTTGTTCAAATCCTTTGGGACTGAATAGAGTTCAAAGAAAAATAACTAAAAATGAAATTTTACAAAATGGGAACATCGTTAAGAAAACAATAAGACATCAAGAGCCTGTGTATGTGTGTGTTTGAGTGTGTGAGTGTATGTGGTGTGTGCATGTGAGCTCATTCGGGTTTCTTTTCCCAGCATTCCAATAAAGAATAATTATTTCTACAAAAAAGAAATAATTTGGGATTTCTTCAAATAATTTGTTTGCCTTTTAGTATTTGCCCTTCGGTATAGTAATTTATTTGCCCTCAAGTATTTTTTTAATTTATTCTTACTTTAAAATTTGGCACAGGTGAAATGTTCTTTTGCGATGCAGCATCACACATAAACTACTGCTGTGTCCCGAGAAATGAAATACACTTGTTTTAAAAGCAGTTGGAAGATGTCTGTAAAAAAGAGATTTCTAAGAAATCTCTTTACATAATGAACACATTCATGAACATCAGTTGATATTTTTTTAGAATATTTTTTTAAAACTTTAAAAAATTAAAATCTCATATTTTAACCCCAGGACAATAATCATTTAGTCCATTCCTGTATGTTGTCATTTGGATATAAGCCAACTAACTTATTTATTTTTCTTTTTTTTTTGAGAATCCACCAAATTTTTATATTAAGGCCTCTGAAATCTATACTAGTTTGCATAGGACTGAAAGTTTTGCTGTGTCCTATAAAGCTAAAAGCTGTCTCAAGATCCAAAAGAGTACGGTACTGTTTGCTGCCACCAACGACCTCCCGCCGCCCAGTGCGCTCCCACAGGGTCGGTCTCCTTGGGGTACTGTCGGCTGGATAATGCCGGCTGGTGGCCCCGAGGGTATGGGCTTTCTCTGCGGGGGCTCCCTTCCTCTGGAACGACTTATCCCCGGAGATACGGGCCATCTCTGACCTTCTAACCTTCCAGCGCACAATCAAAACCCACTTTTTCCAACAGGCTGACCTGGCCTAGTAATAATTGTGGGGTTTTAAATTAGTATTAATCTTTATTCGTTTTTATGTGTTTTATGTGTTTTTATAAGATTTTATCTTTTGGCCACTAATTTAATTATTTTAAATTGCTTTTAACTTTTATAACTTGTACGGTTTTTATCTGGCTGTGCACCGCCCCAAGTCCCGCTTTTGGGAGAGAGCACGATATAAAAATCCGAATAATAAATAAATAAATAATAAATATATTCTGAAATTGTACAGGTTTCTTCTTGAATGATAATTAAAAATGGTTTTCGAGACTCTAATTGTACTTCGTGCAAATAGAATTATATAACATACAACCAAATTCTATGTACTAAGAAATCATAATGGGTTCCATAAAGTTATTTCTATAAGTTATGTGTAGGGCAGCAGTCTTATTCTGGTGCCATTGAAATGAGCTCTCTGTGAAATGAGCTCATCTGATCTGCATGAATTCTGGCAATAGAATAGTGCATAATAGGGGCAGTAGAATCTAAAAACTAGGACCAAGCCATCTTGTGGTTACATTAAATTATAGTTAAGAAAGTTCTTCATAAAATCACTCTGAAATTACCATGTTCTCTTGTATCACCTGGTTTACGCATGATTCTATGTGCCATCATGACCCCAACGAATAGGGTTATGTTTTGCATGTGGTTTAAATAGCCATTTGTCTTTTAGAAAAATGAGGTCAGGGTCAGAGCTGGTCACCCAGTCCAGTGCCCTATGCCTCTCATCATAACCCATAGGTATGCAGAGAAAAGGAGAAAGATCAGCTGTCCTTACAGTGCATGGAGCTGCTTGCTGCAATCTCAATTGATCCTTTTATCCCTCTTGATTATTATTTTTTTTCATTCTGGTGTGGAGGGGAACAACACAACCCCTGCAAAGTGTCCGATTCTCACCACAAACTTTTTGGGATTGGCAAGAAGGAATTGGTAAATTATGTGGCAGCTGGCTATGTCATCTGATGGTTAGTAATGGCTTACAGTGTACAAAGTTACTGGGCTCTCTAAGGGTGTATCTCCTTCAATTATAAGCATTGCATTTAGTTGCCACTTACTTTTTGAAAATGCAACAATGCCGCTTTAAGATCATGCTCAGGTTTGTTCATTTCCATTTTCCAGTTACTACCAGCTCTGTGTGTTTGGCTTAAAGATAGTAGCTGGTTAAGTTACAGTTGGATGTTATGGTTGAGAAATATGAGATCAACCACTGTACATTCTATCTTCAACGCACCAAGCCTAAACTGAATCCTGGGTTTAGCTGACACCCCTCAGCAGTTGGAAGTACTTAACTACAGTGCTTGTAGCTTATTATTGCATAACTTATTAATTTTGTGATGTTTGGGTTTATTAAGAGTTGCATTCTGCCTTTTGTACAGAAACTGCTAAGGGGTTGCTATGAGAATTAAGGAAATAATCTGGGTGCCAAGGCATTTGCATGTCCGGGATCTGTAATTAACAGGATGTTAGAAAAGAGCAAAGAGGATGCAGAGATAAAGAGGGGAAAGAAGGCAATTAGATCACAGGATGAGATTAAGGAGCTTCTTAGTTAACCAAGGAGCACCAACACAAAAACTGAAACATGAGAAGGGAGGTTATCCTGAAAAAGTGAGAAGGAGGAGGAAATTAAACTTAGAACGAGAAAAGATGTAGGCTTGTGAGGTTCAAAAACAGAGCAAGCTAGGAGCAAACCTAGGGATTCTGCCTAAGCAGACCAGTTTGGCTCAGTGAGACCAAGCCTGAAATCGACAATTAGGAAAAAGAGAAAGGAAATGCTTAGCTTAGGAAAACAAGGTGGAAGTTTAAACTGAGAAAAAGCTATTGAGAAAGGAGTGCAGCGTGAAGAAGTCTACTTGTAAATCAAACACAACTTAAGAAGACAAAGGGAGAGAAGAGATAAAGGGGCTCCTTTAGGAGAACGGATGACAGGAGTACTCATAAGTAAGCACTAATAGGAAAATGCACAGGGTTTTTCTCTGATACAGCCCCTGAGCTCAGAAAAGGTGAATTGGCCAGCAAATAAATTGGCCTGTTTGTGAAGGTAATTATAGTGTTTCAACTAGACTCCAGGAGAGTAGGGAGCACCCAGTGTGTGATGGTGAGGAAGCAAATCAGGACTGGCAAAAACAAGCAGCTAAGGAGGAGAAGCCAGCAAGGGAGACCAAGAATGCTCAATGCATCAGAAGTGAGGTTTGTTTACAAGGCAGGCAAATAACTTCTTTGACGATATTGCATAATATTATTATGCAATGATATTGGGCGTGCATAAGCGCACCAACGTGCCTACTGTCCCTGTCCTATTGTTTCTTTTTATTTTTCTTATATGTATCCATTTCATGTATTCATAACTATGTTTATACTTATACATATTATCTTATAATCGCTTGACAAATAAATAAATAAATAAATACCAAATCTTTCTGTATGTACTGTGTGGTTCAAAATGAATTCCTTAAGGAAGCTGTTAAGCTGAATGAAGGATGCACTGAATAAACTTCCTTTGCATACCAAAATTCCAACTGAGTTCAACGATTATGGTTGCGAAAAATGTAGATCTGGTTATAGATCTCTACGTTTTATTTCTATTTTTAGAACACACAAGTAGTAAAATAGAACTGGTCTCAGGTTTTGCTTCTGAATGCAATCAAGTGCATTGTCTGTTCATACTTACACTAATCTTAAATCTTATTTGATCTGAGAAAATGCCCCTTAGAGCACCCTGCTGGTTGGAGAGTCTAGCAGCAGGCTTGGTTGGATAGGAATTAAATAAAATATTGGCAGGGATCACAAGGCTGAGAGTTTTCCATGGGGAATGTTCTTTCAAAATTAGAACTAGCCATTGTGGGAAAATACACTACTAAGAAGAGTTGCATGTAGAAGCATAACTCTCCCTCCCTCTCCCTCCCTCTCTCTCTCTCACACACACATACAAATCTATTGATCTATCTATCATCTATCTATCTACCTACCTACCTACCTCCTACCTACTGTGTTTTCCCGAAAATAAGACCCTATCTTATAATTTTTTTGCCACAAAAAATGGCACCAGGTCTTATTTTCAGGGAATGTCATCCACTTACTAACCTCATTTGTGCACATTGCCCCTGGCCTCCTTTTCACTGTCAGAGGAACTTCTTCTTCTTCTGCAGCCGGCAAGGCTTTCCTGAAGGCCTCTGCAGCTGATAACAGAGCTCCAGATTGATCTTGGGCTCTGTTATCAGCTACAGAGGCCTTTAGAAAAGTCTTCCTAGCTGCAGAAGAAATGGGCAAGGCAGGTATCGAGGTGTGCGAGGCCTGGCTGCAACTGTGCAGCTCCACCACCCATCCCCACCCTAGCTTAATTTTTACCCGTGCACTCTGGAGTGCTCAGGATCTTAAATAGGGCTTATTTTGGGGGGTAGGGCTTATATTGGGTGCACATGTAAAAATCAAGCTAGGACTTACTTTCAGGATAGGTTATATTTTCGAGGAAACAGGGTTTCTTTCTTTCTTTCTTTCTTTCTTTCTTTCTTTCTTTCTTTCTTTCTTTCTTTCTTTCTTTCTTTCTTTCTTTCTTTCTTTCTTTCTTTCTTTCTTTCTTTCTTTCTTTCTCCTCCTATTTCTCCAACACACTAACAACTCTGTGAAAGGATAAATTGAGAGAGAGATAATTTCTCACTGAACATTTCCCACTGAACATTTGGATGGAGAAGAACCTGTGTCTCCCTGGCTTTGACATGCACATCATGTTGGGTACTATGAAATAAGAGCATAAGTATATGCACTGACTTTCTTCTTTTTAAGCAAAGAACCTAAGGCCATGGATGGGGCACAAACTATTGAATTCAGACAGGTCTGGTATGAATAGAAAGTATAGATGGCTCATGTGATGAAGAGGAAAAAAATGAAAAAGTTGGAACCAGGGCAGCTTGATTTCAGGGCCTTGTTCCCTTTCCTTTTATGTCTTGAAAAATTAAGTGAAAAATTTGGGGCTGAAGACTTAATAAGTTTTCTCTGAGGGAGAACATCTGTTATTTGTTCAGGTTCAGGTCCATCTCTATAGTTGCATTCTGTCTTAGAAAAGTTATTTTGATCTTTAAGTCTCTTCTATTTTCCTTATGTAATATTTGCATTAGAACTGGATATGCCTATAACAGCAGTTATTTAGTAATGATGTCCAAAACACTGTCCAAACTACAAGTGTATCCAGATCTTTCCAAATATTAGAAGTCATCCCCACCCATACATACATACACACAATATATTATAACGTTAAAATGACTGGAAAAAGTACAGTCCCAGTGCATGTACTGAATGCATATGAGTCCACCTCTCCTTCCACAAACTGCTATACTGGCATATTTTATCACAGCCAGAGTTTTATTGCAAGCAGAAGCCCTTCTGTGTTTACCAGAAGAGCGAGATACACGGAGACAGGAACAAGGGAGAAGAGCCAATTAAAAAAACCAGATAGCAACACAGCTACTATAATAAATAGAAACTTCTATAAAAACAGAGTCCGTCACAGAAACTGGCTGGAAAGTCAGATCACAGAAGCATATGTTTTGGATTACTAGGTATTATGAAAGAGAAAAGACTTAATGTGAAGCAACCTGCCCCTTGCAGCTTTCCATCCTGAATATTGAACAAAGCATATTCCTCTGCCACCCTAAGAGAATATATAACCTCCACATTTTGCTCTAATTTCTAAACTTGTCTTTCAAAACTGGGTTAGATATGCCTTTATAAAATCCCAAAATAAAATAACATCTCTGGTGGTTAATTAGCAAAGCTGGATCAAGGTGCTTGATTATTAGTCAGCATTTAATTGAATTAGTTTTCCACTGTGGTATAAGGAATAAAAATATTTTTTAAAAGAAATCTAGGTCTGCGATGTTTAAAGAAGAATAATCTGCTGATTTTTTATCATGCACATTTCAACATTTTTTTTTTAGTATAGTAACAGGTTGGAGACAATTGTAATATTTACTATGGCTTCAGTGCTTATGATATGAAAACCATGTCCCAATTCCAAAGGATTTTTTTAATAAATGAAAAAAAAAAAAAGATTACGTGGCCTGGTTTTGAATAGGCCATGGCCCGGGAGTGAGCTATGAACCACAAGTTGGGGACCTCTGTTATAGATAGCCTATGGATTGGAAGAGGGCACTGTTGCTTGGCAAGCTTGTAACAAAGCTTGTTGACTACAAATACCTTGTTGGGAAGAAAGATCTCATGCCTAGATTAACCTTGAAAAGCCTCTTTAGTCTCTTTGAAATGTTAAGTATTGGATAACCCTAGCAGATTGGTGATGGCTACTAATTTAGAAATATTTTAAAGGCGATTGGAAAAATCGTTGCTATGCTGTTCTATCAACAGTTATAGTTTTGATATTTTTATACTTTTTAAATTAATGGTTAGGAAAAATGGCAGGTGGTATAATAACTTGACTTAAATGGAATGCAAAGATGGACTCTGTAGGAAAAGGCAAAATCTGAATGAAGGAGAATTTTAGCTCTGTGAAGAATAAGGAAACATGGAGCTATTAATGGTAAAGGTGAATCTTAAAATGCTATGCAAGTGGATTAAGGAAAAGGATAATATAGTAAAATGGCTGCAAAAAAGTTCTCTATGGAACAAACGATCAAGATACCTTGCTTGTGATTTTAGAGGAATATCACAAACACAATGAACTCATTTAAAGGAGTAAGAAAAATATTTTGAAACATTTCATAAAGTAGCTCTACTTAACTGAAATAGAAGCCTCAAAAACTTCATATATTCTAGCCCTAAAGAAGGTAGAATCCTCCAAATCTTGATATGGAAGGAGCTGAAATTTATGTAGTGGATCTGTCTGTGATAGACGAAAAACAGTTTTGAGTGCCTCATAAGGTAAAGATATTCCCAATGCTAGTTGTAAGCATCGTTATCAAGCCCACTGAGGTAATAAGGCTGTTGGTCAAATTCCTGTGAAATTCTAAGACTCTACTGGGAAAAGGTATAGAAAAGTGCCTTCTATTGGATCAGGAATTCATTGCTTAGGGATTGCTACAGAAGTGTAGGCAGTAATAATTGCCCCGATGAACAATGAGATCAAACTTGTATTTGCCTTGGTGGAATTTGATGGCAGTTAAGTGTCATTGCATGTAATTATTTTTGGTGTTAATTGAGACCAGCTGAGCTGGGCAGCCAGGATACTATTATTTCCTAGCATGTGAGTTGTGAGAATAAAGATCAAATGAAAAAATATTAATTCCAAATGTGCAATGAGAGGTATATAAAAAGCAGGGACTTGGTGCTACTTGTTAATGTCACACTGTATCCTGTTTTATAGCCACCAGAGATATAAATCGCTTCAGGAAAGGGTTTTTTTAAGGCAAAGATGACAAAAGCTAAGAAAAAGAAGGAGAAACGGAAGCCAAGCAATTTAATAGCGGGATAGTCAAGATTCCCTTGCAGGTTATATCAGGATTCTTAGGGTAGCAGTACAAGTGTAATAGATGGGTTAAGACAATATCTTCATAGCTCAGATTTCTGGAGTTATATGCTGAAGACTCAAAATACATTGGGGAATTTCCAGTTGCACTGAACAATGAGAGCCACAGTCAGTTTACTTGAAATCTGCCAAGGAAGTCACCTCTACCTACATCTATCTCTACCTCTACATGTTATCAGTGCTCAATGCTTCTTACCTCTGCAATAAGAGTTATGTTACCTCTTTAGAAGAAAGAGTTGGGGGCAGCTCTTCCCACATTTGGAGAAAAGCTCACTTCCAGCTCTTGCATAAGATATGGCTGATACTCTTCTAAGACCTGATCCAGAAGAGATACCAACATTTCCTCCTAAATTCTCCTCAGAATTTATTTGGAGGCACCATCTTTTCTATGGGGATTCTCAGTCATGGCTGTCCCAAAGGTGCTTTTTCAAGAGGTAACTGAACTTTCTGATTTTTCTTTGAGGATGTTTCCCTTCTCAACCACCAGAGCTGAAGAAGCTTCTTGGATGAGAAACGAAACGTCTTCAAAGAAAAAGAAGAAAGTCCAGTTGCTTCTTGAAAAAGGACCTTTGGAAGACAATGTGTTGTAGAGGGAAATCCATGCATATAAATACAGGAGACCACTATGAGGTCACCCACTGAATTAAATATGGGAAGACATGGAACTGATTAAAAGAAGTACATGCTTATTTGCTTATCTATTATATTTTTTAATGTAATATATAAATTAGACTGTGGAGTTCCTGGCTAGCAGATTGGTGATGGCTATTAATTTAGAAATATTTTAAAGGCGATTGGAAAAATTGTTGCTATGCTGTTCTATCAACAGTTATAGTTTTGATATTTTTATACTTTTTAAATCACAGCACACTTAAATACCAATTGCTAGGAAGCAACAATGGAACAGGGATACTTGTTTATGAAAATTCTTAATGCAGTCTGGTTCCACAAGACAACACAAAATGCTGGATTAGATGAATCATTGGCTCATTTCCACAGAATCCTTTTTCTATTTCTATGCTCTTATTGCAGAGAAAAATTAAGCAGGACAAAGGACAATTCCTTTTTATAATACAATGTACTTTTGTGTATTTGGAGGAGCCTTTACCAACCATATGGCCCCCTGGTGTTTCTGTCTACAAATCTCAACATTCTCAGCCAGAAGGGTAATGAAATTCTTATCAAGAGGTTGCTTTTTTATAATGTTGACCTATAATTCAATTTGAAACACTAAGACAGTTATAAATGACAGTAAAATAAGTTCCCAAGAGATAAGACTCACTTCCTCCAGTGGCTCTGAAATTTCTGAAAATTTTAAATCTCTATATTCATCAGTGCCCCGTAAGTTAGCAACTGGACACATATGATGGTCTCAGCTAGCAAACACTGTTCTTCTCAGAGACTAATATATCTCTGTTTCATAAGAAGTTTACCTTTTCAAACTGTTCCATATGTTTTGGTAGCAGTTCCATTTAATCCATCAAAATAATATTTGGCATGAAATAAATGTTACTCTTTCTTCCTCAGTCTCAATAAAAATTGCCCAATTTACCAAACTTGTCTAAGCTTTTCTACTGACACAACACATTTTAAAACAAAATTGTAATGGTGGAAGCTTCTCAAC
Organism: Bungarus multicinctus; assembly: GCA_023653725.1. Taxonomy (NCBI): domain Eukaryota; kingdom Metazoa; phylum Chordata; class Lepidosauria; order Squamata; family Elapidae; genus Bungarus; species Bungarus multicinctus. The sequence continues at coordinate 23,046,586 of CM042850.1, forward strand.
TTAAATTACAGAATTACAGCCTAATTAGTCCAATATGTTAGATAGTCTCTTTCGGATGTGTCTGTTCACTTAATTTTTTTTGTCAGATTGCAAATTCATTGATATGGTTTATATTTATATGGTTTACATTCAAGGAGAAATAAATTATTTTGCAAATGTGCTGTTATAAGAGTTACTGCATCTTAACTTATATTTAAGAACCCTGAAACCTCTGATACTAGCTTCCTGTCTTCATTATGCCAGATATGTTGTGATTAGATTAATATTTTTCTGAAAGTACAATTTTATAACTGTTAAAATAAAAATGATCTTAATCTTGGATTCATACATTTAAAATCCTTGGAATGACCCTGTTATGGAACAAGGAATGTAATGAACTGGGTACTAGATGCCAAATATTATCAGGATATATAAGTATCCCAAACAAGTTCTACTCTTTCTAAGAAAAATAAATAAAAAGATGAACTACTTTGATCATTTTTTTTATCATCATATATGCTGAAAACATGTAGGCTTTGGTGATGTAGCATATTATATTTCTTAAAATTTCCAAATTTCACTATAGTACTATAATTTACTTTTCTCTGATCTGACAGTTCTTGTTTTAATTGGAAGTGAAACTCCAAGAATACCCAGCAGCATGGATACTGGGGCAGGCTGGGAACTTTGGGAATTGTTGGACCCAAAACATCTGGAGTGTGTCAGATTGTGGAAGGCTGCTATAATATTTTGTTTTACTGAGATATAGGAGCCATATGTCCAATTTCGCAGAAAAGTTGCCTTCCAGCTGCACGGCAGCTAAAGAACAATATTCCATTTGAAAATGTTGCTAATTTGTATTCAATCTGATTTTAAAATAAATAATCCTGAAAAGGGACAGCAGAAATCTTGAAGTTGTTCATCAGCAGACAATAGCTAGACAGATTAAGGGCAGAATGCAAGCTGTCTGACCAGTTTCTCCAATAATAGTGAGATATTTTTTAATTTATGCCAATGACTTCTCAAGTTATACATATCTTTGCCTATTAATATTAACAGAGATGATTTATACTGCAATTTATGTCAATGATTTTGTCCATGTCTCTGTAACCACTCTGTTCTTGAGTTAAGGATATAACTCTAACCCTAACCGAGCTCAGAGAGCATGAAGGACCCCATAACAGCCTAATCAAGGCATTTCAAAGAGGAAACAACTCTCTCATTAATACTGACAGGGCAAGCCACTGTACATAAACAGAGCCCATTTCTTTCTAGCACAGAAGTTGTTATCCAGTTGGGTAATGAAATGTCTGCAATAAAACAACCAAGCTCAGAGAACACCAAGGACTCCATAGTACTATATAGCCACCAATTTTCCTACAGAAATCATCGGTTTGGCCACTTGCATACAAATATTCAGAGGTGGACTCAAGAACAAGGGTGTGAAGACAGAAGGAAATCGTAACAGTATTGCTGAAAAGGTATGGTTTCTTCCCCCATTTAAACACATACTGCTAACTCTGTGAATTCTTGGTATTGCAGTCATAGTTCTATTAATTTCATTCATCTAAGTGAGGGGTGTCAGATTCAATTTCATTGAGGGATGTATCAGGGTTGTGTTTGACCTGGGGAGGGGGCTGGGGGGGGGGGTGGCCATCTTGGCATCCGTTTTTGTCTGCAATGGCCTCCTGCAGTCCCCTGCCAGCAAAAATGGAGCTTGCTGGCAGAGGCACTACAGTCCTTTGCAGTTTCCAGGGTGGCCCCATGGGCCAGATCTAAACACCTCGTGGGCCGAATGCGGCCCGCAAGCCTTGAGTTTGACACCCCAGGTCTAAGTATAGAAAAGTAGAAGTCCAGCAGGTGTCTCTAATAGACATTAGGGGAACTCCTTTATATACACCCTGGGCCTCTGATTCTCACTGCTGCTTGCAATGTTTCTCCATGGCAGCAGAGCTTGTCTCCAAGGCCTCTGTCCTAGTGATGAGATGGGATAGATCTCTGCCTCCTTTTGCTCCTGCCAAAAGTATATTAGCCATCTCATTGGTCTTGCCTGGTGACTTAGGTAGGTACTGCTGCAGGCACTCTCTTGGTTTTTATTACCATATTCTGAAGACACCTCTTGCTAGTTATTATTATGGACTGATCTGATCTCGGCCCTTACTTCTCACCTTGTTTGATTTAGTCCTTGCATCCTGCAACCAAATCATAATCCAATGCTGGATAGCAAATGTTAATATTTATTTCCTAGGGCTAGATTGAATTCTTAAAAACTTTTGATAGTTTTACCAAGGCTGCTTGGAACTCTCCCTTAGACTAGTTGGAGACAGAAGTGTAAGAAGCCAGCTTAATTGATAAAGCAGGCTATATCCCATCGATCACAGACTATAGTTGAAGTAAGCATATGTTGAAATAAAAATAAATTGTAACCATGTTAAAACAAAAGTCTATTTTGATTCTTGGCTTCTTTCCTTTCTGTTTTAAATATTTAGATAGATCAACCGTCATGTGATCATAATCAAGGAAGAACCATGAATGTCCCTAATCCATGGTGGCACAATGGTTAGAGTGCTGAACTGCAGGCTATTTCTGCTGACTGCCAGTTGCCTACAATTTGGCAGTTCAAATCTCACAAGGTTCAAGCTTGACTTAGCCTTCCATCTTCCATGGTTGGTAAAATGAGGACCCAGATTGTTGGGGGCAATATGCTGACTCTGTAAACTGCTTAGACAGGGCTGTAGAGCACTGTGAAGTGGTATGTAAGTGTAAGTGCTATTGCTATCCTTAATAAAGAACTATAATAAAATACAATTAGAGTATAATGTAAGAACTAAAAGGGCATTGAAAAATTCACTACATTTCAAAAAGATGTGCTGATCTGCACAAAAATTCAGTTCTTGTAAATGATTTTAGGAGCTGCCATCAGTTGCCATTCTTGAGCAAACATTTACATGTTTCGTTGGCTTGAGAAATAAGTTGAAATATGACCCCACTGATCTCAAAGGGCATAGATTTCTCCCCTTTCTCTCAGACATTTCCTTATTGTTTATTTAACCTTAGTTTGTTCTTTTTTAAAATTAACCTTCTATAATTCCTGGCTATCCTCAAACTTCATCAGTTAGAACAATCTCCCCTTTTATAAGAAGAATCAAAAAGACATGAATCACCTTAAGAATGGTATTCTTTTGTGGTTCAGCTACCCACAGCACTCATTCCAATTTATCTTGGTCAAGAAGAAGCCTCCGATACAGTTAAGTAGAAAAACATGGCTAGCTAAGTGAGTTATGTTCATGGTGTTAGTAACCCAAAGCTAAAACTCAGTGATAGAGCTCACATTTTGCATGCTGAAAACACCCCATTCAGTCCCCTGCATGTGTAGTCATGGGTGGAACAAGATATCTGCTAAGTCATTTCACTTTAATGCTATTTTTATGAAATTAATAAAGAACAGACATGGGATAACTGCATGGCAGTGTCTGAACAAGCACCTGTCCTCAGCTTCCAGGTTTCCATTGTAAAGTATAAATGCAGTATGGAAAAAAGACCTTTTTCTATTTTTCAGTTAATTACATGGATTGCATAAATATATTCATGTATATGCCTAAGAGCAAGCAGAAATTCTATATATTTAAACTTCCATTCCAGTGAATGGCTATTAGGCATTTTTAGGCTTCAGTAAATCCCACAGGGGTTTAATGAAGAGATTTGTGTGGAGGAAACAGCACAGAAAACTATTGTCTATCAATCAGTCTGTTTGTTTACCCTATCAAACCTTATACAACTTGGGGCTTCCTAGATATGTTGACTACAATTCTCATCATCACCAGCCAATATGATCAGTAGGGAGAGGTTGACCGAGCTGGATATTTTTTTGCTTGGATTGACAAAACCTGGTTGAAATTGTGGATGGATTTAGCTGATTTTTTAAAACTTCCATGTAGTAAGAATTAGAAATCTGGGACCACTTGTCATGCAAAGCATATACAGGAACCTGAGAAAAAGCTAAAGGTACGTAAGCTAAAATCTTCTGAAAAAGAACCGTAAACAGACCAAGCCAACATTTCCCCTTAACAAGCCTACGGACACAAGAATATTTGTAAATAGCATCTGTCATCAATTCTTACAGCCATTTTGACTTGAGAACTGCGTTTGGAATCACAACAACTACACGCTATGCAAAATGTATTTAGTCAAAAAGAAGTCTGAAGCATAAATTTGAAAATCACAGTTATATTCTATATGCATGATGAAACTATGATCAGACCATCTCCCGATACCATATCTCACTTCAATGATACAATAGTATATCCAGCTTTCATATATTAGAAAATAGATTAAACATAACAGTTTTAAGGCAAAGATTACTGCAAAGCAATGGAGGTAAAGAGGACCAAAATGTACAACTAATGATGTCATTAGAAGGCTACTCCCATCACATTTTTAAACTGCTATAGAGTGACTACGATTTAATTGAAATTAGAAAAATCAGAAAATGTAATCTGTAAATTTCATTAAGGTCTCATCTACCTTCCTCATTCCCCAAAGTAGATCATAAGCACAACCACTGTTCTGTTCTGTTCTGTTCTGTTCTGTTCCGTTCTGTTCCATTCCATTGTAATTGGAAATCATGATCACATGACTGCAGCTAATGTTGCAATGCTGCAGTGACCACAACTTTGCAAATAAACTGTATGAAGATCCTAGAAGATTCCCTGGGAATCATAAGTCCTGAATTTTGGATGCATTCTTTAATTTAGCCCATTTGAGGTACCTTGGTTCAAAAATGGTTGCCCTATAATGCACCATTTTACCCAAATGAAGATTACAAACAGAAAAACAGACAGGAGCGTTTAAATAGTATATACATTTCCTATTGTTACAATCAATGAAGAAAGAGAAACAAACAAGGCATAGAATGATACCTACCTCAATAATATAAAGAACCACATTCTTATAAAAGCAATACAATATGCATTTTGTCACTCGATTGTAACTCCAGGCTCCATGGACAAGTAACAGCTTCTCCAAGTAGGAAAACTAGGGGGGGAAAAGACCAATTGTGTGCCATCAAATTACTGTCAACTCTTAAATGGTGTTTAGATTTAAATTCTAGACTATTCATTGCTTGGTGACATTAACTTAGATTAAATTACTCTAAAGTTTTATATTTACCACAGCAGACATGCCTGGAATATTGAACATGGAGCATTCTATTGGCTTTAAGTTCTGATTGCAGCACATGTTCCAATTTAAGTAGCTACTGTAAGTAACATGAGCAGGAAATGCTATTGAATTCCTGCTTGTGGGTTTCCCATAAAGAGATGATTGGCTAATGTGGGATACTAGATTAGATGCATCTTTGTTGTGGTTCAGTGTAACTTATCTTAGGCATTTGGATATTCAGAACATTATATCATGATCTTGTGACAAGATTCAATTCCATACTATATGTAATTGGAAAAAAATACAAATGCAAACCTGCCTTCATAAAAATTTATAAAACTAGTTTTTATCTTCCTATGTTTTTAGTATAATGCCTCTTCTTTGTACATCTAGGCTAAAAGCTGTCTTAAATTTATGAGTTTCCTAGGAAGAGAGTCAGTCAGTCTGGTGTAGTGGTGAAGAAATGAGGAAATGGTGAGTTCTAGATCTTTCTTAGTCAGGAAAGCCAGCTTGATGACTTTGGGTGAGTCACTCTGTTTCAGCCACTTCACAGGGTTGATTTTGAGGGGAAAATAGGAGGCAGGTGTATTAGATATGCTTGTCATCTTTAGATAGATGATAGATAGATAGATAGATAGATAGATAGATAGATAGATAGATAGATAGATATGGATATATAGAGATGGATATATAGAGATGGATGGATGGATGGATGGATGGATGGATGGATTGATAGATAGATATGGATGAGTAGATGGACAGATAGACATATAGTTATTTAAAAAATGATAGTCAGAGCAGTGACACATGACAGTGATTAAAGATATTTAAAAGACACAGTTCTAGAGGGTTTTATGCACTGAAATTATTATCCAACAATCTATGCGTAGTGGAAAGGAACTGGATAGCATCCCTTTCAGTTGAAAACAGCAGTCAGATATTAAATGCATATGTGTTATGTGGGACTTATTCCTAAGTAAACATTGACAAAATCACAGGCAAATGAGTGTAGAATTCTGGATATTGGTTAGACTGTTTTTACAATATAATTTTTAAATTGATCTATAAATCATTATATTACCATTCTATATGTTTTAATTGGTATTGTAGTAGCCTCACAAGGTGTCATTTACTCCTCAGCCCTACTTATATCTCAGATATAAACAATTTTTTGCTCAGACTGATTATGGGGCCTATTTAGGTTATCACAGGAAACCGACTGCTTTAGTTTTAATTGCTTATGTTGAGCTTATTCTTTTTTCTGCTATTCAAAGCCTTTAGTCTGACAGGACTAGGGCGGGCTACAAATTTGGATTGATTGAGAGACATAGACAGATAACCAACCCTACTATGGATGTTTTAACTGTTGTCTTGGGACTGTAAACCTCAAGGAATTCCTGGCAGATTCAGCAATAATAAACACACTTACTTAGGTAATAGTGAAATAACAGAATTATCTGGGGCTCTGTATAAATTGAAGAACTACAGCTCCCACCAATTTCAGCTTAAATACGTGATGATGATTTATGTTCTGTAAGCTTCCCAGAGTCACTGGAGATGGGTGGCATATAAATTTAATTAATAAATGAATCATGAGGAATGTTGAGAACTGAAGAACAGCAGCCACAGTATCTGGCCAGACACAAGTTCAAGTCCTTCTCCTATGCTAGTCATAGGTTCAAGAATGAGAGACAGAGGCTAAAGGCCAAGACTTAAACTGGCATTGAAACATGTAGGGAACTATACCAAAATAGTAATGGACTTCTTGAAACAATCTCTAACTACCACGATGGACAACTTTCTTTAAGCCAGGAGCAGAAATTTTCTCTCTCAGCCCACTGGTAATATCACTGAAAGAATGATAATGTCCCTGTATATTCAGTCCACTTTTATTTTGTGTAGGCATTTAAGTTCTCTGAGAGTCCAACTGCATCTTTTCCTATTAGAACATTCTAGAAACAAACTAATATACATAATCCAATTGGACATGGTGATTGTGTTTGAACCTGTGAAATGATATTTGCTGATCTGAAAAGTATACCCTGTATCTGTGGAAATATGCTAGGTAAGTGAAGAAGAAGATTTGATTGTTTCAAGAACCAGAAAATATTCCTTGTGTTAAGAGCCATGGGGGCACAGTGGTTAGAATGCACTATTGCAGGCTGACTCTGCTCAAGTCTGGAGTTTGATCCTAACTAGCGATTGACTTAGACTTCCATCCTTCCAAGGTTGGTAAAATGAGGGCCCAGATTGTTGGGGGAAATATGCTGACATTGTAATATGCTGACATTGTAAAGAGAGTACTATAAAGCCCTATGGGGTGATATATAAGTCTAAGTACTAAAAAAAGAGCTAGATTTTGATAATGCTTAGAACATTTGGAAGGGTGGAAATCAGAGAATTATTTATCCATTTATTTAATATTTATTAGATTTATGTGCCTCCCATTTCATATAGAGGCAACCTTAGAATAATAGAGTTGAAAGGAGTGACTGAATCCAACTCCTGCTTTGTATTTATAAAAGGTATTAGCTAACTTCTTCCACCATTTTCAAGCAACTGGTTCAAACTGCTGTTCATCTTTGGAAGTTGCTTTTTTGTCCACTAACATTCCTAACAATCAATAACTATCAGTCAAAACAGAGTAAGAGTTTACTTCTAGAGATCTAGAAATTTCCCACTCCCCTGTCTGTTTTAGAAAATAAAATAAAATAAGAAAAGTTCTGGCCCCAATTAGTCAATTTGCAGCTGAATTTCTGCAACACAGTCCCAGGGTGCCAGTGATTGGCACAAATTGGGTCCCAGGGGTTGGGGTGATGTTATATACTCCCTATGGGCTTCTATTTATTCATTTCTGAATAAATAGATATTTATTGGCAATAGCTCAGCAAAAATAATTTAGAAAGTTTCTATCAGATTACATAAAAATGACCATTTCATTAACATTTCCTACATATATATATATATTTTTACCATTCCGAGATTACTTTACTTCCAAGGAATTCTGGGTCATATAGAAGCATTTTATTTCCTATCTTTTCACTTTCACAATATTCCTGCAATGAGGATTAGATATAATGATGATGATTTTGCTAAGGCAATTCAACAGACTGGGCAGGAACATGAATACAGACAAGTTCCACAATACTAATCTAGTTTTTAATTTCCTATACTGTATCGCTGGGCTCTCAAAGCATTGTTCCTCATTCAGAAGGAAACTTTGGAATGAAAAGCATTTCAAAAAATTTCCAAGGATTATAACACACCAACTAATTTAACATTAATCAAGAGGCCATGAGTTCTAATCCCGCTGCTGGCATGAAAAAACGGCTGAGTGATTTTGGGCTAGTCACTCTCTATCTCCCTCAGCCCAGCCTATCTCACAGAGTTACTGTTGTGAAAAAATAACAGGAGAAAGGAGTATTAGGTACCTTCGCCACCTAGAGTTATTTATAAACAATAATAAAGGTAGGAGAAAAAATAAATATCGGCAGAGCTTGAGGGAAAATAAGATCCAAAAAGAAGAATATACTCTAAAGAAATGCCTGCATGAATTTTCTGAGAGGAAGAAAAATGATCCCACTAAAAGAGTGTTCCATTTTTATATATTGTATAAATAGGTATACATCCCACATATTTCCATACAAAAATACAGATTTTTGTGGTTGTGTGTCTAGAAAAGGACCAGTGAGATTCATTCTGAATCAGAAACAATGATGCTTGTCACCTTACAGGATCATTCAACATCTGGTCAGACCGCAAGGTGGCGGTCAGCCAGAGTTTGCCTCAGGCATCCCAAAGACTGCCAACACTTATTACATCAGTGAAATGCAGGATGTGAGAAGCAGGACAAAGCAAATAGTGTAGTCTCTTCTTCAGGAAACTAGATGAATACTCACTCATTTAAAATTTCTATCAGCAGTTCAATAATAAAAGTAATCCTTGGACATAATTAATTCCTCCTTTTAAAAACAATAAAATCTACATCCAAGATTTGAACTGCCTCAAAAATAACTCTATTTGGTTTTGGGAGTCTGGAAAAAACGGTCATTTGATTGTATTATAATGAAGATGAGAGATATGTTCAGAAGGGGTTGTCTCTGCACTGTATACTTTAAACTTTCTTAAAAATAATAAGGACTCTTAAACAGTTCATATCTTTGTCTGCGAGATATCATTTGTTTAAAAGAAATAAATATTTCTAGATATATTAGCATTCAGATTTGGAATTTCTAGTCCTCTTATTGGAGGAATAGGTCAGGACTCATCAAAATCAGATGAGAATCCTGGTATCTTCTCAAAGAAGAACTGGACAATGGGACCTCCAAGGCTAACTATACATTGGCAATAACTTTAAAGAGCCTTTGCATCCATAAGAATAGACCAGACAATAGGACAGAAAAAGAACTCCAAGCTGTTGTCAAAAATGCCTGATTAGTCCTGGAGAAGAAGGAAAAAGGAAGGAGTTAATCATGAAGCCTAAACTGAAACAATATTGAAGGATCTCAGCTTCTCAAGAACTCCAAGCTTAAGACCTATTTATTCCTAGATTTTCTTGAGACAGAAGGCTAACTCTTGTACTAAAACAAGCATTGCCTTCTGCAATGAATACATTTCCTTCAAGCTACTGGATAGGTCTTCAAGAAACAAATAATGTGCTCCTTTGAAAGATATCTTGGAAAAGTTTAAGTATCTCTCTAATTCAGTTTGGTGCCCTTAAAGCAATCAGGATTGTAGCTCCCAAAGTTCACACTGGACTCTGGCTGAAATCCTTGGAAGGCTGCTTTAATTAATATTGAAGCATCTTGTTTCTTATTTTCAAACCAATTTCCCTTCATGATGATGTATCAATCAGGAAAAATGATACACCAAAAAGAGGTTCCTATCTATCTCACTGTTGTTGGGTCCGGAGACTGCCTGGAAGGCTCTTTGTTTTGCTTTTTAAAACAATTTGCATTCCATCAGTTTTAGCCGGCACTGCAAACAGAAAGAAATTATAGGAGTGGGAGTTTAATATTATCTAGGAAGCCACACACTGCAGCAATATAAACTGATCTTGATTTACTTCTAACAGCCATTCCTTCAATCCCAGAGATTAAAAAAAGGTGATGATGGGGTCTTTCACTGATAACCTCTGAATAAATGCCAAGGGAATGATAAGGACTCCCATATAACTATGTTTCCCTTATCATATTGTGCCTTTTGGAATCCTAAAATCAGAACTATAGTAAGTACTAATAGAGTCTGAACTGGATAATGCCCATCACCACTGCTTAATTGTTTAAAACATTAGCCTGTATGTTTTGCTTTGGAAGGCAAGGATGGCATTACCAGGGATGATGTAATTAATCAATATCAAATAATCAACTTTACAGTGAATAATGAAAGTTAAACTCTACAGCTCAGAACGATGGATACGATGGTTATGTTTGAGTATGTTTATTATAATTATCCTCATTCAGGTATCTCTATATCAGGGGTCAAACTTGATTTCATTGAGGGCCACATCAGGCTTGGGGGGCCGGGGGGCATGGCTGGGGTGGTTGTGGCCAGCTCGACATTGCTCATGTCAGGGGGGTACCTGTGGTGTCCAGAGTGGGGGTTGGGGATCCATTGTCTGCATGGGATGGCAGTGGCCCCTCGCTGACTGCAGGGCAGCCCCACAGATCTAAGGCTGACCACATTCAGGCCCAGATGGCTGCCACCAAGCTTTAGATCAGTATCCGGATGACCTGAGCCGGGGCTGAGGCACCGGGGGCCGGTCCTTCACTGTTTCCTGGTGGGCCACATCTAACCACATTGTGGTCCGGATCTGGCCCCCAGGCCTTGAGTTTGACATCCCTGCTCTATACTGTATAATGTTAAAAGTGGCGCTGCATCATAAAATCTTATGTGCCATCAAAGAATTTCAAAATCAGGGCAACTGAAAAAAGTCAGTGATTCCTGCCCATCTCTGAAACCTATCACTGATCACTCCTGACCAGAAGTAGGAAGTTAAAGAATATTCAACTTCTTTCATAGCGTTTCCTTAGACCATTGAAATAAAAAGGAGTGGCAGTCTCTATTCTAGAATAGGGACAGGTGATTAACAAATATCTATTGCAAGAATAAAAGTAAGAGGGAGGAGGAGGAGGAGGAGGAGGAGGAGGAGGAGAAGGATAACTATTGTTTTGACAGCTGCAATGTCTGAGTCATCTTCCAGACTACTGGAAATATGGTAGAAACACAATGATGGAGAAAAAAGAAACCTCAGCATTTAGGATGAAATGGCTCTTGGCTGAGTACAATGCAAGGTATTGCACACATTTACAAGTTCTCTGCATTAAGTCAGCATCCTCAAAGGAAAGGAGGGGAAAAAGGAGGGGAGGCCATTTGCTTCAGCAGTGAAGTATTTATGCTGTCTATGCAGCCAACACCCTTTCAACAGGATATGGCAGCTGTTTCTTTGTAGACATCTAACCTGTGCTATTGCATAATCAGAAGAGTTGGTTGCCTGCATGCCTTCATTGCCACTGATCCCCACTCCAACATGAGCCGTCTGTATCATTCCAACATCATTGGCACCATCCCCAATGGCCAGGGTGATGGCATTCACATGTTTCTTTACCATGTCTACTATTTCTGACTTCTGCAGAGGAGACACCCTAGGGGAAGAAGAAGAAAAAAGTCTGTCAGTTTCCAAACTATGTGTGACTTTTAAAGGGAGAACTGAAGATGCAAAACAAAAAACAAAAAAAAAGGCAATCACTGGAAAATTTCCTGCTCCAATACTTCAGATGTTAGAGTGCATGCCAAATCCTCCCTTCCTTCAAATCCACTGTGGATGGAAGACTCATCAAGAATACTAGGCTAAAAACGCTTTGATTACTCCAAAGCATTTTTTTCCAATTCTTATACCATATGATAGCCTTCTCTAGATGTGTTGAGATATCAACTTTGGTAATTTCATCTTTTAGTAGCTGGCAGATTACAGGGATTGAAGGCCAAGAAATTAGAGGGTATTGGATTGGGAAAAGGTATAAGACTAGTATTGAAATTGCTATATTGAAAGAGTTTTGTCCTTATTCACAAATATAGTTCATTCACATTTCCTATTCAAGTGCTCTGCAGAGCTTCTGGAACTACTGCCAACTATCATGTATCATGAGGGGATGGTGCACAAAGATCTCTCTGAAGAAATTAGGTATTATCTGTTCTAAGCTTCTTGCCTTTATGTTGTCTGTACAATGCAACCGGACTCAAGAAGAAAGAACATAGGAAACTGTTTTAGATGCTTTCAATTGCTTAGTTCGATATTGTCTTCTATATCAATGTCTCCCCAGAGTCTCTGTCAAAAGTATTTCTCATCATTTGCTACTAGAGTTTCCCAAAAACAAAACAAAAGCCAGAAATACCAGACTGAGGAATCTAGAAAAATGATACAATTGGTTTCAAATTTCTCTGGTAATATTACACTAATAACTAGAGCATACAAAACATTTGCTAGACCAATACTCGAATACAGCTCATCAGTCTGGAACACACATTACGTATCTGATATTAATACAGTTGAGAAAGTCCAGAAATATTTCACAAGAAGAGTTCTCCACTCCTCTACTGGTTGCAGAATACCTTATGCCACCAGACTCAAAATTCTAGACCTAGAAAACCTAGAACTACGCCGCCTTTGGTCCAATCTAAGTACAGTATATAAAATCATACATTGCAATGCCCTACCTGTCAATGAATACTTCAGCTTCAACCATAACAACACAAGAGCAAACAATAGATATAAACTCAAGGTTAATCGCACCAAAGTCTATTGCAGGAAATATGACTTCAGCAACAGAGTGGTCAATGTCTGGAATACTCTACCTGACTCTGTGGTTTCTTCCCCAAACCCCAAAAATTTTAATCTTAGACTGACTACTATTGACCTCACCCCTTTCCTAAGAGGTCTGTAGGGGGTGTGCATAAGCGCACCAAAGTGCCTACCATCTTTGTCCTATTGTTTCTTTTATTTCTTTTATTTTTCTTATATGTATCCATGTATTCATAACTATGTTTTTATTTATACCTATTATCTTGTAAGCAATTGAAAAAATAAATAAAATAAATAAATGGAGATGCTCTTTCAGCTAGTGCATAACTATTTGTGAACCAATACCCACAAGATGCATTGCTGTCTACTAAGTTGAATAGCTTTTAAAAGGGAGAGGAGAATGATTTTAAAAGGGAGTCTTGGAGAATGTAATTTTTACTATTGCCTATCTATGACAGCTATGTGTTACCTCTATTAACAGGAATATCAGCTTCAACCAACTTTAGCAAGATGGTATTGTGCATTTGTGTCCTGCATGTGATTGGCTCATTGGCTGACCACTATGAGATTAGAACATTGGCTGGAGGGACCTTTCAATCAGATCCAGAATAAAAAGAAAATATCTTATTTTTTAAAATGACTTTCAACTTACAAAGTATAGGTTCTCCCACTAAGCAAGTGTCAGCTCAGCAAGGTTAGACCAGACCAAGCCAATGCCATATAGGTCAGAACTATTTTATTATAAAAACTGTAGTAACACTATTTTGTAAATCTGAATGCATTTCCTTCTCTCTCACTTTATCTTCATGTGAACTAGGGAGAAGTTTATCTGGGATGCTTTCTCAAGTTCTTTTCTTGGCTCAAGCTCAGTCCCACTTACAGTATCTGACCATCACCATGAGAGCAGTACATTCTCCTGTTCTTCAAGGCCATCCCTATCCCTTTAATAATAGTTCTACTAATAAGTTACATTGACCAAGCATGTGATACCTGATAATCAGAGGACAGACTGCTGAAAAGAGCCATTGAATCCTACAAATCATTGAATAGTTGAATTTGGCATGCAAAAAGATACTATAATTCAATGATTTTGGATTAATAATGCAATTTATAGATCCACTTGTAATCTACAAACTTTTCAAAGCTGCTAATATTACTCCTACTGCCTGCAGCAATACTTTGCTTTATTTTTCCTCCTCCATATCTTTTTAGAACTCATAGCTGCAAAGATATAATTATACAGAGATAAAGAAATAGATTTATGTTGCCCTGAGTTGTACAAAATAAAGGCAAAATATAAATCAAATAAATAAATGCAGACATAAATCTAGTTATAGATATATACAAGGTGACAACATTGACCAATCTCTTTACAAATTAGAAGAGTTTCTTCTTATCTGGGGCACATTGGTGAATTACTCCAGAGTTTTAAATCCCTATTTGCTTGAGACCCTGTCTAAATTTTTTACTTTATGAGCTGCAATCAGGAATGAAAACAGACTGTAGTTTTGGCAGTATTTTACATTTATCAGAAGAATTTCAGTCTTAGAATTTAACATTGATGAAACTCAACATCATCTATGTTTCAATGAGATTATTCACAGGTAAGCAATTTATTTTAGTACTATGGTAAAGTAAATCAATGCTGTAATCTTTCAAGTAAAAAGATTTAACAATCTCCTCTGTGAGAATCTTTTATCCAAAGATACTTAGACTAAATTAGTTAAATTTCCTTTTCAGTCAAACTTTCCTAATGCTTAGTCTTTTGAATAAAAGCTTTCCCAAAGATAAAAGTTAGCACATGAAGACTAATGATAGAATTTCCCAAGTAATTAAATCTACAAACAAAGCACTGTGGGAAACTATTATTTGATAACATGAAAATTAAACAGATTTACAAGTTTAAGCCAACTTTCCCCAATTTGATGCTCACAATAATTGAGAAAACGTAGCATTTCCTTATCTGGTTCTCTCCAGGGACTGGACAACTGCCATAAGTGCTATGAAGTTTAAAAAAGAACTTTGCCATTGGCTTGTTCAGAATGGAACTGAGAATTTCAAATGAGGAAGGTCATGCAATGTAATGTCATCTTCCTTGGGGATAAGATAATTAAAGAACTGAAAGGAAAAATAAGAATATATGGATAGTTTTTATAATGAAAGCATGAAAATAGGGTTTTCAAATAACATTCTTGGGCCCTCACATTTTTAATGATAAGAAACAGTATCCTGAGTTGAGAGTCAGCAGGATTCCTGATTTTACCAAATACTGTAGCAAGATTAAAAGAAATAATGTCAATAAAGGAAATTACTAAGAAATTATCCTAATAATAAGAATGAGTAATTAAATATAAGCAAATGTGGAATGGTACACCTCAGAACTAAAAGTGATACACTCTGCAGATAATTGAGAAAACTGTCAGAAAAAGAAACAGGCTATAATGTTCAGATTAGCCTAGTGTGCTATGCACAAACTCTATGTCTAGAAGAATTTGGAAGAAGTTAAATGTTTTAAAGAAGTTGAAACGTAATTCTCAATCTCATGACTTTAAGATTTTTTTTACATGTGGATACTTCTAGAAAGCTTGCAAGTAACCTCTAAATGTAAAAAAAAAAACTAAGAAGGATTTAAGAATTGGCTGTTTTAAGTTGCTATTGGTGCAGCTGGAAGCCTCAGAATGAATGTCTATGGAGATTCTCAGTCATCTAGGTCATGGTTAGTGCTATTTCAAAAAGCAACTTGACTTTTTTCTTGAAGACATTTTGCTTCTAACTCAAGTAGCTTCTTGGTGCTAATATGACACCTTGCATCCTTGCAAGCTTTTGTTAAGGCATACCAAATCCTCTGTGGGCCTTCCTTCTGAAGAAGTTCTGCAGAAGCTTCTTGGATGAAAAGTAAAATGTCTTCAAGGAAAAACATAGACCAGTTTTGAAAAAAGTACCTTTCAAAAACAGTTTTGAAAAAGTAAAATGTCTTCAAGGAAAAACAAAGACCAGTTTTGAAAAAGCACCTTTGGGACCTCAGAAATGAAGAATGTATCTATTTTGTATGGTATATCTTAATGGAGATCAAGTAGTTAACTGATCAATGGAGATCAGGTGGTTAATTAATTTTTGATTTGAAATACAAGTTGTTTTATTTGTCTGCTTGCTTGCTTTTTTAGTAGAAAATAGACGAATTATATAAAAGTTAGAATTTTTATTCTATAGAGTTCATTTTGTGAGCTTTACTTTTAGCTAATGGAAGAATTGAGCTGTTTAAGAACATATTTATTACTGCATATGTTCTTTATGTTACTGGAAGCTTACACTGGATACTGTGCTTGGGGAGGAATGATAAATAAATAAAAATACCCAGCATCCATCCTTTTGCTTGCTTGTTTTTAAGATAAAGATGTGCCTCTATCACCAGAAAGATATGTTACGCTAAACACATTAGTACATCTGGGAAATGTGTAAGGAGATGGGAGGAGAGCATCTTCCAAGGGAGAAAAAGAGAGGCCTGATTTTTTCCTCTAACTGAAAAGTATAAGTGCAGTATTTCCAAGGATAGAAGGATACTTATCAATAACAGAGAATGTTTGTAGCTCGGGATTGAAATGAGGGATCCTTGATACTCTCTGAGCTTGATTGCTTTCTTGCAGACATTTCATTACCCAAACTAGGTAACATCATCAGGGCTAGAGAGCACAGAGAGCACCAAGGACCCCTCAGAAGGATACTTACTCTAGAATATTCTTTACATGATTCAACTTAACATTATTTGGCCAATATTTGAAATTGAAACAATGATTGTAAAATGCCTTTTGTAAAAATGGCATTGATTGTGATAAGCCCTCCCTACCATTTTCCCACCATTATTCAGACTCCAAAAAACTAGACTTTAAGGTCTTCTTCACCTTAAGTGAAGAAAACAATTGCCTGAATCCAGTTTCTCCTGTGATATATGTACCAGTGCCTTCTTTGGTAAAAACAAATTATGATGTCCCTGTCTTTTGCCCACAAGTCCATTAAATAGAAAATGGAATATATTATGGGAAATTGTGATTTAAATAGATGCATCATCACTGGCGTCAGTAAACCTCCTTCACAGGCAGAAGGAAATCAACAACTAGCAGATGACCTGAATATGTTTTACTGCAGATTTGAAAAGAAACTGCAGCCACCTATCTCCACA
Organism: Bungarus multicinctus; assembly: GCA_023653725.1. Classification (NCBI taxonomy): domain Eukaryota; kingdom Metazoa; phylum Chordata; class Lepidosauria; order Squamata; family Elapidae; genus Bungarus; species Bungarus multicinctus. The sequence goes on from CM042850.1 coordinate 23,063,703, forward strand.
ACCCACATCTCAAACACACCAACAACAGCCAAGCCTCCTACAACTGGCCCCAATCCACTGGGCTCACACCCTCTGGTGATCACAGAAAAAGAAGTGCAAGATCTATTACACAGACAAAAGCCAGGAAAAGCACCAGGGCCAGACAAGATAACTCCTTCTTACTTAAAAGTCTGTGCTGAGCAATTGGCCCCCATCATCACCCGAATCTTCAATAGATCACTAGAGATGTGCTATGTTCCTTCCTGCTTCAAACGTTCAACCATCATCCCAGTACCAAAGAAGCCCTCCATCAAGGAACTGAATGACTACAGACCAGTTTCTCTAACATCTGTAGTTATGAAAATCTTTGAAAGGCTTGTGCTGTCCCATCTGAAAACCATTATGGATCTGCTGTTAGATCCCATGCAGTTTGCATTCCGAGCAAATAGATCGACAGATGATGCTGTTAACATGGCTCTGCATTACATCTTACAATACCTTGAATCTCCAAATACCTATGCAAGGGTCCTCTTTGTAGACTTCAGTTCAGCATTCAATATCATCATTCCAGATACTCTTCTAAGTAAATTAAACCAACTAGCGGTACCTGAACACACTTGTAAGTGAATCATAAGTTCCTAACAGACAGGAAGCAGCAGGTGAAGCTAAGCAGAATCACATCCGATACCTGTACAATCAGCACAGCCCACCCACCCCCAAGGCTATGTGCTATCTCCACTTCTCTTCTCCCTATATATCAATGACTGCATCTCAAACAATCCATCTGTTAAAATACTGAAGTTTGCTGATGACACAACAGTGATTGATCTCATTTGAGACAACAATGAATCTGCATAGAGACAGGAGGTTATACAACTTGCCTCGTGGTGTAACCGGAACAATCTAGAACTGAACACACTCAAAACCATAGAAATGGTGGTAGACTTTAGAAGAAACCATCCCATACTACCACCTCTTACAATACTAGACAACACAGTATCAACAGTAGAGACCTTCAAATTTCTAGGTTCTACTATATCACATGACCTAAAATGGACATATAACATTAAAAACGTTATCAAAAAAGCACAACAAAGAATGTTCTTTCAGAAAGCTCAAACTGCCCAGGGAGCTGCTGATACAGTTCTACAGAGGAATTATTCAGTCTATAATCTGCACCTCTATAACTGTCTGGTTTGGTTCTGCAACCCAACAGGACAGACAAAGACTTCAGAGGATAATTAGGACTGCAGAAAAAACAATTACTACCCACCTGCCTTCAATCAAGGTCCTGTATACTGCACGAGTCAAAAAGAGGGCTGTGAAAATATTTACAGACCCCTCACATTCCGAACATAAACTGTTTCAACTCCTTCCTTCAAAACAATGCTATAGAGCACTGCAGACCAGAACAACTAGACACAAAAACAGTTTTTTCCTGAAAGCCATCACTCTGCTAAACAAATAATTCCCTCAATACTGTTCAACAATTATAAAGTCTGTACTACTATTACTGCTAACCTTCTCATCACTCCTTATCACCCATCCCCTCCCACTTGTGATTGTAGGACTGTAACTTTGTCCCTTGTATCCTTACGATTTATATTGACTGTTTCCTAGTATGATTTGATTGTTGATCGTACCCTATGACTATCATTAAGTGTTGTATGTTATGATTCTTGATTCTTAACAAATGTATCTTTTCTTTATGTATAGTGGAGTATTTACACCAAGACAAATTCCTTGTGTGTCCAATCACACTTGGCCAATAAAGTATTCTATTCTATTCTATTCTATTCTATTCTATTCTATGCTCTTATTATATTCATTTTTGGTTGCAACAGGAATTAAAATTATATACTTTAATGTCTTTAGTACAAAATGTGTTAATTTGATATCTTGCTTCCTTGTAAGCTTTTCTCAAGACATACAAAGCCTTTGTGAGCTTTCCTTCTTTGAAAGTAACATTTATTTATTACAGGTACCATTACTAATTTTTAAAGCAATATACCTAATTTTTTTAAAAATAGCTCCCCTCCCAATCCTACAAAGGCAAGACAAATGGCAAAATTTGTAATGTTCAAGATAAAAGGCCAAAGAATGATGCTATACTTTCCTACCAAGTCAAAACACTTTAATTACAGGTCCCAGACTTAAAAAAAAAGTTGCACAAAATTGTCCAGTGACAAGGTAGGAAAACCAAACCTTACATTTATTTTGTGTCTTTGGGCTCTATGGGCTGTCTTTAATGGTTGCAGACAAATTCCATTTATCACAAAAATCTCAAATTGTGACACAAATGGACGTTAGCAGAATAAATAACATGGCTGTATCTCTTTCACATTTCTAGTGACTTCAATCAATATGACAACCATATCAAGATGCTTAATTGCAGTGGCTTTCCTTTTGATCAGACCACCGTATGCCATTTTTTAAATTCAATTGTATCTAATGTAAACATTTTTAAGGACAGAGAATTGCCTTGCAAAATTCAGAGAGGCATGTGAAAAGCAAAGGATAATGACTTGCTAGTTCAAGCATTTGTTTGGGAAATATAAATTAGTTCAGGTCTGGTTTATTTATTATTAAATTCCAACTCATGTCTTAATACATTGCAGGTACAGTATTCAACTGCCTGAGAAAGAACACTCTCAGAAGCTAAAAATCCATTCCACCCTGAACAACTGCAAGAGTTGGTTGTTTTGAAAAGCCATATCTCTTAGACATAATGTAATTATTACCAGAAGAAAAATATGCCAGTCTCTTCTAAAATATAAACTACAGAATTTTGACCTTCCAATTGCAGAGATCAACTATACTGTTAAGATCATAACATTTTCCAAAGACTAAACTAAATTTGACAGGGAGGAACTCAACAATTTGGATTCCTAGCAATTCTTTAAAATAAATGTCGGTGTATTGAAAATATATAACATTTTTTTCTTCAAAAAGAGAAATACAATTTTCTCCATACCACCCCCAATTTTATCATTACATCAGGCTGAGAGACACTAAACATCAGAGCTGGTTATGAATTTAACCTTGGCCTCTACTCTATAATAATAATTTTGCCCTCACAAGCTAAGATAAAAGGTCAGAGTGCAAGCAAAGTGAAAACTTTATATAGGATAACATTATAACCTATTGGACGAGATGCCTCTTGGAAGGTTACAAGCACCCACAACAACAAATATATTATTCCAATTGTGTTTTTCAACAACTGGAATTAAAAAAACCACCATGGATTCTGGAAATAGTTAGCAGGTTTTATAGAGAATGATGAATTCATTGACCATGAATCTTTTCAAAGGCAAACTACAAGTTACAACCATCTGAAATTCATTTTGCCTATAATATATATCATGTACTATAGTTATAAGATTACTTTATTCTTACTTATAGAAGGGCTTAGGAACGGATACCATGTCTAGGCTAGAAGATAAGAAGGCTGGAACCTTTTTTTCTCCTTTCTGCTGTGGTTTTAGAAGCAAAATACAATCCTGCAGTTTTCACAGGGAAAAATATAAGTGAGAGATGCCCTACTTGCTGAGTTATAACCTCAATCAGAATCCCCCAAGCTTTAGCATTAAAAAGGATAGATAGATAAATAGATAGATAAATATAGATATAGATAAATATATATGTGGTCATTGCTATAATTTGTGGAAACAAATTGCATAGTTTCACTATGCACTGCTGAGTGAATTTTAAGAACAACTTTGTTTTAAGAAAAACTTTGTTTTACTATGCTGAGTTCTTTATATTCAGATTATAATTACACGATTGAGAAAGACAAGAAAAAATCTCCTTATCTGGGATTCTGGGAGTTCTGACATGTGTGGCAGGCACCAGATTTGGGAAGGCTAATATGTTCATGCATACTCTATATATAGGATACATACAAGAGTAGAGAAACATAATGGATTGAGACAATTAAAATGCAAGCAAACCATTTTGCAGAATGTCAACACATTTTCTGATTCCCCCAAGCAATTTTCAAATATGAGAGCAATGGTTAAAAGAAAGTAATTTATGGCAGATATTGGCATTGGTACTTTTCCTTCCTCAAGTTCTAAATAACAGCACATGCTCAAAAAGGTTGAAGCAAAGGAAGAACAACACAAAATGCTAGATGTGGAATCCCAACTAGCTGTCACCTATTTTTAGTTATTAAGTATTCTTTCCCAACTACTAACAGTTCATTCATTTTGCTCTCACACCATATGCTAAGTCATCCTTCTCTAGCTTAATCTCTGTATGTTTTCTGCAGCTCTATAGAAACTAGAAGGATTCAACAACAAACAAGTCTAACAATATAAACAAATGGAGCCTGGCTGGGAAATTATGGAATTTCGACCATATCTCTGGAGACGTTGAAAAAAGGTTCTGTGTGGTCCATTTGTGACACAATAAATAAAATAAAATCTACAGATAATTAATAATATAAAGTGACTCTAGATTAGGAGTCCATTTTTTATTCTTCTGAACAGAATATTGCAAAAAAATGTAAAAGGAATTTATCCAAACACAACAGAAGCAAATTTGATGTGGTGCGGCCCTCTGACCCAAATAAGATCAGGTTCAAAAATGGATCAGATGAGAGGTTGAGCTAGAGAGAAAAACATTCCAGAAAAGGAATCCAATGCATCTGTATGGGAGAATTGGGTACAGATTCAGAATTCTGACAAGGGATCCATTCTAAAACCTACTTACTCAGCATGTCCTAGAAAATAGCACATATGCATAAATATACATAGAAGCAATATGACAATAAAAGAGAAACGCAAACACACACACACACACAGCCAAGATATATGCTAAGAATGCAGATGACTGTACCATAGAAAATTTATATGTAATAAATGGATACTGTATATCACCATCTAAATACATATATATTTGCTCATCATACTTGCAAATCAGCAAACCAGGTAAATAAACATTTATCAGGAAAATGTCAAGCCATCTGGAGTTAAAACATGGCTGAAAGTAAATATTTTACTGGTAACAACTACAGAAATGTTAAAAGACAGCTCTTTCATAAGGTTTTAACTATATATCATTGCTATTACCTATTACCAGCAATGGGTGGTTGAATTTATCATTATATTTTTTAAAATTAATATTTATGGAATTCTTATAAGGCGCATAGGAACTTGCTAGTGGTAGTCTACATAACTGCAAATAAGTAACAAGAGGTGTGCCTGCCTTGTTTAAATATTTGAAGTCCTTTATATACAGAGACACCAAAGGCAACACATGATGATTAGTCCTTGAGGAAAAAAATCCAGATTATTTCATTATACAGCAAAAAACATAACAACCTCCTATAGCCACCAGTAATAAGGAGAGTAGGAATAATTCCAGAAGTTGTATTCCACACGCTTCCTTAATTTGTTATTCTAACCCAACAGAATATAAGAAAGAACTTATGCAAGGGAGTTAGCGTTCCATTTATCTGTCTTCAGGATATTTAAAAACAGGACAGAAGTGGATCAAATCTGAAGTGAGAAGAAAAGCTAACAGAGAGAAAAGTCAACCCTGAAAATGGGCTGGATTGAACAGTGGGTGTAGAGAAAAAAAAATCGAGAACATTTTTCCCAATGCATCTCCTACGGAGAATTATCTGGACAATGGCACAGAATATGGCTGACCCTTCCATGCTAAGTCTGCTTTCTTTTTTCTTCTTTCCTGCTTTCCTCCTGGCCACACGACCAGAGTAAACTTACTTATTAAAAGGTTTAGAAGGAATTTTGTGCATGCTTTTCCTATTTTCTTAATGGTGACACATAGAGAAGCGGCAAGTTGTCGAATTCCATGCCAAGCTGTGCCCCTTTCATTAGTCACCATCATTCTTTTCCAACGTCAGAGCTGACAAGACTCTGAAGCTCTTTTCGACAATTTTTGTGGCAGCCCAATTAAGTCCCATTGGTGCTATTAAAGGGGAAAGGGGATTGTCAGGATACAATTTTAAGGAACTAATATTTTCCTGCAGGCAGAGAGGTGGACAATGCCTAAAGGACCCTGCTTCCCAATGAGAAGCATGCTTTGAAAAGTTTTGACAGCCAGCATGGTAATAAGCCAATTTCTATTGATGCATTCTCTTCAAAGGTGAATTCTAGGCGGGCAGTAAGAAGACATCATTCAGTACCAGTTTCTACTGAAAGGAAATGTTGCCCATTCAGTGCTAGGAGACAGTTTATACTACACCCAATGCATCAAAATCTATTTCATGTAAACTATCATCAATGTAATTTATAGAACTAATATATCAACCATAATAAATGACACTAATTCAAAAGAAGGACAGAAGGAAACAGAAGGAGCTCAGCCATATGAATCAGCTTCTTATAAACAGATAAAGGACAGTAGAAATTTCATTGACTAAATAATTACCAAGCCAAAAAGAATGCTTGCAATTTGAACTTTCCCCCACCCCCTTTCTTTTTCTTCCTCTCCCTCATGCCAATCATGCCTGACTTTATAGATCTTCCCTAAGATCAAAAAATTAACAGAATTAGTAAAACACCATGTAATAAAGTAACAAATATATTATCCTTATAGTTACTGACAGTTTGGTCACTGGGCTGTCCGAAAATTCAGGATTTACTTGCTTTTATTTATTCACTAGATTTCTAGCTGGCACAATTTCATCACAGTTTTGCCAAACAGTTATCATAACCGTTATCAGATTGATAACTAGCAGAATCCAAGTGCAACAAAGCACCTATGAGGCAAAGTGTGAGGTTTCAAATTTGATTTCCTTTATGCCTAATACAGTTAACTTGCTTCCATTCCTGCTATATTTGACCATTTTCTTCTTCTTCCACATTCCAATTTGTTAATGACTTTTAGAACTTCCCAGTTACTATGTTCAGTTCTTCTGAGTTCTGCATGGAACTGTGGCTTGTATTTCTATGTATTTGGTCACTCCTTCCCCAATACACATTAAGCAAAGTCAAACCAATTTGTCCTCCCATAAGACATTTGGAAATAAACAATTCAGTGGCAAATGAAAAAGGGCTTGGGCTGCTAAGGATGGGAGTCATGATGGACCTGTAAATTCTGGAGCAGTCATCCTACAGTAGGTAGACAAATCATCAGACCCATTACCAATAAGCTTCCTATGCTCCAACTGGAGATGGATCCAGGAGCATTCTGAATGAAAGAAGTTATATACAAATTGCCTGGCATTGTTCCCTGGTGCCGAAGCTTTGAGAGTTTATTCCAGCCCAAGTTGATTAGGTAATTGGCACTGAAATTGTTTCTATAACTTGCCATTCCCTCCTTAATGTCAACTTATACTTTAGCACTTTCTCTCAGGGGAGCTTTAATCAGAATTACATTTGGCAGACTTACATAGCTATTGTGACAGGGTAATTAGACATTTGTCATAGTTTCAATTTTTATCTTAACAGCTGTTTGTAAAAACAAATGTACTATTATTGTTGTAATCACTCATCTCCTGAGCCAAAAGCAACTCTGAAAAAAAGAGAGCAGATATACAGGCTTCCAGACATCCTATGGGTTGGATCCCACAGAAACTATTGCCACATTTTATACCTGTCTCTTGAAAAGAATTGAAGAGGGATCTTTTGAGGATCGAGGCATCCATATTTCTTAGAGGGAGATGTTTGCATAGGCCCTTAAATAATTACACGATCCCTGTTTTCACAATCTCCCATCGAAGAACAACACTCCCATCTCAATTGCAGAAAAATGTTTGGTGCAGAGGTGGTATTCAGCAGGTTCTGACCAGTTCTGGAGAACCGGTAGCAGAAATTTTGAGTAGTTCAAAGAACCGGCAAATACCACCTCTGACTGGAGATTTTATGATATCCTTCCCCTGCCACGCCCACCAAGCCACGCCTACAGAACCTGTAGTAAAAAAAATTGAATCCCACCACTGAATTGGTGCCAGTGACATCAACCACCCTTATAATTAACAGGTTCCTTCCTTGTAATGTTTCTGTCAACTGAGCAATTAATTGTTTAGAAGGGAAGAGCTGCAATTGAACAGGGAAGGGAAAAATCTCAAAAACTGCTCTTTGGTTGAAACAGTTTCTCATATTTTAAAATTGTTTAGAAAATACAACTCTTTATTTGAGGTAGATCAGGGGCCACCAACCTTTTGGGCACCAGGGACGGAGGAAGGTTTTTCCACGGACCAGAGGAGATGTGTGGTTTTGCATGCTTGCCTGCATACTGCAGATGGGCCTTGGCTGTCAGGTTCCAAGTAATGCAACCATCATAAAATGAATTCCAAGGCATTTCAATTCCGTAAAGTACAAATTTATTAAGGTACACCATCTTGGCACTAACTAGTGGAAAGCCAGTACTAAAAGTTTCCTGGCTTTCGATGTCGCTATAACTAAAATTTTCTCAATTTTCTAAAACAATATGTCACATTGTCCAACCTGGATGTGAAACGGTTTCCTGACAACTTCGTTCCTCCTTCCTCTGGCCAGACAGCTGTTGGAATGCTGCTGACTCATCGTCCAGCTATGTTGCTTTGGCTCAGCTCTCCCCCAAGTGTGTCAAACTGAATTCATATGAATAAACCAGATATAAACCAATCCACCACCTAACCAAATTCAGGCTTGACATTGGCTTGTTTGCACAGACCAGTGCCGGGCTACAGACTGATGGTTGGGGACCCCTGAGATGGATTACCAAGGAAATAAATACATGCGTACAAAATAAAGTCTTTCAAATCGCACCCCATGTCCTACTAATCTGCCTCACTATGGTGGGATGATGTTCCTAGGAGGGATGAGCGAAGAATGCTGGGAGTGTATGCCAAGTGTAGGGTCACCTGAGACATGGAGGTCATCAGGCTGCCCTGCAAAACCAAGCAGGCACAACATCTATGGAGAAGACATGGGAGGAATGGGAGTCATCAGAACCTTACAGCACCGAGCTGAAGGCCTGCCTACCAGCAAAGGTGGGAAAGAAAAAGAACATAAATACATCAAGGAATCCCTCAGAATGTGTGGCTATCCCAAGTGGGCTTTCATCAAATCTCAAAAAAAGACCCTACAAGAGCTCCTCTGTAACAGACAATGACGAGAACAATAAACGAAGCAATGTTGTCATTCTATACATTGCAGGCCTATCAGAAAAGCTCAGGAGGATCTTCAGCCAACGTAACATAGGTACACACTTCAAACCCAAGAATACACCAAGGCAGAAGGTTGTCCACCCCTATGATAAAACACCCAGACAGAAACTGAGCAAAGTGGTATATGCAGTACAATACAGTGAGCCATGTGCAGATCTGTACATTGGGGAAATGAAACAACCACTTTATAAATGCATGGCACAATATAGGAGAACAAACACATCAGGACTAGATTCAGCAGCCCATCTGCATTTAAAAGACACAGGCCACCCCTTTGAAGACAGCAAAGTCCATATTTTGGACAGAGGGGATCACTTGTTTGAAAGAGGGGTCAAAGAGGCCATCTATGTCAAAATAGAACAGCCATCTCTCAACAGAAGGAGAGGGGTACAACATCATCTATCTGCAATCTACAACACAGTCCTTTCAACAGTTCCAAGAAGGCTCCCCACCAATTTGCACCACTCAGATGATCCTGATGACACAAGATAAACCTCCAAGTAATCTTAACGACCCAGTAAAAGAATGAAAATAACCAGCTACCTGCAAGGAGTATAAATCCTTCCATTCCTCACCATCCAGTCAGAGCTGAGGAAGCTTCTTGGATGAGAAGCAAAATGTCTTCATTCCTTTAACCTCAAACTATCCACTATTGACTTCACCCCATTCCTAAGGAGCGTGCACCATCGTGCCTACCGTCCCAGTCCTATTGTCCCCATTTATTCATACCTATTCCCTGTATTCTTACTCATGCTTATACTTACACCTATTATCTTGTAAGTGATTGACAAATAAAATAAATAAATAAAAATTAGGAAATCCAGTTGCCTCTTGAAAAAAAGCATCTTTAGGACAAGCAAGCACCAGCAGTGTAGGCAGATTTCAGTAACAATGGAAAAAGCAAAATTTCTTAGGATTTCTTGACTTATGGATTATCAACTAGAAAGGTTGAAAAATAATTACCAGTAGTCCTCGACTTACAACAGTTCATTTAGTGATCCTTACAACAGGACTGAAAAAGTGACTTGTTTTCACCCTTTATGACCATTGCAGCATCCCCGTAGTCACGTGAATGCTTGAGAACTAACTCACATTTATGACGGTTGCAGTGCCCTGGAGTCATGTGATCATCTTCTTCTGACAAGCTAAGTCAACAGGGAAATCAGATTCACTTAACAACTAGGTTACTAATTTAAGAACTGCAGAGATTCACTTAACAAAATGTGGTCAGAAAAGTCATAAAATGGGGCAAAACTCACAACAAATTTCTCACTTAGCAGCATAAATATTGGGTTCAGTTGTGGCCATGAGTTGAAGCCTACCTGTATATATAGCAACTTCAGTGAGGCTAATTATTGACTCAAAGATGGAAGAATACAGAAATACCCGTGTAGTGGAAGAACAGAATTTGAAGATAGTTTGCAGAAATGGCTAAATTGTCTTGTTTAATTAAGGAGGGAACACCAATTCCTTTTATAACAGATGGGAAACTCTTTATGGACTTTTTTTTTCTAAAAATGGATAAAAGAGAATTGGTGATTTTGGAAGGTATTGATTAAAAAGGTTTGTTTATGGGAAGAGGGGAACCAGGAATTTGAGAGGGTAGAAATGGTAATTATTAAGTTTGCAACTGCTACAAAATTAGAAATTTGCTTCTTTATATATTTTTCTTCTTTTGTTATCATTCAATTTTTCTTTTATTCTTCATTTTTTATTTTTACTTCTTTTATGTTTCTGTAGTTTGCATAAAATTTTCTTTTTAATAAGAAATATATTTAAATAAAGAAAAGGCATTATTTCATACTGCACAGGAGGAGGCAATGGTTAAAATGCCTTCATTTTTAAAAATACATTCACATGGATAGTGCAACCCTCCTTGAAATCTGGAAGCAGAAGGCTTTGCATGGATATTTCCAGAAGGCTTTGCATGGATGTTTCAATGGCTTTCCTAGCTGGTCTCTGCACCTCTGTACATGTAGTTGTTTTGCTCTTCTGACTCTCTAATAGAAATGCTGCCTATGTACCCACATGACAATACAGATAATTACAGCATTCCTTCCTAGACTTGCAGGGTAAAGAACTTCAGAATTAACAGAATAACAGAGTTGGAAGGGACCTTGGAGGTCTTCCAGTCCAACCCCCTGCTTAGGCAGGAAACCCTATGCCATTTCAGACAAATGATTATCCAATCGCTTCTTAAAAACTTCCTGTGTTGGAGCATTCACAACTTCTATTTCATTAATTAATTGTTCTAACTGTCAGGAAATTTCTTTAGTTTTAGGTTGCTTCTCTCGTTGATTAGTTTCTATCCATTGCTTCTTGTCCTACTTTGAGGAGGGGTGTCCCAGTTATCTTCCTTGGTTTAAATGCTTCCTAGTGGCATAGAAACTCAATCATAGTGGAGTATAATATTTATATCTTACATAAAGTACACTATCAGATGTGTGCTTCTATGTAGAAAAAAACCTATCTGTTTCCATTTCATTAAGAACTTTATTTAGAGCAATTTTGTACATTCTAATCTTTAATTTCTACTGCTTCCACCATTGCCAAATTCATAGATAGCAGTTTCTGTTCTCAAAAATTGTAGGATGTTCAGACCTCAGTTACAATAAGAACAGATCTCACTATAGAGACTACTAGGGACATACACTTATGAGCCAAAATGTCATTTCTGCTGTAGAAGCACCCATCCATTTTATATTATATGCTCTAATCATTAAATGGTCAATCTGGCAGATGTTTTTTGGTCTGAATATGCCTCAGAGATTATTCCAGATTTTTTTCTGCAACAAAAAAGCAGTACTTATGAGACATGGGGTGAGTTTATCATAAAAGTGAACCATTATCTATGGAACTATGAAACTTTGCAGCCTGAATGGATACTGTACTGGAAAGACACTGAGAAGTAGGACATAATCTTCAAACATTTCCTCAGAGGAATCACACAGGAAACTAATTTAAATTAATTCAAATGATCAACCTAGTCTTTCTTCAGGATTTTTAAAAGATAGTTTTTAATTAATTTATATAAATGGAAAATATTTTGTTAACTTTCAGAAGACAGTTTCAAAAGGAAGGCACTGACCATTTTTAAGCCGGTCATCCTATTAAAAATATCCAAATGACTATTCCATTCTTCAAAAATAAATGGAGCAGAAAGCCATTTTCTTTTTGATTACGTATAGCATTAGAGGATTAATGATAATTCTTTTGCCAACATCTATCTTCAGTTTAGTTTTTTTTTTCGTGTGTTCAACATGAAAGGCTGTGGAACATTTTCTTTTACTGTCTTTGCAGTGCTTTTGTTTATTTCAGAGAGCGATGGCAAAAGCTTAAAATATAAATAAGAGAAAGAGAACTTTTATTATTATTTATTCAAATTTATTAACCATCCAATTCCAATGGTTTCTATGCAGTTGTAATAATGTAACCTTGGGAGACTAGGCCCAGAGGCCCTGACTAGGAACGGTCAGATAAAAGCAGTAGTGGTATTCTGCCGGTTCGCACCACATTGGACGAACTGGTAGAAAGAATTTGGCATGGGTTGCCGAACCTGTAGTAAGTTCTGGCTGGCCATGCCCCACACCCGGTCACCCTCCCGCCCAATGCTCGCTCACCTCGCCCGCCTGCCTGACATTCGCCTAAGGCAGTGGTAGGGAACCTTGGCTCTTTTATCACTTATGGACTTCAACTCCCAGAATTCCTGAATGAGCTATAAAAAGTTCCCCATCCCTGGCCTACTGGTTTTTCAGTTGTGAGGGAAATCAATTTTTGATTTGAATGGGATTGTTCAATATACAAATGTCCTAATTTTTGACTTGAATGATCAATATTCTTTATATGTCCTACATTTGTATATTAAACAGTCCCATTCAAGTCAAAAATTGATTTCCCTCACAACTGAAAAACCACTAGGCCAGGGATGGGGAAACTTTTATGGCTCACTCAGGAATTCTGGGAGTTGAAGTCCATCAGTGATAAAAGAGCCAAGGTTCCCTACCGCTGGCCTAAGGTATTTCTTTCTTTTTTTTCCCTCCAGATAATCAACTGTAGATAAGATCAGCTGTGCTGGGATTCCCCTTGCTGACGCCCAGGAAGGCAAAAAATGGAGGGAGGAGCTCTTCCCCACCTCCATTTTTTGCCTTCCAGAGCCCCAGAGGAGCCTTACGGAAACAAAAACACCCTCCCCCGAGGCTCTTCTGAGGTTAGGAAGCTCCCAAAATGGAGCTTCTGTTCCTTTTCTTTCAGGGCCCCAGGGGAGCCTTAGGAAAGCAAGAACACCCCCAGAGGCTTCTCTGAGGCTAGGAAGCTCCCCAAAATGGGTGGGGGCTGAAAAAAAAAGCCACGCCCACCCAGTCACATGGCCACGCCCACCAAGCCACACCCACAGAACTGGTAGTAAAAGTTTTTGAATCCCACCACTAGATAAAAGACAACATAGATGATCACTGAGTGGGGCAAGAGGTTTATAAGGGACCGTCTATGGAGATTCTCAGTCATGATTGTCCCAAAGATGCTTTTTCAGGAGGCAGCTGAACTTTCTTGTTTTTCTTTGAAGACATTTCACTTCTCATCCAAGAAGCTTCTTCAGATCTGACTGGATGGTGGGGAATGGAAGGATTTATAGTCCTTGCAGACAGCTAGTCATTTGCATTGTTTTAGAGAGTCCTTGAGGCCACTTGCAGGCTTGTCTGTATCCTCAGGGTCACCTGAGTAGTGCAAATGGGTTATGGAGCCTTCTTGGAATTGCTGAAAGGACTGTGCTTTCTGCAGGATGTTTCCACCCTGTGTCCCTTCACTGTTGAACACAAATACAGGCTGTTGGGGATGAGTTTGTGTTGTCTGCATCTCAAACCTGATCTATTGACCTTCCGGCGCGCACTAAAAACCCACTTATTCCATCAAGCCAGTCTGGTCTAAAGTTACGTGTAGAGTTTTAAATTTGATTTTAAATGGTTTTACCTTTCTTAATTTCCTAATTTTTTAATCTTTGATAATGGCCAATCTATTTAATTCTTTTAATTCATTTTAATTATTGTATGTATATTTATATGTATATTTTATCTGGCTGTACACTGCCCCGAGTCCCCTCGGAGAGGGGCGGTATATAAATTTAAATAAAGTAAAGTAAACCGAAGTGCAAATGGTCCTGTAGTCTGCAATTTGCTTTTTTGGAAATCCATTCATATTCCCGCACCATTCAAAGAGTATTCATCCCAAAATGCATGGCTAAATGTCTACAGAGATTCTCAGTCATACAGGTCAGCGTTGTCCCAAAGGTGCTTTTTCAGGAGGCAACGGGACTTTCTTGTTTTTCTTTGAAGATGTTCTGCTTCTCATCCAAGAGGCTTCTTCAGCTCTCCTTAGATGGGACCCTTCACTGTACTTTCAGACTTGCAAGATTCTGTTGATGTGGCCTCACAATAAAGTATAATTAGCTTGTCTGATCATGTTTGATGCCTGGTCCACCTAGAAAGGCTGACAGCAGCCTTTCAAACAAGATGACAACATTCAATAAAGGGGACCTGGAGCCAACCCACTTTACCAGAATGTACCAAGTAGACAGAAATACTGGCAGATAAGTGGTCCCTCCCTTTTCTTGTGATCAAAACTGGAGAAAGTGTTAACCAAAGCAAGCTCATTTCCAAGTGTGATCTGCTAGGATGGGAGTCAAAAGTACTGCCTAGATTCAAAGCAACATCTAATTTACTTTATTTTTCATTTTAAAAATATTTGACACAGAGATTTATGCTGTTGCTTAGCCTAATCCAATAGAATTTAACAGATTAAAAAAAGAACTTCAATTTTTACTCACTTTATATTCTTTCTTTTCCTTTTCTTCCATTTCATAAGAACTGATATTAAAAGATTCAATAATTAAATGAAAACATCTTAAATCAAACAGTGTAGAAACTGAGATTCTCCCATTCACACTCTCACTCTCTCTCTCACACACACACATACCAATCAAGCAGCACACTAAATAGCAGATTTATTTTTTTAAAGTTCCAATTTAATTTAGAGGTTTTATTCCTATTTCTGTAAGTTAAATGTTATGATAAAGGTTAAATATGATTGTCTTTTTGAAAAAGTCTTATGATATAAACACAATGGGTGTGTTTCAAAGAAAAAGCAAGTACAAAATTTGCTGAGCAAACTAAAGGAAATGCACATGTGCAAAAGGCATTTGACCATTAAGCTTTGATCCATTAAGTTGAATGAGAAAATGATTACTCTATGCTATTTCACATACAGGTTTCTGTTTGACCAGAGATGTGTGTTCCTTAGACCATTAACTTTGGCAATATATACATTCAAAGGATTAAAGCTTGTATATTATTAAAATAACTCTATGTAACTGGAATCACTTAGGGCTGCAATCATACTTTTTAATGGGTCAGTGAAAAAAAAAACCTGAAGACATTCTTATACCAGGATGGTGGAATCTTAAAACTGCAGGGTTCGTTGAGAATGACCTAGACTGCAAGCACGTTTACACACAGCTTACTTCCTTCTCAGCATCCTGTCAATGCCATAGGGGACTGGTCTTATTTCATTTACATAGGCCATGAAATTCTTCCCAACAGAAGAATATTGTATTACCGTATACAGATTTTCCAACCAGGACACCAGATTTTCAACACTCTGGAGTATCAAGCCCTTAAGAAAAACAGATTGTGTAGGCAAGACTAAAGAAACAGGAGGACTACCTTGGTGATGATTTCTTCTGCAGGATTTAAGCCATTTTGCTCGAAAGCCACCACTTCAATATTTGCATGGGAAAACAGGGCACTGCAGCTCAATTAAAACTAGCTCCAACTTCTTTTTGTTTTATTCACTGAATACCCACAATTGTGGCTAAAGTTTTCTTATGACTCACAGTCACATTACGCCCTGCTGGTGTTCACAGCTGCATGAAGAGGTGAAAATTAATTCTGATACCCTAGCTCGCTGGTTTTGAGGCCCTTCTCAAAAGACATTGCCAATTATCTCAAACCTGGCTAAATTATATGCAATGCTCTTTTGATAGGTCTCCATTCAGCTAAGATTAACAATTCTCTTTCCTTCTGATTTGTCAGGATTCTAGTATATGTAAGAAACACTGGGGGGGGGGGGAAAGCTACTAAATATCCTGTTATCCCCACTGGAATTAATTTAAGGGCAAGTAAATGATTGAACAGAACACTTTTTAGAAGAGAAATGTGTTTCCCATTCTGAATGTGTAATTCCAAAAGGAGATGTTTGGCCACCAGGTTAAGCCTCCCATATCCAACTTTAGCCATCTCTTGGAACAGTGATTTATATAACAAATGTCAGGAAGTTCATTATCTTAAAAAGATAAAGCAGAAGCAGCTTAAAAGCATCCAAAGCAGAGTTGAAAAGGTAGAGTAGGAAAGACAAAATGGTAAAATATGAATGAAAGGCACACAAAGAAAAGGCCAATAAAGATATAGAAATCAGAAATAAAGATTGAGAATATTTTCTTTCTCAAATACATGAATGAAAGATGTATTATTCTGTTATTATCACATCTGAAATCAAGCCCCAGTGTGTGTCAGCATGGGAGTAGTAAGGAAGATTTGCAAGAAAAATAAACTTTAATTCAGAATCAACATGTTGACCATTATCTTTCTCTAGTGACTATGATATTCCTTTTTTCTGCACTTTGCTTTCTCTTCTATTTCATTGTCACTTTCCCTCCCTCCTTAAACTCCTTTCTTTGTTTTTCTCTTCTGGATCTTTCTCTCATCCAAGGAAATCTTATGCTTTTTTTTTTTTTTGCAAGAATGCATAGTCTGAAAATGATTTGAAAGAAGGTGCTCTTAATCTTGCCATTCAGCTAATTTTAAAATCTTTTTCAAGCTTCCACACAACTTGGAAAATTCACTGTCACAAATCTTTTCAGGGTCACAAAATTTATTATTGAATTCTATTATTGAATCTTATAGAGGGTATTAATTAGAATTAAATAACCACAATTATTTAATTGTTTTTCTCTAGAGCTGGTTAAAACAGAAGGGGCCTAAGTAACAGAGATCAGAAATTCTCAAAACAGGTGGACAGATTATATTGTTCAGACAAGGATTAACCTTACTGGCAATGTAGCAATAATTCTTTTAGGGGAATTTCCTTCTTTTAAGGATCCATCCATAACAGGGATCACCTTCCATGATCTCCCCTTATCCTTCACTTGGAAGTAAGATATATGTTGAACAGGGAGCTCTCTTTATTTTGAAATCAATCAATGTAGGGAACGGTTTACATCAGAATGAATAGCATTTTATTTATATATTTATTTTCTTGTATAATAGGGCCTCTGTGGAACTTGCTTCTTAATCCATTGTGGTGACTGTCATCCACATTGCCTTTAAAGCCACACCTATTTCAGTTGGTTTAAAATAATCTTCTCATCATAATAACTTCACTCAATTTTAATTCAATCTTTTAAAATGTGAATATGTATAGAAGACGAATAAAATTCATGATTAGATTTTGGGTGGTTGTCTAGGTACTTCAGAGGATGGCTGGTCTAAAAATCAATAAAACAAACATTAACGCATGTGAAAAATATGCCATTTATTCTTGACTTGTACTTCAGCTTGAAACTGCACATCAGTTTTGTATGAAAAGTGAAATGGCAGTCTTACAAACAAATAACATAGATTGTGTTTTTTCGTTGTTTTTTTATTCAATAATTGTTCTCAAAAATTCCCCACTACAGCCTTTCCAATGAAAATCAATTTCAATTTCGGGACTTCTCATAAAGCAATATGAGAAAAACATTGGAAAAAGCGTCTTTCTCCTCCTGACAATGATATATCCCAGGGGGCCGAATTTCTATATTTTATTCTCCTTTTGAGGCAATTTCTGCCTCTTCTGCTGTCTTTACACAGGACACTTTTGTTTCCTTTCCTGACACTTCACTGGAATGTCAGAAGCAGCCCTAAATGGGGATATCCTGGCGGCTGTTCATCATTTTGAGATACATCCTTTGCACTATTATCCCCACACAGCTGCTGTGCATCAATCAGCAAAGACTGAAAGAAAGGTATGTTCTGGCTATTATGGCTGAAGTTATCTTTGCACCCGGAAAGGATGATAAATTTTTGCTCTATGAACACTTAGATTGAGGAGAAAAAAACTACTGTACTTGTACTGTAAATTTTTAAAAATTCCTTTTTGGTTTTAAAAACATTTTTAAGTCTGGAGATTTTTTTCTTCTTATTTCTTGTTTCAGTAAATGGATACCATATTCCCCGCAATTGGATATTTTTTCCCTCCATGCTTGAGGATCCTGGAAAATTGATATTTAAAGTAAAACAAAAGAACTTGTTCTTTGTTATAATATAGACTTTGTCTATAATATAGACAAATTGTCTATAATATAGATTTTGTCTTTGATATAAACAAA
The DNA here is from genome assembly GCA_023653725.1 of Bungarus multicinctus. NCBI lineage: Eukaryota > Metazoa > Chordata > Lepidosauria > Squamata > Elapidae > Bungarus > Bungarus multicinctus. The sequence continues at coordinate 23,082,218 of CM042850.1, forward strand.
TTAGTTTAAGCAAATACATTCTCAAATGCTGTATGAAAACAGAACATAGAACACAATATTTCATAGGGCCTGCTAAAAGATATTGTTTAATGGATGATGTTCATGTCCTGCACTTTAGTGTTTCCTTTCTAATAATCAGAGGGCAGACAAGTGGAGGCTCCTTTGTTGCCTCTGCCAGAACAATTTTGCACAATTATTCCAGCCCTGCTGAAAATCAAGGGCAAGAAAACTACTATGGAACAACATGCGCTGAGACAGGGCTTTTTCCCTCTTTGATCCAGTGGTTTAAGCCTAGTGGGGACGTTAGATATTTGGAGAGCATATTATACATGCTCAAAGTAAATAGCTAACATAAGGTTTTACAAAAAAACAAAACAAAACCACCCTGTCATATTTTCCAGCTCCTTAAAATTTTCCTTATTTCTCTGATTTTTTTTTTCTTTTGAAGAAGGAAGTACACAACCCTGGAGTATGGCTGCCAACTCATTTTTTTGTTTTTTTTGTTTTTTTTTAATTTTATGGGATCTATATGGAATCCACAAGTATTGACAGCTTGGTGTTTTGCAACATATCAGCTTGATTTTTGTTTTAGATAAAAATAATAGATTAAGCGAGAGGTGCAGTGGTGGCCTAGAGGTGGAGCTCTTGCCTCACAATCAGGAGGCTGTGAGTTCGATCCTAGGCAGAGACAGATATTCCTCTCTCTGGGCACAATGACAATATATCTGCTACAAACTCCACATTGGTGACAGGAAGGGCATTTGGCCAGTAAACACTCAGCTCCATTCAGTTACCCTGACTGCACCCCGATGCAAGGGATTACGGGGTCATTCAAAGACAAAAAATAAAATAATATGTTAACATTCCAAAAGGAGAAGAGATCAGAAGGCTAATGGATGCCAAGAAAGCACCTGCAGGAATATTGGTATCCAAAGGTGGCATGCTAGGTAGAGACTCAAGACATGCATATTAAAAGAACTAGTTAGCCAACCAATGGACACTTACACATTGCTGGATTTTAGGGGGATTATTTTTACTATTACATTGCAAACAAGTATAAAATGCTATGGTTTATAAAACAGTCCATTTAAAGGAAGTTCCCTCTTGGCTCAATAGAAGGCTCTTATAACTCTCTTCTTGCTCTACTAACATATTCACCAATAACAATGGACCGGAAGAAGCTACAGAACAGCAGAAAATAGCACTTAGATTTGTCTACCACTTCACAGTGCTTTACAGCCCTTTCTAAGTGATTTACAGAGTCAGTATATTGTCCCCCACAATCCGGGTCCTCATTTTACTGACCTTGGAAGGATGGAAGGCTGAGCCGACCAAAATCAGACTCCTGGAGTGAGCAGTGAGTTAGCCTGCAGTACTGCATTCTAAACACTGTGCCGCCGCCACGGCTCTTACATCTGTTTATGCAATATGTCGAAAAACAAGACAGAAAACCAGCTACCTGTAGAGCTGAAATGGCTCTGTTGTAGAGGTAGTCCTCGACTTACAGCCACACTTAGGGCCAGAATGTCCATTGTTAAACAAGGCGGTTATTAAGTGACTCATGCCTCATTTTATGACCATTTTTGGCCATAGTTAAGTGCAAGGACTGGTTGTCTCAGTACTTGTGTAACTTCAAACGGTTGCTAGACAGATGGTTGTGAGCTGAGGACAACCTGTAGTTCGTTTTTGTCAAAGGTAATATAGCACAATCTCTACAATTCAGCAATGGCCATAATAATTAGAGCTGGGATTTCTATAGTGATTTTAAAAAAGGCTTGCATTTCTTTCAACTCTTTCCTAGACCTGAAACAGAATACAACTTTTTTTGGTGGGGGGGAGATTTATCTTTCTAACTAATAAGCTATGCCTATCCAAATGCCTGATTAGGGAATAGGATGGCAATGAGACTGGATAAGATTTCTACTCTGGTATATATTTAATATGTTAACATAAGTTGTTCTTACTTTTTAAGGTATCACTTTGCCTTTAATTCACTGGTACAAACAGTGAATTCTGGTTCGTTTCTCCAATAGAGTCTAAGCTTGCTTTGTAACTAACATGTATTCCAATTGCTAACTGAAAAATGACTGAGGATCACCAAAAGCTCTTATCTTTCCAACCACCTGAATAGTGGGATAATATATATTTCTTTTCCAATCTACTCATCTACTCCTGGGAAAAATGAGAACATTTTCAGACAAGATGCATTTAGTGCACAGCCTCAAAATATTAATGGTTCCTGAAATAAAATGCAATGTTTTAAATACATAATAAATAACCAGAAAACAAATGCAAAATTAAATGTAAAATGTCTTAAATGTCTTAAAGAGGAGCTTTATGAAGTCACTGGCTCTAAGAGCTATTTCTTAAAGCTCTAATGCAGCCACATCATGTGGAACGTCCAGGGTAGCTGCTTTGAAGACTTTCCTGGTTTGAGTATGTAAGCATCATCTCTTTGGTTCATAAACAATCTTTGCATAGGCACATGTAGACAATGGAGTAAAATCTTTGCGAAGCAGCTCTGCTAAGCCTCTTGGAGGTTATTTCTACCTCAATGTTTCAAGGAAGGGTATTTTTCTCATGTCAGCAGTGCACTTGATGAATGTGTTGTACAATCTATTCCAGGGGTCCCCAAACTTGGCAACTTTAAGACTTGTGGACTTCAACTCCTAAGTCCACAAGTCTTAAAGTTGCCAAGTTTGAAGACCTCTGGTCTATTCTGAAGACCATCCTTTTGAATATTAGCTTTATTTTCAGCAAGAGGCCATAGCCTAGGGACTTTTAATATAACTGGCACCAAAGTTTAGTTTCCTGTTGAGTAGGAAGTAAATTCATTGTGCTGAAGAGAAACTGAATGTTTAGCCTCCAGCCTGAATTATAAAAAATCCTGATGCCTTAAAAGGACCACTGTCAATAGCTCATCTTTTTCCATCCTGGAAACTATAGCAATCTTCCTTCGGTCTCATCTTCCAAATTTGGAGATTTGATACTTTATTTTTCCTCATGAGTATAGTGAAACCTGGAACTCCTGGAATGCTATTTTAACAATTGTATAATATCTTTTCTACAAGTTAGGAATGGATTGCAACCAATATTGTATATAACTTCTTTCACAGACCCTGACCAACTGATCTGCATAACTTCAATAATATAAAACAACAAAATACACTAGAAGTGGAGCTACCTTTTCAAAGCTTGAAAACAGATCCACATTATTTATTTTTTGCAAATCTGCATGGATTTTTGATTGTGGAATCAAGGAATTATGATCAATCCCATTGTGTTGTGATGAGATCCCTGGCTAGAAAGAATTGTCACTATAAAATGCTGCATAAATAAATCATGCATAATTGAGGAGATTCTGGAAATTTAGATACTCAAATCATGCTCAGTTTTAGAGGAAGCTCGGGGGAAAACCACAAGTGTACTATCCTCAAATAAACAAAAGCACAAAAGAGAAATTATATTGGGAAATCAGTTAGAATTACATGGGCATGCAAAAAACAATATTTACAACATGCGTAGTAAAAGAAGATTTTTTGTTGAAGTATTAAAACAGTCATAGTCATCTATCTATCTATCTATCTATCTATCTATCTATCTATCTATCTATCTATCTATCTATCTATCGCAGTGGTTAGAACAGCGGTCGCCAACCAGTAGGCCATGGCCCACTGGTGGGCCGTGAGAAAGTTTTGGTGGGCCGCAGAGAAATCTCATCCCCAGAGCACCCCACCAAAGAAATTAATCCAGACTGCGCAGAAACAGAAGGCTGCTCAGCCCACATGGCCCGCAGGAACTCTCCCTGCCCACTCACTCCTTACCCGGCAAACTTGTCTGCTAAGTTGCTATTTTTCCTTTTTCCAACCATCATCTGTTCTGCTGCACTGGGAGATTTAGATTAGCTAGGAACCAGGAAATGGTTGGATTTCTTGCTTTCTAACTAAGCACAGCCAAACCTCCCTTAGGATTGAAGATATTTTTGCAAACAAATTCAGTGCAGACTCACAGCAAGCAAATTTGAGACACTGAGCTAGCCGATGGTAGATAGATAGATCACTGAATGATTCTGTGAGCACCTCAATCTGCCTGCTTTGCCTGATTTTGGGTAAAAGTTGCTCTTTTTTTAAATAAAAAATTCAATATTTACATGCATGGTGTGTTGTGAGTTAATTTTTTGAGTTTGCTTGCTAGCAAATTTTATGAGTTTGCTTGCAAGCAAATTTTATGTAACAGACTGAGCTAGCCAATGGCAGATAGATGGATTTCTGAATGAATCTGTAATTCTGTGAGCAACTCAATTTGTCTGCCTGCTTTGCCTGATTTTGGGTAAAAGTTGCTCTTTTTTAATAAAAAATTCAATATTTATATAAATATTTATAATATTTACATACAAGCCATGCCCAGCCAGTCACATGACCACCAAGCCACATCCACAAATTAGGCCATGCCCACAGAACCAGTTAGTGGTCCCTGGGATCTAAAATTATGAGTTTGGTGGTCCCTGAGGTCCAAAAGGTTGGCGACCCCTGGGTTAGAATGTAGTACTGCAGGCTACTTCGGCTGCCTGCAATTTGGCAATTCGAATCTCACCAGGCTCAACACTGACTCAGCCTTCCATCCTTCTGAAATCAGTAAAATGAGGACCCAGATTGTTGGGGGCAATATACTGACTCTGTAAACCACTTAGAGAGGGCTGTAAAGCACTTTGAAGCAGTATATACAGTAAATTTAATTGCTACTGCTATCTATCTATCTATCTATCTATCTATCTATCTATCTATCTATCTATCTATCTATCTATCTATCTATCATCTATTGCCCATCTCACACTTCAAGGCAACTGTTTTTCAAGAACTGTTTGGCTGCTGCAAAACTGCCTCAAGTTGTCTGTGAATGTGTAGGCACTTCACTTCAGTCCCAGCAGAAGTGTTGCTTGTACACAGAATGCATGCGTAGAAAAGTGGGCCACTCTTTGAAACAGTCACACTGGTCTTGCAAAGGACACAGTTGCTTTAATGAGCTCCTTGTGCTAACAGGGAATACCAAATGCTTCTTTCAAATGTTTTGCAGAACTTTTAAGAGAGAAAACCATACTATTAAAGATATTTATTTTTATTGTACTAAGTTTGTGATGGTGGGCAGGAAGAAGGAGAAAGCCAGTAGGGTTTATGCTTTTAGCACTCGCTTTCCACTTATAAGTATTGGATGGGATATCAAAGAAATATTATTCACAATTAGCCTTTGGCCTCCTATCCTACCAGTTCTCTACTGGGCTCCCATACTGCGGTTCAGGAAAAGCAAAAACAATTATATCCCATTTAATTTAAATAGAAAATTAAATTCTATTGGCTATATGTAGAACTTTAACACAATGTACAATTTTTGAAAACCAGCTCTACAGCAGAAAGTTTGATGACATTTTTTTTGCATTCATACAGCATGAGAGAAAACATTTAATGTAAAAATTTTATATGGCATCTATTCATACTACCCATAATACACACCTTTGAAGCAGCAGCTCACACTTAAAAAAAAAGATTTCTTTCTTGGAAATATGAGATGTAGGTCATCCTTATTCATGAAGTTGAAGAAATTGCGCTTTATATGGTTTTGCTTCCAATGACTAGTTTACAAGTAAAAAAAAAATCTTTGTATGTGCGACTATATTTTCTATTTAACAATGGACTGAACAAACAGTTGAATCTGGAGTTTGATCTTTGCAATTCTCCATAATCCTAGGCCTCCACTGAGATCATGAACCCATTCATTTCTCATTGGCCCAGGGCATTAATGAATTCTTCATCCCAGAACAGGAATGGAAAGAACATGAAAAGAGAAAATTTGTCTCTTTAAAAAAAATGTGCTATGGTACAAACACAGTTTTTGTATTCATAGAGAAGAAATGGAATAAATTAACCAACCCACAAGGAAAAATAAATTAGGAGTGAAACATGTTTCCTTAACTGACCTCCTGCCTTTCCTGCAAAAGTTGAAACACTCATAATATTCCTTTCTCCTTTTTCCTGCCTGCAAGGAGTTTGGGGTGAGAGATACTGGTCCAAAATCATCCAATGAGCTTCCAAGGTTGGGTGAACTAGAGAGTTTCCCTTGGTTGTAGACCAATATCTTAATTATTACACATGCTAACTCACTGGATAACATTTTCAAAGCTAGTGTAAATTAACAAAAAGAAAAGGAAACTTTGAGACAACACAGAGCTACCCTGGCTTAGTTGTCATATAGATAGCTCAATGTCAGGACAGCTTACACACTTGCTACAAACCAGCCATTGAGGTCTGCAAGTTATATTTACGCCAATATTATTTATTAGCCACCCATCTTATCACAAGGTAAGTCTTGGACAGCTTACAATTACAAAAGATAAACACACACACACACACACAAAATACACACACAAATTAATATCCAGAAACACAATAATCCAATTACAGATGGGGAGAGTGGCAGTATGGGGAACATAGGATTTGTGCTTAATCAATCAAGCACCTGTTCTGTAATGTTCACCACTTGGGGTCCTAAGCCAGGTTTTTAAGCCCTTACAAAAGGTCAGGAGGGTTGGGGCCGACCTCGCCTCGTGGGGGGGAAGGGGTGTGAAATACAAGGTGTTCCGGAGGGCAGGTGTAGGTGCTGAAAACCAGCAACTGTGGTTTATTTAGTATAGCTATGCAAAGTTTGGATTAACATATGAACCAAATTGCCGAGCATTAGTGGCAAGAACCAGCAGATAAGAGCACACAGTTAAAGCCATCAGAAATTGGGTTCTCTTTAATGCTGACACCTATGGAGTCCATTGTCTCCTTAAATTACTGACAATTTAAGGCAGCCTTCCTACAAATTCAGGGCAAAGGATTGACATCTTAAAGATATGATGCTTTCAAAGAAAAGCTTTATTCTTTTTTGGAAGAAACTTCTCAGAAAGTCTTGTCCATAGTGCTGAGATTGCTGGGCTGCCTTCTTCCCTGTTTTTCCTCCCTTTTATTCTGTTTCCTTGTGAAACCTATATAGACCTTCATCAGAACAGGGGATAAATTGTGAGAAACGCTGAACTGATTCTTAGGTTGGAAGGCAAAAGTGGAGAATTTTAAATTCTCGTTCTTTCATACATATAGCAAAAAATATTTGCCTCTAGGATAGTCTCTCCTTCCAATTGCTGATCTTCTGGTTTTATCAGGATAAAGAATTACCCACGCTTCCACTGGAATGCAACAAAAACTTTTGCCTGGTTTTTTCTCCAGAACGCATCTGTGATGAATGACTCAGTTTCTAGAGCTTTCTGAATTACGAAAAGACAGCTTCCCTTTCTCCATAAAAAGAGAAGCAAGCAAGCATTAAATCAATCCTTAACCCATAGTAAGTAAGCCCCAGGGTTTCAAGATGCAATTCCACCTCTTCAAATTCTGCAGATAACAATCCTGTGAGGTAGGTTGTGCTGAGATAACTTCTTTCCCAAATACAATTCTAATAGAATTCTATGTAGCACACTTTATTGAGAAGATTGGAATGGGTTACAAGAAGCCTAGAAACAACACTATTTCCTATCTATCTATCTATCTATCTATCTATCTATCTATCTATCTATCTATCTATTTTAGGGAATTTATATTGCTGCCTATTTGCACATGGCAATTCAAGGCGGCTTATAGGAATATTAAAACCTCATATATAAAAAATAAAACTAATAAAAGAGAATAATTATACAATAAATTAATAAAATAATATAATAAAACACACCCCGCCCCCCACATGACACGAGCCATTTAATGGGCTCCATCCTGCTCTGCATTCCCCAGGTCCGCTGGCAGAACAAGATCTTCAGTGCCCTAAAACCAACGTATCCCAATTAAAAAAAAAAAACTTTCTTAATCTTCCTAAGACTCAATGGGGCAGGAGATCCTTCATGAACATGGAAAAGCTTGAAACTGGCTGAACTAATAATGGTGATCTGTCTCTTTATTCTTCTGGGAACTAATTACTATATTTTCCATGGATGAGGTTGGACTTAAATTTTGATTTTCCCAGTTTCCACTTTTCTGCTGGAATTCAAAAGAGGAAACATGAAATCATTCTGTCCAACACATTTTATCAGGCATGATCCCAGACAGTACAAGTGAAAAGTATCACAACCTATTAAGATATATGCTGACAGAAGTAAGAGTCAATCTGGAACAACATTGGAAAAGAAAAACCTCGTTGACAATAGAAAATTGGAAAGCCAACACTGAAGAATATACGGCAATGGAAAAATTGACTGTATATATTCATAACTGAAGTCTACCTAAATTCAGACAGACATGTTTCTCTTGTATACATCCTCCCAACAGCATGGAAAGTTGAGACACTTAGAATATGGTTTTTGATGAAAATGAGAAACTGTTTAAAATAATTAAAATGATTTAAACAGAAATGAGTACAATTGTAAATGTTTAAAACATAATGTAAAGATACTTAAGCAGCAGTTAGAAGGAAAGGAAAGGGGAAAGAAAAATAAAAAGGAAAGGGAGGGGACAGCTTTAATGTTTCTTTGCATAGATTTTTTTTTCCATTTTTCTTAATCATCATATTAAATCTCAATCAATGATTTTTTTAAAGATCAGTAACAACATACATGAGTTAGAGTTAAGTACCGGTATTATACTAATATTTTTGTTGTTGCTTTTAACTTAATTAATAAAACTAAAATGTATGGAAAAAAGAAAGAAAGGCAATGCCCAGATGTGCACACTGACATATGAGTTTCATCCATAGCTGAATCAGAGCACAGGAACAGCCTGATTTATCAAAAGGTAGCAAAAATTTTTTGAAACTTTGGGCTATTTGCTGGGCATGTGATGCCCTTGGCAGCAAAGACAAAGGAAAATAATTGGTAGGGCTCATTATCACCATAAAAGCAAGTGTAGCCACAACTTTGCACTTCCAATTTTAACACTCACAAAGCTAAAATGGAACCTCAAAAACTACCACACTGTTAAAGACCTCATTTCAAAAGTTCAAAAGATCTCTCTTTTTGTAGGTCAGATCAGTTTGCCACAGAAAAATTGTAACAAAGCCTATATTTTAATTAAGCTAGGGTAGGAACTCTAATACCTTAATTCTATTATGTAGAGTAAGACATTAATCTGAGCACCTGAGGTAGTTTTAAATCTCATTACTCAAATGCAAATGAATATGAATTCTCTCTTATGCTGCAAGTTTGGATGTTATAGTTTCCTTTTGCTTAGAGTCATCTTAATTACAGTTATCTGTAGCAGTTGCTGGTTAAGGATTAGCAATAGGGTTTGTATGGTCCTTATAAATCATAATTCAAAACCATATCAATATTATATGTTTCTCAGATATATTTCTTATTTCACAGTGTTTTTTAAATATGTCAATAGTTGACTCTTAACCTATGGTATTTCTTTTCATTTTCTCCTTAGTTTAGTTAGTTTCTGAGCACCGAACACATACATTGTTCAATTTGGCTGCAGCCTCTGTTAAATTGGTCTTGCTGTCAATGTTCCTGCTCTCTACCAACAATTATAATATTGATTTTCAACACACACACACACATACACACAAAATCAATATTCTCTCAGGACAGAGTTGATTGACAACAACAAAATAGAGATTAGCTTGTCAGCCTAGTCTGTAAAAATAGCCTGTAAAACTGGTATCCATTAAAAAAGGTATAAGGAAAGAAATTAGTGTATGTAAAAAAAATATACTATTGCAAGAATTTTACTCTGGGAAAATAGCTATAAATACAGCTAAAAGAGGGGGGTTAAAATGGTTTTAAACAGGAATTAGACAATTAATTTAAATTTTTTGCAGATATCACTTAAAATGGTAATGTCAATTTTATTATCTCTCTCTCTGTGTGTATGTTGATTTAATTACATTGTTAATTCACTTTTGGTTTTTGGTTTTTGCTGCTCTTCCCTACCTAATATTAGCTTGAGGTCAGGCAAGTAATGCTGTTAAATAAGCTAATTAAGAAATAGTAGTTTTCCATATTTTGACAGAAGCCATTCAAATAAATCTACATCTCTGCAGCAAAACAGATTTGCTGAAATTATTGGGAGTGGCTGTAAGTTTTTGGAATGGTTCAAATAAATTTAAGAGCGAATTGGTTGCTCTGCCTTCCAGGTCTTAATTTAAACTAAAATTCATTGGAAACTTTGCCATAGCAGGGGGTTCCCAAACTGAGGGATTTGTATTCCTATGGAACACGAATAAATCTCAATGGGACAGTGTGGATAAGGATTTTTAGAAATTAAAAATAAAATGAAATATGGTTCAACCAATAAGGTTTTAAGTTTGCTGACCACATGACCATGGAAAGGTCTTTGAACAATGCTGGCTCTCTAGTCTAAGAAATGAAAATGAACACAACTCTATAGAATTGGAAATGACTGGACAGGGTAAACATTTACCTTTAACTTTTTTTGACATATAAATGAGCATGTTTGAGAATACAATACATTATAATATATAGTGAAAAGTATTTTGAGTATGTTTATCTTCTTTACAAATATTCAAGATCATCAAGATCCTTCTGATTTTGCCGATGACAGGTAAACAGCAGTATATGTAAATTGATTTGCAGCAATCAAATTTTTTTTTAAATTATTGACAAAGCTATGTATTCTATCAATTAACTTGTTTATATTTGTATATAATTTTAAAAAATTAAACTATCACTAAGATTAAGGAAAGAAAGTACAAAGAAATGTTTATTATGTAGAGTTTCACTGTCTGAAAACATCCCCCTGCCCCCAGATTGACTGACCTCACTAAATCTTAAATTATTAACAATGATGCATTAGGCCCAATCATACAGAGGGACATCTTATAAACAGCAATAGACAAGCCAGAGGAACTGGCTTCAAAAATAGAAATTGTAGCTTTCCATCAAGCATTCCCCAAAATCATATAAGTATCTTATGAATGGTTACCGATCAACATCAAAGGCAAGAAAACTGTCAAAACAAGAGAAATTCTTCTGAATTCTTGCTTGCTGTCTAATACTATTAGCCTACAACTTTTGAAGTAAGTGGTTTTTAAGACAAACAAATCAAGATACCAAATAAAGGAGAATATTTGTAGCAGGGTTGACATGAGTGGTCCTTGGGGGTCTCTGAGTTTTCTTATTATCTTGCAGATGTTTCATTATCCAAACTAGGTAACTTTGTCAGTGCTAGTTCTAGGTAACATCATCAAGACTAGCACCGATAATGTTACCTAGTTTGGGTAATGAAATCATCAGGACTAGCTAGCACTGATGATATTACCTAGTTTGGGTACTGAAATGTCTGCAAGAAAACAAGCATGCTCAGAGAGCATCAAAGACTTCCCAACATGAAAAATGCAAGAAGAAAAATTACTGGGCAAATTTGGTGAAATGTTATAATGATCTGGTGGAAGATCTTAAATGTCAAGCTATGGAAGTAGCGAAAGCTTTTTCTTTTTCATAATTCAGTGTGATGACACTAGTGCCGCCTACAGTTGGACTTAAGCGTAGTACACAGAATTATCTGCTACAATGTCTTACCAGTCAATGACTACTTCAGCTTCAACCGCAATAATACAAGAGTACACAACAGATACAAACTCAATGTTAACCACTCCAAACTTGATTGCAGAAAGTACGACTTCAGCAACAGAGTGGTCAATGCCTGGAATGCACTACCTGACTCTGTAGTTACATCCTCAAATCTCCATTCATTTAACCTCAAACTATTCACTATTGACCTCACCCCATTCCTAAGAAGTCTGTAAGGGGCGTGCATAAGTGCACCATCGTGCCTCCCATCCCTGTCCTATTGTCCCCATTTAATCGTACTTATTTTCTGTATTCTTACTCATGTTTATACTTATACCTACTATTTTGCAAGCGATTGACAAATCAAATAAATAAATAAAATAGTTATATGGCGATGTGCACTTTCAAATAAGAATGGTAGAACTCTGAAAGAACTACTTTTTACAAATAAATTGATGGTCATCTGAAAAGCTTCAGATATATGAACAAGATTTCTAAAATTTGAGGGGGAGGTAAACTGATTTTCATGGAAAAAGTATGCTCTTACTGGTAGATAGACATTTGTAGTGACAACTCAGTACATCATGCACAGACAAGTCCAAAGTCACTAGGAGTTGAATGGAATATAAATCAATAAAAAGTTATTTATTTATTTATTTATTTATTCATTCTGTTTGTATATATGCCCATCTCAAACCAGTGACTCTGGGTGATTAATTATTTTTATTAGTAATATAATTATTACATAACTGCTAAAACCATTAACAGCAAATCTGTGTCATTAAATCGCCAATTTTATGATGAATAGCACTTTAAACAGAAGACTTTTTAGGTTCTTTGCATCGGCTTGGGAGCATATCATAAAGCACATCTGTTTCATTGAAAGGATTATGACTTTCCTAAGGGAACACAGTTTTATGATTATTTTAGCTGAAAGACAAAGTGGAATTTTTCCTCAGATGACAGAAGAAATAACTTCTTATAGGACAAACATTTTGACTTTCACTGGCATTATGGTGAGTATTTTTGAATCCCTCAAGTCAATTTAATTTAAAACTGTAGGGAAAATCTGCAATAACCAAGACTGCAATGTTACGCAGTGTAATGCCATATAAATGTTTATAAGGGGAAAAAAAGCTGGCTTCTCATCTTTTCTATTGTTATCATCAATGAAAAGTTGAAGGTTAGCATGACATTTGTAAAACCACATAAAAGTTGCGGGGCGTGTTTAACCTGGACTGCTAAGAGTCTTCCTGTTGATTTGGCAATATACAAATGTAATAAACACAGAAAGAAATGGATCAAGATTTTATACTGGTCCTTTATTTAATAAATGTACATATAGACTATAGCATCAGGAATGTTTATCTTAAAAAAGAAACAGAAATTGGGATTAAAATTGTTGAGAGAAACATCAGCAATTGCAGGCATGCTATTGGCTGGGTATAAAAAAGCCCTTTGTTTTTTTATTTATTTTAAAAAAGAAAGTATTTATTTTAATACTTTTAAATGCTATTTATTTATTTAAAATTTATTTAAATTATTTTGAAGGTGAAAAAGAAAATGCAAAAACCTGGTTTGCTGCTCAATGTATTTTTTACAAAAAAATTAAAATTATTTCAATAGGAAATCTCTACATAATGCAACAAGGAGAAGTTGTTAACAGGTTATCGTTCTGGGGTCAAACATTCTAACTTTACCTATGGAAAAGAGAGAAACAACTGCTACTTGGGAGGAAGATTATGACAAAACTAGATAAAATACTCACTACAGAGGTATCACAAGTTGTAACACATGACTATAAAAGCTGGATCATCTGAATGATGAAGAAAAAAATGATGCCTTTGAATTAGGCTGGCAAAACAAAAAACCCAGTCAAGAATATCTTGAATTCGTTCACAAGCTTTTTCTCCAAACTGACCCATCTTTCCAACCAAAGATTAATTCAATTCTCAGTAGCAGCAGGTGATGACTTATCTTCATTCCATCCCAAGAAAATGTCATCCAGTCCTTGTGAGAGCACCAATTAGGAAAATGGAAATTTTGTGAGACTCCCACCAGGGCAGTAACTGGAGCACGGAAATTTCTGTCCTGCTTCTTGCTGATTTGGGAATATAATATTTTAACATGTAAGTCATTTGGAAAATGTCTCAAAGTTTATAACTGGAATAAGGTTACTACTAGGGTAGCCTTCGATGTAAGTAATACATATATATATACATATCTGTCTATATCTATATATATACATACACACACATACGCACACACATACATACACACACGTTCATGTAGTGTGTGTGTATATATATATATACATACATACATACATATATGCATACATACATATGTACATACATACATACATACATACATACAGGCTACTTTCTCCCTATAGTGGAAATTTCTAATAAGCAGGTTCTGCAAAGAATCTGTGTATAAAATGGTCCAGGATATTATGGCACTTTGCATTTGTGATAAATATGATGAATTATACAGCAGAAAATATTGAAAAAAATAGAATTTTCTTACTATGAATTCCTATTTCTTGAAACTCTTATTGGAAGATATCAAACCCAATCTGTATTTCAGTTTGGCCACAAAGGGGTTGGTTAGGATTGAAGAGATTGAAAAATTCATAGAATACGAACTTATAATGCCTTGGTAAGATCACATTTGGAATACTGCATGCAATTTTGGTGACCATGATATAAAAAAGATGTTGAGACTCTAGAAAGAATTCAGAGAAGAGCAACGAAGATGATTAAGGGGCTGGGGGCAAAAACATATGAAAAACAGTTGCAGGAATTGGGTATGTCTAGTCTAATGAAAAAGAAGAAAAAGGGGTGCCATTATAGCAGTGTTCGAATATCTAAAAGGCTGCTACAAATGAGTGGAAGTCAGCCTATTCTCCAAAGTATCTGAAGGCAGGACAACAAGCAAAGCATGGAAACTTATCAAAGAAAGAGCCAACCTAGAACTAAGGAGAATTTTTCTGATAGTGAGTACAATGTGGAATAACTTCAGAATGTGTGGGTGCTCCATCACTGGAGGTTTTTAAGAAGAGATTGGACAGTCATTTGTTTGACATGGTATAAGGTTTCCTGCTTGAGTAGGGATTGGAGGTCCCTTCCAACTCTGTTATTCTATTAAAGAATTCAAGAGAAAGTTCGCCGAATTCAATGTTTCAGCTTGACTCCTATGCACGCTTATATGAATATAAGATTCCTGGGGCTTATTTCGCATAAGAACAGGTCATGGTTCACATTAAAATCATAACAAATATTCCAAGCGACTTGCAGAACTACCTTCTCAGTTGGAATTGACTTTCCTGTAACATTCATTCTGGAAAGCAGATTACTTCCTATTTTTGTGAAATGAAGGAATCAAAGCTAGGCTGGTATTATAATACTATGGCATCATCTTCCATGTGAAACCAGACTTCTCATTTTTATAGGAGTTGATAAAGAGCTTTTTAGAGACCTTATTAGGATGAGGATCTGTTGTTATAAATTTTCACTCAGTTTGATTGTTTATGATTCATTATGTATCCATGGACTTTTAGATGTATGTGTGGAGATAGGAGATAGTTTGTAAACAGGAGATAAGAATGAATGAATGCATGAACAAATGAATGAATGAATGAATGAAGCATCCTGAGAAGAAGCAGAATCCTCTTTTTCAAAGAGAACAATGTTTTGAGAACTTACAAGCATTATTCCTTGCATGTTTTTCAGCAAAAAAAGTCTCAAAACCAAAGAACAAAGTGTGACCTTGGTATAGAAATGTCTGGTTAAGATCTCAAATGACTAGAAAAGGCTTTTCTATCTAGAATTGTTACGCACCAGAGTACCCTACACTGAGGAAATGGTATGAGTCTACTTGGTGCATCTTTAAATATGTTGGGTTTTTATTTATAACTTGCCTTGCATGTAATTTTTATTTTTAAATGTTCAAGACATTAATAAACAATACAATAAAGATGAATACTGACAGAAGTGCATAAAAAGAGGTCTGGAAGTAACTTTCCAGACAAGTTAAAATGGAAAGAGTCTCAACCAATTCTGCCTCCTAAATGCAGCTGTTGCCAATATATAAATTTTTACTGTTTCACTTTAGTCTGTTTTAAAGTTCAGCTTCTAGCTGAAATATAGTTCAACATTTCAGAATATATTACTCATCATTCCAATCCTTATCTGCATCTTCCATGAAGGCATTTAGGCAACATTTGTCTGATTGTCAAGTTCACAAAACAGACAAGAATGTTTCTAAAAAGGGAGAAATAGAGGAAAATATCCTCACCAATAATGTGGAATACACAGAAATGCCAATAATAGAAATAATAATCAAGAGGAGGCATTAATTGCAATTTCGATGACATTTTGAAGCATACATCTTGCCCACAATTAAGTTGCTCAAATTCTGTAGGTATTTCTGAGATTATAAGTGAATACCATTGATACAATTGAATTGTACTTCTGATGTAAGATTTAAACTAATACTACAGAAATGGAATTATTGCTATTCCAGCAATAATTCCTTAAAAAGATTTGCAAGAAGAGAAGAGTTTTAAATAGTTGACTTGTCCTACATAATAGATTAATTTCTTTTGAGATTACAGTAGTTGTGTGTTGGCTTATATGGACCAAGCCATTAGTTTGATTTGAGGTGAGACTGCTGGAATGGAATATGAACCATACATGAAATGTATTTGCTCACTCAATTTTATTTCTTTTCCCCTCAGTAATTCTACGGCCAAAAAATAAACAAAAATTTGAGTGACTGGTCTGGGAGAAATAAAGTACTGTCTCTAAATTCTGTCTTATTAAATATATTTGGAGAGCAACTGAGGGGTTGTTTTTTCTATTGGGAGGTGACAATACAGGGAAAAGGAGTCCACCAATCACTATCCTGAAACTGAACTGCAATCTCAAACTAAGTTTTATTGATTTTCATCTTTAGAGAGGATTGATTTAATATTGCTGTTTTAAAATACATATATTTTTTAATTTATTTCTATTGTTACCTTTGTAACTTTCATTTCTTATAAATTGCCTTCAAGTCTTTTGAGTTGGGTGGCCTATAAAAACTGCAAAATATACCAACAGATAGAAAAAAAGATAAATCTATAAGGGGCAGCAATATAGGCCAGCCTTAGCACTTTTGTTATAGTAAAATTTGCAGAGTGATAGGGCCAACACAAATTATATCAACCTTTTCCCCCCTCTTCTGACTCCAGCACAGAAGCATGCATCTTGTTGTTGCCGTAAGGAAATATTCTATTGCAAAATATTTTTACTAAGCTATTTCATTTTTTCCAAGTGTTTTCCTTATTGGAAATGTACTGTGCAATAAAAAAATTGTAGTGTTGTGGTGCTCAGGTTTTGGACTGTACTTCTTAAACAGACGAGTCAACACTTTTTACTAGTTTATATAAAACTAAAATACTTAAAAACCTAAGAAATAAAAATGATGTAACACAAAATTTGTAATCCATATAATTTAATTTGTAAATGCTAGGATTTTATTTATATGTTTTTATTGTTTTGCTCTGGAAATGATTTGGTGAAGATCAGGAGATAAATGTTTTTAAGTAAAAGTATCTCCAAAACTATGTTGAACTGTCCTGTGTAGATGTTTCCATTACAGAAGCAATTATGTCAATTTTCCTCTCTTTCCTTACATACTTAATGCTAATGTTTATTCAATTTCAGATAGAACACAGTTCAATGACATCTATTCTTCGAAGACCTTGTCTTCGAACAAAGACTTTGTCTTCAAACATTATCCATCCAGCCGCCCACCCACCACCTACCCATCCCTCAAGCCATCCATTGGGGACAATATTTCTGCATTACCAAGAAAAAATGAAAAGTCAATAGTTACACCTGGATATTAAGAGATAGGATTAAGAGATACATTAGATCAGGAGTCCCCAACCCTCAGTCTGCGCAAGCAAGTGAAACCCCATCCGTGGAATACAGGGAGCAGGTAAAATCATGCCCCCTCTGGCCCACAGAAAAATTTCTTTCCATAGAACTGGTCCCTGCTGCCCAAAAGGTCAGGGGGCTGCTGCATTAGATGGGCGAACAATTATATGTTGCAAGGACTGGATATGAACTAAAAATTCATAACCTATCATAGTCCTCAAACATATGTGCATTGCAGGCCCAAAAATCCTATACCATTTCAGATGAATGGTTGTCCAATGTCTTCCTAAACCCCACCAAAGTTGAAACACCTACAACTTCTGGAGCCAAGTCGTTCCAGAAGTTGTGGGAGTTCCAACACTGGAAGATTTTAGCACTTGAAACCAAGCATGAACCTGGCAGGTTTACTATCTTTGAGAGAACTCAAAGCACAACTGATGGGGCTTTTCGAGTTGTTTCATTCAAAGATGGAAAACAAATGCCCAGAAAAACCCAGAAAAAGGAGTTACAGATGCATGTACTAAACTGCTTCTTAAAAAGAGATGTTGAATAATTCAAAGCTGAAAATAAGCTCTAGAAAATTGGAAACAGATTTGTTAATATAAGAAGCTAAATCATCCTACAATTTAGGTAGTATGTGTCATTATCCTAAGCCTGTAACAAAGAGGTGGAAGATGACTGCATGAATAAACTTACAATTAGAATAATAGGATGAGGTTATGAAAGGGAATCTGTAGTCTAAAATCTGGAAGGGGGAAAAACTCCCTTAACTAGGGTTAGTGCCCCGTAAGAGAAGAAGTTGAAGTATATTTAATCCAGCTATTTAAAAATTGAACTGGCATGCAAATATCAAGCAATTAATCACATTTCCTTGAAAGGTAAGACTCTATTTTCTCATGTTCTAATACACTGAGTGGGTGTTTTACAAGTAATCTGCATTACAGAATAATTGACTGGAGTTTTTTTTAACGGTGTCCTGAATATGGCTTGTCTCAGTTAATGTATTTTTCCTAAATTGTCTATTCCACGGGTAGCCAATTGAAAAAAGAAATTATTGGTAAGAAATATTTTCTTTGTGGGATTTTCAAAGGTATCTTTCTTAACTTGGATTAACTAAAATTGGGTAGAGCAATCTGAGACAGGATTACTGATTCTATTACTGTACACATTTAGGTTTGTGCACAATATGTTCTAAAAGACTTATTTACAGACGGACAAGCGACACTATATGAATCTCTAGTGTGCTGATATTAAAAACTAGCTTAAAAAAGCATGCTAAATTACAGGTCAGCAAAGAGGAACAATCCTAGTTTATTTTGAAACTTGCATATTTCTCCCTCATTTTTTCTTTTCATATACTTTTCCTATATGGCAGGAAAAAAAAATACTGCAATGTAGCATTTTTTGAAATCTTTCCTTAACCATGCTTGATTGCTGTGTAATTTCATGAAATAATTAGAATTAATTTCCAACAGCCCAACTAAAAACTGTTATTTTAGAAACTGGTTTTTCTTTAAATGGTTACAGCTATTGATTACCACCGTTCCTGATTTGGACGATAGTGAAAGTCCTAATTAGTAAAAGTAGTGTTGAAAACTCCTGTCAGAATGCAGGAAGAGAAAAAAACGAAAAGATACAATCCTAAGAAAAGGCTAGAGTTATTCACATGTCAATTTATCCTGAAAAGTGATTTTAAACTGTGTACAGTTGATATTGGTGGTTCGTGATTCAACCTGCGTGGCCATAGCTAAATATTTGATTTGCATCCATCGGCTATTCCCTGCAAATAAAACTTTAATTATCAGAAAGCAATTGCCAGTTTGTTACAATTGTCATCATGCAAAGTTCTATTATCAGATAATTGACTGGGATGACTTGTTTTCATTAGGAAAAGAAGGGCATGGTTTGAGATTCTGGATATATGAGACCACTCCTCAATTTGCTCCTGGATAGCAATGCTCCATGCTACAAAAGAGGAAATTATTTAACACGTAGAGATTACTGAAATTACATATAATAAATTATTTGGTATAAATTAGTCGTTTTATTTTAATTTTTACCCTTTTTTATTGACTTCTACCCTGGTTGCACAATACCTATGCCCTGACTGTTTTTATCTGTCAAGCCAAGGAATCAGGACCACTCATGAGGTTGCAGCATAGAAGATTTATCCAAGTATGTGATTAGTCAACTAATAGCTAGCACTAAATTGGTGCTAGATAAAGGTCAATGGAATTCAAGGGAAGCTGGACCTTGACCTCTTGTGGCGATGCAAGGACTCTAGTGACATGGTTAATTAGAGTTGTGATGGCGCAGTGGTTAGAATGCAGTATTGCAGGCTAATTATGCTAAGGTGCTCCATGGCTTGGGACCCGGGCACTTACGGGACTGCCTGCTGCCAACATCGGTCTCCCGTCGACCAGTGTGCTCTCACAGGGTGAGCCTCCTCGGGATACCACCGGCTGGGCAATGCCGGCTGGCGGCCCCGAGGATATGGGCCTTCTCTGTGGGAGCACCCTCCCTTTGGAACGAACTACCCCCGGAGATTAGGACCATCCCTGACCTCCAGACCTTCTGGCGCGCGCTAAAGACCCATCTGTTTTATCAAGTGGGTCTGGCCTAGGTTTTTACTGGTGGAGTTTTAACTGGCTTTTAATTGGGTTTTACTTTTTAATAAGTATCTTTTAGTCTTATTAGCATTTCAGCCATTAATTTAATTCATTTTAATTCCTTTTTAATATTGTGTATCTGTGTATGTGGTTTTTATCTGGCTGTACACCACCCCGCGTCCCGATTGGGAGAGGGGGCGGTATATAAATTGAATAAATAAATAAATAAATAAATAAATAACTGCCAACAGTTCGATTCTCATCAGCTGAAGGTGGACTCAGCCTTCCATTTTTCCAAGGCCAGTGAAATGAGGACTCAGATTGTTGGGGGCAATATGCTTACTCTGTAAACTGCTTAGAGAGGGATATATAGCACCGTGAAGCAGTACATAAGTCTAAGTGCTAAGTACTATTGCCATTAATTCTACCCCCTTGCTCTGCCTGTTCTTTTACATCACCCATTTTTTTACAGTGGCACCTAACAAAATGCTGTGCTTAATCTGAAAAGAGTTGTCCATCTCTGCTTCAAACACATTAACAACTGTGTACTGATATGCTAAAGATCCTTGTTATAGTTCAGGGAGCTGATTAACAAGGATGAACAGAAACCAGACCATCCTGTGGGTAACTAACTCAACTTTCCTGCTGATTCTGCAAAATGTTGCAGATGACAAGGATAATAAAACTCAGAAATCACTAGCCTTAAACCTCCAAAGGAAAAACCTTGTGTGATTTGAGGGGAGGGGGAAAAGAAGAAAGAAGGGAGAGAAATTTGCCACCTCAAGCATAGTAAATTAGAGTTGGAACATGTTTTACATGCATCCCCAAGGAGGAACTTGTATAAGGAATCTGTGAAAAAAAAAATCAATTACATTCAGTTTAAAGGGACGCTTTCCAAGTGGTCAGCAAAGAAAACTTTTGGGATGCAGCACATCTGACTGCTCTCCCCATATTTCCTCCACCTTCAATTACTTTGCACACATGAAAGCTGCCAGAATGATCTTTTCCTTACGGTTTTCAAAGTCAGGAAATAAGCACTGGGCTGTCATGAATTGTCAGAGGTAGAACTAGATAATAAGCATTGATAATTCAATAGCTGATAGATGGGAGCAGGGAGGGAAAGTCAAAGAGAACTGTATATAGGAAAATAGAACACGTACATAATTTTCTTTGGGACCAATTAATGTTATTCCAGTTTGCATATTCTTAATCAGAAATGTATTTTAATTTAAGTCACAGGCCAAGGGAGGGGCATCTTTTATAATGAAAATCAACAAGTCACCATGTCGATAATGGTGGGCTTCTAGATATTTTCTGCTGTAATTTATAAATAAAAAGACAATCTAGATGAAATTACAGTAACCAGATGGGAGCTGATCACTGAAGAAACAAAGTAGGCCCAGCCAAACATAAATATTTTAGCATAGGATTCCAGAGATTTATTTTGTGAGCTAGATTAAAGAGGTTTCTCCTACGTGGCGGCAGAAAGAAAGACAGAAGGAAGAGTCCTTCCTTTCTCTTGTTTGCATTGTTAACTAGTGATTTTATTAAAAAAATATATCACAGGACAAATTATAGTATAGTGTTCAGTTGCCATAAAGACAATCAGCCACAATATCCCACACAACCACTGTAGGAACGCTTGAGGCTACATTAGGTGGCACTGACTCTGAAGTTCAAACGGTATCCTGTTTTGTATGCAAGAGATCACAGATTCAACCTATGGAGTTCAGAGGCATCTGCAGGATTCGTCCTTCTTATCGAAAACGATAAGAACAGCATTGCATCGTCATACTACAAACTCTGACTTTTTCACAGATGTGATGCACATACAAAAAAGGAGTAAAGCTTACAATGCGACATCACAAGGCTGCTTTTCTCTTAATTCCACACACTATCCCCGAATAACAAAAGACACACACCTCTGGCAAAATTAGTTAAGTACAAAGTTAAGATCATCTGAAAGCAGAACAAACAACAAGAGAAAAGATTGGCTAAGAAAACACAGATACAATCCCCATTTCCCCTGGCACTGGCAGTTTATATAAAAGTCTTTTTCACATCATGTCTGAAAGGACACATAACTGGTAACCCTCTCACAAATTCATGAAATCATTTATCTCCAACTTTGTTCCTTAATTGCCACAGTCATGGGCATACTAATTTAAATGAGCATACCGCAAAACATGGGAGAAAGTCATGCCTTGACTTTCTCCCATATCGAATATACACGTCACCGCAATTATTGGTTCAGTGTATTTTTTGTAACACTGAAGAAATCTTATAAATCTGAATTGTGGCTTCTTTCTTTACATAGTCTTTGTAAGAGCAATCTATATAGGCAAATTAATTCCCATCTCCAAAGTCTTAGTGTGAGTTCCTTGACTGACAGCATGGTTGATACCTTATAATTTCCTTCTATTGCCAAGAATTTGCCAGCATTAGTCATCCTCTTTCCATATGGTGGTGGCCAGTTTTAATTATCAGAGCGTCTTAAAATGAAAATTTAAAAGTAAAAACAAGCAAAAACCCTTCAAAGGCTCCAAACACCCCACAGAACAATGTTTAAAAGTGCAATAAAATATTGATACTGTAAAATGATTCAAAGGAGAAAGAAAAGACATGATGTAATTTCAGAGGTTGAAGAGGGGAGAAATAAAAGAAAGTGGAGTGGAGTTTCTCCAGGGAGGATGAGGAATGCCTTTAACAGCCTATATGGCTTTACAGAAACATTCCTTTCACTTGCCAGGTGCTTGTGGAGAAAAGAAAACATTTTTTATCCCACTCTGGGCTGCTTTAATCATACTCTTGCATGTCAAATAAGACGCTGCACTTTAAAGCCACAGAGGAAGAAAACTGAAACAGAATTGCCACAGGGAAGAGGAAATTTCAAATTAAATAGTGGAGGTATTCAAATTAAATAGTGGGGAAAGAGGGTAAAATTAAGGTCCATCTTTATTTCTTAACCAATGCTACAATATTTTATCAAATCTAGACAGACTATGGTTCGCAACTGTCAATATAAAATAGCATGCATTCAAAGGATTTAATGGAGCATTTATTAGGAGTTAGCTTTTCATTTCCACAGGGGTGCAGTACTTCAGATGCATTTGCCATTCAACATAACTTTAAATATACTTAAGATATATGGTGTATTTATTTCTTTGGCTTTAGGCATACAGTACTGTTGATGCTGGCTCTCAGGAGAAATCTTTAAAAATAAAAATGCAATAAATCTGGGCTTGTTTTGCAGAAAAATGGAGGTACATCACCAGATACGTTGATGTTCTATTCATTATCTGTATCAACAAGGTTAGTTAAAAGATAAACAAGTGATTGGGGTTAACAACACAGTGTATAGAAGTGCTGTCTCCAAGAATACTATTTTATATCAGCACTAAGGAGCTAACCAACATTCATAACTTTTTCAAATATTTGCTAAACTCTCGCTGCAATCATAAAAGAGCCATATGTTGAGAACATTAGCTGAGCAAATAATAACTGAATGTGAATAAACAAGACTATTACTTCAAAGCAGTCAGAAAATGCTACACAAAGCCAAACAAAAATCGAATATATCCCATATTGACTTGAATTTAAGTGTTATATAGCAAACACAAGAACGTTACATTTTTTAAACAATCTATCTAATACTTCCTTAAGTTTGGAGTACATTTAATATACTTTTTACAGCATAGAAATAAGGGAGCTGCTGTGTTTAAATTAAATATTGAATCTGGACATCCTAAAAGAGTCTTACACTATCATTTAGGCTAACAACTATAATCCTATACATACACAATATATAAAAAGTAAGGGAGCCCCTGCAGATTTTAGTCCGCTAATTGTTGCTGACTGTAGGGGCAGTGTTCATCACCATTTCAAGGCCATTATCCGAAGATATTTCCGCAGTCATATGGCCAGCATGACATAACAGAGCACTTTTACCTTCCCACCAAAGTGGTACCTATTTATCTTGCATGTTTTTGAACTGCTAGGTTGATAGGAGCTGGAGCAAGGATGGGAACTCACCCCGTCATATGGCACCCAGGTGTAGAACCTGGCTGCCAACTTTTCAGCCAATAAGTCCAGTGTCTTAACACTGAGCCACAACTCCACCCTTTGAGTATACAGTATATATTCTAAGGTAAATCCATTGAATACAGTGGACTTAAGTTGGATTTCTTACCTGCAACAAATGACAGCCTTGCAGGACAATGCTAGGTCCAAGAAGGATTGCCTCACTTCAAAGGATAGGGCGTACTTCAGCGTCTGGCCATCTACAATCAAAGCAATATCATTTTCTTTGCCCAGTGAGTCTCCCAGATTTTCACAGTGCTGCGTTAATGCAGCTCTTGTTGCCTAAATGAAAAAAAGAGGACAGGGGAGGAGAAAACAACATTTTGTTACCATTTTTGTTAAGGAGGACAACCCAAACTGGGAAAAATGTATTCAAGGAGGAATTCGGATACATTCCACATTTGTTATTGCGTGCATATTACAAAAAAATGAAAATGCATGAAAAAGAAGGCAATATGACTTTTAGATTACAGACATAGTCTACTCCAGTGATGGCTAACCTTTTTGGCACTGAGTGCCCAAAGCGCAGGCATGCGTGAGCAGCCCCCAAATGCAATACGCATGCGATCCCCATGCATGCACTCTACCCCCCCCACACACATATTTGTGTGTGTCCCCTGCAAGACCAGCTAGCCAGCAGGAGGCACATGCACACATGCACGGCATGTCATAGGTTCACCATCACGGGTCTATTCTGATGTAAATCTTTCGAATTTCCCCAGTTACTAGATTAGTCATTAGCTGCTGGTAGGTGGCATTGGTAGAACTTATGACATTTTCCTCCAGTCCAGAATACAGTGCATGAGTTATTCATGTCCACATTAGGAGAGAGTTTGGATATGCAAGTTAATGCAATCTTCCACATAAAGAGCTAACAGAATGAACACACAGCTCTCTCCAAAAGCTGTAAAATGCAGAAGTTTATACCCTAAATTACATAAACTAAACTGGGGTGTCTATTTTATGTTGATTTACTTCACTGCAGGACGTTAGTTTGAGCTGCTTCTCATTATGATGTTAACTTTTTAAAGTTTTATTTTGGTATTTGCCTTAATCTGTTCAAATTAATATAAATACAGTAGTGGCTTCTGAAATGTTTCAATTTCTGTTTTTTAACATTGGCTGTATTTTATTACCATTATATTTGGGGGTGGTTTTTTGGGGGGGAGGGGGGGGGAAGTTGCCTTCTTTTCCTTGGCCCGAGAACTAAAAATATAAAATCTGCCAGTTTCTGAACTGAGCTGATGTAGTACGAAATAAAAAATGCTAGCCCATTAGCCATATACTTCCAGACTATTCTATTCTATTTCCAATCCCAGCATACTGGGTCCTTTCCAGCTTCAACACAATGAGTATAAACACTTTAGTGACTATTCACCCCTTATAAAACTACAAAAAATTATCTCTCCTTCCCATATCCATCTCTTATCTACAAACAAATCCATAAAACATCATTTTTTCAATGCTGGTGTCCAGAAAAAGTCCATAAAGGATTGCCAGAAGTAACAATGTATCTTGTTTTAACCTTGATCAAATAAAGTAAAAGAAAGAAATATAAAGTTGTTTTAACTGTCTTGATCTTTAGTTCATTCAAATATTGTCATAGGATTTGATTTCTCTTCATTTCTTCTTTGTTCCATCATACAGAATTCTTCAAGATCTTTACAAGCCTTCTTTAAAAGAATCAAAAAAAAATTGTCCAGGTTGTTCTTTTGAGTTATCATTTGTATTTCCCTTTTGAATTTTAAAATATCAGCAAATTTATTTTATAGATCTAGTGAAACATCCTTTTTCAAGTCATTCTCTTGGCTTGTTAGCTGTAAATGCACTTTTGATACTAACTTTATATTGTCAGTAAAATGTGTTTTGCATCTGTTATTTCTTCAGCAACATATTTTGGACATAGTCTATCCATAGAAGCAGATGTTTTTTACTAACATTGTTGATGTTGTGCTACTAATTTCTGATTCCATTCTTCAGAAGTCTATTTCAGTATTTTTATTGCTATAATGCTTTACTTCAGTTTGCAGACTTGTATTTTTTCTTCTACCGAAAATCTTTAGTTCCTTCTAGTATCCAGTTTTTAAAATCATGAAATTAAGGTACTTATCTGTGTTATGTCAACCACTAATTTAAAAGAAGGCTGGAGAATACTAATTAATTAAAATCTTACAATGTGAAATGCTTTAGATCAGTGGTGGCTAACATTTTTCAGCTCTCGTGCCGATAATTGCACCCACACTCGCATGCTCTCGTGTGCCAGCACCCAGAAGGCAATGCATGCTGGGGGCCCCCATGACCCCTGCGCATGCGTGCACAATCCCCCTTGCATGCCATGCATCTGTGCATGTGTGGCATTGCCTTCTGGGTGCTCATGGGTGCTCCTCATGCACCACACGTCTGCACATGCGCATGTGATTCTCCCCCTTGCGCACCACAGTCTGCACATGCACGTGTATTTCCCCCTCTCGCGTGCCACGTGTTTTTGCGCATGCGACTGCCTCCTCACGCACTGCGTGTCTCTGCATGTGTGTGCGTCTCCCCCTTGTGTGCAGCATGCCTGCGCATGCACGCATGATCCCCTCATGCACAGTGCATCCCTGCGCATGCACGCGCCATCTCCCACGCACCCCATACCCGACAATCAGCTGTCAGGCGGCAGCATGCGCATGTGCAGTGGGGCTCTTCTGTGTGACCTCTTGCATGCCGAGAGAAATGGCTCTGCATGCCACTTCCGGCATGTATAGCATACGTTCGCCAACACGACTTTAGAGGGATGAACCATTTTGTTACCTTCTTATTCCATATTTGCCATCAGAGGACCTCTTACTAATACCTTATTCTGTTTAATGTTGGCAAGTGGATAAGGACATCAGATTATGACCTTACAGATATGAGTGGTATAAGGCTCTAGTGAAGAAAGAAAAGCATACTTTCCATAGAAGAGAAACCCAGAACATTTATAACACCATCCTAAATGTGTTCTTTTCTACTTCTGATTATCAAATAAGAAGTTCTGGGCTTCCCTTCTGTGGGAAGTATCCAAATGGAGTCAAGGATTGTTTTCTACTTAGAAGTTTAAGTTTGTGGCAGGTCTGACAGTTGGAGAATAAATTGTTCAAAACTGACCTGGATCCAATCCAATATCTGTAATTAATATCTCTGAATTAATGCAACCTTAACTAAAGATCTTTAAATATATGCTTAATATTCATAAACAAATCAACTCTAACTTTTCCTTAGATAGGCAAATACTAAAGCTGAAGCTCAAATATTTTGGCTATCAAATCAGTCGACAAGAGACATTGGAAAAGATCCTGATGTTGGGAAAGATTGATGGCAAAAAGAGAAGAGGACCGAAGAGAATGAAATGGTTAAATAGTGTCATTGATGCAATGAATGTGAATTTGAGCAAAGTCTGGGAGGGCCTGCCATACTATGATCCATGGGGCCACGAAGAGCTAGGCACGATTTAGCAACTGAATAACATATCAGAGTTTAGACTATTTTCTTTTATAATGCTCTAAATTGCAGATATAGCTGCAGAAAATTAGAGTGGGTGGAATTATATTGGTCACAAATAAAAGTAATATATTATGCATAACTGTAATCTTTTGCATGTTTCTGATGTAGTTTCATCCTTTGGTGAACGTATACTGGTTAACTTAAATATTGAACATATCATTGCTTTCCAGACCAGTCTATTCATATGGCCGCTGTTGTGGGGAAAAATGAAAGTTGAAAACCTTCATTTTTAAAATAATGGGGGGAAACCAGGCTAGAAACTTAACAAGTACATAAAGATCAATTTCCATCACTTTGAAAGATAAATACTAAGAATGAACATATATAAAACTTACATAGCATTATTCCTAGCTGTAAAATTTAATTCTCCAGAATAACTCTGTTTTAGAAAGCATTTTGTTCTAAAGAATTCTGGGAAATTTAAACCAGCAGCTGAAATGTGAGTGACTTTTCCCTAAGTCGTGAAAATTACTCCATCTCAAAACCACAAAAGAAAGGCAGTTTCACTCCCATCCAAATTCAACACAGACTAAACATTCTGCTAAAAGTTCAATAAAGCTGGAATTTGAAGCATTTAAAGAATGGATGGAATATTCCATCCATAGAATTAGTAATCATAATATCCAGCATGACTGAATAATCCTATAAATACAAAACTTTTTGAAGGGAAAAATGAGAACGATCTAATTAGAAAGATCTAATTTAATTTCAACAATGCAAGAAAAACAATGAATGAATTGACATTTCTCCTATTCTTTATTAAATTTAATTTAAAAAACTATTTTTGATGTTAACTGACAATATCCTGCATAATTATTAGTGGATTTCTAACAAAGCAGTATCTGAAATATATTTTCTAAAACACAAGTTATTTAACATTTTCCAACATGTTTAACATTATTCTACAATGCTTCTAGGGTTCAGCTGTGCTAATCACAGCATTTTTGTCCAGTGGGCTACCTGATGCCCTTGAAAATGTTTCCTTAAATAAAGAAAAAAAAAGTTGAAAATGTTTTACATTTACTTTAGGTACAACACAACCTAAACCTGTTTTTCTCAATTAATCTAATTTTCCGAGTTAACATGACACACTAAATTTATATGCTGAGCAGACATACCAGGTGGGTAGGTGAGTACAGCTTAGCTTTCAGACCTGCTAATGGGTCATAAGTATCTGCTGAGGAGAGCAGAAAGGATAAGGGTAGGGAAAAAACATCCATTTATTTTGTTTTTCAGTTCGGGGAAAAGGAGTCCAACAGTGGGAACTGGAGCATCTGTCTTCTATTATTTTTGAAACAAAAAATGCACACCAAATTTTAACTACGGTTACTTCTTGATTTACGATCTACAATTGGACTAGAACGTCTGCTGCTAATCAAGGCAGTTAAATGGACCGTGCCCATTTTATGATGGGGTTTGCTGCATGAATCACCAGTCATTATGCAACACCAGCTTTCTCCGTTGACTTTGCTTGGGTAGTTCGCAAGTGGTGATCGTGTGACCTCTGGATTCTGCAACCCTTGTGAATGTGTACCAAATACCCAGATTGTGATCACATGATTGAAGGAAGTTGCGACAGTTGTGAATGCAAGAACCATCATAAGATACTTTTTTCAGTGCCGTCATAATTTCAAACGGTTGCTACAAAATGGTCATAAATTGAGGACCAACTGTATTTTGCTGTCCGATCACACACAGCTTACAGATTACCTATCTCTGCTTAATGAAATATGTGAAGAATCCCTTTGTGGATGATATAAACTTATAATTTTATTATTATAAGATACAAATCTAGCTATTTATAGCTTACACAACGAATGCTGACAATGCTTACTTAAGTATGATAAGTAAACTCAGATTAAACAACAAGCAGGAGGAAAAAGTCAATGTTCATATTAAGATACAGCAAACCTCCCATCAGAAATAAGCTGATGAACTACAGAAATTACTGATTGAAATTAAATCCATTGAAGGGCTAATTTAATCAACTGGAAAAATTCCATGTTATCTTTTAACCCACACTGGGAAAATATTTAAGGATATGCATTACTATTTTCCTCTCTGCTAATGCTCAGCAAAAAAGAAAAAAGAAAATCCCTATTTAACAACAAAGAATTAGCCACACTTTAGATAGATTGCTGACTAATCACTAGCCAAATCTTGGGGGAATGGCATAGTTTGTACACGAATCCTAATCCAAGAAAATGAGAATATCCAGGGAAGGCTTAATTTTTTCCCTTTTCCCAAAATATAAACAAGCAATTGCAAAAGAAAACATAGAATACATACTGGTGTATTTATATGTACAGGCATACAAATACACCAGTGCCAATAACAGTTAGAATGTTAACTAAGTCAGAAATAGGAAGATTCATACATAGAACTATGTTAAAATCAGTCAAATCACATTGTGACTTAATGCCACGTGACAATCCAGCCAACTTAAATTATGGGAAATTCGCACAACATGTGAAGACTGAAATGTCATTTCACCATTTTGTGCTACAAAATGTTTAATGTACAGATTCACACTTCTGTGTTGTTAGTATATCTGTTTTATGGCATTAACACAGGTGCCTTGCAAGATACCTTGAACCATAAACATAAACATGCCAAACATGTGGCTCAGAGTCCATGGGGATTAATGTGATATGCATACCTGGGTGTGGGCATTGACTTATTTGTTATAGCAGGTGGCATCTCCTATTGACCTTGACTGATCATAAAAAGTAAAATTGAACTGGATGGGAGTCTACACACCAGGACAGTTGCCTAGGTGGGTGTGTAAGCGTATCTATAAGTATCTTGGAGAAGGACAGTGGCAATCTACTTTTGCACTGTTGACAAAAGAGCTACATGGAACTGTGTAATAATCAAAAAAGACAAAGCAAGATCTTCTTTCCCTTCTTAAAAATCTAATCCAAACATTTAATTCTCTTATGATTCCTCTAACCTAGAAATCAGGTGCCAATGAACAGATATATGTAATTGGCTTCTCATCCTGAACTGATATATGTAATTGGCTTCTCATCCTGAACCTCTCCTGCAACATGTACATGATATATTTGGCTATGGCATAATCATAACTATTCAGGCACATGCTTGGCAAGATTGTTCTATAACTAGACCGCATTTATACAGCACATGATGAGATTGTTTGCTTATCCATAATTGTTTGCTAATCCATGATTACATAAACTTGGGTTCACACAACATAAAATCTTTGCAAATCCCTTAGTCTTAGGTGTAATGTGTGAACCCATCCCAAAACAAAACAGAGCATGGCTGCAGCTAAAACAGCAGGACAGACTTGGAGAGAAAATGAAGGAAAATGTTAAGTGTAAAATGCTGCTCCTTGTACCAAGAGATACTGAAGAATGAATGCAGCATTTTAATTGAAGTTAATTAATAGCGTACCTGGGTCTTGTTGCTAGATTTAACTTCATCCTAAAAGCCTTGAAAAATTAAACACTTCAATATTTTTCATCTACATTTTTAAAAACCCACCAAGCAAACTGCAAAGTCATTATACCTTTGTTCATGTACAATTCATACACACTTGTGTTGACAAAAAAACAAACGTTGACTCTTCTGACCTGTATAAATTGAATTCCATTCTCCAAAGCATTTCACGTTGATGAACAGTAGGGCACTGTTGCAAATCTTGGCAAACAAGAGCATAATTTGTTGACAGGCAGGGAATTACAATAACCTAAAGCAGAGCTCATGTGTGGTCCACACTTGGGACCACATCCCGTAGTTTGGGAAGGAACCTTGTGATGGTTTGTTTGAATTTTCTAACTTTCTAAATCCTTTTGGAAAATATTCCATCTAATCAGTACTACTCAGCAAGCGAACAAACAAACAAAAAATCCTGACAGGTTGACATTCTATGGGACCATATTCAAGCCATTTAAGAAACTATGCGGAATTTAGCATAAAAGAGAGGAAATGACCCAATTTTTAGGATTGTGAAAGAGTGACGATGACCCTTGGATCTACAGAATTGGCCACAACAATGAATTAGAAGAAGTCTCGACAATCCCTATAACCACATCCACAAGGGTTGCCCTAAAAGGCTGTTAGCCATATTGATGAGTGAGCATTGTAATCAATTTAATCAGATGAACTGAAAAAGTACAGGTCTTTTGGTCCTTGGAATTTTACTTCCCTAAACATGCAACAACAGATTTATCTTCCCATTGCAGCTCCCAAAGCAACAGTGTACATGATAATTACTTTTCATGAGTGAATCATGACAGCTAGGAACTTCATTCGGTATATAAATAAAAGCATTTTCCTCTGATATACAGTACATGGAGTTCTCTCAATCTTATCCTGGGGCTTTTATGGGTGCATGGTTTGAAGAAAATCACTTGGTATAACACCAAGTGAGCACTCTTTGATTTGATTTGCACAATGTAGAAGGTCATAATTTGGTTTGTTTGGGTTTGGTAAATAATGTT
Source organism: Bungarus multicinctus (assembly GCA_023653725.1). NCBI lineage: Eukaryota > Metazoa > Chordata > Lepidosauria > Squamata > Elapidae > Bungarus > Bungarus multicinctus. The sequence continues at coordinate 23,114,370 of CM042850.1, forward strand.
GTGTAAACTCAATACATTCAGAATTAGTTTGCCTGAGAGGTAGTCCTCGACTTCCAGCAGTTCATTTAGTGATTGTTCAAAGTTACAACTGCACTGAAAAAAAGTGACTTAAGACCATTTTTCACACTTGCAGCATCCCCATGGTCATGTGACCAAATTTTAACCATTTGGCAACTGACAGTTGCAGTGTCCCAGGGTCTCAGCTGGTCTTCTGAAAGCTCGCAGATTTGCACACAAACCACCATACAACAACAGAAAGCAGATTTCAAGGTGTTTAATGTCAAACAACAAACTTCCCATCCGGCAAGAATGGTGTAAAATCTAGGTTAGCACTGGAAGCTTATACCTTCCAATGCTATTTAAAGGTATAAACACACCCACCTAAACGCTCCTATCTCCTGTACTTGCCCCTAATTAGACCCTTATTTATTCTCTAGGTCACCATCCGGTTATACCTAATATGTCCATTGTTTCCTATTTCTGCAATCTAGCTTTCACCTATGAACTCTACCTACTCATGAGTAAACTATATACCCAGATTCCCCCCCCTCCCCCATCATCCATTGCAGCATTACAGTCAATTCTAAAAGCCGCAAAAGGACGGGGTTTCCCGGATTCCCCCTCTCATTACCATCGACCATCCTGTTCCACCAACGATGCGTCTGAAGCAGCTAAACAATCCCGGAAATATAAAGTGTCACGTTTCAGCGGCTCTTGCAAACATGCTGACAGGCTCAGTTTATCTATCAGCACTAATGGAGCCCGACACAGAGTCTTCTGATCACCTTTTGTGACCTTCTTACAAGCAAAGTCAGTGGGGAAACCAGATTAATTTAACAACCGTGGGTACTAATTTAACAATTGCAGTGATTCATTTAACCACCGTGGCAAGAATTGTCATAAAATGGGGCAAAACTCACTAAACAAATGTCTTTATGTCTTCAGCAACATAAATTTTGGGCTCAATTGTGCTTGTAAGTTGAGGACTACCTATATCAACAAGAACTTACAGAAGATGATTATCTGCTCCCTTCAACTTTTTGCCATAAAAAGATGACCCTACATGTAATTTATGATTACCAGATTTTGAACTCACTAATCATATGGACAGCTGCTTTCTTTTCATTCCTAAACTATTAAAATCATGCAGATGACTTTTAAAAAAAAAAAACTGCACTTCAGAAGGCTGACAATGTGATAGATATGAAAGAGAGACACAAATATTAAATTATTCAAGATTGTTACCAAGGAAAGTTTGAATATGCTGTCATGCAGCAAGATGTGGAACAATTAAAGAAGTTAATTATTATAAACTTAAACAACAAATTAAGATAGATCTGGAAAAATGGGGCAATATGCAGTTATCATTAACAGGAAGAATTGCAGCGATTCAGATGAATATATTACCAAAAATGTTATATTTGTTTCAAACAATTCCAATAAAATTAGAAAAAAATATTTTGAAGATATTAATAGAATAATATTGAAATACATATGGCAAGGGAAGAAAGCAAGAATTAATATAAAATTGTTACAGGATGTGAGAACCAGAGTGGGTTTGGGCTACCTAGTTGGGAAATATATTATCAGACCACGGTATTAACCTGGATGAAAGAATGTATTACATTGAGAAACAGAAGGTTGTTGATGTTAGAGGGGCATAATCTGCAATTGGGTTGGCATGCATTTCTATGGTATGGGAGAAGTAAAATACATGGGTATTTTCAAAGACATATGGTCAGGAATGTATTGTTATTAACATGGGAAAAAACTAGAGAACAACACTACATGAAGATTCCAGTCTGGTTATCAAAATGGAAGCATTTATACACCCAAATATTTGTAAAATGGGAACTATTGCTAGATATAAAGATATTTTAAATGAAAAGGGTGAGTGAGCTCAAAACAAAACAAGAACTGAACGAACAAAAGCTGGAAATGCATTGGTATTCATATACGCAAATAGAATCGATATACAAAAAATATATTAAAGCTGAAGGGATTTATAAGGAGTTGACAGAATTGGATAAAATATAAACAAGAATGGAAGATTAAGTTGATCAAAAATTGTATTGCTATTTATTAGGTGTTAAATTAGAAGAAGAGCAAGTTAAGAAAACAATGATAGCATGGGTGAAAAACTTTGGATATGCTATAGAATTAGATAAATGGCAGAAGTTATGGGATAGGAATTATAAATTAACAATATCAACAACATATAAAGAAAACTTGTATAAGATGCTTTATAGATGGCACTTTGCACCAGCAAAACTGTTATCTGTTAACAACTGCTAAGTTGTTCAAAAATAAATCAGTCAAATGCTGGAAGTGCCACCAGACACCTGGAACATATTACCATATGTGGTGGTCTTGTATAGAAACTAAAAGATATTGGACAAAAATACACACATAGTTGGAAAAAATGATCAAGCAGCACATAGTTTTGAAACCTGAAATATTTTTATTAGGAATGGTACCTGAAGGTTACAGTAAAGAAAAAATATATTTAATTATACATATATTAACAGCAGCTAGAATTGTATTTGCTCAGAACTGGAAAAATGATAAGATACCGATAGAGGGAAAAGTAATAGAGAAAAGATTTGAATGTGCAGAGATGAATAGGTTAACATTGGTAATCAAAGAAAAAAATGGAATATTCCATGGTATGGGGTTTATTTTATCAAAGGTTGGAAAATAAAACAAATTAAAATGGACTAGATAAATATATAGAGAAATAAGTTAAGATTATTTTAAATATAATAGATATATTAAATAAGAGCTATACAAAAATTGGATTACTGTTATATTGGTAAGAAAAGTATTAATTATAAGTGTTAGCACAAGACATATGTACCCAGTCGACACACGGTTGAAATGAAAGATGAAATTATTGTAAATATAAAATAAAAAACTTTAAAAAAAAAGAATATGCTCTCATGGTATGTTGTCCCTTGGCCTTTCAAAGATTTATTAATCATATTTTTGAGAATTTTCTGGCTAAATTAATAGTACTGTTGAATCGTTTATTAATTTAACTTGAGGATCCTTGCTTTGACAATAATTGCTTTAAAATTTGTATTAAGATTTTGGTCGTTGGAGTTGGAATGACATGATTCGAGATTTAGGTGGCATGACTATTTATGGTATGATAATATTAAGGTTAATATAGATATAATGATTTTTGTTAAGTGTGCCATTTTTAGGGTTTTAAATAGGACTAAAGCAAGATTGACTCCCAAAATTCTTTTATAATTTGTCACTCCAGGAATCTCATTTAAGAAGAGAAACGTGATGATGATTTATTGACTTTTTTTTGTAGAAACATCTAAATTGAAACTAAGAGAAGAATTGGAAATGAAAGATGTTTAGATTTAAATTGTATAAGAAGAAATGATTTTTGAAATGAGAAAAGGGATTTTGATGTAGACTTGTGTTCCAGTAATGAACATGTTATTACTAAGATGTATAAAGTTTTACTGAAAATGGATAGATTATAGATTGAATGATCAAATGGGCAAAAAACTTTGGATATACTTTAATGCTTGAGAATATATGGACTAAATGATTGAAATTTACACTGAATTATAATTTGAAATAGGATTTTTATAAGATGTACCACTGGTATTTAACACCTGATAAATTATCGAAGATGTTTAAGACAGCATCAAATATATATGCATGTTTGTGAAGGTAACTTTTACCATCTTTAGTGAACATATAACAAAGCTAAGGTAAAAAACAACTGGAATGAGATATGTATCTTAATCCATATAATTTTTAAGAAAAACACACAGTTGAAACCAGAGGTTGATAAACAGATTCAAAGGAAATATGGGACTTTGTTTCTATACGTGACAATATCAGCAAGACTCTTGTATGCACAGAAATGGAAAGACTTACAAATTCCTACAACGGAAGAATGGATGGTAAAGCTAACGTAATTTGTCTGAAATGGCAAAACCAACTGCTTTGATTAAAGGAAAAAACTTTGACTAATCTTTTTTATACAGGGAAACCACTTGGGCTTCTTGCTAGAAACTGAAAGAAACGAAAATTTAACTTTGGGATTTGACAAGTAGAATTGTTTATGATTATAAAAACACTGTGCATTACTGTTGATTTTAGAATAAGAGGTCCTTTGTATCTGTAAATAAGAAGAAATAAGAGGTATTTTGTATCTGTGCTGAAGAAATAAGAAATTATTCCTTTTTTCCCCTTTCCCCTCTTTTTCTTTTTTGTCTTTCCTTCTATACTCCTTTTATATTTTGTTGAAACTTAATATTTTTTAAAGGAAGTTAGCTTGTATCATGTTGTCCAACTTGATTGGCAATAGCTCTCCAATGTCCCAAGGAGAAGGTCCTTTGGAGCATTTGCTAAGTGATCGTTTTAGCTAATACAAATTCAACTTTTAAACTTCTGCTTGGAAAGTAAGTACTCTGCCACTGAATTAGAGTACCTGCCCATTTTCTCCTTGGCTATATGCCTTTAGAAGGAACACTTATTCTGCCAAGCACAGAATTTAACTGTGGGATAACATGGGAGCCTGTCAAAAAAGCCACTTTTGAGATCGAGAACAATGCTACTTTTGCCATCAGGTTATTTTTAACCAATTAAATAGGTCACATTGACCAAGAAAAAAAGTGTTTAAGCCTTTGAGTTTCTGAATTATTCCCTCCAACACTACTGCCTACTCTCCCAAGCACACCAAGCTGCTATTAGTTCTGCACAAAGGAACATGCAATGACAAAAAACAGATACTCTAAAAGCAATTCAGGTTTGAGAGAGGAATAGTGGGAGAGTTATTGAAGTGGAGATGCTTTTTAAAAAATTCTTTATGATGATTTCCCTCCCTTTATGGCATCCATATAAATAAGATATTCTTGCCTATTCCTACATTCCATGTCTGACTGTAATAAAATACAGATATAGCCTCAACTATAGTTTATTTTTTATTCAAAAGTTTTTGTTAATGCTTTCAAAAGAGCATCTCCAACACTTTTTATGACTACAAAGGATTGTTTCATAAATGTCTCTTACTCATCAACAGGATCTAAAAAAAGTAATTTGCCCCAGGAAATCAATTAGAAATGGGATATTTTGTATGTTTATATTAGAATATTGTATCTGAATATTTGAATAGGACTACTACTTATTCACTCCCAATATATCTGAACTCTATTTAACATTTAAAAAACACAAAATATGACAAATTGCTTTGATGAAAACAATAGAAACATAAGCTAAGTATTCTACATTATTATTCTTATAAAATGCTTGTTAGCACAAGGTTACGTATGATCAGTCAGAAGTAAATATTAACGCAATAGCTGGACTTCCAAGTTGAAGAAGAATTCCGGCTGCTTTAAAGTTTACAGCACAGTCAACAATCCCTTCAGTTGATGGGCATCATCATGCAATTCCATGTTACATTGCTGAAGCCAAAATAATTAAAATGTAAAAAAAATGTGCTTAATTACAGAAATAAAATAGCCCAAATCTGATCCAAGTTCACATAAGAACACAACATTCTGAGTTTGATGAAGAGTCTCACTCATCCAGATAGAGTTGTCTGGAAGATGAGTCATGGCAACTGGACTTATTTTCTTGTTGGTTTGAAGCATTTCCCTGCTTATCCACGTAGCTTCTTAATTTGAACAAGTTGATGGGGGCACTTCATATGTGCCTTCCAGGAAGGTTTCATTTCTCACCTAATCTGGATAGACTTTTTAGGTGAGTAGACAGAGAGTCATTGGGATGTAAATGTTCTTACTCCTAAATCTTTTGCCCTAGGTGGGTCATTAATTGTGAACCTGTAAGTGGACTTAATCTTCCTGGGGATTGATGGAAGAGCAGCATAAAAAATGGAGACAGGTTGTGTGTGTCTGAGGGCTCCACATCTGTTGAAGGAAAGATTTTCTACTTTGGCATAAAGGAATTCCCTCGCTCTTCTCTGTAACCCTCTATTTTCCCTGACCAAAATATCTTCAAAAAAGTTGTCATTCAAACTTGTCTTTATTGTCTTCAAAAAAGTTGTCATGGCCCCGTCAGAACCTGAGTCCACGGAAGAGGATGAGCTGAAGCTGGGGGCAATAGAGGTCAAAGGGGTGGCCTCATTGACATCGGAGGAATGTGGGGAGGAGAACGAGGCAGCCTTGGGTCCCTCAGGCTTGGGATGGCTTGCCAGTAGGTAAGAACGGGGACAGGATGACCAAGAGAGGGGGGAAGAGAGGACAAGCAGTGGAGATGAGGAGCGATAGAGTTCAGGAGACGAGCAAGGACTGCCTCCTCCTGATCCCTGAGCACAAACAGTGGAGAGGAGGCGGGAACAGCGCAGCCTGACCCGACGACTCAGGAGGAATGCGTCCTGACCCTCTTCACAAAGCACACCTGGGACTGAGATTTAAGGAGATGTTGTGGAGAGGGGCGCTTGTCAGGAAAAAGCACTGAATTCGTAGAGTTTTGTGTGCTGTTGCTGGTGTCTGGAGTTCCCTGGACTTCTTGCCTTATTGCTGCCTTGTTCCTTTGCATCGCTGGATTTCTTGCCTTGAAGCAATTGTGCAAACAGCATTTTGCTGGACTAATTGCAGCCAGAGGCTGCTGGAGGTGTGTGTGAGTGCTTTGCTCCGAGATGTGCCATAAACATGGGAGTGTTGGGGGGAAAGTTGGCATAATAAAGGGGCATTCGAACTATCAGCTGTGTTGCCTCCATGCCTTGCCCTGGGTCATCACAAAAGTGTTCTTTTTCTTCTAAATGAAGATATATGCTGATTCAGGACCAGTGGTGTTGCTTCTCTTATGCCAGACCATCCTCTTGTGTAAAGATTGCTTGTTTTCTCCACTGTAGAGCTCTGCAGAGTCTTCACTACACCAGACTGCAAACACTACATTGCTCTTCTTATGTTTTGGTGTCTGATCTTTAGGGCGGACAAGCCTCTGTCTCAGTGTATTGCTGGCCTTCAAGAACACAAGTATGTGGTAGTTTCCAAATATCCATATCTTCCATGTGGAAAAGAAAGCACTCAGCTACCTCCAGGGGATGGCTCCAACCCTCTGGTTCAGTTATGTGGATGATACCTAAGAAAAAGTCAAGTCCAAGAAGTCCAGGCCTTCACAGATGATATAAACACCATGGACTCAAACATGAAGTTCATCAGGTAGGTACCAAGAACAATAGGCTGACATTCCTCGAATTGAAATATCAATTTGGACCTGTAACAACCTAGAAGTAGAGATCTGCAGGATCTTTAAACAGGGAAGATAGATGGCTTAAAAGAGAAGGAATTCATTTATGCTTAAGTGGAAAATCCTTTGTTCAGCCAAGATAGAGGCCTTAGACCCAATCTCCCCCCTCCCCCCCATGTTTATGTCATTCTTTCATCAATCTCCAGGAAGATTAAGGCCACTTCAAAGTCCACAATTAACGACCCACCTAGGGCAAAGGATTTAGGAGTTGGAACATTTACATTCCAATGACTCACCTAAAAAGCCTATCCAGAAAAGTCTCTGGAGTGCCCTTAATTCAGACTGAAGAAGCTACTTGGATAAGCAGTGAAATGTTTCAATCTAACAAGAAGTCCAGTTGCCATTACTCAACTTTCAGACAATATTGCAGTGTTTTCTTTTTAATTTTTTTTATAATTGCAAAAAGTATTTAGCTTCCTATATAGAACTGAACTGATTTTAGCTACTTGGGAAACTGTTGGGCCTCCATATCCATCCATAAGGAGCTGACTGATGGCTGAAAACAGCCTGTGCATTCTGAGGAGGCTCATTGTATACACTGCCTCATTGTGGACTTGGCAGTGAATTGTTCACATTTCAATTATTCAGGCTCTGTCTCCTCCAACTTACAAGACTGAAATTCTCCCAGTTGGGAGTTAGAGGTTCAATTGTGCATTGTACATGCAAATTCATCTGTTGCAGAGAGATTTGAAAGATCAGTGAGTCTGATATGGGTGAGGAATAGTTCTCTTGGTCTTACATTTAAGTTATACACTCAAGAAAATTGACCAGCAGACCTTATTTCTACAGTTCCTGCATCTGTATTTTTCTGCCCCAGGCTTTCTTCAGGCCCTAATTAACCTTTGCTCATAAAGCGAGTTTGTATTCCAAAATTGCTTAATAGCAATCATGTACAAACTCACAAAGGGAAAGAAGACAGAGTGAGGGCACCAATGAAAAACTTCGAAAATCTAATCTAGTGTATGGGCATATGTCTGAAATTTCATTTATTATGGAATAAAACAAAAATGAAATCTATGCTCCTAAATTTAGCCAAGTACATAGAGATTGTATCTCAGTAGGTACAGCTTCTCAAGTTACTGCCAGGGCCCTTTAGCTCTATATAACATAAGATCTTTGGAGAAATTGGCTGGACTCGAGCATGGACAAATTAGTTTCCTATCCCTGTTCTGTGTGCATTCATAAATCAGTTCAAGCCTCTTCACTAATCTGCAACTTTTTCTTTAAAAAAAATCTCAACATATTTAATATGCTTAATATTTATTTGTAAATATAAGTTATTTCAAAATGCAAACTGTTAAAATACGCAATTAAAAATGTAAACTGCATGTAGGCTTTTGGTTCATTTTCCTATGATTTTCTTTTTACCTGTTAATACGTTAAACAAATTAATTGTTGTCTTACAATGTTTTAAATTGTTTGTTTTTTAATTGTACATTGCCTAGGCCCTAGAGTCACATATGTGAGATGGATGGCTAGTTATATAAATTGAGTAAGTAAGTATGTAAGTAAGTAAGTAAGTAAGTAAGTAAGTAAGTAAGTAAGTAAGTAAGTAAGCAAGCAAGCAAGCAAGTAAATAAATGCAGCTGTGTGTAATTTCCTCAATGCGTTGGAGACTTGCAATATACACAAAGGGAAATTATACTACTGATAATGACAGTACTAACAGGAGAGATCACATGGAGTGATGGCATAACAATATCCATCTTCAATAATACGTTGTCTATACAGAGGTTTGCCTTACCCAAATAAGCCGGTGTATTTATTTTATTTATAACACAGATATTACATTAACAAAGTGTTGTGGTCCGCCAGCGGCCTGCAATGCTGGCAGCAGAGTCGGACAATGAGGAGGAACAGGAGCCCATCCTGGAGCCTGGGGAAGGCTTGGATGAAGGATCTGCGTCTGCCTTGTATAGCTAATTGGCAATTTAGTCGTTGGCAGCATTTCAAGGGAGATAAAGGTGGGTGCTTATCAGCCTTATCCTGAAAGACTGTGGCAGACTTCTTTTGGACTATTCATAAACAATGAGTTTGGGACTCATTACAGGCTGTGAATGCATATAATTCACAGCTGCTGAAATAAAACAAAAGGTTTTTGGGACTAGTGTGTGTTTGTTACTGTCTCAGGAAGGTCAGAACATAAACATTAAATAATTAAACTTTTAACCTTTATATTAGTATATTGGCATATTATTTATATTCTGCCTGTCCTATACAAATACTGTACAGATAAACTCCACAAAGCATCCATACAAAGTCTCTTTTATTGGTTCATCAGGCATCCCCATCAACTCACAATTATGATGAGGTTCTTCTTAATGTCCAATCCTTTGCATATCTGTCTTTATGGGTAAAAAGATTATTTATCTCTTTCATCCCATATCGTAGAGGCAGGAGGTAGCTGCTACCATGAGGCTGTGTGTTCAGGCAAGAGTGAAGAAACCTCCCCCAATCCACCAAGGGTCAATTCAGTGACCAATCAGGGTTACAGATGTGACCATATGACATGTACTACATTTCCCAGGATACCTTAACTACATTTACCATGATGAATTCCCTTAAGGGGACAGCTCACAATTCCTAATTAACTATCCCAAATCCCATTAACTCTAAACTGTCCGGACAGCACAATTTATTTATTTATCTTACTTTATCTCATCTTTATTATTTTTACAAATAATTCAAGGTGGTGAACATATCCTCCTATTTTCCCCAAAACAACAACAACCCAATGAGGTGGGTTGGTCTGAGGGAGAATGGCTGACCCAAAATCTGGCTTTCAGACTAAAGTGGGACTTGAACTCATACTCTCCCACTTTCTAGCCTGGTGCCTTAAATTGCATTTTATAATTTATATAAATTATATTATTTATGTAATTATGTATAATTATGCACTATATATCTATCTACATCTATATCTAGCTAACTATCTAATTATATATTATGAAATATTATATATTAATATTATATCAGAAACATTAATAGCAGCTTCACCAAGTGCTTTGGTGAAAACAGTTTATTTTAGTTGAACAGAATAACAAGCATAACACAATTATTTAATGAAGAATAATGACAGCAGTAAGTTTTTATTTTAAGTTTACCAAAATTAAATTTAGTCAAATAAACAATTATTTGAAACAAAAAATGTCAACATGATAAAAAGTATTTAACATGAGAAAAAAATACAAACTAACCAAATCAAATTACCAGTATCCAAGTATCACATGGAACCATCAAATATTTAGTGTTAGTTGCAAATTAAATAACTTGCTTTCACCTGGTGTCCATTCCAATGAGATGATAATTTTTATGCCTGTCAGCTGTTCCCAAGTGGTACATGGGAGTCAACACTTTTTTCAAGTACACAATTGTGAAAATGAAGTATTCCATTTGTCCTATACCTCCTGCTACTCCACTCCCAAGAATTTTCATACAACGTTAAATGTGGTAGATCTCCATTTTCCATAAATATGCCAACAATAGTAGCTTCCCAAGAATAATGAAATTAGCCCATGCAAAAGATAGAATTAATCTAGTTCAAGTAAGTCTTCATGGCTATCAGGCCCACAAGTAATTCTGCTGAAAGAAAATCAATGCATGTTTTCCCACTATAAATAAACTTCTCAGGCATATTAATTTTTTCACAATAGTTTGGGCTTTTAGATGTCTACTGGAATTTACAAAGTGCCAGCATTTTCATGATGGGAATTGCAGGGTCAGGTTGTCATCATGTGACATAACGTGACTCCCCTCTCTTCGCTAAACTGGAGGTGGGCGTGGCCAGTACGTGACACATCTGGCCCACGGGCTGTGAGTTTTGCATCCCTGGTTTAGCCATTTGGATCCCTGTACATGCTGAAGCAAGGATCTCATTTAGTTTTATTCCAGATAAATATCTATGGCATTGGGTACAGCTGGTGGGCATGCATCCTCCCCAAACCACTTTGTTAAATTGTTCACTAAAGTCCTATCTAAAACAAATGAACCATAGTATGTTACTGTCCCTTTCATTTATTTAACTAAAGCAAAGATACAGGTTCAGAAAATATACTATCAGTAAAAGGCCCTTATCTCATGCATGTTTTTTTCTCCTTTGTTTTGCAATAAGAGAATGTCTGTGGGACATCCAATTCTTTGGAGAGTTTTGAACAATAAGGAGCTGGCTCTCATCCTAGTTCTTATCCCCTTTATTGACATAAATTGAATCAGCAGTCTGCTGATGCTGAAGGTTATACTGTCATCTCTCAACGTAGCAATGAAACAAGAGAGTGCTGTATACAAAATATACCCTTTCACTCCTAGAAAAAGTTTTCCAGCCCATCCATAGCTCAATTCAAACCCACTTATTTTACATGGTGAAATAAACTGAAACTCAATAATGCTCAAATTACCCAGTTCACTGTGTACTTAAACCTGGAAGTTGAATTCAATCACCCGGCTTTCACTTGTAATTGAAGACAATGACTTGGAAGTATGGAAAAGAAGTGGGTTTTTTTTTCCTTTTAAAAATATGTATAGCTATGTATTTGATTTCATATTTTTATTGCTGACTCATTGAAAACATTATTGACAAACTAATTAACACTTTGTTCCTCCAAGACAAGAAAAAGGCCTTCCCTCCATTTAACCACATTTTTAGGCGTATTAGGTACAGTTCCTTGTGCAGTTCCTTATTAAAGCAGACATCTTTGAATCTCTGTATGATTGAGGGGAAATTAAAAGCTTCAAGCAAAAAAAAAAAAATTGACAGCAAAGTTGACCCCCGATGAATTCTCTCTCCCAATTTTCCTAATTAGCTCCTTCTGCTAAGTCCCACTTCTGCTTGCAGTCATGGATCTTCACATAGCCTGTCTGGTGATTAAGATAACTATGTTGTGCCCCAGATGTTAGAAGAGCTTCTAGTATCTCCCTCAGGATAACAACCCTTGGTTTTCAAAAATGCCAAGCCTTAAACCTCATTTTCCTCCTTGGTATTTATTCTGCCATTTTTCAATCTACTGTCTTCGCATATTGAAATTATTGCCAGCTTATAGATGGGAGGAAGGAAAATCCCCTTATTTTCCTCTGCTGCTCAAAACATACGATATCTACATTAACTGTATGATTTGCAACATATGGAGCTATTAGGCTGGTAAGTAGTTCACAGCAAAAGAAAACTGGAAGAGGGGCCTCATGAAAGAGAATCCTAGAAGGGGACTAATTTTGCAAATTTCAGGGGGAAAAAAGCAATTGGAACTCCTCCTTTCTGGAAAAGTTCACTCTGCAAGCAAGAATGGCCTATAGGCAGTCAAATCAAAATAGCGGTTACATGATGTCCAGTTTTATAGTAGATTTTACAAATAAACTAAACTGAAAAATTGACTCAGATATAAGCAATGTGCAGCCCATCTACCAAATGTATTCAATCAGTTCAGTCTTTTGCCAAGAGTCCTTCCTCAACAGCCTGCTACCTGAGGAAGGAAAAAAAGAAAGGAAGGATGCTAGAGAAGAAGGAGATGCAACGAAATTATTGCTACCTTTGGCCAGACACTAGTATGTGATGCAGTTCCAAAAGATTACTGCATTTGGAATGCAGGGAGTAAAAGAATATTACTCGCCCTGGACTAAACATGCTTCTTCCCATAAATGTTAGCAATGTAAACAGATACCGTCAAGTTCAAAGCGTGCTTTCTGTCATTTTTCTATGTATCGTTTCCTCTCAAGGGATATTCAAATGTTTGCACCTTTGTTTTCTTTTTGTGTCTTGAAATTATTCAAGATTAGAGGAGCACTACTAAGCAACCAGGCCTGCTTTATAGTTATAGTCTTGTCTTTAGAACAATTGCTTTACCCTTAGAAAGAAAAACAAAAACAAGATTGATTAAATCCCTTATATGGAGATGACAGAATGCGATGGCTGGATGGAGTTACTGCAGGGATGAGCTTGGACTCTGGAGGACGGTAGAGGACAGAAAGGCCTAGAGGAACGTTGTCCATGGGTCAGGATGGATCGGACACAACTTCTCAACTAACAACAACAACAACACTCTTCGTGTAAACATATGAAAGGGTAGTGGCGGAGGTGGATGGAGAGATTTTTAAAATTCCTAATAATGTGACTCTTATCTATATACCCCTCACATCCTGGAGGTGAATTGTTTCTACTCCTCCCCTCGGGATGCCACTACAGGGCATTGCATGCCAAAACAACTAGACCCAGAGGCCCAAAGGTGCTTTTTCCAAAGGGTTCTTCAGAGCTGAAGAAGCTTCTTGGATGAGAAGTGAAATGTCTTCAAAGAAAAACCAGAAAGTCCAGTTGCCTCTTGAAAAAGCATCTTTTGGGACAATCATATTGAGAATCTGCATAGACACAGAGATACTTTTTTCCTCATGCCATCACTCTGCTGAACACCTAATTACCCACAGTATTGTCTTATGTATATATTTACCCATGAAGTATGACTGTATTACTATTATCCTTCTCATCTTTTCTACTACCTTCTCTTAGAAGAGTTAGAATTAGGATTAAGGTTAAGGTGTCATTATTATGACTATTATCACTCTATTGTTTTGCATGTACACCAAGAGTTTCTGGACCGAAGACAAATTCCTTGTGTGTCTAATCACACTTAGCCAATAAAGAATTCTATTCTATTCTATTCTATTCTATTCTATTCTATTCTATTCTATTCTATTCCATTCCATTCCATTCCATTCCATTCCATTCCATTCCATTCCATTCCTCTCCTCTCCTTTCCTCACAAGGATCCTTTTTTAAAAAAAAAATGATGCCGTACAAATAAGACAATAAAAAAGCAGTCTCCTTCAGATCAAGTTCAATTCTTGGACTACATGTTCAAATAGTTTTCTTGACAATCATATGGAAATTGTTTGCCATTACCAATTTCTGGCTTGTTCCAGAGACTTAGAATAGTCTGAGGTTTTCACATCCCAGTATTTCAGGTATGATCAGGCATAGTTTTTTGAGATCATGAAGGTTATCCAGGCACTGATATCTGCTGTAATTCACAAAGCAATGCCTGTGATTCAAATGTGTATCTAGAGCAGAGGTGGTATTCAACCGGTTCTCACCTATTCGGGAGAACCGGTAGCGGTGATTTGCTGTGGGTCGCAGAACTGGTAGCAACCCCTGGCTGCCATGCCTCCGAACCGGGTCGCCCACTTGTCCTGTTTGCTCTCCTGGCTCTCCCAACCACGTGGTGCCATGGTGCAGCTCAGGCAGATGTCCCAGGGCTGCTGCACATGCGCACTGCATGTGCAGCTGCTACACATGCAGTACACATGTGCAACAGCCCCGAGATATTCTCCTGCGTGCCTGCCCTCCCATTTTCTGCCTTCTACCAGCTGACGCGCCTCTTCCAGCCCGGCCCAGCCAGCCAGCAGATGGGTGGGCGGATGTCCCGGGGCTTCTCCTTTGTCCCGATATGCCTGCAGCAGCTGGTCCTCCTGCCCCTCACCCTCCCCTCCCTCGCCTGGCCTAAGAAGGTAAGATGATGGCAGGGGATAGCGAAATGGCCAGTCCCTATCTTCCTCTCTCTCTGCCCCACTCTGTGTGTGTGTGTGTATGTTTATTTATTTATTTATTATTTATTTATTAATTCCATTTATATACCGCCCTTCTCCCAAGGGACTCAGGGCGGTGAACAGCTCATCTAAAAACCCCACAGAAAATACAAAAGTTAAAAAATATTAAATTTAAATCGGCTGCATAATAAGACTAAGAAACCCCCCCCCCTTAAAACCCAATTTAGAATTAAAAATGGAGACCAAATTTAAAATCATTTTCTCAGCCCAGGCCGGCCTGCTCAAAGAGCCAGGTCTTCAACGCGCGCCTGAAGGCCCTCAGGTCCGTGCCGGTACGAAGCTGCGGTGGCAGAATATTCCAGAGGGCGGGGGCGCCCACAGAGAAGGCCCTACTCCTTGGCGCCGCCAGACGACACATAGCGGCCGACGGCACCCGGAGCAGACCCTCTCTGTGGGAACGCACCGGCCTGTTGGAGAACGTTGGCAGAATGCGGTCCTGAAGGTAACCTGGTCCCATGCCATGGGTCGCCCTAAAGGTCAAAACTAGAACCTTGAAGCGAACCCGGAGAGCCACCGGCAACCAATGCAGCTCGCGCAGGAGAGGCGTCACATGGGCGCTACGTGACGCCCCCATGATCACCCGCGCGGCTGCATTTTGCACCAACTGAAATCTCCGGATGCTCCCCGCAGGGAGCCCCATGTAGAGGGCATTACAATAGTCCAGGCGAGAGGTGACAAGGGCCTGAGTGACCGTGCGCAAGGCGTCCCGATCCAGGAAGGGCCGCAACCGGTAGATCCGACGGATCTGATGAAACGCCCCCCTGGAGACGGCCGCGATGTGATGTTCAAGTGACAGCCGTACATCCAGGAGGACACCCAGGTTGCGAGCCCTCTCTGTGGGGGGCAGAACTTCCCCCCCAATAGCCAGCGAAGGTGTCAGCTGGCTATATCGGGGCGCCGGAAACCACAGCCACTCGGTCTTGGATGGGTTGAGCCGAAGCCTGTTCCCGCCCATCCAGTCCCGCACGGCCTCCAGGCACCTAGACATAGCCCCCACAGCATCGTTGGGGTGGTCCGGAGTGGAGATGTACAGCTGGGTGTCATCTGCATACAGATGACACCTCACTCCAAGACCATGGATGATCTCACCCAGCGGCTTCATGTAAATGTTGAACAGGAGGGGAGAGAGGACCGACCCCTGAGGCACCCCACAAACCAGGGGCCTAGAGGTGGACCTCTCCCCCCCCGCCAACACGAATTGCGAACGGTCAGAGAGGGAGGAGGAGAACCATCGAAGGACGGTTCCACCAATCCCCAACCCCCCCAACCGTCGCAATAAGATACTATGGTCGATAGTATCAAAAGCCGCCGAGAGATCTAATAGGACCAGGACAGAGGAGAACCCTCTGTCACGAGCCCTCCAGAGATCATCAACCAACGCGACCAATGCCGTCTCAGTGCTATGTCCAGGCCTGAAGCCCGATTGGAACGGATCGAGGTAAGTAGCTTCCTCCAGGTACCGGGGGAGCTGACGTGCCACCACACTCTCAACAACCTTCGCCACGAAGGGAAGGTTGGAGACTGGACGATAGTTGTTTAAAATAGCTGGGTCCAGGGAAGGCTTCTTGAGGAGGGGGTGCACCACCGCCGCCTTCAAGGCGGTAGGGAGCACCCCCTCTCTCAAGGAAGCGTTGACAATCCCCTGGAGCCAGCCTCGTGTCGTCTCCCTGGCGGCCGAAACCAGCCAGGAAGGGCACGGGTCCAATAAACAGGTGGTGGCATTCAGACCCCCCAGCAACCTGTCCACACCCTCGGCGGTCACAGGATCGAACTCCCCCCAGATAACACTCCCAAGACCTGCCCCGGACACCTCCCCCGGGACCATCCAATTGGAGTCGAGCCCCTCCCGAATCTGAGCGATTTTATCATGCAGAAATCGGGAAAACTCCTCCGCCCTACCCTGCAAGAGGTCATCCCGCGCTCTCGGTTCAAGTAGAGAGCGGGTCACTCTAAACAGGGCGGCAGGCCGATTTTCTGCTGATGCAATAAGGGCGGAGAAATACGAAGATTTCGCCGCCCCTATCGCCACAAGGTAAGTCTTAATATGAGATCTCACCTGTGTTCGGTCAGACTCAGAACGGCTCGCCCTCTAAATGCCCTCTAGACGTCTTTTCCGGCACTTCATCTCCCGTAGCTCCTCCGTATACCACGGAGCCAAATGTGATCTGTGCCGGGTCAGAGGTCGCAGAGGCACAACTCGCTCTAGAGCCCCGGCGGCCAACCCATCCCAGGTGGCCACCAGGTCTCCAGGCGAGCTGAGAGCCAGAGATTCAGGAAATGGCCCAAGCTCCCTCTGGAACCGCTCCGGGTCCATTAGGCGCCTGGGGCGGAACCATCTAAGTGGCTCCGCCTCCCTGCGGTGGGGGGTAGCGGAACAGAAATCCAGCCTAAGGAGGGAATGATCTGTCCATGACAAGGGTGTAATGACTAAATCCCCCCAATTACAGTCATTCAACCACTGCCCAGAGACAAAAATCAGGTCCAGCATGTGTCCTCCTATGTGAGTGGGAGTAGAAACTAACTGGGTCAGGTCCATGGCCGTCATGGAAGCCAAGAACTCCCGGACCAACCCCGAGGTTTCACCGAGCGATGGCAGGTTGAAATCCCCCATGACCAAAAGCCTGGGGGTCTCAACCGCCAGCCCAGCTATTACCTCTAGGAGTCCGGGTAGGGCCGATGAGACGTGGCAGGGAGCCAGGTACGCCATCAAAAGACCCATCTTACCCCTTGCCCCCACTTCACAAATAGAGATTCACAGCCAGCCGTCTGAGGGACAGTGGCCTCCCTAGGACAAAGGACTTCCTTTATAAGCACCGCTACCCCTCCACCCCTTCCCTGAGCCCTAGGCTGGTGAAATGCAAGGAAACCTGGTGGGGGGAGGAGAAGGAGGAGGAGAAGGGTCACCCGAAGGGATGCTTCCAAGGCGGCTGGCGAGCTTTATTCAGCCAGTCTTGATTCCAAAAAGAAAAAAGGAAAAGGAAAGCCCAGCCACGGCTTTGAGGGAGACACACACACACACACACACACACACACACACACACACACACACACACACAGAGTGGGGGAGAGAAGGGAAAGATAGGGAAGAGTGCTTGGCCAGCCGTGGCTTTGTGAGAGAGAGAGGGAAAAAGAAGGAATGAGAGAGGAAGGGAGGACAAGAAAGAAAGAGAAAAGAGAAAGAAAGAAAAAAGAGGTCCGGGGGGCGTTTGTGCAAAGTGCTGTGGCTGGCGATCTTTATTCAGCCAGTCTTGATTCCAAAAAGAAAAAAGGAAAAAGAAAGCCCAGCTGCAGCTTTGAGGGAGAAAGAGACACACACATACACACACACACACAGAGTGGGGGAGAGAGAGGGGAAGATAGGGAAGAGCGCTTGGCCAGCCGTGGCTTTGAGAGAGAGGGGGAAAAAGAGGGAGAGAGAAAAAGAGGGAATGAGAGAGGAAGAGAGAAAGGTTTTCGAGTCCAAACCCCCTGCTCAGGCAGGAAAACTGAGGATGCCAAGTCTGAGCGGAGGGCCAGGCAAAGGTGTCAGTATAATCTTTGGAGGGACCCTATACCAGGGGTCTCCAACCTTAGCATCTTTAAGACTTCTGGACTTCAACTCCCAGATTTCCTCCCAGAATTTTGGGAGTTGAAGTCTGCAAGTTTTAAAGTTGCCAAGGTTGCCTGCCCTATACCATTTCAGAGAAATGCTTGTCCTGTCTCTTCTTGAAAACCTCCAGTGTTGGAGCATCCAGAACTTCTGGAGACAAGCAATTCCACTGGTTAATTGTTCTCACTGTCAGGAAATTTCTCCTTAGTTTTAGGTTGCTTCTTCTTTGTTCAGTTTCAATCCATTGCTTCTTGTTTTGCCTTCTGCTGCTTTGGAAAATACATTGCCCCCCCACCTTCTTTGTGGCAACCCCTCAAAACCCTGTTTTGTAACCTGCCTATCACACTCTTAGACAAACCTTTCAGTGGTCCATAAAAGTACATCTATAGTATGTGGATGCAGATAATAAAGTCGAAAAAAGGTGAAATTTTTTACAAAACTATAGATACATTGAGGCTGGGGGTAACAAGGAGTGGCTGGGAAAGAAGAAACTGGGCGAAACGCCCCTTGACATGAGTGATGTCGGGTTGGCCATGCCCACCAAGCCACATGACCACCAAGCCATGCCCACCCAGTCACATGACCACCAAGCCCCACCCACCAAATAAGCCACGCCCACAGAACCAGTAGTAAAAATTTTTGAATTCCACCACTGATCTAGAGGCATATTAGATTAATCTGTATGGATCCTTATTTACTATTTACTGTATAGTGCACATCCAAGGCTAATTTGGTATAGACGTCTCTTTAACTGGAGCCTAAAACTCATATCATATCTAATAACTCAATAAACAAGACAACCACAAACAAAGCGAATTATTCAGCTATTATCAAAACCAACTCCTTAATTATTTACGAGCAGACTAAAAAATGTTACTGCATATTAGCTGAGAATTTAAGATTGTTCTCACTCTGTTATTCTACCACTTAAGTGGGGGAAAAGAAACCCCACAGACAAATTTTAAACACGAAGTAATTTATTCTGGGTCACATAACCTGGCATTTGCTATTTGGCAACCTCCCCAAAACCAAATTATTCTGATTAAAGTACACATTATTGCTTTGGATTGCATTTGTGAATTATTATATTCAATCATTCTGGCTCAAATCCAAATGAGCTGCTTAGGCACACATAAGTACTTGACAGTGTGTGCACCCTTCTAGTTCCCCTGGACTAAATCAAAAGACTTACGTGTGCTTAAACCATTGAAATCAATGGGTTTATGTATTCTTAGCTCTAGTAAAGCATCTGGTTTTAATCTGCAATTCCAATTGGCTTCTTCTGGGTTCCTTTGAGTTTGAGGCATAGCTTTTATTGGCTAGGTTGAATGCAGCATTAGGAAGGGGCAGATCAGAATTCCTTTTTAAGATAGTTGTCCTCTCTATGAAACTCTGACTTCTGCTGCAGGAAGAACAGATTTTAATTTAGTTTGATTTGGGGTTATGATTAACTATCCCGCAGACAAACCCGAGTCTCTCAACTGCAATGAACTGGGAGAGAAAAGCAGAATTGCAACAGTTGGAAGAAATTACTTCAGCCACTGAAAATTCCAGCGTAGTGCAAGATCCAAATTAAGGCATTTACAAAACCTGTCTATCCAATTTACTATCAATTGTCTCTTGAAGATATCCAACAGATGAGAACTCACCACCTTGTTATTAGTTCGTTAACTATAGAACTCGCCTGACACTTCCCAACTAGAATTTATCTTCTATAACTTAAGATTCTGGTTATTTCACATCCTACACCAACAATACTTGAAAAGAGATCATGATTGCTTGCTGCATGTTACCGTTTTGGGTTCTTGAAGAGTCCTATTATATTTCTCAAGACCAAATACCCAGTCATCTCAATCATCATTGTTGCCTTCTCCGCACTGTTTCAGTTTACTTTTCTTAAGATGTTTAATTAAACTCTACAGCCTTCTAAAATGTATTTGAGTGCCTGTCCTCTGTAATATGAGCAGTTCTTCTTGAAGATTCCTTGGATATGGTCTATGTCACCTCAAAACAGGAAATATTGGTGAGGAGGGGAGAGAATATTTTTTTTTATTTTAGAGGATCATTTTTCTATATGCTCAAACATGACCTTTTCACAGACTTTTTTCCCCTCAGTTGTCAAACTCAGGGTGATCCTTTATTTCTGTTTGTAGCTGCATTAAAATTGCAGCTACAATTTTGCTGAAATTGTCAAGATACTTATTTTTTTCCCTCAGGGCTCAGGTCAAAAAGTTCTTTTTAAGCTTCTAGCCAAGTACCATTACTCAGAAAGAAAAGTGTTGAATGTAAACCATCTTCAACCTGGTATTTTTCAGATGGGTTGGATTTCCATACCCATAATCTAGATCCAGTAAGAACAAAGGCTATGATTATATAAATTAAAGGCCAATATATCTGATAGAAGCAATGTTTGGGAAAACCATCGAAGAACAGAGGGAGAAACAAAATGGTATAGTGTTTAATATTTAGATTAATTCTAGGAAGAACTAGTTTAAAATTAAGTAAGCTTAAAGGGTGCCTTTGCCCCAGATACTCTTAATCAGATTTCTTAATCAGGTTGGCATTCTTGTTCACTTTCTTAGGTCTGTTTTGGGAGTACAACTATCTATTTTTGGAATTATAGTGAAAAGAGGACCCTAGTCATGTATTGCTGCTTAGATTGCCATCTTGAATTCTTCAACCATGTTGCTAGGAATTTTCCCAACTATTGAGATTGGAGGGGTTTTTCCCGCCTCCATACTTAGCAGATGATATAAGGACACTTCAAGACAGCTATGGACTTATCCCAAATAATTTCTGGCCTAATTTTCATCTCCAAGCAATTGGCTTGTGATCTGAAGATGGAAGAAATGGCTTTAATGATTCTTTGCCATAGCCAAATCACTACCTGATCCAGATGAGACACATCACACCCTGTGACCCTATGGTGGGGGACTGGGTTGGTTTTGAAAGTCTGTCTCAGACACCATAGAGATCTGAAAGAAATCCAGTGGGTCATTGGGATTTTTCCAGTAATTAGGTAGGGTTCATTGCCTCAAAGTAGTCTGTTTCATTTATCAAAAATGAGCCACTTCTACACTTATATTCTTGATATAACTTAAAATATGAGAGTAGGATGAATCCTACCTAAATTTGACAAATAAATCAGGGTAAATAAAAATGAATTTTGCCAATTAATTTGTCATTGATCATGGTTGTGTGATGATTGTTTAAGCTCCCTTTTTATGTGGTATAATAGGAGTAGATATTGGATTCTCAGATCAAAATCTATCATTTTCAGTATATTAAACAACGGAATGGCAAATTTCTCTATTTTTCTGGCCCAACCAAATTTATTACGATGTTTGTTTATTACTCTATTCTGAAGGGTTAAATGGAAAGAAGGCAGAAGCTTTCTACAGTCAAGTTATCCCGGAAAAAATGTAAGCAGAGTAATGTTACTTTCCCTCCATTGGACCTTTAAGATATTTTAGTATTACTCAAGTTTACTTCCCATCCCAAGCACTTATATTGTTCAAAGTTCCTGGTAAATGGGGCAGCTTGTGGCCTAGTAGAGTGAGGGTGAATGAGAGGGTTCCCCCCAAATTTAGTAAAGGATTAAAAGCACCATTTCAAGGCAATTTCAGCCCTACATCCCAACCTAATTTAGTATCATCCTTTCATATTAAGAAGTCATTTGGAGGAACCGGTGTACTCCAATAAGAGTGAGATATGCTTTGAAGGCCCATGTGTTTCGGTTTCCTTTTGTACACATTTTTCAGGATTGATTTCTGGTTGTGTATTGGTGAGCTTACATCAAAAGGAATAATGACAGTATTTAAATCAAACAGAATGGTAGAATTCCACTTACATCCAAAGAGTCTTCATTCACGAGGATGAGAGTCATACTCTGGGAAACAAGCCTGCAGGAGTACCCTAGAGAAATAATCAACATACAACGGGTGGTATCAGAAAATACAATCAAAGGGCTCATTAAAAAACTATCTTGTTTTTTTCGTGCTAAAAAGAGCAAAGAATCTTCTTCAGTCATCCTATCATCATCAGTGAAAGAACAGAGTTCAGCTAGAAAGCTCAAATTCTCAATCAACCTCCTTTACTTCATTGGAACATTTCCTTAGTTGGCAGGCCAGCCCACGAGCTTTCCTTTGTGTAAGTTTAATACATAACTATGAACCCTAATGGACATTTCTAAATTATGTAAGTATTTGCAGAATCTGAGAATAACAGAATGTACAAGGGATTCCCAGCATGACCGTTATGACACGTTTAATTGTGTGCATGAAATACAGGCCCAGTGTAGTATGAGATCAAAATATATTTTTAAAAAGCTGTGCTGAGTAAAATGTCAGTCTTCCCCAAATTATCTTCCACCAGCTAACTTAAAAGGTTGTGCACTCTGGAAATTGTTCAGTCTCAAAGCAGCAGAAGAATGTTGGATTGAGGAAGCCTGGACTATGTAATACATCCACTTGATTTCCACAGTGGCCAATTAGATGCACCTATGTTGCATCTGCAATAAAGTATAAGGATGGCAAAATAAAAATATGTGATGACATCATCAAACAAACCATTTTTCTTAGGTTCCCCAGTCACTGCTGAACCTGAGAAAAATAACAGGGCCTGTTTTGCCCATCAAGCTGACATAGATTGCAAGTTATTTGCTTACTGTATTTGTGTTTGGCTTAAAGTGTTATGTAAACCAAGGCACTTTCATTGGTAAGCTATAGTTTATGGCTTACCCTGTTGTGCAAAGCCAACTAGCTATATTTTATTAAACAAATCACGGTTTTATTTACTCATGCAATCTAGAAGCTGTCCATCTCCTACTGCATATTGTTTTGTACTGACTGCACTGCAATGTATTGTATTTATACATAAAATTTAATGACTGTCCATCCCACTCATAGAATGATTTTGGACTCCAGAATGTAAAAAGTAAGAAAAAGGAAAAAGAAAAGAAAGAGTGACTTAAAGATAAATATTGGAACAAACAAACCAACACAAAAAAAAAAAATCCAACATGGGCTCAGCTACCATCCTGCCACAAAGTTCAATAACCAGGTCTTTAATAGTTTCCAGCATGTCATCAGAGTGAGACCCATCTGGATAGCTTGGAGATTTCCAGAGGGCAGGTACCATGACAGAGAAGACATACTTCCTTGTCCTGTTGGATGACATTACTTAATCAGGGATTTGAAGTGCACTCACTATGTCCAATTCCAGTAGTTGGTTAGAGGCAGATGGAGAAAGACTCTAGTTCCAAAGCCATAGCATGAGCCCAGCATAAAGAGAATATAGCAATGAAATCAGGATACTAATAAGCAATTAATTCAACTCTTTATGGGAGAACTCCACAACCTGTGACCCATTGGGTCATCGTCTCAGAGATATTTCCTTACCCAAACAGAGAAACAGAATGACCAAGGCAAAAATATAGTGTGAGTGAAAGTGACTTCTGATTTCCTGGTGGCCTGACTGGATCTGACCACCCTCCAGCATCCAATTGTGGACTATCTACTTGGTTACCAGAGGGCTGGGACAGAACCAGTCTTGAATCTCTGGGCAGCGTAGCAGCACTGAAGCAACTATAAATTTGCCAAATTTCAATCCCATGCTGCAGGGTCCATGAAAGTTTTTGTATTATATAGCAATAGCAATAGCACTTAGACTTATATACCACTTTATAGTGCTTTACAGCACTCCCTAAGCAGTTTACAGAGTCATCATATTGGCCCCAACAATCCGGATCCTCATTTTACCGACCTCGGAAGGATGGAAGACTGAGTCAACCTTGAGTCTGGTAGGATTTGAACTGCCAAATAGCAGGCAGCTGGCTGTCAGCAGATGTAGTTGCAGTACTGCACTCTAACCACTGTGCTATTTAGGCTCTTATAGTATATACTGTAGATAGTCTTTTGGAATGGAGCTGTTTGTTCTATGTGCATATTGAAGTCAAAGAAAGCCCATCTCAACACTGTCCAACTATTTACAAAGTCTGCATTACTATTACTATTAATCTTCTCATCATTCCTTATCACCCATCCCCTCCCACTTGTGACTGTATGACTGTAACTTTGTTGCTTGTATCCTTATGATTTATATTGACTGTTTCCTAGTATGATTTGATTGCTTATTGTACTCTATGACTATTGTTAAGTGTTGTACCTTATGATTCTTGACTCTTGATGAATGTATCTTTTCTTTTATGTACACTGAAAGCATTTGCATCAAGACAAATTCCTTGTGTGTCCAATCACACTTGACCAATAAAGAATTCTATTCTATTCTATTTTATCTTCACATTAGTCTAATGTGGCTTGCTGGCTTTGGCTTAGGGTAATTTGTAAACCCAGCCACTACAGTTTGTAAAACAGGCTTAACTGCTTATGTTGTTGGTGAATCAGGTCCCTGTGATTCATTTGTTGATTAAATGTATTTGTTTGTTGATTTCTTCAACAAACCTAGGCAAAAAAATCATGATTTGATGTAATGTGTACAATGCACGAGCCCAGCTACTATCAGATAAATTGTCTTATTGAAAAGTATGTGTATTATTATTATTTGCAAATGTATACAATACTCACAGTGAAGAATAGTAATGTAAATGAACATAAATTATTAGATTAAAACTGAATAAAACTGAATAAAATTTGGGGGAGGATTAAAGTTTATTATCAAGAATAAAAACTATAGAAAAAATTAAGTTAGTTTCTATAAAGTCTCTCTAAAGGCCTGTATGCTGAATAATTTCACAATGCTAGAATGAGGTCTGGCATGCCAAATTATGTTTTTAAAAATTCTTTGAGAAATAACAGCTTTAAGGATTATTCATCAAGTGAGACCTGGTTTTTCCCCTGAGAATGACTGTGGATCTAAACTGTTACAAATTTGGTATAACTAATTGAAAGGGATTTTCTGGTAGTTTTTGATTGGAACAACAGCTGCAGCAGCGAACAGTAATTTCTAAGCTTATTCTTGCTGTTTTATTTTACATCTTTCATATCATGCAAGACGCCACTTGACAAGTGGAACTGGAGAATAGCAAGGCACATTCTACTGAATTCTTCAGTAATCAGCAAGAGCTCACATTAAATTATGCAAGGAGATTTGCATTGGGATTGATTTCTCACTCAAACACCCACATACACTTCTCTTGGAGATGTAAAGAGAAAAGGGCCTGTGATAATATTAAACTGTTTACAAGAGAAGTCAGAAATGTCTGTCTTCTATCTATCTGCCTGCCTGTCTGTCTATCTATCAATCTATCCTCTATCTATCTATCTATCTATCTATCTATCTATCTATCTATCTATCTATCTATCTATCTATCTATCTATCTATCTATCTTCTATCATCTATCACAAGGGTCTTCAAACTTGGCAAGTTTAAGACTTGTGAACTTCAACTCCCAGAATTCCTGAGCTACCATGACTAGAGGAGAAATTCTGGGAGCTGAAGTCCATAAGTTTTAAATCTATCTATCTATCTATCTATCTATCTATCTATCTATCTATCTATCTATCTATCTATCTATCTATCTATCTATCTAATCTATCAATCTAATGGCATTGAACGGATTATATGAGGAAGGTACAGTTACAGTCCAACAAAAATCTATCTCACACAGACAAAATGTAATATTTCTCCTTTTTCCCATGGCATAAATGGGCTTCAAGCCTGGGAGTAAATTTTCAGGCTTTGCCATCAAGATCTGTACTGAACATCCTCCTTGATTTGTTTCAGTTACTGAATATATAGTTTTACATTTTTTGCTACTGTGGGAAGCAAGAAATACCATATGATTTACTGATGCTTCATTTCAAATGTTACTTCTCAGCAGGGGTGGGATTCAAATTTTTTAACAACCGGTTCTGTGGGCATGTCTTAGTTGGTGGGTGTGGTTTGGTGGTCATGTAACTGGGTAGACATGGCTTGAATGGTCACTCCACACAAGCAAAGTACCAGCAAATGAGGGGAAAAAAACTCCAGAGAAGTTCCTGAAACATGAAGTCTAATCCTACCAAGAATATAATAAAAGTTAACGGAGAGGCAGTTTCTGTAAGCAACACCAGAATGTTTCCTTCCTGCTGGCTTTACAGGATTAGGCCAGTAATTTCTTCTAATAACAACACTTCTCCGAACTGTTTAGAATGTTAACAACCGATTCTGGTGAATAGGTGCGAACTCCTGCTTCTCAGGAGGCTATTCCAGTTTTAAGTGTTTTTGAGACCTACTGGCTATTTAAACTACTTAATAAAAGTGAATTCAGGACTTTGTCATTAAAAGCCTTTGTTAAATTAAAGTTGAACTCCTGGTCTTAGCGGGTATTGTCTTTGGGATCACAAAAGTCAAAAGCACTTGGTGCAAGAGCACCTGGAATTGAACAGAACAATGAAAAATTAAACTCCAGGAAGTGTACACAGTAATACTGTTAATAAGGAGCGGTGTTACTGAATACATGGAAAATAGAAAATGGATAACTGGAGTTATACAATTGCAGCTTAAATTAACTTTGCAACAAGCTGCCCCTCAAACTTTTGCAAGAAGTTAAGACTACCAGTACCCTTTAATAATAAAATCCACTAGGAATACATATGCATGCATGTGTGAAGACCAGCTGCCCGGTGCGCATATGCGCATTAGAAACCAGCCAGCCAGCTGGTCTTCACACTTGCATGGGCACCAGCCAGCTGGTCTTTGTGCACGCATGTACGTTAGAAACCAGAAGATCAGCTAGCCAGCTGCTTTCTAACGCGCATGTGTGCGTCAGAACCCAGAAGAGTAACAGGTGATGGCTGGCATGTCCGGAGAGATGGCTCTACATGCCACTTCTGGCACGCATGGCATAGGTTCGCCATCACGGTGTTAATGTCTCAATTTCCTGCTTGTACTGCTAACTGGCCAAGTATCTCGCCTGCGAGATAGATAGATAGATAGATAGATAGATAGATAGATAGATAGATAGATAGATAGATAGATAGATAGATAGATAGATAGATAGATAGATAGATAGATAGATAGATAGATAGATAGATAGATAGATAGATAGATAGATAGATAGATAGATAGATAGATAGATAGATAGATAGATAGATAGATAGATAGATAGATAGATAGATAGATAGATAGATAGATAGATAGATAGATAGATAGATAGATAGATAGATAGATAGATAGATAGATAGATAGATAGATAGATAGATAGATAGATAGATAGATAGATAGATAGATAGATAGATAGACAGACAGACAGACAGACAGATGATATATAGATATAGACAGATACAGATACTGATACAGATACAGATATAGATACGATGTTTTATTGTTTTAAAATGTTCTAAGTTTTTTAATTTTAGTATATTGTTTGAATTGTAAGCCGCCCAGAGTCATTGACTGAGATGGGCAGCTATAGAAATCAATCAATCCTTCAACTTAAAAAATAAAGCTTGAGTAGCAGACCTGGAACTGAAAAGCAAGGGGGTAATGGTGAAATACAGATTGTTCATATAACACAGGAATAAAATATCAATACTATAATGAAAATGTTAGGAAGCTGATATTAAGCTCCATTTAAACATCCTGAAACTAGCTAACATTCTGTTTGAATTTCATTTGCAACTGTCATTGGGGATTATTGATTTTTAAAATTAAATTCAGGATGCTATATAATTGTTGGTTTTTAGTCACTATTTAGTCTATATGTTGAAATGAAAGTGACTAAGTTTTATTGAGGAAAAGTGATTTAGCCACAGGAATGTTAAGGTTTTTAATGATTTTGTGATATTATCCTTTTGGGTTTCTACACTATTTATAAAACATTGAATCATAGATCATTTATTATTTTTATATACTTGAAATTGCTCACAATTGCTCCTTCCATCCTATTTTGACTGATTCTCATTGCCCCATTTACTGCAGCTCCATTAAAAGAAAAACTTTTTTGATTCATACAATATATTTGGCAATTTGCGTTGATGCTATTGCAGTAATAATTTCATTGGTTAGATTTCTTTCAGCATGTCATACCCTTATTATCCACTGAAGTAGCATAATGTAGCATAATTAATACATATATATAAAATGAGAAGTTAGAATCAATCAAATTGCATGCACTAATTAATGACATTCCTTGGAATTATGGGTGCAATGTCTGTCTTAAGGACTCCTAGGAATTTTCCAATTGTTCCCCTGGATTGATTGTCTCCTATAGAGTTCCAATCAATCAGATTACTTGCCAACGCAGTCATCTTTCATTTATACCATAATCTCAAGATCTACAATTTATATCTGGTGGCATTTGCAAAGGACAACTTCACTGGGAAAATTGAAGAGTTGTTACCTATATTGATAGCAGTTTCTTGTTTGTCTCCTGTCAGTACCCAAATCTTGATCTCTGCTTTTATTAGAGTAGATATTGTTTCCGGGACGCCAGCTTGAAGGCGATCCTCAATTGCTGTTGCACCCAGAAGCAGCAATTCCTAAAGGAGAAAGAAATGGACGATGGTCAAAAAAAAAAAAAAAAGATAGCTAGTTGCGTCTTACGTTTTGTTGTTGTTGCTGACAAACCAATGTAGTTAATGGACATATAAGAATAAAGCTAGCCATTTCAGAAATCATCAGAATACCACCTGCTTTAGAAATAATAATAATTGAAACTTTAGAAGATCAACAGTGGAGGAAAGCATGCACAATTACCATGTCAAGTGAGAATTAAATGAAATGGTTACCTGACGCTTCCCATCCATTGTCTAGAAGTTTGATTTCTAAAAGGGATTTAGAAGGAAGGTACTCTTTTTATAGCAGGTTTATAGCTTTCTAAATAGAGTGGTGCAATGACCTAGAAGTGGAGCCAGGGGTGGATTTCTACCGGTTCTGTCCACCTCTGTAGAACCGGTAGCTCTGAAGAGCAGCAGACCTAGAACCGGTTCTATGTCTGCTGATGTTTTTGCCCACCCGCCCACCTGGGCTCTTACCTGACCTTTATTTCCTGATTTTTCAACTTCACCTGCCAAACGAGGCACAGCTGCAGTTTAAAAAAGCAGGAAAAGAGGGGCTTTAAAGGCTGCTCCTCTGCACGCAGCTGCTGATGACGATTTACAGGCGCGTGGCTCGCAGCAGTGCAGGGAAGCTCGTAAATCCCAAACTGGTAGTTAACCCTGTCGTATCCCACCCCTGAGTGGAGCTCTTACCTCACAATCAGGAAATTGTGAGTTCGAACCTAGGTAGAGGCAGATATTTCTCTCTCTGGGCTCAATGAGAATATATCTGCTGAAAAAACTCCGCATTGGCAACAAGAAGGGCATCCGGCCAATGATGTGATTCAATTTTTTTTAATACCGGTTCTGTGTGTGTGGCTGGGTGGGCGTGGCAGGGGAAAGATACTGTAAAATCTCCAGTCAGAGGTGGTATTTGCCGGTTCTCCAAACTACTCAAAATTTCCGCTACCGGTTCTCCAGAACTGATTAGAACCTGCTGAATACCAGCTCTGGATCTGGCCATTAAACGCTCTGCTAGCTCCATTCAATTGCCCAGACTCCACCCCCCCCCCCAAGGGATTATGGGGTCAATAAATGATGATGATAATAGCTTTCTAAATCAGCACAGTAGAATTGTACTGTTGATACGACCATGTAGGCAGCCACGTAGGACTTAACAGCATGTTCTGTTTGCCCTTATTAAGTTAAACATGCTCTTTTGCACATATAGTCATTCGTGTACCGTTAGCTTTCACCCAATGAATGATATTATTCAGTGGTGGTATTCAAAAACTTTTACTACCGGTTCTGTGGGCGTGGCTTGGGGGGTGTGGCCATGTGACTAGGTAGGTGTGGCTTTTTTTTTGCAGCCCCCACCTGTTTTTGGGAGCTTCTTAGCCACAGAGGAGGGGGGGCGTTTTTGCTCCCCTAAGGCTCCTCTGGGGCTCAGGAAGGAAAAAAACAGAGCATGGGTGGGGCATGCAGCACCCCTTCAAGCTCCATTTTGGAAGCTTCCTAGCCTCAGAGAAGCCTCTGGGAGGCGTTTTTGCTCCCCTAAAGCTCTTCTGAGGCTCAGGAAGGAAAAAAACAGAGCATGGGAGGGACATGCAGCACTCCTCCAAGCTCCTATTTGGGAGCTTTCTAGACTCAGAGAAGCCTCTGGGGGGCGTTTTTGCTCCCCTAAGGCTCCTCTGGTGCTCTGGAAGGCAAAAAATGGAGGGGGGGGGCTGAGCTCCTCCCTCCATTTTTTGCCTTCCTGGGCCTCAGCAAGGGGAATCCCAGCACAGCTGATCTTATTATCTACAGCTGATTATCGGGAGGGAAAAAAAGAAAGAAATACCTTAGGCAAAGGTCAGGCAGGCGGGCGGGCGGTGAGCGAGCATCGGGCGGGAGGGCGACCAAGTGGGGGGCATGGCCAGGCAAAACTTACTACCAGTTCGGTGACCCACGCCAAATTCTTGCTACCGGTTTGCCTGATTCATTGAGAACTGACTGAATACCACCACTGATATTATTTATATATC
Organism: Bungarus multicinctus; assembly: GCA_023653725.1. Lineage (NCBI taxonomy): Eukaryota > Metazoa > Chordata > Lepidosauria > Squamata > Elapidae > Bungarus > Bungarus multicinctus. The sequence continues at coordinate 23,145,293 of CM042850.1, forward strand.
TATTACAATACATGTACATCCGTAAGTTACAAATGAGCTCCAATTTGAACCTTGTTCCATGTTTCGGGGGGGAGGCATATCATTTGCCAAAAGCTGTAGCTACAAATATATTATATTTAATGGGTTAAAAAATAACTGATATTTTGAAAAACATTGAACAGCACTCGATGTTTCCATAAAGAGAAAGTATATATATATATTCAGTCACTACATGATGTATTCTGGAAGAGGAATGGTTAGGTTACAAACCAAACATGCAAGCCAAATGTTCATTTAAGAGATGATTAGCGTATTTTGAAAGTTATGCTGTAGCAATTAAAACAACAACACTTTTAAACAGGCGTTCCAGGAAAACGAACTTTTGATTTAATATTTTTAAACCAAATGTTAAGCTACAGGAATGGAAAACTTTGAGCAGTTTTGAGCAGTTGACCTAAGTGTGAAAAATTGATCGATGTTTGAAAATGTGGCACTAGGAAAAACCATAAGAGAATCCAAATTTTTTATCCATTTCTTTATCTTAAAAAAAGATAAACTCGTCCACTTTGGTCCTTTCCTTTAGTAGCCAAATTCCAACACAGTAGGAAAGGACAGAGATGGGTTACTGTCGTATTTTAATTCCATTTTTCAGCACACTCTTGTGGACTAGCTTCACAATTTCATCCCACTCTACAAAGTCTGAGATGAAAAGCTCCTAAATAATGAAACCTCCAAAGAGCTGGAAAATAATCTCGTTGCTTCCCTCCAAGCCAGAGGTCTCCAACCTTGGCAACTTTAAGCCTGGCAGACTTCAACTCCCAGAATTCCCCAGCCACTGCGGGCTGGAGAATTCTGGGAGTTGAAGTCCGCCAGGCTTAAAGTTGCCAAGATTGGAAACCCCTGCTCCAAGCTATGCTCCATTTTCCAAAACACAGCAAGTTCCTTCCAGGATTTCTAACCAGTGCAGTTTTATAGGGAAGTTGAAAAATCATCAAAACTTCCTATTAGTCAAATTGTCTTATTCAAACTGACTTATTTATTTAAGAAATTTATAATTTATGATTCTTGACAGTGTGCATCAGTGAAAATCCTGAACAAGCCAAGCCAAAGAAAAATGATTTAAAAAGTCCATTTAAAAACCACATTGGAACACAAGTGCATAATCAGGATTGGGAATAGCACTCAGTAACATTCTCACTCTCAGCAGGACAGGCGCAATTTCTATCCTGGCCCAATTCACAGAAAGAAAAACAGATCTTCACAGCTCTACAAAAGAGGCTCTGAAAAAAACAAATTAAGATCAGGCCAACCTGAATTTGGGGGAATGGGAGAGGGCGGGGTTTCTTCCCAAAGGGTGACATCTAAATGCTTTTCTCCTAGATCCAATCAGATGACACTGGGTCAAAAAGGGGATCAGGAGCATGCTTATTCTGCCCAACATAATAGGGCCCAACATAATAACTACAGTAGAGTCTATGTAAAGCTATGAATTGCACGTAGGTGGTTACCAGGAACCAGAACAGCTTGTGTTATATGGAGGTACCATATAACAACTCATATTGTTGTATTTTGGATGATTGCATATGCCGATGCAGTAAGAGTGGAGCAATACTCACACACACTCTTTACTCCTTCGTGATCAGATTTTGTTCATCTTCTGCCAATTGCATTATGTTTACCATTTCATCCTGTACAAGGGCTTCTCCAGGATTCAAAGCAGCAAGTTTTCATACGTGTATGATTTAATCCAAGGTAACCCACCACCCACTAATTCCAAGCAACAACTAAGATCTCAACCAAACCAGACACAAAAGTCCCCAGACAACTCAAGCTCCTTCTGGGTCCATTGCTTCTCTGTGGCAAACCAATTGAACAAGTCCTGTGATGAAGGGAAGCCTTAAAGAACTCCAACTGGAAGTCCATAATAGGGAAATGATGATAACAACCCTTCCTCAATTCCAGATAGCATCCCAACTGAGATTTTTAAAAAACCAACAACTGCAGTGTGTGCTCTTCTTCCTTGTGAGTTGGACATTCAACAGCCAGCATCATGTCCAGTGGTAATATGCTACCGGTTCAGACCGGTTCATCTGAACTGGTAGTAAGCTTCCAACTATCAGCTGAGGGGGGGGAGGGAAGCCTCCTACAATCAGCTGAGAGGAGAAAGAAGAGAAAAGTGCATGATTGGCCTCCCACCCACCCCTGCGCTTTTCTCTTCTTTCTCCTGTCAGCTGATTGACGCTGCAGGCTTCAGTGTGGGGAAAGCTGTGGCTGGCATTAGGCAAAGCACGTCCACCAAAGCACGCTCACCGAACCGGTGGTTAATTTGAATCCCACCACTGATCAGGTCCATGGTTGCCATGATAGTCTTGAACTCTTGAGTCATTTATGACTTTTCTCATACCCAGGAAGGGCAGACTAAAATCACCCAAGACCACTATCAACCTAGCCACAGCATTCTGCAACTCATGTAGAGAAAGAGAGAGCTGCTCAGCAGAAAAGCTGGGACAATAGCAATGGTTGGTCCCAAATCTAACTTCCCAAACAGTTGCATATTTTACAAATGCAGGGGAGCTTCCAAATGACCAACGCTACTCCCCTTCTCTTTCCCAAAACCCGAAGGACTCATTTCATTACTGGCCTCCCTAGGCCCCAGTAATATATGATTAAATCATATATGATTTATATATGATTTAATGAGGCAGAACTGAAATCATATATGATTTAATGAGGCAGATCTGAGACTAACCCAACTATGAATAGCATCAGCTGAAGATTGGGGCCACCTAAAGCATGGCTCCTATGACACAAGCAAAGTCCAAGCTCCAATCAGCTGTTTGCGGTGACTAGCAACTGATTTAATAAATGGATAATAATCAAGCAGTCCTAACAAATAGCATTTTGGAGATACTCCTTCTCCAAGCAAATAACCTTAGCTGTGTAAAACCTGGATTGGAATAGTACCCCATTTTGAATTCTTTCTCTCCCAGGCATAATTGTGCAACATCTGAATAAAGGAGGGAGTACAAATTAAAAGAAGCAAAATTATGTTTATTAACCTTCTCAATTATCTCATAACACTCTTCCAACTTTTGAGTTCTGTCTTTCAAATTCGTGCTGGCTTCGTTATATACGTCCAGCCATTCCTGGTAAGAGTTTTCTGATAGGTCTGCATATGCGATGCACAAAGTCCTCAAACCTAGAAAAGGAAATACAGAAGTTCAACCCAAATATCTAGAGAAGTTAGGAAATTGGCTTAAACTTCAGACAGGAAAGCAATTATTAAGTAAATGAACAAACTCGATGTACCTGAAAACCCCAAACTGTCTTCCCACACAGAAGCTGATTTTCAAAATTATTAGAGAAATACATTTGCGATTATAAATTACACACCCAAATGTAAAAAAAAAGTGCAAAAAAATTCCCCCAAAACAAGGAATACAGCTAGTCTGTGTTTAGCAATCACAATTGGGGCTGACAAGTCAGTTGTTAACTTTCACTACATCATTGAAACTACAATGCTGCTTATGACCTTACTTTGATTTTCCTTTGCTTTACCGACCTGCTAAGGTAGGGGTGACAAACTCGATTTCATTGAGAGCTACATCAGGGTTGTGTTTAAACTTGGGGAGCTGGGGGAACATGGCTGGGTGAGCATGGACAGGGTGGGCATAGACAGTTCGATGTCAGTCGTGTCAGGGGCACCCGTGGTGGCCCAACTACTCTGCCAGCAAAAACAGAGGTCAGTAGAGCTGAAAGCTCCGTTTTTGCTGGCAGAGGCCCTGTGGGTTGGTTTTTTGCTGTTTCCAAGGCGGCCCCATGGACCAGATCTAAGCACCATGTGGACCAGATCCGGCTTACAGGCCTTGAGTTTGACATCCCTGTGCTAAAGTTATAAATGCAAGGCAAGGATGCTTTTTTTCATCCGCTGTATAACTCTAAATGGTCAATAACAAGACAGTTGCTAAATAAAGACTATTTGTTTGAATTTCCTAAGGAAAGAACATACCAAGCAGATTTGGGCCCAGCATAACATTTGGCACTGCCGCAATGCCATTTTATTTTTTTGAAATGTGAATGCCACAGTTGTTATGGGCTGCTTTTCAGAAATAAATGCTTTAAAAAACTGGAAATAAATGCTGGTTTCTGGCAAAACCATTATAAATTACGGTCATGTGACTGTGGGGCACAGCAAACAACCATAAATGCAGGCTGGTTGCCAAGCAGTCAAAATGTGGTCACATGACCAGTGGGGGGGGTGTCGGCCATTGAAACTTTGAAAACTGGGTTCAAAGTAGCTTTTGGGGAATTCATTATAACCTTAAACAGTTGCTAAGTGAATAGTTGTAAGTCAAGGATTACCTATATTGTGAAACTGTAAAACAGAGTATTCTGGTGTGAGATAAATATTTAGCTTCCCAGTTTCGCTAACTAGTAGCATTAACCCTCTTTTTTTTAATCATCACATGCTATTTGCCTTGATTTCAAAGTAAATGACTTAGCCACAATAATCTGGAGAACAGCTCCTTCCTTTTGGAATATGGACAACCTGATTTTTACAGGATCACTGTCTATATTCACAAACATTAATGTAATTTATTTGTCTTCTATTGCCCATCGAGTATTAAAAAAATGGGGAAGGTTGCCATACTAAACAGAAAGGCTATATTATGAGTATGCAAGTGTTCCTAAAACAAAGAAAAATAAATTTTTCAGGCACAAGGAGATAGATACAAGGTTCTTCCTGCGGTGCAGGGCCATTAAACATTTACTATATAAGAGAGCACTTGGATCAATAAGAGATTGATATAAAAGATTGATGCCACATAACAAAACTCATTGCAGTAGCCACAGAGATTGACTCTTAAAGAAATCCAGGAAAAATATGGGCGGCATTGATGTAGTTTGATCTAAAAAAAAGTATTTAAACATTTATAAAATGAGTATTACATGGACCATTTCTTCATCCATCAGTCTCATTATCAATTTCAGCCTTTCTGGCCCCAAACTTTAACAGAGTTAACATCTGTGGAGACCTAATAGCTTGAGACATATCATGTCTATTGCATTGCTTCACTCCAGTAATCTTTTCTTTTTCACACTTTAAATAAAGTCTCAGTCCAGACAAAGTCCATTTTCAACAAGGTTTATTTCACCGCTGGCTTGAATAATATATGTAGGAATGAACTAAGCTGCATTTCAAGATATCTTTTGCCTAGAGGCAAACACTAGTTTTAAAAGGCTGCAAATGTAATGAGTAACTGTAACTTTCTTCAACATTTTGTTTCTTTTGTGTCCCTGTTATGTTTTTCTGTCACACTAATTTTGCAACTTTATGAAATCTAGAATAGCAAAGACAATAGATGAGTTCAAGGCTATGATTTTAAGGCTGGAAAGCGAGTTTGGGCACTTAGGTTGTCTCTATGCATTTCTTGCTTTTGTACTTTCTGAATCAATGTGCCAAGTGATAGGCAAATATTTGGATATCTGCAATTTGAAGAATTTTAAAATTTGTAGTTCTCCAGTTAAATATGGACATATCATGGAAAGGGTCACATCAATATATGTATTTTGTTAATATAAAATGAGCTTCACTTTTATCTAAACCAGATTAAAATACATAAATGTGCATAATATTAGGAAAAGTGCACACAAAAGTATTCATATTGGGAAAACTAGCATAGAAATATGTATAAATTTAGGGTATGTATTTAATAGGTCAAATTGATTCAAAAGCTGAATGAATGAATGAATGAATATAAGATGGAGAAAGCTAAGTTTGACAAATTTGTGTTTTATAACAAAGATGTCTCATTTATATCTTATTCGGTCTTAGAAAAGGTTAGGGTTACAGGACCCAAGATTGTTGGGGGCAATAAGCTAACTTTGTAAAAATGCCGCTTGGGGGGGCCAAAAGCCCTAGTAATAAGCAGGCATATACAATGGAATGAAGGCTATTGCTGAGCACTTAGCATGATGCTCCATAGACTGTAAGCCGTCCTGAGTCTCCAGAGAAGGGCGGCATATAAATGCAAAAAAAAAAGCAGGACTGGATAATATATGCTTATTCTTAACGCTGAAATTTCTCAAACTTTCTCATTTCATATATTCTGAAACAGAATTTGTTTAGCTACAGAACAGCATACATTGATACTTGAGAAGAGCAATAATAAATCAATAAGCAAATATTTAGAGTGCTACAAATATACAATTCAATAAACAAGTATTTACCTTCTGTGGCAAAATATTCAAGATGACATAGAGTTTGCTCCATGTACTTTGAGTCTTTGGATAATCTCTCAAAAATGACATTATCCTGTCAACAAAAAAAGTATATAAATAATTGCCTGCATTTCTTTTTTAGACATATATTCTGTCCATCTATAAGGGATAAAACTAATAAGGCACAGACCAGTAATATCCAATCTAACACAATCTTTGGCTAAATATGGATTCAATGTCTCTAATTCTTAAGATCAGTAAAAGAACAACCAAGAATCTACTAACTCAAAGTGTAGAAGAAAAAGGCCTAAGATTTAAAACCTGAGCTGACATATTAGTACAAGATTTGAGTGTTTTGCTGTGAAGTAGTTATGACTTTTTCCCCCCTTATATGCAACAAAACAACTTATCTAGCCATGTTGTGGCTGTGAAGTTTCTTCTCTGGGTAATAACTAGCTGCAAAATTGAATTTCTGGAGAGTCACAATGCAAAGTCTGATATCCATGATAGCAAAGGTGGTTCCGATTTTTAAAATGTCAAACAGTGTGAAAATTATTCTTCCTTGTAAGGAAGTAGTAGCTCTTACAGATAATGATGAACAATGAATACATTGTCCAATCTGTATGAGTAGAGATATAATACAACTGATGATGACTATTGTATCCAACATTTCTCGTGTTAAATGAGACATTTCTTGAGTTTTGCCCCATTTTATGACTCACTGAACTGGTTGTATCACACTCCTGGGTACACGGACCCCTTGGGGGGGCTGCGATGTCCTCACAGGGGGTCTACAAAGCCTTCAAAAAATGTTATGATTTAAATCTTGAATGAAGTCTTGGTGGTTCATGGCCACAAAAGGTATTTAAAGAGGATCCGTGGTGAAAAAAAATCGTGATTGGTTGAGAACAACTCAACCCATCCGTGGTTGAAAACAAACTCACTTTTAAGCCATTTTCCCCAGTTAGTTCATTCCAGATATTTTGGTCCTAACATCCCAACATTCCATATTATATGGCTACTAAAACCTTTGAGACATATAGAACGCAGAGTTTTCAATAGCAGTGCAAGTACTATTGTCATTAATATTTACACATACCAAAGAATATGGGTTACCACACAATTCTTTTGTCAATAGGCAAGAGATACTTACAGCTCCTTTGCAATACAAACGTAGTTGACCGTCTGGAGTCCGGACAATTACAGACATCCTCTTTCGATCACTGGGAATAAGACAAACATTGACTGTAATTTTTAGAAGTTGTTGTTGTTGCTAATGATTATTAAAGTTGCCATTAAGCGGTGAAAGATATTTATGGAATAATTTTGCCAGTATTTCATAAATGCAAATTGACAGTAATTTAGTCTGAGATTTGAGTAAGGATTAGTTAATAATGTTACAAAAAAGCAATAAAGAAGGTTTAGGAATTTCCAAAGTTGTAATAGTCCCAATGTATCTGTAAAATATGTTGGGGAAGGTTGACCTAGTGACTAACTTCACAGTGTACCGGACTATGATTTAGTTTGCTTAATAATGGTTTGTCCTGTTGTGTAAAGCCAGTCTTTGAGTCAGTCCTCCTGGGAAATCAGACAGAAAACACGACAGATGAGCTACATATATTTTATTGTATGGCTAGATCTTGCAAGTCTGAAGATAGAAACTTTCCACTGCCATTTTTAACTGTCAGATCAGTTAGAGTGGATCCTTCCTGGTCGAACAATCAACCAGTGGAACAGCTTGCCCTCAGAAGTTGTGGGAGCGCCATCACTTGAGACTTTCAAGAGATTGGACTGCCATTTGTCAGAAATGGTGTAGGGTCTCCCGCTTGGGCGGCAGGTTGGACTAGATGACCTACAAGATCCCTTCCAACTCTGATTATCTGTTACCGATAGATAGATAGGTAGGTAGGTAGGTAGATAGATAGATAGATAGATAGATAGATAGATAGATAGATAGATAGATAGATAGATAGATAGATAGATTTGTTTATTTACTGGGGCCTTTGATTTAATCATGGACAAGTCTTGACAGTTTTCTTAGTAGAGTTTTTCAGAAGTGGCTTGCCATTGCCTTCTTTCTTGGTTTAAAGTGAATGGTCCCAAAAGCTGGCTTTGTGCCTGAGGCAAAACTAGAACTCATGATCTCCTAGTATCTAGCCTGATGTCTTAACTACAACAAACTTGCTTTCTGGTATACAGCATAGCAGAGTATATCACAGCACGGTGTGTGTGTGCGTGTGTGTGTGTGCATGTGTGTGTAGCTTAATTACAGTGTAAACAGTTCTTGTATCTAGTTTTAGGAATGCACTTTTTAAATTAAACCACAGCGTACAGTACATACTGTAACGTTTGGGCGAGGGACTTGAAAGAAAATTAAAACTAAAATCAAAATATCTCTATTTTTGTATAGGTAAAATTGTATCAAGAATGAGTTGAGATTCAGAAAGAAGGAAAGCCCACATTTTAGAAGTATTATTGTATAACAATGTGTTGTGTCAACCATGTTTAGTACATGATTAATATTTTAGTACATAAAAAGGGAGTTTCATTGTTCCTGTAATCTTCAAAAGGTAACAGATTTAACAGATTAACAGAGTTGGAAGGGACCTTGTAGGTCATCTGGCCCAAACAGGAGACCCTACACCATTTCTGACAAATGGCAGTTCAATCTCTTCTTGAAAGCCTCCAGTGATGAAGCTCCCACAATTTCCGAAGGCAAGCTGTTCCACTGATTGATTGTTCTCACTGTCAGAAAATGTTTCTTTATTTCCAGGTTGAATCTCTCCTTGATCAGTTTCCATCCATTATTCCTTGTCTAGCTTTCTGGTGCCTTGCTTGGAAAATAGCTTATTGACCCCTTCCTCTCTGTGGCAGCCCCTCAAATATTGGAACACTGCTATCATGTCTCCCCTGGTCCTTCTCTTCACTTCTTTTCTGTTCAGGTATTGTCATTTCAACTCAGTTATATGTCATATTTTCAGCAGCTGCCCTGATGTAGTATTTTTTACAATTTTTTTTTTGTGTGTGTGTACAACACTATTTAATTCAAAATCATGTAGTTCAAGTTGCCACGCAGATAAGTCAGGTTTGACAGTGATGAATTATAAAGGTTAAATTGTCAGAGATGCTGAAGTTTACAATTTATTGATATTTCTGCCCTGCTTCCCAAGATTGATACAGTGAAAAGTGAAAGAGGAATATTTTCAAAGGTTTCTGATACTGCCTCAATCACATTATCAACCCTTTTCTAGTTATCTATTCCCCTTTTTCTTTTCCCTCTTTTGAGAAAGAAAGAAGGGGAAAGATTAGTCATGGGATTTCCAACATGAAATGTAGGCCAATATTTAGATTTATCCAATTGCATGAGGAACAGAACAAGATTTTGCCTTGTATGGAACATCTGTCTCTAATTGCTATAAAAATCAGAGTTATTAAGAAACATCAGAAATAGCCTAGAACCATATTTCTAGCAACTGTGTTTATCATTTATAGCTATTCTTAAAAAGTAAGTAATATTGGAAGAAGGGAGAGAGAAAATTGTTTCTGTGCTATTAATTTGTTCTGAAATTCTCCAAGTGAAGTTCAGTAAAACTGACAGGCTGGTTATTTGCAGTAAGAAAATACCATATATACTTGCATATAAGCCAAACCTCAATTTTTTAACCAAAATACCATGAAAAATAATCCACCTGTTGATAAGACAACCTGCATGTTTCACGAGGTTTTAGTTAAAAAATTGACGGCTGGCTTATCCACAGAAGGGGTTATATGCAAGTATTATTTATTTGTTTGTTTATACATGAAATATTGGTATTATATATTTTTAAAGTATAGCTATATATACTCGCAGATAAGTCAATCTGCAGATAAGACAAAGATTTGTTCTCAGTTCTATTACTTCTTTAATATTAACTATTCTCAGTTCTGCCTATGAAAGGTAAATAATCCATTAATAGAGGTCAGGTAGAATCCCACTGAAACCTCTTTCAAGTCAGATGCAGCTTATATTGCTGCCCTTCAAAGATTTCAAACCAAAGACAATTCCAGTGAAATATAAGTTCAACAAATGAAATGAAACAAAGAAAAATGTCTTTTAATTGCAGGACATTTCTAAGTGTTTCCCTCCTTTTACTTCTTGCAATTGCCATTAAAAACCATTTACCTTGAAAATTCCAATACGTTAAGGATCTCAAATGTCTCTTCTTTTCCTAGCTGGGATCATAACAGAATAAGGCACACTTTAGTAAAAGAAAAACTAAAAATACACAAAGAAGTGGAAGGCAAGCATGGTTTTTAAATATCCATATTAAAAAAAAATGTGAAAGTAGCTCCCTCTGCTGGGCACAACTATGTACTTATTCATTCTTAAGAACATGCCAAAAGGAATGTTTTCTGTAACTCAGTATACTGCCATCTCAGAATTAAAAATGCTGTATTGAAAATCCTTAAAATTTCTTTAAAGTTTTGTTCCTCCATAAAGAAGATTATGACTGCCTATCTTTTTCTCGGTGCGCCTAAAACTTCTTCCACTTTTCTCTTGGTTGTGTTATTGTCAATGATGGCTCAGGGTTGACACTGTTTTCTTTTTAATCCTCACTGGCTGCCCAATCAGTAAGAGCCCAAGAAAAAACATAATTCCCTCAAGATACTTTTGGTTTGGATTTTATGACAACCCAAGAGGCTATTATTGGAGAGATTACAATCCAATCCAAGGCAGAATATCCATGTATGCATTTCGCCATCTCAAAAAATTAATATGACATTTGACAGAAATGCTCAAGAAACAAGGACATAAATGATTCAAGTGTAGTCGTTTAGTTGAGCATACCAGAAGCACAATTTGGTAAGATTTCATTATTTCAACTTCTCACTTTACAACTGGCAGGGTTAAAAAGAGTTTTTTATTCTGACTAAGAGTAGAATTGCTTTGCCAATTAACCAGTTAGACCAGCGTTTCTAAACTCTGGCAAACTTTAGGATGTGTGGACTTCAATTCCCACAATTGCTCCAGAATTCCCCAGCCAGATGAGGAATTCTGGGAGTTGAAGTCCCCACTTTTTAAAGTAGTCACAGTTGAGAAACACTGAAATAGATGGATCTTCTCAGGGATATTTTGCCCTGTTTGCCCTATTTCTCTGCAATATTTCCAGGGCAGTCTTATAGAAAAATTTGGGAATGATCTCACAATACTTCCTTCCCACACACTCTTACCGCATCAATAATGACAGAACGTGGTGTCCTCCCAGTGAAAACATAGCCAAGTTTTTTTGCTCCTTTGACTAAAGCGCCTTCATCTGAGAAGAGAAAGAGTTTGCCATTACAAATTCAGGAATAGGATTCTTTTAAAAAAATAAAATAAAAAGACAGTGCAGATGTGCCTTTAAGAAAACACACACACCCATTTCCCAAACAGCTGAAGAAGATCTCCAAACTTCTCAAGAACCCACTCAGATCAGAGGTTCTTCAACAGAAATCTGCCAGTAATGTTAGGCAACCTTCTTTGAAAGGCAACATTGAGTTCATTATTATCCTCATGATCTCCTCTTACCGGTCCATTATAGAAAGCGTCCTCTCATATCGCATTACGGTGTGATATGCTGTCTTGACAGCCTCAGATAGAAAGATACTACAGAGGGTGGTGACCACAGCACAAAACATTGTGGGCTGTTCCCTGATACCACTAGATGACCTCGCTAGGGCTCACTGCCTTACAAGAGTGAGGAAAATTCTCAGGGATGATTCACATTCCGGTCAGCATTTCTTTACTCTCTTACCATCGGGTAGGAGATATAGAAGCAGACCCAGCCGCACCAACAGGCTGAAGAACAGTTTCTACCCGTGGGCTATCAGACTCCTGAACGGAAAATAACTTCATGTCAAGACAGTATGATAGATGTGCGGGACCGTTGTGCAACAAGGTCACATAGTGTAATAAGATTAGGACTGGGTTAAGGACTTCCAACCTCACTGTGAGTTGTGTTGGGGGGGAGGATGCACAAAGGGAGGCTCAGCCAATCTCATTGTACAGATGTTGCACTTTGACAATAAAGGTAATAATAATAATGTCTGCAATGGGTAGTCCTTAAATTTTTCATCAAGTGACAGGAGACTTAAAAAACCTTCAGGAAATCCCACAGTCAGGACGTTTCCAGGCATAGGATACAGTACTGACACAACCCCAATGAGCCCCAGAAGAAATTCTACCTTCACAGTTTTGCAAAAATCTGAGATTGCAAACATCAAACTAGGTAATACTGTTAAGCTCTTTGTTTCAAAAATGCTGGAAACACTCCCATATATACAAGTAGTCCTCAAGTTACAACCACAGTTGAGCCCAAATTGGTATGGTGCTAAGTGAAATGCTTGTGAAGTGAGTTTTCTCCATTTTACGACCCTTCTGTGCCACCGTTGTTAAGTGAATCACTGCAGTTGTTCAGTTAGTAACACAGTTGGTAAGTGAATCTGGCTTCCCCATTGCCTTTGCTGGTCAGAGGATTACAAATTGTGATCACATGACCCCGGGACGCTGCAACCGTCATAACTATGAACCACTTGCCGAGCATCTGAATTTTGATCATGTGACCACGGGAATGCTGCAATGGTCATAAGCATGAAAAACAATCTTAAGTCACTTTCTTCAATGTCATTCTAACTTTGAAAGGTCATTAAATGATCTGTTGTAAGTTGAGGACTTACAACAGAGTAATTGATTGATTGATTTTAAAAAACATCTCTATACCACTTTAAAAGCAATTCTGTACCACTTCTGTACCACTCTTAGCAACTTTGAGCAAAATAGACCACATATTAAAATAGTTCAAAACCAATCAAATAAAGTCGAACACTTTCAACATCAATGAAATATAATCCTAATATCATATTGCTTTAGAGTGTTGTAGAGGCAATATTGGGACAAAGAGGTAAATCTAACAAGAAGAGAAAAACTAAGATGACCTTTTTCATCTAATTCCAAACAGAATGCTAAAAAAAACAATCTACCTCTTTTCAGCAAATGTGAAATCTCTGATTCAGACAAAAATTACTGTGGTTTCTTTTAGGAGGGGTGGAGGACCAAGTTCAACAGAAGGACTTGCTTGGAGCTATCTATTTCTCATCCTATTTTTCTTTATACTTGTTTTTCCCCCTGTGCAATCCTCCTGTTGCCACAAAACTGGACAATGTCCAGGAAAACAATCATAGGCCTGAAGCTTCAGCTACAAAGAATACCTTGTTATTCCCTATCTGCATTGCCCACAATCTTCTTATTCCTAACATTAGACTGCAGGAAACTCCTGGTCTTCACTCTAATAACTCTAGTCTAGAGATCATAACTCATGGCAACTTTAAGACTTGTGGATGTTAACTCCCAGAATTCCCTATGCTGGCTGGGGAATTTTGAGAATTGAAGTCCACAAATTTTAAAGTTGCCAAGGTTGGATACTGCTGCTCTAGATCAGGGGTGTCAAACTCAATTTCCTTGAGGGCCACATCAGGGTTGTGTTTGACCTCAGGCGGCCAGGCGGGGGCATAGCTGGGATGGTCGTGGCCAGCTTGACATCACTTCTGTCGGGGGCGCCTGTAGTGACCCGGGTTTTCAGCTGTAATGGCTTCCTGCAGCCTTCTGCCAGCAAAAATGGAGCTCACCCCTCCCAAGCTCTGTTTTCGCTGGCAGAGGCACCGAGAGCTGGTCCTTCACTGTTTCCAGGGTGGCCCCACAGGCCAGATCTAAGCACCCTGCCAGGCCTTGAGTTTGATACCCCCGCTCTAGATGGTATATATATGAATGTGGGTACAGTAAATATAAATTCAACACAATCTGCCTTGTGTCCTAGATAAGATTCCCTCAGTCCCTTGTCCCTTTCAATGTCTCTTTGTTTCAATGAAAGGGTCAGTAACCAACCTGGAGAGGAGGCCTGGTAGATGATGGTGTTTTCATGTCTTTCTGGAACAACCGTGTGACACACAGCCAGAAGAGTGAGGAATTCTTTGATGTGCATAGCTGTGGGCTGAAATGCAAGGGCCTTGTTAGTCTAATGAACATGACCTGTGACGTTGTGGGAAAAAAAGTTCAACTTTCTGTTAGAGGCAGAGGAACAAATAAAGTGGCTGGATACTACTCTGTTATTTTTTAAAACGATAATTACATTATACAGCTTATTGGATTTTAGCCAAGTAAAATCCAATAAGCTGCATAATATAATTATCTAAGGTAATAAGGTAAGAACAGCTTTGCCAGGTGAGATCAATCATCCTCTTTGTTTCTGGCCTTCTCTTGCCGTCATTGTTCATATGAAAAGAATATCACCTATCCTTCTAATACATGCCCTCAGCACAAGCTTGGTCTGCTAACACAAAGCAATCTACTTTCCCAGCAAAGTCAGGCCTGGAGAGACATCCCATAATTTCCCTACATTACAGTTAAATCAATTATTTAGTTTGCTTTTGTCTATGTTCACAATTTACAATAGATCCCATCCACCCAATTTTCTGAGAACAATGAGGGCAATTTTATCACATCAGCTCTTCTACAAAGCTGCTATTCACCCTTTGATGGACAATCGGCAGTGATGCCCTATTTATTTTACTGCTGAATATCAAACCATATGGTTTAAACCATTATCTCAGAGTTATCTCTAAATACCAGCCACAGAAAAGGGATGGATAGAAGATTCACTCATACGGAAATAATCCCACCCTACCCCCCAAAAAGTGATAGGTCACATGGTTTCTCTCTAAGCTATTCAATAAGCACATTCGTCAACACACTAAGCATGGCTTAAGGCCAATCACAGCTACAGTACTTATACCCAGAGAAGGCATTAGATTATATAGCAAATCACACCCAAATGCTCTTTGCTGGCCACCAACTCTATCAGCCAGAATCCCTGTCATATTTGCATCTGATCTTTTCCCCACTCTCTTGATTTTTTAAATTTCATTTCCCCGCATACTGTACTTAGGAAAGTGAAAACAAAGGAGCATGGAAAAATACCATTGCTGCACCCAAAGAAGCACTATTCCTGGCCATTTGGATTTTTGTTTCTAGGTCTAGAGACCAGAAGGAGAAGCCAAAAGCCTTACTTCAAGGTAGAAGACACAGAGGCCATGGCCAAGGTAAACTGAGCTATTGTAAACTAAGAGTGTAGTTGTGATAAAAGTACTTTCGATTAAACACAAGTTAACCCATGATTCCCAGTTAGTACATATCGCACTAGGGCAAACCATGCCATAGTTTAGAGTGTGATGTGATCTAGATCAGGGGTGTCAAACTCAAGGCCTGTGGGGCAGATCCAGATCTAGAGTGGCCCGTGAGGCTGCTGCCCTGGAAGCAGTGAAGGACCAGCCCGCAGTGCCTCTGCCAGTGGAAACGGGCTCCCAATCTTCATTTTCGGCTGGGACGGCCTCAGGGGTGGGATTCAAATTTTTTAACAACCAGTTCTGTGGGCGTGGCTAAGTTGGTGAGCATGGCTTGGTGGTCATGTGCCTGGCTGGGCATGGCCAACTCAATATCACTCACATTGAGGCACGCATCTCCTCGCCTAGCCTCTCATGACTGTGGGGATGCTGCAACAGTCATAAGTGTGTAAAACGGTCATAAGTCACTTTTTTCAGTGCCATTGTAACTTTGAATGGAAGAAGTCTAGTCCTGCCAAGAATGTAATAAGAGTTAATGGAGAGGCAGTTTCTGTAAGCAACACCAGAATGTTTCCTTCTTGCCTTTCTTACAGGATTAGGCCAGTAATTTCTTCTAATAACCGGTTCTCCGAACTGCTTAGAATGTTAACCACCGGTTCTAGTGAATAGGTGTGAACTGGTAGAATCCCATCCCTGGACAGCCGTGCAACCCTCCTGCAACCCTCTGCCAGCTCTGTTTTCACTGGCAAAAGGTTGCAGAAGTTGAAAACGGAGATTGGGAGCCTGTTTTCACTGGCAGAGCACTCAGGCCGCCACAGGCGCCCCTGACACAAGTGATGTCGAGCTGGCCACGCCCATCCTAGCCACCCCACCCGCACACCCCAAGGTCAAACACAACCCTGATGCAGCCTTCAATGAAATCGAGTTTGACGCCCCTTGTCTAGATCATAGAGGAAGGCTATTGAGGCCACAAATGAATAGTTCATACCCAAGTGTTTTATGACTGCAATAAAGATTTTAGCAATAGTTCATGGGAAAATTCTCAAGAAAGGCCTTACATGATCAGCCTCAATGTTCTGCAGCAGTCTTGGATCATCAAATTCACAAGATTCACTAATAGGAGGCGGGAGCTGGCTAGGAATATAATAAAAAGGGTGATAAGATTCCTGAAGAGGTGCATTTCTATTAAGTACATATATTATGGTATTGTAAATGACGAGTCCAATAATCAAATGCAGATAGTTCTCGACTTATGACCACAATTGAGCTCAACATTTCTGTTGTGAAATGAAACGTTTTGTTAAGTGGATTTTATTTTTATTTATTTTATTTTATTTTTATTTATTTTTAATTACATTTATATGCCGCTCTTCTCCGGAGACTCAGGGCGGCTTACAGTCTATGGAGCACCATGCTAGGTGCTCGGCAATAGCCTTCATTCCATTGTATATGCCTGCTTATTACTAGGGCTTTTTGGCCCCCTCAAGCGGCATTTTTACAAGGTCAGCTTATTGCCCCCAACAATCTTGGGTCCTCAATTTACCTACCCCGAGAGGATGGAAGGCTGAGTCAACCTTGAGCCTGGTGGGATTCGAACCTGCACTAATTGAGGCAGCTTGCACTAAGTGCTAGATGATTAACAGCCTGCACCACCA
Source organism: Bungarus multicinctus (assembly GCA_023653725.1). Taxonomy (NCBI): domain Eukaryota; kingdom Metazoa; phylum Chordata; class Lepidosauria; order Squamata; family Elapidae; genus Bungarus; species Bungarus multicinctus. Next base: position 23,162,284 of record CM042850.1, read on the forward strand.
AGGCCCCATTTGCCCCATTTTACAACATTTCTGGCCACAGTTGTTAAGTGAATCCCAGTTATTAAATGAATCTTCCTGATTCCACATTGACTTTGCTTGACAGAAGGTTGCAAAAAGGGGATCAAATGACCCTGGGATGCTACAACGGTCCTAAGTATGAACCAGTTGCCAAACATCTGAATTTTAATCACATGATGATACAATGGTCATAATTGTGAAAAACGGTCATAAATCACTTTTTTCATTGCGGCTGTAACCTTGAACGGTCACTAAATGAACTGTTGTAAGTTGAGGACTTCCTGTACCAGATACATTTATCTGTTTTTTTTATCAGAAGAGTAATTCCAATGATAATTAAACTTTCCTAATGATGTGGTCTTTTGTTTTCAGAATTATCTCCTCTTTCACTCCACGGCATGTTTCATTCCATTTATTTGTTTCTTTATCTACTCTGCTTTCCAGTTAGGTTGAACTCAAACCTCTATTTTTATTTTATTCATTTTGTTAAGAAAATTTGTATGGCCATCCAACTCACTCTCTAAGCCAGCATGGGGGATTCTGAGAATTGAAATTTAACATACTGTACCAGAAGTCTTTAACTCAGGGGAGGGTATCATAAAAGAATAAGGTAAAGGTTCCCTTCGCACATACGTGCTAGTCATTTCCGGCTCCAGGGGCTCATCTCCGTTACAAAGCCAAAGAGCCTGCTCTATCGACAGACGTCTCCGTGGTCATGTGGCGGGCATGACTAAACGCCGAAGGCACACGGAACGCTATTACCTTCCCATCAAAGTGGCCCTTATTTTTCTACTTACATTTTTACATGCTTTCGAACTGCTAGGATGGCAGAAGCTGGGACAAGTAATGGAAGCTCACTCCATTATGCGGCACCAGGGATTCGAACTGCTGCACTGCGAACCTTTCTTATCAACAAGCTCGGTGTCTTAGCCACTGAGCCACTGCATCCCTCCATAAAATAATACAATTCCTCTTTTTTTCTCCAAGGCCCCTCCTGTATGTATTACTGTATGTTTTCCTATTGTTCAACCTCCAAAAGCCCCCAAGAGTACCTCTCTCAAAAGTGCCCAATCTTGAGCTATCTTACAGGCCTGCAATTACAACAATTACACATTACCAGTACCCAATATTTATTTACCTGAAATCTTCTGATGAACATTCTCTTGCCAGTTCTGGGAAGTGACTAAACACAGGGGGGAAAAATGAAATATAACTGATGGTATGCTTATCCCGATTAGAAGGAAGCTACTGCTGAACAAAAGATATGTCACTCTCCAAAGATGCATTTACAACTCCTGGAGGCAAGTTGTTCCACTGATTAATTGTTCTAACTGTCAGGAAATTCCCCCTTAGTTCTAGGTTGCTTCTCTCCTTGATTAGTTTCCACCCATTGCTTCTTGTTCTGCCTTCAGGTGTTTTGGAGAATAAATAGACTCCCTCTTCTTTGTCCCTTAGATATCGGAACACAGCTATCATGTCCTTCTTTTTATTAAAGTAGACATACCCAATTCCAACAATCAGTTTATATGCTTTGGCCTCTATCCCCTAATCATCTTTGTTGGTCTTCTCTGCACTCTTTTCAGAGTCTCAATATCTTTTTTACATCATGGCGACCCAAAACTGAATGCAGTATTCCAAATGTGGTCTTACCAAGCCATGACAAAGTGGTATTAACAATTCATGTGATCTTGGTTCTATCTGTTTATGCAGCCTAGGTCTGTGTTGGCTTTTTTGGCTGCTGCAGCACACTGCTGGCTCATATTTAAGTGATTGTCCACTAGGACTCCAAGAGCCCAATTACTACTATTGAGCCAAGTGCCACCTATTCTATACCTGTGCACGAGGGAGGCATCATGAAACTGCACCTGATTTTACAACCTTTTTTGCCATAGTTGTTAAATGAATCACAGTGGTCATTTAGCAAGACATAATGTAACCACAACTTAAGATTCTGCCTGCTGGATTCTTTTGGCTGTACTTGTTGTAAGCTGGCTGGGGGGCGCTGCAAACATGTGACCATGGGATGCTGCAACTATCATACATGAGTGGTGTTTGCAGGTGCCAAAATTACAATCATGTGTCTCTAGTGAATGCTATGCTGGTCAAAAGTGAGTGGACCAGTTGTAAGTCACTTTTTTTCAACATCATTTTGTAATTTTGAATGTTTGTTAAATAATTGTAAGTTGAAAACTAGCTATGATACATCCAGCAGAATTGAGGGGAGTTAAGGTTCTGAAAATGCAGGAGTAACATCAACTCTACCTGGTGTTGCACAATACATTAGCTAAAAACATGATCCTATGACTATATAGTGTCACAGTAGTACATTTCACTTTTGTGTGTCATGTGAACTCAAATGGATTAATTCAGAAAACAATGAAGGCAGGTGTTAACCTGCTGTATTAATGTGACCAAAGTAGTCTCTGCTGTCTATTTTTTGCACATCTAACGAAAGAAAAGCAATTCTATGCAAACAATTTTGTATACATTATATTGTTTCAAACTGTATTCTATGTTTGTACTTCCACCTAACAATACATCCAGGTTAACAATTTTGGAACCTCTGAGGCCTTTAGACATCTTAATTTCAGCAAATGGCAAAATTGTATTGTTCTTTGCTGGGAGTAGGTAGATTTTGCTACTTTAAAGTATGAGATTATTGATCTTCTGGATCCAAAATTAACAGTGTTGTAAGTAAAATGAAACTACTAGAAAACTATAGAGTTACAATCCCACACACGCAATGTAAGACAATATCAATCTAATAAAAATGATCCCTTAAGCTAATACAGCAAATAAAAACATAGTACATACCCATATGTTACTCCAGCAATACTACATTTCTTAAAATTCATAATATTGCATGTTAAGGTGCCTGTTTTATCAGAGAATAGATACTTAACCTAGGAGACAAATGATATATACTATTATGAACAAAATAAAATAGATCTTTGAGAAAACTGGAAATTAAAGCAGTTCTAAAGTGTATTGTTAAAATGTGAAATGGAGCCTTGTCTGAGATATGTGGACAAACATACAGTGAGGCCTTGATTGATTTAACTACTGTTTAACACACTCTTTCCCAAACAAGTCTTTCAGATTTGTCAAGTATCCAAATCCTATAATTCCCTGTCAATGTGACCAGATTGGCTGATTCTGGGAAATGCCATCATCACATATCAATATATTCCAAATACAGGTTGGGAAAAGCTTAGTGACTAGTTTTTTAATTAAATGTGCACCTAAGTTACCTATTGCAAAATGTACAGCAACTTATCTCGGTATATAAGAGCTTAGTACAGAAATGAGTCAGACACTTGACTGACAGCACCAGAGGCAGGATGATACACAGATTTTGAACTAAATATACAGTCTAATGAATAAGAACAAGACTCCCTTGTTAGGTTGCTGAATGAAAGTCAGGAAAGACTCAGGTTTAAAGTTAACCCCATCAGTCTTTTTCTCACAGGAATTAATTCTGTGTAAATTAAAGCAGAATCTATTATTCAGACTGTTTTTTGTCTTTCTATGTTCACAACCTTGAATTCTGCTTCAAATTTATCGAAGGAGATAAAAAATAAAATAATGTAGATGCATTCCTTTTGTGAAATGAATAACTGGTGTAAGAAATCATATAGTTTCCCCGAAAAATGCCACATGAAAAATTGAAAGGCATTGAGATAATGAGGTCTTGTTCAAATATATATTAAGCTTCGTATAAAGAATCTAAAGTAGACTTAAGTCCAACTAACTGTTTTATAGTCAGTAGTGTCATTAATTCACCAAGCTACCTGAAAACAAACCCAATTCTCATTAGATAAATGCCTACTGGAATATGCAATGCAGAAAGGATTAGGTATAGCTCAATCACGTAACTGGCAAGAGCCAATAATATGGCTTGATAAAAAGATTAGTTAAGAACTGGAAAGTCATAGATTTCCCCACTCTTATTACAAGCTCCGCCTGGATTAATTTTACAGATTGCTATTAAAAAAAAATAAGATGCCTGCAAATTTATCTCAAATTGATTCATGGATTAAATGTATGGAATGAACAGCCCCTATTTGTTATGGTGCCATCCCTTATCCTTACCTGGCCAAGTTCCTCATTAAGATTTGAAGTTCTGGCCATTGCAGGTGTATCAGTTTCAGTATAATACATATCTATGTCCTGAAAACAAAACAAAAAACCATAATCCTTGTATGCTAGTTTTATATTGTTCTGTTTATAATATGTACATGATAATTATTTTTTTTAAACTTAGTCATTTATAAAAGAAAAAAGAGTGAACAAACAAGCAAAAGACAAAAATGACAAAAATAATTGGTACAAGAATACAGTAAGTGAACAAAGGGAATACCAAGAGGGTACTCAGCGTATCTCTGATTAGAAAGTAGAAAACATTGAAATCTCTTTTTATCAAAATCCCTGAAACCAAGTCATACTTCCTGACACCAAACTGTACCATAGATTGTGATGGGTCAAATGACACATTTGTTTCTTAACCAATCATTGTCATTCAAATGTTGTGTATTTCAATCAAGTCTGGAACCATTTTTGTGCAATTTCTGCGTATTTTAACCAGTTTCAACCGGGTTCAGCAAATTATAATTAGCAGGAAAGACAGTAAGCTGCCTTCCCCAGGCCCTTAAATTCAAGAAATTTGTCTTTATTCTGCATATTCATTGTTAACCCCCACAAAAAACTATACTTATTTTTACTTATTAAAATTCTTATTTCAGGCTCTCTCTCCAATTTAAGAATCACAATGGATAGGGAGATATAAGTGCTATTTTTTTACAAATTTTACTACTATTAGAAGTCTAATAACTTAATATCCATTTGTCTCTCATTGTTGTGCTGTTAAACTAAGTTGCATTTAATTGTACATACCCAATTTATAAAAAGAGCCTGAGTAAACTTCACAACTTCCAGAGTCACCAGTAGACTGATGGGAATGAGGTTGTTGTACAAGATTATAAAGGTGAGCAGATTATATCCAAAATTAGTGGATAGGACTTCTGCAGGCCAAAACAGACATAGGCAGAGGAACGAGTTAGAGAAAGAGAAAATACATTGGCTACACACATATGATTGTGTAATCCCCAAAGAAGTGGAACACACAGATTGAGAAACTGTGCCATCAATTCACGTATCAAAAAGGAACGCTAAGAAACAAGAAGTTACAACGCTTTCTCTATTGACCTTGCAATTATATGAATTAACAATTTAATGTGAAGCTTTTTAATATATTGCTGCTAAGTTTCCAAAAATAGTAAAATACTTGTGTCTAATATTTGTATATTGCAGTCAGGACTGGACTGAATAGCCTATCATTTATTTGATAAACCAGATAAACCATGACAAGTAAAACAGGGGAGAATATGGAATGTATATCTCATTTCTGATTCAGTTCATCCTGAGATTCAATTGTGTTCATGTTGACATAATATAAGGGAGTGGACTTCTAAAATACTTTGAAAACAGGTCCAAAATATTTGGGGGGGGGAGCAGGGAATACCAAAATTAAGCTCAGAGAGAACAGTAGCACTGTAAAAAAATACAGTTTGTACCAACATTAGGGAGTTGTATTAACCAACCAATACCATTATGTGTAGAGATTTGAAAGAGGAAGAATGGTGAGAGCATTTTGAAATGCTAATCCATTCTTTTAAGGTGGCCAATTACACACCCAAAGGTATATAATATGCTTAAGTACTTTTATATGTAAGTTAATGCTTTGGGACTTTTAAGTAGACAAGTGAAATAAAATATCAATGGGTGTTGTATTTGGAAAGAATTATTGTAATCTGAATAGTCAGATTACTCAGTCAGCTGCCCAGGTACAATCCACTGATGGAGAATTATAACGCTTGTGTAGTTTTCTCATTTTGAACCAAACACAGGCCAGATGCTTCTTCACATAAAGTTTGTCTTGAAACAAATTCTACTCATTGTTTTTAAAAAAGTATCTCCCACCCTTACAATCATTTTTCACTCAAAAGATAAACCAATATCACTCCAATCAAGATTATTCAGTGAACATACAGTATCAGAAAAGATTCTTCACCACTACCAATGGCACGCAAATGATGCCTGTTTCTACAGATATTTCAGCATTCAGCACAGATTCCTTCAGTTTCAAAAGCTTCAGAAAATATTTGTCTGAAATGGTATCAGGACTCCTGCTTGACCAGGGGGTTGGACTAGAAGACCTCTAAGGTCCCTTCCAACTCTGTTATTCTGTTATTCTACTTCAGGGGTGTCAAACTGGTGGCCTGCGGGCCAGATGTGTCACACACAGACCGTGCCCATCCCAGGGGGAAAATGTCACAAAACATCATGTGACGGCAATTGACGGAGCAAGTTTGACCCCATGTTCTACTTCATGCAAAAAGTTGCAAACTTACATGCAGCTCACCACTCTGCTTTATGGAGCTTTCCTCCTGCAGAGGAGAAAACTACATCTGGTTCTCTGCAGAGGATGGTACAACTGAGGGAATTTCATGGGTTGTTTGGTCTTTTCCAACTTGCAAAATGCCTTTATGAGGTGATTTAATTTTACTATCCAAACTGGGTGGGAAAATTTAGGCTATAGAGCAGGGAAAACAGCTGAGGAAAAGAGCTTATCTAATTCAGAATTTAAAAAAGATGTTTATGGAGGGATGTGGAGACTGTAGCTGTGGACTGAGAACTGTGCAGCATGCTTTTAGCCCAAAGTGCTTAACACAGGAAGTGATGGTATATAGGTTTATAATTGGTATACTGCTAAAAGGCAGAGATCTATCTCCCATTCCATAACCCATATACTAGAAGAGGTGGGAGAGTTAAGACAAGTGAAATAACTTTTTCACATAACACAGAGTTACATTGTGGAATTTACACTGGGATGTTTAAACCAATATACTGAGGCTCAGATTACTATTAGCCATGATGGCCCTAAACTTCCTTCACAATCACAATCACAAGTAACAAATATCAGATGCTGAGAAGCAGAGCTGGAAGAGAGTGAATTTCCATTAAAGGACGTTCTGTAGGTTCTTCCATTAAACACAACATTAGACTATCTAGATTTTGGTTTGATCAGCTGCAGGTAGAAACTGCAGATGTTACCAGAACTATCACTTTGATCATGCATTACAAAGCAAATACCGACAGTTTGATTCCCTTTGGCTCTCTCTTTTCATGAACTTGTTTCATTGCTTCCTTTAAATATATCTAGGTTCCATAGTTAAGAAATGTATTGTCCTTATCTCCCCTCTCCTTTTCTTTTGCTTTGGTCTAATTTTGGCAAAATGTATTCTTACCCAGAAGGGGGAAAAAGGAGTAACTAGGCTCTGTTAGGATGTTATGTTAAAAACATTACATCTATTTGAAGCTAGCCCGGCTAGCAGCAGTTCTATAGCGGATGAGACCTACTATTGTCTTTCCCAAAGTGATTATATCCAGACAAAGAGTGACTGACCTGAAACAGCAGATGACACAGCAGAGCATACAATAAAGAGTGCCTATCACAACCAGTAAGACATTTTGTCTCGTTACAGAAAAGGTATTCATTTATTGCTATTGTCTGCATCACAAAAGCTTCCCATACGCTATTCAGTCTCCCCATGAAATATAATCGGGAAGAGCTGCAAATCATTTTGTGTGGGCTTTGTGTCCACATATTGACGTTTAAGACTCTGCTAACTCCTTTGCGTTAAATCTGAGGGAAGCTGGCCAAGGACCAGGATAGAAATCCAAGGAATCACTGAGGGAAAAGAGACACACTGCCCTCTTTGTCAATATAACAAGAGGTAGACAAGAGTGGAGGTATTGTGAAAATCCACAGTCTACTCTGAATATCTTATTTAAAATGTGGCAGGGTCTTCATAGTCTGCCTGTTTTGGAAACTGTTTTATGACAAGTTCATATCCTCTGAGAGACAGTGTAGTTTGGTGTAGTGATTAAGGCGACAGACTAGAAACTGGGAGATTGTGATTTCTAGTCTTACCTTAACACAAAGGCAACTGGGTATTTTGGCCAGTTGCTCTCTCTCAGCCCTAAGAAGGAGGCAATAGTAAGCTACTTCAGAAATCTTTCCAAGAAAACTATAGGGACTTGTCCAGGCAATTGTTAGGAATCAACTTTGACTTACACACACACTTCCCTGATTGGGACAGTTTATAAGTATTCTGCAACAACACATATACCCATCTTTACAAAAGCCACACCCTTCTGACAGCCATTTTGAGAACAGGATAGTTGCTCCCCTCCCAATGGTAGACATTTTCTTAAAGCATTAAAAAGCATTAAAAATACCAACTTGGACCTCTGCTATATTTTGTTAATGAGATTCCTTCTTATTCTTTCCAACTAATTGAAAACTGCCTCTATACTCACTGGAGCTATATTTGCTCTGAAACACTCATTCTTTTCTATTTTTTTTCCTAAATCAAGTAATGGCTATCATGTTTCAGGCCTCTTCTATGCAATATCCCTACTACATTTAATATGGGAAGATAAACCAGTACTATGCCAAAAGGAAATCAAACTCAACTCTGCTCTGACTGCACATGTAACTTTACACTCTGATCAAATTAAACAACCAACACAATGAGTGCAGGTGTTTTTCTTTGGCACAAACCCATAGTAGTTTTTTTGGGTTAAAAACACAGAACAATAAGAGGGATGCAACACACCAAATTGTAAATGAATGGGGTTCTGGAGATCCAGATCATGTTTACCATTTACATGATGAGGAAAGTAAGGCACTAACTTCAGGTGCTTTTTGGTAGGTGCATCGATTTGAAGAACATTCACTTTCTTAATTTGAAAATGATGTTTTTGATTTCAAGATAAGAGCACATTTATGCACATCCAGTCTTTGCTCACCATTGGAATCAAAGTACCAAATGACTTCTCCATGTGTTCTGTTCCATAGTAAGGCCCCCACAGAACTCACTAAAGCCATGACGAGAAGGATGCAAAACAAAATGAGAATCTGCATATTGGTAACTTTATCTACATTTGATCTCTTCAGTGGAGCTTTGGTTGAATTCTGAAAAGGATCAGCCACAGAATTGCAATGATTAATTGTGCTCACAAAAAAGAATAATAAAAACAAGATGAAATTACAGCCAGACATTATGAAAGACTCACATCCATTATTAAAAACAGAAGCCGTGTTTCTCTTTATCCTTTCCTCCCATAACAGCTATCAATTTAAAACACAGAATGCCACCTGCTTTGCACTAGTAGCCAGTCTTCTCCAATCCAGTGATTTCCAGGTGTGTTGTACCAGATAGTTCAACACATCTGGATAACATCAAACTGGGAAAAGTTGAAATAGACATACTAAGCGAGAGAAGACTAGCTGTGTTCACACAACATACTTAACCAGATCAGTTGTAGACCTTCTGGTTGCATTTCCACAACTGCCAAATTTTGTTGTTTTTTACTGCTTAGCTTGTACTGCAAAGCCAACCTGTTTGTGGTTCACTATGTATTGTGGAAATGTGGACAGTAGATTAATTCATTAACCAATGAAGTATCTTCTGGAATGCAGTTCATGACATTAGGGTGATTATGCATCCCTGCTGAATAGCACTCTGTAAGTAGTAGCAGAATGAGCAGGAACTCCTTTAACTAAAAGCAGAAGTCTTCAAACTTGACAGCTTTAAGACTTGTGGATTTCAACTCCCAGAATTCTTCCTCCAGTCATGTTAGCTCAGGAATTCTGGGAGTTGAAGTCCACAAGTCTTAAAGTTGCCATGTTTGAAGACCCTTGATTAAAGGAGATAACTGCTGTAATTGGAAGCACAATCCCTAATTATTTTAACATTTTAACTGTAGCTTGCCATTTACTAGTCTGTTAAGATTAGTAAATCTTACTAATTTACTAATTAGTAAGTCTATCTATAACTCTGTGCGCACATACCTACAGTACATATACTCTGCAAATATAGTTGTATTTTCTCCAAAAAGTTAAACACAGCAATCTTCTAATTTCTACAAACTTCTGTATTATTATAATCACAACTACTACAGCTCAGTCTAAAAGACAAACACGTAAGATAAATCTGACAACTGATGCAGAATGCCGGAAAGTTATTATGCCTAATGTTACAATTTCTCAAGGCATAATTTCAAGTGTTGTTTTTAACTTGTAAAATCCTACATGGTTGAGAACTTCATTATCTCACTGTCTTGGTATAAACTTGTGCATACATTAACATAAATAGGGAAAGTCCTGTTAAAAATGTGTTACATTCTGACATCAATGTTCCTTCAGAACTATGGAGTGCATTTCCTCAAGGCTTATTCCCATGTTTTCTGCTTTAGAAAAAGAAGTCAAGCTATTCCTTCCTAAGCCAGATCTAATCAGTTTGAATTGGTTTTAACACTGGTATTTATTGTTTCCAGGACATTTTTATTTTTTGTGGTATGTTTTTTTAATGCTCATTAGCCATAGGTTAAAAAAAAGTAGGATCTAGTCTTAAATTACCCAAATTATTAAACAATAAAGATATGCTTGAAATCATTGCTGGACTTCCCAACAGAAACATGCTGAGACTTACAAACAGATCAACAGATACTTACCTGCATAAGTTTTGTGTCATGTCCTGTGTAGACAACTATTCCTAAAACCCACTGAGTGTTCCTTATTTGTGCACCTCTTAGTAAGATCTGATCAGGTCCAATTGGAAGTGGACTGATGAGAAAGAAGAGAAAAAGGAAGATAGAAGTTTATAGTATAATAAAAAAACAAAATATAGGTTTTCCAAATATACTCATTAGAGCAGTAAAAGTAGTTATAGCTATTTATTGTATTTATTATGCAAATGTATACAGCCACCCAAGTGGCTATACAAATAAAGGTGATTCTATATAGGCGATTACAAAATTTTAAAAATTCACCATATAATAAAAATCCATTAAAAACTCCACCCCCCAATGGCAGCAACAATACAATCAAATCAGCTATTGCTGTCATTACTGCCAAAATACTATCGTTTCAAAAAATTCTTTATGACTTATTTTAAAAAAATATCTCATGGTGACATGCAATTAAAATGTGAATAAAATCAATAAAAAAATCTAATACACAATAAGTTAAAACAAAATAAAAAATTAAAAGCAGTATACTACAATTGCCATAGGAATAAAATGCCATCAATGCAGCAGAAAGCAGCTAAAGTACAAGACAAAGGCCTAAGAGGATCTATCATATTTTCATCATCATCTCCTTTTAATGACCCCATAATCATTTTCCGGGTGGAGTCTGGGCAACTGAGTGTTTACTGGTCGGATGCCCTTCCTATTGCCAATGTGGAGTTTTGTTCAGCAGATATATTCTCATCTGTGCCCAGAGAAAAATATCTGCTTCTACCTAAGATTGAACTCACAGCCTCCTGATTGTGAGGTGAGAACTTCACCTCTAGGCCACCATACAACTCCTAGGATCTATCATATTTTACCCACCATATTTTGTGCTACTTGAATTTTCCAGACAGACTTAAAACATTATTGTCAATATTTCTTACTGGCTCAATCAATTCATTTAGCACCATTCTGTTAAACACTAGGGATGCATGCACTTAGGATTCAACTTATGGGTTTTATCATATGTTTTTCTAATTGAAAATAATTTCCATTTAACAAAGAATTTGATTAATTGTCTTCCAGTTCATGCTGTTTGCCACACCCCATCACCAGTTTTCATGCATAGGGGAATATAGCTACTTTTGAGAGAGTTCTTGACATGCAAAAGTTTGGGGGCGGGGAGGAAATATCAGTTGCTTTCATATCAATTGAATACCTTTGATTTTCAAGGCGGAGATTTCCAGTGAAATCATAGAGGTGGCGATTAGGTCCTTCACACTCTATCGTCCCAGACATTTTCATCAAGTCTTCTTTTGATTGGAGGTTAGCAGTCTGAATCAATCCCTGTATAGAACCAAGGCATAGATATATCTGACAAAGTATCTATTCTCTTTCACAAATTAGGAACTTATTTTCCTAGTGGAACCTGTAAGCCTACAATTCCCAGCTTCTGTCAGCATAGATCACCTAGGATGATAAGAGAAAGCTTTCCAATTCCCACAGAACTTCACAATCCTCACCAGTTCAGAGACATCACACTCTGGCTGCTGTGAAGTCATTATGATTTTATTCTAGCTATAATGGAATGGTACTTTGGACCTCCCTGCCCTTTACTTTGGAAAGAAATAGATGAAAATTCCTGCTGTAAAGTATAAGAATGTTTTTACTTTTCAATGAGGGCTAGCAGATAGACTCTTTGAAAGCTTCTAAAAATGCCTTTACATATATTGCCCCAAGCCACAAATGGTCCTATGAAAATAGGGAAAATACGTAGACTAATTCTGATTTCCTTCACTGCCAAGAAAAATTCTCAGTATGGTTTAATAAAAGCCATTGCTCAATAAACAAGACTTTAATACAGAAAATCCAAAGATCCCAGGCAAGATACATAATTCTGAATAATGTGGACCTAGAACAAAAACAGCTTTGTAATTACAACCCTGGCAATGATCTTCCAAGAATGATTTTCCAATATGCCTCATGCTGTGTTGTCTTAAAATTAACAAATACCTCTAGATCAGAATTTCTCAATCTTGGCAACTTGAAGACCTGTGGACTGCAACTCCCAGAATTCCCCTTGCTGGCTGGGGAATTCTGGGAGTTGAAGCCCATGCAACTTCAAGTTGCCAAGAGTAAGAAACTCTGGTCTAGATGCCCCTTTAAGAAGAAAAAAACAACAATGTTCAGATCTCCATCTACAATCACATCATGCAACTAATATTGCAAGAGAGGCCAAGCTATTTTCCAAGTCATCACTTCATCACTTTCAAACTCCAAAGCAAAATTTAATTTTACCTGTCGTATTTTAAGGTTTGTCTCTCCATCAAGATTAGCTGTTTCAATATAACACATTGCCTGAGGTTCACTGTAAAAAAAAAGTAACAAAACAAGTATCTTTAAAGACAATCTTCAAAAAGAAAGGTGACTGGTTTTCCAGAGTCTTTATTTTATTCAACTACTGATTTCCCCCCCCACCCAAATCATTATTAGTTTTATCAAAAGGATTTAAATAATTAGACTTTTTTTTTTTTAGTAGGCACACATTTAAAAAAAATAATGTAGATATCAGAAAAACCACTACCCCAACAGCATGCAAACTCTGGTGAACTGAGGCCTTTATAAAAAAATGCAGTACGTAAAATATACCTGACATTTAACATGAAGCTGTATGGAGGGGGCTAGAGGCGGCTACCCTAGCCCCTTATTTAAAAAAAAAACACTTGTATAAAATTTAACAGATTATTTTTAACCAGGATGATGATGCTTAGTTGAAATTCTACTCAGATTTTGCTCTCCTTTTTTTTTTTTTTAGTTTTGGTTGTTTGGTCATTCCAGCAACTCAGCCCTAATTAGCTTTTATAAAGTTCCGGTAAAATTGCAGAATAATTACATTATCTTAAAAGAAGGGGGCACTTGGTTATCGGTTCACAATGCAAAATTATGAATTTCAAGTTTTAATTTATTTGGTAGATCAATACAAACATTTTGCCTCTTTCAAACTTCTACAGCTCACATCCAGCACTAATCATGACCAGACGTTTGTGGTATAAATATTACTTTCCTGAGGAAATTTTCACAACTTCCTCATATTATTTTGCCGTCAAAAAATACCCTTGATAAGTAAGAAAGGGTGTAGCTTATCAACCACTCTTTCTGTGAAAAGAAAGGTCAATTTTTGTTAGGGCGGAACACTGAACTATTATGAATCCTATATTCCTGAATAAATAATAGATGGTGGGAATTGTTGGAGACTCCGTCTGGTATAGCAGCAGGAGTGGGTTAGCAACAGGTTCTCTGCCCGGTTGCTGGATGGGCGTGGCTATGGTGGCCATGGTCTAGTTGGCCTCCTGCACCACGGCAGATGGGGGCATTTTTGCCCTCCCCGGACTCTGGAGGCTTTCATGAAATGTTTAAATGTGTATTGGCAGTCAAAGCTTTTTGCCTTGATATTAAAAGTATAGATATTTTATGTGTATGTATACATATATACGTGTGTGTGCCTCTTTCAGAAATTTTTGAATCTTAAAAACAGCAAGCATTTGAAATTTAAAGTAGAACACTTTATTCCCAAGAAGAAATTTGTGGGCACAATTCCCTGCATACCTCACAGCTGGACTATTTGGAGGAGGCAAACAGCTGTATTTTCTGATTAAGGAAAGGTCCAAAAAGGTCATGGAACAATAACATTCTCTAGTAAAATGCACTCACCAATGAAAGGAAATTCAGAGAAAATGGTAGAGAAGCAAACTTTTTCCTCAGAGAAAGAAAACTTTTAAAATGACCATAAAGCAAACAGGAAGACAGTTTTAAAGGAAACTAGTTATTCTTTTAATCAGGAACAGTTTTCAATTTTAATACTATTCAAAAGTATGGCATTAGCTAGTAAGGTATGGAATTATTTTTTCTTTGCATGCTGCTCATTTCTGAAGGAACCTATCCATATAGATATATATGTTATCTTTTGTTGGAAATGTTAGCTTTGTAAACATTCATATGTATTGCATCTCATTTAACAGAAGACAATGTGGAAAATTTGCACATCTATGATTTCACTATTGTAATATATGTTGGAATATGTCAATGTTTTAAATTGCTACTATTAATTTTATTCATGTTTATATTCAATAGGCTGGTTAGCAAGGAGCTAAAATCAAATCAATAAACATTATAATTATTGCTGAATGATACAAGGTAAGAGAGCATAGAATCAAGTTTTATTAATTCCTGAATGGGAAATTTTATTTATTTATTTATTTATTTATTTATTTATTTATTTATTTATTTATTTATTTATTTATTTGATTTGTCAATCGCTTACAAGATAATATGTATAAGTATAAGCAAGAGTAGGAATACAGGAAATAGGTACAAATAAATGGGGACAATAGGACAGGGACAGTAGGCATGATGGTGCACTTATGCACGCCCCTTACAGTCCTCTTAGGAATGGGGTGAGGTCAATAGTGGATAGTTTAAGGTTAAAGGAGCGGGGATTTAAGGATGTAACAACAGAGTTAGGTACTGCATTCCAGGCATTGACCACTCTGTTGCTGAAGTTGTACTTTCTGCACTCAAATTTGGAGTGGTTTACATTGAGTTTGTATCTGTTGTGTGCTCTTGTATTGTTGCGGTTGAAGCTGAAGTAGTCATTGACTGGTAGGCCATTGTAGCAGATAATTTTGTGTACTATGCTTAAGTCCAACCGTAGGCGGTGTAGTTCAAGATTGTCCAAGCCCCAAATTTCAAGCCTGGTGATATAGGATATTCTGTTGCGAGCAGAGGAGTGTAGTATTCTTCTCGTGGAATACTTCTGGACTCGTTCAATTGTATTAATGTCCGATATACAGTGCAGATTTCAGACTGATGAGCTGTATTCGAGTATTGGTCTAGCAAAAGTTTTGTATGCCCTAGTTAGCAATTCAATATTTCCGGAGGAGAAACTTTGTAAAAGAAATCTTACGAAGCTTCATTTTCATTTTTGTAAGAGAAATCTTACAAAGTTCAGAAATCTGCAGTATTTCACCCTAAAAATGGGAGGGGGGGACCAATTACAATGCAAATGCTAATCTTCCTTCTCCTTTGGGTAATTCTTATTAAGATTAGCGTAGTGTGCACCAACTTTCTGGATCCCATGTTGTAAATAATATAAAATGAAGGGAGGGAAGAGGAAGCACAGTCTCATCCTGTGGCTTACCGCTTTTTAAAATTGCAAATAACCTGCTTTAAAACCTCAGTTCAACAGAAGCTCAAGTTCACATACATTCAGGGATAGCTGACCTGGTAGATAAAATGATCATGTCTGCTGGGAGATGCTGCCCATTGGTGACCTTCGCAAAGTCTCCCACTGCCACCTGGTGAGCAGCGGCAAGAGTGCAGCAGAAATAGGGAAAAAAAGAGAAAGACAGAGAAAGCCCACCCTACGATTAGTTAATTACCAACGAAGGAAGAAAAGAACAGGTTGCTTACCTGAAAACTGAGGTTCTCTGAGTAGAATTCAGAGTATGAATTCAAACTGATGGAGATCTGACCCTGCACAGAACTTCTGTGTGAAAAATCCTATTTTTTTTTCACATGACACAATACATCTGTAAATTGGCACACACACCCAATTCATACAAAAATCACTTTTGTACCCAAAACTTCCCCGTGTTAGTCATCTGATAAAATGGCACAGATGCATTATAGAGTTTTAATTCGGAGGTTGCTCTGGTGAAATTTCAGCCTGTGTCTCTTGAACAAAAAATGATGCAGACTCAGTGCAGGTAATTGCTGACTTAAATACCAGGGACTCAGGTGCTGACCTAGGAAAGTGTCCTAAAATTCACCCACAGATAAAGAGAACTGAACAGCAGAGAGCTGCGTGATACCTTGCGAAGCAAGACAATTCAGTGAGACAAACACCCCTACTATTTCACCTCCATTCCTCACTACACACTCCTCATTTCCCTGTTTCTCACCTATTAGGATAGAACGAGAGTTTTGTTCAGAGCAGGGACAAATTAGCCATTACAGAAAAAAAAAATAAGCTGGGAAAATAGTGTGAGGGTTAACAACTCTGCCTTGATTGGGTTAAATATAAGTTGAAGTAGAGAAGAGCTTCTATAGGTGTTTAAGAATGGTATCAGCCCTTCAAGATAGATAAGGTCAAGAAACAGGAACTGCCATTATTTTTAGAATGTACTTTTATGCAGTTAAAGTATTATTATTACAGAATCTTGAAAGCACATCAAAACCTTTGAAGAGAACTGCTATTATAAGCCACAGACAAGAATACAATCTTTTGTTGAATACAGACATCTATCTAATTTATGTTTCCCAGTTTAAGTGTTATCTTGTACTCTGCTTCTATAATGGAGTGATTTATGACAACCATTAAAGCTTAGAAACTTGCAAATATCCTTTATCTGTATATTTGCAGCCTAAGGAACAGGATAAACTGGCAAAAACCAATGCTTTGTTCAGTCATGTTTGTTTGGAAAACAGTTTGGCCAGCAGGTAATTTTCTCACTTGCTGATTATACTCAGTACATCATAGATGGAGCATTTTGCTTGACTAAGTGGACAACAGTTAGTTTTGCAAATACTACAAAACTGAGTGCTCAATAAAAGGGTAGGAAAAAAGATTGCACAAGACCCAAACACAATGTCCAAATGATGTCCTTCAAGCTACCACCTTTATCACAACTGCTAACCAAGTTTAAAAACACAAGGGCTTATTCAAGCAAGTAATATATAGCTAGAGTTTTCAAATTTTCCAATACATTCATTCCCACAGCTACAGTTTTAGTTTCATACGGAATTTCTCATTAAAACCTTTCCTATTTGTTAAGACCACATCCTTCTACAGTTACAATTATGTTTGCAGGATATTTGTAAGATTTTGTTAAAGGTGTGTGTTTTTGTGCTTTGGATATAAAGTTTCAAGGCCTTTTTTCCCCAGTTTTTCCTAGGATGAATGGAAAAATTCTTACTGGAAAGTCCAAGAACAGATTAAGCCATATTAGATGCTTAGCTTGACTAGTTACAGCAAACTGTAACTATCTTTTACTGAACAGAATTTCAAAGACATCCATAATAGAGATTTAAATCGTATCCTTTTCCAGTTTTTAACACTCTGTCAGAAACTTCTAGAGATGAACATTATGTGGAAGCTCCATTGCCAAACCTTGTCTTAGCAGTGTTTCTGGCTGCTGCTCCTCTTTCTGAAGACCAACCCAATAATAGGAGACAAAATACAATGAACAATGATTAAGGATGGGTCACATTGACAGGAGAGTTCTTGAAAAACCTCAACTACATGTAAGTAATCAAGTTCATCTTTGTTATGATTTCTGAGATTGACATTGATGGGAGAATTAGAAGATATATACCTGGAGATGGGCCAGTGACAAGAAATGGGTGTTATTTCGAAGCTTCAACATGTCATAATTTTTCTAAATGAAGTTGAAAATGAAGACTAGGGGTTTTTTTAGAAAAACAATAAATGGCATGGGCAGGAAGTTATATTATCGTCATCATATATGTATGAGTGTGTGTGTATGTATACACACATCACTACAGCTGTTATTTTTGTATTTTGCTCATTTTTCTTTTTTATTAATTAAAATGCAATAAAAATAAATAAAGCATATAGATTGCTAAAACTTTTAGGGAAATTAAGGAGGCAGTTTCCCATGGTATTACATAAAAGCTCAAGTTTCCAGGGACTGAAGAGGTCGACTCATTAACATAGACAAAACAAAAGAAAAAACTCCAGGCAGAGACTGGTATCATTTTCAGTGTATGCAAGTTATGCATGCCTTTGAGAAAACATTTAATCTTCATGTGCAGAGAGAAAGAGAGAGAGAGAGAAAGAGAGAGAGAGAGAGAGAAACCTGGATAAGATCTTGAGACGTGGAGATAACTGACAAATCCATAACAAGTTCACAGGAATACAATACAAACAGAGTTTAGCTCAGTTTAAAAAAAGATGACACATCAGTAAGAGAAGATCAAATTTCCAACGTTCAGCAAACTTTAAAATGTTTACATTTCAATGCATAGCATTTGAACACAGAATACTTTTGGGATGTATCTAAAATGCCTTTTATGTGTTCTGGTATTTGGAAGTCAAACCTTCCAAGTGTCAGAAAGAGAAAGGTTAAATTGCAACCATGGGTAAACTTTTCTTGTTAGATAGAAAAGAGGGATAAACAATACTTTGTTTAACCACTATTGAATAGTAAAGATGTGAATTGAGTTTAATGTCAAACAAAAAAGAATGAGTGGGAATAAATTAAGCGATAATCCCTTCCATGAAAGATACTGAAAGACACCTTGCAAAGATTCATGGCTAAAATCAGTTCTAATGAAAAACAGTGTACTTTCAGCATTGGGTAGGGACATAAACTGATAGACCAGAACATTTTCCTGCTCTTAGAACAGACAGAATCAGACCCCAAAACTCTGCACTATAGAAAAGAAAAGATACAACTTTCTTCTTCCCTTGGGTTGATATCCACTGAAATATCCACTGAATATCCACTGAAAGCTTAACCTTGAACACTTGGAATACTTTTCTACAGAGAATTATTGAATCTGTCATCTGCACCTCTATAACTGTCTGGTTTGGTTCTGCAACCCAACAGGAGAGACACAGACTTCACAGGATAATTAGGACTGCAGAAAACACAATTACTACCCACCTGCCTTCAATCGAGGACCTGTATATAAAGAGGGCTGTGAAAATATTTACAGACCCCTCACATCCCGGATATAAACTGTTTCAACTCCTTCCCTCAAAATGATGCTATAGAGCACTGCACACCAGAACAACTAGACACAAGGAGTTTTTTCCTGAATGCCATCACTCTGCTAAACAAATAATTCCCTCAACACTGTCCAACTATTTACAAAGTCTGCACTACTATTACTATTAATCTTCTCATCACTCCTTATCACCCATCCCCTCCCACTTGTTGACTGTATGACTTAACTTTGTCGCTTGTATCCTTATGATTTATATTAACTGTTTTCTAGTATGATTTGATTGCTTATTGTACCTTATGACTCTTATTAAGTGTTGTACCTTATGATTCTTGATTCTTGATGAATGTATCTTTCTTTTTATGTACACTGAGAGCATTTGCACCAAGACAAATTCCTTGTGTGTCCAATCACACTTGGCCAATAAAGAATTCTATTCTATTCTACTCTGTTCTGTTCTACTTTTCAGAAACATGAGAAATTCTAGAACGTTTATCTGTGGATTTTCTGAGTCACAATTCCCAATTACAGCTATATATATTTATCATCCCTAGAGAATGATATTACAAAAAAAGATAACCTTGTTAGTGAATGTAAATATATCACAAGTGCAGTTGACATATGCCCAAATGAGTATAAGAACCATTGCATTAATTACTGATATGGGTAATTTGAAGATACATGTGATATGATGCTTGTTACGTTGACAATAAAAGCTAGATAGTTAATATGTCCCAGTTCCAAGTAGGAAGTCTACACTTCTATCAGAATTGACTTGAATAAATTGGATCACTAGCCTAGATTTTCTGACTGGCTTGAAATCTTATGTCAGAAAGCAAAAAGAAATAACCAAGTGAATTCAGAGTTCAAGGTGCAACAAGGTACTATGTTTGAATAAAGGACCTTAATGATCCCTTGAAGATACAGTTGCATGACCACTGTAGCCGTACAGTCTGCCAAAGTCATGGAGTACTTGTAGCTAAATCAAAATGCCTTAAAGCTGGAAACAAGGTTCCCTGAGGAACCAATTAAAGGACTAAAGGAAACCAACAATTTTCTTGAGCAACTGAAATATGAGTAATAGACATTAGTGATGTCCATCAACTGCCAATAAAACTTTCTTCCGTAAGAATGAAAGGGAAATATTCAAGGTGATCCTTTGGCCATGAATAAAGGCTGTAGCTCTTCAAGGATGTAAAATATTCTGGGAAGAAATCAGCTGTGCCTTCACCACACTGAACTTTTTCTTTATAAAATAATGATCTGTCAATGAATAGGCATACTAGCTTTATTCTTCCAAAACAACTGAAGAAGTTTGATATGAAATCTTATGTACTACAGTATATATACACTGTGAAGTTTTAAATTCAATATGGAGAGATGTATTGCAAACTGTTGGTGCTCTGTCACTCTGTAAACTGAATGATTGTCCTCTTTAAATAACAAATGTTCAGTCCTAACTCTAAATTCTGAGAAAAAGCCCAGGAACGTAAACATATATGATATACAAAGCAACACTTTAGATTATAAGCCATCAATATATGTTGATATATTTCATCTAATAAGCCAAGTTCTGCTTTAATGTATTTTAATTTGGAAGTATTTAAAAAGAAAGCAGTTTTACTCTTGAACCTGATAAAGGTTATCTATATGTTTAGATGTATGTGTTGTAGAGAGCTTATGTCATAAATCCTCACAGGCCATTAGTAAGGCCGTCAAACTGTATTTCCACAGAAAGTATGAAAGTAGCGGGGCAGGAAACAATACTGTACAATCACACAGAACTGCTGTGTAAATATAGAGCAGGTGCAGTCCAATCTCAAGTCTGGAAAAAACAATAGCTAGGAGTCCACTGACCAGAAAGAGCAAGAGAAAAGATTCAAATCCTTGAGTTGATAGATAGAGGTGTATTTATGCAATCTATATCAAGCAGATCTTCTGTTCTATACTTTATGTTTTGTCTGCAATAAGCTAGGATTTTTTTTGAGGATCATCAAGTCTGTTAAGCACCAGACATTACTCAGTTCTTGAAGGGAACTAGGGTCATTGTCCACATGGAACCCCCTGAAAATCACCAGGAGGCTTCAATTAGTTCAGAGTGCAGCAGCTCCTTTATTGGTTGCATAAGCAATCATAAAAATACTACACCAATGCTTGTCCTCACTTTTGGGTGTAAGGTCCTTGTCATTATCTATAAAACCTTATATGACTTGGTGCCAAAATATCATCAAAATGTTATTTAGCCAAAGTCAATCTGTTTGATTTATTTGTCCTGAAAAAAAAAACATAGACAGTCTCCATTTCCCTTAAGTATATTCCATAGAGGGCTTTGCTTTTTAATGACATTTAACACTACCGTTAAGTTGTAATTAGATAGTATAGTTCCTATACTTTTGAACAGCTTCCTGCTTAAAGTGAGGTCTCTACCTTCAGTATGGTCTTCTGGAAACTATTAAAACAGGACTTGATCTGGAGATCCTAGAGTATGAATGTCACCCAAGGGGATTGTAATTATGGATTTATGATTTAACAAGTTTTCATTTTCACCATGGACATTTTATTTCTATGTCTTCATTACTGCAAACTGCCAAGTGTTTCAAGACTAGAGCAGGTAAGAAATCCAATAAATAATAAATAAGTATTCAAGGAAACTGTTGTGAGGAGCTGCCAGGAAAGCAGAACACTGGAAAAGATAGAGGCAATGGTTCCTGCCAAATGTTTAGCTCAAGAACAATCCAACAGATGTACAATAATATAAGTGCAGACTCCCGTTAATGTGAATCAGGTAGAACCCCTTAAAGAAGAATGATGGCTTGTCACCCAAGGTGATGTAATGGACACCTGCAGAAGCAGTAGGGAAGAGCTTTGGCAACACAGAGCTTTCCAAGAGAGGCCTAGCTTAAGAGGCAGCACAGTCCCGAGTTGGAAGGAGGAGGGAGGAGGGAGGAAGAAGTTCAGAATCACCATACCCTAAAATCTGTTATATATCTAGTAGCTTAGAAATATATAGCTTTGATTTGGCAATATTCTGTCCATTATAAATAAAGAACTGAACTTGAATGAAAGGCTGGGGGAAAGATGCTTCCTTGAGATTCAATCAGATATTTCAGAGAAACCCTAACCCACAGCTGCATAATAAGCAGAGGAAAAAACTCAGAAAGGATCCTCTCTAACTTATCAGGCTGTAAAAAATAGACAGTGGGAGATTTGTATTTTTAGACCTCCGAGATTTTGTTAATGTAGCTTTACAATAAAGTAGAATTAGCTCATTCTGTAGTGTTTCCTGTCTGCGTAAGGCTGACAAACACTTGAATATATATAATTAAACTATAGAAGATAATTTTACACCTTCAAAATTCATTTTTCTCTGAGATGTTGCTATTTTTTTCCTTATTTATCTAAGGTACATCAAGTATTGCTTCTTGTTAAATTTTATTTATAGTGTTCTTTACCAATCTCTTTCTACAATAGCATGATTTTCCCAACTAAAATAAAATGTGCCTTTTCTAAGTGGCCTGTTTTAAATTCCCTTCCTTTCTGGATTCAAAAATTAGAATGGTCCAAGAGCTGAAAGGAAAGATAGTCTCATATCACCCTTCCCTCCCTTTCAGGAGACATACTTTCTTGGTGTTACCTTATACAGTTAATTTCACGAATTGGTTTACTGGCTCTCTTCCTCAAAAGATTTAAGACATGCATTATTAATTGCTTACCAGAATGAAGATTTAAAGCCTATAAATCTGATCTGCATCAAAATGTACTTTGATGCACTCATATGCACAATTATAGCCAGACTATCATGGTCTATTCCAGGATCTGTAATTCCATTCCTCATTTTGTTTTCTTCCTCCCTGTGCCAACATTACATGTCCAATGCATGTAACCCAGCCCTATGTGACCTGTTTTAGAGGTCTTCCTTTCCTTTTCCTTTTTTCCCCTTTCCTTTCCTTAATCCCAGTTCTATTAATTTAATTCCAGCTAAGTGAATACAGATTTTGGGCAAGGGGACACAATGTTGTTCTAAAATTGTATGAGTTTCCAACGTCTCCTTTTGTTTATAGATAGTATTATCTTCCCTACTCAGAGAATAAAATCACTAATTGTACAAGAGATTCTGAGGTAATCAGAAAGAAATAATAGATGCCATTTAGAAGTTTGATGTCATCTTTTCCCTGCTGCCACGGACAAGGAACTGTATACTGTACATCTATATTATTCAAAGGATATACATTTATATAAATAAGCTTTTCTTGAGACTGACAATGGTAATGAATACACAATGGGAAAATATTCAAATAAAATTCACAGTGCCCAGCTGTAAATACGCAAGATCAACATCACTTTATCATCCCATCAAAGATCTGCAAATTCCCAGAACATCTTAAAAATAATTCTTACCTCTTTCCACATGATATCCTCCCACGTTCCATTTCTTAACACTGGAAAAGGGAAAGAAAAATATGGTTTTTTTCCTTTTAAAATCAAAAGTTAACATATGACAAGAATTCAGAAGAACCAGGGTAGAAGGATGCTCAATGGACCTGAAAAGTATCTTCATCCATCTATCTTAGTATTTTCTACTTTATGGGCAATTAAGTGATGCCTTCATGATGTTTGAGAAGGTTTAGATAAGTTTATGTGGATTGCTTATAATCAGAACTCCAGCTTACCCAATGTGAATTCAGGAACATTGCCATACGCTACTAGCAGACTCATTTCCAGGGCTGTCTTTTCTTCATTGAGCTGGCATTGAAGGACAAGGCAGCATTCTTAAGAGTACTTCTGGATAAATCTTTCATTGGCAATCAAAGCTCCTTCACAAAATTTTATGAAGGATTTTCCTCTTGTGTTTTACCATAACTGTTTTCCTTTTATTTTCTTTCTTTCCACAAAACATGCATTAAGGCAAGAAAATGGCATTGCTGCATATTGATTTCTGATTGGCAGAATCAAGAGCTGCCTATGAGTCAGAAAACAGTCTTTGTTATTCCATTATTGGTGAAGTACCTAATGTATCATGCCCTTTTCTGAGGTTAATTTGAACTTTAAAAAATGCTACTCAGTTTCTCCTTACAAATTGAGACTGTAGTTTGTGAGTGGACCAATTTTTGTACTTTCAAACCTTCACTGTTAACATTTTGTATCTTAATTTAAAAAATTGCAGCTTGCAACAGTATTGTAATTATTACTGCTATCTTAGATATGGATTGCCATGTTAAAACCATTAAGACAATTGAGTTGAATATACTGAAATTACTTACAAAGTGGCATTCTATGTCATTAAATTAAATATGCAAATTCCCACAAATGGATAGTGAAATTAATGGAACTAGCACCGATGGCAAAATTGACTACTTTGATAAAAGATAGTTTACCTAGCTTTCTTCCTATATGGGGATCACTTTTGGACTTCTTGCTTGAGAAAAATAAAAATGAAGTATTGGGTTTAGGATTTGATCATTACATTTGTTGATTGTAGAAATATTGTGTATTATAAGACACCTATATTGTACATTGTTAGGTTTATGTTTAATTTTGGGTAGGTGGTTATATTGCTATATAGTTTTAGGGTTTTTTAATTAACTTTGTATATTGTTTATATGTTTTGTTTTAATTTAAAGTAAGATTATTTGTATGTGTACTGAAGAAAGTCAGAACTCAATTTTGCTTTGTATTCTCTTTTATTTTTGTTACTTTTTAACTTCTTCCTCCTTTGATCTGCCCCTCCTTTTTTAATCTTTTCTGTTTTCATTACTTTGTATTTTATCTTTCTTTGAAACTTAATAAAGCTCATCTATGTCATTAAATTCAGTGATAATTTCCAGATAAGTGCCCTGTTGTCATTAAATGCTTCAACCCAATCGATGTTATTTCTACCCACATAAATTAGACAGAAGAGTACAATATTAAATTATGCAACTAATGGAATTAATCACTGACTAGCAATAAATTGGTTCTCATATTTGTTTATTTAGAACTGAATTAGCTATTACCCTAAAACGTACAGCAAATAATTCAGAAGAACATAGCTACATGGCAGAGGCAAAACATTATTAGAACAAATCAAAGTATGATATGACAAATACTTACATAATTTATAATAAAAGTCACCTAATGAAAATTAGCAGCCCTTTATTTATTTATTTATTTATTTATTAACATGTTTATTTATTAACTTATTTATTTATTTATTTATTTATTTATTAACACATTTATATACCGCCCTTCTCCCGAAGGACTCAGGGCAGTGTACAGCCAACCATAAAACATTCTACAATTATAAAAGTTAAAAGAAGATTAAATATCCAAAGGCTGCCTTAAAAATTAAAATTATACCCACCCCCAATAAATTAATAAAACCCCGAAAATTAAAATCCCAAAATTTAAAACCCAAAATTCTAAAATTACTCTAAAACTCCCACTTCAGCCCAGGCCGGCCTGCTCGAGGAGCCAGGTTTTCAATGCACGTCTGAATGCTCTCAACCAATGCAGCTCGCGCAGGAGAGGCGTCACATGGGAGTTTCTTGACGCCCCCATAACCACCCGCGCGGCTGCATTTTGTACCAGTTGAGGCCTCCGGGTGCTCCCCAAGGGGAGCCCCATGTAGAGAGCGTTACAATAGTCCAGGCAGGAGGTGACAGGGGCATGAGTGACCATGCGTAAGGCGTCCCGATCCATAAAGGGCCGCAACTGGCGAATCAGGCGAACCTGATAAAAAGCCCCCCTGGAGACGGCCGCAATATGATCTTCTAAAGACAGCCGTGCATCCAGTAGGACACCCAAATTGTGAGCCCTCTTTGTGGGGGCTAAGATCTCTCCCCCAATAGCCAGCGACGGAGTCAGCTGACTATATCGGGGCGCCGGAAACCACAGCCACTCAGTCTTGGAAGGGTTGAGCTGGAGCCTGTTCCCACCCATCCAATTCCACACGGCCTCCAGGCACCGGGACATAGCCTCCACAGCATTGTTGGGGTGGTTTGGGGTGGAGATGTAAAGCTGAGTATCATCAGGATACAGATGACACTGCACCCCAAGACCACGGATGATCTCCCCCAGCGGCTTCACATAAATGTTGAACAAAAGAGGAGAGAGGACCGACCCCTGAGGCACCCCACAAATGAGGGGCCTAGAGGTGGACCTCTCCCCCCCCATCAACACAAATTGTGAGCGGTTAGAGAGGAAGGAGGAGAACCACCGTAGGACAGTTCCTCCAATTCCTAACCCCTCCAACCGCCGCAATAAGATACTATATTCGATAGTATCAAAAGCCGCCGCGAGATCTAACAGGACCAGGACAAAGGAATAACCCCTGTCACGGGCCCTCCAGAGATCATCAACCAATGTGACCAATGCTGTTTCAGTACTATGCCCGAGCCTGAAGCCCGATTGGAAAGGATTGAGGTAGGTCACTTCCTCCAGGTACTACGGGAACTGATGCACCACCACACTCTCAACAACCTTCGCTAAAAAGGGAAGGTTGGAGACTGGACGATAGTTATTTAAAACAGCCGGGTCCAGGGCAGGCTTCTTGAGGAGGGGTCGCACCACCGCCATTTTCAAGGCAGTAGGAAGCGACCCCTCTCTCAACGAAGCGTTGACAATCCCCTGGAGCCAGCCTCGTGTCACCTCCCTGGAGGTTGAAACCAACCAGGAGGGACACGGGTCCAACAAACATGTGGTGGTATTCAGCCCCCCCCCGCAACCTCTCCACACCCTCAGCGGTCACAGGGTCAAACTCCTCCCAGATAATAGTCTCAAGACTTGCCCCGGACACCTCCCCCAGGACCACCCAATTGGAGTCCAGCCCGCCCCGAATCCGAGCGATTTTGTTGTGCAGAAATCGGGAAAACTCCTCTGCTCTGCCCTGCAAGAGGTCCTCCCGCCCTCTCGGCTCAAGCAGGGAGCGCGTCACTCTAAACAGAGCGGCAGGCCGATTTTCTGCCGATGCAATAAGGGTGGAGAAATATGAATGTTTTGCCGCCTCTATCGCCACAAGGTAGGTCCTAATATGAGACCTTACCTATGTCCGGTCAGATTCGGCGCGGCTAGTCCTCCAAGCACTCTCCAGACGTCTTTTCCGGCACTTCATCTCCCTCAGTTCCTCCGTAAACCACGGAGCTGGATGGGATCTGTGCGAGGTCGCAAAGGCACAACTCTGTCCAGAGCCTTGGCAGCCAACCTATCCCAGGTGGCCACCAGGTCTCCAGGCGAGTTATGAGCCAGAGTCTCAGGAAATGGCCCAAGCTCCTTCTGGAACCGCTCAGGGTCCATCAGGCGCCTGGGGCGGAACCATCTGCATGGCTCCGCCTCCCTGCGGTGGGGGGTGGCGGTACAGAAGTCAAGCTTAAGAAGAGAATGATCTGACCATGACAAGGGTTTTATAGCTAAGTCCCCGAAGCTACAGTCATTAATAAAACCAGATATAACTATTCCTCTAGGGAGGCTATAACCCTTAATTTGTATGGGAGAAACTTAAAAGGCCTTACCTATTGTTTTCTTTCTGTTCACTGTACTGTCAGCTTTGTGTCTTTTCTGTTGAGAAATAAAAAATAGAATAGAATAGAATACTTTATTGGTCAAGTGTGATTGGACACACAAGGAATTTGTCTTGGTGCAAATGCTCTCAGTGTACATAAAAAGAAAGATACATTCATCAAGAATCAAGAATCATAAGGTACAACACTTAATGATAGTCATAGGGTACAATCAACATCAAATCATACTAGGAAACAGAGGATACAAGCAACAAAGTTATAGTCACAAGTGGGAGGGGATGGGTGATAAGGAGTGATGAGAAGATTAACAGTAATAGTAGTGTACACTTTGTAAATAGTTGAACAGTGTTGAGGGAATTATTTGTTTAGCAGAGTGATGGCTTTCGGGGGAAAACTGTTCTTGTGTCTAGTTGTTCTGGTGTGCAGTGCTCTATAGCGTCGTTTTGAGGGAAGGAGTTGAAAAAGCCAAACATTTAGTTATATTCAGCTGAATGAAAGAAACTGGCCAGAAAGAATAAGACAAAACATAAAAGCTTCATTAGTGTTTCCAGTATGTGTTAATATTATAGGGAAGCCAGTTTGGTTAGTACTTAAGACACCAGGCTAAAAGCCAGGAGACTCCCATCTTAGGCATGAAAGCCAGCTGGGGTGTGTCAATCTCTCTCTCTCTCTCTTTTTAATATTTAAAAAACTTTATTAAACAAATTCTACAATTAAAAAACAATTAAAAACATACCATTCATTGCAGCATACTTGTAGTAGTGTTCACTCACTTTGACATATTCTTAAGTATATATAGAATACTACTAAATATTATTATAATTATTTTACATTTGATTTATGTCATATTTTGATATATTTACGTAGTTATTTACATATTTATACACAAGCATACATAGTTCTGCCTATTCATACCAAATTATTTCATCACACCATAACCTTTCATTTAATCTCTCTATTTTGTGTCTACCTTGCAGCCAATTATACCATAAATTCCAAATTTCGTAGTACTCTGTCTCTTTTCTCTCCTTCATTTCCATTGAAAGCTTATCCGTTTCTGCACACTCTAAAACCTTTTTTATTATCATAATATTGGAGGGAATGCCGTCACTTTTCCAATTCTGGGCAAAGGCTATTCTTGCTGCAGTTATTATATGTAATGTAATATATTGGACTTTCTCATTCAGCCCATCTTACCTGACAGGATTGTTGTTGTGGGGAATATAAAAGGAAGGAGGACTATCTTGTGTGTTAGCCATTTCGAGTTATTCACAAAAATAATAAAGGCAGATATAAACACATAAATAAGCTTTTCTCTCCTATGCATTAATATGAATCCTTCTACAGGTAGTCTTCAATTTACAACAGTTCATTTAGTGACCATTCAAAATTACAACAGCATTTTAAAAAAGTGATTTATGACTGTTCTTCACATTTACAACTGTTGCAGCATCCCCATAGCCCCATGATCCATATTCAGACGCTTGGCAACTGATCTATATTTATGACAGTTGCACTGCCCTGAGGCCATGTGATCACCTTTTGCGACCTTCTGACAAGCAAAATCAATGGGGAAGCCAGATTAACTTCACAATTGTGTTATTAATTTAACAACTGCAGGGATTCACTTAACAACTGTGCCAAGAAAGGTTGTAAAATAGGGCAAAATTCACTTAACAACTCTGTCGTTCAGCAACATAAATGTTGGTCATAATTCAAGGTTATTTGTGGTTCAAGACGGAACACTTTTTAATTCCTGTATGTAATGATTAGCAAACACACATATTATGGAAAAGTCATCTTCAATATTACCTGAGGAAATGTTTGCTTACTTGCCTTTGCTCCCTCTTCCTTTCCCTTCCTTCCCTTTCCCTTCCTTTCCCTTCCCCTACTTCCCTTTATTCTCCTTCCTTCCTATTTTGAATCATATCTAGATGATTCCCCAAATTGAGAGAATATATATAGAGAAGAAACTACTCCGCTGACATGTATCAATATATCAAGAAATGATTGATGGAAATGTTATTTCAGTAATATTTGATATTCTGATATACTGAATATCTAATATACTGAATATCTTCAGTAGTATCTTCACAGCTTTTCGGCTAATCTAGCATCAAAGCAATTAGTACAAGCGATGAACAATTGTCCTTTCATTCCATTTCTGCATAGCATAAATACTTATGCAATTTCACACATGAAATTCTAGAAAACTTTTCTTTATAGCATGTAAACCTTTCCATATGTTGCAATATTATCCCTGTCGTAATTTAAACAGTCACTAAGCGACCAGTGCTAAGCTGAGAACTACCTGTAATTATTTTCTAATCTTCAAGATAGTAGTTTATCTTGTTGTATTTTTTTTAATTAAAAATAATTATTTTTAATTTTAATCTTCAGTATCGCATGGTCTCAAAGTGGAGCTACTATTAAAGTGACTTAAGTAATCATGCAAATTAAGTAGCTTTATACATCTGAATGTTTCCTGCTATGTTGCAAAGGGAGAGACATTTCTTCCAAAATCTAAATTCATACTCACATAATCTTCTATTATTTCTTTGATGCCAGCAATTGTTAGAATAAATAGTAATGGCACCAAGGTAGTATATCTTCCAGTTGGGGAAACCTCTGGAATTTGCTGAAAAAGAAATGTATGTATGTAGAAAAGTATTCAAAGAAAGGAGATGGCACTGCTGAAGTAAAAGTATACATTACAAAAGGAAAATAGTTTTGTCTCTTAATTTCAGATGGGGCAATTTAGAATGGGCAGATGACTCAGGAATTTATTCTTGTCTTATTTTTTTAATGTTGCTTCAGCACTCAGAATGAAACTTCTTCTCTGCTGATTTATCTTGCCAGAGATTCAAAGTCGGAAAAATATGGCTTGACAGAATTTATAAAATTTATAGAAATTTATAAAATATTTAGGAAACTACCTGCAGCTGTTCTGAGTAACCCTGTCCATATTAGGAAGTGTCATTAGCCTATAACCGTGATGGCAAACCTATGGCACGCGTGCCACAGGTGGCATGCAGAGCCATTTGTGAGGGCATGCGAGCCCCGGGCAAACTTACCTCACTGCGCATGCATGTACCTCCCAGTTGATTTTTGGACCTTTTTCGGCCTGCCAGAGGCTTGAGGGAAGCCTCTTCAGGCTTTGCAGGCCAAAAAAATAGGCCCGTTTTGTCACTTCCTGTATTTCCGGAAATACCGGAAGTGATGAAACGGGCCCATTTTTCAGCTTGCAAAGCCTGCAGAGGCTTCCCTCAAGCCTCTGGCAGGCCAAAAAAGACATCAGATGGGCCAAAAATCAGCAGGGAGGTGCAGTGCAGGTAAGGGGGCAGCAGGGGGGAATTGCGTGTGCATGTAGGGTCGCACACATTGCCTTCTGGGTGCTGGCACATGAGCATGTGAGCACAAGCACGCGTGCAATTTTTGGCACGGAAGCCCAGAAAGGTTAGTCACTACTGGCCTATAATATTGGGACCTAACTAAAGTAACTACATTGGATTATGCATGATCAAGGTTCAAAGCTCTACTCAAACCAATTTTTTTCTAGTTAGATTTCCTGATGTGATAAGAATTCTACTCAGTTAACAACTGAGGCCCCAAAAGCAGGAAATACAGACACCAAAAAAGTATTAGAATGTTCAAGACTGAGTCCTATTATTTGTTAAATAATGAGAGCTTCCTGATTGGCTGAGATTACTGTCAAATGACTGCTGTCTTTTTATTTTCTCTGGCCCGTACAATTCTGTGCTTCAGCTTAAATAGTTGAACCTATGTTAGAAAATCCAAATTCTAAGTCTGCTTTTGGATATGATTGTGATTTCCAATATTTCTATTTTTAGTTAAGACTGGTTTTAATTAAGATTGCTATTCCCTGCTTTAATACTGTCATGTAAAGGTTGAAAGGTTTCCCCTGTCCCGTTGTAATTAACTCAAGGGTAATGCTCATCTCAGATTCTCAGCTGAGGGAGCCTGTGTGGTCTGAGAGATGCTTCTGTCATCATGTGGCAAGCATGAAAATACTTCCCAGCAAAGCACTACCTATTTATCTACTCACATTTGCATACTTTAAAACTGCTAGGTTGGCAGGAGCTGAGGTGAACAATGGGAGCTCACCCCATTGCATGGCACTCGGGTCTCAAACCCGGGCTTTCCAGTTAACAAACCATTGTGTCTTAACTGCTGAGCCATCGTGCCACCCTGTTGTGTATAATAATAGGCTAAAAGTATTTATCATTATATTTTCTAGGCTAACGTTCAATTTACCAATATCATTATGATTCAGCATAAAATGGACAAATGATCTACATACATTTGTTGGACTACCCTGAGTTCATCATGCAAGCTTAAAGTATAGGTTTATGCATTATGCAACTTCATCACTGCTACAAGAGTTGGTAGTCACAGACTGTTCACCTGCCACTGAATTAAATTAAGCTACACATACAGTTGTTTTACTTCAATATAGACATACCTGCAGTAAGGCAATGAAGAGGAAGAAAGCATTTGCAGCTTTTCTAATCTGTTCATACAGGAATCGAGGTAGAAATGTCACCACGCTGTATTTAGCTGTGCTGTTTTGAGAAGCAAAATAAGATGTTGCTTTAAAAGGTGGGAGGAGGTGAGAACATTGAGCTAAGTGATTTAGCTGTGAATTGAATCATAGCCAGATAATTAGATGATTGCTTCAAATTAATACAATCACTTCTATTTAGTGGTTGCTGTTTTTAGCATCTATATCTGCTGCTTTTACACATTCCCTCTTCAGTTTTTCTGTAAACAGTCTTTTCAGGGCTTGCCAAGTCCAAGATCAGGAATTTACAAAACATCTCATTCCAAACCAGGGGTGTCAAACTTGCATCATCATAGCGATGTCACGTGACGTATCACAACTTTCTTTCTCCTTCACTAAGCCGGATGTGGGCGTGGCCAGTGTAATACGCATCCAACTCCTGGGCCGTGAGTTTGCCAGCCCTACTCTAAACCTACTAAATAAACAAACTAGGCCCAGGAAAAAAACAGAACACATTAGATCTAAATTGAAAATCATCACAGCTAAACCAAAGAAACCAAGTAACTTCCTTACTAGACAACCTCAACAATTCTATGACACGCAAAGAAGAGGTTTCATTACTATCACTTTCAAATCCTATAGATATTTACTATCAGAAAATCACATGTTCTAACTACATTAACAGTGAACTAGGGGTCTGCATCCTTGGTTTATTCAGATATTTTCTAATTTAGCTTTTCTAAATCTGTTGTCTCAGATTTGGTTTCGTTAGTATTTGTAGTTTAATTAACAATGGATGTGTCAAAAATAAAGATATAGTTCCCATTCTCAAGGAAAATATATTAAAATTCTATTTTGCTTCCATTATGGATGGATTATTAGAGCAGCAGGCTCTAATATCTGATAGCAAACCACAATAACAACAACAACAAAATCCATTGTAAATGTAGCAAGCAAACTTCAGCACAATGGACAGTTCTTTGTGAGATTATATCTTTCTCCTTCACATTCTGCATATGGAACAGCAGCTCACATCAAATTTTCCTCTTTGCCACTGCCTGTAGGACCCGAACACTATATGACATGAACTGTTAACCCACTGAATTTTTTTTGTCCATGATTGGTGCTTTTGAAAATAGAAAATCAGCTGTGATTGCTTCTGCATGTTACCAGATGATAGAAAGAACTGGTTGCACAGCATCCATAATGTTTAGTTACTGCTTTGGGAAATCACTTGAAAAAGAAAAATTCTTCAATGACATTTTCAGCAAGCATGTTTAATAGAAAGCACAACTTTATTGCAATAAATCCCAGGTAAGTATAATTTGGGTCCTGTTCCAAGAACTGGCATGTTTCACGTTTCTCAACTGTAACATTCTCTTAACTATAATTTATATTTTAGTCTTCTTAAAAATTGCCATTCCTAGTTCGGTTTCTAATTCTCAGAAGTCTGCCTCAAGGTTGTACTGACTCCAACAACATGCTCAAAACAAGAATAAGAAAAGTAACAGCAAAGTCACAAAAGACCAATATAGATTTTTCATTAAGAATGTAGAATGAAAAACATAACACATAGCACATCAGATTTATATATTGTCAATGCATATGGGACACCTATATTGTTCAGGAGAAATACTATATTAATCTATATTTTGCAGCGTGCATGCACACAAGTCAGTTTTTAGACTTATGTGTCTACCTGGATAAGTCTCTGCAGTTTTCTTGGCAAGATTTTTAGAAGTGCTTTGCCACTGTTTTCTTCCTTGGGCTGAGAGAGTAACCGGCCCAAAGTTAACCAGCTGGTTTTGTGCCAAAGTAAAATTAAAACTCACGATCTGCTTTCTAGCCCTCAATCACTACACCAAGCTATCTTTATTATGTTTCCCTAATCTTTTACGAGTCACCAAAGACTGTCAGTTTTAAATAGCAATTACAGCAAGACACTAAAAAAAGTACAACCAGGGATACTATATGGCACTGAAACAATTCAATTATATATATTAATAATTTTAAAACCTCAAAATTAAGACATTACCAGGATTCACAAAAGCAATCTAAAATGCGATAACTTGTTTGTACTAACAACTCTTTACGGAAAAAAAAAAACCCTAACACAGAATCTTTGTTTTTCATTTTCCATTCTTTCTTTCATCATTTTAAATGGATAATGCACATAAATCTAATCTCTCTGAAGCCTGTGTCTTGCATTATACTGCAAAGAAATAAAGGCTAGCTTCCTTTTCCCCCTTGAAGATTTAGGAGACCATATCTTCCAACATTCTGAAGCACAAGTACAGACAATCTACATTTTAAATGAGAAGCATGTAGAAGAATAGCTTGTACCGGCAGATTTTAAGAAATAGGTGAAGCCCATCATGTGCTCTAAAACAGAAAATACACTTCCTATGCAGGGAAAGAATTATGTTTTTATAACTCAGAATGGAATGTGAATATATAAACTAGAATAGTTAACTGATCAAATGCAGACAATAACATATGAGCACATTAGCAGAAACATAATACATTTTGTTCATACTGTAAGCCTTCCAGAATCAATTGGAGTTGGGCAGCATGTAAAATAAATTTAAGTTAAAGTTTAAAAAGTTAAAATCATTCTTACACTACTGTCAAGGTCAGGCTGAGGCTATAGTCAGAGCTTGGGTTTTGTTGTTGTTGTTGTTTGACTTAAATTCTGGCCTCCAGAAAATGACCAGAATTTCTGCTAAAACAGGGTGTCAAACTGGATTTTTTTGAGGGCCAGATCAACATTGTAGTTCTCTTCCGCAAGCTCCACCGAATCAACCCCAATAAGGAACATATGGACTTCTCTGTAACAGATGCATTGAAATCATGTAATAGGGAAAAGTTGTGCACAACAAATAATTAGAACTTATAATATACTATAATATTAAAGGAAAAAAGATTTCAAAAAGTAAAAATCAGGATAAATGAATAGAATAAAATATAAAAGCTATGCAGGTAGGAAAAAAACACAAACCATAAATGAAGATTTTTCTGCTGGCTATTCATCTGAAAATATGTGATGTTAACATGGGTCAAATTAATTCTTCATCATACAGCTTTAATTCAGGTGAGTCAAAGGCTACTTTCCAGGTTTTAACCAGAGGCATCTATATACAGAATTATACGACCATAATTCGTTCCATAACTTTGGCGATTTCTTTGTCTTCTAATGTTTTGTCTGCAGGAATTTCTGGGCCAGGGGTCATGTTTGATCACCACCTGAGTATGTGTTCGTGACCAAATTCAAAAATTTTGTGAATTTTTTCGTCAGAACCCAATTTGGTCGTGGTCAGAAGCATTCATGACCAAAGGTACTAGTGTATTACTCACAGCCCTCTGGGTAGTTCTATCTATCTGCATTTAAACCTCATTGTCTTCTATGAAGGAACCCTGTTGACACAGTTGCAATGAAATTATAACATGACAGACATACAAGACTGATAATTAAGTCAGGTAAGGGCAAAAAGCTTTTATTCTGATACCAAGCCAACAACTCAATAAATCTCTTACTGTTTGTCAATTATGGGGACATATGACTTCATTCTTTCAACTGTCAATGTTATTACAACATTTTCCAGGACCAAGTGAAATTGCTGGTTACCACTTTGCAAACCCAATTTCTTTCAAGATGTACACACCCATTATTCCCAACCATCCAAACTCAATAGCGCAAGACAAAAGGAGCTGTAATCTAACAACAATAAGAGACACAATGGTGCATAAAGTTACTCTAATTTGGAGGTATCTGAAAATGTGGTTTGCTTATACATTTATTATGGTTATTAATGTTCTTTCTTTTTACTCTGTTTGCACCTGGATTCCAAGGCGTGCGTGTAAAAACAATTTATTTATTTATTTATTTCTCAGTTAGACAACTGTAGTAAAAAAAAAAAAGCAACCAGTTTAACTCTGATGGGCGTGCAACTGATAAAAACAGGAAACTTGGATATGCTGTATTACCAGCAATTAGAATCATTTTTTCCCATTCATTCATTTAATTCATATTTCATTCTTTTGTTTTTAGATATCTGTAGTAGCTGTCCAAGACACCATGCCAAGAAGAGTATCGTTTATATCTAATTGTTTTGAATGCACCTTGCACAACCCTTCGGCAGGAAGAATTGTCTTGTATCTTGATCGTTCAGCTTCCTGACCTCTAGCACTCTCATAATTTTGCAGTTAACTCCAAGAAAGAAAATTGACAATAAAAATTGGCAAGCAATAAAACATGACAATATTCTGCTCATTTATAAACTTGTATTAATTAAACACCTTTTTCTTATTAATGCACCATCAGAACAATGTTCCATTTGGGAAAAGCATCAGTACTTAGTAAAACGATGCCTTTCTATACACCCGAATGATTCTTACAAGATACGTAACATTCTTCATCACACCATCTGGAGACAATGTAATAAAATTAGATCATCTATGTCACATTCTATTAACAAAGTAAAAAAGTGAAAGGAAAAGTGAAGCATAGGGTTTGCCGCTGTGAGTGGTCCTACCAATTATAATGATAATGTGTGTATCTTATCTACACTCTATGTAGCCTTCTTGGCATCAGTGTGGAACTGAGTTGCTTTTGCCATATTCTGGGATGTTTCTCTGACTTTGTCTAGATAACAATTCTGATATACCATTGTGGTCTCCCATCAAAGTAATAACCGGGTCTGATAAGACTTAATTTCTAAGCACAAACAAAATTAGCCATATGAAACTTGAGAAATGTCAACAAATCTCTGTGATCCATGGATTTATTGTTTCTGAAAGAATCAGTCATCCCTATTTATTCTCTGTTTCAAGTACCTCAGTAATCTAAAATATTTTATTTTAAAATTATTTATTATTAAATTTATATTCTTCCCATCTCGTGGTTTGATGTGACAATATTAGAATAACACATATAATAATCTTCTTTTTCATTAGATTTATATGTCATTTTTTTTCTTCAGGAACCAAAAATGGTATACATAATATTCCTACCCAATATAACAAACCTGTTCACCCACACTAACCTATAAATAGTTGTTATATGTGGCTAAACATATTGTATTGAACCAGTCATCTTAGTTTCTAAATCATGACTTTTGGCTTGGCATGTTATAATCCAACCAGTTGAGATTTACTTAATATGGGATTAAGACTGGTCTAATGTCACACATAGCTGAGTGAAGTTTCCCACGTCTTAAATAACCTCACCTCAAATTCCATATGGTAATAGCAAACTAAGAATGGAAACTCAACAGATGGTTATAACTTATAGATATTGATCACATTTACAATAAAGAGAATCAACTATGAAGAAGTAGAATGAATAATACCATTTAAGGACTACAAGTGAGTAAAATACCTTTATATTCAATCTTTAGAAATGTGTACATTCCAATCTTTACCAAACAGAGAAGAAATATTTAAAACGGACATCTTAATCTGGAATTATGATTGGATGTAATTATTTGTTCCAACAGATGTATGCGCTTTAAGCTTAAGAGGTATGGACTTCAACTCCCAGAATTCTCCAGCCAGCACAGCATTTGCCAAGGTTGAGAAACACTGCAGTAGGTCATTTGAAATTAATGACATTAAAACATTTGATCACAAATCGCCTACAAGGTGGATTCTCAAGGATATAACGCAACACTTGCCACACGTATCAATTGCTAACACTCCCAAAGATATAGAGCATTGCAGTTGGTCAAATCTTATACCATTTGTAGTCAAGACCTACATTTAACTTCCATCTGCAGGTTGCACCTGGCCTTTTCTACTACCTCCCTCCCTCCCTCAGAATCTTTCAATAATATTTGCAAAACAAACTCTAGTCAAAAGTTGGGTGCAAGCAGGGTGAAATGACATTTTCTTTGAAAGGGAGTAGTACTTTGAAAAGTTAAGATGACTTCATGGTTTATTTCTAAACATAAATCATCTTATCTCAGGCTTTCATATCATGCAGCTATTCTTAACTTGGAACAAAGGTAAAGGTTCCTTGACTCCCTCACCACTCAGCCTTTTTTTTGGAATTACTTTATATAAATCTTAACTCCTCGTTTTCCAGCAATAAATACAGGAACAATATCTGGATTATTATGGTGCTGGCTCTTGGTTTTAATCAGCTTTTTTTCCTTTACAATTCTAGAATTCACTGTGATTTTTTTTCTGATTCACTTTCTACCATATAGCAATTTTTATAATTAATTTCTGACTGCTTTTCTCACCACACCACAAGCTGCTTGTGAATTCATCAGCCTTGGCACCTTCGAAGCAGAAACTCCCATCAGAAAATGAGAGCATGGCCTAGAAAAGGAATAGAATATTTTTTGTGGCAGGGGGATGCACTGAGCAGGAAAATAAGGGTCTGTAGCTCAAAAGGAAATGATATGGTTGCATCATGCATAAGGCAGGCATAGGATGAAAGGAGTCTACATTTGATGGAACTTTTGATGTTTTTATTAGGCTTACTTTATAGTTTTCTCTACAGTTCTTTGTAGGGTGAAATCATACCATAGTTATAATCAGGCAGGGCTTTAGGAGCTTCAGAAATAGAAATAACAGAATAGCAGAGATTGGAAGGGACCTTGGAGGTCTTCTAGTCCAACCCTCTGCTCAAGCAGGAAATCCTATACCATTTCAGACATATGATTGTCCAATCTCTTCTTAAAAACCTCCAGTGATGAAGCGCTCAGACTGCCTTCCTTCTGAAGTCAGTAAAATGAGGACCCAGATTGTCAGGGACAACATGCTGACTCTGTAAGAGGGCTGTAAAGCACTGTGAAGCGGTATATAAGTCTAAGTGCTATTGCTACCTACAACTTCTTCAGACAAGTTGTTTCACTGTGGAGTGGAACTGCAAGTCATTCCCAGTGGGGCTCAAGGCCACTGTATTTCCAGGACTCAGGTTCCCTACTTTTGCATTATATAGCTATAGAGGCAACGTCATATAAAGAATTAAATAAGCCTAGACAGGGAAGTTGGTATATGCTGCGGGAAGATAATACGGCATCTTAATTTCAATTTAAAATGGCATTTGCAAAAATCACCATGAATCACCATGATTTTCTTACTCCTTCAGCTACAAGTTAATCAACAACAATTTCTTTCCATTCTTGCCATTCAATAGATGGAAAGAGACAATCAAAATATTTTTGCCGTATTTTCAGTAGTGATTCATTTATAACATGATATATGTCCTACCCAGCATCAGTTTGTTTAAGGTATCAGTCTAGAAACCATAAGTTCTAGGAAACCATTAGTACCTTAGGTACAAAGCCCAAGGAACTAGGGTGATCTTGGGCAGTCACTTTCTCTCAGTCCTGGGAAGCAGGAAATGACATACCGCATCCAAAAAAAGTTTGCCAAGAAAACCGCAGGGACTTTCCAGGCAGCTGCTAGGAGTCAAAACTGTCTTGAAGGAACATGCACACACACAATCACCACACACAAACACACACACACACACACACATCTGAGGTATAATATATTACTGTAATAGATTTCCAAAGGCTATCCATGGCTCATTGTATGATATATTCTCAGAACTGCTGACATATCTGTATTGCTAGTCTATACCTTATAGTCAATAGACTAAAACTAATTCAAATTGCTTTCGTGCAGTAGCTATTAGAATAGAGGAAAATTAAAATACACATATCTGGTGTGAAAATTTTAGGCAACCTCTAGAGCAGGGGCGTCGAACTTGCTGGCTGCGGGTCAGATCCATCACATGCTGGCCCCGCCCCCGCCTGGTTTAGCAAAGGGGAAAAAAGTCCCAATACTTCACATGACAATGACGTGATGATGGGAGTTTGATGCTCCTGCTGTAGAAGAACTAGAGTTCCCATTACCCTTGTCATTTAATGGCCATGCATACTTGGGAAATATCTAAGCTTTCAAATCTTGGGGTGACTTTCCTTGCACCACTGCAACCTGTCACAAACAAACAATGTGCTGTGAGCACAATGAACCTTATTCCAACCAGATAGCTCATTATTAATATCAGCCATGATGATTACAGATAAGCAAATTATCTTCAGTCTGCAATACTTTTGTGGAGCAGTTCACCCATTTCTGTAAATATTTTTTTTAGAAACGAATACCCAATGTGCTGTCAACATGCAATGTATGAGTGAATATGCCACAGAGCAGGGTTTGGAGAAGAGGGAACAGGTGCTGGAAGGCTTGCTCGGTAGCTAGGAAACAGGTTTCTATTGTCTTTCTCCCTTCCCGTCAACTGCAACTTCTACTAGGAGCAGTTGGTGTTTTGATATTCAGCTGCTCATCTGGCAATATAGCTATTTGGATTTAATTTGTCACATATTTCTGGATCAACTTTGTCAAGCAAACCTTATTTGCCATTGACTAGTACTATTTATGTCTCTTTAATCATACAAAAGTGCTGTGCAACACAATGACACTTTGGTACTTTTTAATGTGTCTCCAGACAGAAGCACACATTCCTTGCATTTATTAAAATACTATATCACAGAAAACCAAGCCAACCCACCCCTCAATCCTGTCACTAGAACAATGTATGGTAATGTAAGAACAGCCCTGAGGGCACATTTTAGGTTTCAACCAAATTGTTATTATGAGACAATTAGCGAGAGGAACCTAGCAATTTTGTTTTCCTTATTCTAGAAAATTCATTCTTAAGACTTTTTTTTCTGACCAGATGATCACAAAACAAAACACTGAATTTCAGCTTCCACCATTAGTATTTTTTTTTTCAACCAAAGGAATATTGAAAAGAATAAGCGAAATGACTTTAAGACTTTATCTGTTAATCAGTAGAATAGCTCTCCAATACTGGAATATAATGACACCAAATTTGGTGCAGAAGACAACAAAAGCCACCATTTTCTGTCTTTCTGATCACATGGCCCAGAGCAGAATACAAAACTCTTTCCATTTGAAATCCTCCCTAACATGTGACCTAGAAGGACATTATTATGAAGGGCCTGTGAAATGGGAGTAAATTTTGCAAGATGTGGAGATAAAGAAGAATACTACATTCTCATATATTTCATGGAAAGCGGAAAAAGATGGATTTTTTTTAAAAAAAACTGCCATTCCTTGCATTTTAATAAATGCAAGGAATGTGTACATTCTAAGAACATATTTTAGTAAGGAGGGCAAGTGCATTGAACAGTATACAAAGCAATTTTGTGAAAAATCAATCTCTGAATTTCAATTTAAGAATGTTAATCTAAGACAATAAATAGCATGGTTCTGTAATGGAATAAAAAAAAACTAAGCAATAAAAA
Source organism: Bungarus multicinctus (assembly GCA_023653725.1). Classification (NCBI taxonomy): domain Eukaryota; kingdom Metazoa; phylum Chordata; class Lepidosauria; order Squamata; family Elapidae; genus Bungarus; species Bungarus multicinctus. Next base: position 23,203,935 of record CM042850.1, read on the forward strand.
TGTCATTTTAAAACTATTTTCCTATGCTGAACTTAATTACTTCTATCCAAGGGCAATGCTTGCAAAGCTTTAAAAAAAAAAAAAAACTTTGGTATGCAGTGATAATAATTTAAAAATCCTTCATAGGAAACTATATGAAATTTGACATCTATTTTCCCACTGAAAAAAAGCTATAAGCAACAAAGTAATGACTTCAGGATTCAGCAATATTATTGGATAAAGACTGAAGATGAACTAAAAGATATTTAAGACATTTAATTTTCTTTCAAACACAACAGAGCAAATGTAAGAAAATTACTGGATTCACACACGGTATTACACAACAATGATAGTTTGGCTTAGTATGTGTGAATCATCACTGCTTTTCTAAACTTTTGGCTTATAGGTGCGTCAGGCCGTGGTTTGTTTGTTAAACCATAGTCAAAGCAAACTAAAATGTTCAGTCTAACTAATGCCAGTTTGCAAATAATTTAACAAAGTCAAGATTGATGGTCTTTGGTGCTCTGTGAGCTTGCTTGTTTTCTTGCAGACGTTTCATTACCTTCACTGGGTAACATCATCAGTGCTAGTAAGGAGTGCTGTTTGCTGTCAGTTTATATTCTGGTGCCTGGTCTGTCGGTGTGGAGTCAAGATTATTTCCCTTAGTTTGAGAAGCAAAGTGACATAGAAATTATATTATCACACTAGAATTATGTAGACTCCCCAGGGGTGGGATTCAACCAGTGTAATAACTTCGTGCGCACAGCGTTTTCAACTCACCTTCTGCTGCAAGCCTGTGTGTAAAACGGCTGACGCGCTGCAATTTGCTGTGCCGCGCGAAACAGCTGAGTTGGAAAACCCGGAAATAAAGCACAGATTAAGAGTCAGAGCAGGTGGGTAGGCCCAACAGCTGGTCGTTGATCTTCAGAACTACTGGTTCGCCCAAACCCGTCCAAACCAGTGGAATTCCACCCCTGAGGTTCCCCCTTTAGCTAGAATTAAGCCAAGCAGGTAAGTGCATCAAATGGCCAAAGCACAGAGAATTATTCCTCTCTGCTGAATGATCAGAACTGGTGTTCTGGCTTGGTCTCTCTAAATTAGCAGGGTGCTTCATATGAGGAAGGGAATATTATTCCATGACCTATAGGAAAATAAGATTCTACCAGCTGTCAAGTTAAATGTCTATGGAGATTCACAATCATCCAGAATAGATCATGGTTGTACCAAAAAGTGTTTTTCAAAAGGAAACTCAATTTTCTTAGGGATTTTTTTCTTGAAAACATTTCGCTTCTCATCCAGAAAGTAAAAGTCAGAACTGAAGAAGCTTCTTGGATGAGAAATGAAATGCTTTCAAGCAAAAAAAAAAGAAAAAAGAAACCCAAGAAAGTCGAGTTTCCATTTGCATTTTGAAAAGCACCTTTGGGACTGTCAAGTTAGTTTCTGTACATGGACTTTGGGAAGAAAGACTCTTATTATAGAGCAATGTTAAAATATCCTAAATAAAATTTTGATCACGGTCTCAGGAAACAATCATCCTTAGACCAACTTTTGGTTCCACCTTTTGTTTGTGGGCTTCTTATAAGACTCTTACTGATTTTGAAACTGTATAAAACTCCAACATATAAACACAGAAATGTTTTTAGTTATTTCTTACATTTCTATCTCGCTTTTCAAAAAATGAATTCAAAAGCAGAACGTAACAACCCCTAATTATTATCCATCCCAAAACAGTGAAAAATGCCTGGGTCAAAGTAATCTACTAGCTCTACAGCCAAGTGGGGATTTCAATTTGGGTCTTCCCAATAGCAATGCAACCCTTGAACAAATAGTTCTTGACTTATGACCATTCGTTCAATGACAATTCGAAGTTAAAGCAGTGCTGAACACTGCTGCTTATAACTGGTCCTTGGGGTTCCAGCAGTCTCAGCACCTCTGTGGTCATGTGATTACAATCTGAATGCTTAGCAACCGATTTGCACTTGCAATCACATGATCACCATTTGCAACCTTCGCTAAGTATGCACTTTCCTAATTTTCCCAGCACTAAAGGAGGAAGCAAGGATTTTTAAATCTTTTAAATTTTTTATCATTTTCAAGATCATCTTTCCTTCATTTTCAGAACTCCATTTTAATTCTCTTAACAATGCTTCATATACACATCTTTTTAGAAGAACAGTATGTTGACACTCCAATGAGATTTTGAGGGATACTTAAAGATCCTGATATATCTACACTTTGATGACATACTGGCTTCCTGAAGATTGAAGGCTGTTGGGTGTAAGCATGGCAAGAGGACAAAAATGACAAAACAGGCACAGATTTCACCACTTATTTTATGATGTCATACGAATGTACAAAAAGAAGTGAGCTTACATCACAATACTTGTATGATGACCCAGGGTGGGATACAAAACAAACAGTCACAGAAAACAGGTGAAGCCCCTTTTTATTCCTTCACTTTGCTTCCAAGCTCCGAATATTCTTCATGGAAGACAAAAAACTCCCGCACAAACAGTTACAAGAAGAAGGAAAAAAGCAACACAAACTAGGCAAGGTAAGGGCTGGAGGACATCCACAGGGGAAGGATGCCAAACTCAGAGAGGAACCATAAACTAGAGATATTTCCATGCTTTGTTTCCAGCATTTGCCCATACACATGTCCATCCTCTTATCCAGTTGTCACAGCTGTAGCCCATGAAGAGGATCAAGGCCCTCTCCTCCCGAGTAGACCACGTCTCTCCCTTATCCTCTCCTCCCTGCGTGCCCTAGGATGGCTTGGGTCCTCCTCTGACTGCTCAGCCAGCCTCTGCCCTTCCCCAGCCTCCTCCACAACTTCCAGAGCCAAACTTTCACTCCCTGTCGGCTGTTCCTCCTCTCCCTCAGAATCAATCTCCACCAGGGGCATGACAACTTGTTCCATCATTTAAATGAAACTATCAGATTCTGCAGATGCCTTTACCATGGGCAAAGGATTAACAGTGCTAAGACACCAGATCAGTTCTCCAGCCAGTAATTATGAGAGCACAAAAAGCTTTTGGCCAGGAACTTACAGTGAATTTAAAGTAGTTTATAAACTGAAATTTAATGTAGTTTATAATTCAAATAAATTAGCAAGGCACCTAAGACTGGAGCCAAAAATCACAAGTAGAAAAAAACTAAGGCTATGTACCACAATGCAAACACTTGTGCAAAATTTCACAGAATGATGCAACAGCAATTGTGAACCTTCTGTTTCTACCAATGGTTACATAGACAAGTAGACAAATGTACTGGATTTAGTTTCACATTTCTCATGCAACATTCATGTTGAAGATTCCATCAATAAGCCAATGACTTGATTCATTACTTCACTAAACAATGGTGTAAATCTTGCAAGCTTAGCCTGCAAAAAACAAGTTCTTTCCTTAGCACGACAAGTAAATATTACTGCTTTCTTTCAAATCAAAAGTTAAAAATAATAAATTTGCAAATGGGTAAAGCTAACCAGGTTCTTTTCCATATGAAAAAGCATTAGATCCAATAACTGGAATCACCTCTGATGCTACTATGATTATTAAAAACAATGCGTAAAATGCAAATTCAGTTTTTTGACTGTTAAATAATACCTAAAAAAGCCAGATGCTTTGAAGTTAAAGCTCTCAAAAATCCTAGCCACTAAAGCCAAATTTTCCCCAAAACAAAAAGTACACTCCTTGATTTTTTTTGGTTTTGTTTCTGCATAATAAGATTAATCACTTTGTTCCACTAATCCCTGTTTCACATGCCACATAAGAAAACTAGTTTTGTAACATCACGGGGTGCCTTGCATTCCAATAAAATACTTTGGACTTATCAGATGTATGTGGTTTTGTTCAGCTTCCAATAGCATTGAAGCAGCACATGTAAGTACTAGCAGTGTTTTCAATTCAGAAGACTCGTGCCTGCTTGTCCTTGTATATTCTTTTGTACTAGCATGAAAACAGTGAGCTATTTAGAGAGAATTGATGGGGCAAAAGTGTTTTCTTCCTCCAATGAAGCTGACATTTACAAGTAAGTGATGGTCTCCACTAGGCAATATCCTGCCCACAAAGCTCCAGCCTATAAAAGGAAAGCCACTTGAGTGAGAATGACTAAGCATGGCTGCCATTGAACTGTCCCATCCATGGTCAAAAATAACATGTCAGGCTCCAAGTAATAAATCCACTGCAAACAAGACATTCGAGTTCCTTTTTTTTGTGTAAAAAGTTTTTTATTTTTTAAATTTTATACATCTTTTCACATGAGCAACATGTTTCCAGATTATAAAACTTGTACATAGTCGTATTTTCATTTCCATTAATCTTATATAATATTAAGTCATATTATTATCTATTTCACTCATCTTTAAATAAATTTGCAATTCATATTTCAGTTCATTAATTCAATAACAATATCATTTCATCCATACATAAGTTTTCAATTCTTTATTCCCTATTATTTCCATTTTCAGCTTACCACCTATTTTATTTTACATTACACATCATTAATTTTCTCTAAGCCGATATATAATAAGCAATCTAAAAAGAGTAAAAATATAGGATCCACATGGTATTTTCCATTCCCCTACTTTAATCATAATAAAATATTCTCATTGTACAATTCTAATATCCATTAAATAATCAACTGTATATATAGTCAACTGCATATATCCCCTTCAGTAAATTCCTAAAATAACATCTTAATATCTCTCATTTTATCTTCACTTTACTTATAATAATTGATAATCATATTTTTAATTCATTTCCATTCCCTTGTTTTAATCCTCAAAGAAAGAAAAGGGTTCATAACAACACGTTTTATATACAATTCATATATATAAAATTATACATTCCTAAGGTATTTCCCAACAAATTTTAAACTAAGTACCAATATATCTTCCATGTGGTATCCCCCTTATAGAATCCCTAACCCTTATCCCTGAATTTTTCAGCTTTATTATTTCTTTTAATTTTAGCCAACTTTCCCTTTCCTAAATTTCCCTGATCTTCCTTCTTTCCTTCTAACATTTCGCCCATCTTCTCCCCCTGTTTCCAGTTCTCCTTTATGAAGTTTCTTCTTGTATAATTTTTTCTTCTTTTGTTTAATCTGGGAGCGTTTTCTCTTTTGTTTATTGACTCTGTCATCAAAGTCATAGTTTTAATCCCTTTAAGTATCTTTTGGCAGTGTCTCTTGTTCTCCATGTCTATCTGAGCCTCTTTCCTCTTCATTTAACTCCGCCTCACTGGAATTTCTTTGTTCTTCTGCCATCACCATTATTTTCTTTTCCAATATTTCCAATAATTCCCTTCTTTCTCTCAGCATTCCTCTAATAGTTTGCAATTCCAACTTAAAGTCTTTGCTTATTTCTTTCATTTTTTTATAATCAGTTGAGTTATTAATATTCAAAGTCTTTTATTGCAATCCTTGCCAAAAGTCTTCTTTTATCTTTGTTTCTCTTGTTATCCTTCTGTCTCTTTCACAATCAACACCCAACAGTCCCAGGGAATTGCATTTGTATATCCTCTTAGTAGAGTTTATCCCTCTTTTTTTTAAAAAAAATTCTGGGGTTCTTATTATTTTATTTATCTTTTGTTTCATTACAGTTATGAGTCCAGTAAATTTCCATAAGATTTTGTAGGAAAAAAAGTATTTGACCATTACATGGTGCTCTGTATCATTTTCCACTTTTCAAAGTTCTTTTCTTTTCTCTTTTAATTATGTTAAACATTAATTTCCAACCACTTCCATGATTAATTTTCTTAATAAGAACCAATTCCAGGCAAGTCCAGCATTTTATCCAATGCCTAATTAATGGCAATTTATATTATTCAAAATTTAGTCTCTAATTTTGTTGCAACTTTTTATACTCCAATTTTGTTTACCTTGTATTTTCCTCTTATTTTCTGTTCGCCGCTGTGATACTCTTATGCAAGGGCACTTTCTTTCTACTTCTTGGGGTTGTTAAGAAAAAAATTCAGGTCTTTTATCTGGTTACACGTCACTCACCACTTCACCACTCCAGTGCAAAACTTAGGGTCCTGGCAGCTTTCCGTCTTCAGGGCAGCCATTTTTGATTGCCGTTTCTCCCTGTCTTCCAGGGGAATAATACCTAGCTAGGAAGAGGAGATATGGCTCCCATCGACCCAGCTGGCAGTCTCCCCCTCTTCCCCCACCCCTCCAAGGTGGGTCAGATGACTGCGGTCCCATGGGGACCCTTCCAACAAGGGAACACGGATCAAAGCCGTGCATGATCGCGGTCTCTGATCCATCGTCAACGGAAACACCACCGGAAGTCGACATTCAAGTTCCTTAAAGATTATTTTTATTGGAAATATCATATTGGCACATAATTGATGAAAACCGACTCTGAAACTCCCATGGTTTTCACCTCATTAAAAGTAAAAGTTTTTCTACTTTCTCAAAACAATCAGTCACATGTTCCAATCATCATGTCGTGAAACAACTGGATGGCATCACTTCGCCTTCTTCCGAACAGGTGTGAGATTGTCCTTGGTTCCCAAGAGAAAGTATTTTGTTTTGGCTACAAAAATCCCTCTATTTCAGATCCCCTTCCTGATCCTCAGCTCCAGTGTGGCAACACTGAAGCAGACAAAAATGGCTTTGGTCAGGATAGCTTCAGGGTCGACAAAACATATACAAAGAAAGCATTCTGCATGGAAATCCAGAAAGCGCAAGGTAACATCTTATCTTGCGCTTGGCATCTTAGCTGAGCTTATAAACTGCTTATAAGGAGAATTTCTCCAGGTAGTAGGAAGCACACATGAAACAAGATCTATTCAAAACATATTCAAATCATTAAACATATATAGTAAAGGGAGGTTGGTAATGCAACCGTTCAAATAGAATTTCTAAATCAAAGAAAGGTTCTATACATCATTTTGCTAGATGGATAATGAAACATAAGCTTCTTGCTGAATCAATTTATCTATTTATTGTTAGCGTATTGAATCAGACTCACTAAATATGTGTGTCTTTTCCAACTTTTTGTTTCCATTATGGCCAATCAGACGCCTATGGAAAATAGGGTGAAAAAGAGTGAATTGGTTCAACTTCCCCTTTTGCCTGTCCAGAGTACTACTCAGGGTTGAGGCCAAATTGCCAAAATAGTTGAAATTTACTTACCACTACTTAGCAGAGTAGCCTATGAATACTTCAAAATGGTCACATACGTGAGCACAGTAATCCTCTCTTAGAACTTGCATCTCTGTTTCTCAGGCTTTGGTGAGATTTCTTTAAGAGTCACAAGAGATATGGTATTTCAAAGACTAAGATAATTAAAGAAACAGCATTTTTTTGAGACATAAAAGTACATAATGCTGCCAAAATAATTGTGTATGAAAGACTTACTGTGACTTAGAGCTAGCAAATGCTCCAAAATGACCAACTAAATAACTCAGAGGAATAGTATGTTTGGGTCTTTTTAGCACAGAAAAGAAAGGAAGAGAAACATGATAAAAAAAACCACTAAGTATTATTGTGTATGGTAGATATTACTTTTAATAAATTCTAGATGGCTGGCAGATATTTTATTTTGTTTACCTGAGCTTTGATTACCAACTATTTCTCTTTATTTCATAGAATTACCAAAGCTATTTATTATATTCTAATAAACTCAGGATAGTCTTAAGGCGATGACATTCTCAAAAAGACCTTGTGAAGCTGACCATACAAGAAATGACAACTGTGTTCAAGTAACCAGAATTAAGTTTACAGACTGCACTGAACAATAATGTAATTTGCTTAATTTAGGTTCCACACATTGTGCATACCCAGACAACCATGCTTTATTCTGTATCGCATATTAAAAATAAAGTCTTGTTTTGTATAAAGTATAAACCCATCTAAGTGCTGCAAAACCACTTTTAAAAGCCATTAGTGTTCAAATACTTTTTTTAAAAAAATTATTGCATCATTAGGTTATTTAGCCTCATTCTTTTAATGCTTTGCTATTTACTGCATGAAAGTAATGGTCCAATTCAAACTTATAGCTTAGCATGCAACATTCATCCATTTCTCTGTATCTTCCATCTGTCTCACACACAGAGAGTATACCTCTTTTTCATTTTCGGATGCAACATAATTAATATTCCTTTAACCATTCCGATATTCCCAGGATACATCTGAATACAAGTTCTCAAGAGACTAGTAGGCTAGTAAACCTCTTAAATACATAATGCAAACAGTTTTCATTTTTAGCTTGTAAAATTAGAAAGATGCTTTTCAAAATTATATAATTTCTTTATATCAAGCTGTTTAGTTTATTTTCATGAAAATACTTTAAGTTTTAACAAACTTTCAGAAAATTTGGGGGGGGGGGAGGGCTTCATGGGGTCAGCTCTTATATTTCCAGTCTTTTTGCTGGTTATTACCTCAGGAATATACAACCTGAAGACCCTTCACTGCACTGGATGCCATTAAGGCTTCTCAAACATTGTCACCGATCTGGCATCTTTTGATGTGATTTAATTAAGAAATGAATTAATTAATGGAAATGAACTTTTATTTTTGTTTCCTTATTTTTAAGCACATATCTGGTTGAGACCATGGATGTGCGTCTCTACATGTAAGGTCTATCAGACCATAGATCTCAGATATAAAGTGACAGAAATGACAGTTTGGGTGATAGTGGTGGAAGACAAAATGTGGTTACATATCATAAGGCACAAGTAAAAACTCAGACTTGGACTATGGCAATGAGAACATAGAAGTATCAATACTTCACATTCTCATCATATCCGTTAAATGTTGTCCAGAGAAACTACTGGGAAAGACAAAAAGTGTCAATATCCATCTAGACTACCATGATGTATTTAAAAAATATCTTCATAATAAATGAACAAGAAAACATTACTTGTTTTCCCTCTGATTTAAATGCCATATTGACAGAAATTAAGTTGAGTAAATGAAGCAATATTTTACCAGACTATTGAGATTCTTCTGATTTTCTGGATGCCAAAGGTGGCAACAGGGTTTTTGGTAACATGAACATTAGCACTTGTAGGTTGGTCCCTGCCTCACCTGTTCAAGCAATGACATTGAATATATGCAGCTGGATTCAAGAGATAACAAGTGCTCTTTGAGGAAGAGGGCCATGCCTCTTTTTTTGAAAGGTATGGTGATATTCTCACTCGTAAAGAAACCATGTTAGATAACTTCTGCTCTGTCTCTGATTTTACCTTCTTGGAATGGTTCTGGAGAGGTGAGGCTGCAAAGAATCTTGGATAAAGTACACCACCTTTAGTTGGTTTCAGATCAAGCCCTGGATGAAATTTTATTACCCAATTGTGAATGACTTCCATAAGGACTTTGCTTAGGCGATTCTTATTGGAGTTCTACTGGATCTCCCCATAGAATTCAATTACTATTGACAACGGTATCACATCTTTTTACTGACTGCAAAATTTGGGAATGGAGGACATTGTATTGTCCTGACTATAAAACTGTCAAGTGAGTCTTTCATTATTCCTGATGTTACCTGGTAATATACCCCAGGGTAGAAGATATAGTGGGCTTCTTTTATATCCCATTGTATCCTGGGTGGAGCAATGATAATGCAATACTGCAGGCTAACTCTGCCCATGATCTGGAGTTCAGTCCTGATGGGGCTCAAGATAGACTGAACCTTCCATCCTTCCAAAGTCTGTAAAATGAGGACCCAGATTGTTGGGAGCAATATGCTGACATAGCAAACCACCCAGAGAGTGCTATAAAATACAATGGGGCAGTATATAACTCTAAGTGCTACTGATATTGTTATCTGGGGGCAGAAAGAGATGCCTAGGTTGAAAGAAGTTAAAATGGAATCCTAGCAAGGCATGGTTATTGTTCAGAAACTAAGAGGTTTAGTAAACTGGCTCATAAAAGAAGAAACTTCCCATGGATGTGTGGTTTTCACTTCTTTAGCTGTTGTAGACAGCATAGGCAACACATTTGAAGGACAAGAGGAAGAGCCGCTACCAGGCCAACGATCAGATAAAAGGGACCTGAGTCCAGGCCAAAAACGTAACGTGAATAATGGCATCAGACAAGACCCTCCCAAGTTCACACAAAAATAAAGGGAAGGAGTGGAGACACACACCGAGACTCTGCAAGATTCTGCTACTGTAGTTTTACAATAAAAGAAGCACACTCACCTATGTGGCACTAATTTCCTGGTTTGGTCTACCTTGAAGGGAAGGCATAGTTGGAGAATGTGGTTAAGAAAGACTTTGCTCAGTTTTGACATTTTTTGGCAAGAGAGGCCCTGGGATCAGTTCATCGTGCTGTTTTTACTCTAAGATTGGATTAGCAATGTATTCTACTTGGAGGTACCTCAAGTATTGTTTGTGGTTCTCCGGTTGCCAGTGTATTTCCAAATGCAATTCAAAGGGCTGAGCCTGCTTTTTAAACTTCTGGATAATTTGGGTCCATGGGGCATTCTTATTCAAACAGAATCTGCCCATGTGCAATCAAGCTGAGAAGCACTGTTTCAGAGATGCTAGAGAGCTCTATCCTCTGAGGTCTGGATGCCCCCCCAAATATATATTTATCAATATTTCTTAATCTTGGCAACTTTAAATTGTGTGGCCTTCAACTTCCAGTATTTCACTGGGAGTTGAACTCGACATATTTTAAAGCTGAAAAACAGTGGCCTATAATGCCAGTAGATCCAGTCCAGGCTTGGTCAGGTAAACCACACTTTTTTCCTAGCACACCGATAAGAGTGTGTAACGCAGAGCTGATGGTGCAACACAGGGAATATACTGCCTTCCCTCCCAACTACAAATGAACCTTATGGTCTTGCTTTTTTTTTTTTTAAAGCAGCAGTGAATGGAAAGTGTAAATGGATGATTTAGTATAAATTGTTATCATGAATATACTTCAGAACCCTGGACTTCATAGTTTTCTGAAACCAACTCCAGCACTTCTTCCTCCATCTCCTTTAAGCTAGACAAGGTTTCTGAAGCATGAACTTAAGAAAAAAATACCTTTCATTTACCTAAATTTAAAACTTTCCCCTTTGATTTCATTCCTAAGCCACCATGCCGCTTGTTAAATGCAGTTAATTTACTCTAATCAAACTTGGGGCTAGCATGCTGGGCTTGAAGACTGGTGATTAAGGGTCAAATCAGTGAACAGACTCTGCCTGGAAAAATTTGTACTTTGCCATTCTTTATGCACCTAAAGAGACCACACAGATTGCTGAAGCTATAAAAATCAAAATGTATTCCCTAAAGAGGCATCCTGCAATGCATTTTGACAGCACCAAATGCTGCTATGTTATGATATACCTAACTCCACAAACAGCCTTTTAGTATTCAAAAACTGAAGAACATAAATGGATAACAGAAAAATTGAAGCTCAGCAAATCACAAGGAAAAGGTAAGATGCTGATGTATTTTTTTAAAAACCTAAGAAAAAAATTAATCTAAAATGCACAGAGAAGTTGGGTTAGAATGCTACTCCTTACACAGTGGATAATCTACCCAAAGATAAGCAATTTGTTGGTGCATTAGATTTTTATCTCACCTTTCTGTCAGGAACACAAAGTGATATGCAGAGCACTCCTTACTTCAATTTTTTCCCATAATAATCACCTTGCAAAGTATGGTAAGCTGAGAGAGAATGATTGGCCCCAAAGCACAATGAACTTTCATAATACAGAATGGACTCAGAGCTGCATTTTCCTGGTCCTAGCAGGCTACTGTGCTACTGAAGCTCTCAATTTACATTTCTACTGATTGCAACAAAGAACAATTAAGCAGCTGCTGAATTTTTTCCAACCTTTGAAGCGTAGCCTAGCCCATATTTTTTTCAGAATAAATGAATACAACGACAGTTCAATCTTGTATAGGTTTCCTCAGAATTCAGTTTTAATTCAACTGATGCACAGGACTGAAGTTCTGGGGGAGTCATGAGTCATAGAATAAAAGTTTAAAAAGTGATTTTGGATTTGTTGAATTTGAGGGATTTTATCTATTTTCCCCATGGTTCAATTATCTGTGGCAGAATGAAAGGTATATCACACCATTGCGATGGAAGCAGCAGACTTTTGCAGAACTTGCAACTGGATGGAAAGGAATGGCCAACACAGCAATTCTATTCATATCTCTATTTGAAAGCAGGTCCCTTTTAATCTAGTAATGCTGACATCCAGATTACTCTGTAGCAGCCTTCCCAACCTGATGCTCTCAAAGTACTTGAGAAAAATTCTGAAAGATCCAGCTCTACTTCTCATCCGAGTGCCAGCTACTGCCGGTCTTTTGTCTAAAAGTTGTTAGGCAAAGAGCCTCTTCTTTTTATTATTCTAGCGATCACTTTGGGATCATTTCTGCTGAAGAACAAAGTAATATGTTTCAAGGAAATACATGACAAGGGCAGATATTTTTAGATAGAAGGAAATGGGCATGTGAAAAGTGAGTGAGCCTTTTGGTGAGTCTTGAGGAAAGAAAGCCTGTCTAATGTCTTGGCAGGGAGCTGGAATCGGGACTCTTATTCAACAAAACTTAATCCACTGATCAAAAGTAGATCTTCTGGGATCACAGAATGCTTAAATGGGGAGGGGGAATGGAACATTTAAGGAAAGGTGCAAGGTAGGGAATAGCCAAAATTCCTGTTGCAATATTTCCTAATATGTTTTTCTCATCCTCTTCTAGTCTGTACCTCTTGAGATATTCACATCACTGTATTATTTTAATGTGCTATCCGTTACTTAAGATTCTTCCAGCCGATGCCAAAGAGCAATCATCCTGCATTAAAGATGCTTTTCAGAACTGGATAAATTATTTCAGCCACTTTATCACTGTTTAAAACGGATGCTTGCAATCCTGACAAAACGCAATAACCTTCTTGACCAAAATCCTGTCAAAGGTTTAATAATATAATCCTTTCAACTGATACTACTTTGACTGGATATTTAACATTTGCTATCCAAAGTACAATTTATCATTTTGTCTCTCTCACACACACAGTATTATTAATTAAATATGTATTACTAAAAACAGTAACAAAGAGGGAAAGAGTAATGGTTCCAATTTTAATCCTTTCAAAACTCCATTCACACAACTGGCTTCACTCGAACAACATATGCACTGACAACAGTCTGGGATTCTCTCCTTTAATGGCAATGTATCGGTAAAAGAGGCAGATTTGGACATGAAGTTGGATATGTTGGTTTGAAACTCTGGAGAACTGCTGCTAATTAGTACCTTAATTCATGCAACATTACCAAACCACGATTTTAATAAAGACCAACAATAAGCCGTTATTGTTGAGTTCACACATTATAGGAAAATTTAAAAGTCACATATGTGAACCGGTGTCTTTTAAAGTAGTATTTCAGGTTTCTGACTGACTCCACATCAGTGGTGCATCAAAACACATTCATCAATATTTGCCTAAATACACATCTCACACAAAATCAATCCTTGGCCATGTCAAAATAAAAAGATCAAGTTTCAGAAAATGGGAAAATTGCTGGCTGAGTTCACGAAATGTACTATTAATGTGTTTTTCTTCTTTGGTTTTGGCTTGGTATAAGCCATACTGAGCATGGCTTATTCAACAAACTTGTTAAAACAAGCCATGGTTAAACATAACATATAATCGAGCACCTGTCAAACACGCAATACGAAAGACAATAACTGACAAAAACTGTCATTCCCTCTTCTCAAAAACATGGTGCCTTATGCATATTGAATTAACATGTATGATTTAGTCATTTTTCCCATTTGGAGAGCAAATAAGATATGGCAAATTTGCAACTTCTTTTACACATATCCATATTTAGCCTGCTGCCCAACAATGCAGTCCATTATTAGCTTATCTCCTCATCCCGAGTAAGAGAGTCACTGTACAATCAGGAGTAACTGATCTCTCACTATTGTGCCTTAGTAATGATGTTACCTAGTTTGGTAATGAAACATCTGCAACAAAACTACCAAACTCAGAGAGTACCAAAGATCCCACAGTTCAACCTTAAGCTAAAAATATTCTCTTCCATTGGTAAATAACAGCCTATTAGCCATCACTTCCCTTTGACTTTCACTCTCTTTCTTAGTCTGATCAGGAGATCCTGGTTTCCTACTGCTTCATACCTACTTCCTTATATGATTATTTCACCGCTCAGAGAAACTTGGACATCATTCTGGCTAACAGTTACTGAATAATTAAAATAATAAATCATTCTGGTGCGGACACCACAAGTTTCAACTTCTCTGACTGAGGCACAAACATAATTCACTCCCTGTTTTTCTTTTAAGTTAACTGAATGCACTCTCTCGACCTTATAGATGTTCTTTCTCTCTTTTGAAACCTAGAAGAGTGGGACTAAATCTAGTGCCTTAAGTTTGTGTTTCCAGGATTTGTTCTGCCATAGTTCAGTCTCTAAGTCCAACTTTCCAGAATTAAAGAGACACACCAACTTAATATGAGCAGGTTTTGCACAATGCATGAGGGTAAATTATGTTCAGTTCTGTTGTAGTTTTATACCTTATAATATGAACCTAGCAAAAAGCGTGTGGCAATTTCTAGGCAGAGATGAAACAAGGCTGCCCAGTCAGTCTCAGGAACAAGCCACTTCTGACTACTTATGACTTGTCCTTCCACCTCTATCCCTGCAGCTAAGCAAGAGTTAGCCTCTTGCAGCCTAACTTTTCCATTAGGGTATTTGGAAGTCTGGTCAAGTTCACTCAACTCAAGTTCGTCTCTTCGCCTGCCTCTACTGTTGGAGTCCGGCTCTTCTTACCTGACCCGGTTGTCGTGGAACTTGCTTTGCTGAGGTTCATTCAAGTAAATGGTGCGAGCTGCTGCCTCTCCCTGGTCTGCAGAGGACGTGGCCCCGGACATCTCATCATCCGCCTTCTTGTAGCTCGAATTAGAGCAAATGGGACCTGCCAGGAGCAGCCAAGCAAGACAGAAAGCAACAGAAAGGAGGAAAGAGGCAATCCGTTACACAGGGGAAGAGCCGGCACAAAGCAAAGCCAGGAGCAAGAGGGAGGGAGGGAGAGAGGAGGGCCCAGAAGCCTGCAAAAAGGCGCAAAATCCCGCCAGGCATCCCATCCAATTGCCGCCCCGGAGAGCCTCAGTTGGTCCGCTTGTGACCTCCCTCCTTCCTAAACTAGCCCCAAGGAAAGGTGGATCCCAGCATCGCCGCCTCCGCCGCCTCCCTGTCGTTCCCGGCGCTGCCTCCGCTCCCCTAAAGCCCTTTTGCGTTGCAAGCGCACACCAACCCAAACGACACAAGCCCGCCGGAGGAACGCAACCGGCGCTCGCTTTGCCTGGCACCCGGAGAAGCAGGAGGAGGAGAACGCACCGACCTGGCTGCTCACTCCCGCCTAAGCAAAACAACAACAATCAAAGTCGTGGCAAAGAAAAAGGCGGGGCTTCCTCCCGTCCTGCCGCCGCCGCCGCCGCCGCCAGCTGGAGAGACCGCCCTCCTATCGATCGGCGGCGGCGGCGGCGACAGCCCCGATTAGCGGAAAGACGCGGCCGCGGGTTTGTTTTAAATGGAGGGAAGAAAAAGCGGACGGGGTGGGTTCAGGTGGGCAAGACGGTAGTTTCAGGCGGTGGGTTCAACGGTGGGTTCAGGCGGGCAAGACGATGGTTTCAGGCGGTGGGTTCAGGCGGGCAGGTGGTGGGTTCAGGCGGGCAGGTGGTGGGTTCAGGCGGGCTGGTGGTGGGTTCAGGCGGGCAAGACGGTAAGAAAAGACCAAAGAAAACGAGGAAGGAGAGGCCAGAGAACTGAAAGGATGAGGGAGCATTATAGATATTTTATATCTATCTATCTATCTATCTATCTATCTATCTATCTATCTATCTATCTATCTATCTATCTATCTATCTATCTATATTGTAATATCCTACCTGTCAATGAATACTTCAACTTCAACCACAACAATACAAGAGCAAACAATAAATACAAACTCCAGGTAAACCGCACCAAACTTGATCGCAGGAAATACGACTTCAGCAACAGACTGGGCAATGTCTGGAATACTCTACCTGACTCTGATTTCTCCCCTAAACCCCAAAAACTTTAACATTAGACTGTCTACTATTGACCTCACCCCTTTGCTAAGAGGTCTGTAGGGGCATGCATAAGCGCACCAACGTGCCTATTATCCCTGTCCTATTGTTTCTTTTATTTTTCTTATATGTATCCATTTCATGTATTTATAACTATGTTTATACTTATACCTGTTATCTTATAATCACTTGATAAATAAATAAATAAATAAATAAATAAACAAAAAAAAGATAAGATGGATCGGTATATTTGCCTGGGAACATCCTTCTTAATGTTCCTATAAAAGATTGACTGGTGAATAATGCAGGGTAAATCCTTCATTTAGAATTTGGAAAAGCAGAATATAATAACTTCAAGAGTGGCCTGGCAAGCGGGCCACCTCGGCTGTTTTGATGCTGGAGGTAAATAGCAAACCATTGGCAGCCCTGTTCTGCCGCTGAATGGCGTCCCTTATCCTAGTAGTTGTTCAAGTTATTTAAGGCTACTGAGAATGAAACTTCTGTGAGTGACTCTTCAATATCCTGGCAGTAAAAACAGGGCAAGGGAGAATCAGACATTTATTGAGCTTTCAGGACAACTACAGCTCTAGTACAGCAGCTTCTTTGTTCAGGACCATCTTTGCTAACTTTTTATTTGCTTTATTATGCACTTCAGTCCATGAAGAGAAAACAGGGAATTTATTTCCTTTATACTTTAGTCAGCAGTTCTGTTAGGAAATAATGTTGAGTTTTAGACAACTTAGGGAGAAGTTTGCAATTAGTTCAACAACTACAAAGTGTGGGCTTTTCCTATTGCATTTGAGGGCCCTCTTCCACAATTTGCTGAGTGTAACTTGGATTTCTGCCATAAGGTCCTTTCTGTATGGACCCACTGAAGCAGATATACAATAGTGAAACAGCTGTTACAGAATCTAAGGGAAAGAATGAATGACACACCATCTGTCGTCTTTCCTAGCTGGCTTTGCTAAAATCTCCATCTAGGTTTGTGTTCTGTTTAGGTATGACCCCTGAAGTCACATTTGGCAATAAAACTCACTGAATTAATGTGATTTGTTGTTAGTGATTCGGTGTCTGTCTACATCACTTTCAAGGGCAGATGTAAGAAAATGCATCAAGCAGCCCAAATCAGAGGACTCCTTCACATTGGCAGAATTTATTTAGTGGCTCTAAACAAGCTATTAAAGCAGCTGAATCTTTTCCTGGCCTCATGCAGCTCCTCTCTGCAGTTTGAAAAAGAGAAGTCTGATTTAAAATATTCCCAACAAGTGCTAGGTGCACATGCATTATGTCAAGAGTCACGCTGGCAGGATACAAATGGTCTGAATAATTAAATTATTATTATTATTATTATTATTACACTTTTATACCACCCCCTCTCCCAAAAAAGGGATTCGGGGCGGTGTACAGCCAAGATAAAAACGACATAAATACTAAAAAAATTAAAAGAGATTTAAAAGAAATTAAACTAGTGGCTAGAATGATATTATAAAAGCAGAGTAAAAAGGGTAAAAAAGTTAAAAATTTCCAAAATTTAAAACCCTAGTAATTAATACTAGGCCAGACCGGCCTATTGGAAAAGGTGGGTCTTTAATGCACGCCGGAAGGTCTGCAGGTCAGTCATGGCCCGCATCTCCAGGGGTAATTCATTCCAGAGGGAGGGTGCCCTCGCAGAGAAGGCCCGCACCCTCAGGGCCGCCAGCTGGCATCATCCGGCTGACGGCACCCCAAGGAGGCCCACCCTGTGGGACTGCACTGGCCAGCGGGAGGCCGATGGTGGCAGCAGGTGGTCCCGTAAGTATCCAGGTCCCAAGCCATGGAGCACTTTAAAGGTGACCACCAACACCTTGAAACGGACCCGGAAGGCCACTGGAAGCCAATGCAGCTCGCGCAGGAGCAGTGTAACATGGGAGCTCTGAGGAGCCCCCAAGATCACCCGCGCGGCCGCATTTTGCACCAGCTGAAGCCTCCGGATGCTCTTCAAGGGGAGCCCCATGTAGAGAGCATTACAATAGTCTAAGCAGGAGATGACGAGAGCAGAAGTGACTGTGCGAAGAGCACCCCGATCCAGATAATATAAATTGTGCTCTGTATTTTGCCCTACATCCATAATCTCTGCACAGCTCCATTTCTAAATACTTTTTGGTAATAAAAAATATCTTCTATCATCACCAGCCATCCTCAGAAGAAATGAACAAAAGCTGTTTTAGACACTAAATCTAAATATGGAAATCCAGTTTGGAGTCGTGGTTAAGGCATCAAAGCTAGAAAGTTGGAAAATGTGAATTCGAGTCCTGCCTTAGGCACAAAGCATCCCCATGGTCACGTGGTCAAAATTCAGGTGCCTGGCAACCTACTCAGCAAGGAGTGGGATTTGGGGGTTCTCCAAACTGCACAGAATCTCAGCTAAGGGTTCTCCCAAACCCCTGCGAACCACCAGCAGCCCAGCTCTGGTACTAAGCATAGGTGAGATGGACAAGATTGGGCAAATCTTCCCAACATCATCACCTTCTGCTTCTTTTTTCAAACTTAGCATGGTTTTGAACATAGATATGTACATGTATATATGTACATGTGATATATACACACACACTAAATTTATACATACATATACATATATATATACATACATACTAAATTTCATACAATTTTTTCCATTTCATAAAGATTTGTATGTGCCTCTATTTTGTAAAGATTGGTATTTACTAAGATATAATGTGATTGCTTTGGTTTTCAAGCCATTTGTTGTGGGAACCAGCCCTTTGTGTTTATAGACAACACTCTCTTGGGTGAATGGTGGGTTCAAGCAACCTTCAGTGCTTCTTCCCCAAAGTCACCCCATATCTGACAAGCTTGCTGAATCTCCCAAGAAATTGAACATATTTTCAAAGTAGTTCAACATAATTGGGGGAAGATATCCATAGGCAACTGTTTAGGGATTAGAGAAACCCTGGAGTCTGCAGGCAACGTATTATTAGGCGGCACATTATCCCACAAATTGCTGCTGAAACATAATCATTCGGGTGACAAAAGGGGAAAAATACATCAGGGTTGCATTTCCTGTATTTCCCTAAATTCCATTTCAATTAATTTAAATTGGATTTAACTTTTGTGTGACCTTGTCTATTTCTTTGCCTTTCTGCTACCCATTTTCAGAATGCAACCCCTTCCCAGGTAAAGTGCATCCATGTCAAGTTTGAAGCACTCTTCAAAGATCTGGTCAGGAAATTCATGTATGTTTTATGCATGAAATGACCACTGCTGATCACACTCCTTTACAGTATCTCATCTGTCAGCTCTCTTGAAGGTTCTGTTTTGACTGAAGCAGATTCATGCCTCTCAGAGAAGAATAATATTTGAACAGCTGAAAGGAGTG
This sequence comes from Bungarus multicinctus, assembly GCA_023653725.1. Classification (NCBI taxonomy): domain Eukaryota; kingdom Metazoa; phylum Chordata; class Lepidosauria; order Squamata; family Elapidae; genus Bungarus; species Bungarus multicinctus. The sequence goes on from CM042850.1 coordinate 23,223,310, forward strand.
ACAGGCAACAAACTAGAACAAACAGTGTATTGTCACACTTTTTTTTTTCTTATTTTTATAAAAAAACCTCATCCATTTCAGCTAAAGCATTCTTTGGCACAGAATTGAAAAGCAATTAATTTCTTGAGTCTTCTGCTAGGTCAATAGAAGCCATATTAGCTGTAGCGATTTTAAAAAAAGAATGAAGCCCACAGCGTAGTTGAGTACATTGACTCTAAAGATACAGTACTTTTTTCCTTTAAAGTCAACCTTAAAAGTAAGCAAATCATCTTCACTTTTAAAGGTCAACTTTAGCAAAACATCTCTTCTAATGGTAGATCATCAGACAAAAGGTAAATTCTTCACTGTAAATGTTTTAAGAGTGCTTTCCTATGCCTAGGAGGAAAAGGTAACCCTGAGGATATTTACTCCACTAGCCGTTGTGACTATAAAGGGCAATATTCAAGGCAATTGAGTCAGTGCTGTCCAAAGACATTTCTGCAGGTCATGTGGCCAGCATGACACCATGGAGTGTTTTCACAGTCCCAGATAAGCGATACTTATTTATCTACTTGCATTTGCATGTTTTCAAACTGATAGGTGGGCAGGAGCAGGAGCAAGAATGGGAGATCCCCCGTTGCATGGCACTAGAGTCTCGAACCTGGACTGCCGACTTTCCAGCCGACAACCCAGTGTCTTAACCGCTGAGCCCTCATGCCCCTTTGCTATGCATACGGAAGAAAAATAGCAGGTCTGGCTGTGTAGAAAACTAAAGCATTACAGAAACTATGATATAAATAAAGCAAAGTTTTTTCTTAGTCTTTTGGGCATAAGAAATTTAAGAGTTTAGCCATCCATTTTAAATAAATCTCATAAAATTTTATGGTCTTTCAGTAGCCAGCGAAGGTTCAAAGTACTTTGTCCTTTTCTAAAACTTCTAATTCTTTCTCTGGTCCTAAAGTACATCTAATTGGCTTAGATCCATTTAAGCACCGATGTTTCTTGCACCAAGCTGTATTAGTTTATAAGAGCCGAAGTGCCGCAGTGGTTAGAATGCAATATTGTGGACTAATTCTGTTGACTGCCAGCAATTCGATTCTCACCAGATCCAGGTTGACTCAGCCTTCCATATAGATATATATTATATATAATATATATATGAGATATAATTATTATGAGCCGTGGTGGCGTAGTGATTAGAATGCAATATTGTGGACTAATTCTGCTGACTGCCAGCAGTTCGATTCTCACCGGATCCAGGTTGATATATATGAGATATAATTATTATCAGCCACAGTGGTTAGAGTGCAGTCCTGCAGGCTACTTCTGCTGGCTGTTGGCTGCCTGCAATTTGGCAGTTCAAATCTTACCAAGCTCAGGTTGACTCAGCCTTCCATCCTTCCGAGATGGGTAAAATGAGGACCCAGATGGTTGGGGGCAAAATGCTGACTTTGTGAACTGCTTAAAGAGGGATATAGAGCACTGTGAAGCAGTATAGTCCATGTGCTGTTCCAAAGTTGTTTTTTCCGGAGGCAACTGGACTTTCTTGTTTCTCCTTGAAGATGTTTCACTTCTCATCCAAGAAGCTTCTTCAACTCTGACAGGACACTGGGGAATGGAAGGATTTATATTCCTTGCAGACAGCTGAATAAGCTTCTTGGATGAGGAGCAAAATATCTTGAAAGAAAAACAAGAAAGTCAAATTGCCTCCTGAAAAAGCACTTTTGGGACAACCATGACCTGGATGATTGTGAATCTCTACAGACTTTAAGTCTATGTGCTATTTCTATTTATGTGTCATCAGAAAACTACTCAAGAAGTCCTCAACTTATGACCACAGTTGAGCCCAAAATTTCTGTTGCTAAGTGACTCAGTTGTTAAGCAAACTTTGCCCCATTTTACAACTTTTTTTGCCACAGTTATTAAGTGAATCACTGCAGTTGTTTAAGTTAGTAACATGGTTTTTAAGTGGCTCTCGGTTCCCTGTTGACTTTGCTCATCAAAAGATTGTAAAAGGAGATCATGTGACCCTGGGACAATGCAGCTAGCATAAATATGGACCAGTTGCCAAGCATCTGGATTTTGATCACATGATCCTAAAGGGGGCTGTAATGATCGTAAGCGTCAAAAATGGTCACAAGTCACTTTTTCAGTGACATGGTAATTTTAAATGATCACTAAACGAATGATTGTAAGTTGAGGACTACCTGTATTTAAGATGCAGAGAGTTACATTGTTATTCCGGTCATAAATGTGGAATTATGACATATAAAATATAAAGTGAGCATTTACTGATTTGATCTGCCTGTAGATTCCAGTTTGGTTACATTTCAAAGACCAAAAGATTTCAAAAGGTTTTAGGAGGTTTAAGGACCACTCTGGGAACAATAGCCAGGGGAAAAAATTTATTGATGCAGAATTCCCATACAATTTAAAACGGCCAAAGCTATCATAACAACTGTATTTATGAAAAAACACAGTCAACATTTTATATGGAAATAAAAGTAGTAAGGCTGGAAGTGTCTAAACTACCTGAAGATGCAGTTTTGCTGTATAACTTCAGTAAGATTTCATATTTCGTATGTACTTCTGTAAGGAAAAGTAAGGCCATTATGTAGATAAAATTGTACAATATGGCAAAAATGCCTTTATTGCATCTTGGCATCTCTCAGCAATCTATTAATCTATTAGTCAAGTCATCTAGGTTTCATATATCATAGGTTATGTTTCATTTGCTTCAGCCTGATAAAAAATAATTGGGAACATTCTGTTCTTTAAACAAATTAAAATTTCCTGAAATGTAAGAGGTTCAGTGGTTCCATTCATGTTGCTAGGAATACATAATACAAAGTAACACGTTTAAATTATATTTTTTTATTCATAGTTAAATAATTGATATAAGTAGGGAAGACAAATCTATCAAAGACAATCCTCCCAGTTAATTCAGCAACATGGCTGAAAGCATTCCCCCCACTTTTTTAATTTGGTTTTTTATGCTCTCTCTTTGTTTTTCAGATTCCTCTACTGCATCCAGCAATACGTGCCAGAGAAATCAGAAGATCCAGGCAGTTCATGTGGGTATAAAGGTTTATTGTAAGCTTAAGCTTACACAAGAATCTGAACTACTAACAGCCAAAGCAAATTGGCGGTAGATTAGAATCAAAGAAATTCAAGGTGAGCTTTGATGTCCTGTGGGCATGAATGGACTCATGACTGAAAATGCTCTTGATCTCAGGGCCAGCCTGGTTAGCTCCTACACCCAGCTTTATCTTGCGTTCTCCCGATCCCTCCAGAAAGGTTTTGCATTCCTTCTAATGTAATATAGAAGGAATATTGGATGAATAATAATGGGACATCGTGGGAGGATAGATCTCTGCCTTTGGAAATGCAAAAAACCCACGTTATTTTGTAGCCTCTTGAATATACAGTACAACTGCACCATATAGGAGCTGGGGAGCTATGCCTGACTCAAGGGAGAGTATGTCTAACAACTAAAATTTCAGGAGGTTTCAGCAATGTGATTTGAGGCCATAAGACATTTTATCTGAACCTTAAAATCTTATTAGATTTCGCAATTTTGTGGGAGATTAACCATTTTAAAGAGAGCAAGGGAATTATTAAGTCCATGTCTCTTATGAGGAAGAATGTGGATAGCTAACCATTTAGAACAGTGGTACTCAACCTATGGTCTGTAGGCCTCCAGGGAGGGGCTGCAATGTCATCACAGGGGTTTTCGAAGGCTTGAAGAAGTGTTATGATTTAAATCTTGACTTAAGTCTTGGTGGTCCATGGCAGAGGTGGCATTCAACAGGTTCTGACCAATTCTGGAGAATCAGTAGCGGAAATATTGAGTAGTTCGGAGAACTGGAAATACCACCTCTGACTGGAGATTTTACAGTATCCTTCCCCTGCCAAGCCCACTAAGCCACGCCCACAGAACCGGAATTAAAGAAACACGAATCCCACCACTGGTCCATGGCCATGGTCTGTGGCCACAAAAGGTATTTAAAGGGAGTCCATGGTGAAGAAAAGGTTGAAAATTACTGAAGACATCCTTGGTGGTGCAGGCTGTTAATCATCTAGCACTTAGCTCAATTGCCTGCAATTAGTGCAGGTTCGAATCCCACCAGGCTGAAGGTTGACTCAGCCTTCCATCCTCTTGGGGTAGGTAAATTGAGAACCCAAGATTGTTGGGGGCAATAAGCTGACTTTGTAAAATGCTGCTTGGGGGGGCCAAAAAGCCCTAGTAATAAGCAGCCATATACAATGGAATGAATCTATTGCCGAGCACTTAGCATGATGCTCCTTAGACTGTAAGCTGCCCTGAGTCTCCGGAGAAGGGCGGCATATAAATGTATGGTAAAATTAAAAAAAAAAAAATTAGAGAATCAAAGTGAGAAGGCAGCTGAATTTCATGTATACATTCCAAATTATCTAAATCTGCTTTCTTTAACTTTAGAAGTGACAAGACTTTGTATTTCAACATACCAGAGTTTTTTTAGTTACCTTAAGAACTTCACCATATAGACTGTTTCACTTCATTTAAGTTTCTCAAAACACCATTTGTTCTGTTGTTGTTTTTACTTTTTTTTTCTCATTTCTTTTTGCTTCTCAAGTTTTTAAGTTAGCCTACCGTAATACATGCTATCAACCTGAGCAGGGAAGCAATATATTGGAAGAGTCTTTATCAAACTTCCGCTTCTTCTCTGTTTATTCCCTTCTTGGAAATTTACTACCTTATATTTGGACTCTGTTTTCCCTGCTTACTCAGCAGGAAATCACCAACAATGGGCTTTCAGCTAAGAACAGATTTGCAGCAATAGCAACTGAGGGGAGGATTTTTATTCCTTTTTGCTGATCATTCAATCCATCAAAGCATTCAGCACTTCTTGTCATCCTTTTCCTTCTACCCACAAACTCCTGTTAGTTTTCTATGTCAGTAAGAGCAATGGCTTTACTCTCTAGCAGGTATATTTGAAGTTATAATTGAAATTTGAATTCATTTGGCAAATGTCTGACACAGCCTACATTCAATAGGAGAAACTTTTTTTCAGTAGCAACTAGCTCAAACAAAATATATTAAGGAAATGAGGTTGTTAACACTGCAGGTGTGTGCCATTTTAGCATATAAAGCCATCTGAAATAAATACATTTATTAGCTGATTTATGCTCATTTCACAAGTCTAAGTGAAGATTGAATGCCAGCAAAGACAATAGTTTCATTAGCAGTTGGCTTGAAAGATAGTGGAGTGCTGTATAAGGGTCCCTGCATCATTTGTGCTATTCTCCAGCCTTCACATGGACTGGAAGATGTTGCTTATGTGAAAAAGAACTACAAATAACATATCAGAGGAGAGATTTGGATAGTTTTCTTACACTGAATTTACAGAAAGGATTTGCTGGACTTACTGCATTAGAAGTACAAAGCAGACTTGATGAGTATGAAGAAAAGAACTTCAAGAAAAGAGAAGAGAGTATGAGAAGGCAGAGCCTAGAACTTACTTTGAGGATTTTAAAGACTGCGGAAAAAAGAATACAACATTGATTTATTGACCATCAAAATAATGAGTTACTTTGGTCGATCTTTAATGGTTTTTGATTAGGACTGGATGCCAATTCATGGTTATTTCTGGTAAGGTTTAATTGTTGTTTGAGTGGGACTGAATTTTAATTATTTGAGAGGAAACAGGGAGATTTGTTTAAAGGAAAAAGAACTGGATTTAATGAATAATTTGTAATATATATGTTGTTTCTAATACCTTTTATTGGACTTTTGTGGTTTAATAGGAGAGATAGAGATGGGTTTATAAAAACTGAGGTTAGATATGGAATGAAGGGAAGTTTGATTTTATTTTAAAAGGTAGTGTTAACTTCTTAATTTTGATTATACTTAGTTGGGATGAAGAGGTAGGTTATTTTTTAATGTGTTTAAAATATATTTTAATGTGTTCTGTAGTTGTATGACTTTTACTTGTATGACATAATATTTAATAAAATTATTGGAAAAAAATAAGATGTTATTCTGTCACCAGTATTGGGGAAAAGATTACATTAAAATGGCAGGGACCTTTCTTGTTCTTTGGCTCACATGGAGCTTACCCTGAGCTACACCTTATGAAAACCACACTTTGTCCTACAAAACATTCGCCTCTGAAGAGAGGAAAGGTGAAAGTCAATGAGACTGCTGTCACGTCTATTTGATAGATAGGCTTCGAATTACATTTTGTGGCAAGGCACAGCAGCTTTTCCTAGCCTGCAGATGCCACGACCATCATTTGGTACAAGCCAAATGTAGATATTTTAGCAAGAAGCTAAAAAGAATCTATTTATAAAGAAGGCATCATTCCATAAATAGTAAAAGGACACATTAGCAATAATAAAACAACTAATGGGCAATTACCTTTTTCAATAAAAGACTATATGTAGCTTGAGGTTGAACTTTTGAGTCTTTGGTACTTTTTGAGTTTGGATGTTTGTATGCAGACATTTCATCATCCAACTAGGTAACATTAGCAATGCTAGTGAATGTGGCGTTTGCTCTCTATTTATATACAATCATTTATCCTGCCAGTGTTGAGGAGGAGGTATGGTTTTCTCAGCAGTTCCTTGATTAAGGTATTGTCTTCTGCTTGATTGTTTGTCTGGTGTTAATCCCTGTTTAATATAGGTATTGGCTATTGCAGAAGACATGTTCTAGTCTTTTTGTTTCTTTCTTAACTTTTTTAGTTTGTCTCTTTTAAATGGTGTGTACATATGGTTTCTTTCTAGGTGTCCATTGATGGTTGATTTGTCTGAATGCCAAACTTCCAAGAATTCCCTAGGATTTTTTTATTTAACTTGGACTAGAATTCTCACAATTTCCCTGTAAAAACTATGGGTGAGTCTCTCCATATATTGTGATCTTAAGAAATATTCATCCTGTCTTCTGACTGCTAGATGGTGTTCATGGAAGCACTCTACTGGTCTTCTGCCTATCTATCTTATATAGTGGCTGATATAGTCCATATACCGCAGTGGTGCAGATGATGTTGTTTGTTCAATGTTAATCCCAAATAAACAGGAATTAAAAAGTTTGATACAATGTCTTTCTGCAAATGTGAATGCGTACTTTTTACTTTTTACAGATTCAATTTTATCGAATAGTGTAATACACTCATATAAGACAGTAAAAGAATTTTTATGCATTCCCAATTCATACTCTAAGTTGAAGGCTGAACATAGCATATGTATATGCTATATTTGCCAACAGATCCAGGTAATTAAATTGCTTTTGCCTGGAATGCCATTATGAGGACATACTGAGAAAATTTTGGTATTAAGAGATAGCATTCATGGTCCAGATGTATGGCCACAACTTTTGCTGAACCTACCAGAGGTGGTATTCAGCAAGTTTTGACTTTGGAGAACTGGTAGCGGAAATTTTGAATAGTTCAGAGAACCGGAAAATACCACCTGTGACTGGAGATTTTATAGTATCCTTTTCCTGCCACACCCACCAAGCTACCAAGCCACACCCACAGAACTGGTAGTAAAAAATTTGAATCCAACCATTGAACTAGAGTATATTTTACTACTACTGATGAACAAAAGAGTCTAGGGTTATACTATAAGTAAGTTATGAACAGTCAGCCCCAACACTTTCTCTCAAAGCAAAGAGAGCATATTTAAAAGATACAGCAAAACAGGAGGGCAGGAAAAATACGGACAATGACATAGGAAGTAGTACATAAATGAATTAAGAAAGTATCAAAAGAACCAAAGAAATTATTAAGTGCTTTAAAAATGAAATTATGATTTATTATAGTGAATGTAGTTATATTCCCAAGAGTTGCTCTCAACATTACCCAATATATGATCTACAATACAGAAAAATGATATGCATAGTTGCCCAATATCATTGCATTGCCGAATTTCTTTTATCTTAATCCAGTAAAAGAAGTAGGATATGTCATAGTAGATTCAGGGCTATATAAACCCCAAACAATGTAAGCCTACAAGCTGAATAAAGGCAAAATAAGATCATTTCTCTGGATATGCAGATCTTTCCAAGTATAATCTAGAAACCCTCTGTTTAAGCTGAGGAAATTTGTTTGACTTGAAGCCAGAAAGTGTTTTCAATGTCAAAGCTGAGAGCATGAACATTAAAAAAAATACTTTCTGCAAATAAGCGAAGTACATTTTTTGTATTCATAAACAGCCTTCTAAAATTTCAGATAAGTTTCATGCGAAAGCAATATCTCAGCTATTTTCTCAAGAATTCTACAGCAAACGCAAACAACCTATTAAATTTCACTTGTTGAGACTTTTTCCTGAGCATCAAGGCAAGGCGTAACTAGGCAGAGATGAGGGTGTCTTTTCAAGTTTATTTCACACTTTTACCCAAGTGATATAACAACCTGAAATTAACTGGAAAGAATCTCAGCATGTGAAAAAAAATAGAAAATGCTTTCCCCCCACTCCCACAACAGTAAAATTTATGTTGTATTTAGAAAGTAATCATCTCTGCAACCAAGGATTTTAAAATCTATACACTGCTGGTCTAGAGACTGGAAAGACAACCCTATTTCATACCTGCCTCTCTTTTCTGGAGTTGTTATAAATCAGGGAGTTGAATGAGCAGGGAAGAATGGGGGACAAGGTTATTGGGCTGCCCTAGAACCATTCCATGCTCAGCATAAAAGCTTGCTTGGTAACTTACTGTCTCTCCACCCAACTAAACCTATGAAGTTTGTCTTGGAGGGAGAAATGTTTAGTATAGAAGTCCTGGAGAAAAAGCAAAATAACAAAGATAAACCTTTTTCCTTTTAGCACCAATACTTCAGCTGATACAACAACTATACAAACCTTCTGACATAGAATGCCTGAAGATTAATAGATATACACAACCTGCCTGGTTTCTCTCCCTTCATCTCCAGGCTTGAAGATGGGTGTTTAATGCCTAATGCTGGTGTTGAAACCCTGCCAATTTACCCAGAAATGAAAAAGAAAAAAAAAAGTTGTTGAAATAGCATTCTGCACACTACAGAGAGTGGCATGCTTCCACATGAATGGCTCTGCTGTTGCAGTAGCCTGAAACACACTGCTCGAATTCAAGATGCCCTTACCAGTTCAAACAAGCCGAGAATCTCTGCTCTAAGCAGAGATCTGTATCTGAGACTGGATGGTCTTGCTTCAATTAAGAAGCATTCCATTTAAACCAGGTCAACCCTTGTTTTGCACACAGTAATATATTTTTAAAGGAAAAGAAAATACAATATCTCAGTACTCATCGTTAATTGGTTCCGGAGTCCCGATAAATACCAAAAACGATGGATGCAAAACAAATTTTCCCCATAAGGAATAATGTAGTAGGTCACAAGGCAGCCGACAGCGGCAAGTTCTAGCTTGTGCATTCAGTATTAAGCGAACGATGAGCACCAAGACAAAAATTTTGCATCAAACTGCATGGGGTACCAAATTGGAAGCGTTTCAAAGAAGTTGAATACCAAGGTACTACGATACATTGAGCACATGAAATTGTGTCTATAGTTAGCCAACTCCAGATTATAAACACTTAACCTTTTCTTTAAAAAATGTGCTTTACTTGAGGAATTAACTTAGGCATTGAAAGCAGATGTGTTTGTATCTATTTTCATCACCTACTGCATCTGGTCAGAGAGCTACAATAGTTGGCGTAGAGGTTAACCCATCAAGATAGAAATCTGGAGATAGTGAGTTTTAGCCTTATGTATGAAGCCAGCTGGGTGATTCTGGCCCAGTTCCTGTCTCTCAGTCCCTGGAAGAAGGCAATGCAAGACCACTTCCCAAAAAAATATTGTCAGAAAACTGCATAGATTTGTCCAGGCAGTTGCCAGGAATCAAGAATCCCTGCAACACCATAAACCTCTCTATCTGGTCACTTGGCCTTCTCCTGTGTATCCCCAGACAATACTGCCATCAAAAACATACCAGCTCACTTGTCAGACAGTTTTCCTATATTTCTAAATGGCCTTCATTTTATTTATTTTTAGAGTCTTTCAAATCCACCCCAAACCAAGGGCACAACAGAAAGTAAAATAACAAAAGTGATTAATGTAATCCAAATGAGTGTCAGAACCAGAAGATGACTACAAGGGAAAGCAAGGATAAAATCTCAATTAGGCACCAAACAATCAGACAGCTGGAAGCAAAATTACATTGAGATAAAGCAGTTCCTTTATTGAGCTGCTGATTACACAGGTGAAACTCGAAAAATTAGAATATTGTGCAAAAGTTCATTTACTTCAATAATGCAACTTAAAAGGTGAAACTAATATATGAGATAGACTCATTACATGCAAAGCAAGATAGTTCAAGCCGTAATGTGTCATAATTGAGATGATTATGGGTTACAGCTCATGAAAACCCCAAATCCACAATCTCAGAAAATTAGAATATTACATGCAATCAATAAAACAATATCGGACCTCTTGAAAAGTATAAGCATGCATATGTACTCAGTACTTGGTTTGGGCCCCTTTTGCAGCAATTACTGTCTCAATGTGGTGTGGCATGGAAGCTATCAGCCTGTGGCACTGCTGAGGTGTTATAGAAGACCAGGATACTGCAATAGCGGCCTTCAGCTCTTCTGCATTTGTTCGGTCTCATGTCTCTCATCTTTCTCTTGGCAACGCTCCATAGATTCTCTATGAGGTTCAGGTCAGGCGAATTTGTTGGCCAATCAAGCACAGTAATCCCAGGTCATTGAACCAGGTTTTGGTGCTTTTGACAGTGTGGGCAGGTGCCAAGTCCTGCTGGAAAATGAAGTCAGCATCCCCATAAAGCTCATCTGCGGAAGGAAGCATGAAGTCCTCCAAAATCTCTTGGTAGACGGCTGTGTTGACGCTGGACTTAATTAAGCACAGATGACATGGCTCCCCAAATCAACACAGACTGGAAACTTCACACTGGATTTCAAGCATCTTGCAGTGTGTGCCTCTCCATTCTTCCTCCAGACTCTGGGTCCTTGGTTTCCAAATGAGATGCAAAAGTTGCTCTCATCAGAAAAGAGGACTTTGGACCACTGAGTACCGACCAGTTCTTTTTTTCTTTAGCCCAGATAAGACGCTTCTGACATTGTTGGTTGTTCAGGAGCGGCTTGACAAGAGGAATACGACATTTGAAGCCCATGTCCAGGATCCGTCTGTGTGTGGTGGCTCTTGATGCACTGACTCCAGCCTCAGTCCACTCCTTGTGAAAGTCCCCAACACTTTTGAGTGGCTTTTTCCTGACAATCCTCTCCAGGCTGCAGTCATCCCTGCTGCTTGTGCACCTTTTTCTTTCACACTTTTCCCTTTCACCTAACTTTCTATTAATGTGCTTTGATACAGCACTTTGGGAACATCCAACTTCTTTTGCAATTACCTTTTGAGGCTTTCCCTCCTTGTGGAGGGTGTCAATGATGGTTTTCTGCACAACTGTCAGGCCAGCAGTCTTTCCCATGATTGTGATTCCCAATGAACCAGACTGTGAGACCATTTAAAGGCTGGTGTAATGGCCTAATTTATCTTTTCACAATCTTCTAATTTTCTGAGATTGTGGATTTGGGGTTTTCATGAGCTGTAAGCCATAATCATCTCAATTATGACACATCACGGCTTGAACTATCTTGCTTTGCATGTAATGAGTCTATCTCATGTATTAGGTTCACCTTTTAAGCTGCATTACTGAAATAAATGAACTTTTGCACAATATTCTAATTTGTCAAGTTTCACCTGTACTTCTGGGTGATGGATATAAGGTGGGAGCTATTATACAGAAAGTCTGTTATCTCACCCAAGCCCTATAAACCTCACAAGAGGACTTGATTCACTAAAGGGGATGACTTGCTTTGCAAAATCTTGTAGCACTTTCTACCTGGGTATCCCAGTAATATAAGACGTCTCTAATTTATTTTTAATGAGCTTGAACTGCCTACTAAGGGTGATATATTAGGATTCCGAGATCAGAGCCAAAAAAATCAAATGGCTCTTTGGCAGTTAGTAATTACCCAGATTTTTTAAGACCTACCCCTCTGAGACCACTAACAAAAAGGTTTTATGATAGAAATGATACTATTCAGATTCTAATCTGACAACACCTGTCTTTTTTTCTGATTCCTTTTTTTTATTTAAAGCTTTACAAGAAGAGCCAAGCAGAAAATTCTGTTCAGTTGTAGGTTAGTCAGGAGCCACACCATAGGTGAAAGACAAGGATCCAAAGGCAGGCCTAGTCTATGAATGTAAGTCAAGGCTTCCAGGTAAATTGCAGAAACAAAATCAAACAAGCAATCAAAAGCAAGCACTAAAGCAGCCAGAGATAAACACAATTCCAATAGCTAGTGCCAGAAATGGAAGGGTTTAAAGCCAAATTGCCTGGAGCCATGCCCAAGCCCAGCTAGAGACAAGCCAGGCCATTTGGGAAACAATTCTTCTTGGAGAAGGCTACTCTTTTTCAGTAACCATTTACTTCTGAAGAAGACTTTTCTTCCCAGCAACCACATGGAAATGACCTGACTCCCTCAACTGCTTTGTCTCCCCCAGGTTTGACACTGTGGTTGTCCTTGGTCTCTGATTTAGGAATGGGACCCAATTCCTTTGGACGGCATCTTTGGAGGTCTCAGACCTTCCTATGTCCCTGAAATACATGAGTTTGGGTTCAGGTTAGCTTCTGAGGAAGACTTCTCTAGCTGACATATTTATTTATTTATTTTTATTTGTCAATTGCTTACAAGATAATAGGTATAAGTAAAAACATAGTTATGAATACATGGATACATATAAGAAAAATAATATATATGTGTGTGTGTGTGTGTGTGTGTGTGTGTGTTTGGTTTTTGAGCTGATAAATAATTAAACAAGGGAGACTAGGATCCCTCGATTGGGGTTTACCAGGGTGTTGTAACACAAGTATATATACATATATACATATATATATATATACATATATATACATATATATATATATATATATATATATATATATATATATATATATATATATATATATATATGTTAGGTTTTTGAGCTGATAAATAATTAAACAAGGGAGACTAGGATAGATCTATTTTGAGCTACTTAGCTCTTGTCAGCTAGCCATACCCTTACTGGGATTCGAACTAGGGAAGTACTACATGTGAGGCAGTCGTAATTGCAATTAGGTCACTGGTTCTCATCCAGATCAGCGATGCAGAGGAATGAATCTATATACTTGTGTTACAACACCCTGGTAAGCCCCAATCAAGGGAGGAAGCATACTGCTGTCCTTTTCTGTCTTTTGGCTCATCACCAGAGACCATCCAGACAGAAAGCTATTTGTTTCGTTGTCTTTTGTTTATATATGTGCTAGGTTTTTGAGCTGATAAATAATTATATACAGTAAATAAAAGAAATATTAGGACAGGGACGGTAGGCATGTTGGTGAGCTTATGCATGCCCCCTATAGACCTCTTAGGAAAGGGGTGAGGTCAATAGTAAACAGTCTAAGGTTAAAGTTTTTGGGGTTTGGGGAAAAAAACCACAGAGTCAGATAGAGTATTCAGACATTGATCACTCTGTTGCTGAAGTCGTATTTCTGCAATCAAGTTTGGTGCGATTAACCTTGAGTTTGTATCTATTGTTTGCTCTAGTCTTGTTATGGTTGAAGCAGAAGTATTCATTGACAGGTAGGACATTGCAGTGTATGAATTTATATACTATACTTAGATCGGACCGAAGGCGGCGTAGTTCTAAGTTTTCTAGGTCTAGAATTTCGAGTCTGGTGGCATAAGGTATTCTGTAATGAGTAGAGGAGTGGAGAACTCTTCTTGTGAAATATTTCTGGACTTTCTCAACTGTGTTAATATCAGATACGTAGTGTGAGTTTCAGACTGATGAGTTGTATTCGAGTATTGGTGTAGAACCCACATTACGTATCTGATATTAACACAGTTATATGATAAAGACAAGTAAAAAAGTCATGAAAAGCACATTCTAAGGCTTTACTCATTGCTGCTCTTCAGAACAAAACCCAAGGCACAAACATTGCAATAATTTATATAGGAATTAGAGACCCTCATGCAGAAGACCTAAAAAAGAATGAGGGATAGCCACAAGAAGAAAACCGGAAGGAAATAAATGGGTAGCAACTAAATCGAAATAGCTCAGGCAATTAAAGATATATACTTTTAATAAAGTACATTGTGGCCAATAAATTCCAGATGAGTTTTATATTGCTGAAAAAGTGTTACTTTTCAAGCAGCTGTTGCTGAAGAGTTGCTGGACATACAGATAGTCCTCAACTTACAACCACTATTGAGCCCCAAAATTCCATTGCTAAGCAAGGCAGCTGTTAAATGAGTTTTGCCCCAATTTTAAGATCTTTCTTGCCATAGTTCATAGTTGCTGAAGAGCAGCAGAGACAGAACTGGTTCTGTATCTGCTGCTGTTTTGGCCCATCTGCCCACCTGGGCTCTTAACTGTCCTTTATTACCTGCTTTTTCAATCTCAGCTGCTTTGCACGGCCCAGCTGAGGTTGAAAAAGTAGGAAAAAAGGACTTTTCCAACTGCTGCACGCCCGCACGCAGTGCTGTTCAGCTGTCTGGGCAGCTCAGCAGGTCGTAAATTGCACTTGTGCGACTTGCGTGACTCGCACATGCGCGCACAACACAGAGCAACAGAACGTGTAGTTATACCGGTCGGATCCCATCCCTGCCATAATTGTTAAGTGACTCACTATAATTGAAGTTGTTAAGTGAATCTAGCTTCCCCATTGACTTTGCTTGTCAGAAGGTCACAAAAGATGATCACATGACCCCAGGACACCATTGTAAATATATGCTGGCTGCCAAATGTTTGAATTGTGATACAGACCTCCTGTATGTTATTTAGCATTACGCTTAATGGGACATTTACTCAAAGATGTGTATGAAGCTTTAGTTTGGGGGAAGTTACAAATAAAATTGTCTCTTTTTAGCATATTTCTAATAATCAGAGGCTTGTGTTACACACAAAACAACTTCCAGCTTTCCAGGCTGCTTGGAAATAACATATTTCATATCTTATCAGGAGACCTCATTCCATGGGGTCAAGTTATCTGCCAACATCAGATAGAAGAAAATTTAAAACAGTGAAACCTTTTAATATAAAAGATCTCATGAAATTGCTAGAAGTTAATAAAATTATGCATGAAAATGCTCTTCTGAGTTTATACCATTCTCTTGCAAGATCTCATAAGATTTCTCTAATTTGGATGACCAACATGCAGTCAGTATATTTCTAATTAAGGTATAATAACTTCCAACTTCCTAGCAAACTATAATTTATGGTATGCTTTGCCTTCTTTCTTCTCTGATTTTTTTAATTGCTACTATTTAATTTACTATTCTAGTTCTGTTTGAACTGCTGCAATGTCTCTACAAGGGGCTGCCCTTGAAGACTACTCAGAAGCTACAACTTCTCAGTTGTAGAAGAATGGACAAAGTAAAGTCCTGAATGCCTGTTAGTTGTTCCTGTTACTTTTGTATTCACCCCTATCACCATTGTTGGGTATAATTATGTTTTCCCATATGGTTTCCTATGCGACCTCTCACACTGACTACCATCATAAATATGACAACTCTCTAAAAAGGGCAAGTGCAAATGACCAAAAAGGGATCAGTGGAATTCATGAAGCAAGAATCTCCCCTTCACTTAAATAAATTAAACAACAAAGTTACAAATGCAAGCATCTCTCAAATACTTGATAGCCCGGCCATGCATTATGTCCCAAATCATTGGAATTTTAAACTCTTTCCTCTGTGACTGAGAATATGCTCAGAAGATGTTAACATAATGCAGTGCATTTGTTCTCTTACAGTTACTATTGCATAATGTATGAGAAATCCCAATACAAATAAATGCATCCTCAAAGAACATTGCTTTGTTATTGTTTTAAGGTGGGTGTTGCCATATAAAATCAATCAAATGACTTCCATAATGCTGCTTTTAGGGCATTTTTCTTTTTTGTCATTAGAACTAGGTTAACATTCCGGCATGAGTCTAATACCTAACCCTGAATGGAATTTTTTTTTAATAAGACATTAGAATGGAGCTTGTAGGTTTCAAATCCCAGCAAATTGAAATCATTCCCTTTTTCAGAACAGTAATTCTGTTCATATTTTGTTCATATTCGATAACTGATAGTCTATATCCAGGTTCCATATCTTGGGCTCTCCAAATGTTTCTGGGGCTAAACTTTCAGTACTGCATGTTGAAAAGGCTGTTCAGTACTGCATGTTGGAAAGGCTGTTTGCATGATTTAGACTTGAAGTTTTGGAAGTTGCAGTCTCAACAGAGGTGGTTGAGATGTTCTTGGTTATGGAAGGCTGCTTAGATAGAAGTAATGAAACATGATCCTTATTAACTTAGCGTATGGCCTCTACAGAAATCAGGTAATCACTGATATACAAATTTATGTAAGTATAAATTTAGTTTGTGTAAAACATCAGATAAGATATAATATATTAAATTAAGATAGAACCATAAGAAAATCATCATAATATGGAGCCATAGAATTGCAATGGGATAGATGTGGAAGCTAGCCATCTACCTGTTTCTGGTGTGGTTGTGGTGAGATCATCCCAGGTGCCTTGAAAGTTCCTGAGGAGACATTCTTGAACTAATGACTTTCAGTGAAGAAGATAATTCCATTATAATTAAGGCAGAAGTTTCAATATTATACTTGTTCAAATAATATTTTTATAATAAAATCGCAAAACATCCAATGAATTAAAATGGGAGACAACCCCATAATTTTTCATCAACCCACTGGTAGGTTCTAGTTGTTCCTACCTAGATGCCTTCCAGATAATTTGCATTGAATGTTGACTCTTTATCTTTAGCTTACAAAATAGCAATAGAAATAGCACTTATATACCGCTTTATAGAGCTTTACAGCCCTTTCTAAGCGTTTTACAGAATCAGCATATTGCCCCCAACAACCTGGGTCCTCATTTTACCCACCTCGGAAGTATGGAAGGCTGAGTCAACCTTGAGCCTGGTAAGATTTGAACTGCCAAATTGCAGGCAGTTGGCAAGCAGCAGAAGTAGCCTGCAATACTGCATTCTAACCACTGGCTCATTAAAGCAAATTGGAATTGTAGAAAGTGAAGTGCAGTATATCTGAAGGTCACTAAATTGGAGAAAGCTGTACTAGAGTTACAGTGTACACTGTAGCAAATGACTCCTTTTTCAAAAAAAAACTAAAAAGAGAAAGCGTTTTTTGCTTCATTAATATTTGACTGTCTTTCACTGGAGGTTTGACTTTTCATTAAAAAGGTGACTGGATGTCTATAGAATTTACAGAAAAGTCATAGAGAATTTTTTAAAAGCTGTGCAATTAAGGGAAAGCTTCATTTTTTTAACATAATTATTTCATTGCAATATATGTTTTTAAAAATCTTTAAAATTCTACATTGTTTGAAAGTTTAAAAGTGTGAAGCCTTGCAGCGAAGTGAACATGGAGCTAGTAAATATTTTAAAGCTCAATGCCAAGAAGCAGGAGATGTTAAAAGTAGTAAGTTTATACATTATACATTTTCAACTTTAAAAAGGTAATGTTTTTTCACTTTTATTTCAACTTCATATAACTTGGATCAAAAATGTCATTATTATAGGGATTGCAAGGCTAACTGGATTTAAAAAATAATACACGTTAAAAAAATGAAATTCACCTACAAAAATGTATTTTCTATTTTTACATCTAATATATAATAGAACAGAATAGAATTGGATTCTTTATTGACCAAGTGTGATTGGACACACAAATGCTCTCATATCTACGGTACTACTAATTTATCACATTTATTAGAGATACAAAGTTCAGAGTAATCTAGAATTAATATTATATTTTTCCTTAAATGGTAGTTAACATAGACAGGTAGAAAACTGATTACAGGAAAGGATCTAATAGTCCATCAAGTCTGCCCTTTGAGTTTATTTGTTTTTTGTTTTCTTTTTTCTAGTTCTTTTTGTGTTCATCTTTTAAGGTAGGGCCAAAAAATGTACAGGACAGTATTAGACATTTGCAGGGTTAGGCATGAGCAAATCTAATATCTTATAATCAGTATAACTGTTTTTCCTATTTAAATTATCAAATCTTGACTATCAGATGCTTTACCCATAACACTATATTTTATGTTGCCTGAACCCATTATTTGCAATCAAGTGCTTAGGGCACATTATAATATACTGGTTAAGATTTTCAACTAGGACTGGGGAGGCCCCAGTTCAAATCCCTCCTCAATCATAGAAAGGCAGGATAAGTTTAGTATCTCTTTTGGACTCTCTATCAGTCCTACCCTTATCACAGGGTTGTTGGTATAGGGATGAAATGAAATGTAAACTGTCAATAATTCCTGCGGAAAGGCTAGGTTATAAGTTTAACAAATACAGGAAATAATCATTTCATGTTAAACATTTTACTACCCAGCATTGTTGGGAGTTGGGCAGTATATAAGTTTAACATATAAATAATACAATGTAGTTTAATACTGTTTGGTTAACTAAACCACCCTTGATTGAGTTCACACAACATACTTAAACCTAAACAAAATAACTCACATTATAAATTCGTTATATGAACACAATTTAAAGTAAAGAGGATTAGTTGGATTTGGAGTTAGTCATTGTTGGATTAGGCCCATTGAAATCAGCAGGTTTGCAGCTAAGCATAATTATCTAAATTTCCTTTGGATTTTAAGTTTTTTTTATGGGTGTCATAAAATCTCACTAGTTTATATCAATATATTAGGCATATGATTAAGTCTGGATTCAAGTCTGCTATTTTTTATAAAGTTTTCAAACCTCACAGTATTTTTGTTTTAATTGTGGGAGACAATCCAACACTTGTATTTAAGAAAACACAGTTTCACCTTCAATAATCTATTCATACATATTGTTTTGAAACTAGTGTGTATTATTACAGTTAGTGAGTGAGTGATTTGTGATTATTAAGTAAAACATAACTTGCTATTTTACTGCAGGATTCTCCATTGAAATTGCTTGTTGGAAGCTGGTTGTGAAATAATAAATTTAATGTGCATTTTTTTCTATATTATTTATAAATATTTTTGCTGTCAAACTGGAATTTCTGCAGGAGTCCTTTTCTTGGTGAGAGTGACACAAATCAAGCTTTAGACTCTGAGGGGCTGATGGAGGCAGCATTTTTTATTTAGAAACAAATGAAACATTACTATTTAATTGTTCAGGAAAAACGGAATGGAATTAAACAGACTATTTTCTTTGAGACTGTCAAGCACAAATGATCAGATTGAGGCTCACAATATTTATTGCTCAAGCCTATACACAAGAATCTAGTCAACTAAAGTTCAATGCTACATTGGCATCAGATAAGGGTCAACGGAATTCAAGAGGAGTTGGACTTGGACCATTTGTGGCAATGTAATGATTCTAAGCTAATAGTGTGCTTATCCCCAGTTCTGCCTGCTCTTTTCCTACCGTGATGTGTATATGTGTGTACATTCTTGCATACTGAGTTGCACTAGTATCTGCAGAAAAAGGTAATTTAATTAAATTGTTCTACTGAAACTTTTTGAAAGGATTTCTTCTCTAAAAATGCAGTGGAAAATACAAATGAAATATGACCTTCCATATTATTTTAATATACCTTAATCAACTTTACAGCGCTTAAACATTGCATTAAGCTGCCATAGAAAATATTTTCTTCTTAAATATTATATTGTATGTTGAAAAGTAGATGAATCAATTGTATCAGTGAGAGTAAGAACAGCTAGGTTGCTAGGTTCACAAAGCAAACCATGATGCATGCTTAGTCTATTGCCTCACTGTAATTTGTAAAAAAATAATTTATGTCTTAGTTGTTATGGAAACCAAGCAAGCAGTAATTTATTTAATAAACCTTGTTTAAATCAACTATATTGTAGTATTTGCTATCTTTAAAAAGTATGGGAACACATTCCAGATATTATCTTTATCTAAAGCAGCATTTTACTTCACAAAAGAAATAGAGATAACAAAGCTTATAATCCAACTTGATCTAGGAAACACTGTAGTAAAATATTGCCTTGGAACAATTTGCATAATTTTTCTATGCTGCTATCTGATTCTATGAAGAAGCAACCAATCCAAAAGGAGGAGGAACCTGCTTCTGAAAAAGATGCATGATCATGCTCTGACAGAAGAGCCATCCCAGTGGGACCTCTGAGCAGAAATGCTTAACTGTACGTGGCTCTAGCACTAACATTCATTTCCCCAGCTCTGGGGATGCACAGTGCTAGCAAAACCTTCAAAGCAGGGAACCAAGAGAAAGAAGACAGAAAGCTATATAGGGGCCTAGGAGAGAAAGAGGAAGAAGTCAATGCTTATAAAAAAGAGCAATAAACCAAGAGAAATATTGAGAGGTGGGGGGAGCTGGACATGGCAATAGGAAATGAAACAGCAATGAGAAGACGACAGTGCCAGTCAAAAGAATTCCTGTGCCTTCTGTAGCTTTCATTCTCAATGCAGGTGAGAGCAGCTTAACTCCAAAACACTTTTTCTCAGCTTCCAACGATATTTGTCTATAGCCCTCAGGATGCCTAGCCATCATGGTCAGTCGTAGCTAGTAATTCTAAACAAACACATATGAATGTGGCGGAGAAGGTGCATATGAAACACATATGAAATTGGGAGAAGGTGCTGTAAATATTTTATCTTGGGGACAAGGCTCATTGGGTTCATGGTGCGTGCAAATTATTGCATGTACACAGTGGAATCCTATGGACTTATTATTTGAAAATCTATTCTTGTTTGCCTTTTTCAGAGCTTTTCCCAGATAAATATACTGAAAGTTCTTGGTTTCAGTACTTTGCATTCAAGTCAGAAACACCAAGAAGTTTCTGGGTTGAAAGGAGTACCTAGTGACATCACTGTTGCCCTGAGGATACCCAGTTGGGGGCTCCTTTCAACTTCAAGTACATATCTAACGATTGGTTTGCATTCTGATCTATGTCTATGAACATAGGATCTATTAATCCTAAGTCTTTCCTCTGATGTCATTTTGAGGTGTATTTATCTTAGTCTCACTTCCACAAAAACCTTAGATATTTTACATAAGCAATTTTGACTATATTCCAACACAACTTTATTCAAAATCTCAGAATCTGAACATACCCACTGGGAAATCTTATCACTACAAAGGTTTATTGTTTATTCTGAGTCAGCTCATATTTTAAATTTCTTTCCTTTTATTCTACCCCATCTTAACTCTTTTTGTCCTGCTGAAGTTGCCTTTTGCCTCACTGTTTTTTCAACAATTGAGTTTACAATTGCTTTGACTGTAAGGACATCCTATACTTGCTCTTTTGTTCTGTTTTAATCCTGTCTTTGCTACCTATAATTATCTCTTGCATTCAGAACCTGTCTTTGATCCATTAATTGTCTTTTTTAAAAATTATTGATCTATTTCTGTCTTCCTCTATGGCAAGTCATTTTTCCACTGAAAAAGATGAATAAGCAAAATATTTGTTTGTATGTGTATATAAATTTCAATTCGGGGCTGAGTTTTTAATTTTTGTCTATTATTTTCTCCCAGATGAGTTTCTATTACTTAGTAATGGACTGGAAACCTGCCAAGTATTAAGTCTTCCAAACTGCTGAAAACCTGAAGCTGTCATTTTGGGACAGCTATGAGTGAGCAGCACTAAAAATGGTACGATGCTAATAGGTTAATTGATGGTTCCTAGAAACAAAAAAAAAAAATGGCCCCAACTTTACTTGCATTTAAAAAGGCTCTGAAGACATGGCTTTGTCATTGTCTTTGGAGATCTAGTTGTGAAGCCAGCTAAGCTAGGTTGTATTTGATTGATGCATTACTTGTAATTTCCTAGCATATTTGCTATGGGTATTTTTGTTGGTTGTTTTTGTGGTTGTTTTTAATTACAAGAGCAACCTATAATGGAACATAAACTGAACCTAGAATCACAAGTATAAACTGAATGGCTACACATATTGAATGAATAAACAAAGGAGCAAATGATCAGGAGCAGTTTTTAGCGTATGTCTGCTATGTAAACCATTAACAGTTCCACTCTGCTATTTTATATATTTATTAAATTTATATGCTGCTCATTTCACAGTCACATGAACTTTGGCGATAAGTCTAGGACAACTCACCACAAGACAATTCAACATTGTATTAATTGTTTCATTCAGGTACTTTTATTATTGGTGAATATGTTTTTGTCAAAATAATTGTAACTCTTGTATTTCTGGATTGACGTTCTTTTATTTTATTATTATTGGCCACAGTTCTGTCAACATTTAAGTTTTGTATTTGTTGAATTATCCCATGCCGAGTTGGCCTGCAGTGACTAGGCCATGGCAAGTGGGCCATGGTGAGTTGGCTGTGATGACTTGGCCGTGACAAGTTAACCTATTCTGCTTGGAGACTTATAATTAGGTTTTTCATATACAAATGGGCTTTTTTTATGATTCCAGATATAAAGTTCAGGATCAGATCCTGAGGAAGGAATGCATGTGGATAGGAGATATCCAACTACATATTTCTTGAAATTCACAAGCAACAGCCATTCTTGTAGTAACAAAAGCTCGCATCAATTGCACAGAAATATCTATATAATACATTCATTGATTCAATGAGTGTATGTGTGTGTGTGTTACACTTCTATGCACCCATCTTGCAGAGGACACTCTAAGTGGAGACAAGGTGTTCCTCATTTCTACAGGGCCCATTGAAGTATAAAATGACATACAGATTTTAGCTATGGCAATATTTTCCTAGTATAAAGTGCTGAAACAGAATAACTTAATATTGGGGAAATTCTTGGAAATGAACAAGTAGATATATAAATTGCCCGTTGCTCATCCAAGCAAATGTATTTCTTGTAAAATGGAGTTTCAGAAAAGACAAGAGGAAGTCATGCCAGAGTCCAAAGTGGTGTATATTGATGTGGATCCTGATTGTGCCAGACACTGATTGACAACCAAGATTTCATGAATTGTGTGACTTTTTTCTTTTCTGAGAATCCTGAAATGTTCTCCCAAACTCCAAGGACAAAGCCACGTAGTGCTTAGGATCTATCTTTTTAAATATAAAATCAAAACCTGATGAACTGATTTCAAATGTTGGTATCAAAGCCTTGGTTGAACATGATTGGATCAAATAGAAAAATATGTTTTGCATACTAATATTTACTATAAAGCATGAGCATCTTTCACTAACCACAAAAATAATGTATTATCAACCAAGAATACTTAAATGTTTAACAAAATGTTTTAAAGTGGTATTATAATTGAATTGACATTCTAACTAAAAGACTTTTTATCATTGATTCAAAGAAAAGCAGTAGCACTAAAGTCCATTAAAATACGTGAAAAATATGATAGTAATGAGCAACCTGCCTCATTGATTAATTTGTCTTGTTGATTTAAAGTTAAATATGCCTAACATTTTCTGAAACAGCTTTTTAAGCAACCATTATACTATAAAGATGGTTGTCAGGGGACCAAAAAGTCTTAATATTATTTCTGTATTGATACGTTTGTAAAGAAAAAAACCACATTTCTCTAGAATAAAGGGAATAATAAAGTCAGTTTGTGGCTACGCTATGATTTTTCACCCCAATTAGCACATTTATTACTGTGTAATGTAAGAAATTGCAAATTTTGCAAGAAAGGGAAATCTCAATCTGTTAATCTGTCACAAAAGATCAGAATCGGAAAGGGAATTCTGGAAGCTGAAGGAAGTTCCTAGATCCAACTTTGAGTCTGAAATGCTAAAGTTTATTAGCAGACACAGAAGACCGTACAATTTGAACAGTATTCTTACAAGCAAGGACAGATGGCAAACGATAAGCATAAAAATTACAGTTCTGCATCACTGAATCTAATATTTATATTTCCATTTTGCAACCTGGAAAACAGATACTTTAATTACTGCTTTGGTGCAAGGATATTCTGACTTTTATTGGAGATCACAGAGATTTCAGCAGTACTTTTATTAATCAATATTAATGGTGCTGATGCTTGACCTCTAGATTTTTGCAAACCATGAGTGGTCTTTTTGAAAAATGCACTTTGTAACATTAAGTGTGATATTGATGGTGGATTATTTTTAGTAAACTTAAAAGAAGCAAAAAACAAAACAAAACAGGATGGATGTTTTTGCTGTCTGGGTGTACAAGGAAAGAGATATAAGCATTTTAGAGAATAATTTAAATATAAATCAATTAAAAGCCTCTTACTTATCATTTGGATATAAATTTGGAGATGCAAAATTTGATATTGTCATTCCAAAAACAAGTTTTAGGGTTGTTTCAGTCATGAGGTATTATGCTCACCAAAGCATAAGCAAATTTAAGATTATATTTAAAATCATTTATTTCTGCCACATGCTAGTACCATAGCAATTACATATCACATTTTAAGGAGGTTTAAATTGAACATACTACACATGACAATGGGAGAAATGATTGTAAGAAATGTGAAGGAAATCATGATAACTTTTCAAAGAGCTGTACATAATTGTCTAAGTAAAGAAACAATTAAGGAAAGAGACACGACTTAATCTCTCTTCAAATATTGAAATTGCTGTCATACAGCAGTCAAAACAAGTATATTCTCTGTTGTTTAACTTCAGAAATAGAACTAATAATGGAAACCAGAGAAACGGGTTTCAAGCAACTTTTGTAGAAATTTCCTAGAGCTATATACCAGTAGAGCACTCTCCTTCACAGAATTTATTTTTTTAATTATTTAAATTATTAAATCATTAAATCATTGGATCATTCACCAAATATGTCTGAACAATAAGATCCTTTCCAACTATTTAATTTTAAGCCAAACATTTAGTCACAATGTAAGTGTTATATAAATCCAAACATTTTGGTTGTACCGTGTGGCTTATGACATATCTGTGCATATTTTTCTGGGCTGACAGCCACAACAGGCTTTTAATAATTGTAGTGGTTGAAGCCAAAACAAAACTAAATTAGATTTTGTTTACATTTAGATTTAAGTAAAATTAATTATCCTCCAGTAGTGTATCTAATATTTTTAACCTTTTGCAATAATAAAATTAGAGTGATAAAAACTCTGGAAAATTCAAGAAGACACTCCAGGCTTGCATATATTTGTATTATTCAGAGTGATACAAATCTCTGCGAGTCTAAAATGTTTCCTTATTGAATTCTCCAAATTGTGTAAAGTAGCCAATTCAACCAACAATAGTTAATACTACATGTAAAACTATACCTAAGATTTCCTGAAATCTCTAAAGCCCTGGCTTCTATTGTTTAATTAATTTATCTTTGAAATTTGAGCCATAAAGTGGATTTGATACTAATAGAAAATACTTAATTGAAGAAAGAGAAATAGCAGAAATATTGTGGGAAAGTGACCATATAATAGCAATAGCACTTAGACTTACATACCACTTCACAGTGCTTTACAGACCTCTTTAAGCGGTTTACAGAATCAGCATATTGTCCCCAACAATCTGGGTCCTCATTTTACCCACCTGAGAAGGATGGAAGGCTCCATCCTTGAGCCTGGTGAGATTTGATCTGCTGAATTACAGGCAGCTGGTTGCAACAGAAGTAGCCTGCAGTTTTGCACTCTAACTACTGCGCCACTGAGGTTCCTGGAGTAATCCTGGAGTCCTTCATTTTAAGGGAAATATCTTTTACTTCAATTCCAAGCAACAACACTATGATTTCATTATTGAAAAAGCTAATTGGGAAATAGTGTTTGAACTATTGGATGGGAATTCCTAAGAAAGGGGGGGCTAAAATATAAATTCAAATTACAATGAAGAGAAAAAATTAAGGCAAGCAAATAAGTCAATGAGACATTCTGAAAATTTCACACCCCTGGAAATCATGCTATTCACATCTCTGAAGCAATTTCATATTGCTGTTTGTTGCTCAATGTATTCATTTACAAATTTGCAAATCCAGTGCTAAATATCTAGAAGGAGGGGAGCCTCTTTTGGTGCTTCTCGTTAGGTCAAAGAAGTTGGAACTCCTTTACTTCATTCTTTAAAATAGAGGAAGGGCCAGATACTTCCAAGAGTTGCTTCACTAACCAGGTTTTGTTGCAAATCAGTTCTGACCAGGCTCTAAAGAACTACCAACAGCAAAATAAATAAATTTTTTAAAAAATCTATTGGAGCTGTCCATGGTCCTGATTCTAATAGTCCTTTAGAGTTTAGACACTTGACAGTTTATCTTTCTGATCTGTCATCCTGAGTGGATTATATCTATTCTCCCATTAGTGTTTGCAGTCGTCCACGCACAGATCCAGCTCTCTCAAGTGCCACTGACCTCCCTCGTGGACCTCAAACACATATAGAATGGGATCATTTTCAATTTCATGAAATGGTCATGAAAAACAACAAAATGGATTGGTTTAATTCAAAGCTATTGACTTTAACCATTAAGAAAGCTAGAATCCTGATTCCAACTTCTGATTTCATACATTTTCTGAATAAACAAACAGATTAATCGGATATGTATCTGTTTCAAGCGGAGAGGTATGAGGGGAGAAAAACATTCTGTTATGAGATATCATTTTACCAGTAGAATATGATTAGGAATATGATTTAGATAAGATCTAAATACAAAGAATAACAATAATACAGTTTAAAGATTGGAAACTTAATCTAGTTAAAAATCATTTAAGTAGAAACAAGGTGAATAGATCACTAGATTGTATAAAAGAACTTAAAGTTTTTAAATGTATTTTATATATAAAATACATTAAAGATGCATTTATGTGAGATGGGTGGTTATATAAATTGAATTAATAATATACTGTATTTTCAGATGGAAAACAAGATGTAGTATTTCTTCAAAACACTGTAACTGGTATGTCAAGAGCATTTAAATTATCTAGTCTAGTCCTATTTCCAACAAATTGACTAGTAATGTACAATGTAATCCAGAAGGCAGCTATTTATACAAACTTTTTCTATGTCTAATTTCTAAACAGGAGAAGTTGGTGCTGGGGAGAGTTGTGAATTCATTCTCTTAGAATTGAGCTCTGTCCAGGAACCAAGCTTTAAAAGGGATTTCTACAGAAAGCTTGATTTAGCTATCTCTAATCTGTGTATGAAGGTTGCTTACTGTACTTAAGAGCAACTCTCATTTGGCCAAATGGATCTTCATCTCAAATTTATGTGCACAGGATTGTAGCCTTGGGATTGCAATATGACATTAACCCAATCTAGTGTTCTCTGAAGTGCTTCCATCATCCCCAGCCAGGCGGGGGAAGAAGACAGTAGTAGCTCATCACCTCTGGAAAGGATAAATGGGACAGCTAATCAAAAGCAAGGCAGAAATATGGTACTTATTTTGTTGTCTGTATATGAATACATCATTGTTCTTTGATAGGTTGCTGATGAATGTGTGGGCCAAACTGGATTGGTGGATACATCATCCTTGTCTTAACATAAATAGTTAGTTCTGCTTTCATTTGATCTTTGCAAAAAGGAAAAGTGAGGGAGATTACAGTATCGGGCTCCTTGCTGTGAGGTTTGAAAGAGAATCATTCTAGCTCTACCACCATTTCAAATCTGTGGGCACTATGAGGACAAAGCTATTTTTAAGACACCAATCCTGCACAACTATATCTAGAAATAAATCCCATTAAACTCATGAGGCTGTGAAACACACAGCGCAAACACACACACACACACCAAACGCAGAGCTTCCCATCTTCCGAACAATTCCAAAAGCTAAACCAGCCTCGGCCCAGAGAAACCCCAAATCTTCTCTTGCTCCAACGAGAGCGCGTTAAAAGGAGAAACTGGAAACAGATCAGATTCAGGGAGGCTGGCGACAAGACAGCCCTTCGTTATGCGTTCCCGCTCCTTTCCGCGGACCGCAGAAAATGGGAGGCGAGTCAACGGGCGCGCACACTCACTCACTCTCACACACACACACACACAAACAAACACACACACCCCTGACGTGTTTGACCAAATGAGCGAAGCGGGGGGAAACGCAACGTTGCCATTAAATCCCAACATGACTCTCAAAGAAGAAGACGCGCGCTCTAGGGGACAGGACGGGAGAGGGGGCGGCAGGGGTCTGCTGTTGCTGCGCGCGGAGTAGAATTACAGTTCGGGAGGGATGCAGCTTCCCTCTTCCTCCTCCCAGCCCCATTCACCAGACGCGCGCGCACACCCACCAGCCGCCGAATGGATCTTGGTCTTCCTCCGCAGGGACATCTTCAGCGCCTTGTCGAGACGGCGGGGAGTCGTCATGCTGCGAGGCTGCTCTCCGCCCCGGCGCCTGCTTAAGGGCTGGCCGGCGGCGGAGGGAGCGGTAACCTCGCCATCTGCTATCCTCCTCGCCGGCCCGCTCCCGCGCAAACCCTCCCGTTGACGGCGCCGAAGCGGCGAGCCGCCGTCGCCACTGCGGCTCGGCGTCTTTGGCTGCCCGGCTCGTTGCGGCAGGAGGCGAGCAGCTCGGGGGAGGAGGAGTGAGGGGGGGCCGGGGAGGAGGCCCCCGTGCTGAAGTGCTTCGATTCTCAACTGCGAAACTCCGGGGATTTTAACCGCAGAACGCAGCGCGCTCCGGAGTCGGTAGGCCCTGCTGAGAGGAGGGGAGGTTGGCTCCGCATCTAGCGCATCTTGTCCTGTAGGCTGGACTAAGCGCTCGCTTTGGCAGTCCTAGACCGACCCTGTTCCCGCCGGTTCCCATAATCCAGCGAACTGGCCAGGCCGTGTTGTAAAGGGCAGCCCTTTTCCCCATCCAGAGGCGACGGCTTGCAACACCCAGCGTGGCCTGGGAGTGGTGGGAGCTGCGGTCGGAGAAAAACCAGGAAGGTTTCCAGAATTGCCTGGCAGGAGAAATAACCGGGCAGATATTGTCACCATGGTTTGTCCTTTCCCCATGGGAAGTGGCTGTGTTGGACTCGGGGCTTTCAATGCCAGGGGGCTGTTCTTCATGGCCCCTTCATGCTCTATTTCAGGGAAAATGGTTTTTCTAGCCCTTTGAGAGACATCTTGAGGGCACCTTTAGGTTCATGTGATGCCCATGAGGGTTGCATTGATTACTTTCTGCACAGTCTGCCATTGGGGGGAATGGATTGGATTCCGACACTCGTCGTCATTGTGCACGGAAAAAGAATTTCAGAAGTTGCTGGGAGTTTCATCCCTGGAGGCTTTCAAGAAGAGCCTGGACTGCCATCTGTCAGAAAGGGTGTAGACAGGGTCTCCCTATTTGGGCAAGGGGTTGGATTAGATGACTTGCAAGGTCCCTTCCAACTCTGCTAATCTGAAAAAAAAAAAAATTGCTTTTGTGTTTTAGAAACATTAATCACCATCCCCACCAAGTGACCCTCGGAGGAGGACAGATCTGTGGCTGCTGTGGAGAAGTGGTGGGATAGCAGACGCCAAAAGCAAGTGTGCGGTAAATGGTACAGTCATTTGATGGGCCTTATGCAGAGATGCCTACAAGATGCCCAGAGGTAGCAGATGTAAGTTAACCTCGTTGGAAAACTGTTTTGAATAAATAAATAAAAAAGAATATTTTTGTTGGCCCATGGACTGTTTTTTGAGGAAGTGTCATGCCCCTGTTAGAGTCTGAATCCAAGGAACAGTTGACAGGTAGTGGGAATGTGGCTGTGAAGGAAACTGGGGAAGGGCAAAGTCCGTCTGGGCAGAGCAGGGAAGAGGTAGATCAAGGCAGAGGGAATTCAGAGGAAAACCCAGGGCCACCCCCTCTTCATCCTAGGCCACGCAGGGAGGAATGGAGATGAGAGCAACGTGGGTTGCGTGGCTTACGGGAGAGGAAAGGGCCCTGATTCCCTTCATTAGCTGTATCACATAAGCTTCTCATTACCTCCTTCTCCTCAAGTGAAAAGGCAGCAGGAACTCATTGTGTTCCTATTCAAGCAGACCCAACCCGTTCATGCAAAATCGAGAATAGCACTTACTGAGCTCAGTTTTTGGCTGTGTCCCTAGAAATATACAGTATTTGTCTTTTCTGCTGGAAGACTGCACTATTACTACATATGTGGTGGGACATGTGCAACCCAAGAGCCAAATAGGAATAGTAAATCAAGAGTAGGTGCTTGCCAAGTTTCCCAAGAACCTGCAAAGGGGTCATTGTCCCATTACCATGCACACACTGTTTTAAAAAAATCAGATGCAACTTAAGCAAGCCTTCTATGCACAAATTTATGCACATTATTTACTTTATTGCAGAACAGGAAAGAGTGATCAGGCCTGTACTCTAGGACCAATGGAGGTAGATTTTTCTTTAATTTAAAATTAATATCAATTTTCGTTTTAAAATTAATATCAATTTTCGGTCCTACAGCAGAGGCCAAATTCAATATAGATGAATTAATTATCAATAAATAAAGCAAATAAAGCATCCCGTAATGTATCTACTCTAATTTCATATTCAAATTTTCATATTTGCATCACTACACTTGGGGATGGAAAAGATGAATTTCCATAGAGATGAACTTCATGGTATTTGGGAACTTTTTATGGCCTTGTACTTCCTCTAAATTGTCTTCCTCCTCCAACCATACTCCAAAATGTTTACATTGTAAGTCCATAACTCAGTTCTTTGCACTAAAATTGATAAATGTAATAAATGCATTTATATGATCATATAAATAACCATCAAGTAGGTATAGTAATGTAAAGGGTTTCAAGAATTAATACATAACTTGTAAACCTCAGAGGGGCAGAGTTGCATAAGATAGTGGTCGCCAACCAGTTGTCCGGGGACCACTGGTGGTCCGCGAGAAAATTTTGGTGGTCCTCAGAGAAATGTCATCTCCAAAGCACTCCCCCGAAAGCAATTAATCCAGGCTGTGCAGGAACACAAGGCTGCGCTGCCCACATGGCCCGTGGGAACACAAGGCTTGCATTACGAACATGCAGTGAGGGGAGTGGGAAAGGGCCGTGGGGGGACTTGCCCCATGCACCCCACATGCCTGGCCTGGCCCACCAGGGTTTTTCACTTCTTTTTTCTTCTGCTTTTGGCTGCACACAAGGAAAGCAGCAAAAGTCTTTCTTTTTCTCCCCCAAACTCCACCAGAAATGAGTCTTTGGGACCCTACAAGGTATCCTGCTCCAAGAGGCTACGCCAGCACAAGTCTCACAAAGACTTATTTCTGGCGGAGTTTGGGGGAGAGAAAGACTTCTGCTGTTTCTGCTGCTTTCCTTGCATGAAGCCAAAAATCTCTCTCTCCCTCCCTCTCTCTCCCACTGAGAATGGAGCTAGAGACGGTATCCTGCGATCCCAAATAAAGAATGATCGATCAATAGGAAAATGGGGTGGGGAATTTTCCTGCAGACTTTTTGGGGGGATTTGCCCAGGGTCTCTGGTCTGCAGGATTTAAAACTATGAGTTTGGTGGTCCCTGAGGTCCAAAAGGTTGGCGACCCCTGGTATAAGACACTGAGCCACAAGCTTTGGCATAGAGAAATGAAATAAATGTGTACGGGAGAACATATTTTCAGGGTAAAAATTGATTTATAAACTGATCTTGCAAGACTGGTCTGGTAACTAATACATTTTTTACTGATTTCATGGAATTTACAATCAAGAAAATTACTAATTCCCTTTAGGGTGTTATGACTAAAATGTGTATATGTATGCACTTTTCCACCAGAACATTAAGTGAGTTTTCTGATTCGTTTCTGTTAGAACTGAGAAAATGTTCTTTTAATTAAGCTTCAAGCAGGTTTCCTGAGGAGGGGGTTGGACTAGAAAACCTCCAAGAGCCCTTCCAACTCTGTTATTCTATTAATGACACAAATTAGATTCCTTATTTAACCAAACAAGCCATTACAGTACAGTGAAGATTGCATAAGACATAATAAAATTAACCAAAGTGAAACAATTGCTTGCCAAATAGAATTTATACACCAATTACACAAATTTGAACAGGTATTATAATACTTTACAATTCGTTATGTTTATTCCTTCACTTTTAACAGCTCTCCTCCCCACTAAGATCTCCCTAAAAATAATACATTTATGTAGATTGCTCTGCAGGTATTATTTCTTAAAATGGCCATAAT
Source organism: Bungarus multicinctus (assembly GCA_023653725.1). Taxonomy (NCBI): domain Eukaryota; kingdom Metazoa; phylum Chordata; class Lepidosauria; order Squamata; family Elapidae; genus Bungarus; species Bungarus multicinctus. Next base: position 23,255,334 of record CM042850.1, read on the forward strand.
GATTTCAGACATGCAGTAGAAAATTCATCTAATCTCTTTCATTTCTTTCTGTAATGTTCAATGAATTTAAAGTTAGAATAATATTCAGATTTGAATAACATGAAAAACTAAGTCTGTAGGATTCTTACATAAAAAAAAACATGAAAGAAGCCTTAAATACAAATTATTTAGAGACCATTTTGTAAAACTTTATTAAAATTATATACATAAAATAAACATTAAACACAATACAAAAACATAAGCCTGAAAATATAAAACTAAACGTATAACTTAAAAGACATAAAGTCCACTTCACCCTTTTTCCTCAGAAATTCATTAACCATCTAATTCTTTTATCCCACTGTAATCACTACTTGTTCATCATTATCTTCCCTTATTTAATTTATAAAACCCTTTATCATGAAGCTATTTTTCTCTACTCTTGTAATATGAATCATAAACAGATTCCAGTCTTTAATAAAAGCATCTGTAGATTTCTCTCTGATTAGACTTGTCAGTTTTCCCATCTCTGCCAAGAGGCCATTTTTTATGCATGTGTACATACATACAATCCATCACACTATTTCTTTTTATGCTAAGTAAGGTTATGCAAAACACAGAAAAAAATGTAAGTCAAAAAAATTAAAGGCAGAAGATTTTTTTAAAAAACAGTCTCCAGGTAGGAAATAGAAGCAGTATATTGATATTAGAAGTAGAACATTTGTTAGGTGTCTCCAGAACTGTAACCTAATAGCAACACAGGAATTTAAAAACGTCTGTTAAGTAAAATCTACCACTTGTAGAAAAGTTGAGAAATATGATAAAAGAGATTTCCAGCAGCTAGGGAAGTTCTATTTATACAATCAATATTCAGCTTTCTTATGTTTCTTTCTCCAACCTATTCTGTATAAAGCAATATAAGTCTTTCTGTTTTATTCTTAGTCTTACTACCGTAACAAGCTGGTGGAGTATTATTTACTTTTGAAAACATGAGAACCTATTTTCACAATAACACATCTCAAGGATTCATTTGTTAATAATTTTTATGAAGATAGACATAGGTATCTGATAGAAATCATGATGCATAAATTATACTTGTGTCATTTGCCTGATATTGTCATGCTACACACAATATCATTTGATCCCTTGGTTACCCTCCACCACTGATGATGGCTTTTGGGGGGGTACACTTACTACCATTAGTAGCATATCAAGGGGGCATGCACTAAGTGCTGCTGAAGATAATGAAGAGGCCAGTATTGGGTGAAGAGTCAGCTTACTCTGTGGGTGCACTGATTAACTATTTGGTAGATGGTGCAACAGTGCAATAGCTGCAGAGGAGGGACGATTGTTAAAAAAATGATCCCCTCTATGTGACAAATATGTTAATCTTGCCACTGATTGTTAATGTTAATGTTCAGTGAGTTTTATAAAAGAACCCAAATTCTAAAGACTCCAAATGTTGTGGAGTTGGATCCAGTATGTGCTACTTATTTTTGTTTTAAAGTGATAATCACATGCTTTTTATTTTTCCAAAATATAAAAATGTATAGGCAATCAACAATCATAATTTTTATGAGGGCTAAACACAATAAATCTTAGAAACATGTCTGGTGGAAAACTCAAGATTTTCTGGAGGTCAAGGGCTTGATTTGCTCTACTGATTTCCATTTGTAAACTGTGAGAGTACTTTAAAAGAAAAGCATTTTAAGCAACGTGGTGGTAGACAGAACAATCCAATGGTCTTGGTAAGAATGGTCAATATCCTAAAGTTTTGCTTGCTGCAAACCAACAGGAGAGAAGTTGGAAGATCACTATTTTCACCTCCTTAGGGTTTTCGTTTTTGGTCAGAAGAAAGCAAATTCCTCCAGTAGTAGTTAATCTCATGGAATAAATGAAGAACAATTCTGAAGCAGGTTTAAATAATAAAGATATTGGAATCATGGTGGAGGGCCAGACTGGGCTTAAAATTAATGAGTCTTCGGTCCCAAGTCTGTTTTTTTACAACTTTCCAAGACTGACTATTCCCCACTGGCAAAGAGGGAAGAGACAATTGCCTAAGAAAGAGAGAAAATGAAATGTAATTTTCCTGGTGGGCTTCTCATGAGGGGTCCGAATGCAGAAAGACACACACGGCAGCTTTCTCGGGATGAGAGCCCAGAACTGACTCCGGGACCCCCTTTTATTAGCAAAAGGTGGGAGGATACAGAAGGCAATAAAGGAATTCAAGCAAGCATACAGATATGATAACTTTCTATACGTGTGTGGTTCTCACTGGCTGGGGAACTGTTGCTGGGGTGAATCTCTTTTTATCTTTCCTCTTTGTTCTGTGTATGTGTTACAATCACGGAGCGGCCTGCACATACACAAGATAGTACAGAAAGTTCCAACAATGAAATAAGCTGCTTTGGTACCCGATTAAGACGTTTTGATGTAAAATCTTGGACAAAGTGCTTCAACATGCAAGATTTGGTCTTTAACTGAAATTTTTAAAAGTATTAGGAGAATACTCTGTAATACTACTAGAAATCATAGAAAGATGCCATAAATGTGAAATTCTTTGGCATTGAAGAAAATCTTTCAACTGATCTAGTAGTATATTGGGTGCAGCAAATTGGCAATTCTATGACCTTTCTCATCCACTTTTTAATATTCTTTTAACAGTTTTATGGCTATTGACATATGCTAACATCACTTTCCTCATCACTCTTCAGATGCTGGGATTTAAATCCCAAAATTTTCTGCAAGTATGATAAAAAAAGCTGTAGTCCCTAAAAGTTATGCATTTGTAAAACCACAACAAAACAGAATTAATCCTTCCAGATGAGCTATACAGTGAAGGTCTTTGATTTAGAAATGGAACAAAGGAAACATGATTTAGTAGCTCCTTATTTTAAATACTAGCTATAGTATCTTGAAGTTGTTTATCCTTCTAATGAGCCTACTGTTCTTCCACTGATGTAATGATGTATTTGAAATAATGATTTGTTCAAAGTCCACATCGTAGATTATTAACTCTATTATGAAATGATTATCACCCTATCTCAATATTATATATTATTTATATGGTGTCTAGCATACTCTTTCTTCAAATAAAGAGAAGTTGACAAACAGCGCTAGAAACAACAATAGCTAATCCATAGCCTGCGATAAAGAGAAGGGAAGCAAAACTATTCCATCAAACTGGCTCAGCTTTGTTCTTGTTACTGGGTAGTCATTCCATTGCCCCGAGTCATTCCATCAAGAATCCTGAGCTCTTTCTATCACATCTAGTCTTTAGAGAATTGGAACTATAAACGTTTGTGCCTAAATTTTCTTTCTTCCAATCTGCCTTATATACCTTTTGATGTTTTAGTGCCATGCCTTTAGATAATATGAGACATCCAAAGGACAGTCTGTTTTTTAAACTTGAACTTTCAGCTGCTTTTAGAGTTTTATCAGAAGTATGCAATAAACATGCTTTAAGACAAATAAAGGAATAAAAGCATTATATTGGCAGCAACTACATTCCCTCCCCAAAATACTTTATTGGTGCCCTAAAGTTCAATTTATACAACATTTCTGTTGAAACTTGTCTTAGTTTACTCTAGTTCAAAACCTGTTTTATCTAAATTTAAACTGTAACAATTCAAAAGCAATGTTCTTTGCTAATATTCATATATTCCCACTACTCATAGCATACTTTACCAGTTTATACAGTAATTGCAGTAACAAAGGCTCCTGTTTGTAATATAAAGGATAAACAACAAAAACAAGTCATTTACAGTCATTAAGATGATCAAATTTGTAACAATTCCAGTAAGAATTGTAAAGCATTTGCATACCCAGTATACAAAATTTGTATACCCAGTATTTAAAAAAAAAATCAGAAGAGGGGAAAAAACATGTTTGTTAGAAACATACAGATTGGGTGGATGAGTTGACAGGGATAGGATTTTCATCTGTCCCCTTAGGGTGTGTAAGGACAAGAAACCAGTCCAGACATACACACGATGTGATGTTCATCACAGTTGACATTTATTAGTTTACAAAGGATTACAATAACGAACAGAAAGAGCTTGTGTATATATAGGATAGACTGTCTTGTTCCTGTTCCGAGTACAGTGTGCACATGTGAATATTGAAACTTAACAAAAAAATATCTAGCGTGTATTTATCACACCTCTTGTCTAAACGTTCCTTAGTTTCTTACGTGTCAAATGCATCTTCCTTCTCCCCCCAGTTGCTTAATTGCAGGCTTTTTGCAATTCTATGTATAATAAAGCTATTCCCTCTTTAACTAGCTTATATTTTCAAGGAAGAAAAGCCTGGGACTAGTCAAAAGTGGGGAAGAAAGACACTGCTCTCTGTTCAATAGTTCAATCTTCTATGAAAAACCCAGCTAGCCTCTAAAGCACCTTTTTTTTTTTTTTAGTAGAATTGCTTTGTTAGGGATTTTTCTATTCTGGCACCGATTTGGTTCTTTTCCAAAAAAAGCATCTGCCTTCCCAATCCACTGAAGATGACCGCTGAACCTCTTCCATTCTTTGTCCTTGAATTCTTTGTCCTCTGCTTAGCTGGTCACACCTTTCACCATCTTGTGTAAACTATGGAAGAACTTTTCTTCCCCAGCCCTCTCCTATTCTAACTCTTACAGGTGTCTCTAAAACCACGTGTACCATTTGCAGATGCTCTAAGAAGTTAGTTACTTAAGATTGTTTTAAATTGTCTAGATGCTTTAAATCTTGCACATGGGTATCAGATTTCCCCCTCCTAAAAAAAAAAAGCCCTTTAACATTGACATATACAATGCCATGAGAAACAGAGGAATTAAATTCTGGTTCTGGTTTTTGTAAACAAGCTGCAGACTAGCAACCATGAAGGCCTTGGAAAAGATGCTCGTATGCTGTAATAAGTCTATACCTATAAAGATCGGAACCGGATAAGTCATGATATTTCCTTTGACAGTTGGACTTTAAAAAAACAGGATAGGAAGGATACCGACACCTGTGAATTTTAGAAGTCTCCTGCAAATACCATGGGCAGCCAAGAAAACAAACTGATGGATCACTGAACAAGTCAAACCAGAATTTTCACTTGAGATTTAAATTAACTTACTTCGAGCACATTATGTGAAGATTCAGCTATTTGGAAAAGGCTCTAATGCTGGAAAGCTGGAAAAAAAGAGAAGAGGGCATCCAGCCGCAAGATCACTGGGATCTGTTACAGTGGTAATGAATGCACCATGGGGGGCGGGGGGGACACCTAAATAATAGGTTGTGAATCTATGCAACTGCTAGGAGTCATAAGTGACTTGATGGCATCTAATTAACCAATTATGGAATCTCATCTTGATTATCAGAAAAAAAGGAAGCCTATCTGCTAATGCTGACATACCTCCCTGATGTTTCAGGGGAATTACAGCAGCAAAATTTGCCTTCCACATCCTCTCCCAAAAGGAGTTTTTCTAATTCCTTTTCCTGAAAGGAATTCTACTTGTTTGATTCCTTTTTTATTCAGATAATGTGATCACACAGATACACACATACATCACACCTACAGGTACTCCTTACTTAATGACCAATAGCTAAAAGGTACTTAATGATCTGTCATTGACATTATGACTACCACACACACATCCCGTGATCACTTGGCAATCATGATTGTGTGACTGCAATTTGCAACTTTTTTTATGTTTTGTATTAGAGAACAACAAAAATGCCCATTGGATATGCTGGATTCACTTAAGAGCAACACCAAACAACCATGTGATTTGCTTAACCACCAGTGACTTGCTTAATAACATTGCAAAAAATATTGTAAAATTGAGTCAGGTTACATGTGCAACAACCTTAATGACTTACAACCAAAATTCCAGGCTCAGTTTTGGTTCTAATTCAAAGCTACCTACCACATACAGATTTCTGTATTCTACTTTGTATTCAGATTTAATATTCAGTTGTTTGTTGACACTAGAGGTCAGTATAAAGAACAGGAAACATTTGTTTAGGGTTTTTTTAAATTGAGGAAACAATGAAAGGAGACCCCCCTATTTTTGTTGGATATAAGAAAGGAGAGAAAAAGGAAAAACCACCTGTGATCCACCCATAGTGTAAAGCCCTACAAAGTAGTATGTAAGTTTAAGTGCTATTGCATTTTATCGTTTTAACATCTGGAGTGGACTGCTTGCCCATGTTTACTGTGATCAAAAAGATAACATATGTACTACAGTAAGAGAAAAATTATTTCAGGAAATGCTCTGGCTCCCTAGACTGTTCACCCCATTCTATGGGAAACAACATACAAGATATTCTAAAATTAATTGATATACACTTTTCTTTAAGCTATTTACTACAAACCAAGCTCAACAGGTTCAACTAGCTGCAAGAAAGGAACAAGAAATACCTCAATGTTGTCACTCATATTTTAGATGACATAAATGATTCACAACTTTTCCATTTTTGCAGTTTTATTTCTTTATCAGGTATTGATATAATATGCTTTCAACCCAAGAATACAGATGTTTCTGAAATCTTACAGTACATTTTCTCTTAACAACAAAATCCTCTGGAAATTCTCCATTTTAATATAATAATTACATGCTTTTTGTTCACAGCAAACTGATAGTGTTGCTTATAAAAAAAAAAGGAACCATGCATGGTGTTAAGGAAGTATGATTGTTGCCCTTGTTCATGTACAAATTAAAATTCTTTTAAAATTAGTCTGTCTTCATGTGTGTCAAATGCATTAAATATGTTGGGTGTGCAGTGCTTTGGATTTGAAAGGAACACAGTGCTGCGCTTGGGTATCAGTCATCTTTTGGCAACTCGTTTAACTAAAGCCTCTTTCCCAAGGCTAAACTGTGCTTATGCTAACCTGGAATGAAGATGGATGTATGGCCAAAGAAAAGACACTACACTTTCAAGAAGTTGCCAAGGGCCGCATGAACATTTCTGCAACATTCCAAAGCATCATTTTCCTTTTGTATCCAAAGTGCTGCATGGCCATATTAAATATACACTCCTTTCTGAATGTTCTGAAATGACCAGAGAAGTGGCAAGTAAGGATTAGCAATCATCCACTCTAATTTTATGCCTGTATACGCTAAAATACAGACTGCCCAAATCAGTCGAGTGAATTGAATTTCAGTTTATCTTAAGATTTCAACTTTAATGTGTCAATGAGAAACTGTATAAAAAGCATGCAATATTTCTATAAAACAATTAAATAAAGCCAAATGTGCAGTGTAGTCCATAAAAATATACATCGTATATGAAAAGCACTTCAAATAGCAAGTACCTTTTTGCCAGGTGCTCCAATCTTCGTTCTTTGGCAACTTAAAAGGGGGATTATTTATAGAGTAATAACATTACAACTGCAGAAAACAAATGGAAATCTCAATAAAAAGTATGTTATTAATAACCTAAGCTCCTGAATTACACAAGTGCTATGCATAACAAAATTATATAGAAAAATATAATTTCATTAAGGTAATTTGAATATTTACTCTTATACCTCTTATATCTGTACTTGGAAGTTAGGTCGATCCTTTAGCAAACCATCAGATTTTCTCCTACTTTAAACATATCTAAAACACCCTCTCTTATTATTCAAAGTCAGTAAAAAAAAAAAAAGAGGCCTCTGGATTTGAGGATTCCTCTACTGCCTGCAATATTAAGTTACTACAGGTTGCCGACAAATTGGGCAAGTGGAATTTTCAAAAAGCCACCGATCAATACAATGAAAATGGAATTCATGCATGCATGGTAACTGCCTTAGCTTGTTTCCTACAACATATTCATTAATGCAGACGCTGCACGTCTTACTTATTTCATCATCTTCTGAATGGGGAATCTCATAATTCCGGGTAGAAAGATTATCAATCTGGTCTTTGGTCAACCCTCTCAAGTTGTCGCTGGAATCTTCTTCTAATAAAAGATAAGGTACAAGGCGAAGGATGGGAAGTGTTCCATTTTCAACAAATGAAGAAGCTCTGCTATTTGGGGCATTATTATTTTGATGGTGTTGGATAGAATTTGTCTCTCCCTGCCTGATACCTTGTTCAGTTAATCTATCCCTCGGCAAAGTTGCATTAAATACATCGGTATTATTTAAAGTATCCAAGTTAGGCACTGGGGGTTGTACTTCTGACAAGTGCTGACTATTCCTCTCAGTTTCAGAACCTGTTTCTGTATCCATTAAGGAGCTTAGCTCTCCAAATCCAGTCATAATTTGCCTTAAAATTGATCTGACGGCCACTGATGAAGACTCACCAAGTCCAGCATCTGATACCCTATGAAGAGGTATCCGTATAGTGTTAACGTATGTCCGTACCCCTGCATATTCAGATCGTGAAACATTCTGAATAAATCCTTCGTTATCGCTTTCGAGAGTCACCAAGTTGTCTGCCGTGCCTGCTCTTGAACGAGTTCTAGAAGCAATACTGTCACGATCTCTATTTTCTCTGGGCCGAATTCTCCTCACCTGAAGATCTAATGTAATACTAGGATGCCTTCTAGATGCAGCTACGGCTCTTACGGATTCTTCCTCTTCCAAAGTTATACCGAGCGATGATGCTTGTTCTTCAGTTTGTTCTGGAGAAGGCTGGGTTGTGTGTGCCCTATTAGCTCCTGCATGCATTTGTTGTCCATTTTCCAATAGAGATTGGAATTGGCCTCTAAAAGTTGATCTTAATCTTAAAACTTCTGTCCTTTGCCTTGAATTTCTTCGAGTTCTAGCTCTCCCTCTGTGATATCTTACTGGAGTCACTCTCTGTGTTCTCCTTTGCCTAATGATGTTGTGTTCATTGTCGTCTAAAAGGCTGTTAGGTGTTGAACTTGCTGAACTTCTAGCTCCAAGTCTACCAGAGAAGAATCGAGAATTTTCTTCAGCATTCTGAGTCAGCAAACCACTAGCATTTCCAATTCCTGCTGAGACAAATCCATGGCCAACAGAATTAGCTAATGTCCTGCTCCTAGTTCGACTAGCTACTGGGCTATTTGCAATTACAGGACTATTTTCCATATGCATTCTACTGGAATGGCCATGTAAGAACTCATTCAGTTGTTCCCCAGGAGTAATGTCATTGTTCTGTTCATGGTTTATATTTATTTCAAGACTAAATCGGAATTCTCCACTACTTGGATTTGCCTGGCTTACAGCTCTCCAACTCTGGTTTCCACTCTGGCCACTATGTGTGGAATTTCCTGTATGATGAAATGTGTTCAGCCACTCAAGCAAGGAGTTGCTGGTTATATTTTCCCCAAGCGCCTCTGAATCTGTGAGGAATTAGAGAAATACATTTTTAGGAGTTTTGGTTTGATTTCATTTAGATAACACAATTAAGTATGAGTGTCACTTGATAATATGAATACATGCTACTTACACAAATAATATGAAGTGTAATCCAATATACAATTCTTTTCTATACTATACTATTTCACCACAGAGAGCTAAATACAACTTCTATTTTCATATCAAAAACCAGGAACTGCTTTCAATAGTGTAACACATGAGCTATATCAATTACCCAAAATAGGATAGAGATTATAGGCATATATATTCTATATTATCAATGTTTTGAATAAAAAAGATTTCAAAATTAATAAGTTATTTGTAAAATTTCATGTCAATTAACTGACTACAGGTACTCTCTAAAGTTTTTAACTTGGTCCAATGTATACAAAGAAAGAATATAAAATGGTATCCCATCTCATAATAAGCAAAGTTCAGAATAAGATGGATAGTTAAAGAGAAAAGTAAAATATTTCCATGATCTGAAATATCCCTAGATTTTTCAATTACAATTTATTTCAGATGGTTTCTTCTTAACAATATGCCTTCTTAATGCTTCTGAAAAAAACACAGAATATCTATCCCTTCTAACAAGGTATGCTTGTTAGTCTTCATTTTCCATCTAAATATTCACCAGCCACATCCAAGATCTAGTTTGGTTTAGTGGTTAAGGCACCAAGATAGAAACCAGAAGATTGTGAGTTCTAGTCCCGCCTTAGTCATGAAGACCAGCTGGGTAACCTTGGGCCAGTCACTTTCTCTCAGCCCAATTCATCTCACAAGGTTGTTATAGTGGTGAAAATAAAGAGAGGAAGGAGCATTATGTAGATTTGTTGCCTTGAGTTGTTTATAAAAATAATACAAGTGTGTGGAGGGAAATAAACAAATGGGCTAACTAAAGCAACAGCACAGATATTTTGCAGCTTTCCCCCTAGAAATAAAGTATCAAATGTTTTCCAACAAGCACTTTTTTCAAAATTCCAACCCTGTTTTCCTTAATTTCTTTTTACAGTTCTCCACAAATAATCCTTTTCCTTAGCCTCAGAGAAGCTCATGAAGCATGTTGGTTGATGACTCTAATGAATGTTTTTTTTTTCTGAAGCATATATATAAATTGCATTTCCCCCAGAATTATATTAATTAAAGAACAAGAAAGGAGGGAGGGAGGGAGGGAGGAATTTAGTTAGTTAGTTAGTTTACATCCAGCAGTATTACCTTCCCATTCTCTATTTTCTGGCTCAGACTGGGATGACTGATTTTCCTTTGCACTTTGCAAACGTTGCTGTAGCTCATCTGCTGTTATTTCCCCTAAAAGAGTTTGTTTTATGCTGTTAATTTTATTATCTGAATGCACATGAACAGACAAAACAATGGCTGCTATTACAATTGAAATTTTTTTTAAGAAATAAGTGGAAAATCAGAATGGTAAAAAAATACTTTTAATATGTATAAACTGCAAAATCTTTCATAACTTTTCCTTGAAATTGTAAGCCATTTGCCTAAAAAGTGACCTCTTTGTATGTACTTTCTATAAGCTTTATCCAAAATCAACCAAAAAAGTTTAAATGAAAATAATTTGTAATACGTATTTTAAAAATCCTGGTCACAATATAATCAATGAAATAAAATTTAAATAAATATAATTAAACGTATTTCTCACTAAGTTTCATGGCATATAACTAACAAATGGTATCACTTATCTATCATGTTACATGACACAGTAAATTCTGTGTGCAATTTGAACATAAAAGCTAAAGTATTATTTCAATTAATTGTAATTATCAAACTGCAGATAATTCAGTATTACATTAGATGTAAAGTATTTTAAACTAAGAATCACCTGGAGTCCCAAGAAGATTACGATCCCTCATTAACCTGTAGTCTTCATCACTAAGTGCATTAATGAATTGATAATAAGCTTCCTCTCTGTTGAGGCGTTCCTGCTGCCATTGCCTCTCATTATCACCACTGTTACTCTGTGAAGTGGCCTGTTCTCCATTTTCCCCTGAGCAAGTTCTGGAACAAGCCATTTTGGAAGAAATAAACTATTTTAAAAAGGGAAGAAAAAAAAAATCAAGTGACTTATCAATTGAATGTTCCATATAGTTTTAAAGTTACTAAAGAAGAAACAAGAACATGTCCGTATATTTATCAATTCAATATATGCATGCAATGAACTGTACACTTAATTTATTTGTGGCACAGCATGAATTGTGAAGTTCCAATGTATGCAATATAAATTGTTACACAATTAACAATTGGACATTTAATAGCACTATACTAAGAGATAAAGATTATATAGAAATGATTAAGAAAGTATTGGATATATTTTTCGAAATAAATAAAAGAGAACACACCTCTTTACAGAATCTTTGGGATACGACCAAAGCTTATATCAGAGGTTTAAGTATTGCTTATAATATCAAAAAGAACAAGGAACAAAGGCAGCAACAAAACAGATGGAGGGAAAATTTGAAAGATTTGGAAACAAGTAGACAACAAGACCCGAATAATTTAAATATTAAAAAAGAGATAGATTTGGTAAAGCATAAGATAAACTTGGACGTACAGGAAGATTTGGCTCGAAAAATTAAGTTACACAATAAACATATGTAGAATTGAACTTCAAGTTTTATCTGATATTAGAGTTCAGTGCTAGAGATCAAAGCTTTCTTTTTTGGTCAGTTACAACTGATAACAATCCACAGTACAAAATGCTATTATGCTACAGTATCAATGCTACAAAGTATAATAGTTTATACTAAACAACATTACATATCATTACAGTTTTCTTAATCTATTTCTTTGGAGGCATCTTCAACATCAGACAAAAAGGAAAAGTCAGTAATAGCTAATCAGAATACCATAGTATGAAAAGCAAAATATATATGGTACATAGAAAACAAAAATAAAACTCCAGATGATAGGCTCCCATAGTGAATCAGCTGGGATGAAAACTGCACTGAAATGCTAGTTTTAACCTGTTTGTAGACTTGCAGAAAGTAGGGTTGCACATACTTCCAGGGAGACTATTCTATAAACTGGAGACTATTCCATAAGCTAGATAAAATTTGCCATGTCATTATTTGTCTGCAAACATCACAAAGAATTTTCAGCAGACCCTCCATTAAGGACTATACCACAATATGTCAAATATATGTCATTCATTATAAACACAGAGAGGCATGTTTAATTTTGAATGCAGGTTGATCATCACTAATTCCTTCAACAATTATATATTCTGCAAAGCATGTTAAGGATAGTTTCATAAATGCATTTTACATTTAAAGAATTGTGAAAATATTTTGCAAAGCTACCAGGTAATATGCCATTAGCCATTGCCAAATACCAAAATTGTACTACATAGAAATACCTCATTAGACAATTAATTTCAATAATTAAGAAGAGAGTAAAGAACTTATTAAAATGTGGGTAACAGTCATTTACAGAATTGGAATATTTTTATTTAAAAATAAATGCATTCAGGTATTTAAAAGCCAATAAAAGTTCATAAAAATGAAGAATCAACAGTTAAAGCTGTTCTCAAATCAATATTACCTTCCCCCATCCCTCTGTTTTCCTAAGGAAAGAAAATGATAAACTATGTAATGTTGATAATCCTCTGAGGTATACTGAGCATCTTCAGTTTTCCAGAGTTGTTTGAGTAGGGAATTGAATCCTATTCATGACAAAATAAAAACATGTGCTGAATATTTATACAGGCAAAAAAATATTGATCAACAGGATCATCAAGCAGTCTCTCCTCTATTATGTCTATAGATTCATCTTTTAGAAGATGCTATCGTGACTACTTCTTTAAAAAAATGCAATGATAACAGATATATCATATCTGTACAAGTCATAGTTTTAAAAATAAGAACCTGTCATGACACAAAGCAGTGCAAGTACAGATCCACTCATATCAGACTGCAGAGTCTTAGAAATCCTTTTGATGCTTCTTTTTTACAGATATTCATTTAACAATATTAAATCTTGACAACCCTCACTCTTATGTGAATATATGGAAGAATAATGATTGGAATGCTATCCCAGCAAATAAATACACAACTAATCCACAAAACTCGTTAAACTTGACATGCCACTACTATTTTCCTGTCCTACATAACTCCCTGTGAATAGGGTTAAGAGCAAGTTGAAATAAAGAGCCTTATTCCTTTGCCAAAGACTAGTTTCAGGAAACAGCAAATAAAGAGGTGTTAATAACTCTGGAAAAAGACTAATAAATACCTTATATAAGGATCCTAGCAATTTTGGGATTGTGTGACTCTTTTCTTCCACCCACAATGAAAAAGACGTTCCCCAGGAACAGATTTTGAATCTATTACCACAAAGGCGCTTACAGTCTAGCAGCAGCTTCACTGTAGCATAAGCTTTTGCAAACTGATGCTTTTCCAATGCTTTTATGGTCTACAGTAGACTAATTTAAATGGTATAAATTTAAATTTAAATGGACTCCAGAAGATGGTAGAGAACAGGAAGGCCTGGAGGAACATTGTCCATGGGGTCGCAGTGGGTTGGATACGACTTCGCAACTTAACAACGTACCAATTTAGGGGTTTCTCTTCCTTTTTCTTTAGCAGGAACAGATTTTGAATCTATTACCACGAAGAGGCTTACAGTCTAGCAGCAACTTCACTGTGGCATAAATTTTTGCAGGCTGATCCTTTCCCAAGGCATCTTACACCTTACAGTACACCAATTTAGGATTCCCTTTTTTCTTTACCTGTCTGGATTTCTCTCCGTCTTGGTTAGTGGCGCTCCTCGCCTGGAGACTCAGAGGAGGGGCGGAGGGGGGGCGGTAGAACGATTAACACCACGACCAAGCGGCCATTCACGGAAGAAAGGAACAGGGCTGAGCAGCATCCAATTGACCCCTTTAGGCCGGCAGTCTAAAGGTAAATTCCTGTATAGCAGCCAATTGCCCGGAGATCACAGCTTCGCCAGGCACACGGGAATTCCTTATTTTTTTTCCCTTCCCCCCCTCCCCCGTGCCCGCCGAAGGCTGGTTTTCTTACAACCCCATCGCAGCCTACGTTAATCTTCACTGGGCGGCAGCTTCCAAGAAAAGGGACCGGACCAACTACCATACCAGTCGTTGAGGTGCGGCAGCAAAGCAATCCCGTCGGGTTCTGACGCCCGAGCTCATGGTTCCAGGGCGAATGCGCACGCGCGAACGCTCCCTTCCTCGCGCCGAGCAACGGCAGGGTTTACGGGAAGTTGCTCGCGAAAGCGGAAAGAGTAACGGCCTTTTCGGACCGGCGACTACCTTTTTCCTGCCAGCTCGCTGGCGAGCTGGAAACCGAGTCGTGGTGATAAGTCTTGGGATGGGCTGGCGCCTTTCTAAGTATCGCGCTGATGGGGGGGGGGGGGAGGGGGGGAAGAGAGAGAGAGGATGTATTATATCATCTTCATCATCATCATCATTATATACAGTATTGAACGTAGCATTTAGAAAGCCATGGCTGATTCCAAGAAAGCTAAGCGGGGTCAGATTTGATTAATCTTCGGATAGGATGGGGACCCAGGAAATCCCAGGTATTTTCCATCCTGGGAAAATGGAAAAAGTAGCAGAGAAAAAAAAAAAAACAATGGCAAACTACTTATATGGGTAGCAAATTTAAAGTGATCTCATTTATCTATAGCAAGATTGAATCCATGGGATATTAATGAAAGTACCCAAGATCATACTAATTTGTTTTTGCAGAATTTCCATGTGGATAACTGGTATTTTCTGATCTGTATATAAACCCTTACTAGTTTCATTAAATGGTTAACTCACATGCGAGTAACACAACCCAATTATCTGAATTTGCATCCTACTCTAGCCAGAAATTAATCAATAGTTGTGGTTCGCATATGTAATAGTGTGGTTGGCTATTTTTTATTTAATATGTTATATAAAGGACAGGCAGGTCCCAATTAGTTCAGTTAATGAATTCCATAAAGTGGTCATATTACTTGAATTTGCCCTATTTAAAGTGGAAAACTGAAATATTTTCTATGGAAAATACTGCAATTGGTTCCAGCTTGATGGAAATAGACAATGACAATTTTTCAGTATAATTTTTTGTATATACTGAAATCAGTGGTGGAATTCAATTTTTTTTTACTACTGGTTCTGTGGGCATAGCTTGATGGGGATGGCAGGGGAAGGATACTGTAAAATCTCCAGTCAGAGGTGGTATTTGCCAGTTCTCCAAACTACTCAAAATTTCCGCTACCGATTCTCCAGAACTGGTCAGAACCTGCTGAATACCTCTGACAGACCTCTGACTGAAATATTACAGTAAATGGTAAAAGAATATACTTCTAATTTAAATTTAGCAGTTTACCATAGATTCATACAGCTATTGTTTTATGCCATGATCATGTTTACGTCATTGAATTACATCAGATTTTTGTTCTAACATAATAATGAGCCTGTTCTTTTTTGAAATTGTACTTGTTTCCTCTGATGAAATCTTTTTCTCCATTTTGCACATAATGATTAGAAGTGTCTGAACCCTCAAATGCAATTGTGCAGGCATTTGCCTCAACTGCATACACACTAGCCTTGAATTAGCTGAATTTTGGGTTGCATTAAATGTAACCAGGCATTAGTTTACAATTCATACTAAATCTAATAATGCATAATTCGAACTCACATGAATTACTTGTACTTGTATTGTCCCAGAGAGACACCCAAGGCCAAAAAGCAAGCAGCAAAGGTGGGGAATACAGAAATATAATATCTATAATTAGCAGTAGATATATTGTTTTCTGATGCTCAGTGGTAAAGCTTTCTCATCCCAAAACTAACTTAGCCTGAGTCAATACCCAACTAATTTTGAAAATTCACATGCTCCTCTCCTAGCAAGTTATCAATTGCTTGCTGTCATAATATTCATCAATAACCATGCTGCATTCATGCCTCATACATAACTGGGTAATTTCAAGATCCAGCATGTTGTGCATATTCATAATCTTTCATATTATTTTAAATTGAAGCATCCTAAATCAATTGTTAGAAATACTTTTCTCTAGTCATATCACTACTAAAGTGACTTTAGTACTATTCATAATAATCCAGTTATAAGAATATGACCATAAATCCATTAATCTAGAATCATAATTCTAGACTAATAGTTTTTTACTTCTCAGTCAGTTGCTTGGAAATTAGATTTAAGCATAAAATGGCTAACAAAATTGTTCCTCACAATGATAGAACGTTTTTTCCAAAGTCTTTATTAAGCTGCAATGTTCAAGCCGTGCCTTCTGCTACCTATCTGGCTGTGGGGAATGGGCTGTTTATATACTAAAGCTTTAACAGTACTTTCTGCTACAAGAGATATAAGTGAAAGAGAACAAAAGGAAGCCGAGGAACCACATTCTTTAAAATGATTGTCCTTTATTTGGTTAGTGTAATTATTCTAGATCAAAATAGTAAAGATTAGGTAGCAACTAATCTTTCTTTAGATTGGGTTTAAACATACAGTGTGATCATAATCAGTGAGTTCCAACTGAAAGAACACTACAGCAATCACTAAATATGTTGGGAAAATGAATACAATAGTTTGGTCTCTAGTAATATTTTATTTTGTAGAAATTGCAACAGTTTAATTATATCAGAGATAGATATTTAACAGAGTAACAGAGTTGGAAGAGACCTTGGAAGTCTTCTAGTCCAACCCCTGCTCAAGCAGGAGATCTCATACTATTCCAGACAGATGACAGTCCAGTCTCTTCTTAAAAGCTCCAGTGATAGAGCGCCCACAGCTTCAGAAGCCAAGCCATTCCAATGGTTAATTGTTCTCAGTGTTAGGACATTTCTCCTTCATTCTAGATTGTTTCTCTCTTTGATTAGTTTCCATCCATTATTTCTTGTTGTATATTCTGGTGCTTTGGAAAATACGTTGACCTCTTCTTCTATGTGGCAGCCCATCAATTATTGGAATACCGCTAATCATGTCACCCTGAGTCCTCCTTTTCATTAGATTAGACATGCCCAGTTTCTGCAACTGTTCGTCATATGTTTTAGCCTCCAATCCCCTAATATCTTTGTTGCTCTTTTCTTCACTCTTTCCAGAGTCTCAACATCTTTTTAATAATATGGTGACCAAAACTGGATGTGGTCTTACTTATAACTTACATACTTCCAAAATAAATACAGATGGTTCATTCTCTTTATAACACTGCCCTTGTGTTTGAAGCAATCTATTCCACAGGGTTGTTTTGGAGAAAGCTTAGTCTTATGTTGCCTCAAACTCCTCAGTGAAAGAGTGGATAGAAATCCAATAAATGATAATAAATGATACAACAGATCTCAATAATCATACTCTACAATTTTTTTCAAACCTGGGAAAGTTCTAGGAATTCTGGAAACTGTAGTCCAAGTGCAACCAGGAAAGACCAATTTTAGAAAGACTATATTATAAAACTTTTAACAGAAAAAGATATTATTGATATTAATCCAAAATGTGTTGTTTAAGCATGATGAAAATAGTTAAAACATAAAGTAGAACAGTGGTTTGTCACTATAAGCTTGTTTCCAAAAATAAACTTGTAACTGTTCCATGAAATCTTTTGCTTGGCACTGCAATTTACTTTTGTTATAGTCTTGCCCATTTATCAATAATTGCTTTATATTCATGGCCTATATAAAGTCAAGGTATTATTTAACTGAATCATAAAAGAATGATTAAGTATACAGTTTAGTGAATCAGCAATTTGCATGATTATTTTTAGGATTTTTAGGATTTTTTTTTCAAAAATTACCTCAGTTTGATAAACAGTGGCAATGAAATGTTTATCAAACTGACCAGACAAGGAGAAGAGAGGGAAACGAAAACATCCTGCAGTGTTTTTGCTGAATTGTGATTAACATTACTGCTTGCTCATGTCTGCACCAAAAGCTCTTCAGCTAAGGCATAAGTTTCAAAGTAGGTTTAAAAATTGACAGCCTGTGGCAAGACTCTGTAAAAAAATTAGCACATCACTGTAGAAAGCCAGCAGGGGTAGAGCTCTCTAGTAAACAATTTATAGCATAATAATAGCACCCAAGTTTTGAGACAAACTAGTATTGTGATTTCACCATTAAAAATGTCCATTAAAAATGATGGAAGAAACCTCTCTGCTTAGGTAGTGTTTTTCACAACAGGAGATAGGTCACAACAGGCGATACAGATAGTTCTCAAATGAGGAGTCTTATGAGCATTGCAATTGTTGCAGTATCTCTGTGGTCACAGGGTCATGATTCAGGCATCTGGCAACCAGCTAGCAATTACAATGGCCACAGTATCCTGCAGTCATGTGATTGCCATTTGCAACTTTCCTTACTGGATTCCAACAAGCAAAATCAATGGGGACTTGCAAGATATGGTTGTGTAATATCGTGCTTAATGGCTTTGTGAAAGTCACTTACAACCACAATTAGAACTGCTGTTGTAAGTCAGCAGGTTATATGATGTTGTGCTTGCACTTAGCAACAGAATTCCCAGAGCCCACTACATTACCATTGTTAACATCACCTATACTTTGCTTATAAAAGACGTTAAGAAGTTCCTCTTGTTTTTTAGCCTTGTTAGGAGATGGAGAAGTTTGGTCAAGTCCAACTAGTGCATCTTTTAAATTATCAGCAGTTTATTACCTACTCCCTCCCTCCCAAAAATAAAGCTGGAATGTTTTGTTTGGGTTAAAACTTAGGTCACAATTCTGCCCTAATGCCACGCCAGCTCTGAAAATTGCTGTAGCTCCTGGACCAATGTTAGATATCAGTTACCTTAAAGATGTAATCCTTACCGCGAGTCCATGACAGTTCAGACCCCAAAACCAGTTTTCAGAAATAGGTTTCCCTGGAAACTAGAGCACAACCCCCGCCCTCCACCTCCTCCTTTCCAAACACATACATGAACTACAACGCCCAGCATGCGCCTGGTTTCCCCTCTTCCCAGTTTCTCCGATCGCAGCCGGTAAACTCCAACTCCCAGCATCCATCAAATTCATATCCGGTTCGTTAATGTGTTGTAACGACGGCTCCTAAGGCGCTTGGAATATACGTTTCTTAATGCGGCCCGTGCTGATTTCCCGTAGCGCTGCTGCCAAAGTCTTTAGCTGGCAGCTATGGCGCGGTGCATGTCGGGGAGGGAAACTGCCCGGGGAGGAGGGGCCGCCTCGGAGCCGGTTGGATTCCACGTGGTGCGCTCTCGAGGACGAGGGGAGACTCGGAAAAAAAAAAAAAAGAGAGAGAGAGAGAGAGAGAGGCGACGCTTTGCGACGCTCTTCTTTTGCAGCAGCGCGGTCAGGCGCGATTGCCGTATATCGAGTAACGAGATACCGGCTGGCGTAGAGCAGCTTTGCCTGTGTGGCTCTCGAGCCGGCAGCGGGGAGGAAGAGGAGGAGAGGAAGGCGAGGAGGAGGCGCGGAAGAATAGAGGGCTCCGCCTTGCCTCACCCGCTCTCGCAGCCGCTTTCCCCTTCTTCTCCCCACTGTACCTGGATGGTCCGCGTCGCGGCGGCGGCGGGGCCTCCTCCACCTCCTCCTCCTCCCTGGTGCCTGCGGCGGCGGCGGCGGTGGTGGCGGGCGGGGGGCTTCGCAGAGTGGTGGGTTGCCGTCTGAAGAGGCGGCCAGCCCGGGCGCTGAATGAAGATGGACTATGACTTCAAGGTGAAGCTGACCGGGGAGCGAGAACGCGTGGAGGACCTCTTCGAGTACGAGGGCTGCAAGGTGGGGAGGGGGACCTACGGGCACGTCTACAAGGCCAAGCGGAAGGACGGGTGAGTGAGTCGGGGCGCTTGTAGAGGTTGGGCCGGGCGGTCGCCGCCCTCTTTTCTTTCCTTCCTCCCTCACCCTCCACCCCACTCCGGTGTCTTTCGGACGCCGCCTTTCCCCAACCTGCTGGCCTCCAGATGTGCCAGACTACAGGTCCCATCGCTCTCCGTTGGGCAGGTTGCCTGGGCTGTAATCGGACCCGGCTGGAGGTCGCCAAGTTAGAAAAGGTTGCCGCAGTCTGTCCGTCTGTCTCTCACCCTCCCCTCTTCTCCTTCTCGCCAGTCTCTTTCCTCCCTTTTTGGGAGTCGAGGCCGTCGATTTTTCTCCCTGCCCCGGAGCCATTCTTGAAGGTTTTTCGGTCTGCCACGCAGCCTGCCTCGCTATGGTCCCGGTACGTTCCTGGACAACTACGGGCACGCCGTAACTTTCTGCTCCGGTTTGCCCTTTGGGAGAGACCTGTGGGAGCTCTGATCAGGGTCTGACCCCCAAACCTCCTGAGTTTGCTTCGGTATATATAATGGCTTGGCATCCACGTATTGGGTGGGGGGGGGGAAGGGTATGGTAGCCCGTTGAAGCTTATGCAATGACTCTTAAGTCTTTCTCATGCCATAGGTACATTCGATTCTTGACAAATGTTTTTTGGTGCATATGCTCTCAGGAAGGAAAAAATAAAACAAATATGTTTTATTTTTTCCTTCCTGAGAGCATATGCACCAAAGACAAATTCTTTGTGTGTCCAATCACACTTGGCCAATAAAGAATTCGATTCGATTTGTAGCTTCACTATCTCCAGATAAAATGGGGCACAAGTGGGTGGGTGGGTGTAGCATGTTGGGAAAAGACCCTTCTTTGCATTGAGCAACCAGAGAAAGGATTTTTTTAAACCCCAAACTACATTGCTTTATGCATCTAATCTTGCATTTTTTATGACTCTAGTCGCAACTCTTCACGATCTCAGGCAAACCCAGATCTTTTTCATCAACAGCTGCCTGATTATATATAAGCTGGGTGTTTTTGCAGTGATCGGTGACTATGTTATGCCTTTTCCCCATATGGAAACATGCCTGCCTCTACCATACTGTTACATCTCTTTTTTTAAATATTTCTTGCTTATAATTACTCTTCTAAATATTTTACTATCGTCCCCAACTAGCTTTTTGCGAAGCTCTTCCCATGCTCTTGGTTGTAATCCAATATTATTTAGTGTTGGATTTAATTACTGGCATAATTATCATCAACTGATTAAGTCTTTTCCCCTTGCTCCACCACTGTCATGCTTTATAATTGCTTTTCTGTTTGCAAGTATAAATAAACCATTGGATAGTGGGATGAGAATATATTACTAAAATGAGATAGCAGATAACTTCCAGAACATAGCCTCTCTTCATACTTATCTTCTTAAGGTTGTGTCTCTGGCTTTTATGTTAACGATGCCTCTTGTCTCTTATCCTATTAAGGTAGTAGCACATTCTTGTTTTCATAGCTGGTATCATTAATGATTATGATTTTATTTGTTGTGTTTCCTGCACTCTTCATCTTATACTATACATAACATCCTAATAAATACAGACTTCAGCAAACAGCCAGCATATAACACATTATCTTGGGTAAAAAAAAAAGAAAGCTCCATGACGAATATAGTGGCTAACAATTTGAAAACTATCGTATCAGTTCTGGGCAAGTTATATTTGATTTTTAATTTAAGATATAATATTGTGTTGCTGTAAAAATTCCATGCTGGCTACATATATTTCTTCATCTAAAGATGTGGGGTTTTTTTTAATGTGAATTGTTATTCATTTAAAGCGGTAAAACATTATTTTACCAAATGACATACTTTTTAAAAAGATTCAGTAACCTTTGTTTTCTTAATACAATATATACACTTAGAGTTGTAAAATGTGAACAACATGATGTTAACTTGCAAGATAGTTTTTAAGGATCCTAGCTTTTATAGAATAGCATGAGTTTGCAGAAAATAAATATCAGCTTTGGTTAGATTTGTGGTTTAAAAGTGCCCAAACTATCCTTACCCAAACTTTTAGCAGGAAAAATTATGTACATCTGGTGCAATTGTGGCCAAGGATAGTAATCTGATCTATACCTTTTCAGTGTTTTGTAAAAGTACTCTATGAAAGCCTCAATTGACCAAAACCTGTTTGGTTGCAGAAGTCAATATCTGTGGGCTTAGCTAGCGATAGACATGTCATATGAAAGATTGTGACTTGGAATATAATAGGAATAAATGGTAAAAAGCCTGAATTAATGAATATACTGAAAGAAATTAGGTATCTCATGTATCTGAAACTAAAGAGGAAGGATGTGGTTGATCTAAAGAAGTTATCATTTTGTGGGTTCTAGTTGACAAAGACATCTAGAAAATTGAAACCATAGAATTAATTAGGAATAAAAAGATCAATAACCTTTGTTCTTTCTCCCCTCCCCTCCCTCCCCTCTCTCTCTGTATGTGTGTGTGTATGTATGTTCAAAAATAGGAGTCTATAGATTGTTAAGAGTCTAGTAAATAGTAATGTAAGACTCAAATATTAATTTTCAACATTCTGAATAAACAATTTGGTGGGATAAAATATTCATTAAGCAACATGAATAATATGGTAATGGGATGAAACAATGCAGAAAAATTATTGGGCTATTTAGAGATCCAGGAACAAGTGAAAATTGAGACTTTAATGAGCATCTACTTAGAAAAAAATCTGTTTTGAAGGTTTAATTTAGGCATAAATCTGTTTATAATATTCATTCCTTCAGAAACTCTGTATACCCAGAGGGGGGGGGGGGAGAGAGAGAGAGAGAGAGAATATAATTTCCTTTCCTTTTAGTATGGAAAGCTAATATATTTCTGCATATATTTAATATATAGAATGTGTATCATATGAGTATAAAAAGAATGAATATAATTTCAAAAATATTATTTCAAAAATTGATTATTATAGGATTTGGATTTATGCATTTTCTTCTGTTTTTATATGCACACGTTTTATTTTATTGTAAGTTCTGAAAGCATCTGATGTAGACTAGCCTACAAATATTGCAAATACATGATTATTTATGATAGAAGGCTTAGAGAATAAATGAAGATTACAAGGGGGATGAAAGGTTCTGAATGTGGGATCGAACATTTTTAGTAGTGCCAAGAGTGGGTTTTGAGTGAAATGAACATGAGAGAAATGGGAGACGATATTTCAAGTAAAAAAAAAGAACAGTTTTGACAAGAAATAAGTATGAGTTCTAGCTGAAAGAATAGTAGTGGACAGATTAATCTCCCAGTACGATGATTGGTATTTGAACATAATAGATGATGTGAAAATTGCTTGGGATAAAGTGGAAAGAATTATGTTATCGGCTGCCAGAAAAAAAGTGGCATAATACTAATGGAAAATATGTAAAAGAGTGTTTGGTGAATTGAAAGTGGTTTTGGATGAAAAATTGTGGCAATAGAAAAATTGCTCCAAAAACAATGATTGGAAGATGATGTATGATATACAAAAAAGTAAAATATAGTTGCAGATAATATAGTCAAAGAGAACAAGAAATGATTAAGATTAAAAGATGAAAATAAAATACTGTGTAAACAAGGATCCGCCATTTTAATGAATTAAATTCAAGATATGTCATAATTTACAATGATACTTATATGAGGAAATGTTTTAGAGATTTAAATGGGAATGATAGTGATATATCAAACATTAAATTGAAAAGAATGCTGTACATGTAAGTATTGAAGAAAAATGGATGACAAAGTCACAAATACAGTTAAAAAAATGGTTAGGCCACAAGTGTAAGTTGTACACTGTCAATTATTAAAATATAGTTAAAACTTGGTTAGAATGTGACTATGTGACTTGTTTAACATATATAAAGGCTGAATGATTGCCTGGTGATTAAAAAGTTATATTATTCTTGCATGTAAAGACAGCAGGAATAAATGTAAAAACTGCAATGATCTTGACACATTGTTCAATATGCTTGCAAATCTATTTGGCTAAATTTTGCACTGAGTAGAAACTAGGACACCATGGGTTCTACTCCTGCCTTAAGCATAAAGCCAGCTGAGTAACCCTGGGCAGGTCATTCACTTTCAGCCATAGGAAGAAGGCAATAACAAACTAGTTCTGAAATCTTGCCAAGAAAACTGCAGGGTCTAGTCCAAGCAGTCACCAGGAGTTAACAATGACTCGAAGGCACGCAACACAAAATGTTTGGAAACATATTTGGTTGAATTGAGATTGGAAGTAAATAAGATAGCAATGAACAACATTTGGGAAGTGCTGTGCAGCTTAATGCTAGGCAGGAGAAATTATGATTATTCTTAAGATGGTTGAGAAATATGTGAATATATATTTTAAAACATACTATTGACAAAACTGCCAGTTGAGGACCAGTTTTGGCTGTAAAGATGCTTTCATAATTTCTGAGTGATGCATAACTTGAGTGAAACTTTTAGTAATTTAAATCTACCACAGTAGAAAAGAATTATTGTAAATATAATGAATGACTGAATTTGATAATTGTGTCCACTTGCTCCAATAAAGCTTTCTATTGGTGAATTTGGTAAGAAGCAGTTTTGGCTTCTTCCTTTATAATTATTATCTGACTGCTCCAAAAGGCCAGCCAACACTCCAACGTATGCATTCAGGAGAATTGCAAAAAAACAATTCCAATGGTTTTCTATAATGTGCAAACCAAGCCAAAGTATTGTTTGTAGGTGACTTAATATTTAATGTTCACTCAAGCAATTAGAATCCATGAATTTGTTCAGTTTCTGGTATATTTTTATAATATGTCAGTTCTGTATTATGTTATATTATTGTATTTTAAACTATACTTAGCTGCCCAGACTCCTTATGGTCAGAGAAGTGGACATATAAATTGATTGAATGAATAATAAATTAGACTTTATCTAATAAACTATCACTACATAGTGTATAAAGCACAAGCTTTCAAGATTTTTGTTCGATAGGATAGTAGTTAAATATAATATGTAATTCTTCTGAGTTGACCATCCATGGTCTACTAACATACATGCCAATACTGTAATTACAAGGAAAATAATAGTTTCCCCCCACTACATTTTCCTGTATATCAGCTGCAATTCCTTGGAAATACTTTTGTTGTTTTTAATGAAGGATTATCTCACTATAACTGAATCAATCAATTCTCCCCTCCCCCATGCTTTATTTTTATCCAGACTTTTCTTATTGTACTAGCACTTACAAACAAGTGCAGTACCTGGATTATTTATTTAAAATATAATACATTTTCACATATTTCTATGACTTAATAGCAATGTAAAGCTTTTGTAAAAAAAAGAATTAAATCCAAAGTTGAAAGTTGCTGCAATAAATAGGAAAAAACCGAGCATAGCACATACAGTGGTATCTTGGTACTCAGCAGCCTTGAAACTCATCAAATTTGATACTCAACACATTTTAATGCACAAATTTTGTCCCAGTATTCCCTCTTCATTTGTTTGGTACTCAACACCCAAGCTAGAACTTGTCAATGTCAGCTGCCTTCTGACTTGCTATATTATGTTTTATGGAAAAAATTGTTTGGCATTCATAGTTTTTGGTAGTCTTTACACCTCCTGGATTAATGATGAGTAGCAAGGTGCCACTGTACTAACAAAATGTGATTCTTTTTTAAAAAATTAGGAATGTAGACAAAAATGGATAATCTTTGAAAATATAATTAAATGAACAAGGTCTGCAGACTATATTAAACTCTGCATCCAGATTAAATCTCCTCACCAAAGTTAGCGAAAGTCCCAAGGTACTAGAAGATGAATAAGAAAATATTTGAGTTCGGGCTTAAAATCTAAAAGTTATGATATATAAGTAAAAGGTGTTATAAACTTTTCACCCCTGGAAGGGAAAAAAATAACTGATATATAGCTCTTTGTTACTATGTTCTTAAAAATAGTTTTGCTGAGAAAGGACAGCAAAGTAAATTTTGTGCAATTTTTAATTCTTTGACCAATATTATGGAATCAGGTTGATCTCACCCTTGTTGAGATTCTTTTATTCGGAGGTATAATAACAAGGCCAGTCTGTTAGAGAGGAATGTTCTTTTTGTTAGGGAGTGAAGAACTAATTTCTATCTCTTTAGATGATGATTATGTCATGGATTTGATCTGAAAAAGGAGAACAACACTGAAGGGAATAACCACATTTATTGGAATTATCTGTTGGGTGCCTAATTATATATAATGACAATGAGGGATCCTGAACAATGAAAAAACAAAGATTTTATAAATATTGAGGGCTACAAAGTGGAAAATCACAGATATCTGATTTGCTGGCCAGTTTAGGAAAGCTACCCATGTCCTTGTGAGGAAGTCCAAGGAGATAGAATATTGAGATCTTCACTTGATGGAGAATGGAAGAGTTAGGGTTTGTCCAGGTTGCAGTTTTCTTGCAAAGGCTGCCCTTGGACTGCACTGTGAACTGGAGAGGAAGCTTCTACGCTTTGGTTTAAATGGGATTGCAGGGGAGATATCTGAGGGCAGGAAGAATAAATTTGGGTCTGATAACAGATGGACTAGATTTGATTTTGGTCATAACTAAAAGATAGGAAAACTATTTATTTTGCCCACTACACATAAAACCATTGTTATTTTGTTCAGGCTGTAAAGGTTGCCAAGTGTCCTCAGTTAGAGACTCAGAGGTACGAGCTAATACAAGGGCACTCCAGGTTATCCTGAAATACAGCATACATAGATTAGAGTGATAAGATAAAAGATATTGAGATGTGCATAATAAATGACAGATACACTGATTAGAGTGCTCACTGTTATCCTAGTGAAGTACTGTAATAAACTTTGCCTTTATTTATGAAGGCTGGCAAATCCAAGTTTCATTGAAGCTTCGCCCCACTAAGATAGCAAGACTCAATTCTAAAAATACCTAGGACTATATTTATAGGCTTATGTTTCCAAAGACTGAATGATGGAAAAAAACAACCTGTAGAATTATTCTCACATTGTGAGATTGAAGAGAAGGCCTCATTTTAAAATTTGAAAAGTATAGCAGGAAGAGGTCTCCTAGAATTGAAGTAATCTGTATCTTACTGACTTTAAGTTGCTTATCTCTGAGCTTTTGGTAACAACCACATTACCCTTTCTTTCTCTGACTATGGATGAGCACACAATACCTTCTGTTTGTTTGTTAAATTTATTTGCCTCCTATTTCACTGTGGGTCTACATTAGGTGGTTTACAACAATAACAATGGAGAAATGAAATGAAGTATAAACCTAACAGTAGTAAAGTAATGGAACAATAGAATAAACAGCGAAAAAGAAAACAATGATACAACAATATGAGAATAAAAGAAAGGCAGGTGGGGAAGCAGGGAGCAAGGGGGGAGGTGGGGCTTATTATCAATCTAGTAGCCACCTCTAGTGTGCTACTCTTCCATTGAGTCTTGAGACCAACTGGCAAAGCCAGATCTTCAGACTTTTATAGAAGATAGGATCCTCCAAAGAGGGGGTTACTATGGCAGAGAAAGCTTTTTCTGGAACCTAATTCTTGGGAGTTCTTTGATGAGATCTACCAGTAGGCCCTCTCTACTGTACAGCATAAATGGGGTGGGCTTGTCTTAGCAGAACAAGTTGATTCATCAGATAGCCTCATTCTATGGCATCAAGGGCTTCTATGCTTCTGAACTGCACTCAGAAGCAGACTGGTAGCCAATACAGCCATTTTCTGCAGTCTAGTAACTTTTTAAAAATATCTGCTCCAAATCTGATCAATTATTGTAGCTGCTATTTCATATATGCCCATACCTTGCATCTGTTGTTTCCACCTTGTTTTTTTTAATCACATAGATTGAATTTATTTACATAAAATATTTTTGCATTGCTTGTTACACTGTGCCTTTCCAGATAGCTTATACAATTTTAAATTGTATTTTATACATATTAAAATTAGAGAAACACAAAATCACCAGGAATTTCCAAGAACTCCAGAATGTTCTATTCCCTCTCTGGAATATAGCATTCTAGAGGAGATCCAGTGGTTTCTGAAAATAGATGGATTTTTGCAGAATGTATTGTTCCACACAGCTGAGATGACCAAGCTCTTGCCTCATGCCCTCATGATTCTGGGGGCTTCTCGGAGCTCCCACGTTACACCGCTCCTGTGCGAGCTGCATTGGCTTCCGGTAGCCTGCCGGGTGCGATTCAAGGTATTGGTGATCACCTTTAAAGCGCTCCATGGCTTGGGATCCAGATACTTCGGGACCGCCTGCTGCCACCATCGGCCTCCCGCCGGCCAGTGCACTTCCACAGGTTGGGCCTCCTCGGGGTGCCGTCAGCTGGGCAATGCTGGCTGATGGCCCCAAGGGTGTGGGCCTTCTCTGCGGGAGCACCCTCCTTCTGGAATGAATTACCACCGGAGATGCGAGCCATCACTGACCTGCAAACCTTCCGGCGCGCGCTGAAGACCCACTTTTTTCAACAGGCCGGCCTGACCTAGTATCATTGGAGGGTTTTTAATTTTTCTAACATTTAACTTTTTACCCTTTTTATTATTCTATTGTAATTTTAACCTCAGCCACCAATTTAATCTTTTTAATCTATTTTCAATTTTCTTATGTGATTGTATTGTTTTTACTAGGCTATACCCGAGTCCCAATTTGGGAGAGGGGGCGGTATAAAAGTTTAATAAATAAATAAATGATATCACACTTATGGTTATTGTAGCATCCGATTGGCTGGATTACAACAAACCTTACTTCACCTCTTGATTTGAAAGAAGAATGCTATATTTATTTTGGACCTTCTTTATTTTGCCCTTACCTCTTTCAATTGCCAGCCGCCCTGTTTAGGGTGACCCGCTCCCTTTTAGAGATGGAAGCGCGGGAGGATCCCTTACAGGGACGGGCTGAGGAGTTTTCTAGGTTTCTGCAGGACAAAATCGCTCAGATTCGGGACGAGCTGGACTCCGACTGGGCATCTCCGGGCGGGGGGGCGGGGGTAGATATCGGTGAGGCCATTTGTGTTGAGTTCGACCCTGTTACTGTAGAAGACGTGGACAGAGTGCTGGGGGGACTGAATGCCACCACCTGTTTGTTGGACCCGTGCCCCTCCTGGCTGGTCTTGTCACTCGGGAGGTGACACGAGGCTGGTTCCAGGGTATTATAAACGCTTCCTTGAGAGAGGGGCTTTTACCCGCCGCCTTGAAGGAGGCGGTGGTGCGGCCCCTCCTCAAGAAACCGTCC
The DNA here is from genome assembly GCA_023653725.1 of Bungarus multicinctus. Taxonomy (NCBI): domain Eukaryota; kingdom Metazoa; phylum Chordata; class Lepidosauria; order Squamata; family Elapidae; genus Bungarus; species Bungarus multicinctus. Next base: position 23,284,594 of record CM042850.1, read on the forward strand.
CTGGACCCAGCATTGTTATCAAATTACCGTCCTGTCTCCAACCTTCGCTTTGTTGCGAAGGTTGTAGAGAGTGTGGTGGCCCGTCAGCTCCCCCGGTTCCTGGATGAAGCGAGTTATCTTGACCCCCTCCAATCGGGCTTCAGGCCCGGGCACAGCACGGAGACAGCGTTGGTCGCGTTGGTTGATGATCTCTGGAGGGCTCGGGACAGAGGTTGTTCCTCTGTCCTGGTCCTGTTAGATCTCTCGGCGGCTTTTGATACTGTCGACCACAGTATCTTATTGCAGCGGTTGGAGGGGTTGGGGGTTGGAGGCACCGTGTTGCGGTGGTTGTCCTCCTTCCTCTCCGACCGCTCGCAATTTGTGTTGACGGGGGGGCAGAGATCGTCCCCAAGGCTCCTGCTTTGTAGGGTGCCTCAGGGGTCGGTGCTCTCGCCCCTGCTGTTCAACATTTATGTAAAGCCGCTGGGTGAGATCATCCGTGGCTTTGGGGTGGAGTTCCATCAGTACGCTGATGATACTCAGCTGTACATCTCCACCCCGGGCCACCCCAACGAAGCCGTCGAAGTGATGACCCGGTGCCTGGAGGCCGTGCGGGGTTGGATGGGTCGTAACAGGCTTCGTCTCAGCCCGGCCAAAACCGAGTGGCTGTGGTTTCCTGCGCCCAGATACAGCCAGCTTATTCCTTCGCTGGCCGTGGGGGGAGAGGTTTTGACCCCCGTGGAAAGGGCACGCAACTTGGGTGTCCTTCTGGATGTGCGGCTGTCTTTGGAAGAACATATTGCAGCCGTCACCAGGGGGGCTTTTTATCAGATTCGTCTGATTTACCAGTTGCGGCCCTTTCTGGATCTGGGCGCACTTCGCACAGTCACTTCCTGCCCTCGTTATCTCCCGCTTGGATTATTGCAATGCTCTCTACATGGGGCTCCCCTTGAAGAGTCTCCGGAGGCTGCAGTTAGTTCAGAATGCAGCCGCGCGGGTGATCGTGGGAGCCCTTCAGAGCTCCCATGTAACACCGCTTCTCCGCAGGCTGCACTGGCTTCCTGTGGCCTTCCGGATTCGATTCAAGTTGGTACTGACGGTATTTAAAGTGCTCCATAGCTCGGGACCTGGGTACTTACGGGACCGCCTGCTGCCATCAACAACCTCCCGCCGCCCAATACGCTCCCACAGGGTCGCCCTACTTGGGGTACCGCCACCTGATCAGTTGTCGGCTGGCGGCCCCGAGGGTGCGTGCTTTCTCTGTGGGAGCGCCCTCCCTGTGGAATGATCTCCCCCCAGAGATACGAGCCATGACAGATATCCTCTCCTTCCGGCGCGCAGTTAAAACCCTATTTTTTAAACAGGCTGGCCTGGCCCAGTAAGGGTTTAAGGGGTTTTAAGTTAATAGGGTTTTTAAAATTTTAAACTTCATTTTTAAACTTTCGGGATGCAGCTATATTTATGTTTAATTCGGTTTTAAACTCTATTTAATTTTGTATTCTTGTATTTTATGTATTTATTAGGCTGTACACCGCCCCGAGTCCCTTTTCGGAGAGGGAGCGGTATAGAAATACGATCAATAAATAAATAAATAAAATTTATATTGGTTGAGGATTCAAGAAAAATGCTGGTACAAAATGATGATGTTGAAAAATCTGCTGTTGGCTCAGATACCTGGGGGGCTGACTCAGTAATTGAACCAGAGTTGTTTTGTTCTACTATGTTCATAATAAGAGAAAGTGTGGTTAAGAGATTTGGTCTTGGCTCCAATAATGTGGAATAGATTTCTACCAGGATAAGAGGCCAGGGGGAGAAAAATATCTGCAGACAGAATAGCACTCAATGGACAAGGGTTGTTAACCACACAGAATGTGTTCTAAAATGACTGTCTCATTCTCTGCTGAGTACTTAACAAAGTGGAGAGAATTTAAGATGGAAAAGATGATTCTCATCCAGTTCCAGGGAGCCTAAGACTATGGCTACATTTAAATGAGAAGAAAAGTAGATTTTATTGCACATAAAATCTTGGCTTTTACTCTACAAGTGGAGTCTCAAGGTTGCCTTGCAGGCTGCATTGGGTGTGGCAACCCATGAATCTTAATGCTTCTTCATTCATTTGGGTAGGATTTTACAGGTTGATCATAACAAGTATATGGGACTCAAAATCATGCTTTTTGCTTACAGTCAGTACATGATTAGTGTACTTATAGAAGGAGAGGCATGTATCCAAAATATCAAAAACCGGAAGGAATTTATTCAGAAATCTTAATAGCTTGTTTCCAATCTATTTTCTTATCCCAGTGACAGGATTTAAATTTATTTTCAAGTGAACTTTATAAATAAATGATACAACCAAAATTATTACCTGCGCTCTGAGAACGGCACTGCACTTTGTAGAATGGTGGGTGCAACAATATCACAATGCTTTGTAAGAACGACACATATGGAGAATGTTGTGGACAGCTTCGGGGAGAAGGTCTGCCTAGCAATTGCCTAACATTGTGCCCGGCTGAGAATGGCCTGTTGGCAAGGGGAAAATGGCAAAGGATAGTGCAGCAAAACCATTGGAATGTAGAGTTGGCAGGGATGGCTGGAGCTTTATAGCGTAGCAATAGCACTTAGACTTATAAGCAGTTTACAGAGTCAGCATATTGCCCCCGACAATCTGGGTCCTCTTACTGACTTCAGAAGGATGGAAGACTGAGTCAGCTTTGAGCCTGGTGAGATTCAAACTGCCAAATTGCAGGCAGCTGGCAGTCAGCAGAAGCAGCCTGCAGTACTGCATTCTAACCACTGCACCACCCTGGCTCATGTATGCTACAGTGCTGGTCATGGCACAGGTCTTGAGGCAGTATTCTTCAGCATTGGAGCCGAAGTAGAGGGCCAGGGGTAGGGGATGGCTGGCTGAGACTGAATTTTAGATTTTTTTAAAACTATTTTTATCCCACCTTTGTTATTTTTATAAATAATTTGTGGTAATGAACAATCTTAATACTCCTTCGTCCTATTTCCCCACAACAATCCTATGCGGTAAATTGGATTGAGAGAGAATGACTTGCCCAAGGTTGGCTTTCATGCCTAGGGCAGAAAAAGAATTCATATTTTCCTTGTTTCTGACCTGGTGCCTTATTCTGTGGACTGCTGAAAGCCTCAGAACTCTTACTTCAGCCCCAGTGTCACTGCCACCAAGGAGTGCCACTAGAGAGTATGGCCAAAGGACAGAGATGGAGAGACATAGGCAGATGAGGGGAACTGAAGAGGAGGCAGTCTCTTACCTTATCAAGGCTTAAGGCTGAGAGGGACCAAATGGTTTGGATTGAGGTGGACGATTGCCTGATAACTAGTTGGCTTTGCTTAATTATGGCAATTGGGATTGCCAGGATTGCTCTTGATTGATCACATATCACATTTAACAACCATTCTGCTTAGCAAAGAAATTCTGGTCCCAATTGTTGTTGTAACTCAGGGACTATCTACTTTAAAGAAAGTACAATCTCACCTAGAACGGATTCCAAGAGAGTATTCCAATTTTACTATAGTTCAGACTTAGTTTATTCTGGTACATACAAACTTCTGCTAAAGGAAAGATTATGTCAACAAAATGGGGAAGGAAATTATTCTAGTTATTTTTCCATATATCTCAAAGTTCACTATGGAAGATCTCTTAATCATCCAGTAGATTTGTGAAAGGGACCTAGATTTCTGCAATAAAGAGAGGAGATCACTTATAGGATATTAATGAGAGATCTCAAAGCTTTGTTGAATGTTACTTAATTTTTTCTAAATATTTCTGTTTGATTTTTTAATCTTATGGTCAGTTGCCAAAGTTATTTATAACCTTCTATTCATCTTTGTGATAGTGCAGTGGCTTAGTAGTTAAGACACTGGGCGTATCAGCTGAAAAGCTGACATTCTGGGTTCAAGACCCAAGTGTCACATAACAGGATAAGCTCCCATTACTCATCCCAGCTCCTGTTAACCCACAGCAGTTTGAAAGCATGCAAATGGGACTAGATAAAGAGATGCCACTTTGGTGGGAAGGTTACTGCATTCTGCATTTTCATGCTTGCCAAATGATAACAGAAACATTTCTCAGACAATGTAGGCTCCCTCAGCTGAAAATCAGAGACAAGCATATCCTTCTCGAGTCAGTCACAGCTGAACTGGGGAAACCTTTAAACCTTTAATTCATCTTTGTAGTGTTGCTAGAAAGTTTCAGAGTTGTTATCAGATTTAATAATTTTCTAGATTCGGACTGATGAAACTGTACATCAGTGGCCCCCAACCTTTTGGGTACCAGGAACCAATTTCGTAGAGAGAGGTTTTTCCATGAATCAGAGGGGATATAGTTTCATGTGCTGCCTGAATCCTGCGGATGGGGCTTCATTTGTTTGCACGGACCAGTTTTTGGCAGGCCACGGACCAGGGCCTGTCCACAGACTGGGAGTTGGGGACCCCTGTTGTAGATAGAGAACACGTAGGAAAGAAATGGGATTGGACATACAAATCTCCCAAAATGGATGGATAATTTCCTTTACATTGCATTCCTTGCCCTTGGTACAACACATTTCATGTAACATTATGCCAAGTTAAATGGTTGTACTTTTAAAAGTTGTTTGTACAATGGAAAAAATAAATTTACTTTGCTAAGAAAATTTTTATACTTTCGTTTTCAAAATCAGTCTTTCATCTATAATTTTCTTTTTATTTCTAAGCCATTCAGTCAAGGCTGTTTTGAACAGATCACATATATTTTGAAATGGGGAAAATAGGTTGTATAGTTCTATGCATTCATATTAAATATTTAAGTTTACATTTTAGCTATTCTGATCATATATCAATTTCTGATATATTTTGAAGATAGATTGTTTTATACAAAGAAAATACATAAAGACATATATTTAGTAATACGTTATGTCTAGCTTGTATCTTATATTTTTATTTCTAGTTGATGATAGCATATTTAAAAATAATTTTTAAGCAGCTTATTTCATGGAATTTATACTCAAATGTTGACTTACTCTCAATTTATTCTCAAAGATAGTTACATTCAACTTACATTTATGCACAACAAATAAAATAGTGCCATATAAAGGTCATGCTCTAATCCAGCTAGCTATGTGGATCTTGGCTATGTATTATATAAAATATAACTTACCTAGCATTTACCTTTTTTCAAATGTTTACTTGAATGTAAATAATTTTTGAACATTTGACGATGTGTATTACCCAAAATGGTGCTTATAAGAATTCTTTTGAATTTATAATTCAGTTTTGTACTGTTTTTTGTTCCCTATCATAGGAAAGATGATAAAGATTATGCTTTGAAGCAAATTGAAGGTACTGGGATTTCTATGTCTGCATGCAGAGAAATAGCTGTAAGTAGCTTCAGTTCTAAACTAGTGTTCATATTAACATTAATTCAGTTACTGTGATAGTATACATCTTGTTTTTGGGAAAAAAAGTCAGTTTAAAAGTAGATCATAATGCTATTTCTAGTTCAGGAGCACAAGTAGTCCTCGACTTACAACAGTTCATTTAATGACCATTCAAAGTTATAACGACACTGAAAAAAGTGACATGACCACTTTTCACAGTTATGATCTTGTAGCATCCTTATAATCATGTGATCAAAATCTGGATGCTTGGCAACTGGTTCATATTTATGGCCATTGCTGTGTCACAAGATCATGTGATCATCTTTTGCAACCTTCTGACAAGCAAAGTCAATGGGAAAACCAGATAGACTTAACAACCGGGTTGCTAACTTATCAACTGCAGTGATTCACTTAACAACTGAGGCATGAAAGATCATAAAATGGGCCAAAACTCACTTAACAAATATCTCACTTAACAACAGAAGTTGTGGTCATAAGTCAAGGACTACTTGTAGTAACAAACCATAGCAATTGGTAAATTGTCATTAAAGTACAGTGGTCATCTAAGCAATTTTCAAAATAAGCTTAGGAAAAAATACTGATTTTATAATTCAATATCAATATAGAGTCAATTACATAAATAGATGGTGAATGTGGTAATAAACTGTATTAATCAGGGCAAACACAGATTATGAATTTAATTAATGTAAGATACCTTTGCTTGAGTTAAAAGTAAAATTGTATTATGTGAAAAACCTTTTCATCTGCATGTTTAAGAACTGTTTCTTATGGTGGTACTTTATCATCATCCCTCTGTTTAGATTACCTTTGAATAGTAGTTAGATGATGTCAACAGGATCACGAGTATAATAAAAGGAATAATACTCTTATACAATTTTCTGTTTGTAAAGTGCCCTACTTTGTTTTGCCTTAGTTACAGAACAAAATAAGAACAAAGGAAAAAAGTAAATAGACAGTGCTTTACCTGTAAATATGTCTTTACCATTGAACAAAGAATAAGACAAGGGATGGGCTTTTAGTGTGTAAACAATAAAGGGCTTTTTTGAGACTGTTCAGGTCACTACGTTGCCATTATTTTAAAATAATATTTATGAAATATACCTGTTTTCTTACAGGGCTGCTTTTCAAAAGCGACTTTTTAAAGATGTACTACTTTCTGGCTTTTCAATTACAAAGCATTCAGTAGTAATCTTAAATCTTTTAGTTTAAAGTTACTATTTTTGTAAGTCCATTTTTATAAGGAACAAATGAATTTGTCAGATGAAAGGCAAATATCAACAATTGTACAAAAGAATAATTGTAAAGCATGACTTGTGATATAGAAAATAAACCACTTTGCATATCTTCATCTGTGAATCAACAGAATAATATACTGAGCAATTTGTCAGATTCTTGAAATACAGTTCTATGACTAACATGCATAATTTAAAAAGTCATAAAAGATCTAGGCATTCATAGTATATTTGGTTACTTATACGCCGTTTAGTTTTGAGTTAAAGTTGCATCATTTTTTTTAAAATGTGGAAGTTCCCTTCAGTTGTTCAGATTGAACTAGTGTTATCTGCATCCTAAGGGAGGTATGTTTGACCCAGCTGTTAGTCTAATTTAAAAACCTGGTAGGAATTCCTTAATTAAAAGGAATCCCACACTGCTTTTTTTGTCCTTTGTGAATTAAAAGATTTCAGATTAAGCCTGAAAAACAAGCTTGTTTTAAAGTTACAAAAAGAATTGTCAGTTTGTATTTTTGGTTTGTCCATCTTTCTAGTGTATGGTGTTTGTTTTACAGCTGTTGCGGGAACTCAAGCATCCAAATGTAATTTCTCTACAAAAGGTGTTTCTGTCTCATGCTGACAGAAAAGTATGGCTCCTTTTTGACTATGCGGAACATGACCTCTGGGTAAGAATGCTTGTGGATTAGCCAATAAAATGGCAAGTGAAGCTACAAATTGGAAGTCTTGTTTCTTTGTGTGTTCATCAGTATTGCTTGTCCTACTAAGTCGGGTATAAAACTGGCAGCCCGCGGGTCATATGCAGGCCACCCTGCATATGCAAAGGCAAAAACCGTCACGATAACGTCACATGACACGATCGAGTTTGACACCGGTGTACTAAGTGATAGAGCTTCAATCTGCAGTTGCAACCCTGTCATGGACACCTCCCCATGATGAGACTTGACAGTACATAATTCTTAAATTTAGGCGTGACACCCTATGCTTTCCCATGATACTCTAAGTGTAAATACTGTAAACGTTGAATACAAAAATGTTGGAAAGGGTGTGATTCTAAATAAATAAGTTTGGATTAGGTCCAGTTTTCAAAGTGGCTAGAAGTTCAAAACAATTTTCCCTGTTGCCATTCATTGCAATATTCACTGCAAATATTTCCCCTCCCCCCATAAAATATTTAAAGATTTCACAAGATTTTTTAAGAGACACCTCTGTTTGCTCCTTGGCAATGTAGCAGATAAGATTTCTTCTTCCCTAAATGAACACAAGTTGGATACAATAAATGACAGCTCTTTTGTGGGAGGGAGATAAAAAAAGGAAATAAAATGCTTAAAATATTTCAGACTTTTAGACATGCTATGAAAGGCAAAATTGCCTCATCAAGTACATTACATGGCCATAGCGATATCCTAATCTTCTGGTAGAGAAATGGTTGTAGATCCATAAGAAATAGATTTATACCATTATTGAAAATATTGAACATATGTCATCTTATGAAATAAATCATTTTAATCTGACCTTGATGTAGTTGTTGTTTTCTTGTTATTTAATGTAATTGTTGCCATATCTTCTAGATGTGCATAAGGAAGTACAAATTTAGAAACAGTTCTTTTGAAAGTTTATGGAAAAGCTTATAGTTTGTAATATAACATAAGAGAGATAGATATAGATTGCAAAAATAGTTATAAAATCTAAGATCAAAATTCAGCTGTTGAGTACAAAATTAAATGAAAAGGAAGATGGTTTAACCCTTACAAAGTGATATATGTAATTCTTGTTCTAATTTCAGAAATACCCAACTCAGTAATGAATACAGTAGACATTTTTGCTATAATGAAACATATCAAACTGTTTCCATTCATGCTGATTAATTATGTTGTTTTTTTTTTAGCACATAATAAAATTTCACAGAGCTTCTAAGGCAAACAAGAAGCCAGTTCAGTTACCTCGGGGAATGGTGAAATCTCTATTATATCAGATCTTAGATGGCATTCATTATCTACATGCTAACTGGGTATTACACAGGGATTTGGTAAGTAGATCTACAGTTGGGATTAGAAATAGATATAAGGCTTTCATCTAGTGATAATATTTTGCACAATATATTAGGTATAAAGTATTCATAGCTTGTTTTTAAGTTTAACTTAGCAGGCAAATGTTTATTTGAATACGTGTTTTTATTTCATATGTCATTTTTTTAAATATTTGGCAAGAGAAACAGCATAGCTACTTTTGCATTCTTTCTTTTAAAAAAACCATCATAAAACCTACTCGATAAGGAATAGGCCCATATTCAGTATAACTTGCATATTTGACTTGTCAATTATTTAAATAACATTTCTTTATTTTCTGTGAATGCTCTTAAGAACACACATATTGCCTTATTGGATTAGTCCAAAAATCTCTCTAGGTTTTCCCTACCAGATTCTCCAGATGGGTTGAGACTGTGCTGGCAGAGCATTCTAGCAGTTGGAGCATAGTAATTTTCATTTTTGCTTTTGGCATTACTTAATTAGAACCAGAGCTCAATAGCCATTTGTATGGTGTCCATCCTTTGCTTTCTGTCTGAATTAATGATCATCAGTGCATCTTGGGGTATTTAGATTTATTTTTTTGCGTGAGAAAAATGTTCTCCTTGCCTGGATCTGGCACAAATTGTCAGCAAGTGCAGCATCTAATCTGATTTTTAAAGAAAACCATACACTTAAATAGTCAGAGCTTCTTAGTATTTGGATAGTAGAAACCAGAAAACCCCAGAGTTGCAGGCTCGGTTGAAAAAAATTGATGGCAAATCACTTCAGTATTTAAAATATCTGAAAATATCCGTGTAGTTACCAGAAATCAACCTTGATTAAAAAAATACTCTCCCTTTGCTGCAAATCACTTTCACATTGCAACTCATTTCTTTATGGTTTCTTTCAGTACAGTGAGCATTAGTCTAGGACAACAGAGTTGCCCATTGAATTCCAGACAGTGCACATGTATGAATGATCTTTATGTTTGTAGAAATGTTTAGAATAACACTATGAAAAATGTTTTAAGTAAAACAAATGCTCTAAAAACCAGGTTTGCTAAAAAAAACTCCTATGAAGTTAAAGGGAAAAATGCTTATTTTTGGGACTATCTTGTCTAGAATCTGCCTGCTGTACGCAATCTAGATCATTGTTTTTCAATCTTGACAACTTTGTGCACTTCAACTCTCAGAATTCCCCAGCCAGCATGCTATCCTAGGAAATAGGGAAATTAAATTCTACCCATCTTAAAGCTAACAAGGCTAAGAAACACTGATTTAGACAAAAAAGGATGCTGCGAGTATCTACCTAGGATGAGCAAAGGGTATTCTTATTGCCAGCCTCCTCACTCCGTAACAGCTATACTGCTGAGATCATGTTAGGTCCTGCTGTTTTATTCTTTCAGAAGAGGGTTAAAATAGTCCTTTTCCATGGGCCACTCAGTGAAGGAAATTCGTAGCTGAAGATAAATACTTATACTGATTTTTATAATTGGGTTATTCTTGCACCTTATAGGGCATATAGTGTTGTGCAACTCAGTGGCATATAAATAATAGCTAATAAATAAAATACCTGACATATGAAGAGCTTTTGGCAGACTCTTCTTGGAATTCATTCAAAGTTGCTTTCAAACCGAAGCCTACATTTTTGTCCTACCTTTTGTTTTGAACTTCATGTTCAAATAATATGGAAAGGAGAAACTATTTCTTTCACAATAATTTTTCTTGTGCAGTTACTGTCAACCCTGCCCCCCCCCAATTGAATAATGGAAGAATTTATTAGAATCTTGTAAATCAATTCTGAATGGAGTGTAGATTAGCAACTTGTTCTACTTAAGGATGTTGGACTGTTGTGAAATGGATTGGCCACCACAGTTCATCTAGCCACCTCCATTGTATTTGGCAAATATTGAATCAAGGCAGGAAAAGCTATATTATCAACACTGGTTCTCTTATTTATCAATATGCTTGGAGATAAGCTCAAATTACATCTGGGCAGCTGCAGTTGCAGACTTTATAATCCTGCAACTGCAAATTTAATACTTTTCAAACTAGTATCCATCAGGCTAATCTTCATAAAAAGATAAACTTTAGAATGGATAAATCTACTGAACTGAAACATGGATGGCCTATCTGTTAGGATAGTTAGGGAGAGGTTTTGTTGTGGTGGACACAGGAGAGGACTGGACTGGTACCAGGGTCCTGTAGCTGCAGCTCCTCCCCACCAGTCAATCATTGAATACATTCGGATAGACTACATTAGGATAGACATCTCTGCGTAATCTATGTCAATAGCTGAGGAGAATAAAGAGATTCTGTAAGAAGATACTGGATTGTTAACGTCTAGTTGAAAGATTTAGAGGATGAAGCAGCCTTCCTTCACATGTGAGTGCCATGAATGGTGTATGTATGGTGTGTGTGTGTGTGTGCAGGTTTGAATGAGCTACAGTCCAGTGAGAAAAGACTCATTGAGCAATATGTGATTGTAATTAGAAGATGAAGTGGATTCTTGATTGTCCTTTGTTGCTATTTGCTAGGCAGAAGCACCTTAGGCAGCAAGGCCTCATTTGGCTTATATACGGGAGGTGGGAGTCAGAGGTGGGGGGCATGGATTGCAATGTAAGGCAGAATGAGGAAGGCTCTGAAGGGATGGAAGCAAACCATAAAATCAAGGAAATGACAGGTAGAGAAAGATATGATGGGAGTTGGGAGAGAGACCACTCATAGGAATTGAGTCACAGATAACTTATTTCTGGGGCACATTCCATTCTCTCATTCTCAACCCCATGGCCCCATGCTCAGGGCTTGGTTCTCTCTCCTCTCCTATTTAGTATTTAGCTGAAGTCGTTGGGTGAGATGTTTCATCAATATGAGGATTCCACCCAGCTTTATACCTCTACTCCAGGTCCTTGAGTGATGCTGTGGATGTCCTACCCCAGTATCTAGAGCTGTTCAGGCCTGGATGGGTTCTGACTCAGCCCTAGCCAGATAAAGTGGCTGTGGATATTTGGACCTTCCAGAGACAAGGTTCTTCCATCTCTAGTTCTCGATGGGGCAGCAGTATCCCAGATAGACCCAGTGCCCAATCTGGAGATCCTCCTAGACAGTTGTAGGTAGAACCTTTGCAGACACTTCTCACCCAAAAAGCTTCATAGGTTCTGGCAGGGTCTGTGGGAAGGATGCTAGTGCAGCGGTCCCCAACCTTTGTACCTTGGTGGTCCGGGGGAGGAGGGAGACGGGGCCACACGATCAGTGGGCTAGCATGCATGTGCACACGTACAGCTGAATTTGCATGAGCAACAGGCAGGCCTGTGTACACATGCACACACGTGTACACTGGCCCACCACTTTTGCAAGTAGAGCTGTGCATGCAGGCTGGCCTGCCACTCACGCATCCAGTTGTGAAAAGGCCATGGCCCAGGAGTTAAGGACCTCTGTTCTAATGGGAAGCAGTTCATCAATAGTGTTGGTTTTATGCTTGTTTCAGGTTTATCACTTTTCTATTGTATGTCATCCAGATTCACAGTGTTTGAGTTAGACAGCCTTAGGTTTATTAAATCTAAATAAATAAATAAAATAGGGTGAACTGAATAACATCATTATTCAAAGATAATTTTATGCATACTTTTGGGCTGCTACTTCTTGATTCTTCTACCTGTGTAAATAATTGAACATAACAGATTCCCGTTTATAAGTGGGTTTATAACTGCTTACTAGAGGAAAACAAGTCAGGGATATTGAATTGCATACGATCCTAAACAAAGCAGCATTTTTAATTTGTCTTGCTGTATCAGCTAGCACAAGAAATCAAATCTGCATGTGAAATGTGCAGACTGATGTGCTATACTTTTGAAAGATTCAAATAATTTAAATTGTACCTAAACAGTTAATAGCAATCAGCTAATAACAGTTAAATCTTAGCTAATACATTATGTTCCTACAGTTTCTGAAATGTAAAGGAACCTTCCACTGATCAATTTTCTATCAGGGATTGATATATCTTGCAGTGCAATAATCAGCAGCGCTTAGAATAAAAGTTTAATACTCTTATGCTTTCAGTATAAAAATACTCTCACCTATAAATGAATTTTTTAACCCTCTTTTTGAATGAGCGAATTTGAAATGTGGGAATAATTACTACCTTACAAAGGTTATCCTTGTGACATTTTTCCCCTAAAGAATTACAGGTTATGTACTGCAGGTTATTCATAATTTACTACTGCTACTTTGGGGCTTGAAGGCTTTCTTTATTTTGAATAATAAATATATTATTATTTTCAGAAAGAGTCAAACAGAATCCCATATGATTTATAATATAAAATACTAGCAAATAACGCAAACAAGATTTTTCCTGTCTAACACAAGATTGTGGCAGGCATGGGGATACTTTATTAGCATTATAAAGTGCTTGCACACTTGTGAAAATAATAAAATGTAGAGAACTGATGGTAAAATATAGAAGGAATACAAATGAGTTCATGTACTCATAGGATATAATTCAAATAACTTTATGCCCTGCATTACAAGAATTTTAAAAAGTGTTAGCAATTTTGTTTGGGTTGGAGACAAATTACAGCTGTAATTGGAGACTGTAATTACAGCTTTTACAAATTCATTGTAACACTTAGACCCTGAAAATAACTGATCAGCTGTCTTTTGCATATGGGAAAACTGAAGAGTTTTCAAAGAGAGCCCCAAGTCAAGAGCAATTTAGAAGTAAAGGAGTCTTTTCTTAGCCATTCTCACTTTTCTTGGGCAGGAAAAGTTGGTTACTCAGAGCTAATAAAAGGTGCATAAACATTACTGCATTATGCTAATATTTACATGGATATCTAACTATATTGGAGACCTGGCTAATGTGATTAACACATTCTTGAATAAACATATATTTGGTCTGACTTATTAAGCTATACTAAATCATTTCAGATCAGATTGGGGCAAACAAAGCAAAAAGATGCAAGTTCAGCCTCTGTAACACAAAATGATCAAAATAGTTGATTAGTTGAGATTCTTGTTGAACTGTGTCTGCCAATACATATTCTGGTGTAACCTTTATAAGCCCTGTGTCAGCCCTACAAAGTAGATCTAACTAAGAAACCAATGCCGTGTGTATGTGTGTGTGTTTGTGCAGTTTATCTTATTACTACCTTGGTAGTCATTCTTTATTTTGTCCTTTAAGGCTATTTCCTATGCCGTCTACAGCCTATGTTTTAGTATATCTAAAACAATCTTAAAAAGTAGAGCTTTAGACCAGACCCTCCATAGACCACAGTTGGTTGACTGACTGATTGATTGATTGATTTGAGTGTAGTCTTATTCAGAGAAATATTTCTGTCCAGCTCACACTTTAAAGTTCAAAGAAACAAAGGAAAAAATAATAAAAGAACCATATGAGTAGCAATAGATAATGTAAAAGAGTGACATATATTATTAATATGTAATAATGCATAATATAAATATAATTATGCGTGTATTATATAAATATATAATATACATTCTGATAGAATTGTATTATCATATAATATATTATTATTTAGAGTAATATTATAATATATAATGTAAAACAGTGGTAATATATAATGTAAGATGGATTAGGGGATGACATGATAGCAGTGTTCCAATATTTGAAGGGCTGCCACAAAGAAGAGGGGGTCAGCTTATTTTCCAAAGAATCAGAAGACAAAACAAGAAAATGGATGGAAGTGAATCAAGGAGAGAAGCAACCTAAAATTAAGGATAAATTTACTAACAGTGAGAAAAATTAACCAGTGGACCAGCTTGTCTTCAGAGGTTGTGGGAACTCCATCACTGGAGGCTTTTAAGAAGAGATTGGACAGCCACTTGTCTGGAATGGTATAGGGTCTTCTGACTGAGCAGTGGTTTGGACTACAAGACCTCCAAGATCCCTTTCAATTCTGTTATTCAGCACATAAGGGAAATGATAAGTTACTCACAGTCATAAAATCAAGATATGCTATCAGGGAGTGGATCATGTCAAGCCTGCTTAATCAACTTTACAAAAGCACAGCAGGGGTGTAGCCATATGGGCCTTAGGGAATGCTGTTTCACAGGCAGGTGTAGCTACAAAGAAGGTGCTTTTCCTAAATCCCATGAGGTGACAGTGCTGTACAATTCTACCATATCTTATTGGTAAGGCAAAAATGTCAAGGGAAATGCAGTCCCATAGGTAACCAGATCCTAAACTATGAAATACTTCATTGGTAATCATCAACATCTCGAATTGCATTTTGAAGCCCTGGGGTAACCTGGTGCTGTGCACAAGAGCAGAGGTGTTACATAGACAAAAAGTGGAATGCCTATAGTTATTTATACAACTGCATTCTAGTTCAGTAGAAATTTCCAAGTGATTATGAAAGGTAATATATTGCAGTTCTCCAAACTGGAAGCTATTATGAGGATCTCCCAGTCCAGGAAAGTTTGTCATTGGAATGCAAGATGGATTTGTGTAAATGACTATGGCTGCCATTTGTTCATTAAGTGGGAGTCTCAGAGTGCCACCTTGGAAAATGCAAGCCCATCAAGAATTTGAGATGATGAATCCCTTAGACTTTGAAAGGAAACCACTCACTCTTTGTAAGCCTAAGCTTGCTCCTTTCCATCCATATACTTAACATCGATAGATAGGAGCTATGCAGCATTGCCTATTCATTTAGGAGATTGGATATATTTATTTATTTTATTTATTATTCAAACTTCTATACCGCTCCCTCTCCCAAAAAGGGACTCGGGGCGGTGTACAGTCTACTAAAAACACATAACATCTAGAATAAATATAATTTAAATACAATTTAAAAATATATTAAATAAACAAGTCCGGCTGTATCCCATCCAATTAAGAAATTTAGAGATTTAAAATCAGGGATTAATTAAAAATTAAAAATATAAAATTTAGCAATTAAAACCTAATTTAGATCTAAAACCCAAAAACCCATTACTGGGCCAGGCCGGCCTGTTTGAAAAATAGGGTTTTAACTGCGCGCCGGAAGGTCAGGATATCCGTCATGGCCCGTATCTCCGGGGGGAGATCGTTCCACAGGGAGGGAGCTCCCACAGAGAAAGCCCGCACTCTTGGGGCCGCCAGCCGACAACGATCAGGCGGCGGTACCCCAAGCAGGGCAACCCTGTGAGAGCGTACTGGGCGGCAGGAGGTTGATGATGGCAGTAGGCGGTCCCGTAAGTACCCAGGTCCCGAGCCATGGAGCACTTTAAATACCATCAGTACCACCTTGAATATAACTCAGCATCATCTGCATACTGATAATATCTTAACCTATGCTGGTGGATGTTCTCACTTAGCAACCTAATGTTGACATCAGACTGAAACCCTGAATAGCAAAGGCCTTGGGCTAAATCTCTTTCTACCTACCTACATTAACTGGAAATCACTTCAGAAGAAGGAAGAGAACTGGTACAGTACAGTGCTCTCATTCCCAGTCCCCATAGTCTGCCCAGAAGGCCCATTTTGTTAGTGATATTAAATTCTCCTTTGAATCAAGTAGGACCAGGAGAATCAGATCCAATCTTGATCTGTCCAAAGTTCATCTAGAAATATTTCAATATTTTATTCAATATTTTATTACTCTACTGAAAGAGCTATCTGTTTTCTCCAGGTCCCTTTGAAATTACTCTACTACTTCCTTCAACACAACTTTCATTTTAACCTTGTACATAGGTTAACAGGTTTGAAATCTAGCAATCGGGACTTATTACTGTCTCCTTCAAGGCAGGCAAGGCAATACCATCACTCAAGGATAAATTAAATCACCCTTTGAATTCAGTTCTTGATCACTTTCTTGGAGACCATGCCCAGCTAGAATAAATCTCTGAGGATCCTGTCCATTTCTTCAAGACTCATAGGTTCCATCCTCTTCTGGAGAGTAGACAAGGTTTCCTCAGTCAACTTTATAGAAATTCCCCAGGAAGGATCCAACATCAAATAATCCAAGTTATTTTATCCATCAAATGCTTAATATATTTTTTCACAGAAATATGAACATTCATTTTAATGTCTCAACCCTCATAGGCATCTGGATTACCTTTAAGAGAGCTGTGGCCATGATAAGGGCATTATGTTTTTATGTCTTATTTCTTGCAACTAAGTAAAATAGGCTTACATAAAATAAACTGAAAGTAAGAACACAGTGATATTTAAGCAGGAAAGTGAGTAACAGACAATATTTAATCAAGTTAGGATAAATAGTAAATACATATCTCAGAAGTCATTCATAATCATAATCTGGGCAGAAACAGGATGTAAAGGAAGTAGTATGATGGTTCCTTACATAGTTCCTTACATGTTTTTTTCCTGATGTTTTGTTTGGCATCCAAGACACAGGATGATCTATATTTACATTTTATGTTTTTATGTTTATTTTGCTTAGCATTGAATCCAGGATTTGCTTTCAATTAGTTAATGAGTTTTGCTTGAAAATAGCTGTAAGCATAATCTGTGTGGTTTCATAGAACTATATATAAATTTAGATTTTATGTAAGTCTGCTTGTAAAATGAAATATTGCTTTGTAGGTTTTCATTCTATTTGTATGGTTTTGCCTTTTTATGCAGAAAAGACCAGGCATTATAGATAAAACCTGTATAAATACTGGAGCAAACCTATCTGTTAACTATGATAAAATCGAATAGCAAAGAAAATTAGAAATTATGTGTATGCTATGCAGAAGAAATTATTAAATGTGGAAACATTGAAAATAAAATAAAATTAACTATGTTATTCCTGAAGGGAGAGATTAATCAACTGTGAATAATATCATATCTTTGAATATGATGTAGTTGTTCAGTGCAATATTGTTGTTAAATTATTGCTGAAGATAATCCCTATTCTTTTATTGTCTATTTCTGACACAACATGTACAGTCAATGTCATTTGAGTTTGGGGATGTGGAAGAAAATATATCTGTATAAACAATTAAGTATTAAATAATTTGCCAGTGCAGCTCTGACATTTTTTTCAGGATTATTCATTTCTAATCTAAATTAAACTTTTTGTACTCCTGTGTTCAAATTTATGAAAACATTCAGAATATCTTGTTAGGAAATATTTTAGAATCATTTTAATTAATGCTTCAAAATCCTTTTTGATATATAGCTATGTAATTTTGTTGCTTGTAAACATATAAATTTAAAGGAGCAAAAGTTTTCAGAGGGCAAAAATAGCAGTCTTGTTCATGACATATGTAAATCAGTTTTGCCATTGTTCTGTGAATGATTACCAGTAATAAATAACTGAGACTTCCATGTGTATTTCATTTGTTTATAATTCTCACTGTTTATGATTTTTCCTCATCCAGCTTTACTTTTGGTGATTAAATAAATCTGACAGAAAGTTATGCATGCATCTGAAAGCATATAGAATAGTCACTTTAGATGTTACAAACTCTTTTGTGGTTTTTATGCTTAACTAATTACTCAGAAGGTTTATATCAGTTGTTTTCTCTATTTTTAAAATGGAAGGAAAATCCACTTCTATGAACTTGATGAAAATTATGCACAGAAATAGTATGACCAATTCAAAAGAATTTTCCAACATATGAAAATAATCATATCGTAAGATTGGTATGATGACAATGGTAGACACCAGTATTCCAACTTTAAAAAGTAAAGCTTTTAAAACTTTAATATTTTACCTTTAGATATTTTTATCCTTATAAAAAGCTTGTTATTTCTACCAGTAAAGAAGAATATTTGTAGCTGAGAGTTTAAGTTTGGGGTCCTTGATGTTCTCTTAGGCTGATGGTTTTCTTACAGATGTTTTCATCAATGCTAATATTACTACTGACAACATTGATGATGTTACCTAATTTGAATAATGTAACTATCTGCAAGAAAACCATCAGGTTCAGGAAGTACCAAAGACCTGTTATTTCCTCATTGATGTAGAAAGGCAATATAGTAATTCTACGTATTCTTCTTTGATTTTGTTTATATCAGTCACTATAGAGCTGCATAGTCTAATAGTCTCTTGTGATAATTACCATCAGTTTTTAGATATGAGTACAAATCTACAGCTTTCTTTGAATATCTGCGTAATTATGCAGTCATAAATAACCCTTTTCAAATCAGTTGTATACCTTTTCCTGTCAAAGGTAATGTTGTTATTGTCATATTTTTCTAAACATTTTAATTGTTAATATAGATCTTAAAATTCATATATTACCATATAGCTACCTCAATATTCATGCATGTTGAAATATTAGTGTAGTGTCTTTTCCTGGCAGATTACTTGAATGAACAATAATCATTTCTTTAAACTGATTTCAGAGATAAAAATCTGAACCAAATATACAACATTAGGATCAATATAATCCAATTATTATTGTTTTTTTATAGGTTTAGAAACATTTTAATAAGGAAATAGCAATTTAATATTGGCATAGCTCTGTAATACTTTAAAAGCAATTGCACAAGTTGTTTACAAGAATTTCTAAAAATATTGTCAAAGAAAATATATTGGGCAAATGGATGAAACTAAAAAATATTAGAAGAAAAACAAACTCCATGAAATAAACCTTTAAAATCCAAACTAGCACCTGTTTTTCTAAAAATGAAATATTAGAGAGATTAATTTTAGAATAATATATAGTTCTATATAAAATATTGTACAGTTATATTTAACTGGGAGGAAATGTGCATTGCTTTTCTGTGTTTGGCTAATGTTGGAAGTTAGAGAGGTAGGAGGAACAACACGTTTTTCTCTGTGTTCTGGAACATAGCTACCCATCTGAGGAGCCATTGTGAGGATATTTGAAAGAGGTGAAAAAAATGGTCAAGGAAATTATTTGACTGCTTGTGTAGTCTTACAACAAACTAATAATGTACAGGCATTATTATTTTTAACATTCCACTGCATTTTGATTTATAATTGGAAAGTAAAGCTAATTTCAGCCACAAATGTTTAGGTTTACTTTGGTATATGTATTGTGTATTTATTTTTTTTTCCACAGAAACCTGCTAATATTTTAGTTATGGGTGAAGGTCCTGAGCGAGGAAGAGTAAAAATTGGTATGTTTATATCTTTGATAAGTCACAGTGTAGCATTTAAGACAGAATGTTCTAACAATGCATAGGTCAATACTTACTATTAAAATCTACTGGATCACAGATCGAATGAGGAGAGATCACATATCTTCGTATTGGACAGCGTTAGAGCAGGTTGTAGGCTGGGAGAACCTAAATTGAGCCCTGCTTTCATTAAAAATGTTGTAATGCTAACATTTAATAGTAAATTTAACAGTCATGATTAGAAAAGTATTGATAATTCTTCAATCATAGGGAGCAAAGGAAAAACTGCACGTTTTTAATAGAAAAAAGCTGTGAAAATTGTATGATTTTTATTTCTGGTTGAACTACTTTTTGTAATATAGAAATTCTATATTTCT
The DNA here is from genome assembly GCA_023653725.1 of Bungarus multicinctus. Lineage (NCBI taxonomy): Eukaryota > Metazoa > Chordata > Lepidosauria > Squamata > Elapidae > Bungarus > Bungarus multicinctus. The sequence continues at coordinate 23,304,624 of CM042850.1, forward strand.
ATTTAAATAGTTCTTTTAAAATAGTAAAACATCTAGTATAATAGTAAAGCTATTACAGATATTACTGCAGAATGTTTAAATATACTTAATTTCCCTTTCTCTAAATTCCTTTTCTAAGATGAATTTATGTGTAATTAACATGATCTCAATTAGATGAGACTGTTGAACAGCAGTCTGTTAAAATAGCTGGTCCTATCTGAAACTAATGTATGTTTCAGTTAGAAAGAAATAGAATTAGACCAATATTGAACACTCCATCACTTAGACCTGTAAATAAATAATTATACTAACACTAACAGATTTAAGTCCTCTTGTCAGTGAAACATGATGGTCTAATAACAGAGGACAGATTGCACTTTCAGTATTGATTGCAGTGATGTTTCTTGTGATATAGGTAACCTATCACCTATTATTTGAAAATTGACACCTACTTTTATTGCAGACATGAATTATTTACAAAATTCTGAAAAATATGATTGTTCCCCCAGTTACAATTAATATTGGATTTGAAAGAGCACTTCTTCCAATTCAGTTAAGCCATCCAATGCCATTAACAACAAGTTTGCCTTTCAAAAGTGTGATAAAGCTGAGGATTCATAAACGATAATCATGTTGGTCTTTTCCTGTTTAAATTTTTTTAAAAAAAATTCAGATGTTTATATTCTGACACTATCCTTCCCTTCCTCCCCATTTTCTATGCAGCCAAGGTGATCTATCAACATTCGCTTTTCTCAACAGCTAAATGTTCGTTGTCTGATGCAGAATAAAATTATTTTTTAAAAATGAAATGTAACAAAAGTTTAAATAGGGTTCCATATAGTTGAAGAAATCTTAATATTGTAGAGCAAATGAATGGGATTTTTTCAAATGAATATCCAAATATCTGGTACCTTGCTCCTGAAACATACTTAGGTTTCGTATTTTTAAAAAACCTTTTGTTGCGTGCCCTATAATTGCAACCTCAGATTCTCAGCTCTACTGGAATTTCTACTGAAAAATGCATTATTTTTGCACTTAGCCACAGCAGTAGTTTTATTATGCAAATAATATATTTTACTAATCTGTTGCTGTTTAAATACTTGCAAGCATCACTTATTTTAATCCACCAAAGTAGAGAAGAATTAGGTAGCTCAGTGAACTCACCAGGAATTCAGATGTGTTATTTTCCTAGCTTAAGAAGAATCCTGCTACCTTTGAATAGTAGGTTCTATTAATTTGCTAGTTGCTTTATTGCCTTGGTTGCTACGAATTGAACTGTTTGTCAGATTACTAATTTGGTATTAGAAATATTTTCATCTTAACATGCATCAATATTTTTATATGCATTAAAAAATTCTTGCCATTTTCAAGTGATTCAGTTCCAGATTTCCAAACTTTCCAAGGACTGATCAGAATATGCATGACTTGGTCCTGCATGACCAAGTGTTCATATTAGCATGATTTAATCATGCAACGCAGTCTGTACACTTCTTTTGAAATAAGTTCAATATGTTTAAAAGCTAAATTATACAGGATTTCTGCCTATCTGAACTCAAATCAGTTTGTATTAAGCAACATATATGTTAAAATTCAATTTCCCTCCTCATTTTACAGCTGACATGGGCTTTGCCCGACTATTTAATTCACCTTTGAAGCCTTTAGCTGATTTGGATCCAGTAGTTGTTACATTCTGGTATCGAGCTCCAGAATTACTGCTTGGAGCAAGACATTATACCAAAGCTATTGGTAAGCAATGTAATTGTCATTGTTAAGTTAGGAATATTGTATTATTTAAGTCTGATTTATTTTTTTTGCATAGAAAGAGTATACCACATCTTATAAAGACTTCTTTCAATTGCCTAGACATGTTCTTCACAATTAATTAGCAAAAAAAAACCTATTTAATTTGTTGATATGTTTCATGTTTCGATAATAAATGTCTCTAACATTTAGCACTTAAATAGATTTGTGTTATAGAACAAGGACAGGAGTTTGTTAGCTTTGAATCCAGATTTAAGAACAAAGTGATTCAAATCCACAGAAACTGGATGCTGATGTTTAGGTTCCTCAGAGTTTCTAAACAATACTAGTATGTTCCCTCAAATGCAAGTAAAACTTACTTCATTGGGAATAATGAAGGCAAAAACACCCTTACTCCAATCATTCGCCTTGCGCATGTCTGGAGCCAATGATTTGATGATTCTTATAACCTGATTACTAGACCTAAAATAATATATTTAGTTTTAATTACATTATTACAAAAAAAAATCCTATTCCCAAGCCTTTCTAAATTCTCCATCAACTTTATCTCTTTCATCTAAATCACGGGTGTCAAACTCCCAACATCACGTTGCCATCATGTGATGTATTGTGATGTTTTTCCCCTTCGTGGAGCTGGGGTGGGCGTGGCCTGCACGTGATGCATCTGGGCCGAAGGCAGTTTGACACTCCTAATCTAAATTTAGGTAATGCCTAAAGTCTCTGATAGAATGACTTACAAAGTACTATGTAAAATACATTTGTTCTATAGATTTTAATAATTTCATTGAATGGCCATTTATTTTTTGTTCTATTTTATTATATTTATTAACTTCCAGATGACTCTGGGCAACATACAAAATCATAATTGGTGATATTACAAAAGAAAAGGAAAATACTTCCTTTCCCTGGATATAACTTTTGATTATGTTGACTTCATCTCTTTTCATGACAATCTAAAATCAAACTCACAAATACACTGGTTCTCATTAGACCTTTTTCTGTCCTGAATAATCTGATGACTTATGGAAAACCTATTTACAAACAGATATAGCACTGTAAATCCTTAAAGTTGAGCATTGCTCATTGCCATGTCTGTGAGAATCGTCATACTTACGCTCTCAGCCATAGCCTCTTAAGCAGGGGTGGGATTCAGCTGGTTCGGGCCGGTTTGCGTGAACCAGATGTTAATTTTACATCCAGTTCGGTGAACCGGTAGTTCCGAAGACCAGCTGGCCCTGCCCCACCCCACCCCTCCCAATAGTCCCCACACACCTGATTGTGGCTCCCTAGGCCCAAAACGAAGCACAGGGGGGATGCAGCGCATCCCCAGGCCGCATTTTGGCTCTCCTGAGGATCCAGGGAGACTTGGTAGGCCCAAAACGGGGTGTGGGAGGGGGTGTGAAGAAAGAAAGAGAAAGAAAGGGAGGGAGGGAAGGGAGAAAGAAAAATAAAGGAAGGCAGGAAAAGAAAAGGGAGGGAGGGGAGAAAGTAAGAGAAGGAAGGGAAAAGGAGAGAGGAGAAGAAAGGAAGAAAGAAAAAGAAAGAGAGGGAAGGGAAGGGAAAAAGGAAAGGGGAAGTGAATGATGGATGGATGGATGGTGAGAGGGAGAGAAAAAAGAGAGGAAGGAAGGACCACAAACCCTGGTACTTCAGAGGATAATTTTAAACAGCAATTCAGGGCTGGAAGGGACATCGGAGGTCATCTAGTCCAACCCCCTGCTCCAAGAGCATTGTTAGAGTTTCTCTCTTTTGACCCACCCAGGGCACATGACCACCTAGCCAGATCCAGCCAGTCACATGACCACCAAGCCACACCCTCACAGAACCTGTTGTTAAAAATGTGAATCCCACCCCTGTTCTTGAGCCATAATTAGATCTCTTATCCTATGATTGCTAAATTTTCTAAAGATATTTTTTAAAAAAAAAAACTTGTCAAGCTTGCAATTATTCCCAGTCAGTTCAATTTTGCGTAGTAATGAATTATACCTAATTGTATGAATGAATGAAATCTGGAATAATAGATCTCTTTCCCCATACTGCTATCAGTTACAAAGATTGAACATTTTCTGGACCAGTTTTGAGAATTTGTAAATAGTAGTATTGTATTAGTTATAGCCATAATATTTAAATGCAAGTTTTGAAATCTCCTTAGGGAATTGTTCAATTTTTGGTACTTTATTGAAGTTTCAAGTCATGGGAATCTATATAAAAGCGAAATAACCCACACGTCACAAAAATCTCCAGAACCATAAAGCCTACAAACTTGAAATTTGGCACATATGTTTCTCTTGGCTTCTAGGTGCTCACTAAGAAAAGATTTTTCAAAATGACCATCAGAGCATTAGTGTTTCCTATATTATTATTAACACGCTTTGATGCTAAGGAGTTCTACTCCCCTCGCCACCTGAAAAGAAATCTGTTCCAAATGCAAAACACAAGCAGAGGGGAGGAGTTTTAGTTTCAGTTTTACTTTCACAGCACCAAGCAGCTTTAGTACAGAATAGTTGAGCTAAGCCACGTCCAGGCTCCTTGTTGTCTCTTTGCTTACAGAGCAAATACTGTTTCAGTTTCCAAACAGCTCTCAACTCTCTCACACACTGACAGGATTCTAGCCAGATGAATACCGATAAATGCTGGTAGGCAGAGGCAGATTTTTTTTTCCTTATCTTCCTCTCCAAAATCTAAGCCCGACCACATAGTTTCGTAGCGAAGCATGGGTATCGAGTTAGTCTATTTATAAAAATGGCATTTTGAAACATCTTTATAGATGTTTGTTGTAACATGTTTGCTGTAATTGAGAATTTTCTCTTGAAAGCTTTAATATTTTTACATAAAACAAAATGACATAATGCATTAATTAGTTGCAAGTTACAAACATACTAGTTCTTAGCTAGGTGAGCAATCTCTATTCTTCGTTTATAATTAGAATTGTAATAAATGATATGAAAATTCAGGAGAATCTCTGACATTAGCATAACAAATGAAATGTTACTTGGAAATGCTTGGAAGTATAATTTTTTCATGAGCACATCTATAAACCATTGTTTCTTCTTTTTTAAATGCCTATTTGATTTTCTTCCCTCCTTTTTTGTAAAGATATTTGGGCTATAGGGTGTATATTTGCAGAGCTGCTAACATCAGAACCAATATTCCACTGCCGACAAGAGGATATAAAAACTAGTAATCCGTATCATCATGATCAGCTGGACAGAATATTCAATGTAATGGGATTTCCTGCAGGTATATATTCTGTTATTGTTGATATATGTAAATTGCATGTATTTTTTAGTATTCAAATGGTTAAAGCAAGACCACTATGAATATTTTAATACATTGCAAATGGTAGACATGAAGCAGAAAGCAATGCTAAAGTAAATAGATATTGCTATTATATATACAACAAAATGAAATCACAGCACCCCGTTGTTTACTGGTGTTGACCTTCATTTGCATCAAGTTCTTCCAAAGAACTTAGGATGTCCTGATGGATTGGATGATATATGTAGATCCAAACAGTGTGGCTTTTAATAATTAATTGAGAGATAGAAATTTGGTTAATGCTCAGGTTTAAGTGTATATGCCACCCAACATCCAGGAACTAATACCACATTAGTACCCCAATTCATCATGATGTAGTTCATTTTTCATCAGCAGTAGAGAAAAGGTCTTGATTGCATTTCACCATGTTCAATTAACTAAAGCCGTTAGTGCTATTTTTAATTTTAAGAGGGAAGGAGGGTAGAAATCAGTAAAGAGCAAAAATGGATTTTAATAAAAGATCCAATGATTTAGATGGAAGATAAATTTGGTCTCCCATATATTCATTTCTCTCCAATATCAATACCATTTGGAAATGTGTCAATCTTAATATTACAAAATTATATAACCTGGGAGTCAAATTAAACTTTAAAATCTAATAATCAAGAAGCTAATGAAGTCATTGGTAATTGCTGCATTAGTTTTTAAAATTTTATGTTAAATCAATTCAAAACTTGGAAATTATATCAGATTACAAGTAATCCTAAATTTATGACAACAATTGAGCCCAAAATTTCTGCTGTTAAGTAAGACATTTATTAAGTGAGTTTTGCCCTTTTTTATGACCTTTCTTGCCTCAGTTGTTAAGTGAATCTAGCTTCCCCATTGACTTTACTTGTCAATGATTGCAAAAGGTGATCACATGATCTCGGGACACAGCAACAGTCATAAATATGAGCCAGTTGCCAAGCATCTGAATTTTGGTCACATGATCATGGGAATGCTGCGAAGGTCATCACTGTGGAAAAATGGTCATAAGTCACTTTTTTCAGTGCCATTGTTACTTTGAACGGTCACTAAATGAACTGTTTTAAGTCTAGGACTACCTGTATATTGTTTATTTACTGTACAGTACTTAGCGCTTTTTTAATAAGGAAAAATATACAATGTAAATAAGTAACAAAAGAAGATTCGTGTTTTTGTGTTAATAAAAACTATGAAAAGAGAATGGTCACCAAGTGTGAAAACTTAAGAAAGCAAAGCTATGCATTTGAAGAGGAGAGAGAAAATGACAATTTTCAGTGCTTAAGTGATGGTATCCTAGCTCTGTATTAAGAAAGATGAAATTATACTGATATTCATTTCATAGATAAAGATTGGGAAGATATTAAAAAGATGCCTGAACATTCAACTTTAATGAAAGATTTCAGAAGAAATACGTAAGTTTTGTGAAGATCTGAGAAATTTTGATAATGCTACGACTTCATGAATTTGCACACTCATTAAATTGGTTTTCTAGCAAACTTTATTTTCTATCCTCTGATGATTGGCCTTCCCCTTGAGACTAAAACAAAGATGTTTCTATTAATATTGGAAAAAAAACACTGAAGATAAATGTGTACTTCGTAAACAATAGTATTGAGATCTGTATAACTTCTATAGAAGCCCAGTGCAAAGCAAGCAGAATAACAGTGGGGACAGGAAACTAGGAAGAATAGGCTGGGAAATTCTGGGTGTTGAAGTCAACCCATCCTAAAGTTGTAAATGTTGAGACACACAGGTCTGGATACTAAGCCCCATCAAAAAATCAGAAAGGAAATAATTCTTGCTTGGCCCACAAATCAGGCTAACATCTGCTTAGCCAACTATCTCTCTAACTTTGAAGCTATTTTGATTTTATAAAACATTAATATACAAAAGTGTAACTTTTTAGGTTGCAGGTATAAAATGTAAAGACTTGGCTTTGATAGGTTTTACAAACCATTATCAAATGCCTCACTTTCAGAAATGTGAACATAATCTTGTACAAGAGACATACTAAATAATTGCTAACAGTTTTTCATTTTTGTTTATTTTGTGTGATATGGGAAGCCATTTCCATGTGGCACATATAAAGGAATGTGCATCCTCGGGCTTTTTCCACAGAGCTCTGGCATCATTTTGAAATACAGATAAACTGCTCATAGCAATTAAACTGAATGAGGCCAGCTCTGCTAATTCTATAACACCCCTTTATATAAATTTTATTTTCGGTTTAATGTCAGGATTATTATAAATCAGTATTTTCTTTCAGATATACCAACTGCAGCCTTATAAAATATATGGAAAAACATAAAGTTAAGCCGGATAGTAAAGCATTCCATTTGGTAAGTTCATTACAGATCATTCAGGAATAAATTCCGACATAATTTCCAAAAACAATCATATGAGATGTTTAAAGTGCTTTTCTTTACATCTGCAGAAGAGCATTGATTATAGAGTTAAATGCATTTGCTTTCAACTTCAAAGTGATAGAAGCCTTAGAGAAGTAATCTGAAGTGCCCGTCATACGTTTTCATCAATATACTTATTTGCAAGTATTGGTGGTTAAGTATGAGGAGATTATGCTAAAAAAAGCAGGTGAGAATGAAATTTCCAAATGTAAATTTTGAGTTACTGTATCTTTGTTCCTTTTTATGTTACAACAAGCCATCAGTTATGCCAGGTCCAAATTTTATCCATAAACAACTGGCGACAAGCTTTTCTCCTCAATAACGAACATTGGTTCTGTTTATCTTCAGATGGGGAGGGGAATGAAAAATTCCATATTATTGGTTGATTTACCATGGCTGTCCTGGGTTTCAGGCAGATCTTGGGGACTGAAATTAGGACCTCCTTGTATGCAAGATATATAGGATGGGAGCAATGGCTTGTTGATTCTGAAGGTGCATGTAAGGAAGTTTCATATATTCACGGAGTGGTGGAATATTTTCTGGGTTTGACAACAGTGAAGATCTTCTGTTTTAATTGTACTTAGCTACAGAAATTGCTTACTATGGACCCAATAAAGAGAATTACCTCAGAACAGGCTATGCAGGATCCTTATTTCTTAGAAGATCCACTTCCGACATCTGAGTAAGTGATACAGAATTCATATTTATTTAATGCTTCCTAAATATTTTAACCCAGGAAGGATATTAAAATGCTTAAAATGTTTAGGAGAAGATTGGGGAGTGGAGCTGGGGTTCCTGAGAATAACACTGAATGATATTTCACTTTTAACAAACAAGAAATGTCTTTTTCCATTTTTTTAAAAAATGTCCTGTTGATCTTTTGTTTTATGAGCCTCTGATTACATTTGCAGCATTAATCCTTTATTTGTCGGCAAGTTGATTATAACATCATTTACAGTCAACAGTCAAATGCCTACTAGACTTTTCACTTTCAATACCAAATATTATTTAATTGGTATATCTTTTCTTTATAAATTCAGTGATATAAATTGCAATTTAGTAGAAACAGATTAATTGAAGCCAAATGAATAATTCTTAACGTTCATTAGCTCAGGTTTTCTGGGATCTTCTGGTTGGGGTATTATAGACTTTTGATTTTTCAGCATCAAAGTGTAATTGTTTATTGACTGTACAATCTTGTCCCACTTTGATAGAATTTTTTTTTCCAATCCCTAAGAGCTGCATCTGTATGGAGCCCTGCACTTTAAAAAATAAGGATTATTAGGTTTATATGTTGCCTTTTGACAGGATAAAAAACTGTGTTTTATATCTTAGTATTATGTGGAAATGAAAGATTCCTATATAATACCAAGTAAAACTAAGAGTTGTGTTGAAGCAGCTTTTATATACTGTCAGCAGGAGCCAAGGAAGAGCACAGATTATAACTTTCATAGATAGATGAACATATAGAGTCAATTGTAAGTTATACTAGTCACTCCCAATAAAGCAGCCTGATATATGTGGGATTTTGGAAGGGTTTTTTTTTTTTACTTCTCTCTTAACTGATAAAGCCCTAGGGAAGAGTTTGCATTGCACTGCATCCAGATGGTGATAATTTCATTTTGGGAAGTAAAGGCAAGAATTTTAAACAATAGCTTCTGCTATAAGAACATTCAACAATATTGAATTTGATTCTCACATCCTTCTGTAATCCTAATTTGACAACTTCCTGTCTTTACTCACTTAAGTCCCCAAAGAATAGTGTGTTCTGACCCAGTCTTCGCAAAAGCAAGAAACAGATTCCCTACAAAGGAAAACCCCTCTTTATTTACACATTGGGAATTAACTGCATTCACCAACAGAAAATCCAGGCAAGAATCCTGCAAGAAATTAACTGAAAAAATAGTCCTTATCAGCTTTTATGATAAATGCAAGGTTGTAAGCTCCCAGCTGGGAGGCCGCAAATTAAGTCAGTTCAAACAGAGAAATAGACAAGCCTCGGTTCTGGCAAGGCAGAGTTTGTAGCACAAATACAAAAGGAGCAAGCTTTCCAGAAATGTAAATGGTTGTCTGTGACAACCAAGCCACTTGCCTTTTCTCCTATTTATTCCCCAGCCAAGGAGGGGCCATTGAGCATCCACGTTTGTTTCCCAAGCCTGCTCATTGTCCTCCATTGTTCACCTTTTCTATCTGCTCTGCGCATATGCAGATCTGGAACAGGCCCCAGCTGTTCTTCCTCCTCACTCATCTCTGACTCCAAAGGCAGCTGCCTCTCTGGTTGGAAAATGCTGGACGGCCCTGGCTCTATCTCTGTGTCTGACTAGAAGCATCCATCAGAGCCTTCCCCAGGCTCCAGAACTGGCCCAAGTTCTTCCACAGCCTGCTCATTATTCTGAGTCTGCCACCAACTCTGCTGGCAGCTGGCAGGCCACAACACAAATGTTCATTCTTATTATTGTATCTTACTAGAAAAGATACAATAATAATAGGTTATGAAGGCAAAGTGTTAATGTTCTTAAATTCATTTAAATTGTTGCCAGAAAAATAGTTGTGGCCACATTAAAAACAATAATTCTTGACGTATTTCCAAACAACATGCCATTTGATAAGCTAAGAGGAGTGCTTCTATAGTCTTTGGTAAGAGCATGCCTACTCAGTATGTAATGCAATTTTGGTAATCCATGAGAAAGATTACAAGAAAATTAATGTGATTCAAGACATCATTTTGTCTAATGTTGAGATTTGGGTTAAGACATTAGCCGTCCCTGTCAGAAATAGGAAGATCTGCTCCAGACAACTAGGGAATCTTCATAGATTACTGAATCTTCTGGTAATTTTCCTATGTGTAGAGTTGAAACTTTGGCTTAAAGCCTGGAGTCTATCAACATTATCATTCTAATCTGGTGAAGGTTATATTGCATTGAGGCTGTGCTTGTCCATTCCCTAAATGGCTTCTATAAGGAACATATCTATGAATTTCACTGGCTACAGTCTACTTCTGAGTGCAGCTCAAGGTGTTGGTTATGACTTTTAAGTCCTTTAATGACATAGGTCCAGGCTACCTGATAAACCATCTCATCCTGCTAAGGCAATCCATTTAACAGACCAAGGAGCTAAAAATATCTTCACAGGCATATCAGCATCCTTTGTATTGTATTGTGGACCTCAGCACTAAAACATACAGTTATGTCTACATCAGGCAATACAGGCAGTTTATTTCATTGCTTCCATTGTATCTATAAATAGAAGCATTTTGAATCATCCTGAGATTATTTTTTAAATGAATGTATTCAATTTATATTACCATCCATCACACATAGTATGTGATGGTACGTGCAGCAATATACCAAAATTTTGATTAGCTGATTGGAATATTTATTATTTATTTATTATTTACATTTATATGCTGCCCTTCTCCGGAGACTCAGGGCGGCTTACAGTCTATAGAGCACCATGCTAAGTGCTCGGCAATAGCCTTCATTCCATTGTATATGCCTGCTTATTACTAGGGCTTTTGGCCCCCCCAAGCGGCATTTTTACAAGGTCAGCTTATTGCCCCCAACAATCTTGGGTCCTCAATTTACCTACCCCGAGAGGATGGAAGGCTGAGTCAACCTTGAGCCTGGTAGGATTAGAGCCTGCACTAATTGCAGGCAGCTTGCACTAAGTGCTAGATGATTAACAGCCTGCACCACCAAGGCCCATATTGACATCTACCAACTACTTGTAAAAAGTTTGAGGACTTCATAGATGAAAAAACTACACTCTATGCTGACTTAGACACGTGTTTACAGATAAAATATCTCAAGATGACTAAAAGATCAGTCAGATTGACATTGATCCTAATTATGTATACTCCAGGAATCAGCAATTCATTGTATCAAAAAAAAAACCACCCCATGGGATAATTTTGTATAGGAATGAATGTCCAAAGTCAAAGTATCCTGTTTTCCTGCAACATTTGGAATTAATTAATATGTTTTCAGCTACCTAAATATTTGAATCGCTGATATTTTAGTAAATGCAGAGCAACCTTTTCAAAAGCCAGATTTAAATGTGTTGCCATCAAATATACTATATGGTAGATTTCAAAAAAAAGAAAGCAAGAAAGAAAATCCTATCTCTCACCGAAGGTTTTGTCCTTATTATGGTACTGATCTTGAAATGGTGGATTATATTGTATTATATCGTGAATATTATAACAGTCTTTGTCAGAACATTATCTATTTTAAGTCTAAGAGATGTTCTGGAGTGTGCAAATGTAATTCAACTGCAGATGAAAATCCTAAAATTACAGTGGCAAACAGCCAGATTTTTAAGTATGGCTATAAAAACAAGGCTTTTGGTATCGAAACAATGAGCTGGGATTTTAAGTCTTTTATGTAATATTTATTAAATATTTTATTGGTTAAACTGTTTTACCCAATGTTAAGTTTAGATTATGTTTCTAATTTGCTTACGGCTGTAAATAACATTTATTGAGATAGAGGATCATGGTAGTTGTCCTGGTTTGGGGCTTGTATGGCTTGAAAGTGTGGGTATTTTGTGTGATATGTTGAAGAGGATGGTGGAAGACATTCTTAGAATACGCTGGTTTCAGCCTGATCTGAGATGTGATTTTGGGACTGAGTTGATTTTAATCATTTTATTGGATTACCTTTATTGAGCGATTGACAGACAGTGTAACTTTTTTATTCTTTGGTCTTGTAAAATATTTTAATAAAGTGCAGAACTTTGAATTCAGAGGAAAAAGGTGTCCTCTAGAGTTATATCCACATCCTTCAGACGTGAAGCACTGTAATGTACAGCCTTAGACTTTAATATATTTGATAATAGTAAACTACTGGATCACTTCTGTAAACTGACAATCTACATGATTGACCACAACTGGGTGATTATTTTTCAACTTTCTGGCAATTATGTCAAGGCATACACAAGCTACCACCTTGCCCCAACATTTCAAAGCCAATCTACAAAGGGTATATTGTTGTGAGTGTGCCATACTGGGGATCTGGTTACAGAATTGTGCTGCTGACAATGATTCTATTTCATGTTTCCGCTCTAAATCAGCAGAAGCCGTACTAATAATAAATCAACATCAGGATGCCTTGATGGGGTCCCATTTCTTTCGTGTCAGAGACACCATTTAAGACACTTCCAGTTTGAAAGGATTGGCCAGTGATATCACCATTTGCCGGAGATACCTATGGGGGCTCTTTTCATATCCATGTCAAGGAGCTGGAGTAAATGACAGGAGCTCACCCTGCCATCCAGTAGCCCTCAGGTCTCAAACACGGGTCTGCTAATCTCCAACTCCAAAGCTCTCATGAAACACTTAGTGATTACATACAATCCCTAAAATCAAACTGCAAAGAACTGATGAAGTGAGACTTAGTTCATAGTGAAAAATGTTTTATTACCACTTTTAATCATGGGGTGAAACTTGTTATTAAGGTTAAGTTAGAAATTATAGGGAAGAAAATGGATACAGATTGTCTTTGCTTAGTGACTCCAATTTGACTGGCAAATCCATTGCTAAGCACCACAAATTATGTGGCCACTAGAAATTTACAATATCACTTCCACTCAATTGTTAAGCACGCCACCATGGTCTTTAAGAGAGATATCACATGACAATGACTTATGATTTTCATTCCACATTCTCCCATCAATTGCTTGTCACAAACCAGTTGGGAAGCATGTGATCAGATGACTGGGACCCTACAACATGAATACATGGCTGGCTGCCAAGTGCTCAGATGGTGATCACATGACTGTGGGTCTCTGCAGTGGTCATAAATATGAGGTTTGGTCACAAAGCTGGGTTTATTTTTACCACCATAGTAACTTTGAACAGTCATTAAATGAGTGAGTCAGTAAGTGAGGTCTACCTGTGCTTGCAGTTATCCTTGTTCATACATTTCTTCATTAACTCACTAAAACAATGGGCTTTTGCAGTGTGTTTGCAGGCTGTCAGATCCCATATCCAAAACGAGAATTTTTAACGGAAGAGGAGCCTGATGACAAAGGAGACAAAGTAGGTATCACATCAAGGGGTAGAACAAAAGTACATTTAGACAATTTTTCCCCATCTTGTATAGTTTTATACTTGTCTGTGATTTGGAGAATTAGATTGGTATTAATAATTCTGTTTAAACAGTATATGAAGGCCACATAATAAGAACTGCGAATGTGTATTTTTCTATGTATATTTAGTAGAATTACTTTTACTGAACTCTTCCTTGTCAGAATATGAGAATTAAATATCACATGTGAGAACAAAATGAATATTTGATAATATGGGAATATCATTATATTTATCACAGTTATTGCCAGTACTAAACATTAACAGTGAGAAATTTAAGAATGTCTACCAAATATAAAAAAGCTTAATGTCACAGATTGGCAACTCACATAATTTGTAGAGTTGCAAATGTATTTGGATGTTTGCGGGGATGCCTGGTTTGGATGTGATTTGAAATACTGGTGTTTGCAGAGTTGCAGACTTCACAACATTGTATAAATCTTTGAGAAAACAAAGAACAATAGTAAAATGAAACATTTTAAGAATAGCAGATACAGTTTTGAGCATGTATTAAAGAACAACCCACTTTGGGACAATTTTATAATCTCAGTTTGATCAATTGATAATATGACCAGCTTGATGATAAGATGTAGCAAGAAAACAGACCTAAAAACCTAAAAACAATTGCTTTTCATAAAGTTGTAAATAACATTGGATCCCAACAATGTGTGGTTTTACAAAATTCAGGGCTTTGCTATACACAATAGAAGACCTTAGATAATACAATGCAGTCAGATTATCTCCTGGAGGACAGGAAGAGCTTTTATTATCCTCAGGACTAGAGTTTCTTTTTATATTACTCAGCTTTAGTTAAAACTGCAAATCTAAAATGCTTACTTTATATGAGGCCCTCACTTAGCAACTGACCTTGGGACCAGAAATTTGGTTGTAAGTTGATGAGTCATTAATAGGTCACCATGTGACCTGACTCAATTGTACAATTGTTTTTATGACAGTGGTAAGGGAAATCACTATGGCCTTTTAGCAAAATACATGGTTGTTAAGCAAACCAATTTTCCCAAGTGTGGGAAGGATCTTCTGGAAATTGGCAGAAACATCACAAGTCACGCTCACATGACCATGCTACATCCAATCATATTTGCCAAGCACCTAAAATGCAATCATATGCCTAGGGTGCACGTGTGGCAGTTGTAACCAGTTGTAATCATAACTTTTTAAGTCCATTGTAACCTCAAATGGTTGCTAACCAATCATACTTTGATTGTTAAGGGAGGATTACCTATACACATAATCTCAATTTAGTTCCAAGTAAACATTTTTGATAGACTGAGTAAATAGTTTGATAGTTTGTCTTTGCTTTAGATCTGTGTAGCTATTTAATCAGTATTACCTTGGTGTCCCATTGATCTTACAGAGAATTTCATATTTCCAGCATTTGAATTGCTTCTGAGTTGTATTTTTCTTTTTTCTTTAACCACTTGAGAAGAACCAGCAGCAGCAGCAGGGCAATAACCACACAAATGGAACTGGCCATCCAGGGAATCAAGACAACAGTCACACACAAGGGCCTCCTTTGAAAAAAGTGAGAGTAGTTCCTCCTACCACTACCTCAGGTGGACTTATTATGACCTCAGATTATCAGGTAACCCTTTTTCACATCTCTTTCCTTGTCTTTGTTGCATTACTTTGCGAAATATTTATTTTAGCACACATTTCAAGTAAATCATTGTACATGTATCTGTTTGAATCCACTTTTATATTTTAAAAAAGATTAGTAATAACATCTGCATACCGTATAAGGGGTATAAAATGTCTTCATTTTTATATTGCCTTCCCACCAGGATTCATGACAACAAAGATTTTGCATCCTGAACACTTTTGTATCTTATAGATTTTTGGCTACCAATCATGAGAAATAACCTGGAATTTAATCTATCACGAATCATTGTATAGAAATCTCTTGTTTTTACACAATAGCAATGTTGGCTATGCTGCACACATGAAAGAAATATATGAAAACATGGAACTGTTGTTGAAGCACATCTGGTACACCAAGTACAACTAGAATATAAAAGCTCTTCTGCTTGGAATGCAGCTCAGCTATACCAAGTTACATAGGCAAATGGGACAGCTGTGCAAGGAGTCATGTTACATTAAAAAGAAATGGTTAATCTGACAGAATTTGGTTCCAGGGTAGAAAAGTGTGGCACATAAACAACTTCTTGACCCAACAAAAATATTTTTTGCAAAAATTTTGTAAAAACAATGAACAAAGAAAGTGAATGCTTTGTTATTTTGAGACAGATGTTTCCAATAATAACTGATGCCAAGATTAAGGAGGGCTTTTGTGTTGGTCCACTGATCAGACACATCATCAAGTGACAAGTGTTCAAAAATCTGTTAGTGGGGCCAGAAGAAAAATCACCTAGAAAGCATTCAAGGATGTTGTGTCAAGCACTGAGGAAATCAGGAGATTCAGGCAGTTCAAATGAATATAAAGATTTATTACAAGCTTAAGCTCTATAAGAATCTGACTAACGAGCAGTCAAGGGAAATCAACAGGAGATAAGAGAGGAATTCAAGGTGGGCTGGTCTTAGATCTCTTGTGGGTGCGCAGGGATTCATGACTGATAGTGCGTTTGACCCCTCCCTCAATCTCACCCTGGTCATCTCCCACGTGTCGCTGAGAATTTTCTTGGCAACTACAGGTCACTAGACTATATTCAGCTGATTGACAAACTTGTACGTATATAAGACAATGAAATGCAAGATGTCACTTAAAGATTAATTTTCTCTATTCACACTTCAACTTTCCCCCAAAAAAATCTAGTTACAGTCAGTGACAACATGGTTAAAGATTTTACCAGGACAGTGAGAAATGAAGTGGAATGAAGGCTATTGCTGAGCACAGCATGGTGCTCCATAGACTGTAAGCTGCCCTGAGTCTCCGAAGAAGGGCGGCATATAAATGCAAATAAAAATAAAATAAAATAAAAAAATAAATAAAAACAGCATCATAGCAATTGGAATCCATCAGTGCTGAATGTCTATTGTTGTACACTACAGTGAGATGCATCAGATACCGAGCACAAACAAAAACCAGCAGCAAAACACTTTTAGCCCTGTTGAATTCATGCAGTGTGTCGGAAACAGGCGATTAAATACATTACAGTCATTAAAAGCTAATTTCGTATTTCACAAGATTCCCACATGATACAGTCATTCTGAAATGCGTTCAGTTTGAAAGGGTCTATCATAATTACCAAATGTTTTTTGAGAAGCAAAGCTTTTGGGGAAAAAAACATCCAGTGTATTATTCAGTAAAATCAGATTACACATTCAGATGCTAGAATCTTTTGACAATTTAGGAGATTGATTTATGAATGCATTTAGTAAGCAGATGAGAACATGACTCCTTTTCTTTTTGCTCACCCTATTTTTATCTAACATATCCTTGGTTTGGTCTCTGTTCAGTAAAAATTATTTTCAGAAGGCACACAAAAGAAGGCCAAGACTCAGCTTTTCACAAGTCATTTGCTTTTCTTTTGAAAAGAATGTGCCATTTTGTGGCACGCTGCTCTATTCTGAGTAAAGGACAAGGCTATGTTGCAATCCGGCATTTAATAGATATTTCTGTTTCAGACTGTCACACATCTGCCTACCTTATGTCAAAGAAAAATGTTGGAATCAATGAAAGTACATAAAAGAGTCTGAAAGTGTAGAACGTTCCCTGTGAACAAAAAAAAAACTTTGCAAGATGAACTTTGGGGTCAAACAAAATATTAGTGAGCAGCGTTTTATCCATGAAAATATTCCTCTATAAATATTGTTTCTGTAAAAAAAAAATCTTATACAACTACTTTTCAATAGAAGAAACATGCATATAAGTCATATGTGACAAATACAGTTATTGAATGTACTAAAGCAGATTTTGTCCAATGTGTAGGTTTTTTTTCATATCATAAGGTTAGCCAGCTTTTAACTTGTTATTTTTAAATTATGGAGTATAAGTTCATAGTTTTAATAAGAAAAAAGTAAATATATTTCTTTACATGTCTGTCATTCTATGATGCTCAGTAGGCTTCCTAGGAGACTTCTGAATAATTTATTGTTTCAAACAATCAAATTTCAGAATCTCTTTTCTAATCTAGCACTCATTTTCCTAGGTATTTTGAAAATATTGCCAATTAATATAGCATAGGTAGAGAGGGGTTTTTTTGTGTGTGTAAAGCTATTAATTATGTATTGATAGCTACAGGTGCAAAAATTCTATAGTCATTAGAAATGAAAATGAAATGAACTGCCAGTGAAGATATCGAAGTATTGGACATCTTTTGCTTTTTATCAATCAATTGTCACTAGTAAAGGAACCAGGAGACAATAAATGCCTTGCAAATTAGCAGTAAAAGCTCTGGAAGACATAATCAGATGCCACAGTGACCTGGAAAGATCAAAACCATGCAGGCAATGGTTTTTCCTGTGATATTCTATGGAAGTGAAAGCAGGACTTTCAAGAAGCAGGAGAAAGATTATTCATGCGTTTGAACTTAGGCTCATGAGCAGGCAATTCATTTTCTCAAGGGGGCACATGAAAAAACGGAGCTGTTGTGGAGGGCGGAACCAGTAGCTATTGGCTGAGCTCTGCCTACTCATCCGCAAGGCCACACTTCATCTGAGGCGACAGTGGGAGAACAAGCCCAGATCCCCTTATACAATGACTGCTGCCTCAGGTGGCTCCAGGTGAGGGTCAAACACTGTGCAGGTGCAGAAAAGCACTTTCCCTGCCCGCTCATTGCTACCGTCCAACTGGAAGAGACAAGGGCAGCTATGCAGAGCCAGCCTTCACTTGGCTTCTTCTCCTACCCCCCCCCCCAGGTGCACTTATTTAGTTTGATTTTTAATTTCCAAGTGACCTCACATGGGCCAGACAGTGACAACCAAAGAGCTGGATGTGACCCGGGGGCTGTAAAACGCCCAGGTCTGCTCATGATAATAACCTGGCTAGCCAAGAAAAGAAATGAATCATCAAACAAATCAAGCCACTGAAGGTATAAATGACCAAGCACAAATTATGCTACTTTGGACACACTGTGTAATGGGGTAGTTCTCTGGAGAAGTCTATAACACTGGAAAGGTTGAAAAAAGAGGGCAGCCAATAGCAAGGAGGATGAAATTAGTTACACTGGCAGTAGTACACTTTTGGAAATCCAAGGACCATGATGAAAACAGATGATCCTAGAGAAGATCCTTCTTTGTGGTGCCTAAGAATTGACATTTGAATGCTCAAAATTATGCATATACATTTAAAATGCAAACAAGATCAAGGAAATATTTGATATCAGAGTAATCAGGAAGACTGTGTGAAGGCATTGTCTTAATACCCATTATGTTGAGAGAATGGGATTCCATTTGCAGAATTGAGTTTTCCCATTTCCCCACTGAAATCCCTTGCACCAAACACAGAAAACCACTTTCTCAGGAATATTGGAGTAAACAGCGCTAAGAGCCAAAGATCATGCAAGCAATTGAGCAAGTTAAAATCCCAGCCTGTCTCTAGAGTAAAATATGAGTGCCACAGATAGTTTATTGTATCAAAGTGGATTTACTTTTTCCTGTCCATTTGTTGAAAATAATCAAGCTCAAGATCTCAGCCTGCTGTCTTAAACACTTCTGATTATAATGGCATTGGGGAAATTTTGAAATTATTACTTTATCTGCTGTATATGTGAAAAGATCAAGACAAATTCATAATAATATCTTCAATTTATATGCCACCCAACTCCCTTGTCAGTTCTCAAGTGTTTTATATTCAATTACATTTTTATGCTCCCACATGATAAATTTATGATTTTAAGTAGGACACACAGCACTTGCTCCAGAGCAGGAAAGTGTACTTGAGGTAGTTTCATTACATGGACAAAATATTTCTGAAATGTTGTTACCCATTTGTCATCAAGTCTGCTTAAAGAGGATAGGCAGAAATCAGTTTTTTTTTATCAATGTAAAAATGGCCATTATGTTGGTATATATGAACACCACTTATAGG
Source organism: Bungarus multicinctus (assembly GCA_023653725.1). Taxonomy (NCBI): domain Eukaryota; kingdom Metazoa; phylum Chordata; class Lepidosauria; order Squamata; family Elapidae; genus Bungarus; species Bungarus multicinctus. The sequence goes on from CM042850.1 coordinate 23,324,146, forward strand.
ACATGTGGTTGTGGTGGGGGTTAATCTTCGGCATTAGTGTTCTTGTGAATATTTAGAGGAATGAATCAAAACAGGCATGTTTGGTGAATAAAAGTAAATATGCCATGTTTCCCCGAAAATAAGACCCTGTCTTATTCTTATTTTTTCGCCACCGAAAAAGGCACCAGGTCTTTTTTTGGGGGGGGGGAAATGTTGTCCACTGACTCCCCTCACTTGTGCGCATCTCCCCCAGCCTCCTTTTCACTGTCAGAGGCCTTCAGAAACTTCTTTGGCCGGCAAGGCTTTCCTGAAGTCCTCTGCAGCTGATAACACAGCTCCGGATTAATCCAGAGTTATTGGCTACAAAGGCCTTCAGGAAAGCCTTTCCCGCTGCAGAAGAAATGGGCCAAGATGTGTAAGGCCTGGCTGCAACTGTCTGAAGGTAAGTAGTAGGGCAGCTCCACCCCCCATCCCCACCCGAGCTTCATTTTTACCTGTGCACCCTGGAGTGGGTGGGGGCTTAATTAGGGCTTATATTGGGCTCATGTGTAAAAATCAAGCTAGGACTTATTTTGAGAGTAGGTTGTATTTTCATGGAAACAGGGTATGTGCCCAGGATAATGTTGCAGGGTGCAGTCTTGAATCAGTCACCGGGAGCAAAGGTTAACCCAACTCAGATTGGATGAAGCTTGTTTTGTCATCTCTTTAACATGAACTGCACTTTGTATACAACGTCAACTGTGTTGTGATTCTTTTTCAGCGTTCCAATCCCCATGCTGCCTATCCTAACCCTGGACCAAGCACATCACAGCCCCAGAGTAGCATGGGATATTCAACTACCTCCCAGCAGCCTCCACAGTACTCTCATCAGACACACCGGTACTGAGCTGCATCTGAATATAAAGTCAATGCACTGTTGCTAAGACTGCAGGACTGGCCGTGCTGCTGTCTGCCTGGAACCTGGCTTTGGGCTGCAAGAATGTACTGGAACTGTCAAAATGTCTGATAGCCACGTTCTGCTACTTTTCACAGGCTGGGAGGAGTCCCTCCCACAGATTGTACCTGTTGATGGAATGAGACTTGAAAAGAAAGTACTAGCACAGTTTGTGTTGTGGATATGCTACTTCCATAGTTTACTTGACATGATTCAGACTGACCAATGCATTGTTTTCAGTGACAGTCTGTAGCAGTTGAAGCTGTGAAATGTGCTAGGGGCAAGCATTTTTGTTGTTGTGAATTCTATTGATGTTGACAACATTATCTGACCAATAATACACACACACACACACACACACACAAATATCTTAACTGGTATTTGAAGTATACAGTATGTGTTAATGAGATGAAAACAAACTATCTATGGCTTCAATTGAGAGAATTTTTGATATACATTGATTTTTAGTGACTTTTTTGTGGGTTGATCCATTTTCCACATTGAACAATGTTTTATGACCAACAAATTTGCTGCAGAGATTTTTTTAAAGACATAATAAAAAAGAAACATAAGCATTTTTTCCAGCAGATTTACAAGCTTCCCAAAGATTAATTTTCAACATAAGTTTATTTTGTTCTCAGATCTATGACTTGACTGGTATTAAAGCTGCTATTTGATAGTAATGAGTGTGTTCTTAAGATAAAGCTGTTTGGTTCAGCAAACTATACTGATTGTCATAGGCAATGTTTTCCCCCCTCTTGGTGTTAACTGATTTGTGAGCATGCTTTGGAAGTTTAAAAAGCATGAGTGATGTTCCCCTGCAAAAAACACAGTGCGGCATTCATCCAGATATGTTTGTCATGACTTTTTGAGAGCTGGCTTGATGTAGTGGATTTTAAATTTTCTTAAATATTTTTAAAGATGTTCGCACGTTTGTTTAAGGCGCTCTTACCCATCCTGGAACTTTCCAGATGAATTGGATTTCAGTTCCACATGTTTTTAGCCAGCATGACTAGATCTGGGGGAATTGGTCATATGGAGGCCTCCAGGCTGGGAAAGGCTGGTTTGGGGGGAAGGGGAGGTCGCCCTTAATAAAGGATTATGGTCTTAGGAGAACATTAGAATTTGAGGAAAAACTATACCATGTACTGTATCAAGCTATTTTACATGAATGATGCAGGTATTCTGAATTTTAAAAGAAATCAACATTGTTAAAAACAAGGTGTTACATAATAAAAATATTTTTCATAAATCTGCATATGATTATATCTGTGCTTTATCAGTTGATACCTGTTCTGACCCAAACCTTGTTCCAAGGAAACAAACACGAAACAGAGGTAACAGCAGAACCTTTTAATGATTCTTTACGAATTCCATTCCTGCATGGTTAAAAGGCTGTTTCAAACTAATTGTCTCTGATAAGAACGGGCCTTGCCAAGGTTGTGCAAGGCTGCCAAGAACACTAGATAAAGTTACTAAGAAATATTTCAAACACAAAGAGTCTCCAAACACTAACCAAGATACTCTGAACATCCACAGGGCTTGAGTGCAAAACCTTCTTTGCTTCCTGCAAAGAACTCCGGTTTCTCAGCTGACTTTTATCTCTTAAGGGAGGGGCCATTACCTTGCAGCCTTACTCCCGAGTTGCCCGTGCTGCTGCATCTCCTCTTTCCTTCGAGCAGCCCTGCGCGCATGCGCACTGGGCACAGGCTTCTTGGGGACCTCTTCATCACGGCTGCCAGCCTCCACAATCTCCGAAGGTAGCATTCCATTCCCTGATGGTCCTGGCCCCATCCCTGCATCACATGCAGGCCCCTCATGTGAGTCCTCACTCTCCAAGACCTCAGACATCCACACCTGTTACCGGCGAACCACAACAATACCGATTTGTATAGAAATTAAAATATTTGTAGCCTTCATTCAGAGGCCAGAATTGGGACCGGCAACTCAATCTTCATGTGCTAAGTGACACCATTGTCTACTGTGCTTGTGATCTTACTTCAGCTTTCCTTTGCTTAATAAACCTAAGAAGGTCACCAATGACTGTAAAGCTATTTCTCCATCACCATAACTGCAAATGGTCGCTAAATCAGGCAGTTCTTAAATGAGGACTACCTTATGAAAATCATACCTGACTTCTGCTGCAAAAGCATTCCAAAAATATTAGATGTTGTGTACCAGTTGTGCCTCTTCTTAGCCCAGGAGGTTCATTCATACTTCAGTTTGTGATCATATTTCAGTTATTTCATACGGATTACTGCAATGTGCTCTACATAGAGCTGCATTTGAAGAGCATCCAGAAATTTCCACTGGTTCAAAATGTAGCCGTACAAACTATTGTATGTGCTCCATGATCTGCACAGGTTACATTTCTGCTGCATGAGCTTCCTTGTCTGCCATTTTGTTCCAGGTTCAATTCCCGGTGTTGGAAATTCCTGCTGCTGAAACCATACATGGCACGGGGGGGGTGGGGGTAGGTTACTTAAAGGGGACCACCTCCCCCCAATAACATCTATCAATACCAATCAGGTTGGGCAGGATGAGCATGTGGCAAGTCTCAGCAGCCAGGATGTATCATGTAGCACAACCCAGGAAAGGAGCCTTTTCTGCCATGGCATCTGCCCTATGGGATATCATTCCTCCAGAGATCAGATTGGCCTCAACCTGGCTGGCTTTTTGCAGGGTCCTGAAAACACGAAGTCTTTTCCCATACACACAGGGGCCCAATAATGTGGTAGACCCAGGGCAGAGGATGTACAGATTGTTCTGATGAATGGGATTATGAGCTGTTAAGTTTTTGTATTTTATGATGGCTTCAGAATACTTTCACATTATATATTTTTTGTTTTTAAATTGTTCTATCCTTTATCTTGTGTTTACATTTTAACTGCTAACTGCACGGAATCATAGCTATATATAAGATGGGTGGCTAAAGAAATTTGAAAAATCAATATTCTCACAAATTCAGCCCAGCTGACAACTAGCCACGTATATACATGCCCCTTTCTTCTCCCCAGAAAGCTATATTGTACAAGCCCCAACCTTTGAGTTTGGTACAATGAGTCATGGAAGGTACCTGAAAAAGAATTTTTATTTTTGATATAATGAAAGATCAGCTTCTCTAAGGTGTAATGCAGACCAGCTAACAGACCAAGCAATCCAAACTATGACAGAAGATTAACTAAAAATGATAGGGATAGGAATGTTTTAAGAGATCCTCTCAAAACAGATATACAGCTTAAGAGACTGGGTTGCAGGATTTGAAACAAGGCTGGTTATTGTACACACGAACAACAGTAATGCTTTTTCTAGCATAAGACAATATATAGATAGTCCTTGATTTACAACTGTAATGAGCCTGTCCATTACGGTCATAAGTTGCGTCAGTTGTAAAGCAGGTCATGTGACTCAGCCAATTTTGCGACCTCTTTTTGCAGCAGTAGTTAAGCACATCACCATGGTCATTAAGTGAATCGTGGTTGTTAAGTGAAGCCATTGTTCAATAAGAGCATGTTTGTCAAAAGCGAAAGTAAATGTTTTGGCAAAACGTCCTAAATTGGTTGCAGAGAGAAAAATTGGAGAAATCCCCACTTCTAAGGTAATTTTTTATTTATGATTGCCATAATCCTATTCTATATTTAGTCTATACATTACACTAAACCATGGTTTTCTGCTGAACCACAATTGACCATATTAAAGCAAAATATATCATAATATTTTATAAATGACAGTCAGCATGCTAAGCAAAAGAAAACATTGCTTTTTCTTAGAGTAAAAGGCCAGCTAAAGCAAGAATACTTGAGATCTACCGAAAGTGCATTAATCCAAATTATTAATACAATAGCCATGTGTGCATTTTAATCTGTATGTGGATTTGTACATATAATAGGAAATTTCTTGTTAGCTGAATACAGTTGTCAGCTGGGTAACTTTGGGTCATTCACTCTCTCGGTCCTAGGAAGAAGGCAATGGCAACCACTAGCAAAAAAACTGCAGGGATTGGTTCAGACAGTCACCAGGAATCAACAATGATGTGAAGGCATCCAAAGCAAAACACAAAAAGAAAAAAGATGATCATGAGGCCATTTATGCTTTTGATCAATTGAAGCTTTTCACGTAGTAAGGAGGAGGAAAAGGAACTTGTGTTATCAGGTTGAAGCATGCTGAATTGCCCTATGTACTTTTTCCTGTTAGTAAGGACAGCATTGGATGTTTTGGGCAAATTCTGTCCAATATACCTTAAATGCAACCAGAGCCCAACTTTAATTTAGACCAGGGCTGTCAAACTCGCAGCTCACAGCCCAGATGCATCACGCGCTGGTTTAGCGAAGGAGGGGAAAGATATGTCACATGACACCACTGTGATGACGCGAGTTTGACAGCCCTGATCTAGACTATGCTATTCCATGCAAATCAGGATCACTAACCTAGAGACTATGTTCTAAATCAGCATAAACCTCACATAATCAAGGTAGGTATAATATACCATCATAAATTCAGTGATAAAATATTGGCTCATTTCATTGCTACAGTTTTACAGTGTCAGTATTAAAATTAACCATAATCATTTTAATGTGCATCCCACTTGTGTCCCCAGAGACATAAAACTTTTTAAAGCTGTAGAAAGAGCTGTAGAAATTTTCTGTTCAATTTCTTCAAGTGCATCTGGAGACAGGCCTGGAATTTGGCTTGGCATTTTAATTCTGAAATGTCATGGAGAGAATTTTACTGCTGCGAAATATTGGAGGTAATCACACTTCAGTTTGGAGTTCCTGTTTAATGGAGGCATGGGATAAATTGCCACTTTAGGAAACCAGGTTCCTGATATATTGATCCTGTTATGAGTAAAATGCCTGGTGTGCTTTTAATAGAGGAAAATTAATGAGTTAGTGATTTATTTCATTGTGGTAAGGTCAGCAATCCCAAGAGTTACAGTTAAAAAGCATTTAATAATGAAGAGGGAACATAGCCAATGCATTCGTGAAGGGTTCAAGATTGAATAATGCCAATCTATTTCCTGACTGAGGCAATTGACCTGTACCAGTCACTATCAAAAGAGAATACAATATTTAGTGGCATGTATGGTTAATAGCTACAGTTGACTTAGAAATTTTGTTATCTTTGAATACCAGCTAATAGGCAATCATATTCTGCTTGTGTACACTATGGAAGCATTTGGGAGTTAATCATAGCGTAATAAAGACAAGTTCAATTCATGGTAAGTAGAAATAATTCCTGGTTCATCTGAGGACAATGTGATAGTTCATTTGATTCTGGCCACCCACTAATTTAATTTAATTGATTTAGGCACCAACCATTCTCTGGACAGCTCACAATGATAAAAGAATAAAATGTAATAATGTAGAATGCATAAAAAACATCAGAGCCAAACAAATAATAAAAGAGAAAACAATCTGGCCAACAATGCAAGGAATATGTATCAACAAAACTTGAAAAACCATGTGTCAGGATCAAGTCCAGAGACAATGTAGTGAAGTCCAATCAAATCCACTCCTTTATTTGCTTACACAGAGTGGGCGGAATCTTGACAAACTAAAGCTACAAACTTCTAAATCTAGATCAGGGGTTGTCATATTTGACAACTTTAAGACTTGTTGACTTCAATTCCTAGAATTCCTCCTGAAGTTATGTTAACTCAGGAATTCTGGGAGTTGAAGTCCACAAGTCTTAAACTTGCCAAGTTTGAAGACCCTTGAAGATAGATACATTCTGAAAGAGACTAAGTTTGGCAACCGTGAACATCTTCCCTCCTCCTCCACAATTTTAGAATTATGCAGTCTCTTATTCTCTTTGGGAAAGCCCTGTGTCCCCCACTGCTTCTCCAGATGCACATTCCACTCTCTACCCTAACTCAAATTCTAGAAGAATAACCATGTACTTAAAGCCCTCTGAAACAGGATGTCAAATCTCAGGGAATTTCATTCCAGAGTACAGGTGCTATAACGGACAAGGTGCACCTCCTGAATCCTAAAAGTTGTCACTATTCAATTGAAGAGGTCCAGCACCTACCAACCCTAATGCCTGGCATCCATTGTCTACTTCTCTCAATTTTTTTTAGTCCCATCATCTATTCCATCATCTAGGTCCAAGAGCCACAGTGGAGCAGTGGTTAGAATGAAGTATTGTGGCTACTTCTGCTGCCTGCCGGCTGCCTGCAATTTGGCAGTGCGAATCTCACAAGGCTCAAGGTTAACTCAGCCTTTCATCCTTCCGAGGTTGGTAAGATGAGGACCCAGATTGTTGGGGGCAATATGCTGGACTCTGTAAACTGCTTAGAGAGGGCTGTAAAAGCACTGTAAAGCAGTATATAAGTTTAAGTGTCATTGCTATTGTACTGTATGTGAGTTTCTGCTTTCTTGCTATTGTCTATAGAGAGCAGCCAGCCTTAATTTTATCCAGGTTGGACTGAGTAGTTCTTCCTGCAGTTCATAGTATTAAAGAACTACATTCTACAGCAGAGGTGTCAAAGCGGTGTCATGTGACGTTTTTCCCCTTTATTATACTGGGCGTGGGCATGGTCAGCGCATGTCACATCCAGTCCACAGGCTGGGAGTTTGACAGCCCTGTTCTGTAGTATAAAGGTCTCCATCTTCTTTCTCCTACTTTTTCTCTGCATCCAGTTTTTGCATTTATGCATTTGCCACTAGAAAGACCCAGGTTTAAATATTCTGATCTTTGTGAAATAGAACACTAGTTTGAAAAGATCATCCACCGCAATCTAAAAATGTTTTTGGAGATTACTTTGCAGGAGATTATATAAGATATTTCTAAAGCCGTACTTAAGTTCACATCCAATTCTCTTTGGCCTACATTAAAATGAAATGAGAAAACATTTGTGTGAAGGAATATCTTTCCCTTGCTGTGAAAATAGTTACATTGGGTTATTTATTCATTTCTAAATATACATGAAGCACCTACTAAAACATTGATACTGAATCAAACATATAACTCAACAAAATTTTGGTTAAAAGCAACTCCTTATCTCTAGATGATCATTCAGTTCCAATAGCTGTTTGGAAGGGCAATATATTTACTTCTGGTCCTCTAGAACAAATCTCCTCTTGTGATTAGAAGAGCTGCTTTGCTCCAGAAGGCCGGAATGATCACCAAGGAAATCTGATTCTTATCTTCTCTCCCCTTTATTTTCCAGATTAGAACAGATTGGGCAGATTACATTTGGAGGAAATGATCAAGACCTGCAGGCCTTCAGATCCATACCACTGTCTTAACTTGCACTATGAAACTTATTGGTAATAATTCCTGGAGGTTTTCAAGGACAAGTCCAGATACAGTAACTTGATCATGGAGTTATAATGGCATTAATTGCTCTTGCCAAGGCCCCACTCTTAAAAAGGATATACAGTAACTGGTGCAAAGGTGGTATTTAGCAGGTTCTGACCAGTTCTGGAGAACCAGTAGAGGAAATTTTGAACAGTTCGGAGAACCAGCAAATATCACCTCTGATTGGCCCTGTCCCCATCTATTCTCTGCCTCCCGAGTTCCAGCTGATTGGCTGGGTCTTCTTTTGTTGCCCTGCACAGGAGAATGGAGCTGGAAAGCAAGTTAGTGGGGTGGGGAGGGAATGGAGATTTTACAATATCCTTCCCCTGCCGTGCCCACCAAGCCACGCCCACCAAGCCAAGCCATGCCCACAGAACTGGTAGTAAAAAAATTTGAATCCCACCACTGAACTGATGGCCCAACACACCTGGCTATTGTCACCACTGGTTGATCCAATCGGATTCATGAATCCCATATCTTGGACCAACTCCTCCAGAGGAGGGCTTCACAACTCATATAATGTTACATGCAAAAACAACTCTCAACTCCCCACCCACCAAAATTATTTCATTCCATCTATTTTCTCATTGCTTCCAGATTTCAGAGATGAATTCCTACTAGATCTTCTGTCCAGCCTGTAGAGCAGAGGTACAACTGGATATCAGTCATACTAGCAATAGCACTTAGACTTATATACCGCTTTACAGTGCTTTACAGCCATCTCTAAGCATTTTACAGAGTCAGAGTATTGCCCCCAACAATGGGGCTCCCCTTGAAGAGTGTCCGGAGGCTGCAGTTGGTTCAGAATGCAGCCGCGCGGGTGATCGTGGGAGCCCTTCAGAGCTCCCATGTAACACCGCTTCTCCGCAGGCTGCACTGGCTTCCTGTGGCCTTTCGGATTCGATTCAAGTTGGTACTGACTGTATTTAAAGTGCTCCATGGCTCGGGACCTGGGTACTTACGAGACCGCCTGCTGCCATCAACAGCCTCCCGCTGCCCAGTACGCTCTCACATGGTTGCCCTCCTTGGGGTGCCGCCGCCTGATTGTTGCTGGCTGGCGGCCCCAAGGGTGCGGGCTTTCTCTGTGGGGGGCCCCCTCCCTGTGGAATGATCTGCCCCCGGAGATATGGGCCATTACTGACATCCAGACCTTCCGGCGCGCAGTCAAGACCTTATTCTTCCAGCAGGCCGGCCTGGCCCAGTAAATGGTTTATGGGTTTTAATTTAATTTCGGTTTTTAAATTTTTAAATCTTAACTTTTTAATTTAATCCCGGAATTTTAAATTTTGTATTCTATAACTGAAGGGATTCGGCCGGATTCTTGTATTTAATTTGTTTTTAAATTGTATATATTCTATTTTTAGTAGGCTGTACACCGCCCCGAGTCCCTTTTTGGGAGAGGGGGCGGTATAGAAATTTAATTAAATAAATAAATAAAATAAACAATTTGGGTCCTCATTTTACCAACCCAGGAAGGATGGAAGGCTGAGTCAACCTTGAGCCTGGTGAGATTTGATCTGCCAAATTGCAGGCAGCCAACAGTCAGCAGAAGTAGCCTGCAGTACTGCACTCTAACCACTGTGACTCATAATAATTATATCTCACTCAAATGGTGGACAATCTCCTCTCATTCTTGCTCTGGTCTTATTCAAAAGATCTTAAGATCCCATATCTTATTCAAAATTCTAGTTAGCAAAGTTGTGATAAGCATCCTCCTTGTATCTTCACCCAATCAGATCTTAATAATACACACCAGGTCTGTGTTTGCTGCTCTGCCAAATAAAAAGACCATGGCCTTATGGCAAATATATCTGGCATTCTATAGCAGCAAACTTATTTATTTATTTATTTATTTATTTACTCCAATTTATATACTGCCACCCTCTCCCAAAAAGGGATTCGGGGTGGTGAACAGCCACAATAAAACATACAGTTAGCAATGTTAAAATAGATTTAAAATTAATTAAATAATAGCTGAAATCAATAAAACCCATAAAAATTTAAAATTACATTAAAAATTTAAAACCCTTCCCCTTAGGCCAGACTGACCTGTTGGAAGAGGTGGGTCTTTAGTGCGCGTCGGAAGGCTCGCAGGTCTGCAATGGCTCGCATCTCCGCAGGTAGTTCATTCGAAAGGGAGGGTGCTCCCGCAGAGAAGGCCCGCACCCTTGGGGTCGCCAGCCGACATTGTTCAGTCAGCACGACCCTGAGGAGGCCCACCCTGTGGGAGTGCACTGGCCGGCGGGAGGCCGATGGTGGCAGTAGGCGGTCCTGTAAATACCCGGGTCCCAAGCCATGGAATGCTTTAAAGATGATCACCAACACCTTGAATCGCACCCGGAAGACCACCGGAAGCCAGTGTAGCTCGCACAGGAACGGTGTAATATGGGAGCTCTGAGAAGCCCCCAAGATCACCCGCGCGGCCGCATTCTGCACCAGTTGAAGCCTCTGGATGCTCTTCAAGGGGAGCCCCATGTAGAGAGCATTGCAATAGTCTAGGCGGGAGGTAACGAGGGTGGAAATGACTGTGCGCAATGCGCCCCGATCCAGAAAGGGCCACAACTGGTAGATCCGACGGACCTGATAAAAAGCCCCCCTGGTGACGGCTGCTATATGATCATCTAATGACAGCCGTACATCCAGGAGGACTCCCAGATTGCATACTCTTTCCGTGGGAGCCAGAATTTCAACCCCCACAGTCGGTGACGGAGTAAGCCGACTGTATCTGGGCGCAGGAAACCACAGCCACTTGGTTTTGGTCAGGTTGAGCCGAAGCCTGTCAACTCCCATCCAACTCCACACGGCCTCCAGGGACCGGGTCATCACTTCAACAGCTTTGTTGGGGTGGCCCGGGGTAGAAATGTATAGCTGAGTATCATCAGCATACTGATGGAACTCCACCCCGAAACCACGGATGATCTCACCCAGCGGCTTCACATAAATGCTGAACAGCAGGGGCGAGAGCACAGACCCCTGAGGCACCCCACAACACAGGGGCCTCGGGGTTGATCTCTGCCCCCTGCCAACACAAATTGCGAATGGGTGGAGAGGAAAGAGGAGAACCACCGTAACACGGTGCCTCCCCCCCCAACCCCCCCCAACCGCTGTAATAGGATACTGTGGTCGACAGTATCAAAAGCCGCTGAGAGATCTAATAGGATCAGGACAGAGGAACAACCCCTGTCCCGGGCCCTCCAGAGATCATCCACCAACGCGACCAACGCCGTCTCCGTGCTATACCCAGGCCTGAAACCCGATTGGAGGGGATCTAAATATACCGCTTCCTCCAGGTGCTGAGGGAGGACAAAACATCCAGGGCAGAGGTGGTATTCAGCAGGTTCTGACCAGTTCTGGAGAACCGGTAGTGTTGAATAGTTCGGAGAACCAGCAAATACCACCTCTGACTGGAGATTTTCAGTTTCCTTTCCCCTGCCACGCCCACCAAGCCACGCCCACAGAACCGGCAATAAAAAAAAATTGAATCCCACCACTGATCCAGGGGCTGGGTTAAAGGTTCCCTTCTCCTAGATTGGAGGATGAAAAACAAAAATTGGGCTGTAGAAAAGCAAAATCCAAAGAATAATTAGATTCTCTTCTCACTGACAAAAAGAAAAAAATAAGCTCAACAGTCCAGATCTGTTAGTTGAAATTAAGCCAGTTTTTTTTTTTAAGTGGTTAATTTCCCGCTCAAAACCATATATCCTGCTTTTCCCAACACTGTATTTTCTAAGTGTTTTGGAGGTAGGATTTTAAAATTTTACACTTTTTAATAAAATGTGCTGATCAGGATACAGGATAGGCGATTGCTTGCCACAATAACGAACATATGTCTCTTCCTATAAATTCTTCTAAAATCTCTATGCAGCTGGTAAAGAGGAAAGCATCAACCAGCCATGGTTTTTCTCTCATACATAGATTTCCATAGTAATTTTACCATTATGAACCTGGAAGCTGGAACCCAAGCAATGATATCTACATTCACATTCCACATTCACATTTTCAAGTTCTCCAGATGCTTTTTTTTCCTGAATCCACTAGGGGGCAAATATCAATTTTACTGTACTTTTTAAAATCCAAACTTTTAAATTATGTTATACTCACTAGAGATCAAATTTCAAGTTATTTTTTTAAGGTCAAGGAACATAACTCTTAAGAAATTTATCAGCAGTAACTTGGCGAAAGCAATAATGTTTGCAAAGAATTTCCCACTATCTTCAAAATAGTTTTTGCTGTCAGATTGGAATTTAGGGTAGGTAGGTGTACAGTATCTTTAGCAGCTTCGGGGCTCTGGAGGAAGAATGGGGAAAAAAAACCCAGTAAAGTAGCATGAACCATCATGTATAAATTATTGAGCTGTGGACTAGAGAATGGCAGAGGGAAACTCTAATAAAATGCATAATTCCAATTCCTCTCAGTTGTCCTTTATAACAGATGGATATTCTTCTGGAGATTGGGCAATTTAATGTTTGTAAGGTGAACAGCTGTCAGGATTTGGGCATTAAAACAATGTAACTGAGACCACATCAAGAATGGCATTTGCCTATTTTTCTGTTTTCTTTTCTTTTTTGAGGGAACACATCATTCATGGATCCTAAAAGAGTTTATACCAAATGGTGTGGTGGTTAAGACATTAGGCTTGAAGTGAAGAGGTCAAAAATTCTAGTTCTAGCTTAGGCCCAAAGCCAGCCCAGTCATACTCAGCCTTAGAAAGAAGAAGGCAATGGTGAACTACTTCTTGCCAAGGAAAATGCAGGCAGTTACCAGGAATCAAAACTGACAGGAGGGAGGGAGGAAGGAAATATAACTAAGTTCATATGAAATGATAATTCCATCTTAAAAAGGAAGGTCTTGATGTGTTGACACTGAAGTCTGATCTTTTGTCGCAGGGGATTTTAGAGAGTAGCATAGCTTCTGAAAAGAATCTTTTCCTTGTCATCAACAATCAGTCATACCTCTGCAGGCCCATCTTCAGATATTATGCAATGGCTCATGGATGCCTGCAATTTGGCAGTTCAAATCTCATCAGGCTCAAGGTTGACTCAGCCTTCCACCCAGTGGTGGGATTCAAAAATTTTTTACTACCAGTTCTGTGGGTGTGGCTTGGTAGGTGTGGTGTGGCTTGGTGGGCATGGTTTGGGAGGCGTGGCAGGGGAAGGATACTGTAAAATCCCCCTTCCCTTCCCACTCCTGGGGGAAGGTTACTATAAAATCCCCTTTCCCTCTTCACACTAACCTGCTTTCCAGCTCCATTCTCCTGTGCAGGGCAACCAAAGAAGACCCAGCCAATCAGCTGAGACTCGGGAGGCAGAGAACAGATGGGGGCGGGGCCAGTCAGAGGTGGTATTTGCCAATTCTCCGAACTACTCAAAATTTCCGCTACCGGTTCTCCAGAACTGGTCAGAACTTGCTGAATACCACCTCTGCTTTCATCCTTCCAAGGTCGGTAAAATGATGACCCAGATTGTTGGGGGCAATATGCTGACTCTGTAAACCACTTAGAGAAGGCTGCAAAGCACTGTGAAGCGGTATATAAGTTTAAGTGACTTACAACAGTTCATTTAGTGACCGTTCAATGTTACAAGGGCACTTAAAAAAGAGACTTATGACTATTTTTCCCACTTATGACCATTGTGGCATCCCCATGGTCATGGACACTTGGCAATTGACTCACATTTATGGCGGTTGCAGTGTCTCAGGGTCATGTGATCATCTTTTGTGATCTTCTGACAACCAATGTCAATGGAGATCCACTTAACATAACTTAACAACTACAGTGATTCACTTAACAACTATGGCAAGCAAGGTCATAAGATGGGGCAGAACTCGCTAAACAAATGTCATAGCTTAGCCACAGAAATTTTGGGCTCAGTTGTGGTCATATGCCAAGGACTATCTCTATACCCCATTCTAACCATGAGAATCCCACCAGTATTTCTTTTCTTTTAAAAGTAATTTTGAATGCAAATTCTTTTTTTTTTTAATTCAAGTAGAATGAGCTGTTTGGAAAAAATATCATCTATCTAGGACACCTTGGAGGTAAAAAAAAATTTGTAAAGAATTTGAAGGAAGAAAAGATTTGGTGAAGTATGTTATAACTGGAGGATAAATCCAGAGATTTTTTAAAAAATTACAAATGGTAACCACTCTACTTTTGAGATGCCATTCGTGCTGCACCCATCCATTATTGTTCTGTATTCGGCCTCTGGAAAATATCACTGTGCTTTTACTTTTTTTCATAATTCTGGGAGAGGATTGGAAAGAAAATCCCTAGTTTAGGAACAAAGCACCCTAGAACAGTCCCTTGGAGAAGATACAATATGATGAGCCGGAAGTTGAAAAATCTAGCATTATAAAAAGAGTTTGTGGCACCCCAGGAGATTCTTGAGCCATTTATCCTGCTTCGTTTTTTTCAATAACTTATTTCTCTTCCCTTCTTGCTTAGTTTTGAGTGCTACATAAACACTGACAGATGGAGACTGTTTGAAAAGTAAAAAGATCTGGGAAGCGAGGAAACTGCTACAAAGCTGGAGGAGTGGAATAAAAGGGATCTCTGTGTGACTGGATTTGGCTTCAGATAATTAATCTTTCTCTAAGGCTACCCTCTTTCTTCTACCCCCTTCACCTCTCTGGATCTGCATGCATTCATTCATGTAAATATACAGCACGTGTATCATTTTTTAAAAAAAATCCATTCAGTCATATCCGATTTTTAGCGACTGCCTGGGCAACAAGTCCCTGTAGTATTTTGGCAAGGTTTTATCAAACGCCAGGGAAATCAGGAGTATCAAATGAGTATAAAGATTAACTGCAAGTTTAAGCTCTGTAGAAGAATCTGGACTACTACAGTCAAGGAAAATTAATGGGAGTTAAGAAGGAACTCAAGGTGGGTTGGACTTAGCTCTCTTGTGGGCTTGCAGGGACTCATGACTGATGATAAGTTTGATTCCTCCCTCAGGCTCAACCTAGTCATCTCCTACAGGTTTTTTTTCTTTCAAAAATGGTTTGTCATTGCCTTCTTTTCTAGGGCTGAGAGAAAGTGACTGGCCCAGGTCAACAAGCTGGCTTTGTGTCAAAAAGTGGAACCAGAACTCACAGTTTTCTCATTTCTATGCTGATGCCTTAACCACTGCATCAAACTGGCTCTCATATATACATTTACACACACACATATATATACAGGCATGTTCAAGTTTACGTGCAAATTTGATAATATTTAATAGTGATATTTTTGAAAGAATGGCTGTTACGGCATTTGGAATTTTTATTTAATTTGAAGGAAGAATTATCTGAAGAAGGTAAGAAACATTTTTTTTAATTTAATATCACTTCAATTTTGTTCAATTGAATGGAAATAATTTACACCAGTGGTTCTCAACCTGTGTCCACAATGTCATCTCATCACATGGGATCCATGAAGGCTTGAAGAAATGTTATGATTTAAATCTTAAGTTTTGGGGGTCTGTGGCCATGGCCTGTGGCCACAAAAGGTATTTAAAGTGGGACCATGGGGAAGAAAAGGTTGAAAAAAACTGGTTTATACCATTTCACTGAAGGAAATTTTTTTCCTATTAATTCACTAGGTAAGGATGAACGGGCTTAATTAATAATATATTTTCTGGTTTTACTCACTATAGTATGGACTTGCATAATTAGCTAAACCCAAAACGTATGCCTTTGATATATTATATTGGCAAAATCTGAAATCTAGAAAGTATAAAAAGAACAATGAAATGTTGCACATTTTTGTTACTTGGCTATATGGTGTGTATGGCTAAAATAAAGTGCTAGATTAAAAACAGAATAATTCCAGTACATTGGAATATTTCCCAGACTACTAAAATATTCATGTTAATGCCTGGGAATCTGAAATGTTTTAGTTCTGTACACAACTCATTTAGAAGCTCTCCCTGCTTTTGACAGCAACTATACATATGCTTAGCAGCTGATAGCATCCAACTGAATTTTATATGAATGTTAATCTATCACATCTGGAGAACATCAGGCTTAAAATGTTAGTAAGCCTAATTTCCTGATTTGATATTCTTCCTTGCCACTGAGTTGCACTAGGAACATATGGGAATTTGGATAATTGAAATAATCTGGGCCGAATAGTTGGTCAAATGGACTACCAAACTTGGCAAGACCAAGGGAGTGTCTGTAGTTACTTTCTTGCTAATTAGAACCAATTTGCCTTTCCTAACTGAGTATTTATTATTTATTTATTTATAATGTGGCACATTCATATCATATTTCAGTAAAAAGGAACATAGGGGTAAAACATAAAACATAGAATATAACATATTCCCAACTGAGTCCCCTGAACGAATAATGCAAGACCAGACCTAAAGTTTTATTCACCCAAGTGCACTCATATGAGCATCTGTACTATACTGTTGTTTTCAGATTTTATAATGTAACTTCATATAAACACAGTTATTTGTCTGATATTACCTACTTTCAATTTATTCATATGATTATATGCAGATGGATAGTGTAATGGTTAAAGCATTGCTTTTGACGCAGGAGACTAGGGTTCAAATCCCAGTTGGTACCTATCTTACCAGTAGGACTGGACAGCTGCATTCCGGACTTGATGTAACTTCTGAATGTTCTTCAAGGGCAGGTCCATGTAGGAGGCATTGCAAACAGTCTGATCGGGAAGTTAAAGCAAAAGTAACCTTTCTAGCCATAGCTGATACTCATTGAGCAGTAGCCATGAATTAAAAAGCCTAATACGTTGATCAACTTTGTCTGATAAAGACGAACAATCTCAGGATGTGAGAATGATGGCTTAGAACTCATAGCCACTCAATTTTATCAGGGCTGAGCCAGAGTCGATTCTTTCTCCAGATCGGTGATGGGATTCAAATTGTTTCACCACTGGTTCGGTGGGTGAGGCTTTGCCTAATGCCAGCCACAGCTTTCCCCACACCAGCTGAGACCTGCAGTGCCAATCAGCTGAGAAGAGAAAGACAAAAGTGCAGGGGTGGATGGATGGGAGGGCGGATCCTGAGCTTTTCTCTTCTTTTCTTTTCTCCTCTCAGTTGATTGTTGGAGGATTTTTTTTCCTCCTCTCAGCTGCTCCTTGGAGGCTTTATTTACTACCGATTTGGCTGAACCAGTCTGAATTGGTAGCATATCACCACTGCTCCTCACAAGTTCCAGGTGCTAGAAAAGATAGTTGGTGGGATCATTTGTTTAACCTGGATTTGGTTTACAACTGGGTATCAATAGTATCCTGATGATATTTCAATCCATGCAGATGACCTCACAAGATTTCTTCATATAGATGTCAAAAGGGGAAGAGTCAGAATGTTGTTTAACCCTTGTTCTGTATTCTGTACAGTGGTAGATTTTGTCTTCTGTACAGATGCAGATAGATAAACTCAACAAAACATTCATACAAAGTCTTTATTATTGGTTCATCAGGTATTCTCATAACTCACATTTGTGACGAAGTTCTTAATGTCCAATCCTTTGCATGTCTGTCTTGTAGGTAAAAAGTTAATTATCTCCTTATCCCTTTCCCTTTCCTCCCATCTCGTAATGGTAGAGGTAGAGCAGTTACTACGAGTCCATGAGTTCAGGCAAGAGAGAGGAAACCTCTCCCAACCCATCGAGGGGCAATTTAGTGACCAATCAGGATTACAGATGTGGTCATGTGACATGGACTACATTTCCCAGGATACCTTACCTACATTTACCATGATGCATTCCCTTAAGGGGACAGCTCACAATTGCTAACTAACTATCCAATTCCCATACACTGGCTGGACACCACAACCCTGCAGTTAGTTCTCTCCTCTCCTGATATTAACTAGATCTTGCCTCAAAGGAAGGATGAGAATCACCCTTCCAATATTATCTACCTCTTGAGCAAGTTGTGTGGGCAAGTTGTATATGTGAATTATATCTTCACAGAGCTTGCTTATGAGAAAGCCTCATGTTTGGAGTTTCTACAAAGAGGGAAATGCCAGAAAACAAATGGAGCAACAACAATGCTGCTTCTATAAATTACAGAGCTATTTGCTGCTATGTTTGACAATAAAATTATAGAGTGCCTGCAACATCTTTTCTGCAGCTGTGAGCCAATCAGATTTTCCAGCAATGTCTTCCACAGAGCCTTGGTTAGAGTACAGTACTGCAGACCATCTCTGCTGACTACCGGCTGCCTGCAATTTGGCAGTTCAAATCCCACCAGGCTCAAAGTTGACTCCACCTTCCATCCTTCCGAGGTGGGTAAAATCAGAACTCAGATTGTTGGGGGCAATATGCTGACTCTGTAAAACTGCTTAGAGAGGGCTGTAAAGCATCATAAAGTGGTATATAAGTTTAAGTGCTATCGCTATTGTTAAATGCTGGACCATAATTCCCAGTCAGCATGGTCCAAAATTTGCTAATGGGGATTTATGAGGATTATGGTTCAGGATTACAGTCCATCTGAAGGACACCCAGATGAAAATAACTTTATTGTTTAAATATTTAAGACTAGAGGAAAGATGGTATAGGTAAGTTAATATGTGCAATAATAAATGTGTTCCTTTATTTTGAGACTTTCACCTCTCCCCAAATATTGTGAATTGCATCCAGTAATTCTGAATCAGAATCTGAAGTTCTCTTGGTACATGTGCAATCAGATTTTCTCTTGAATGGTAGACCTGACAATTTTAATTACATATCATAAAAGACTTAATGTCTTCTATACTTTCAGTAGGTTTCTACATAATCTCTCTCTTAATGTTTTAAACCCTTCGAACTAACTGTCTAGCTTTTTCAAACCAAGAGCAAGTGTTATTATTGAATCAGATTGAAGTCCCCCTTTGACTATTGAGCTAAATTGGAGATCAACTCAACCCACCCATGTTTTCCCCAAAATAAGACTGGGTCTTATATAAATTTTTGCTCCAAAAAGCACATTATGGCTTATTTTCCAGTTGGGTCTTATTTTGGGGAAAATACAGCACTAAATGTGTCTGACTGGCTGACAAACTTAACTGAAAAATCATGCTAGGGCTTATGTTCTGCCTGAGTCTTATTTTCAGGGAAATACGGTATTTCTCAGGGGAAAGATAAGATGACAACCACAATGATAATGATGACATTATTTAAAACATTCAATTAATGGAACAAATGAAATTTACTTGATACTTGTTAACAAAATATTGAAGTGTGGAATATTTGTTATTGTCAATCATCAATGTCTTTGTCTACAAAATTTCACCCTATTCCAGCAACATTGGTTTTAATGTCTCCTCTGAAGGGAAAGAAAGAGACAGATTCTTCTTTTTGGTCTGTTTTCACAGAGTGACTAATGCTTTAGCTGTTTGCTTCAGATTACAGCTAGCTCTCCATTTAGAAGAGGAGGATTTGAATTTCTTTTCTTTGTAAGACTGAACTCTGTCCAACTCTTAGTGCATTTAGTTAATTCAAGATTTCTATAGCACTCATTCACAGATTTCTGAGCTGCAAGATAAGCTCCTTTGAAAAATATCTTTTCACAGTAGCCTTTGAAAGGGCATGACAACAACTTGCAATATAATGAGCTTTAGCTGTTAAATCTGTGCAGCCTAAAGCTCATTATGAGATGTGCCATAAAGTCTGACCTTTGTGTCACACAACGGGACATATTTTCCCAAGGATTGACCTAGGAAAACCTGCGAATGATAGGACAATACTAATCAAATGTGCAAACAATAGTGAAATGATTGCAGAATCTTGAATACATCTTTAAATACGTGGAGAAGTGAAATGGAAGATGACATTGGAACACATTTCCAAGGGAGTTTTCAGCTGAGATATTAATAATGGCCCTTATTATTACAACTCATATGAGCCAGCTAGCCACTAACTCAGTTTAATCTCTATAACTATGATTCTGGTACACAAATATTGACTAAAAAACCACCCATTTTTGAAGTTATTGGAGCATTACCCATTTTCTGCAGGAAGTGCCTGATATCCCATGAATCCTTGCATGACAAAATTACCGATATTTCTATTCCCTTTTCTATGCATCACTGCAGCCCATCATTATCTGTAATGGACAGGCATGCTTTTTCAGATTCTCTTCCTTTTTCCTTGAGGGACTCTGGATGGTCTGAATTAAGAGGGCTTATATATTTCTATGATATAATTGACAGTAGAGAGTTAATTTAACACTGTGCATACTGGGACAGTCCTGCTGCTTTATCTCATTTGACTGGATTATTTGGATCTTTATGCTGTCTTGATGCCTTATAAACCCTCCCATTGACCTAGTTAAGCATATTGTGGGAATGGGGGCAATTTGTATTTTAGAATCCATGGGTTTTTTTAAAAAAAAATATCCATTAATGAAAGTTCTTTGTGTTAGGTTTTAGGCTTTTGTTTTTTGTTACATTGGTATGAAATCTTGCAATTAGGATCAACCAAAATCTAGCAGTGTCCATAGGAAGTGTGTGTGTGCGTGTGTGTGTGAAAATCCTGCCCCTCTGCATGTGATGAATGACATATGGAGGGGTGAAGGCTTTAATCATGGTGCTGCAACTATCATCATGTCTATTTTGATCTCCTCTGTAGAGAACTCTTTCACAGACATAAGCATGATGGAAATTATATTAAAATAAATTACAATAAATTGTTGCAATATGTAAAATCCATCTCCCATTCCATTTCAATCCCATTCTGGTTTTCTGTCTCCCCAGTAGATACTTGGCATTTTATCTAATCCTAAATGGGTTACAGATTTTCTCCCCTTCCAGGATTTATATATGGGGCTTCTGTCATTTTTTTGAATTTTCACAAACATGCTTATACCTTCTTCTTGTTAAATGATGTTCTTCTGGCTGCAATCCTATTGGCATTCACAAATTGAGTTTATTATTAGCACAATGTGCTATTTGTGCAATGCAAAAGTATTAGTGCCCTACAACATGCATATTATTATTACTGGACCACAAATATAATTATTAAATATTTATATCACATATTTAACACACAAGCCTAAGTTAGCTATGATTCCACTTTCACTGCTATTGATCAAGATAACCTTCTGGATCTGTTTTGGAAATTGGGAGTGGGTAGCATGGTGTTGTGTTGGTTTTCCTTCTTCCTCCAGGGCTTGTTTCAATCAGTGTTGATAGGAGGGGATAGGTCTAGCCCATGGCTCCTACTTTGTGGTGTGCCACAGGCTCAAATCTTTTTTTCTCCTGTTTAAGATCTACATGATGACACGGGTGAGGTGATCTGATGATTTTGGGTGAGATATCTCGCTGATGATACCAGCTTTATATTTCTAACCCAAGCTGCCTGGGTGATGCTATAGACATCCTCTTCTGGTATCTGGAAGCTTTGGGGGATCTGGATGGAAGGCAACAGTTTTCTTCTCAAGCCAATCAAGTGTCCTTTGTGTCAGAAACTTTCCATTGTTGGTCATGGATGGAATGGCACTGTCTCAAATGGACCTGGTGCACAATTAGGAGGTCCTCTTTGACTCATGGCTTCTGCTGGAAGAGCAGGTGAAAGCAATAGCTGGGAAGGACTTTGGGGACTTTGAGTTGTGTGCCAGTTGCAACCATTCTTCCACTGGGAAGCTCTCCTTACTGTCATTCGTGCCCTCATGTTCTCCTGTCTGGATTACTGCAGTGAGCTCTACATGGGGCTGCCTTTGAAGAGCAACTTGGAAGCTTCAGCTGGTGCAAAATGCAGCTGCACAAGTAGCAAATGGTGTCAGTTACTCTGCAAAGGTAACACCATTATCTGTGAGCTGCATTGGTTGCCAGTCTGTTTCTGGGTGCAATTCAAGGTGTTGGTTACCATCTTTAAAGCCCTTCATATCTTGGGACCAGGCTACCTGAAGGGTTGTCTTTTCCCAGTTGTCTCTACCTGTCCAATCCATTCTGGAAGATGCTGTGGCCTTTTGTAGGCCCTAAAGACCTGGTTATGTGCCTTAGACCCTGAGTGAATGAAGGGTCTCGTCCCTCTTTAATGTTTTTATTATGATGAAAATTTCAATTTTTTATTGAGATCATAGACCAGATATATTTGTTTTGAATTTCATTTATGATTTTTAGCAACCCAGGACCATTTGTTTAGCAGATGGTCATAGAAATTGAATAAACAAAGAATCAAACAAATAAAAATGGCATGATGTGGAGGAAGCTATTGATCTATATTTTAATCTTAATCAGAATTGCAGTTATAAAATACATACAGATTCCAATTTTAAGCAAATTGTGAGTGTAAACTAATGCTGTATTGGTCTAAAACCTTTTCAACTTTAACAGATTTGCTGCAGAATGAACGCATGAACAGATACATTTATAGAAATATGTCCATTTATAAAGACACTAGGTTCTGTTGATAGAATGAAGATGGAAAACAATCAGTCTAATTCTGTATTCTCCTTATACAGTAAAATAGTTTCAGCTTCCCCTTTATTAGAGAATAATAGTTTGGAAGTGCACTGTAAGAAGTATATTGGTCTATTCTCAATAGATCAATGATTTGATCAGTTCTGAGCAAAGAAATGGAGAAAAAGTCAAGGAAAGAAAGTCAACAGAAGGAAAGAACAGTGCCAAGGCCCACTTTTAATTCTAATTTCAATCATTCTGAAAATGTAAATATTCTCTTTGATACAAATAGAACGGTAATGCAAGTGCTTCTGATTCCTTCT
Source organism: Bungarus multicinctus (assembly GCA_023653725.1). NCBI lineage: Eukaryota > Metazoa > Chordata > Lepidosauria > Squamata > Elapidae > Bungarus > Bungarus multicinctus. The sequence goes on from CM042850.1 coordinate 23,347,014, forward strand.
CTACAAGATGTGGTGCTCTCCAAGGTGCTGAACAATTTCCAGCATAACATTACAATATTGAATTATTACTTATTAATACATGAAAGGAATGCACAGTAACATAAATCCAATGGGAATAGGTAGTGTAAATCCAATAGAAGTGTGGATAATTCACAATCATTGCTAGTTAAAGAAATGCAGATATTGACAATTTATTTTTGTAAGTTTTACCACAGAAACAAATTTGTGAATTTAAATATATTCAAATTCTGTGCCAAGTAATATTAAAATCAGTTTTATAACTGACTTAAAAAAAGATGTTGCATATCCAGACTAATAAACAGTATGAACAGCTTTGCTAAAAAAAAAGCTACTTGTGTACAGTACAAATATTTTCAATGTTCTGATTCAGAAAGTCTAGCAAAAGTAACAATCAAAACTAATAATGTTTTACAATAGCCATTCTCATTTTCCTGGGAATATTCCAATCTTCCCCCCCTTTTTTCATGTTACCCATAAAATTACTGGGACAATTAGCATCTTTTAAACCCTTATTTTAATGAATATATTGTAGCTGATAAATAAACATGAGTATTTTAACTTCCAGCTTAATTATTAATATTACATACCGTATGTATTGAATATTCAAATCTTAAATCAGGACAAGTACCCTTTGTGCCCTAGATATTGCTGAATGAACATCCCCATTTCATTAGCCATGCTAGCAGGGATTGGCATTATACAGAGTCATGTAACCAGATCAATTGTAAAATGGAGTAGTAGTTGCAATAAACTACTGTCCTGAAAAAAGGACCCTAAGTATTAATTTTGTGATGGGATATATGTATAATTAGCTAATAAAAATAGTAGAAGTAGTGTTGCTGTGAGACTTCAGAAAATACTCTAATTAAATTTTAAATTAAATATAAAATTAAAATTAAACCTTAAGGGACTTTTTAAACCATGTTTTAAAAATGATAAATGTTAAATGTTTATTTAATTATTCTTCAAGCATTATTTTTTTTAAAGTGTACTGTTTTATGTATTCTGCACACTCTGCCCAGTCATGTTACTTTGCATCCATAAATATTTATTTGTAATAAATACATAAGAAAATAAATAACAAAAATAGAGATTTTCTAAATCTGGAAAGGATGTAGGTCACAGCAAAACCAGTAGATCACTTAGAGATATATCAAGGTTATTAGACTTAGGTTTCAACTTTGAAAAACCAAAAAATGAGTGAAGAAATCATCCAAAATCTAACTGGCCTCACAGTGTGGTTGTACAGCAGACACATATAGGATTACTTTCTAACATTTTCTTGAGTTAATGTAATTCTCCAATTTACGTTTAAATTTTAAAAAATAATAATTTCAAATTGCTGTAGAATAATAATTATTTACCTATTATTTACTTACTTCTTATCTATATACGTATATGAAAGCAAAATACCACTCACGCATCATCACAAAATCTCCAGAACCGTAAAGCCTACCAACTTGAAATTTGGCACATATGTTCATCTTGGATTCTAGGTGCTCACTAAGAAAGGATTTTTTGAAATGTACATCAGAGCATTAATATTTCATATATTATTATTAACACTTCGCACAGTCACTTCCGCCCTCGTTATCTCCCGCTTGGATTATTGCAATGCTCTCTACATGGGGCTCCCCTTGAAGAGTCTCCGGAGGTTGCAGTTAGTCCAGAATGCAGCCGCGCGGGTGATCGTGGGCGCCCCTCGAGGCGCACACGTAACACCACTTCTCCGCAGGCTGCACTGGCTTCCTGTGGCCTTCCGGATTCGATTCAAGGTGGTACTGATGGTATTTAAAGTGCTCCATGGCTCGGGACCTGGGTACTTACGGGACCGCCTGCTGCCATCAACAACCTCCCGCCGCCCAGTACGCTCCCACAGGGTCGCCCTCCTTGGGGTACCGCCACCTGATCGTTGTCGACTGGCGGCCCCGAGGGTGCGTGCTTTCTCTGTGGGAGCGCCCTCCCTGTGGAATGATCTCCCCCCGGAGATACGAGCCATGACAGATATCCTCTCCTTCCGGCGCGCAGTTAAGACCCTACTTTTTAAACAGGCTGGCCTGGCCCAGTAAGGGTTTAAGGGGTTTTAGTAAATAGAGTTTTTTAAATTTTAACTTATTTTTAAAATTTTTGGGATGCAGCCATACTCATGTTTAATTTGGTTTTAAATTCTATTTAATTTTGTATCTCTGTATTTTATGTATTTATTAGGCTGTACACCGCCCCGAGTCCCTTCTCGGAGAGGGAGCAGTATAGAAATACGATTATAAATAAAAATAAAATAAAATAAAACACGCTCTGATGCTGAGGAGTTCTACTCCCCCTCCCCACCTGAGAAGAAATCTGTTCCACATGCAAAATGCAAGCAGAGGAGAGAAAATTCAGTTTCAGTTTTAGTTTCACAGCATCAAGCAGTTTTAGTACAGAACAGTTAAGCTAAGCCACGCCCAGGTTCCTTGCTGTCTCCTTGCTCACACAGCAAATACTGTTTCAGTTTCCAAACACACTGATAGGACACTAGCCAGATGAATACTGATGGATGCTAGTAGGCAGAGACAGATTTTCCTCCCTTATTTTCCTCCCCAAAACTAAGCCCGACCACATAGTTTTGTAGCGAAGCACGGATATCAAGCTAGTTTATTTATATATTTACTGTATTGATTTTGATTTAAACTGTCAGAAGAAATAAGTGCAAAGAAACATAATAACTGAGTTAGAAGGGACCTTAGAAGTCTCCTTGTCCAAGAAAGAGATCCTATATCATTCCATACAAGTGGCTATCCAGTCTCTTCTTAAAAGCCTCCAATGATGGAACATCCACAACTTCTGAAGGGAAGCCGTTCCACTGGTTAATTGTTCTCACTATTAGAAAGTACAATTTATATTTGAGCTGCAGAATTCATTGACTTAAAACCTTTCATTCTTTTGAACCTTTGATAGATTATCAACAATAGCTAACTACATGAATATTTTATGATGTAAATAATTTATTTACAATATATCATAATCTATTGCATTGACTGAAATAAAAATAATAGATCTGAATTTAAAAAATCCACCTAAAATAGTTTATGGTTAATTTCTCACAAACAATATACTGAGCATTGACTGTACAATCTCAGTAATTCCTTTACCCACTTACTGTTATATTATCTCCATATCAACTATTTTTTCTTTTTTACTTTTTTCCTGTGTGTTCATTTACTCTTTCCTTCCTTTAAAAGGATTAATACTATTTAAAAAGCAATTCTATATAAACTATTGAGCTGTTTGGATCAATCTATTATTAGAAGCATAGTTCTGTATGCTTTTTTTAAACCGTTTCAGCTCAGATTTTTTTTCAGTTTCATATGATTTGTTCATCAAACAAGATACAAAACTTTCTCTTCTCTAAATGAATTGAGAAGTTCCAAGTGTAAATATAAGGATATACTTAATAAGTATATGGATAAATCTTTCTGTAAGGAACATTGGGATATAAATGATATAGCGTGAATATAATTCCAATGAACATATAATAGATATCATAGTAGGTACATAATGCAGAGACAAATCCATCCCAAAGTGGAAGAGATACAACTTTAGGGATCTGATTTCTCAATTATCTCAACATCTGCAAAAGATGGGAAAACCTTAGCAGCACCATGAAGTTGTCCCTGGCTATCACCTGAGGGGTTGAATAGGGCAGGAAAGAGACAATGGCTTAAGCATCAGGATAAGGTTAGGAATAGGCACTTTCCTTTGGGTTAGGACATAGCTCACTTTTTCTTAACCTTTAAGGAATTCACCCTAATCAAGGTCAGGATAATGGACCATTTGTGCTCTTATATCTAGAGTCAGAAGGGTAGTTGTTTCAGGAAGTTTGTTTCTTGAGTGGGTACCATTAAGTGTCACAGTTTGGCAATGCGGGTTTATTATCAGATTATTTTGGCCTCTGTCTTTTTTTTTTTGCCAGATGAGTACAGTACACATTTTTGTATTTTTGTATTTGTTATTTGTATTCCTTGGTTGCCTTCACTGTAGTTTATGGGCTGCCAAAAGAAAGCTGCCAGGGGAGAGTTATTTTGATTATGGATTTGATTATTTTGTATATGATTATTTTCTCCTATTTATTACACTTGATTTTATTGTTGTCAAACATGGTAAATTGTCAGGAAAATAAATCTTTGGAATAAATTAAAATAGCTTTATAGAAGATATTAAAAAACCTTAGTGTCATCAGCTTGATTTTATTATGAGTAGTATTATACATTTACTTTCATAAGCAATAGAAGACTTGGCCTACAGTTTTCCGAATAGGCATTTTCTATTTTCTTGTGTTCTTTTTATTTCTGAAGGTGTATGTTGTGAACACTTGATTGACTTAAAAGTTTCATCTAAAATTAAAATGTCCATATCTCACTGAAATGAATATTATTGGTTAAAGCAACTAATTTTAAGCAAAATTGAATTAAAATTCAATATGTAAATAAGTAGAAACTTATATATAGGTAGACATATATGGGATTGTATATTGTGAATATATGAATGCTAGGAAAATAGAGAATCATACATCTGATTATTTAACTCAGAAAGACATATGCTGTTATTGGTTCATTTATTTCTAAATGGCACAAGATTCATTCTTTTCTTTTTCCATGAGATATGATCTACAAGAGTACAGATTATTTTTAAATTCTTAGCAAACTAAAAAAGAAATATATTTTTAATTATTGAAAACAAAAAGCAATCTAATATAATTTCTTAGAAGAAGCACATTCAGTATTAAACTGTAATTGTAACATTTTCTTGACTAATTCTCTATATTTTTTTAGTTTTTTTAAATAAAATATTGTTAATTATTTCTTAAAGACTTAGAGCAAATTAAAAGGTACCATACGTACACATATAATCATTTTTTTCCTCCTTTGTAAGCATGGAATTCAGAAACTTCTAATATTTTTAAAGTCAGAAGTAGAAAAATAATTGTTATGATGCTGTTTTGGTGTTATTATCTCTGCAAGAAACACACACACACAGACACTTTCTGTTTATTCCTCCCATTCAAAGGACAGGAAACCATTCTGAAATAATGGAATAGGAATCTGGAATAAATGAAAAGTAATTTATTTCATTGCATTGATTCAACATAAAATTCACATTGTACACATCAATGCTGCATTAATAATAATTATAAGCACCATTTATCATGACATTGTAGATTACACTTTCTAAAAAAAAACCTTTTAGTCAAACAAAAGCTTTAAAAAGAGACCTACACCAGAGAACAAAATAAAGAAAAAAGAAAAGAATATATGAATTTTAAGAAAAATAGAATCATTTAAAAATCCATATTCAGCTTAACTAAGGCAGCACTGGTCCAGTTAAAGCTTATCTTAAAAAAAACATTATTATAGGAATTAATAACTGATTGTTATCCTGTACTATATGTTGTAATGGCTCTTTGTTATTGTATTAAATTTTTTAGGAGTGGAAATACTATACTTGAAAATACCACTGATAAAAACATTTTAATTTTGTACAGTAATGTTTTGTGATAATAAACCTGACACTTACTAACAGGAAGTAAAACGGTCTCAATTTCTATTCTTAAGGAGAAATGGATAGTAAAGCAAATATTCCAGATGTGGCCTTACTAAGGCTTTATAAAGCGATACTAATACTTCACGTGATTTTAATTATTTGCTTCTATGTCTTTATATAACCAAGGATTCTATTAGTTTTTTTTGGTTGCTGCCACAAATTGCTGGTTCATGTTTAAGTGATCATCCATTAGGACTTCTGGGCCTCTTTCATAGTTACTGTTTTTGAGCCTGGTTTCACCTAATCTGTACTTGTACCTTTGGTTTTTCCTGACTAAGTGTAAAAATGCAATACTGTGCCTGCTAAAATCTGCTGCTTAAAGTTGATGGGGAAGAAAGTAAATATTCAATTTTCATTTTCCTTTAAATCTTGCTTGATTTATATATTACTCCTATAACATTCCAAGTTCACAATAGTTGGAATAAACATTTCATTGCCACAATATTGTTACTTTATTACTTTGTATTATAGAAACATTCCAGTTTCCATGCAATTATGATTCTGCCTTCCATTAACTTATAATTTGAATTTTATCCATGATTTTTTTTCGACCATAGGCATAGATCATAGATCTAAATGCCATTCTTCAAGTGCTAAATTGTCTAAAAGTTTTTATTGTTAACTTATTATAGATTTGGCAGCTAAAAGAAATACTATGTTGTTTATTAACTTAGCTTAGTGCATTCTCCCTCAAACATATGTAATAACCTTAACTCGGGGACCTTTTTTATTTTTAATTATCCTGTTAGACCTTACTTTTGGAAGTTTCTGTCAAGTTACACATTTTCTGAATTCAAAAACAAAACTAAAAAAAAAACCTGACTCAAAACACCCACTTCAAAAGGGATCGCTTCCAAATAGTTGGAACTGCTGCTTTAATGTGTAACTCATGCAGCATACAAATCTACAAATTTAATGTGCCCTGCTTTTTTGTGCAGTAAACTTCTGTTACTTGAGGAAAGATGTCTTACTTAATCGATTGATGTCAATATTCTTTTAAAGAGTTTAAGTTGTAACTCAATAAGAATAGGAAACTATGAGAAAGGATACACAAAAGAAATTCCTGCTATTAGTTATCCTTCATGCAAAATAAACCAAATATAAACAGTTTTAATATTTTGTTCAAATGAATACAGGAGGGTATGTCCATTTTTTCATAATTTTATTAATAATGTTACTATTGAAGAAATGAAGATGGAGGCTGTTGGCATGTAGGACCTTCCATTAGATTGTGGGAAGAAATTGTAAGAGAGGAAAGCAGGAGTGTGGGCTAGAAAAGACCATGGAATAAAAAGATTTGGATCACAAAATTGTTAATTCTTCCGACAAATTAACAAATTTTCACACTATTTTAAGAAAGACATTCATCTGCCCCCCCTGCCCCCTCCCCCCCCCCCTTGCAGAAGCAGATCTTTTAGCTTTTCGAAGTCACGGTTGATCCTGGATTACACATTTCTCTCAAAACTCAAATGCTTTCAACAAAACTGTTTGCTTTGTGAGAACATTGGCATTGTTCTGTTTTGTTTTGTTTTGTTCTGGAGGAGGGGCAAATTTCAAATTCGTTAATTAAAAGAGCTACCAAGGAGATGAGGAGTGGAGGAGTCTAGCTCGGGATCAAACCCACCATTTATCATCATCATCATCATCACCATTATTCACAAAAACGACAATGTACACAGCAAATGAGATAATTATGCTGAGATCATTATTATTATTATTGTTATTGTTGCTGTTGTTACTACTATTACTATTATTACTGTGATGATGATGATGATGATGCTCTCTCTGGTTCCTTCACTGCTTAAACGCTACAGCCAATCAGTTCTGCGGCTCGGACAGACAGATCCTAACCTCCACCCAAGCTACTCCGGCCGTAGCATTATTATTATTATTATTATTATTATTATTATTATTATTATTATTGACGATGATGATGATGGTTTTTAATTTGCGCCCGCCTCCTTTTGGGCGGGGCTAAGTTCTCGTACACTCGGGAGCGCGAGAGGGGGGAGGGAGGCGGGGGAGGGGGAGAAAGAAGGGACTGCCTGGCTGGAGAGCCTAGCCGAGCGGCTTTCTACTACTCTAATCCTCGCCAAGGACAGGCTGGCTGCAAGCGCGGCTAGCGGTTGCGCGCGATTGTGCATGCGCGCGCTGGATCGACCAAGCAGATGGAATGTGGTGCGAGGTAAGTCCGGGGGTCGGCGGTGTGGGGGAGGGGAGAGAGAGAGAGAGAGAGAGGCGCGCGCGGCGGGGTGTGTGGAGAGAACCCCCCCCCGAAACCCATTTTGGAAACAAATGCCCGGTCTTCTCCGCTCAAAACAGTTATTCCCGGGAGAGACGCGAGGTGTGCGGTAAGGGGCTTTTAATTCGAAGCGGCGAGGGTCTATGCCCCTCCCGCCCCCCCCCCCCCCCTTAATCTCCTTTCTGTGAGTTTGGAATTGCGGAGAGTTGTGGCAGACGTGTGTGTGTGTGTGTCCCGTTAGTTGGCCCCCTTCCTCTCAGAAGGGAAGCGACCGTGGTGGGGTGTTAGTCCTCGGTTCCTATATTCCTCTCCCCCCACAGCCCTCGACGAATTGAAACCCAGAGGGATAATTAGAAAGCGGAGCCCCTTCTTGGGGGCGCAGGACGAGGCGCTGCGGCGTCATCGATCTTTCTCCCGACCGGGGCTTTGCTGTTTCGATCTTGTGATCCGCTTCGGAAAAGGACGCGTCGCAACTCGTGGGAAGAGAGTTGGGACTCTCCGCTCTTTTTCAGACAAAAAGTGCGGCGGTGGGACAAGAGGGGGTCGGGGGAGGAGGCGAGACGGCGAGAGTCTCCGCCCCAAAGTGGCCTCGGCTTTCTCATGAATTCAAGACTAAATCCGCCCCCCCCCCCCATGGCTTTATGTCACCCTGTATGTGGGCTGCCTCCCAGTTCTGCAACTCGGTTTCCGAGGAAGGAATGGGCAATTTTCTTTCTGCACACCTACACCCCATCCTGGAGCTCTTTCCTACAAAACTTTTCAGTTAAATCGGGCAAATACTCTCGGCTAAACTTCTGCAGCTTTTGTAAATCTCTAGTACTGGAAGGAGGTAAATCTATACTTTTTTTTTTTTTTATGCGTACAAAAGCATTTGACCGGGTAGGATTGAGTTTCAAGGGAAAGTCAATTGTCTCGTAGAAAATTCGATACCTGCGTAGAAGATGGGGACTCTAAATTCTCGAAACTAGTTTTCTTTATCTACCCTAAGCTTGTAAATAAAACTACTTATACTTTGGATTTTTATTTCTCACAGTAACTCCTTGTAATGCTGATATAATGAATGAGATGATGATATCTTTAATAGGTAGGTAGGTAGGTAGGTTGGTTTAACTTGTGCGTTGGAATGGGAGAAGTAGCTGCCCGGTGCTAATATAAATACATTATAGTAGATGTAAATTTCAATTAAAAATGTTAAAGACATAAATTAGGAATGGCTACTGATGAACAGTTAAAGCACTGTGGGGAGTGGAAGAGTATTAGTACAACAATAATCCTAAATTGCCCAATAATAAATATTTTACTTCATTTTTCTAGTTATTCCAGATGGTTATGATTATGAGAGTGGACAGGCACAGTGCATTCTTTCTACAGTTATTACCGAAAGCAGAATGTTTTATTTTGATTAACCTTTCTGGTTTAATTTAGACATGCCTAATAAAAATTAGGAAACATTGACCATATGTTGTAGTATAGTGTCAGAACCAATAAACCCTATTTTATATAAGTTGGCAGGTCACAACGGAAAGCATAAAGTTGTTTGTAACTCCTCGATTGTGGAAATTGATTTCAGGAGATGCCCAACTTAACAAGTCAGAAGAATAATTACTGTTTTTCATTCAAAGAATTGTAGAAAAGTAGAGAAATATACACAGAATGCCGTGAATGCAGTTGCTGAGTGGATAGAAAATTAAAACAAATTGTTTTCACCTTAGTTTGGATTCTGAGCAATGAGTCGCTCAAAACATAGTTATGGTATTCGAAGGGTGCTATTAACTTACCTGTTGCTCAGCGCTGAATCACTAGAATTTCATCACTTACTTTTACTGGCTGCTTCACAGATGTCACTATTCTAGGGAAACACACACACCATTCTAGGGAGACACTCACATATGCACACACCCCTCTGATGTTGTCCCTGGGATCTGTTGGAGCCACTTTCCAGCCCCAAATGCTCCTAACTAACCCTGGGGACCATTTTAGCTTTTACTTTCCACATCATCTCTAGTTCCTCCTTCAGGACTGGTACTTCTGCAGCTTCTCATATTCCTTCTTTCTGATTTGCTGTCATGTGGCATCACTACATCTAGGCACTGCTAAAAGACAATGGGGGTAATATACATTATAAGTGTATATTGTCTGTGTGCATACACATCCAAAGTAGCTGCCTGTTTCTATAGTTAAAATCGCATAAATACATCTTTGGGACTTTGAGCATTCAGTGTAAATTAGCCATGTCTTCTGTAGTTAGAATTTTGACGACGTATTTTTAAATTAACATATAATAAAAACTGCAAAATGGATTAGAACCAGAAGCATAAATCATACTTGAAAATGACATTAATAGCTGACTGCGCAGAATGATGGATAATGCAGTTCATGAGTGCTATAGATGGATGAGTACATTTTCCAAGGCACTACTACAGATATGTCAACAATATCTCTAGCAGCTTTGTTATAGAGAAAATTTTCAACAAATTGTATTGTGATCTCAATGAAAAATAGATTCAAGTTTGGTAATGAGCATATCAGGAAGATTCAAGACATCCAGGAAATATTACGTAGTATTTTCACCTAAATATTATATTCTTCTGTGATAACAGACAGTTATTAATACTTTATTTAATTTATAAACAGTTACAATTTTAATAGTTAAATTTACATACCGGTAGTTAAATATAACTATGGAAATCCAGAGCTTTAAAAGAAAATCTACCTTTTTTCACATGACTCTTATGGCATTAGAAGAGTATTTATTCATCACATTTATAGACCACCAATCCCTAAGGTTTTTCAGTGGTTTACAAGATAAAACACACCAAAAACAGTAAAAGTATAGAACTGAAGTGTCAAACCAAAGAAAACGTAGAATAAAATTAATAAAACCAAATGTATTAGATCAACCTTTTCTTCACCATGGACCCTCTTTAAATACCTTTCATGGACACAGTCCTTAACTGCACCTTAACTCAAGATTTAAATCAACTTAAACTCAAGATTTAAATCATAACATTTCTTTAAGCAGACCCCCTGTGACAACATCGTGGCTCTCCCAGGATTCACCGACTATAGGTTGAGAACTACTGCTCTAGATAACTAAAACCCAAGCTATTTAGATCTTAAATTTCACCCAGAAGTCTATTGGTAACTAGTGCATGTCCCTCAACATTGGTGTAACATGTTTTAAGGCAGTACCTTCAAAGGTAACTGCCTGTAGTAGAGGATGTTGCAATATTCTAAGCAGATGATGAGAAAGGCATAAGGCACTGTAGGAAAATCTTCCCATCCCAGATTTTTTTTCTCCAATCAGAAAGACCCTTCTGAAATGGCTTTCATCTGCTGTTTTAGTAAGACTTGTGAATCCCGGAGTTGTGGACTTCCTGCTCCAGGCATAGTGCTGTTCTATCTAGAGATAGTACTGAAGCAGACAGCAACTCTTCTCTTGCTAGTATAGATAGTCCTCGGCTTACTACAGTTCGTTTAATAACAATTTGAAGTTACACTTGAGAAAGACTTACGAAAAATGACTTTTCACACTTACAACCATTGCAATATCCCCATGGTCACATGGTCAAAATTCATCATGTTGGCAACTGACTCCTATTTATGATGGTTGCAGTTCCCTGGGGTCATGTAATCCTCTATTCTGACCTTCTGACAAGCAAAGTCAATGGGGAAGCCAGATTCACTTAACAACTGTATTACTGTTGTGGTTAGCCGGCAGCAGGTGCGGATGGTGGAGAGCGATGATCTGATGAGGGGCCAGGACCATCAGGGAGTGGACTGCTGCCTTCAGAGATTGTGGGGGCTGGCAGCAGCGATGAGGAGGTTCCCGAGGAGCCTGTGCCAAGTGCGTGTGCATACAGGATTGTTCGTAGGAAAGAGCAGTTACAGCAGCACAGGTGACTTGGGAGTAAGGCTGCAAGGTAATGGGCCCTCCCTCAAGAGGATAAAAGCTTGGTTTGAAAAACTTCTTTGCAGAAGGCAAAGACGCTCTGAAACTCAGCCTCATGGACATTACAGTTAGTATTTGAAAACTCTTGTAAATTATTTCTTATCTGTGGGTTTTTGCAGCCTTGAAGAACAACTTGGCAAGGCTCTTTCTTGTCAGAGCTAATTAGTTGGAAGCTGCCTTTTATCTAGAATTCGTGAATGAAATCTTAAAAAGTGGGGGCTGCTGCCTTTGTCTTGTGTTTGCTCTCTTGGGTTGGGTTGGGTCAGAACAGTTACTAATTTAACAACTGCAGTGATTCACTTAACAACTGTGCCAAGAAAGGTCATAAATGAGGCCATTGGAGCAGAGCTTCAGCAATGTCACTAGTTTAGTCTAGGATATCTTTGTAAAGATGAATATCATCAATATCAGTATATTTCTGATACTGATTTCAACTTCATTCCCAGTTTTATTATTTAAATATTAAATAAGAGAGGAGAGAGAGAAACTATCTGTGTGCTACCTTGCAAGGAATGGTCATTGCTTTAGATTTCTCCTGCCCTATCAGGACTAACTAGAACTATTTGATAAGGAAGGAATGGAACCACTGCCACACAGTGTTCCAACTCTTGCATAGGATACAAAAATTAATGTACTAAAGAGGCCTGGGAAGTCTTAAAAGGTCTGGGTGGACATATCCATCCAGTTCTCAACGAAACCTAATGCAGCCAGTGCCACCTTTGTTCCCTCTCCAGACTTGAACACAATGAGATAGGATCCAGCTAATCCATTTCCTCTAAAGTGCTTTTTAGTTGTCTGTATCCCAACAACCAAAAGCCAAAAAACAAAATGGTAGGCGATTAGCCAGTAGTTTTCCAGTACCTCCAGATCCAGAGAGGCCGTCCTAAGGAAGAGATTTAACTACCAAAGCTTCCTTTGAAGTGTCTGCAGCATCCCATCCCACAGTGAGTAATTAATTGTCCTGACTGGGTAGGGCTCTTAGTGTGGATTTTCTCTAATAGAAAATTGACTATTTGAAACATGACCACCCGAACAACAAGTCACCAATACGAGAAGCAACCAGTGTTTTTCTCTTATTGCCACAAATTAAGCCCAAACATGGGCCCATACTTACATTCAAATTACCTTACTGATCCACTGACACTCTAGATGTTGTTCCCATTACCTTATTTCCTAAAGACTGTAGATATCCAAGGAACCATCTGGAATTGGCTTATAGAGACGAGCCACTCAAGGGGATGATTTTGTCATGGGCTTTTTGCCTCATGATACCAGCAGCAAGCTAGGCTTTCAACATATTCACCCAGCTCTTTATCAGCAAACTTCCCAGATTATATCAAACCTAAACTGGCCAATGATCTCACACAGCAGCTTTGTGTGTACTATCTAATCTAAAATACCAAGTATTTGTAACTTTATATTATTCAAAGAATTTTATTTTTATATTTAGCTGAAGCGGGTACTAGATTGGGTAAAACCATGATGAAGTTTTGTTAAAAAAATGCTAAAAAATGCTAAATTTTGTGCGTGTGTGTTTGTGTATTGTTGATATCAGATAAATGAAATTAATAAGTGCCTTCTTTTCATTTGGAAAAGCTTCTATTTAGAGCTTGGGTTAGTGTTTGGTCTTTTACATAACTAATTTGAAAGTACTTGGACAAATTGTTCACACGGTTGAATAGCCTTTGTGCATATTTGGCTACACATTAGGTTCACAATTTCTCTTATTCATGGGATGCATACAGATCAGCCTTTTCAGTATTGCTTTCTGTATGTGTTTGATTATCTGTTCTGTTAATATGAATCATGCATTTCCCAAGTCTGTTATCAATAGAAGAAAAGGGAACCCAAAGCAAATGTCCATGGAGATTCTTAGTCATCCAGGTCATGGTTGTCCCTAAGGTGCTTTTTCAAGAGGCAGCTTTACTTTCTTAAGAAAGAGCACCCTTGTGAACCCAAAGTAACTTATTTAATTTTCATAAGTTGCCTTCATATTGAACTTAGTCACAGAAATATACTGCTTTAGTTCTAAAAACATCCTTCCTTAATATCAGACCTATACTGTATATTTATAGTCTGCTGATCCAAATGTTCTGATGCTTCCTTAGTTATGATTAATAAGTTATCTTAACTTTTAACACTTTAATGCATTTTATTATTCTCAAATTGACATACTTTAACTCTGCATTATTGATTACACAGTGTAGTGTTAAATATAGAAGTGAGGCACTTATGAGGAATATGTTGTATAATGTAGTTGTTACTATTGTTGATTTCTGCTTAATTGTTTCTTTTTAGTATTAGGAAGCATTGTATTCACAAAAAAGGCTTTCAAGTTTTTATTTGTTTATTACATTTGTTTTTCGCCCATATTGCCACATGATCCTTGCTTAAGAAAAAGTAGACAGAAAGAAATAAAAAATACAAAAATCTTGTGCAATGCTCAACTCCCCAAACTTGTTAATTTTGTCACATGAAATTTGAAAATAATCTTAAAGACTGTATTTGACAATCTCTCTCTCTCTCTCTCTCTGTGTGTGTGTGTACCTGGTAAATTCACACACATGCCCATCAAGAAACCCCAAAGGTCAAGAGAATGACAAAAAATGAATGTGTGTTAATTGAATGAATGATTAAAATTAATTATAAATATACCATTAATAAAAATAAGTTACCTATTTATATATATGAAACATTGTCACAAGTGCAAAAACCAGATTGACACACAAAAGCATAATCACACATTCTTCTTTCTAGCATAAATCTGAAGAACAGAATAAAGAAAGCAGGATGGAGGTGCAATGAGACAAAGGGATGGTTGCATGAGGAAGGAAAGAGAAAGGGGCTGGGATGTAGGGAAGAGGCTATAGCACTTAGACTTATATACCACTTTATAGCACTTTCTGAGCACTTTACAATTTCAGCGTATTACTCCCAACAATCTGGATCCTCATTTCACTGATCTCAGAAAGATGGAAAGCTGAATCAAACTTGAGCCTGTCAAGGATTGAATTTCAGACATGGGCAGAGTTAGCCTGCAGTACTGCATTCTAACCATTGCACTATGAGGGACTGGACACGAATGGAAAAGGGCATATTCTAATTCCAAAACAATGGATAAATTTTCCCAGTAGTCTGATCTGAGAGGGGGAAGGCCAAGTTCTGGAGAATATCACTTTATGGAGTCCTTGGTGCCATCTGAGCTTGGTTATTCGCTTGTAGTCTAGGTAACATCTTCAGTGCTAAAAGGGAGTAGAGTTTGCACTTTGTTTATATGGTTTGCCCCTTCATTGCTGATGGGGATGTTTTATCTTTGTAGTCCCTTGATTAGGCTATCATTTACTACCTGAGTAAATGATAGCCTTGGTAGTTTGAGTTGGTAGTTCGTGGATGCCAGTATTTACTTATTGAGTGCTTTTTTGATGTTAATCCTGGTGTTAAAACATACCAGTTTACAGTGTCCAAAGCCTTATCTCCCCATAACACCAGAAAGAAGTTGAGCCACTATAGCAATGTTCCCCAACCTTTTGGCTCTGCAGATCAATGGTGGCGGGAAGAAGAGATGATATTGCGTGTGCGCTTACTGCTCACACAAATAGAACTTCACACACTCACCCACCACTTCATGGCCTGGCTCCCAATGAGGCCCAGTCCAATACTGGCCAACGGACATGGGTTTGGGGGCCCTTGCACTAAGAGTCAGTAACCCTTTCTGGTAGCCATTAGGAAACCATGATTGATGATACCGAATGCCACTGAGAAAGAGTGTGTCATTCCTAATCAGTTACTATCACAAGTCATCCACATGTGAGTAATACAATTTCTATTCCACACATGAATCCTGATTGGAAGGGATCCAAATCATTTTGTCAATAAAGAAAGTCTGTGGTTAAAGCCCAATCACGTTGTCAACAACCCTGCCTAAAAATGGGTTTGATAATTGTCTGATACAGTCTAGTATGATTCTTCCCTACTGATGAAAACTCAGGATATAGTTTTATAAAAAGCCATTTACAAGCTTTTTTGTTATCAGTAAAGAGACTCACCAGTTTGCCAGGTCATAGAAAGGCAGTAAGAAAATGAGCAAGACGCCAATGTAATTATTTCTGAGGATATATGTCAGGAAATATGTCAGTTAATGGAATTCATGTAACCTGAACCTTTACTTAATAAATTAATAAAGTCTTGCCAGTGAGATTCTGAAAGAACCATAGTTGGAAAAAGAATTGCAGGCATGTGGGGTATGTCTTCTCTATAAGCTTGCTATTTACTTTCAGAAAATCAGAATATGCCTTGTTTCTCTTGGAAACTGACAATATTGATTCTGTATCGGGATTTGCAGCTTCAGTGCATTAGCAGTTAGGTTATCTTTATTTCACTTGATTTTGGTTATCTCTGCCTCCAAGTCCCATTATATTCTTCAGGGAAGCCATCTTCTGTAAAAACAAAAATGCAGCAATGTGGCAAAACGATTGTCTATGTGTAAGTTCACTAACGTTTATGGTTTGACCATCAGATGTTGACCAGAGGCAATATTAGGATTGGCAGAAGTTATATGGCCCAAACTGCTGCATAAACCAGTGGTATATGTTCTTCTCAATATTTAGAAGTATATTATATTAAAGATCAAACTTCCTTATAGCAAAAGTTAGCAGCTTGGACTCTGAGACTGTTATTGTACCTGTAACAAAATAATTTCCATTATTTCTAAAACAAATACCTACAAGGCTAGATTGGCAGATTTACATAGAATATCAGCTAGGTTATGAGGAGGAAAGTTATAATCTTCTTAACCATTGTTGTGAAATGACAATATTCCTTTCTAGTCTGTCATCTAATGGTTAACTCTTATCTATAGAAACAATACAATTATAACAATTGAAAGATAATCATATGATGGAAAGCATGGGAGGAGACCTGCAACAGAATGTTTATTTTCATTTTTGCTCACTTTGTGACCTGTCTGTTCCAACAGAATGACCAAATTTCTGACCTTGGGAGAATTGAATTCAGAATATCAATTATGATGACCGCACTTTTTTTTTTACAGAACTCTTGGAATTGGAAAAATGTTTCCCACTCATTTGCAAATGTTGGCTTTTAGGATTATTAGTGCGGGAATTGCCTCTTTTCAAAGGAGCTGATTGCTTTGATTTTGGAGTAGTATGTCCTCAGGCACTATTTCTGATAGGAAGGAAACATACTGATAGCAGTCATTCATATAAGAAGCAGCAGGGAACATCCTCTCAAGAATTTGTAACTGCATTGCATCTTCCATTACTTACTATGGTACAAACTATTAACAGTTGTGCTAATGACTAAGAAGCAGCAGAATTATTTGCCATATTATCAGTCCCTGGTGGGTAAGAAATAATTATATTTTTCCCTCAGGTAGATAGTATTTTGTAGAACTTAATAAGTGGAGTTGATATATCACTCATAACAATCTCATCAGTGGATTCAAAATGTTTTTACTAACGGTTCTGTGGGTGTGGCTTGGTGGACATGGCAGGGGAAGGATACTGTAAAATCTCCAGTCAGAGATGGGATTTGCTGATTCTCTGAACTACTCAAAATTTCTGCTACCAGTTCTCCAGAACTGGTCAGAACCGGCTGAATACCATCTCTGGATCTCACCATTGAAAGCCAATACTTGAAATCTTAAAAAGCAGAATGGAATGATACACAAAGAACAAATGTGATCAAATGCAATCAGCAAAACCTTGCTACATTTGGGAATGAAGAGCATGCATAAAAACCCTGAGGGGGAAAAATCTTTCTAGTTAAGGAATTAAGAGAGATACAGAAAATTGCTTTGCATATAGCTAAGTTGAGTATCTAGGTACTTTAAATAATTTACATGAAGATAAGCCAGTATTTGGCATAATAAATTCTAACATTTCCACATTTATGGTTATTAAGTATTCACTACAGATGCCCCTTCTGTTCCTTACTTCTGTCAGTGTTGAGCTGAAAGAAGTTTTGTGAGAACAATAGCTAGAAATCAGCTGGACAGAATACAGGTACTCCTTGACTTACAACCATTCATTTAGTGATTATTTGAACTTAGAATGGCACTGAAAAAAGTGACTTACGGAGTTTTTCCGCACTTAACAACCTTTGCAGTATCCCCATGGTCACGAGATCAAAATTTGGATGCTTGGAAACTGGTTCATATTTATTTGAAAATTGCAGAGTCCTGGTGTCAGGTTTTTGCCACCTCTGATAAGCAAAGTCAATGGGGAAACCAAATTCACTTTAACTGTGTTACTAACAAGAAGTAATGTTGTAAAATGTGGCAAAACCCATTTAACAACTGTCTTTCTTAGCAACAGAAATTTTGGACTCAATGGTAGTCGTAAGTCATAGACTAACTGTATTCTCCATGGTGCTTGAAAGCAGGAAATTAAGTCATAAATTAAGGATTACTTGTAATATGTCAGGAGACAACTTATCAGAATTATGATTTTATTGTGGAAACCTTCTGGAATAGTCATTTATTACTACATTCCAAAGATTGTGGTCACTATTGAACTGAAATTGGAGTAGAGTAATATAGAAGTATAGTGTAGTTTGTATACATGTATGTGTATGTATATTATTTCTGGTACTGATTTCTGTAGCTAAGAATCAAAACATGACAATTACTACTTCGTATGCTTCCTTTTTGCTCCATCCCCTCCCTTCCTCATTTTGAAACAAAGGTATTTGCATGTAAAAATGCTATGAGGCATAAAAATGCCACATAGGAATTTTCTGTTGGTAAGGTATTGGGATGATAAAATACCTTGGAGATATTAACTTAGGAACAGAGGTATTACAGCCCCTTTTCCTCTTACCCTTCTTTGTTCAAAATCCCCAAGTGATTGTACTCATGGGAGCTTTTTCCTGAAGAGTTTCAAGGTTAACACCTGACTTGTAGCATCCAGATCAAAACCAATGATAACATGAAGGTGTTTTATCTTAAGAGGAGATTATGTCTATTGAGCCTATAATTATTCAATTTATATTAGCATTATTTATATTTATAATAGAAGATCCAAAGTTAAGAATCTTGTGATAAACATGCTGAGATTAAGTTTTGCTTGCTACAAAAAAAAAGTTTCTAAATCAGGCAGAAATTTGTGGAAACACATTAAGAGTTGGATGTTTCCAAGAACATAAACTCATAGAATTGAAAGGAATCTTAGAGATCTTCTAGCCCAAAATTAGGCCCAGAACAGGAATTGTCAGAGCAGTCCAAACAAAGGATTGTCCAACCTTTATTGAAAACTTCCAGTAATGGAGTTTCATGTTTCCAAGAAAGAGATTGGCTGCTCCATTGCTTAGGAACTCACAGAGTCAGAAATTCCTCCTTACTTCAAATTTAGAGTTCTCTCTAAAGCAGGGGTGTCAAACTTACGGCCCGTGGGTCAGATGCATCACGAGCTGGCCCTGCCCCCACCCGGTTTAGAAAAGGAAAAATATCCCAATACATCATGTGATGACCCATGACGACACAAGTTTGACACCTCTGCTCTAAAGCTTCCACCATTGGTTCTTGTCCTTTCAGCAACCATGAAAAATAAATCTACAGGTAGTCCTTGGTTAATGATCACTTGTTCATAAACTGAAGTTACAGGTGCTGAATGAGTGATGGTTATGACCAATTCTCAAAGTTCTGGTCATTCCAGAACGTTTGGTGATCATGATTTGGGTGCTTGCAGTGGTGATATCGTACCGGTTCTGCTGAGCCAGTAGAGGCGATGAGCAGTAGAGACGGAACCGATTCTCTCCGCTGCTCTGCTGTTGGGCCCATCCTCCCGCCCGAGCTCCCATACTCAACTTTATCCTCTGCTTTTGAAGCGCAGCTGCTTTGTGCAGCACAGCGGAAGCGACTGGGAGAGTGCAGCCTTGCAAGAGGTGAGTTAGAACCAGGAGTTTCAAAATTTGGGATTCAAAATTTGTAACAACTGGTTCTGTGGACATGGCTTAGTTGGTGGGCATGGCTTGGTGGTCATGTGACTGGGTGGACATGGCTTGGTGGTCATGTTATTGGCTAGGTGTGGCCAACTCCATATCACTCACATCGAGGCACGCATCTCCTCACCTGGCCTCATGACTGTGGGGATGCTGCAACAGTCGTAAGTGTGAAAAATGGTTGTAAGTCACTTTTTTCAGTGCCATTGTAAATGATCACTCCACACAAGCAAAGTACCAGCAAAGGAGGGGAAAAAAACTCCATAGAAGTTTCTGAGACAGGAAGCCTAGTCCTGCCAAGAATGTAATAACGGTTAACGGAGAGACAGTTTCTGTAAGCAACACCAGAATGTTTCCTTCCTGCTTTCCTTACAGGATTAGGCCAGTAATTTCTTCTAACAACCGGTTCTCCAAACTGCTTAGAATGTTAACAACCGGTTCCAGCAAATAGGTGCGAACTGGTAGAATCCCACCCCTGGTTGGAATGCCTCTGTGCCTGTGCAAATGCCTCTGCACCAGCGCAAAGTACGCATTTGGCACGTGCACCCCCACCAAACCACGCCCACCAAGCCCTTGGTAAAACTTTTTGAATCCCACCACTGGGTGCTTGGTAACCAATTACATCATCCTGAAGTCACAGGATCATCATTTGAACCTTTCCTGCTGGCTTCACATAAGGAAAATTAATGGGGAAACTGACAGGGAAGGTCGCAAGTAGCTCCTGTTAAGTCATTCCCACTCCTGCTGCTTTTTTTCATGAGGAGCCGGGCTGCCAAGTACAAGATGCTGAGGAATCCTTTCCTGTTAGCACCAAATGTCAGATGCTTCTTGTCTTTTTGCTATTTGCACTTTTTTCTTACTACCAGATGTTGGAAAATTAGAAACAGGTTTGGGCTGTACTTTTCTAAACCCCTTAAATTGTTTGCTCAGAATGTGGCCTGATCTAAAATGTTGAGCCAGAGATATATTAGGAAGTTTTAATGTTTTTGATGAACACATTTATTCAGCTCTCTTTTTAAATAACAATATTAATAAATCTATCTTATAAAAATGTTTTGTTCCGGGATATGATATTGACTTGCAAATTCACAAATGATCAAAGAAAGAATACAGTTACTTCTTCTTCAATAATATATATAGAAAGCTACATAGCAAATTTGATAAGATTTGTTTAATTACATATATGTATCTTGCCATGCAGTGCACAGTATTAAAACTAGACTTGAATACAATAAATCATAACAGGGGTGATGAATCTGCCAGCAGTATTTGGGATCTCAAGTGGTAAAGAAGAATATGAATATTTTTAGTAGATGCCTGAACCTAGAGTAAGGCCACTGTGATTATTTGGAGAGAGAAGGCATTCCAATTAATGGGTGCCACAACAAAAAATAATGATTTCCCTGGATTATCTTCCTGAGGTAATTAGCTAAAACATTCTCTGTGAGTCATGGGCCTATTTCTCCCTTTGCACTACACTAACTTATACTTTTATGTGGGAGGAGGATGAAAATAATTCTTTGTTTTTACAGGCATTGAAACATGCCATTAATCAAAAGGAACATTGAACCACGGCACCTATGCCAAGGAGCTTTACCTGAAGGAATTACTAGTGAATTGGAATGTGTAACCAATAGTACTCTTGCTGCTATCATACGTCAGCTAAGCAGCTTAAGTAAGTTCCCTGATTTGTTTTTAACGCTACTCTTTATTTTTTCTTCCAATTTTTACATGGAAAATTGAAGAACATGTGGCATCTTTCAAGTTTATCTTAAGTTTTGGCGGCGGTGGGAGCACACCAAGTACATGTGCTGTGAAAGAGACAAAGGAAGTGAGAAATATAAGGATTTTTGGATGGGTATATCTATTCTGGCTTCATAGCTGTTTGCTTCTTCATGTCATTCTGGGGACTTGTAGCTATCCTGGCCATTCAGAGAGGTTATAAATTGCAACGTTATTTTGGAAGTTCGGCTGTATTTTTAAGCAATAGTTATTAGTAAAGTTGAAGGATAATTGATGATTAATGAATAGAATTACTTACAAATAGCCATCAGGATTATAGTAAAAACAATAATATCTTGAAGAGTTCTTATAATATTCTTTAAAAATGTCAGAATGTCATAGGGTCTGGTAAATTAGTATTATCAAAAATTTGTCAATAAATAATAAATAAAAATACTTATTTCTAAGCTGGGGAACATGATCCTGTCTTTTCTCTATAGGCAAACATGCTGAAGACATATTTGATGAGTTGTTTAACGAAGCCAACAACTTTTACATCAGGGCAAATTCTCTTCAAGACAGGATTGACCGTCTGTCTGTCAAGGTTACTCAACTGGATTCAACTGTGGAAGAAGGTAGGCAGTTTCATGCAAGTATTATTACTTTTTATAGTGTAATTGATCTCTTAAAATACTATCTGCTTCAGAAAAAGACCCATGTTTGTATGTGGGATAGAAGTAGCAAATTCATCAATGTAATAAAATCTCTTGATTTTTTTGACAAATTCTCTCCCTGCCTCTTTTTGCAATCTGCTTATTATATTGCTTGAGGAGGATCTTTCCAAGTTGACTAAAGACCATTAAAACCATTCCATGGCACAACCGATAAGCATTTCTTGCCAGTCCCCATCTAAAAATATTCTAGAACAGGGCTGTCAAACTCCCAGCCCGCGGTCACTGCCCACACCAATTTAGCAAAGGGGGGAAAAAGTCCCAATAAGTCATATGACACCTTGACGATGCGAGTTTGACACCCCTGTTCTAGAATATGTCCTAATGTTCTTTTAACTAGATTTTAACAGAGAGGAGTCATAGAACAGGATTAGCCATTTAGGCTATTTTGCCCAATCCGTGTTCACTATTTTGCTAGAATGTTTTTACTTTAAGGGGAAAAACACTATTTCTGATGATTTCATTAAATGTTAATAAGGAAATACTGCTATTAAAAAAGTGACATTAATATTAAAGAAATCAGCTATCCTACTTATGACTGTTCCTATGAAATGCCTTAGGTCCTGATACACATGTCAAAATCAATGAGACTACCATAATAAAATTACTTATATTGTTTTTTTTTTACAAGCATTGTCAAAGAGAAAAAAATAATACTGATAGGAATATATACAGTATATAAAAGAATATGGAATGTAAACAATATAAGTCATAAATAAAGGATGATAAACCACAGAACTGAATAACTTCGTATTTTAGTCTTAATTAGAACAGATTGTGTTTGTTCACAATCTTGTCTCAGATGTGTAGCACACAATTCCCGTTGTACATACAAAATGAGATGCATCAGTTGTCATTCCTCCTTTCTTTTATTTGCTTTTGTTCAGTCATTTCATTTGCATATTGTAAATAGCTGCTCTCAGTCTCTTATGTGGCTATTTCTCCCTTCTTTTTGTTAACAGTTTCATTGCAAGATATTAACATGAAGAAAGCATTCAAAAGTTCTACAATACAGGATCAACAGGTTGTTTCAAAGAGCAGCATTCCCAATCCAATAGCTGATATTTACAATCAGAGTGACAAACCACCTCCACTGAATATTCTTACATCATACAGGTATTGTAATATGAAGTGGATAAATCTGACACAGCTGGGTATAAAGTTTTCCTTCTTATTTTCATGTATTTTTACAAGAGAAAAAAATGTTCTCATACATACGGTAATGCTAATGGATGTAGTACATCAGCATTTGTACTGAATAATAAACATCAACATAATGGAACTTCATATATTCAGATAAAGAAATATTTCAGAAACTGCCTAGGTTTCCCTGATGAGTAACAAGGAAACTTTATTTATTTATTAGTTTTATATACCGCCCCTCTCCCTGCAGGGACTTGGGGCGATGTACAGCCAAAGTTAAAACACAGTGCAAATACAATATTTAAAAAACAATTTAAAAAGATTAAATAAAGTGGCTAAAAGATAAAACTCAATTGAGAATAAAAGACTAAAACCAATTAAAACCAATTTAAAACCCTATAAAACCCTAGGCCAGACCGGCTTGATGAAATAGGTATGTTTTCAACGCGTGCCGGAAGGCCAAAAGGTCAGGGATGGTCCTCATCTCTGGGGGCAATTCGTTCCAGAGGGAGGGTGCCCCCAAGGAGAAGGCCCGCACCCTCGGAGTCACCAGCTGTCCAGCCGGCGGCACTCTGAGGAGGCCCGCCCTATGAGAGCGCACTGGGCAACGGGAGATTGATGCCGGCAGTAGGCGGTCCCGTAAGTACCCAGGTCCCAAGCCATGGAGCGCTTTAAAGGTGGTCACTAACACCTTGAATTGCACCTGGAAGGCCACCGGGAGCCAATGCAGCTTGCGCAAGAGTGGCGTAACATGAGAGCCCCGAGAAGCCCCCAAAGCCACCTGCGCGGCTGCATTTTGCACCAACTGGAGCCTCCGGGTTCTCTTCAAGGGGAGCCTCATGTAGAGAGCGTTGGCATAGTTTAGGCGGGAGATAATGAGGGCGGATGTGACCGTGCAAAGCGTATCCTGATCCAGAAAGGGCCACAACTGGTAGATCCTACAGACCTGA
Organism: Bungarus multicinctus; assembly: GCA_023653725.1. Lineage (NCBI taxonomy): Eukaryota > Metazoa > Chordata > Lepidosauria > Squamata > Elapidae > Bungarus > Bungarus multicinctus. The sequence goes on from CM042850.1 coordinate 23,371,314, forward strand.
CAAAAAGCCCCCCTGGCGACAGCCGCTATATGATCTTCTAACGACAACTGTACGTCCAGGAGGACACCCAGATTGCGCGCCCTTTCTGTGGGGGCAAGAATTTCCCCTCCCACAGTCAGTGATGGAACTAACTGGTTGTATCGGGGCACCGGAAAGCACAGCCACTCGCTTTTGGCTGGGTTGAGTTGGAGCCTGTTTCACCCCATCCAACCCCGCACAGCCTCCAGGCACTGGGTCATCACTTCCACGGCTTCGCTGGGGTGGCCTGTCACATAGAGCAGAGGTCTCCAACCTTGGCAACTTTAATACTTACGAACTTCAACTCCCAGAATTCTACAGCCAGCTATGCTGGGAGTTGAAGTCCACAAGTCTTAAAGTTGCCAAGGTTGGAGACCTCTGACATAGAGGGACCTTCTCCAGGATGATCTGTCCTCACCCTGGTCCTTCAGACGTCCCAATGGTATGCCTTTTGGCATAGTTTTGATTCTCTTCAGCTTGCTACAGTTCCACCTTTGCCAGCATTATGGACTTCTAAAAGGAACTCTGGGAAATGGGTTGGGCCCAAAGGTATTCTTTGAGCTCATTAGACAGATATGAAGTATGCCCAGTAACTTCTATGCTATACCTGGAAGAACTCTCCAAAGGCATTCTGAGATCTTTTCCATTGGAAATTAACCTTTTTTATGGAGAGGTAATAGTTACTCATGTCCCAGAATAAATATTTAGTTGCTGTGTCACTAAATTTATGTGAAATTTGCAAAAGCATATTGAATGGTGCATGACCAATGGCCATTTTAAAACAATGTTTTGTTCCACTTTTTTTTTACAGAGATGATAAAAAAGATGGGTTAAAATTTTATACTGATCCTTCTTACTTCTTTGACCTCTGGAAAGAAAAAATGTTACAGGATACAGAGCATAAGAGAAAAGAGAAAAGACGACAGAAGGTAAATCGAAAGAGGTTTTTTTTAAAAAAATAAACATAATTTAGCCATCAGGTTTTAGGATAAATAGCTTATACTGTATTTTAATGATGATCCTGACATAGGAATGGTTGTAAAAACCAAAGTTCTTCTGTATTTCAAATTATTCCTTTACCTTTCATCTTAAATATGTGCTTTCTTACCTGTATTTTGAAAATAAAAGTCTTCTGCGGATTTGTTAATGGAGTCTTTAAAGAAACTACTTTTTGGAAGATATTTTGAATTATTACAGAAATTTCATAAAATCCTTCAGTTCAGAGGGTTCTGTATAATGGAAATTGAAGAACCTTTCCATTATTTTAAGCTTCAACTTTGAAAAATTGGCATAGTTCTGTTATAGCTATGCATAAATAGATTGTGGAATGAAGTTTGATGCTTTGAAATATGAATGCATATAAATGAGATCATGAAGGAATGTTGCCTGAATTCTCCATTTTCAGATTATAGTTGTAATAAAATTCAGAAATTTGATAGACATTTCCGAAATGAGTGTGTGTATATATGCTATGTGAGCAATCCCTGGAGCTCTGAAACTAATTTAGTGACTGAAGCTCCTAGGTAATGCATAAAAAGAAGCAGAATTAAAAGAGTAAGCTGCTTTTTCTGGTGTGTGTGTGTTTGTTTTATAAATATGCCACAAAAGACAGGTTAGTGGATCTAGGGGCTCTGTAGAAAAAAGAATATCACATTGCAGTGATTGGGTGACCTGGGGCTTACATGTTGTCAGTGTGGTGACACAAACAATAAGCACATAGTAAAGGAGATGTAATAACTGAAAAACGGATTTAGCAGGACATTATGGAGAAATGTGGGTTGATAAACAAATCTAACGGGTCTGCTATTAGTATTTTTATAGTACCACTTTGGGAAGTGTTAACTATTTAACTGAGAATTGTTCCCTCTTAACTACATTTGCTGAAAATCTTTGATTTGCATCTGGTTGCTTAATGCCCATTCAAAATTACAGTGGACCCAGAATCAGTGCTTAATGGCCCATAAGACACTTTTGGCCATCATAAATTGTGTGACATCCGCCCCTGTAGTCATGTGACATCATTTTAGGTGTTTGGCAACTGACTCACATTTATGACTAGTTGCAGAATCCTGTAGTCACATGACTGCAATTTGCAATGTTTGTTGCCAATTTCTGCCCCCCAAAAAGGCCCATTTGAAAAAAATGGTTTTGCATTAGCAACTGTGGTGATTCACTGAAAAACTAAGAAAATGTCGTAAAAATGGAGTCTAGTTAGGTAGGACCCACAACTTACAACTGTAACAATTTAGGATGAAAAATCCAGTCCCAATTTGGATTGTAAGTCAAGGACCCACTAACAAATTTCTATTGGAGTCAATTGTTTTATCATAGTGATCCATATGACTAAGAACTTGTCTTTGACCCTCACGCAGCACCTGATGAATTTCCCTGATTCGGTGTCTGTCTACAACTATGACAGTAATAAGCAGGGAGTAAGCACTTCTTCAAAAGAGTCAGTACCCTGTAAATCTGAAAAGGTAGTTCTCCTCTAGTGATTATTCACAGTTATGACAGTGATGAAAAGGTAACTTTATAACTAATCCCCACATTTATGACATTCGCAGGTCTGTAAAGCAAATGAAAGATGCAGTAAGATTGTAAAGCACAATCTTGGTATTACTTAGTGACTGCTTCACTTAACAATTAAGTTGCCAGTTCTAAACATGGTCTCTAAACATGGACAGCCTATACCAGGGGTGTCAAGGCTTGCGGGCCAAATCTGGCCTGTAGGGTGCTTAGATCTGGCCCACGGGGCTTCCCTGGAAGCAGAGAAGGACTGGCCTGTGGTGCCTCTGCCAGCAAAAATTCAGGAAGACTGTGCACAGCCTTCCCGAGCTCCGTTTTCGGTGGCAGAGCGCTTGGGCAACCACAGGTGCCCCCGGCATGAGAGATGTCAAACTGGCCACGCTCACCCTGGTCATGCCTACCCCAACCCCCTATGGTCAAACACAACCCTGATGTGGCCCTCAGTGAAATTGAGTTTGACATCCCTGGTCTATACTATAAGAAGCTATTTGAAAGTTACATACATCCAAACTTTGAAAACACTCATTTGATTTGGCTTACATCACCCAAATTCCTCAACTATTGAACAAATATCCAATCAGTTAACTTCAGAAATCCTTGAGAGAAACAAAACCAAACTGCCTGGCTCAGTCTTAGGAAAAGTGGAAATCAGCTTCCTTCAGAATAAATACATGCTTCATTTGAGGAACAAAATTAAAAGTTGAATAAGCTTAATTTGCAGCTGGAAGACAACCCAACAAAAGGCTGTTTGTAGGTACATTTGTACCGACTCACAGCATGTAATGAGAAAATATTTTCAAGTTACTTAATGTGATGTATTGAAAAACTATTGATTTGTTAGTTAGATTGCTTTGACTAGATCATGTAGAGGAAGTTTTGCAAACTATAACATTAAAACCCTTTTATTGAAGTCGGGGGAAATGAATATATCACCATCAGATGTCCATATCCTATAAATGTTGAAACATAGCTGGCAGTTTGTTTATATACATAACCAATGGAGTCTGATATATGCTTTAATTATGCCTGGCTCACCTGCACGTCTGCACGTATTCTTAACAGCATTAAACTTGCTCTTTCCTTGTTTTTCTCTTTTGCATGCTTCATCGCTTTTTATATTATATCAGGATCAAAAACGTATAGATGGCACAACTCGTGAGGTGAAAAAAGTTAGAAAAGCAAGGAACAGGCGCCAGGAGTGGAATATGATGGCCTATGACAAAGAACTTAGACCAGACAACAGGTTGTCTCAGAATATTTACCCTGGAGCATCTTCTGAAGGGTCTCTATCCCCCAAAACTAGGTCTGTTGATAATAAGATTTATATATTGAGTGGTATCTTTAGTATCCTTCATCTGTTCCACGACTTACAACAGTTCGTTTAGAAACCATTCAAACTTACAACGGCACTGAAAAAAGTGATGACCATTTTTCACATTGATGGAGGTTGTAGCATCCCTGCGGTCACATGATTTACATTCGGATGCTTGACAACTGGCTCATATTTATGATGGCTGCAGTGTCCCAGGATGAGGTGACTTTCTTTTGCGACCTTCTGACAAGCAAAGTCAATGGGGAAGCCAGATTCACTTAACAACTGTATTACTCATTTAACAACCACTGTGATTCGCTTAACAAACGTGCAAGTAAAATCACAAAATGGGATAAAACCCATTTAACAATTTTTTTCACTTAGCAAACATAAATTCTGGGATCAATTGTGGTCTTAAGTCGAGGACTACCTGTATAAGAGAGGTATCTTTTTTAGTTTGGATGATTTTGGCAATTTGGTGCCTGCATTTTCCTGAATTAGATTAACCATGAAGACTTATTTTTTAAAGGTTTATTCTTTTGCAACAGCCTATTGCAGCATAAAGAAACATAGAAACCTGGGACAGGAAATGGCCCCTTTTTGTGTCAGGCACTGTGTGCTTAAAGCTGAAGTGTTAAAAAACAACTCACGAGATATCAAATCTCTGTATCTGTTGCCTTTGAACTAAGCCAGAGGCCTCTATGTTCAAGTACAATGTTTAAATTAGGTTGGTCAGGCATTATTTCATTTTTGTTCTGCTACTTGGTTTGAAGAAAGGAACAAATATATCAAATAGTGCAGCCCACAAATGTCACTGTTCCATTAACATCCGTTGTGACTTGCTTATGTCATGTTGTATTCATTTAAAAGCTGGGGCACATAAAGACAGGTTTTCATAACTAACTATTGCATGATCAAGTTTTAAAACAAATGTTTTTTGTATTTCCAGAATTTCCTAGCTAATACGTTGTTTTGTCTGCATTAAGAAGAGATTTTTCAGTCTGTAAGATTTTGTGTGATATTCCGATAACAAGTTCTAATCTCTCCATCTGAAAGAGTCACCTTTTTCTACCTTTCCTTCATAATCCTACTGATCTTAGCTAATTCACATCTTTCAAGACTTTTGGTTTAATGTCGTTTTCTGCCTGTCTTTATTTATTTGCTGCTTGGCAAAATAAAAACTTTGCTTTGTTGTAAACAGACAGTTGTAAGCAACAGTTCCATTAAAAGAAGCACACCTAGATTCAATACTGCTTTTTGCATCTTGCATGGAAAACAAATGTAACATTGTTCTATGTAACATATGTCCATCCAATGTAACTCCAGGCACATGAAATTCTCATGTTTCCATTCTGTCTGTAATCCTTTTTGTTATGATTTATATTGTGCCCGTTATGATTCAGAGAGAGAGGCACAAGCTGAATTCAAGCCGGCATCATCAAGTTAATGTGAGAAAAGTAAGGACCAGGAAAGAAGAGTGGGAGAGAAAGAAAATGGGCATTGAGTTCATAAGTGACATACAGACACAAGAGCAGGCAGGAGGCACAAAAGAATCCCAGATGCCCAAAGGGTTTGTCTTTTTGTTTTATTGAAAGCGCTTTGTTAACTCCTGGGCTTTCCATCTGAATAAGATGATGAGCATCTGTTTCACTTTTTTTAACCATATGACAATACGGCATAATTTGTTTTACTAATTTAGCTTTTCTGCAGCATTAGGGATGCAAGGACAATGTTGCTTGGTCTTAATTGCTAAGTACTAAAAGGTTTGCTGTTTTCTAAGCTTTGTGACCAGCTAACAGTTCTCTCTCTTTCTCTCATCAGATAAAGTTACTTTTATGCAAAAATATATATATTCCCAGGAATAAATTCCATATTAAAAAAATGTTAAAATTTTGGATTGGGTTTGATTTTGATAAAATTAAATAGTCTGCCTCTGTAGTTTTATTGTCATCTTTTGATTTCTCTTGGTAATGTTGCTTGCCTGTCTTCCTTGATATGTGTTGGAATATGTACCCTGTAATTTGAAAATTAGAGAAAAGTTGTTTTTGTGAACGTGGCTTACATTTAATGTTGCATTAACATCTAATGTTGCATTAACGTTTAATGTTGCATTAATCTCATCTACTAACAAACTGTAAAATGTTAAATAGGTAACCTTTTAAATTGAGCGGTCTTAACTATATTTTATTCATGGCTCCTCTTATTCCTGTTTCTAATTTCAGATCCCACACTTCGGATATTACCAGTTATTCATATCCTGCTACTCCAAATCATTCACTCCATCATCAACTTTGCAATGTGCCTTCATGTGGAACAGGAGATGGATCTCAGTTTATGCTCGCAAAACAGGGACTTGAACATGAATATAGGTTATCTTCTACCACAATGCAACATGCTACTTTGAATAGGCCTCAAGAACCACCCCCACCCCCACCCCAAATCTTAGATGGTGCTCTGGGCACTGTTGCATTAATACCAGCAGATTATGGGTAAATAGCTAGTTTTGTCCTTATATGAGACCAGAGTTCCGCAACCTTCCTGGCTTTGCAGACCGGTGGAGGAGACGGAGAAAATGGTGGCTATGCACGAGCAGTGGCCAAGTGCATGTGCCATGCATGCACAGCTCTGGTGGGCACATGTGCCAGTTACTCTCATAAATGGAGTGCATATGCTCACTCAGTGCTTGCATAAGTGGGATGCGTGTGTGCATGCTCACACCCTGCTTTGGGCAGCCTGGTTCTGAACAGCTCACAGCCCAAAAGTAGGCCACTGCCCAGGGGTTGGGGACTCCTGTATTATACAATAATCAGCAGACATAAATATATGTTAAACATATGATGCAACTAGATGATTGACTATAAATTTTTCTCTGTTAGTTTGGAAAAAAAAAGAACAGGAAGACAATGAATCAGATGGTTAAATGGGATCAGATATATTACTACAATAGTTTTGGAATTGCTGTGTTTAATACCTGGAGGGTAGGCTGAGATGGCAAGCATCTGTCCAATCATAAGTAGCTGACTTGATGGAACCTAACTATTTAAACATTTTTTCTCTTGATCTTCAAGTAGTGCCATAGAAATAGCTTCTGGATGATGAAGAGCAAACAAGATAGTCTCAGACAGGGACAAGCTTTGCTCATGATGAATAGCAATAGCACTTAGATTTATGCACCACTTCACAGTGCTTTGAAGCGCTCTCTAAGCAGTTTACAGAGTTAGCATGTTACCCCCAACAATCTTGGTATTCATTTTACCGACCTCAGAAGGATGGAAGGCTGAATCAACCTTGAGCCTGTGAGAATCGAACTGCTGAACTTCTGGCAGCTGGCAGTCAGCAGAAATAGCCTGCAGTACTGCATTCTAACCACTGCATCACCGTGGCTCTATGTGGATTGTATGCTGAACTGCATGTTGTTAACCATACTCACAGGTTCAAACTCTTAAATAAACTAAGCAAAATAGGAAAGTTTCTACTTCCCGGTGATACTTCCAAGCTGTTGAGATAAAGATTAATATAGGGAAAGTTATGTTGAGACTGGAAAATAGGGTGTAATTTGTAAGTCATTTGTGCCTTAGAAATTGTAGAGAATATTCATAGCTCAGGTTGCAGATTCAGGCAGAGGTTTGTCCGCTGAGCTTGCTGCTTGATTCCTGGACGTTTCATTACCAAACTAGGTAACATCTTCAGCAGGATTTGGGGTGAAGTGTCTTGTTTGTTTATAGTTTGGTAACAAAACATCCAGGAGCAAACAGCAAGCTTGGAGGACACACCTCTGCCTGAATCATTTATGCCTTCTTGATTAAATAAGAGCCAACTTGGAAAATATTGATGCTGTAAATAAATATTCTAGGATATACTGGAAAAAAAATGTAATGAGAAAGTGAAGCACTGCAATGTAACCTAATATTTTTAAAGTTCAAATCAAATAGAACATTCATTAATTGATTGCTACATTGCGGACTTAGTTGATACTTCAGCTAACAAATACTTTGTTCTGTTTTATGTGTTAGGATGATTGCAGCTCAGATGGTGGATTATTACAGTTCTTCAGGAGGCCCATCTCCTGCATCACCACTTATGATTCCTTCTGCACAGACTGCTTTTGTTAGTCCCCTCCAAATCCCTGTGCTACCTACCCATGCTGGACTAGTGGCTGGTACACTATATTCTGGTACTCTACATCTTCCTCCTACTGGGCATATTGTTACAGCTCCTGGTCCTCCTGGCCCACCTCCTCTTCCCCCAGGACCTCCTGCACGATCTTCTCTCTCATCGTCTCCATTGCACACTCCTGCAGTAGCGGAGGTTAAAATGCAGGGGTCTATCCAGTCACCCATCAGTGGTGCTCGAAGTGATCTTCTTGCTGCTATTCGGATGGGTAAGACTTCCGAAACCTGACCTATCCTTTTAAATATCACAGGGTTTGGGTCCTCAGTGCTTGCATGATGTAACTAGAGATCTCAGCTTTCTTATTTTTCGGTTGCATTTATATTTTTCTTTTGATGAACAATCATCAGCCACAGAAGTACAGTGTGGTTGTTTTTGAACTGCTTTTAAATCTTTCTCAACATGGTATCTTGCAAATGTACTAAATTTGTCCCTCATGGACCATGCCCTTTGGACAGCCTGACTGGTAAATGATGAATGTTTAGGTCAACGTATTATGTAGGAACAGCTTAGGAGGGTCATTTGAAACAGAAGGGAAACTTGCTTTTTCCTCCCCTGAAGTTCTTTCCTAGCAGCAACTCTTTTGTTACCAACTACCAGCAAATCAGTTTTTCTGTTTTGTTGCCATCTTGTAAAAAGGCAGTGATATTAACTTGCTTCTTAGCAAGGAAAGAGGGAAATATGGTGCTTTCTTTTCTCTCCCAGTGAGGAGAAAAAGTGGTCCCTGCAGCCTATATATAAATAAGGTCCCTGAGATTTAAAAGAGCCTAGGGAGGCATAAAACATGGTGGGTATAAGTGAAGGAAGTTGTTGGGTGTATGCACATCCATGGATACTATAAGTAGCCAATTGCCTTTCTTGGATGGACCAATTTCTGAGTGTGTAATTATGCGTTTAACTACACCTGAAAGTATCAAAAAGCATGTGAACAATATAGATTTTTATGTAAATAGATATTAGGAAGTATTTTAAGTCCTAAGTTATTGTTAAGTTGAATAGATAATTACCCTATCCACATAGAATAATAATTCAGATGAGTGATAAGCTGTTTATACCGCACATACTAAAAATATAGATGTTCCCTTGTCGAAGCTTTTATTATACTAAATAAGCCATTGGCTATAAATAAGCAAGCCATTAATAGGGACATTTGACTGCGGGTTTTTTTTTATAATTTTCATGCTTGGAAAGACTATGTGTAAATGATTACTAATTATGTTAATTCTAGTACATTTTCATGAACGCTTGAGTCCTGTGTATTTGTAAGCTTTTTAAGGGAAAAATGAGCACAAAAAGTCACATTTCTTTGCTTATCTCAGGAATCCAGCTGAAAAAAGTACAAGAGCAGCGTGAACAGGAGGCCAAGCGTGAGCCAGTTGGGAATGATGTGGCCACAATTCTTTCTCGACGGATTGCCGTGGAATACAGCGATTCAGATGATGAGTCAGAATGTGATGAAAACGACTGGTCAGACTGAAAATGAGTGTGCGGCACCAAAGTATTCAGTGGACCAGGAAATCATTTATAGCCTACCCTGGCAGTACTGGTATATAATAGAGCAAGTAGGCTTGCTGGGTGATGTTCAGATGGATCTAATTTAGTTAACTTTAGATCAGTGTTTCTCAACTTGGTGAATTTAAGATGTCTGGACTTCAGTGTCCAGAATTCCATAGACAAGGTGCTAGCTGGAGTATTCTGGGAATTGAAGTCCTGACATCTTAATAGTTGCCTAGGTTAAGAAACACTACTTTAGATCATAGCATTTCTGCAGGTGAATAAATGAACTTTTATTTTCAGTCTTTGCTGCATTAATTGTAAGAAGAATTAATTTTTCTTTACCATAAATACGTATAATTATTTTTACTGTTATAAGCAATTTCTTTACTATGGCAAAGCAATATGTTTAAGCAATGAAATGTCATTGAATCTTCCACTTTGACTCACCTTCATTAACATGCAAAAATTGCTAGCTGCTAGTTAACTTCTTTATTAAAAAAAAAACCCTCAACAACTATGTTACTTCCAGAATCTTTTGAATGAGTTTCTGTTTACCATAATTATATTTCCAAATACTCTGGATTTGGATCTATTCATACAGCATATAAGGAGAAGTAGGTTGACATCAGCATAAAAACTAGAGCCATGCAAAACCAACTGGAAGGGTGATACAGAATGAATCTGAATGATTTTGCACAATACTGTGGAATGCCAAATGCCTTCCCTCCTTGCTAATTTTATTCAGCTTCCATAATCTGTTTTTTTTTTTAAAATTCATCCAGTTTATGCTGAGCACATTGACCTTATGGTTCAGTGAATAATGTAATTGAATTTATAGATATATTTATGAATAGTTGGGCTCCAAAGATAAAATCGATTAAGTACCCAGGCTCCTCTTGCCCTCTTATTATGTGTTAATGGCCTCATTTATGATTAGTTTCCTCATCCAAATACATCCTTAATTATTGAAATGTACCAAATTGATTAATATAATTTTCTTACCTCTCATGTATTATTTAAAGGGCTGCATCTATTATATATAAGGTAGACTTCATAATGCCTTTGGCCAGCTTATAAAAGTGAACTGGAGTCAGCATTTTAAAAACGGCAGTTTGTATTTATGTTTTATGTCCACCTTAATTTACTTTATACTTTTCAATTACTTTGAAATTATTCAGGGTTGAAAATAGAATAGGATTACCTTTTATGTGTATGGCAGGACTAGAATTCACAATTTTATTGTTGCTTTCAAATTTCTGATTCCATGAAACAATGTTATCATTGTTTGAGGGAATGGGAGTTAGCAGTGCCCAGAAAATGCCCTTTCCTCACTTGGTGCCACTTTCCCTATTGTTTTATTATAGTGGGCGGAACAAAGAGACATACACCCCTTAAAACTTGCAAGATAGAACAGGCTGCTAAAGCTCTTTTGTAGTAGGCTAACTGCCACCAGTTTTCAGTTACTAAATCTCAGACTTGAACATGTAACAATCCAGAGTTAAGGGATTGAACATCAAAAGAACAATTGGTCTGTTTTGGTCTCTCTTTTTTTAAAAGTTGTTAATTCTCTTGCTCCTGTCATTACTTCCTTGCCCAGAGAAAGGAAGATACAGTATATATTTGGCAAGCATAATATGCCAGGTTAGTTAATAATGAAGCTCCCTTTATTTACGGACCTTATTGGAGAAGAGCAGGCTGATCTGGTATTCATCGTCAAAACCTGGCTGACTCCCTAAGGGGGAGTTCCCTCTTGGAAATATGTCCAACTGGATTTAGGGTTTTGCATCAGTCAAGACCCCAAGGTAGATGAGGTGGAGTGGCAATAGTCATCTGAGAATCTCTTGGCCTTTAGGGGCCCTGCTCCACAAGTTTCTGGTTGTAAGGCCCTGTCTTGAAACTGGGATCATGGGATTGTTGCTACTGTACCAATCTTCCTGCTGCATAATGACCTCCCTGCTTCTGCTGTTGGAGGCCATCTCAATGGTATAGTGTATTGTGCTGATTCAGCTCCCTTCTCCAAGGTCGATCTCAATCGATATTGCTAGGGAATAGGAAATCCAGCTAACATCTGTTCCTTTGTGGAACTCCTTTGCGGAGTTGCTCAGAGCTTGGTACTCTGTTGTATACCAGTTGTGCCCTTTCCTGGATTATGAAGCTCTGCACTCAGCCTTGGATTATTGCAGTGTGCTCTACTTGGGGCTAACCCTTGAAGAACGTTTGGAAGCTTCAGCTGGCACAAAATACAGAAGCACAAACAGTTTTAGGGATCTCCTACAGGGGCTCATGTAACACCTCTGTTGCACAAGCTGCACTGGTTGCTGGTTTGCTTCCAGATTTATTTATTTATTTAAGAAATCTTTATTTATGAAATATACTTGGCATCTCTGTTTCGGTTTGCCCTCTTGCCTTTATCCCCCTCCTTCCCCCCCCAAAAAAAAATTATTTCTTTAAATAAGAGATGTTATGTCATTAATGTTTTCAATGTGGTGCATCTGATAGATCTCATTAGTGAGATGCAGTTCACTTTTCATTTTACCCATTGTTTTGTCAGTAACTGCAGAAACAACTTGACCAAATACAGATAGTTCTTCATTTACCAATTACTCATTCAGTGGCTGTTCAAAATTGCAGCTGTGCTGAAAAAGGAGAATTATAACTGGTAGTCCTCAAAGTTATGGCTTTCATAACATCGTTGCGATTATGTGATTGCAATTTGGGTTCATGGCAACTTTATAACAGTCGCAGCATCCCACAGTCATGAGATTGATATTTTTGACCTTTCAGCTGTCTTCTGTCAAGCAGAGTCAGTGTGGAAGTTGGCAAGAAGTTGCAAGTTGTATCCATGTGACTTTGCATTTAACAACTGTGGGTGATTTGCTAATGATTTCAGCTGAAACTGCCATCGTGCATTGCACACAATCATATTATTTTCATTTTTATCTATTTATTAATCACAGTTATGTGGCTGCCTACCTCACAAGAATCAACTCAATTTTTCACTTTGTGACCGTATCTCTTAGTTGCAGAGTTGCTCCTGTCCTTTTTTGATCTGTGAGAACTACTTGTAAATTTGGTATCATAAATAGATAACAACAAAAAAATTGCATTGATTAAATTTTATTTAATAATAAAAACAAGAATTTTAAGGTACTAAAAATACCGTAGCACCTTAATACTTCAACTAATTATCATTAAATGTCTGAATCTCCATATTGAATAGAATGAGCAAATAGTACAGTCACTTTAAAAAAAAAAATCTTGAATTTGCTCATAACTTAGATCTTTAATCAGATTTAGGTTTGAAATATGGGAAATAATCAGCTCTTATCCTTGTATGTTGAAATAAACAGAACTATACAAAAGGGATGTGAACATTGTTGATCTTTCTTGAGGATGGTCTTATCCAAACTCCTGAATTCTGGAAAGTAGAGGTATGCAGTCTCATCTATTAATATAATTAATATATTCTCTGCTTCTACATAATATGCTGAATCCTGAGACATAATTTTGGTTTGCTAGTGGTGAGTTCTGCTTCCCATAATTTGGCACTTTGATATTTAGAATAATGATGGGTGTATTGCCTATGCATTTATTGGATTCTGATGTATCTGATACATTATATGTATTATGTATCACACAATGTTAGTAATGGACAGGAGAAAACATGTTCCTTTGGTTGAAGAAATGTAAGGATGCAAGATAAGCATGGGACTGTTTTTCCTCTGTTATTGTCAAGTAATGAAATTGTTGTTAAAGAAAATGATTCTGGTACTAAAGTTTCTTCTATTATAGATTTATTATAGTATATTTTAGAAGCAAAATAGTTGTATTTTGAATTATTTCTAAACTGTTGAGTAATTCTTTCTAAACTATTTCTAAACTACTAAGTAAATTATTTCTAGTTAAAAATACTTCATATTTAGGTGATTCATTGCTTTCTAAACTGAAAATACTTTTTAATCTCTTTTCAGTGTTTGATCAATAAAATGTAAATTTACATATGTGATCTAAATTTACAATTTAGATATTTTGTCTTCTTTGAATATCTGTCTTGGGTTATATAAAAATATTAATTTAATAAAGCTTACATTTCATTTTACCGATCTTGAAAGGATGGAAAGCTGAGTCAACCTTAAGCCGGTGAGGATCAAACTCCTGGCAGTGAGCAGAGTTAGCTTGCAATTACTGCATTTTAACCACTGTGCCACCACAATTCATAATGTAAGCTAAGCATTCTTTGCTAATCTTCGTTTTGTGATCAAGTAGAGCTTGTTTTATTTGGTCATATTTTAACTTTGGTTAGTACTGTCACAGTATAGCGGTTAAAGGCATGGAATTTTAATTCAGTCTTCAACCAAAGGCACAAAGCCTACTGGGTGATGATGAATCAGTCGCTTTCTACTAGCCCTGGGAAGAAGGAGGAGGAGGAGCAAACTATTCCTGAAAATAATGCCAAGAAATTACAAGGACCTGTCTATAATATGGTTGTTCAGTGTCAAAACTGACCCAAAGGCATAAAGAAAACATTAAATGTTATTCAACTATCCAAAATACTGACTGGAGAACTCCAGTATTTTAAAAGGGCAAAATAATTTACATTGTTATCCACTTTCCTATAGAAATATATTGACCTCTGGTGGCCAGATATTACAATTATCACTCAGAATGTGTTTAAAGTGGGGCAGGCCAATTTCCCAGGCACTGGAGTCTATTCATAACACTGGATGAGCATCCAAAGGCTACATAGAACAGAAAGATGATGCAGAATGACATGAAGACATGATGGAGATTGGGTGCTTGCAACAGTTAAAGATTTTTTTAATCTTTTGAACAATTATTTTTGTCCATATTATTCAAGTAATTGATCACAGGTTATTATAGGAGCCCCAGAGACTGAACTATTCATTCTCACACTAATGATGCATGTAAATAAAGGGTTTAAGCACTGTTTATGTCACAGTGGAATTGCGTGTATCCTTTCCTGCCTCTTCTCACCTTTATGGGTGAAAAGTGCCTTCCTCAAGTTCAGGTCCTCTACCAAAAGCATGGGAATTTGAAGGTTTGGTGCAGTATCTTAACTGTTCCTAGCCCTGCATGCTTCTGAACAAAGAGCCTTGATGTTATTCTTGGGATCTGTTGAAGTCACCCTACCAGTTTAGGAGTCATAGCCTTTAGTGCTCCCACCACTACTAAGACTATTTCAACCTCTACTTTCCATATTCTTTCTAGTTCCTCCTTCAGATACTGGTACTTCTCATACTCCTTCCTGGTATCACTTGGCATTACTACATCTATTATCACTGCTGTCTTCTGGTCCTTGTCCACTACTATAACAATGTCTGGTTAGTTGACTAGTACCTGCCTATCCATCTAGGTCTGGAAGTCTCACAGGTTCTCAGCCCTGTTATTCTCCATGACCTCTGGAATCTCCTATCTGGACTTGAGAAGATCTAGACTCTAGCTCAGGGGTCTTCAAACTTGACAGCTTTGGGACTCATGGACTTTAACTCCCAGAATTATTCATCCAGTCATGTTAGCAAAGGAATTCTGGGAGTTGAAGTCCACAAGTCTTAAACTTGCCAAGTTTGAAGACTCTTGCTCTTGCTCATATTTTGTGTAGATGTTCTTGTACACAATACCAATTACCTGGTTAAACAATTCAGCATATGTATGTATGTACACAGAAGCACATAGCTTTAATATTTTGGCAAATTTGGATTGCCCCATTACTTCCCTCTTCCTGAAGTGAGGGACAGCATTGCCATTGCAAGAGAATATTATGCTGTTTTCATCTCTTGTATTCTGCTGTGAAACACAGTCTTTCTTTTCTGCTTGTCCACCTGCTGACACTTAAAAAGAAAGGGCTTTTAGCTGAGAATGAAAGGAGATGGTCTCTCATTTCAGCCAGCTGGTGTGGAAAAGGATGTTTCAGCTCTGCAAATTCATTTCAAAATGTGCTTTGAGGTTTTCTTTTATGCTTTTTATGAACTTCTAATTAGATGCGATCTTGGTTTTTCCTGATTTTATCTTACAATTCCTAACTCCTAAACATTTGATGTGCTGGGTGGAGCTAATGCGGTCACACAAAACATCTGAAGATTATCCGGTTGGGGAAGGTTTCAATTGGCAAGAGGCTGGACTAGAAAACTTCTAAGGTCCTGCCTAACTCTATGGTTTTGTGAAGTCCAGTGCCTAGCCCAAAAATGTGCTTTCAAGGTACAAAATATAACTATTTCATTTCTGTGCAGTGCTTGAAAAAATCATGTATTCCCTCCATTAATATGCTTTCTGAATATTTCAGTTGCTTATCTAAAATGGGAAAAAAAGGATTTATCCCAAAAAGGCACATTGCTAGACAAGATGAATAACTTTCCTACATATATCTGTTTTTGTTCAGACTTATTCATGGTCATCTGAGAAGCAAAAGGGCAACATAATGATTCTGGATTTTGGGTTCTTTGGTTGATGTAAAAAAGATGTTGAGACGCTGGAAAGAGTGCAGAGAAGAGCAACAAAGATGATTAGGGGACTGGAGGCTAAAACATATGAAGAATGGTTGTAAGAATTGGGCATTTCTAGTCTAATGAAAAGAAGGACGTGGGGTGGCATGATAGCAGTGTTCTAATATCTTGGGTTGCCACAAAGAAGAGAGTTGAGCTATTCTCCAAAGCACCTGAGGGCAGAACAAGAAGCAATGAGTGGAAACTAACCAAGGAGAGAAGCAACTTAGAACTAAGGAGAAATTTCCTGACAGAACAATTAATTAGTGGAACAATTTGTCTCCAGAAGTTGCAAATGTTCCAACACTTTTAAATAAGAGTTTTAAATAAGAGATTGGATAATCAATCGAGGACCTGTATACTGCACGAGTCAAAAAGAGGGCTGTGAAAATATTCACAGACCCCTCACATCCTGGACATAAACTGTTTCAACTCCTTCCCTTAAAACAACGCTATAGAGCACTGCACACCAGAACAACTAGACACAAGAACAGTTTTTTCCCGAAAGCCATCACTCTGCTAAACAAATAATTCCCTCAACACTGTTTAACTATTTACAAAGTGTACACTATTATTACTGTTAATCTTATCATCACTCCTTATCACCCATCCCCTCCCACTTGTGATTATAACTTTGTTGCTTGTATCCTCTGTTTCCTAGTATGATTTGATGTTGATTGAATGTGTTGTATATTATGATTCTTGATTCTTAAGGAATGTTCCTTCTTTATGTATACTGAGAGTATTTACACCAAGACAAATTCCTTGTGTGTCCAATCACACTTGGCCAATGAAGTATTCCATTCTATTCTATAACCATTTGTCTGAAATGGTGTAGGGTTTCCTGCCTAAGCAGGAGATTGGACTAGAAGACCTCCAAGGTCCCTTCCAACTCTGTTATTTTATTCTATTCTAATTCCTTAAGCAGCTGTGTCTTTTCCCAGCATTGCATGCCAATTAAAGAGGGAAAACTAATATTAAGAAAAAAAATGTAGCTTCTTTAAAAGTTGCAGGTAAGCACAACTGAGCTCCCATACACTGTAAAATATCATTCTCAAAATGTAATACGAAGGATATACATGGGTGTCCTTAGGAAATAAAAATAATGATTCCTGAAGTCTTGTACCTTGTGCAGGTAGTTTTCAACTGATGACTATAACAGGCTGGAATTATGGTTGTAAATCGTTTAGTTGATCACCTGATTTTTATTACCTGATTTGTGGTGGTCATTAAGTGAATCCATTTTATACCATAGAGCATTTTTGCTGGATACTGGAAGTAAATACTAGACACCAGTAAAAGAAAGATTCAAAATTGTGACCATAGGATGCTGCAATTAGCCATAAAGGTGAGCTGGTTGCCAAGCATCCAAAATGCAATCGCATGACTGCAGGTATATTTCAAAGTCTCAACTTTGAAATCAGGTTATAAAGTAGCTTTTTTGGTGAAGGGGGTCCATCTTTACTTTAAACTGTTGCTAAGCAACCAATTCACAAGTCAATGACAACCTGTAAGGTCTCCCATATGGCCAGCCTTTCAGCCAAGGTGTCGATTATATATTAGATGCATGATTGTTTATGGAAGTCCTTGAAGAGTGAACATGTTAAAATGCTAATCATATTGGAGCTTCAATATTTAAACTGTTCTAGGCACCATAATCCTTATAACATGGTCCATTGGAGTGGGCAGCTAATAAAATAATAACAATAATTAATTAACAAAAAAATCCATCTGTTATTGCCGTTAGGCCACATTGCTTCGATCACACATATACTATCCAGATACATTACCACAAGAACTTGACAGGTATTTAGGCCAACAGCAGCTTCAGAACTAGCAGGTGTGATTTCAACATTTTTGTATATATAATAATAATGGTCTATATTTCAGGGGGGGAAATGCAAAGGTATATGTGACAGTTCTTTGGAGAAAAAAGAACTACTTTGATTACTTCAACACAACAGCTTTATTCCCAGAAGACAAGAAAATAGGTTACATGCAACCGTGAATACATTTGCTAAACTATAGTAGCATTATGTTCAATACACAGTAGCAGTTTTGCATGTTCATTCCCTGCTGGAGTGTCCCCATTTATAGTCATAGTTGTGCGTGGGATTTTTTCTGTTTCATAAGTATGCAACTGAAAGCTTATACGCCATCAGTGGGATTCATTGCATCTATTATTGCTGGAAATTTCAGTACGAACTCTCTACTTTCTTTTCCAGCTGTTTTTTTTATAGCGGTTTGCTTTGATACAGGGGTGGAGGTATAGAGATGGTTCTTGCTGAAATAAAACACTTCCATCATGTAAGCACAGCCCTCCAAGAACCTGTGACAACACAAAACACAATTAAAATTGAACATCCACCCACATAATTCATTTGAACTTCACAATGATTCATGACCAAACAATAGATATTATTCTTTGAGGAGGCTGTGTTTGATTTTTGAACACAGTTGTATTTGCTAATATTAAAGATGAAGGGCCATAGTGGAATGAAAGAATTTTTAAGATTATAAGGAAATTACAAAAAATAGGTGTGGGTGGTGGTACTGAAAGTACTCTTTACACCCCTTTAACTGTTAAAAAAAATAAGCCTCTGTACACTCTGCAATTCAAATAGATGTGGGAAAGCCATTCTTTGTATTCCTGTTGGTGCCACAACCATCATGTAATGCTGTTCAATCTGCTCTGTTCCACAGTGTACTTGTTAAGCACTAATGTGTTTAGCCAGGCATGGGGTGAGTACTTTGGGAGGTGGTGATGGATCAGGGAGACAGATTGTAATTTCTCAAGAAACAAGATAGTTAGATTTGAATGCATAATCCCCCCTTCCCCCAATAAATGCTGTATGAAGGAAAGGATTTTCCTCCCTGTGCTGTCCAGACAGTTTAGAGTTAATGGGATTTGGGATAGTTAGTTAGGATTTGAGAGCTGTCCCATTAAGGGAATGCATCATGGTAAATGTAGTTAAGGTATCCTGGGAAATGTAGTTCATGTGGCCACATCTGTAATTCTGATTGGTCACTAAATTGACCCTTGTTGGGTTGGGGGAGGCTCCCTCACCCTTGCCTGAATCCATTATCATGCAGCTGCTTCTATCACAGCCTGAATCCTTTACCATGCAGTCGCTTCAATCATCATGGGGATGAGACTTTATTATCTTTCTACACCACAATTCAGATATGCAAAGGATTGGACATTAAGAAGAACCTCGTCATAAATGTGAGTTGATAAGGATGCGCTTTGTGTGTATGCTTTGTGGAGTTACTCTGTCTGTTTTATGCCATCCAGATGGTAATAAGCAGAACACTCCTCAAATGCCACTTTAAATGAATATTTTTTATTTTTCATGCTATAACCAAGTACATGTTTATCAATTACTATACAAATAAAATTACATAGGTCTTTCCTTTGTCTGTTAATTTAGAAAATGCCTGATTGGTTGTCTTTTCCCCTCTTTGGAAGAGCTTTATAGCTCTCACTGCCTTAAGAAAGTTCAAAACATTTTTAAAAATCCACCTCATCCTGGGCACCCTTTTTTTGAACTATTACCATTGGGCAGATAGTACAGGATAATAAAAACGAGAAATGAGCTGAAAAACAGCTTTTTTACCAGGGCAGTAACTCTATTGAATTCTACTTCATAGTGCAATATTAATGCAATATCAGCAGTTTTCAATTCAATTGTATAGAATGCGAAGGATGTGTATTTGTGTTTTATTTTTATAGTTATAATGTACACTGAAGATGGCATTTAATTTGGTTGTAGGAGGTGCAATGACAATAAAGTAAACTAACTAAAATTACATAGGTCTTTCCTTTGTTAATTTAGAACAGGGATGTCAAACTAGATTCCTTCAAGGGCTGGTTCAGCATTGTAGTTCCCCACAGGCCGGCCAGGGGATGGGGAGAGATGGGACGGATGCCTCCTGCAGCTCCCTGGTGGCCAAAACGTGGCACAGGGGGGTTAGCATGTGCTCCCCTGTGCCTCATTTTGGCCAGCAGGGTGCTGCAGGAAGCCGTCTAGGCCAAAAATGGGGTGCAGGGGGGCCACGCATGCCCCCCCGTGCCGTTTTGCTAGAGGCACCGTGGGCCGGTTCTTTGCTATTTCCAGGCCGGCCCAATGGGCAAGATTTAAGTACCCTGTGGGCCAGTTCCAGCCCATGGGCCTTGAATTTGACACCCCTGATTTAAAGACATCTGATTATTCAACTCAATGCTCTAACTAACATTACTACATTTGAGTATGTTGCCATGATGAAAATAGTAAACAACTCAACATATTTGTTCAGCAAGTTCTTCTAACATACTATTTCTTGAAAGTGATTTTACTGTAGTTGAGAGAAAAGAGGCTTGAATGAATTCATACCGGAATCCTATCAAGACTGAGCTTAGGAAGCCTTTATTATCCCAAGCATGACCGTTGTGTAGATTTTTTAAAATAATTAATTGCGTCTTTAAAATAGCAAAAATCAGTAAAAGCTTTAGCTACATTTAGAGATTATAAGTTGGCCTCAGAGGTATCCATACAGAGTCTGGTCAAAGATGACTGGGCCCATGGTCATGCGAATGAAGTTCCACCTACTTTTTATATGCATCTATTGCATCACTAGATATGATGTTATCTATTGCATCACATCGAATCCCTAGTGCCGCGTAGCAGAGTGAGCTTCTGTTACTTGTCCCAGCTTCTGCCAACCTAACAATTTGAAAGCGTGTAAAACAATGCAAGTAGAAAAATAGGGATCACCTTGGTGGGAAGGAAACAGCGTTCCGTGTGCCTTCGGTGTTTAGTCATGCTGGCCACATGACCACGGAGACGTCTTTGGACAGGGTTGGCTCTTTGGCTTTGTAATGGAGATGAGCATTGCCCCCTAGAGCTGGAAACGACTAGCATGTATGTGTGAGAGGAATCTTTACCTTTACCTATTGCATCACTGTGCTTGTCATGATTTTTTAAAAACACTCTGAAGACGCTCTTGGATGGGATCCTTCCTTTTTTGGTCCTCTGCACAATAATCAAAGCAGAACTGGAAAAGTTAAGAATTAGGCCATGGTAAGCAGTCTTCTTATTGCAGGAATTTAAATTGAAGCACATAGTAGTTACCAAACCATCTATCCAATCTTTTCTTGACTATAAAGGAGTCCAGTAATTAGACCTTCTTTATTATTATTATTATTACATTTATATGCCGCCCTTCTCCGGAGACTCAGGGCGGCTTACAGTCTATGGAGCACCATGCTAAGTGCTCAGCAATAGCCTTCATTCCATTGTATATGCCTGCTTATTAGTAGGGCTTTTTGGCCCCCCCAAGCGGCATTTTTACAAAGTCAGCTTATTGCCCCCAACAATCTTGGTCCTCAATTTACCTACCCCGAGAGGATGGAAGGCTGAGTCAACCTTGAGCCTGGTGGGATTCGAACCTGCACTAATTGCAGGCAGCTTGCACTAAGTGCTAGATGATTAACACCCTGCACCACCAAGGCCCTTTAGAACTGTTCCTGCCATTAGGACACTTTTCCTCAAATTCAGTTGGAATCTGACATCCTTAAGTTTAACTTATGAGTATTACTCACGCCAGGGTGATAGAGCCATGCCTTTCTTTTCATATTTCTCCCTCAGTCATTTTTTTCTGTAAGACCCAGTTGTTTCCACTTCTCCTTTTGCCCCTTCTTTCTGTCCAGGTAGTCCTTGATTCAACAATCACAACTGAGACCAGGATTTTTCATTGCTAAGCAAGGCAGTGAGTCATGCCTGATTTTACAACCTGTTTTGCCACAATTGTTAACTGGAGTTTTAAAATGACTCTTGTGTTCGTTAAGCGAATCTGGCTCCCTCCTACTGATTCAAAAATTGTGATTATAGGTTCCCAGGGTGCTGCAATGGTCATAAATACATGCCAGTTGCCAAGTGCCCAAATTTTGCTCATGTGACCATGGGGATGCTGCAATCGTTGTAAGTATGATTGTAAGTCATTTTATTTTATAATGATGTAACTTTTGATAAATGAAGGGTTTAAGTTGAGGAACACCTGTACTTAGTTTTCCATGTTACCATTATATGCAGCTGTTCCACTTGATCTAAGCCAGGGGTGGTATTCAGCAGGTTCTGACCAGTTGTGAAGAACCGGTAGTGGAAATTTTGAGTAGTTCGGAGAACCAACAAATACCACCTCTGACTGGCCCCGCCTCCATTTATTCTCTGCCTCCTGACTCCCAGCTGATCGGCTGGGTCTTCTTTGGTTGCTCTGCATAGGAGAACAGCTGGAAAGCAGGTTAGTGGGGTGGAGAGGGAATGGGATTTTGCAGTAACCTTCCCCCAGGAGTGGGGAGGGAAGGGGGATTTTACAGTATCCTTCCCCTGCCATGCCCACCAAGCCACTCCCACAGAACTGGTAGAAAAATTTTTTGAATCCCACCACTGATCTAAGCCCTACTTTTAAGGGTGTCACCAAACCTTGGACAAATGGCTCATGTGATATGCTATCCCAGGGGCAGGGTGGGTGGGAGGTGATTTTGTTATATTGTACTATATTAATTTATTTGATTCTTTTTTGTTAGTTTTATTGTTTTAAATGTGGTTTTATAGTTTGTAAGCTGCCTTGAGGAGAATAGGCGAATAGGAGAATAGGCGGCAATATAAATTTAATAAATAAATATAGTGCAATATTAATGCAATATCAGCAGCGGTGGTATTCAGCAGGTTCTGACCAGTTCTGCAGAACCGGTAGCAGAAATTTTGAATAGTTCGGAAAACCGGCAAACACCACCTCTGACTGGAGATTTTACAGTATCCTTCCCCTGCCACGCCCACCAAGCCACGCCCACAGAATCGGTAGTAAAAAAATTTGAATCCCACCACTGAATATCAGGGGTTTTCAATTTATAGAATGTGAAGGATGTGCATTTGGGTTTATTTTAAGTCATAATGTACACTGAAGAGAGTATTTAATTTCATTGTAAGAGGTGCAATGGCAATAAACTAAAAAAACCTTAACATTAAATAAATAAATAACTCAAGCTGTGATCTGACTGTAGTGAAGACGGCAACTACTATTTCTCTCAATTTGGAACCTAGCCTAGGAAGAGTTTTGGATATTTTCAAGGTGTAGGAGGGACTATCTGAGTTGGATTGTCCACTGTAAGAGTGGGCCTCTCTGTTCCCCAGGGAAGTGGGGGGAGATGAAAAATTATATGGTTGGCGGGACTCCATGCTGAGGTCCATACAGCTACTGAGCCCACATCCTTTTTGATCCGCCTATGATAGCCTCCTCCAGCTTACTACCAATTATTGAAAATTTGCAGTGCAGTTTTACATCATGCTGAAGCAGGAAACGTGAACATTTTTGCTTCAGCCCTAAAATTAGTACAGGTTTTAAAAATAAAGAACACCCCCCCCCCCTCCATTTTTTCTCCTTTCACAGAAAAAAAGGACTTCGTGACTTTGGCTATTTCGGTGACAAGCTCCTCCCACTCTGCAACACTGCTCTGTTTACTGGAGCCTTTAACTTCACAATTTGTTATGCCCCGCTCCCAATCAGCCACCAAAAGCAATCCCCTCCCTAATCTATTTTATTATAATAGTGTGAGTTTCTGTATGTTCCAAATGTTTGCTCTATGTACAGTATTTTTAATGGCTAAGACAAATAAAACTAATGGTTTTCTTGACAGGAAAGAAACTATACAACATCACGATCATTTAATTTGAGTGGGAAGCAATGAAGCATTTACAATAATGTGTGTGACAAAAACAGCAGTGGCAATTACACACAGAGGCTTAGCAAACTGAGCTTTGGTAGATTATGTTTATATCTCCAGCATAGCTCACAGGAGAGTGATATGGCAGCAAAACATGAAGATTGTAGAAATAAGCAAAGGGCCTCTATGACTTCCAATAAAATTGTACGGACAAGTAATTTCTAAATTGCTTGGTGTTCTGAAAGTTCTCCAGCTTCTGAATTCTTTATTAGTGTGTTGCTGATCATCTAATTATCTAATAAAACTGATCTGCCTTTTGCTCAGTCGTAAAGCTATGTTTGGACACTAACATGCCCAAGTCAAACCAGTTTCAAGAGTACTGAGCTAGGAGAACAGAACACAGATATTATTTGTTTTGATTTGCTTCCTGTCCATGCATTGCAGGAAAACACAGCCAAATCCTGTTAGCTTACCTCTGCTTTACCAAGTGAAATCATTACAGAAGTCTTTCAGCTGAATATGGCATATGTAGGTCAACAATGTTCTTTTTTTTAAAAGGATTCTCTTTGTGGCAAAAAGAAATATTTTATGTAAAACCATGTTGATATTTGAAGAATCTCAGCATTGTACATAATGCTCTGTTTTGCAGTCGGAGGCTTCTGCTGACACATCCCTCGAAATCTAGCTCAGTGAATGTCAATTAGTGTGACTCACAAAAAGTGGGATTCAGCAGAACACCACAATCAGTATTTTACATATCAAGGAAATAGTATTTTCATTGTTTAGTTCAGACTGCCAGGTGAAGTTACTCTCATTTTTGGTATGTTGTCCTTATACCAAGCGCTGTTCTGATCTTATCTAAGTCTTCTCTAGCCTGATGTTTCCAGATGTCTTGCATTATCACTAATTGACATTACCAAATGGCACCCTCTATTGTACATCAATGCAGTTGCAGAAAACAAAGTCAAGAAAGCAAAGTTCGTACATGGGAACCACTAGATTTGCGTTTGTAACATTCATCTAGATGTAGTTCCTAATGGCATTTCTCAGTCTTAACAGCAGCCCAGATCCTCCTCAAAGGGAATGATATTGATTGGAATTGGTTTTGGATTTCCAATGTTCAAAGCAGGAAGAGACACAAGAATATCACTCTCGGAAGATTTAAAATTATATATTTGGTATGCAACATACTCATCTATTTCTTAGGGAACTGGAGACTAAAACATATGAAGAAAGGTTACAGGAACTGGGCATGGCTAGTCTAGTGAAGAGAAGGACCAGGGGAGACATGATAGCAGTGTTCTGATATTTGCGGGGCTGCCACAGAGTCAAGCTATTTCCAAGGCACCTGAAGGCCAGACAAGGAACAATGGATGGAAATTGACCAAGGAGAGATTCAACCTAGAAATAAGGATAAATTTTCTGACAGAACAATCAACCAATGGAACAGCCTGCTTTCAGAAGTTGTGGGAGTTTCATCACTGGAGGCTTTCAAGAAGAGATTGGACTGCCATTTGTCAGAAATGATGTAGAGTCTCCAGCTTGGGTGGGAGGTTGGACTAGATGACCTACAAGGTCCCTTATAACTATATTGATCTGTAAATCTTTTAATGATAAAGATCAGTTTGTTATGAGGCTGGTTCTGAAATCCATTGGGCAAAAATGAAATTGAAACTTTATTAAGAAAACTTTATTAAGTGAAACAGTTTATGCATAAGAAGTTAAAGGGATGATCCTGGAATAGGTTTTGGTGCTTAGTTTAAAAGTTCATCTGAAGTAGTATTGAAGAATGCATATTAAAGGAATGAGCACAGCTTTTAATACATAACTACGCTACCAAAAAATGGTCAGTGGAGACTCAAGCCACAGCTCTGCAAGGGAAGGCAAAACCTATATTGGTATCCAGGACATGAATGCTTATCCCTGCACCATAACTGGACTAAGCCCTGTGGGATGCAATGTATAAGTATGTAATTCGATTATGACATCATTACAGTTAGCCCTTGACTTACGATCAGCACTCAGCCCAACATTTCTATTGCTAAGCGAGATAGTTAAGTGGGTTTTGCCCAATTTTATGACCTTTCTTCCCAGAGACGCTAAGTAAATCTCTGCAGGTGTTAAGTTAGTATAACACACTTGTAAAGTTTCTTACTCACTGGGTTTTGGATGCTAGTGAAAGCATCTTTTTTCAGAATCCTTTGGATTACCCTATTTAGGTCCCACTCATTTCAGACGGCTTTGCGGCAGAGGTCTTCAAACTAGACAACTTTTAAAGACTTGTGGACTTCAGCTATGCTGGCTGGAGAATTTTAGGAGTTGGAAGTCCATAAGTTTTAAAAGTTACCAAGTTTGGGAACCCCTGCTCTATTGCTTAGAGTAGTTTGGATATTCTTCTACTTTATTATGTAATATTGATCTGACCGCAGCTCCCCACTCTGATTCTCCAGGGGGGGCAACCCATTGAACCCCCCTTCTATATGGAATACTCAATCTGGCAACCTTATCAACTGATTCCTCCTCACCTTTCAGAATTCAGACCCATTTTTTATCCCTTGTTTTCAGAGGATCCAACAGATCCTTTTGGAAAGGAGAGAAATTGAGACATTTCGCAAAACAAATCAGAAACTTTCCATAAATGGAGACTCTGGATGATTAAAAAATATTCCACTTTTTAAAATGATGATTTTGGCATCTTGCTATTTCACTTGGAAACCAATGAGAAGTTAGCTATATGGTACATATTTCAAGAATTCAATTGGTATGTCAAATGTCATTTGGATTATGTTTGTTCAGCTATTTTGCTTATCACATTTTTAAAGGCAGACAGCCTATTCAATCAATCCATTTTAGGCTTGCCATATTCCTTCCATATTCCAAATAGTGGTGTGTGTGAGAGGGGGAGAGGGAGGGGGAGAGAGGGGGAGAGAGAAAGATCTTGATACTTTAAAATTAAGATATGAGTCATGGCTTTGAACATCTGGGAATGCATAGTGCTCAAAAGCTTAGTCGCTCACAGCAGGCTGAAAGATTCAATTGGTTAGAAAGGGGAGTTGCCAATGCCAAGCATGCAAAGGCTCTGTTTTAGAAATGAGTACTTATAAAACATATAAAATTCATTTAGAAGCAGTTCATGCAGCTGGGAAAGAGGACATATGTGATGACATGTGTGAAATATTCCTATTAGCATATTCAATGTAATTTAAGGTAAAGTGAAAATACAACTATTCTTGTTGCCAGTTTCCATTTTGATTTCCATTTGGGGTGACTGGGGAGAATACACACATTCCCCATTACTTAGGTTTAAAACTGACATTCTGAAAAGGCATATGTACCCACTAAAACTGGTCCTCATATAACAGATAAGAATAAAGATATTCGAAATCTCTTGTGCAATAATGGTAATTATATTTTTAGTTTACTCAATAACTTAGACCAACTATTATTTGTGCAGGTATTCTGTAAACATTCTTTTCTAAATTTCAATATGGCAGCATTTGCATCAGTAAAATAAAACTTACGAACTGCCAGTTTTGTTCTATAATAATAACAGATAATCAGAGTTGGAAGGGACCTTATGGGTCATCTAGTCCAACCCCCCACCCAAGCAGGAGACCCTACACCATTTCTGACAAATGGCAATCCAATCTCTCCTTGAAGGTCTCATAGGAGGAATGGCTTAGCCATGCTATTGCTGTGCAATTACATTACCAGGAGAGGCAGAAGGATTGTATACATGAGCATGAATTACAGGTCATGATACCTGATGATCAGTGAGTACAATGCCCAAGCCCAGTCAAAAATGCTATGGCAGTGCCTGAACAGGTTCCCTTTCAAATCATGTGCAGAAGTGGATTATTGGAAGGGGTGAAAGCATAGGCAAACAGTTAATTTCCTCTCTTCCGGTTTGCAACTCTAAATTTGGAATACCAAAGCTCCATTGGCAAATGGAGTACCTTTCCAATGTGGATCAATCTTTTCCAATTGAGTGATTTGAGTCAAGTTAAAAATTAAATGCGTGACTCCAGTCCAACAGTTTAGGAACTTAAGGAAATGATACATTCCCTACTTATACATACTATAGAAACTGAAATCAAGTTCTTCCATTTGAAATCTATCTATGTACTTTCTTCTTGTTGGCATGTATTTATTTCATGCAATTTGAAATGCACCCCAATCAGTCATTAGGTTTGCAGTCAATCATAATGTGTTGTTTTGGTTTTAGCTTAATACATTGAATGAACACAGCCAATTTATTTAATAAACCAGGGCTAAACAAACCATGTTTCAGTCTGATAGTAATAGCAATACCACTTAGACTTATATACCACTTCACAGAGCTTTACAGCCCTCTCTAAGCAGTTTGCAGAGTCAGCATATTGCCCCCAACAATCTGGGTCCTCATTTTATTGACCTCAGAAGGATGGAAGGGTGAGTTAACCTTGAGCCTGGTGAGAAGTATGAACTGACTGCTGTATGAACTTATCCAGAGTTCTTGAGAAACTAAGTTTTCTTTTAATGAGTCCTCATCCATATTAGAATATACAGTTAATTGAGTCAGTCTTGCAATTCAATCGCAAGAAATCAATATAAGTAAATAAATATCCAGAAAAAAATATTGATAAATATTTGTCATACACACACATAGAGTATCATGATGGTGGTATATGATTGAGCGTCAAGCTTGCATACTCTATTTTTCTCCCTAGCTTCTACTGAATTTTTGCCATTATGGAATAAAACTGTGATTATGGTGAAGTGTTTAAATCAGGCTCATTCATTTGGAAACCAATAGACTTTACCCCACAAGTAGGAAACTATGACACCTTTTGCAGCACTACAACTCTTCATGTTTGGTCCTAGAGCTGCAGGGAACTAAACATTCTGTACTGTACTATCTATGGGTCATAGAGTACAGAATAAGGCTAATAATACCTATAAACCTATAGGCTCCTCATCTGTCTTTGATTACTACTTTATCTGGACCAAATTACAGTTTGAAGAAAAGGAAAAGAGTAACATATTTCCTCATTTACTATAGCTTTTGTCTGGATTTAGCATTATGCGGTAGTTATTCATGTCTAATAGTTGTTGCTATTCATTTCCTTGGCAAGGCATAGATAATACAGTACATCCAATTCTTGGACACATAAGGAAGAGAGAGACAAAAGTTTTTTTCTACAACATTTTAACAGAGTGTTTCCTTCTCTTACCAGGGTAATACAAACTCAAATCAATTGATGTTTTAATTTAGTAAACAAGCTAACATATAGTTGTCATACATCATAAATTTGGTACACTTCGTATAAAAATCAAGAGCATTCCTTCTAGATTGCATTATGCCAAATGTCTTTGTTCCTAGAGTAAAACCAGAAATGATCAGAACTTCCATATAGTACAAATGTACACCCAGAGACACGTTATAATTTTGAGATGTGGATTCTGTGAGTCTGAAGTAAATGACAAGGTCAGTACATTCACCTGGATAAGTCCTTACAATGTTCAAGATGAAAAAAGCAAACAAACTAGAGTTTAATTTGGCATAAAATCTAGGTTATTGCAGTACAAATCATTATGGGTGCTTCCCCAGCCTGGTGCCCTCCAGATACGTTACTGGCCATCATGCTTGGGCTTTATGAAAATGGAAATCCCAACACATCTAGTGGGCACCATGTTGGGAAAAATTGCCCTATGGTCTCAAAACGAGGCCTTTTCACACCTATGAGAATTGGTTCTGGGTAAACCTTGTAAACTGTTAACACCATAGAAACTTGCCACAAAAGACATGTTCATCAGCATAACCACATCAAAAGACAAAGATTAAGAACCAATTCCAACATATTTCTTTGAGAAGGTGCATTCCTGGACGTCCTCAACCTTCAGTTGAAGGTAGGGGAGAATTTGTCCTGTGAAAAGCAGTGCTGTACACAAGAGAGTGCACTCGGGCAGGACACAAATTAAGTACAAGGCTTTTCACCTAAAAATGGAAAAATAGTTCCTGCTGCACTAGAAGAATGTCTTATCACAATTTCACTTGACTGAATCAGCCCTTGAGTTAATAAAATTCAGTGTCAGCAATATAGCATCTTCTTCCATCTATAATATTATAACAGTATTTTTTTTAAATATAACTTTCAATATTTCTTCTATTACAATTAAAATTTAAACAATTTATACAGAAAGATACCACTGCAACAATATAGCATATCTTTAACATTCAGAAGATGTGTAAACTCATATAAATGCATAGCAATCATATTCTTGGACAGACTTCATATTCTTGGATTGACATTTGGGGGGTCTACAGACATTTCCACTGCCCTCCCTCACCTCACAGACTTTTGCTCCCATGAATTCCTGAATCTTAAGTCAGCCCTTTTCTTTTGCTGCATGAAAGGAGCGCCATCTTTTCCCTGACAGAGCTACGACGTTTAGAGCAGCTTCTCCACAGGCCAAAATTCAACAGATGGTGCTTTGTATAGCATGGAGATGTAGGAAGCTGCAGGGAGCAAAGATTGAGTTCAAAGGCATAATCCTTCCAGTAACATAGCAGGCATTACTGGAGGATCATAATCCTTCTCCTCCTATTCCCCAAAATTTGTGGCAGGCTTGGGATATGTGCAAAAGGCTGCAGTAGTAGAAATACTGTTGGATTTGGTCCATGGAGAATCTCAATTAGGGGGGGAAAAGCCAATTAATTCAACTGGAAAAATGCTCAGAACTTTTTCACACGCTGTTCCAGATTGGTTTCTCTGTTCTGCTTAGTGAAATATATAAGCAAAGAGCCTGTAGCTGGGAAGTGTCCCCAATGCAGACATCACAAATCGGCCACCCCTGGCTCAGACGGCAAATACGTGTGTTTATCTTCCATCCAAATAAGTCACATTTACTTTAGTGAGTGCGCATGACAATGGCTTTGAAATGCTGTATTTTATAGAATACAATTTTAAATCATTTTTTTTCTGCTCTGCACTCCAAAAGGTTCTCATCTACAGAAATCAACCATGTTGCCTTGCATCACTGAACCCTCTGTCATGATAATATGCTCCATCCATCACAAAAAAGCCAATATCCTGGAAGGAAATGGAATAATATGTATTCAGTATTGTGCTTTGATATGAAGGATATGTAGCTATTTAACTAGACAACATGTTTTATGCACATTTCATTATGTGGGATGGGGGGGGGTGGCGGTCACATGTGCTCCCACTTGAAAATGTCAAGCTTTGAGGTTGGAGCCAGAACAAAGAAAATGTCATGAAACACACACGCACACATTTCAGCGCATATTTTACAGAGCAATTACATATTGATGATGGAGATAAAATGCTGAAATTAAGTAGCTTATGTCATTAAATTGTTCTTGGAGCCTTAAAAATGGATGTTTAGAAAAATAACCAGCTGCCCCTATATAAAAAACGTTCAACAATCTGTTTGCATGCCCTTGTTTATTTAACAGTGAATAAGATAGTTTAAGTAGTAGGTCTGTCAAGTTAAACATTCAGAAATAATGGTTTGTCACCATATATGTGGGCAACACCACCTGAAAAATTGAATCTGTTTGGAATTCTGAATATTTGGACCTCAAGCACTGCATAACAGTCATATTTATTGCAAAACGAGTTGTTCAGGATTTATAATTATAAGCATCAGTGTATTCCCGGGTTACTAGATTTTCACTGAATTTACAGCCTAGTTTTATATGAATAAAGTTATGATTTTTTGCATTTAAAAAAATAGAGGAAAAAGAATGTTTCTTTTAGCAAAGAAAAAAATGAAACAGCATAATTTATTCTTAGTTGTGTAAACAATTTAGAAAGAGGCTGTTCTTTTGTTTTTTGCTTGTTAGATAAATTATGGGAATTGTTCTCTAGCATAATGTATATTATTGTTGTTGGACTTTATTTCCATAAACCCCAGGCAACATAAGCGTCCTGATGGGGATGATGGAAATTGTTACCCAGAACTATCTGAAGAACCAGTTTCCCTATTGTAGATATAAAGGGACTACTGTTTTTTGTTTTGTTTTAAGTAAGCTCCTTTGAGTGGCAGGATTGGAAGGCATTGATAGAAATCAAATACAGGTTCACCCCTATAGCCATACCAAGCCAGAGGCTTCATTGGAAATATATCACTCCATATCTTCCCTAAACCTCAAAAACTTTAATCTTAGACTGTCTACTACTGACCTCACCGCTTTCCTAAGAGGTCTGTAGGAGGTGTGCATAAGCGCACCAACCTTCCTACCGTCCCTGTCCTATTGATTCTTTTTATTTTTCTTATATGTATACATTTCATGTATTCATAACTATGTTTATACTTATACCTGTTATCTTATAATTGTTTGACAAATAAAATAAATAAATAAAATAAATAAATAAATAAATATAGGCCCGTCTGTAATAAACTAAACAAATGAGGCTATCTGTTTCCATTCATCCTGCAATTCAGATGGGAACATAGATCCCAGGATGAAGTCTTGGGTTATTAATGAAATATTCAGTAGCTGTCTCTTGTTCAAAATTACAGATTTTGTCTGCTCTTCTAATAAACCCATACTAAAAGTCAGAACTTCCAAGAAACCCAGGATCCACCCAAATTCATAACAGGATGAATGTTAAGAAGGATGTTGTTCTTTTCTCAACATTTTTGTCTCCTCTTATTTAGGCTAGCTGATCTACTTATTCCTCCCAGGTTGCAATACAATGGAGGGCTGAAAAAAGGTTTTGGAAATTACAGATCCCAAATCTGTCTTGTTTCACCCTTGCTTCTGCCTTGGTTTCTAATTTTGAAGTTACGATGTTAAAAAGAGAAAGACTACATATATTTCTGGACTGCATTGGTTGGAGAGGAACGTCTAACCAAATCAATAGTGATGCTTTAGGAACTACAGCACTGCAGATTGAAACATCACTTGTGTGCTATAATATGGATCTTAACATGTCTCTACAATACATCAGACACACATTTACTCAATGTAAGGATTGTGCTGTTGAAATCCATGGAAGTATTTTAAGTAAGATACTTAATCTGGAGTGTGTGTGTGTGTGTGTGTGTGTGCTCATGCATGCTGTTGGATCTCACCACTGGTCATCTAGCTTAGAACACAGCTCTTAGGGTGGTCAACCAGATGCCACCTGAAAATCCATGAGCAGGACAAAGTCTCTTGCCATCACCTATTTGTGTTCCATAGAATCTAACAGCCTTCTGCCTCTAATACCCTTCCTCTTATACACACAGCTCTTTTGCAAAGTGAGCTTCCATTCATTCAAACAGAGAAAAGCCAATCTACCAATCCATTTCTTACAATCCACAGAGCTCACTTCTCTTTGGATCCTGGAAGAAACTAAAGGACAGAATCGAAGCAACACTTAAGCTTTGCCAAAAAAAATAATATATATTGCAACTTCCAGGATTGCTTCTGGACTTACACAACATGGTTTATTTTGGTCAACAGGCTTTTGTTTTTTTTTAATGTAAATACTCCCCACAGACTGACTGTGAATCTATTATATGTACAATGTATTGAGAGCAGCAGGGCTCACACATCACAATGCTAAATAGACAACGGTCCTCTGCTGTGTTAATCAAACATCGCTGGGTGATCTGGCCCTCGCAGAAATGTTCGAAGGTATGCAGCCGCAGCAGATGAGCCAAAGTGCCTTTTGTATTTCTTGATTTCGGAAAGCATATATAACAGGGTTGATGATGGAATTGTACGTGGCTGGAAGCAAGGTGGCGTAGGTGTAGATAGAGGGATATGTGTAGTCAGCTATTAAGGAATAAAGTGTGAAAGGCATCCAGCAAGCAGCAAAGGTTCCCAGGATAATGGCTAAAGTCGATACTCCTTTTCGGGTGGTCACATAGTGGGAAGTTGCTAGGAAGTGATGCTGCAAGGCAATCTGGTGAGCATGGCGCATCACAATTTTGCAGATCTGAATGTATAGCTGTAACATGAGAGCAAACATAAGCAAGAAGGAGACCGAGAGGATGGCCGCGTTATTTTTAGTGAGGGGCCTGATAACGCTGCAGGTGGACTCGTCTTTGAGGCAGTTCCACCCCATGACGGGCAGCACCCCCACACAGATTGAAGCGCCCCAGAGCAGAATAAGCATAATGTAGGTAAAAGTCACCGTCCTCTCAGAATTGTAAGTCAAAGCATAATAAAGGGAGAGGTATCGGTCCACGGTGATGGCCAGCAGACTGCAGATAGAGGCAGAAAAAGAGGCGACGATCAAGCCAACTGTGACCAGCTTGGTAGAGTCCGACTGGAGAAGATAAGCAAAAAGAAAATTGATGATCAATCCAATTCCCGCTAAAAGGTCTGCCAAGGCCAAGCTGCCTATCAGGAGGAACATTGGGGCGCGAAGACTGGGATTATGGAAGATGATAAGGACCACAACCGCATTTTCACAGGAGATCAGCGTTCCTGAAGTACATAAGACAATATCCCAAGGGTTGACTATAAATCCCGGTTCGGGGTCACTGGAAGGAATGAGAGAGGTGACTGCAGCTGAGATGTTCTCTGGTGGTGGGCTGGTTTCTAAGGGATCCTGAGGCAGCCACGATAAATTAACCGTCGGGTCTTCGTTCATATTTAAACCCGTCCTCTTCAATGAAAAGACATTTAAAAAACACACACACACACACACATAGACAAATTCAGCGCCTCGTTAGCAGCAATATTAAGGAGCATGCAATAGGCTTTAGATTTCTAAATAAACCAGCAGATGCTTCTTCCATCAACATGACTGCAAAAAAGGGAGGATGAGCAGGTTTAAAGCTGCCCATGGGGAGGAAGGGGGGTTGGGGGGGAAAAAAACAAAGGAAAGAAATAACATGCCTTCATGAAACATGAAGGGAAATGCAGAGACAGAATATAGCGCTCCCTTCCTCAAGAATACAATGCCGCAAATCAGCTGGAATGGATGGAAAGAAGACCCTAAAAGAAGGCATTAGAAGCCCCCCAAATTAAAGGCTCCTCAGCCACCATTTCTGAGCCAAGATGATGAATGAAATGACAGACCAGACACAGGCAATAAAGGCTTGGGAACATTTTCTTTTCCCCTCTATTAACCAAAAAAAAAAAAAAGAACACCCCAACACCATTGAGGCTCTCCCAATATTGTGGCAGGAGCTCTTCTGCATTCACAACTCCATCCCAGCCCTTTCTTAAGGAGGGAGGGATGGGGGGGGGGGGGTGCAGAAAAGCCTCCGCCTAACTCATTTAATGTCGGTATGGACGAGGGTCGGTGGGTGGGGAGCGGGGAAGTTAAACAAGGGAAATATCATGCAGGGTGATGAGTGGGTGGGGGAGGTTATCTGCATAACCTGCCGTTCAGAACATGAAGAAATGGATGGACAGACACAGAGATAACGACCACAACAGCTACCACAACGGGACGAGCCCCCCCCCCCCACACACCCCCGCAACGTTGGTCACCTTGGCTTCTCCTCTAGAGGAGGAGGAGGAGGAGTTCCCGCTTCCTTTTTTTATGCAGCAAGCTTTGCTGCTGCTGTTGCTGCTGCGGCGGCGGCGGCGGCCGTCGCCTCTCGCCAGCCCATTGTCCGCCCCAAGCGCAAGCACCGGACCGGGGCAAGCCGTCGCGGGGCCAGCTCCAGGCTGGCGCGAGAGGAGCGCAGGTGGAAAAAGAGCCGCCTCCCCCTCCCCTCCCCTCCCCACCGCCTCCGGGCCCGCGGCGCCTCGTGCATCCGAGGGTGTCGCCAGCGCGCGCGCAACGAAGGAGCGCAGGGGAGGCTGAGGAAGGAAGGCAGGAAAGGCGCGCCTCTCGCCCCGCCTCGCGGGCTGCCGCTTGCGCTCGCTACCACGTAAGGCGGCTGGCTGAAAAAAGGTAGGCTAGCGCGATCGGCGCTGGCAGGGCGGCCCCGCGAGGCGCGCCCGTGCGTGTGTGTGGGGTGGGGAGGGAAGAAGTCACGGACGGCGGGAAACCGGATGGCATTGGAGGAGAGTCGAAGGGGGTGGGTGGGTGGGAGAGGGCGAGGGAGACACCTGCTGCTTCGTAATGCGCAAGCGTTGCCGCGGGCTGGGGAGTTCAACGGCAGCCTCGTCGAAGCCGTCCGAGCGGGGCTCTTCGTGGCCCCCGCTGCCTCCCCCAAAAGCGGAAAGTCGGCGCTTCGTCTGCTAACTACCTGACTTGGGGGTGGCTTTTAGGATGATGGCAAACGGGGTTGTCTGGACTTCAACGTTATGGGTTTGGGTGAATTTATATGTAAACCCAGTCGGCTTTCATGAACAGGATGCCGTGCAGGTTAAAGTTCGGCAGTTAAGGTGCCCAGATGAGGTTCTAAATTAGTACCTTATTTACTGCTCCCTGATCTTGTGTTTCCTCAGGCTCAGCTATAGCTACCCCGCATACTGTGTAAATAGGATACAGGCCTTCTGCGGCTGCTTAAAGGTCTACTTTTTTGTGCCCCTTGCTGGATATCTGGGCCATCAGGCTCTGCATATATATGTGTGTGTGTGTGTGGTGTGTGTGTATATATATATATGTATGTATGTTATGTATGTATGTATATATATATATATGTGGATCTTTGGTTCTTCGGGTTTTCTCCCACGTAGAATTGGAAATATCTAGGTGACGTTTCGATGAAGTCTCATTCATCATCTTCAGGCTTGCGTCTTCGGTCTTGTGCTTCTCAGAGTAGTAGTAGTTCTCAGAGTAGCTTGCCGAAGACGCAAGCCTGAAGATGATGAATGAGACTTCATCAAAACGTCGCCTAGATATTTCCAATTCTACGCGGGAGAAAACCCGAAGAACCAAAGAGCCACATACAAATACTCGCGAAAACCTCCGAAAACAAATATATATATATGTATGTATATATATGTATATGTATGTATATATATGTATATATATATATATGTATATATATGTATATATATATATGTATGTATATCCACCCAGCGTAGAGGTTTACCTGGGCTAAGAACTTGTAAACAATATGGAACAAATAATCTGGAGCTCTAATGCTATCCTAGGACCAGACTTCTTTTGTATACTGAGAGTATTTACACCAAGACAAATTCCTTGTGTGTCCAATCACACTTGGCCAATAAAGTATTCTATTCTATTTTGGGGTTAGTCTTGATCAGAGATGCTCCTTCCAAAACACAGGAAGGCCGTTGCCTCAAGGAACAGATGGTGAAGGGTGGGAAGAGACAGAGTGAAAGATCTTATAGCTTCCAAGCCAGGAGTGAAAAATGTTCTGCCACAGAGGCTGAAGATCAGTTAGTGTTAGTCTGTTCAGCTTTTGTACATGGAGAAAAGATCATCTTGTTCTTTGTTA
Organism: Bungarus multicinctus; assembly: GCA_023653725.1. Taxonomy (NCBI): domain Eukaryota; kingdom Metazoa; phylum Chordata; class Lepidosauria; order Squamata; family Elapidae; genus Bungarus; species Bungarus multicinctus. Next base: position 23,408,350 of record CM042850.1, read on the forward strand.
CAGACATCAAAAGCTGCTTTGCTTCAGTGATGATAGCAGTCTACGTTGGTAATACCGGGTTTCTGGCTCTTACAATTTCAGATTCAGAGTTGGATAGGAATCCCCTCAAAAACAACAACAGTGGCTCCTGGTTTTATCTTACAGTTTTGGTCAGATCCCTGCTTGGCAATTAATGCAGTCAGTGGAAACTTGGTGAGAAAAAGTTAGGAAAGTTGGATGGGTTTGAATTAGAAAAATGACAGTCAATAGATGCTGTAGCCACCCTCAGATACATTACACTGATGGCTTTTTTTCCTTGTTCAGTCGTGTCTGATTCTCACAGACTGCTCGGACAAGTCCCTGAAGCTTTCTTGGCAAGGAATTTTTGCTGAAGATGCGAGTAGAATCCCAGTTTCCCAATTTCTAGCCTGATTCCTTAATTGCTAAACCAAACTGGTTCTCCCATACTGATCGTAGGGGGAATGTATTATCAATGGCTGCAGATGTCAGGCTCTAAGCCAATGGCTTCCAATTACAAGAAACTGGTTAGTTCAGAAATCACACAGAACATCCTGACGTCCAAACTATCAGCAAATTCTCTTTCATGGAGTTGTACTTTTCTGCATTGACGAAAGGTTGGTTTAGATGTTCTTTGAGGACCCTTTCAACTCTGACCATTCAGGAGCTGCATCCTATGTATATAATACAATCCTGCTTTACTGTATCCAACTTCCAGAATGAAAAGGAGGCAATTATGAAAAGTTACTGGATGATGTACTGGTTAAGATACAACTGGAGTGACCATAGTTCAAATTGACCCTAAGTTGGGGGAGTTTATTGGGTAAATTTGAGTAAGTCATGCTTTCTCAGCTCAGCCTAGTACATAGAGTGCTGTGGGGAACAATTTAAGGAAGGAGTGTTGTGCGCGCTGACTTGAGCAGTTAAAAGAAAGGTAGACTATAAATCTAACAAATGAACAAACAAATGAACGTGTTTACTGGTGACACATGCAAAGCAGAGTTTTGGAAGTGAGGCAGAGTAGGTAACAAGGATTATTATTTTGGAAATGCTAATAATCTGGGAGTTATTGAAGCCTGGTCTCTCTATCTCTGTTTCAGCTTATATCTGCTTACTACCAGAGAAACCAATATAAATTCCCTTTCTTTAAAAGCCATAAATGCATTTGTTTAACCAAGAGTTCTGATAACATTTTCCTGAGATGTGGCTGTCGCTGTAACATCTTAGTGAATTCCTTCAGAATTTCTAAAATGGTTTATTTATTGCTTGAGGTGGCTGGTGCAGGGGCAGGAGGGGGGCAATGGAGGCAGTTCAATAATTTATCAGATCACACAGCAGCAGTGAGATCTATGCCTGGAATGCTGGTAAATGTCTAGTCTGTTCCATGTGCTGCTCATATCGACTTATTTGGCTGATAGGAAAGTGCTCATCAGGGAAATCAGAGCAGCTATAAAATGTACCTGGGAATTTAGAAAAAGACTAAAAGGACTCATTGGTATGGCAAAGACTAAGTCAACCCCCACCCACCCACACACACATATACACGGAACAAAGAAATAGAAAATGGCAGTCATGGGAAATCTTTGGTGGAACGATCAGTTTGCTTTAATTTAAAATCCGCACATATTCCTCCCTACAAGCTGCATATGGATTTTGTCCCTCGCCGCACAGTACATCTAGGGGCATCTGCTCTTTGAAACCCCATTAGTCTGCCTTTTATGTTTTCCTCAATCTGGGTAGAGAATCTCTTTTGCTTTTTGCCCCTTTTATTCTCATTCAGTTTGATGAAAGTGTTGGCGGCTTTTTCCAAAACTGGAATTTGTGTTGTGTTCTTGCATCTACTGAGTCACGCAGTGATCAAGAGGTTCCTCTTGTATTTCACCATTCTATTGTCCTTCCATCAGCCTGCAATCATGACACTTCAGTGTGTCCCAGGAGATATTATCAGGCGAGGACTTTTCTCCCTGGACTTCTTCCAACTGAGTCTGATCTTTGAGAAATTGCTGGAGATTTTCTTTTTTCTCCTGCAGAAATTCAGCAAAATTGTCTGCTCAATTTCTCTGCAGAGAATTTTGAACCATGGATTTATGCCTAGCCTTACTTTCTACAGCATTGTGGGGTTTATTGTTTTTGACTCTTAATTTGAGATAAGAATGTCTATTATGTATGCAGCATTCCAAGTATAATCAATAATATAATCTTATGCACACTGTGTAATAAATCTGACTGTGTGTTACCCTAGTAAATAAAATTTAAGATTATAGCAGTCCTATGGTGAAAGTAATTATTATGGTAATTGGTAGGAGTTAAACTGTTATTATATACAGCAATTCCTATTAAACCCAATAAGATTTATTCCTGGGTTGATACTGGCACATAAAAGGTTTCATGGTTTATTTTTATCTGTGTGCAGAATGCCCTCAGTTCATCCTTGAGTTGGCAGAGAGCTATATTGGCATGAAATTTGCCATGTCTGTTTCTGAGCCATCCTCTGCTTCCCATATTGCTTCTGCTCAGGTACTCCTGACCTCTCTTCAAGGTAATGAGTGTCGAAGCCAATTTGACAAAAACATTGAGAGGCTTTCAAGCTTTTGTTCTTCCCCTGAAATGCTTGCTGCTTCTCTTTCTTAAGGTAAAGGTTCCCTTGCACATACGTGCTAGTCATTTCCACCTCTAGGGGGCGATGCTCATCCATTACAAAGCCGAAGAGCCAGCGCTATCGGAAGATGTCTCCGTGGTCATGTGGCTGGCATGACTAAATGCCAAAGGCGCACGAAACACTGTTACCTTCCCACCAAAGTGGTCCCTATTTTTCCACTTGCATTTTTACATGCTTTCGAACTGCTAGGTTGGCAGAAGCTGGGACAAGTAATGGGAGCTCACTCCGTTATGCGGCAATGGGATTCGAACCGATGAACTGCCGACCTTTCTGATTGACAAGCTCAGCGTTTTAGCCACTGAGTCACCGTGTTCCTTTCTCTTTCTTAACCTTGCCTAGTTCAAAGGGTTGCCATCAATATTGATTGTTTTATATACAAAGCACAATTCTATATACCAGCTTTTTTGAACCTCCGGTTGGGTTAGAAAAACATAGCTAAGAATTCTAGAAATTGTACTCCAACAAAATCTTCCTGATTCTAAGTTATACCAATGTACTAAAGTTGCACTCCTATACTTTTTTATCTGATCAACAGAGTTGGCATTGGCCGCACTTGTGTATGATCTGTGGAGGGCTCAGAATGAATGGCCTCATATCTCTTGAGGCCTGTCAATGCCATTCATCATAATTTCCTCCTGGGCTTCTTTCTATCTGACTGGTTTCAGTTGGTGTTGGGGGGACAGTTCCCTCTCCCTCTCTCTCTATATCTATTTGTCTACCTTTCTATTTAATATATGCTACCCATCTCGCCAAAGGCAACTCCGGGCATTTTAGAGTCAGTCAATGAAACAGCAATACTGTATAAAGCATTGAAACAATAAATAGTAATATTAATTTGATTTAGAATTGACAAAGATGAGGAGAAAGTGAAGGAAATGCACAAGGGAGGAGCTGAGATCTTAGTCCATTAACCCTCCCACCCATTGGAGCCCTAGGCCAGTTGGCAGAGCCAGGTCTTCAGGACTTTTTGGAAGGCCAAAAAGAAGGGTGTGGATCTCATCTTAGTGGGGAGGAGGCATGATGTTCCAGAAAAGTCTCTTCTTCTAGACCCTGCCAGCCATAATTCCTTGACTGATGGGGCCCACAGCATGCCCTTCTGCCAGTGCAGTTGGAGCGAGCTAACCCCATGGAATAAGCTGGTTCCACAGGTAACCTGGACCAATGCCATGAATGGCTTTAAAGGTAAGAACTAACAGGTAAGAAGTAACACCTTGAATTGGACCTGGAAGCAAACTAGTAACTAGTGCAGCTCATGGAACAGTGGTGTAACATAGGGGCCCAAGAACTGTCTGCATTTTGCACCAGCTGTAGCTTCCAAATATTCTTCAAGGGTAGCCCCATGTACAGGACATTATAACAGTCCAAGTGTAAAATGAACAAGGCTGGTGTGACTGTACACAGGGACTGCCAATCCAGCAAAGAGCACAAATGGTGTAAACATGAAGTTATGCAAAGGTTTTAGCCATGACTGCCACCATCTTTTTGAGCAGCAGTCACCCTAGGTCGCACACTGGGTCTGTCTGGGCAGGGCAGCCCCATACAAAACTCAAGACATTAAGGACCCGGATCCCGAAGCTCCATGCATCTAAAGCTATTGGGTCTTATTAGGATTCTGTTGAAGCCTTTTGTTCCAGACCTCCATAGTCTCCAGGTCCTGCGAGAGGGCAGCAACAGCATAGCTTTGGTCACTGGGGATGGAGACATAAAGTTGAATATCAATAGCACATTTATGTTCAAGCCATCATCTTATCAAATCCATAGAACAACTCAAGAGTGAAGAGTTTTAATTAAAGAAGAAATGGGAAGAAGAACAAACAAATGGACTCTCAATGTATAAATGTGTGGCGAGTTTTTTCACAGAATGGTTGCTCTGAGGATAGCATTTCCATTCACAAAATACTTAATTGTATTGCAGTGCAGCAGCCAAAACTATCACAGGCTAAGGGAGGTAATAAACAAGCTAACTTGCCCAAAAAATAAATAAAAATCTCCTAAGCAAATAAATACCAAGCAGAGCTGGCATCTGAGGCCAACATGGAAACCCGATGTTTCCCCCCTGCTCTAAATAGCAAACGATTTTGAGACGGATTGGTGGAAGTAGATAAAATAGTGGGCCAAATTTACTGGTATGATGGTATGTATAGTTTCTATTTTGGAAATTCCAGATTCTCTGGTGCTGAGTTGAAAAAAGGAAAATAGCTATATAAGAAGTGCTTTATTCATCTCTTTTCCTCATTCCTTAGTAAATATCTCCTTTGAGAAATGCAGTTATTCTCTCCAGGTTGTACAAGGTTGTGGGTATGGTACTCTGGAGATTACAGAGAACTGCTTTTATGAGTTTACAATTTACCAGGGCACAGAGTCCCTTCTGCATTGTTTTGTTAATCACATTCAATTTCTGATAGTATTTAAGAAGAGAGAATTCCATTACATAATTTATTATTATAAATATATGATTATTTTATTTATAATTATATGTAAATAATTATGTATAATATATAAATATTTATGTATAATTATATATGTAATATAAATAATTATATAACTTTAATTACAGTTAAATTTAATTTCTTTCATTACATAATTCATTACATAATTTATAATTGGTGTATCTGAGATGGAGATGGTGGCGATAAGTGACAGTGATTAATAAAGAATTCTATCCTATCCTGTCCTGTCCTGTCCTATCCTAGGCTGCTCTGGTTGTCCCTCTGAAGGAAGCTTGACAAATGGGCAGTACCAATTAATCTTGGTTTATAATAGGGTCAGATATATAGAAAGGGATGTCGAGTTGTTCAGAGGTGCCTGTCTGGAAAGCTTCTACTCCCCCCACCCACCCACCATTTTTAACATTAGAAAGGTAAAATTAGGAAATTAAATTATTACAAAGTGAAATGCCAGCATCCAAATCATCTTTGTTTGCTAGAATGCCTTTGGACTTCATAAAACCATGATGGGCTTCAAAGAAGACTTGTTCAAAAATCCTTCTTCTCTTGCCCTCATAAAAAAGCCAAACAAAAAGTAATAAAGTAGTATGTTCTATAGGAAGTTTTGATAGATGGGGCTTCATAACTAGTTATGTTCCTCTTCCTCCTCCTCCTTTTGCAAATGGGCAAATCCAACCAGCCCATTTATAGAAGTAGCCACAACATGTTTCCCTAATTCCTTATTAGTCTGAAAAATTTAGGGTGCTTTCCAGTCTGAAAAAGTTAGGGTCAAGGGTGGGATTCTACCGGTTCAAACCAGTTCTATAGAACCAATTGTTATGATTCTGTGCAGTTCAGAGAACCGACAAATTGTGCCCCTGGTTGGCCCCGTCCCTCTCTGCCCGCCCCTCCCCTCCCTGCCCAGCCAGTTCTTATTGCGCATGTGCGACATTGCATGCCTGCCCGACATCGCTGACTGTGTTCTCTCCCACCCAGTCACTCCTTAAGGTATTCTTTCCCCCTGCCGATGATCAGCTGTTCCGATGATTAGCTGTTCCGGGAGCCCAGGAAGCAAAAAGGGGCATGTGGGGGGGTACTGCCCCCCAGGCTCCGTTTTTTTGTCTTCCTGGGCCCCAGAGAAGCTTTCTGGGAGCAAAAATGCTCCCCAGGAGGCTTGTCTTAGGCCCAGGAGTCAAAGAAATATGGGGGGGGAGGTTGCAAAAAAGCCACACCCACCCAGTCACATGGCCACACTCATCAAGCCATACCCACAGAACCGGTTGTTAAAAAATTTGAATCCCACCCCTGGTTAGGGTGCCCCAGTGTAGAAAACATATAGTAATTCTAATCCCCAAAAGTTTTATCGACCCATTCTCATAGCTGTTTTGGCTGAGAATTGGGATCTGTGGCTTCTTTGACTGGAATAAGTTACAATTGACACTTCTATTTTGGTTGCTCTGCAGCTTTTCCTAAAGCGGAAGAGAGCAGACTAGCCAAATCTAAAACTTGTACAAGGATCAATTTTGCTTTGGCGGTCTTATACAAAATATCTTCATTTAGTGACCATACATAGTTATGATAGTGATGAAAATATATCTTTATGACTAGTCCTCGCATTTGTGAGCTTTGCAAGTCTGTAAAACAAAGGAAAACTGAAATAAGATCAGAAGCACAGTTGCAATTTCACTTAGTGACTCCTTTGCTTAATGACAGAATTGCTGGTCCCCATTGTGGTTGCTAAACAAGGACCACTTGTGGAAGGAATCGTTAAGAAGTTGGGATTTGAAGGGAGAAAATGTACTTCTCTTGTGAGAAACACAAGAGTGTGAAGTTGTGAGAACGCTGTATCCATTATCGGGTTCTGCTGCCATTTGACTTTCTGCTGATGCAGTCCTTTGATTTATCTTTCTGGAAGATTTATCTTTCTGGAAGACCCCATAGGCCTTGATTCATCCATTCTAGCTTTCTTTTTTCCTTTCTCCTGCTTGTTTCGCTCTGTCATTTCTTAGGAGTTTTTAATTCATGTCCTCCTTAGTAAGACCCTTGCTTGGGCAGGGGGGTTGGACTAGATGACCTACAAGATCCCTTCTAACTCTTAATCTAATCTATTACATGCAGAATATTATAGATCTTATCATTTGATTGCATTATATGACTGGTCTTTATTATGGCATTTAATGAAATCTTTCCCCTGAACCGCAGCCCAGTATTGGGCTGTGGCCTATTCAGAACTGGGCCACGAGAGTGGTGTGTCAGGGCACATTATGCACGCAGCTCAACTTGTGCAAGCGGTGGGTTGGCGCGCATCCATACATGTGCACAGTTCAACTTGTGCAAGTCAAGCTACGCTCACATGTGCATGCACCCAAATTGAGCTGCACGCATGCAATGGCCTGCTGTTTGTGTGGCCCAGTTCCCTCCCCTGCACCGAGCCATCAACCCCCAAAGGTTGAGGACTGCTTCTCTACTGCATTATAAACATTGGGGAAAAAAATATCCTTCAGAGTCAATTTGTGTACACATACACACGCACACTCACAAACTTACACACACTCCTGCAGATTAATCATCTTATAAAATTATGCTCCATGTTCCACTTAGCATCAATCATGCTCAAACTGCACAGAGCATCTTTAGATAAATTCATTTGCTTCATTTGTTATTATCAGCCAGGTTTCTGCATTTGCCCCACAGTTATGAATATGGATGAGACCATTAATTAATGTCCACCTTTTGCACTAAGAAGTCAAGTGAGCTGTCGAATAATTATAGTCAAGTGAAAAATGACATATGGAAGATACTCTCTTCTCTTCTCATCATGGCATATTGCCTGTTGATTCAGAGAGCATTTACACATGCTTTACTCTGACCCCAGGCCCCGTGCAAAGCTCTGCAGACCAGCTGAGACAAAGATAATGTATCCACCAGGTATCCTTTGCTCAAAGAAATCCACAGGGCTTCTGAATTTTCAGGTCATGAATTATGATAAAGATACCCAATGGAGTGACTATCATTTCCCAAATGTCATTATGGACAGAAGATAATAGAGGTTTTGAAATAATTACTAGAGCTAAAAAAAACCATATCCTTTCTAGAAAGATTCCAAATACCATCCGTTTATTCATTTGGAATTATTTTGATTATGTACCATGAAGTTGTTCTCAACTGTTAATAACCACATAAATTGTTTTCCTTGATTATTCATGAATTAAAGTGCTCTTAATTTAGAAAAGTTGTTATTAATTTAGACATTGGGCATGTCATTTGTTCATTGGCATTGAGCCTTATTATAATGACAAATACTGATGTGGAGGGTACCCTTTCAATCCTTTCAAGATGTATTACTTGCTCACAATTACTTGCCCACAAGTAATATATTACTGTTAATATAATATTCTATATATTATATTATTTAATATGTTAAATATTATATTACTTCTGGTTTTCATGCATTTTAAATTTTATGTTCTTATGTTCGCACTTATGCATCAACATTTAATAAGGATACTTCTGGCACAAATAAATGATAATAATACTTGCCCACAAGCCTTTCTATGTACTTGACAATCATGTTCTATGATTAGATCTCACTGGACTTTTTTGGGATAGCCTTCCCACACCTTGTTTTCCACATTTGAATAGATATGAAACAGGGTGGACAAGTGGAACTTGGAAGAAAATGTTGCAATATGAAATGCTCCTATCAATTAGCATGTGTCTCCCAGGATCCATCACTCAGTTTCCCTTCCCATTCCATCTTGACTTAATCATTATTTGTTGATTTTCTAATTATTCTGCAAGCTCAACATTCATTGCTTAAACAGGAAATATGACTTCAGCAACAGAGTGGTCAATGTCTGGAATACTCTACCTGACTCTGTGGTTTCTTCCCCAAACCCCAAAAACTTCAACCTTAGACTGTCTACTATTGACCTCACTCCTTTCCTAAAAGGTCTATAGGGGGTGTGCTTAAGCGCGCCAACATGCCTACTGTCCCTGTCCTATTGTTTCTTTTTATTTTTCTTATATGTATCCATTTCATGTATTCATAACTATGTTTATGCTTATACCTGTTATCTTATAATCGCTTGACAAAATAAATAAAATAAATAAATAAAAATAAAATTCAGATCTACTACACAGAACTTAATGTGTTCCTTCTTTGCTGCTTCTTTTTTCTCTCAATGTAATGTTACTTCTCCAGATATCAGTTTCCAATTGCCTGCTAGTACCTCTTCCAATTTCAGCTCCACTACAATTGGTGTAGAATAGCTGAAATTACTTTTAATGTGTAATACTGTGAAATAGTAGCAGTTCAGCTCATGCTATATATTTAGCCAGCCCAGGCTTGACACAAGAACATTAGGAAGGTAGCAAAGTTGGGGATGTGAAGAAGCAGGAAGCCATCTTGGATGGTGTCTTCCAGCTTTTGGCTATACCGACTAGAGCAGGGGTAGGGAACCTTGGCTCTTTTATCACTTACGGACTTCAACTCCCAGAATTCCTGAGTGAGCCATAAAAGGTTCCCCATCCCTGGCCTACTGGTTTTTCAGTTGTGGGGGAAATCAATTTTTGACTTGAATGGGACTGTTTAATATACAAATGTAGGACATATTCATAAAGAATATGTGATAAAAGAATATATTCATAAAGAATATGTGATAAAATGTAGGACATATTCATAAAGAATATGTGATAAAAGAGCCAAGGTTCCCTACCCCTGGACTAGAGCATAGTAGTCACCAGATGCAGAGAAAGTTGCAGTATTAGATTGAAGGGAATTTTTTTTTTCATGGTAACAAAGCACATCAGATTGGGAATAAAGGAAAGAGAAGGAAGAGATGAAAGGCTTAGTAGAAAATAACAGACAATTTGTGAGTAGCAGCCCATTGATAAAGAAAGCAACAGGAGATTGAAATTGAAGAGACCATTCTTCTTGAAGTTTAATCCTTATTCAATCATTTTGGAGAAAAATTAACAAGACATATCCTAAGAGCTATAGCAAAGCCATGGCCATCATCTTGCCTGATACTTCCTGCAGATACCACTGATAACAGTGCTGGGATTGGTGGCTAGTTTTAATAGATGGCTAGACTGAGTTCATCCATCTCTCAAAATTCTGTCTGGGCTTTCTTTCCCACTTTGCCTATCTAACCCTGTACAGGTAGTCCTCAACTTATGACCAGAATTTAGCCCCAAATTTATGTTGCTAAGTGAGAAATTTGTTGTGTGAGTTTTGCCCCATTTTACGACTTTGCTTGCCACATTTGTTAAGTGAATCACTGCAGTTGCTTAATTAGTAACATAGTTAAGTAAATCTGGTTTCCCTACTGACTTTGCTTGCCAGAAGGTTGCAAAAACGTGACCCCAGGACACTGCAGCAGTCATAAATGTGAGTCAATAGCCAAGCCTCCGAATGTAAATCACATGACCATGAGGATGATGCTACGGTCACAAGTGTGAAAAACAGCCATAGGTCACTTTTTTTCAGTACTGTTGTAACTTCGAATGATCATTAAGCGAACTGTTGTAAGTCGAGGACTACCTGTAGGATATGCCTGGATAAGTGGTGATCTTCTCTAGGCAAAGTAGGAACAAATTTTTGCAGTGCTCATGTTTTATTTATTTATTTAATTTATATTGCCGCCTATTTGCTCATGGTGACTCGAGGTGGCTTACACAATGTAAAAACCATATTTAAAACAAAAAGTAAAAATAAAAAACAATAAAAACTAACAAAAAGAATCAAATAAATTAGTAAAGTACAATAGAACAAAATTTGGGAAAACAAAACACAAAACAAAAAACAACTCCCACCTCCTGCCCTGAGGAGTAGCCATGGGACGGGCTCCATCCCTCTCTGGGATCCCCAGGCCCGCTGGCAAAACCAGTGAAAGCTTTATTTATAAAAACATTTTAAAACATTTTTGTGATCCCATTTTAATTTACATGGGAAGCCCTCCACCACAGAAGCCATGACTTCCAGTCTGAGAAACCCTACCTAGTATATCATTGTCAAAACACTGTCATGAACTTGCAGTGCGCCCTTGACTGTCATTCTTATCCCATTACATTTTGCCCTTGCAAATTTAAATTATAGCCCCATATTAAACAAGATATTTCTAATTGCTTAATATATCAATTTTATTTGTGTGTTTATCTATTTACACTGACAGAGAGGATGGGGGAGAAAGCCGGACTTTCTTGGTCTTGTCTACTCCACGGCTTCAATTTTGCAAGGTGGCTCTTCCTGACTTTGCAACAGGAGAGAGGATACCTGAACCTGGATGGAAACTAAGAATTGATGGAGTGACTCCCAAGTCCATTTTTTGCAACTCCTAAACCTCTAGCTTCTTGGCTACAGGGTTTGATGACTTGCTTGCCCTGATAATGTTGTTATCATTTTAGAGAAGAAACACAATCAAAATTATTGAGTAAGACATGAAATAGGCTTTGCATGATTAACTACCCCACCCCATACAAAGGAATAAAATTCCTCTCCCACCAATATAAGGTAATTTTGCCCATTTGAAAATACTGCCGCAAAACTACAAAACGACAGTTCTCTACGTTTTTGTCATACTACATTCTAACCAGATATGGTATTCAGCAGTTTCTGACCAGCTCTGGAGAACCGGTAGCGGAAATTTTGAGTAGTTTGGAGAACAGGCCAATCCCACCTCTGACTGGAGATTTTATAGTATCCTTCCCCTGCCACACCCATCAAACCACGCCCACAGAACCGGTAGTAAAAAAAATTGAATCACACAACTGATTCTAACCTTTTATTGCTTACTCAAATAGGTAAAAGATTTAGATCAGGAAGGAATGAAGGGAGGGTGAAAGGGAGGGAGAGAGGGAGGAAGGAAGGAAGGAAGGAAGATCTGGCAAGGATTGGATGAAAGCCTAAAACATTCTCAGGCTTCTCATTCTGCAGCTGGTAAGGATTAGAAATTGTTGGAGCAGTTCAGAATTGCAACAGAATTTCACTGTCCATCTGTCTTAACTCCATATTCTATGTCATGTAGAAATTAAGTCATCTTGGATTATATACAGTAGTATTTGACTGGTGGATGTATTTGGGATTTTGAGCATGCTTTCCAAGTTGTTGCTTTTGGAATCCTTCTCCTTCCCTTCCAAAACAGCTGCCATAAGAGCATGGATCAGCACAAAATACTCAAGTACAAGAAAGCAAACCTTTGCCACCTCATTAGTCCTCTGTGCGTTCCCTTTTGCCAACCACTTGTCTTTTTTCTATCTTCTAGACAGAAGAGCACAAATGTACAAGAGTGCAAATATACAAGATTTGCTACCTCCCACTTATCACGGAACAGAGATGTTCACAGAGAAGTGTTAAAAAAATCAGGGTGGTAGTGATGATTGCGCAATTAAAGCCTGCCCTGGTTTAACATGCAGAGTGCATGTGACAATCTAAAAGATATGGGAACTTTAATTGTATGATTGTGGCTACTAATTTTTTTGACTTCCACTCCCTCCTGGTAACAGATTCCACTAGGGACCCAGGGGAGAGTAGCCCCCTTGTAAATAAAGACGACTGCAGAAGCTGATGTTTTGATTTGTAACATGCACACTTTCCGTTTCTTTTTAATTAAGAAAATATCCAGATAACAATAAAGGGACAAGAGACTGGTGTATAATATTTATATATAGTACTGAACAATCTGATTAAAAAAAATCAATAGCGTCTATAGAAGTTCTTTTTTCTTTTCCCTGGCAGTTTTGCTTTCTGTAGCTTTATCAAGAGGCTGCATCCTTCAAGAGGCAGAGTTGAAATAATATGCAACAGTATGCCATATATTTTTAGAGATTCCAAACAATGGTATAATAAGAACCAAACCACCTTTTTCAGAGCTACAACACAATTTACATTGATCAGAATCTCAGCAGTAAGTGTCCAAAGTACATACGTTTTTTACCATAACCGTCCCCCAGCTATGATTATGTGCTAGCGCTTAATATTCTTGCCCTATTATGGTTTTAAATTTAGATTTAAAGAGCCAATGGTGCTCTTCTCCTCTGTGAATGACAATTAATTATATGGCTTGACCATACCAAATTTGCTGGGATATCCAAAACGCCTTGCTTCATCAACATAATTCACCAAATGTCAATATTCCAAGGGCTATTGGGATGATAAACAGTCTGTGTTTAATATAAACTATGCCACTGAAATCTATTGCAGGCTGAATTATTTTTCCAGAAAGGGCTTTGGCTAGGAATATTTTTGCATGCATCCTTTCTTGTACAATCAACCTTGACTCATTTGTGGTATTTGATGGAGTCTTTTAGAAATTCTTCAACCACCAAGACACACCCACAAATTAGGCCTCGTCCACAGAACCGGTTAAGAAATTTGAATCCCACCCTTACCTCTGTGTGTTTGTGTGTGTGTGAGAGAGAGAGAGAGAGAAAGAGGGAGAGAGAGAAGTTAGATCAGGTCTCTCTCTCTCTGTCTCTCTCCCACCAATGTCAGCAAGCCACCGTCAGTCAAAATTCATATTAGTGGTTCCCGAGATTTAAAATTATGAGTTTGGTGGTCCCTGAGGTCCAAAAGATTGGCGACCCCTGGTTTACAATACTCCTCCAATTTGTTTCCTGAACAATAGTCTAGTGTGGTATGTTGGCTGAGGGATAACAATTGACCCAAAATTACTGAAGGAATTTGACTGGCGAATTTGAACCTGGATTTCCATGTGTCTAGTCCAGCATATCAAACTTGACACTGGATTGGTTCTGAGATAGAAACTGACCTTGCAGCTCCACCAACCCCCTCTGAACTTAGTGGCCACGGGGGAATTGAAACATACTTACTCACTGTCTGCTCAGTAAACCTGGAACTTTTAATACTCTACTAACTTTGCTGGAATTTCATTTCTAAGCAGTCCTTTGGTGGTAAGCTGGGAAATACTAAATCCACATTACAAATCACTTTTATTAATTATACCTTATTTAAAAACAAGACAAGAATCTTTGGCCGTGTTGGTAAAGGTAAAAGCTGGTTAAGGCTGATCTAATTTCACATCCTATTTCTCCTAGTGTAATTGACTTAAGATTAAATATACATAAACTTGTAGAGTCCTTGGTACTCTCTGAGCTTGGTTGTTGCTTGCGGATGTTTCATTATCTGACTAAGCAACATCGTCAGTGCTTAGTGATTTGCAAACTCCAAATTTATCAACACTGGTGATGTTATCTCAGTGGTGTATTAACCATTAAGCCAGAGGTGGGATTCAAATTTCTTAACAACTGGTTCTGTGGGCATGGCCTAATTTGTGGGTGTGGCTTGGTGGTCATGTGACTGGCTGGGCATGGCTTGTATGTAAATATTATAAATATTTATGTAAATATTGAATTTTTTATTTAAAACAGAGCAACTTTTACCCAAAATCAGGCAAAGCAGACAGGCAGGTTGAGTTGCTTGCAGAATCACAGATTCACTCAGAGATCTATCTTTCTGCAATCTGCTACCTGAGTCTGCACTGAAAAATAGAAGCTTCAGTCCCTCTGCTTTTAGATTAGCTAGAAAGCAAGAAATCCAACGATTTCCTGCTTTCTAGCTAATCTAAATCTCCCGGCACAGCAGAACAGCTGATGGTTAGGGAAAAAAAGGAAAAATAGCAACTTACCACACGCAGGCAAGTTTGATGATGTGCATACCAGGTAAGGAGTGAGTGGGCAGGGTGGAGAGGGGCAGGCCAGCCAGTGGTTCTCTGAACTATGCAGAATCATAACAACCAGTTCTATAGAACTGGTCCGACCAGGTAGAATCCCTACATTAAGCAGACTAAGCACGTACTTAGGGCATCAGGCCCAAAGAGGGCATCACAAAGTTGAGAATATGGCTTCATTTGTACATTATGTACAAAGGAAGGGGGCACTAAGATTTGTCAGTGCTTAGAGCACCAGTGAGCCTTAATCCGCCACTGTGTTACCTAGTCAGGTAATGAAACATTTTCAAGCAAACACTCAAGCTCAGAGAAGACCAAGGTCTCCGCAGTTCAACCCTAATCTAGATATATTCTGTTCTACTGGATAACAGGAACTGCTTCCCTTTTTTGGCTTTCAACATTAGATTTTCTTAGGCATATACAGTATTATGACAAGTAGCCATTTTCTTCCTTGAATTGGTCTAATCCCATTTTAAAGCCATTTAATCTAGTGGCTATCCTCATATTTCATGACAGTAGTTGAAAATTGCATTTTCATTGTGGTTTTGAGCATTATGTGCACATATAATTGCAGTGCCCTATTTGTTTACAAAGTTGTCTTTGTTCCAAGCCACAATGTTAGGAATCTAGAGTACAGTAATTTGCCAACTTACCGTATGTTACCAACTCATTAGCATTTGTTTTTTCTTTCCTACCTCATCCTTGCTGAGATATTGCTTAGGACACCATCTGGAACTGAATTATTTGAGCCTACATAATTAGGAGGAAATGGACACACACATACATACAGCATTGATAATGAGAATCATAAATTGAAAGTATAAGTCAATAAACTTGATTACAAAGAGATAGATAGATAGATAGATAGATAGATAGATAGATAGATAGATAGATAGATAGATAGATAGAATTTTAATACATGTGAATGTATGATGGGTTGGATCATAAATATTGACTATTCTAATAAAATATTCTAATAAAATGTAAAATAGATTTGAATATTGCCAATCTTGATGCCTTCCAAATTTATATATCCCTCCCAGAATTCTCAGCAATGGCCACACAGGCAGGGAATTCTGGGAACTGAAGTCCAGTCCCCTGCAATCCATTGAGTCAACTTGTTTACCTATCTTCCTTCTTGTTGGAGTTTTATACTCTTCCTCATTGGTACTACATAAGAATGACAAAAACTGAATATTTGAGACACGTAAGATAAACAAAATATATAAAATACATAAATATAAGTTTTATTTAATGAAAACAATTTAATGTAATTTGAAATAATAGATAAAATATGGAAATTTATAGATTAATCATTTTAGCAATGAGATTAAATGTTTTAAAATGAACAATGAAATATTTTAGACTAGTTGAAAGGGAGGTGTTTTTATATTCTTTTTAAAGGCCATTGTGGATGACAGTTCTAATCTTGTCTTGGAAAACAGTTTCCACAGATGCTGGCCCAACCAAGAGAAAGTTCAGCCTAAGTAGCAATATGATGGGCTGGAGACCACTAGCATTAGCACTAGAGTGGGGATAGGAGGGCAAACATCTGTAAATATCTGTACTTCGTCATTTTGGCATCATCATGTTTAAGAAAAAATGCAGGGGTCGGATTCTACCGGTTCCTACCGGTTCTATAGAATTGGTTGTTATGATTCTGCGTGGTTTGGAGAACCGGCAAATTGTGCCCCTGTCTGGCCCTACCCCTCTCCGCCCTCCCCTCCCCTCCCCACCCAATCAGTCCTTATCACGCATGTGTGACATTGTGCACATGCCTGACATGGCTGACAGCATTGTCCCTGGCCTAGTCACTCCTTAAGGTATTTCTTTTTTTTTTCCTGATGATCAACTGTTCTGACAATCAACTGTGCTGGGATTGTCTTACTGCTTCACCCAGGAGGCTTCTCTGAGGCCCAGGAAAGCAAAAAACGGAGCGTGTGTGTGTATATGTGTGTGTGCGTGTGTTACAAAAAGAATGTGCTGTCCAGCCAGTGTATGGGAATTGGATAGTTAGGTGGCAATTGTGAGCTGTCCCTTTAAGGGAATGCATCATGGTAAATGTAGTAAAAGTATCCTGGGAAATGTAGTCCATGTCACGTGACCACATTTGTAATTCTGATTGGTCACTAAATTGACCCTCGATGGGTTGGAGCAGGTTTTCCTCACTTTTGGATGAACTCACGGACTCGTGGTAACTGTTCTATTTTCTACCACTACAAAATGAGGGAAAAAGGATAGAAGATAATAATCTTTTTACCTACAAGGCAGATATGCAAAGGATTGGTCATTAAAGAAGAACTTCATCATAAATGTGAGTTATGAGGATACCTGATGAACCAATAAATGTACTTCGTTATGGACGTCTTGTTGAGTTTATCTATCTGCATCTGTACAGCTTAAAAATCCATCATTGTACAGAATACAGAAAAAAGAAGAAGAAACCATACCACCCAATCACCCAACCACATGGCCATGCCCACCTAGCCATGCCGACAGAACCGGTAGTAAAAATATTTGCATCCCACCCCTGAAAAAATGCCTACATGAATGTCCACTAAAATATATTTTGGAGTATGAGATTCTTTGGCCCTCAAAAGCTGTTTTTAGGGCTTTACTAAATAATAATAATAATAATATATTTTTGTTGTGCCCTGAAATAAACTGGGGAAAATGAAATTTAAAGATTTCAAAATACAGTTACATATGGTTTCCTAGACATAAATATGGTCTTCCACATCTTAAGAAGCTGAAAAGGCCTCATAGAATGGTCCACAAGTAGTAATGTGCTTGCTGAAAACAAGGCAACATGTTTTCTGTAGTAGCAAAGGGAAGAATTTATGTATCTAAAGAGTTTTTTACCCATCAAGACCAGAGGTGGTATTCAGCAGGTTCTGATCAGTTCTGGAGAACCAGTAGCAAAAATTTTGAGTAGTTCGGAGAACCAGCAAATACCACCTCTGAGCCGCGCCTATCTATTCTCTTCCTCCCGAGTCCCAGCTGATTGGCTGGGTCTTCTTTGGTTGCCCTGCACAGGAGAATGGAGCTGGAAAGCAGGTTAGTGAGGTGGGGAGGGAATGGGATTTTGCAGTAACCTTGTCCCAGGAATGGGGAGGGAATAGAGATTTTACAGTATCCTTCCCCTGCCACGCCCATCAAGCCACGCCCACCAAGCCACACCATACCCAGCAAGCCATGACCACAGAACCGGTAGTAAAACTCTTTGAATTCCACCACTGATCAAGATACCATTTTGCTGAGGCATATACTTAGGATGATTCTATTCTGCTGTGATTTAGTCAAGTAATTGTTCTTGGACTGTTGTTTTTTGCAGGCTATCTTGAGGTCTCAGCTAATATTGAAAGATGGTACATAAACAAAATGTTTATTGGGCATGTGAAATTCCATTCCATTCCTGTTTAATTGACCATCTGGAAATTGAAGACATGTTTTTAATGCAACATTTCCTCCTGCTAATAAAAATGAAAAATAGGGAAAAAGGAAAAGAGCATTTAATTCCGTTTCTGTATATAAGGAAAGAAATACTATATTTTGCTGTGCAGAGTCAGCTGTCTAATTTAGGGATAATTGCAAAGGCCAGCATGGTAATAAATGGTATCCAATACTAATTTTTCATTTAGTTGACAAAAATAAACAGCTACTAAGAGATTGATGAATAGGTCCATCAGTTATGTTTATTTGCAGTCAATTAGATATTTTAGCTGAAATTAGATATTTAGTTGCTGAAATCTGCTGAAGTTTGTTTCTCAATCATTCCTTTGAAATATTATCTCCATTCCAGATTAATTTTAAGGCAAGAAGATAAAAATGTAGTTATATATAGTTAGAGCCTTCACAGATGATGTTTGTGTGGTACAAAGTAAGAATGTGGTACAGATCACATTGTGTCCAATAAAAGGCAGGAATTTACCATCTGCTGGGGAGAACATAACAGTTACAAAAAAATGTTCTGACAGATCCTTTCTTTCTATTCTATTTTTTATGTGCATGAGCGTTTATGGAAAGAGTAGCCAAAGCAGACAAATGCTTTCCTAACCCTGAAATCTTCTCTCTTAACCATGACATAAGCATGCCCTGAAAGCGTGTATGCTTCTGCCATGTTCCCATGACATGTTTTCTTCTAATCTGTAAGTGAAACATGGTTCAGTTCTCTTAGCTGTGCAAGTGTTGGAGAAGTGTGTTCTCACAGAGCTGACAGCATTCGACAACAGCTGCAAGGTGTGCACCAATCTATTATGCTTCGCCACCCATTACACTGGAGGCAAAATCAGTTGACCTGAAGCGGGATGAGGTAAATATTCACTGATGGGTTTTTCCTCAAAGAGCTGGCTGTAGAATGAAAGATACAGACACGAAACATGAAAAACACCCATATGTATGTTGTATGACTCCCACAGTCATTAGATACGAGATGTGCAGCAAATAAATTTCATAAAAATCAATAAATGTTGGTGTAAAAATGAAATGATGTAAAGTGAAAAGTAGAATAGGCTAGGATAGTACATTAAAGGGTAAAAATGTCCCCTTTCTATTGCTCCAAAACAGAATATGAAGGAATGTACATTCATTTATTTATTTGTTTGTTTGTTTGTTTATTTAGTTTTTTATACCGCCCCCTCTCCCGACGGGACTCGGGGCGGTGTACAGCCGAATAAAATGGAATAGAAAATACAATGCAATATTTAAAAGCAATTTAAAAAGATTAAATTAGGTGGCTGATAAATAACTAATAGATAAAAACAATCAAGGTTAAAAGTTATAACATTAAAAACTGATTAAAACCAATTAAAAACCCTACACAGAACTCTAGGCCAGACCGGCTTAGTGAAATAAGTGGGTTTTCAAAGCGCGCCGGAAGGTCAAAATGTCAGGGATGGTCCTCATCTCCGGGGGTAATTCATTCCAGAGGGAAGGTGCTCCCAGAGAGAAGGCCCGCACCCTTAGGGTCGCCAGCCGTCCAGCCAGTGGCACCCCGAGGAGGCCCACCCTATGGGAGCGCACTGGTTGACGGGCGACCGATGGTGGCAGTAGGCAGTTCCGTAAGTACCCAGGTCCCAAGCCATGGAGCACTTTAAAGATGGTCACTAAAACCTTGAATCACACCCAGAAGACCACATATTGGCATTTGTGGCCTATATAAAGAAAGAGGGTGGGGAATGGGAAAGAAAATTTCTAAGTAAAACATTGCTTATGACTCACAGGCAATGACTCCAGAAATACCTAATATTTTTGCCTCCTATCCGGTTTTCCACAACACAACATCCCTGTGTAGTGGGTTGGGCTGAGACTGACTAACCCAAGATCATCCTGCCAGCTTTCATGTCTAAAATGGGACTTTAGGGGTGGGAACCAGGGGTGGGATTCCACCTCTGTAGAACCGGTAGCTCCGAAGAGTAGCAGACTTAGAACCGGTTCTATGTCTGCTGCTCTTTTGGCCCACCCAGGCTCTTACCTGATCTTTATTTCCTGCTTTTTCAACCTCAGCTGCTTTGCGCGGCCCAGCTGTGGTTGAAAAAGCAGGGGGAAAGTGCTTTTTCAAATGCTGCGCATCCACGCGCAGTGCTGCTCAGCTGTCCAGGCAGCAAGCTGACGATGTTATATGCGAAACACACATTCGCATGCAAAATGTAAAATCACCGAACCAGTAATTACACTGGTCGGATCCCACCACTGCTAGAAACTATAATCTCTTGACTGTAACCGGATGCCTTAACCCCAAGACCAAATCACCCAAAGTCATGGGGAGTCATTGGGAGTCAGACAGCATATAAATTCAGTAAATTATTATCACTGGCTACATTGTCAGCTGGATGTTTAAGCTGGATTTGGCATTTTTATCTACCTGTCGAATCTTTCCTAAGGACCTGGGAGAGGCAGATGTTGAGGTTTAATAATATTAAAGGTATCGTGGCAGGATGTAAGCTGTTCCAAGTACAATAAATCTGCTTTTTCCAATTGACTGGTGGTAATTCTGTCAGTGCTGATGGTTTTATTTTTATTTGATTTATTTGATTTGTCAATTGCTTACAAGATAATAGGTATAGGTATAAACATGAGTAAGAATACAGGAAATAGGTATGAATAAATGGGCACAATAGGACAGGGATGGGAGGCAGGATGGTGCACTTATGCAAGCCCCTTACAGACCTCTTAGGAATGGAGTGAAGTCAATAGTGGATAGTTTGAAGTTAAAGGAGTGGGGGTTAGAGGATGTAACAACAGAGTCAGGTAGTGCATTCCAGGCATTGACCACTCTGTTGCTGAAGTCGTACTCAATCAAGTTTGGAGCGGTTAACATTGAGTTTGTATCTGTTGTGTGCTCTTGTATTGTTGCGGTTGAAGTTGTGGTGTTCAAGTGGAGCTTCAGATCTTTTGGAATTGCACTCAAGGCACTATTGCTATTGGTAATAGCAAATCATTATTTCTTTGTTTTCATTCTTAGTACATTTGTGATGGGTAAGCAACTTTTCTTTCAGTAGTCCTGCAGCTGCCAGCCTTGGTTGCTCAGCAACACTCCTGAGTCCTATAGCCCACTGTGTCACCAGATGTCTAGGAATTCCAATGATTAGTGCAATTGTTGTTGACCTGGGAAATGACTGATTCAGTATAGGTTTCTGTAACTTATGTGTCTCAATATATTTTCTATTGAAGAGACACTCTTTGGCTGACTCTTTTGATGAGATCTGATCAACATGTTTGAACCTCTGTCAAAGTTCTCATCATCCTCATTCAAGCTCCACACATCACAACCACATTAAGGAGGTGCCTGATGATGATGATGATGATGATGATGATGATGATGGTGATGATGATGATGATCTGGGGAAAGCAAAGAAAAAGCACAGGGATAAGAGGGGGATATACTAAAAATAAAGCATGGGTGGATGCATGGATGGACGGATTCTGAATCTATCAAGCAAGAGTTGCCTTCTCTGCAGGGAGGTGACCAATTAGATCTTGAGGTTTCTAGGCATTTCTTTTCTTCCTTTCTTTTTTGAATTTTTTTTTATTTTTACAAAAAAAACAAAACAAATAAAAACCATCTTTCAGTTATACAGTGTATCGTCTGAGTACATATAACTTGTGCACATAAAAATATTTGTATACATTTCTCATTGAGTTTACATTCACATTATATTCTAGTCAACATTATATATCATATTTTATCATTATTACAATATCATTAGGTTTTTTTAATTTCAATTACCATCTATCTTTAATAGCAAATCCAACTTTTCCTAAATTACGTTCATGTCATGAACGTAATTTACGTTCATGTCATGTTCATGTTATTCAAATTATGTTCATGTCACAACATATTTACAACATGTCATTATTACTATATCCTTTAATTTCTTACTCTACTTTCTAATCACCCATAAAATAAGTCACAAATCTTATAATACTCCTTCTCTTCTTGCTCTCTAATTGCCAGTGTTAACCTACTCATCTCTGCACATTCCATTATTTTCTTAATCACTTCCTCCTCCATCGGATTTTTTTCATGGGTTTCTAGGCATTTCTAATTGAGCACCAGGCCATTCCGGTGCCAGACCACTGCAATCTGGATTGGAATTTCTGAGCTCAAAGAAGAGACAAGTTAGGGATCAACAACGGGTGCAGCAAATTTTGAGTGGATACTATTTTCTACTGACTCAAGAAAAAATAGATTGTACTTGTAGATTGGCTCTGAGTGGTTTTAGCTTAACATGATATAAGAATGTAACTATTATGATTTTTAAACCATGGTTTCAATCTTGATATCTTTCTTCATTTCTTCTGTGAGTTTAAAAATAATGTTGAAATCAATACAAATGGAATCTGAAATTACCTGCAAGGTAAAAAAAGGAACAAGAAGGTACAATTGGGGAGTCAGATTAAGGGTTAAGCAAATATTTGTTGTGAGATTCTTAGAAACTTTCCATCTTATGCCGATTTGTGCTACTGTTTTGCAAAACGAATCTGTTTCCAGTTTTTTCCCCCAAGCCATTTTGAAATGGAAACTGCCATCTTGCTAGGTAATTCTACGCTGTATTTAAATCCCCAAACTCTTCTTGTTCATTGCAAAATCTCCTCCCCTTATTTCTTCATAACCAGGAGGGGTCTGCCAAGTCATTTCTCCAAGAGGTGGGGGATTAATAGAAAGATTTCTTGAGCTAACTAGGAAAATAAATTTGCTTCTCATTCTGTGCATATGTTCACATACAGTAGACAAAGTGCTAAAGTTTAGGCAAATTTGGTTTCAAAATTCACCATAATTTAGGAAAATTATTTTCATCCATCACCATTACCACTATGGGTTACTATAACTGTACGGTACTATGTGGCTAATGTTGTTTATCAGTAAAGTGCTGTAAAAAGCTAGTAGAGGATGTGAAAAGAAAAGAAAAAAAGAAAAGAAAAGAAGAATGCATAGTAAGTTACTTTAACATGGATGAGAAAATGACATGGATATTTCCATGTAGTCATCAGGAGCTGAAATCAACTCTAAGGAGACTTTAGTTAAAAGGCAACAATTTGACTAATTTTTAAATTATTACATTCTTTTTAATTTTAAAAGTAAAAGTAAAAATTACTTTTTAAATTGTTAATTTTTTTATTACTGAGGTGTTGGAAGAGGCAAGGGGTTCAATTAACGATTCAAACAATTTGACAGGCTTGGATTCTACAGTTTGGCTGGGAGAGGCAGTCAAGATAAGCTGCTGCAGATTTATTTCAGGTAACATAGTGGTTTGGGTTGATTTACTTCCATCTCTGAGGCAGCAATACTGGATTTCCAGACTGATAAAGATTAAAGAGCCAGTTACAAGCTTTTTCATTATCAGTGAAAAGTTCTGTCTCCCTGCCAGATTAGATGGAAGTTATTAGAAAGAAAATTTGAAAGTCCCTGATTTAAGGAGATGAGAGTGTTTCTAAATGGAAGGCAGTTCAATTGCTGAACCTCTTGTAGCCTCATCCTTTTCCTCTCAGTTAGAGAAGAATCTGAGACGTTGTGTGATAGTTTTGAAGCAACTGCTCAAAACCCTGTTAAGCAGCTTTCCTCAGAAGTTCAATATATTCATGCCAGCAGTGGGATCCTACCTGTTCCACTACCAGTTCGCACTTAACGGGCGTGCAGCTTTCCCCACACCTAATGCATGCACAGCTTTCTCCACACCAGCTGAGACCTGCAGTGCCAATCAGCTGAAAGAATAAAGAAGAGACCTTTTTCTCCTCCTTTCAGCTGATCGTTGGAGGCTTTTTTTACTACCGGTTCCAATGAACCGGTCCGAAGTGGTAGCATACCAACACTGATTCATGCATTAGCAGAAAGACAGTTACAGATACAGATTAACAGAGTTGGAAGGGACCTTATAGCAAAGGTGGTATTCAGCAGGTTCTGACCAGTTCTGGAGAATCGGTAGAGGAAATTTTGAGTAGTCCGGAGAACCGGCAAGTACCACCTCTCACTGGAGATTTTACAGTATCCTTTCCCTGCCACACTCACCAAGCCACGCCCATAGAACCGGTAGTAAAAAAAATTTGAATCCCACCACTGCCTTGTAGGTCATCTAGTCCAACTCCCCACCCAAGCAGGAGACTCTACACCATTTCTGACCGATGGAAGTCCATTCTCTTCTTGGAAGCCTCCAATGATGAAGCTCCCACAACTTCTGAAGGCAAATTGTTCCATTGGTTGATTGTTCTCACTGTCAGAAAATTTCTCCTTATTTCCAGGTTGAATCTCTCCTTGTTCAGTTTCCATCCATTATTCCTGAACATTGGATAAATTAATACAATAACTGGTCTTTATAAGACCAGTTGGTGACCAGTTCACATGGTGTGTAAGCCAAAAAGCAGTTATTTGGCTTTTTTTACATTGTGTAAATATGGACTGCAGTTTATGGATAAATATGTTGTACAAACCTAATCAATTTTGGCTTGTGTGCTTTCGAAATTGCAATCTTTGTAACAATCGCATGAATCACTTTACAACTGTGGTGATTCGCTTAACAACTGTGGCAAAAGAGGTCGTAAAATGGGGCAAAACACCCCTGCTAAGCAAGACACAACAGTTGACTTGCTTAGCAACAAAAATCTTGGACTCAATTTTGGTTGTAAGTCAAATATGCAGATGCCTGTATTTTTACTTTGGTAATCTAATAAATTATGCTCCAAATCCATAGGCCTTTCTCTGCTGTGTATGGTTTAATCATCTCTTCTTAGCAGAGTTGTAAAGTTGTAGGTGTGTGTTTAATTCTGTTCTCTGCACTTTCTAGCCATCTGCCACACAGCTGCCAACCCAGAGTTAAAACAAAGTATTTCCACTACTAAATTTCAACATGTTTATGAAAAAGCTGTTGGAGGCATCAGACTGTAGTTTACATCATAGGAAATCTTCTGATGTCCATATGCTTGCATAAACAATGGTGATACCTAAAATATACATTTATTTATCCCATGATAAATGTTCTTCCTCAAAACAAACTACAAGTACATAGTACTTCAATCACAATTAAGTAATCAAACCTAAATCCAAACAGCTTAATTACCATTTGCTAAATATATCTCATTTTCTATTCTCATTTACCCAATGTTAAAGCTGTCTTTTAAAAATATGCAGATGAATACAAATATAACTTCTGGATGATGAACGTAGAGAGAACACCTCTGCACTGCTATTACTATTAATCTTCTCATCACTCCTTATCACCCATCCCCTCTGTAACTTTGTTGCTTGTATCCTCACGATTTATATTGACTGTTTCCTAGTATGATTTGATGTTGATTGTACCCTATGACTATCATTAAGTGTTGTACGTTATGATTCTTGATTCTTAACAAATGTTCCTTTTCTTTATATATACTGAGAGTATTTACACCAAGACAAATTCCTTGTGTGTCCAATCACACTTGGCCAATAAAGTATTCTCTTCTCTTCTCTTCTCTTCTCTTCTCTTCTCTTCTCTTCTCTTCTCTTCTCTTCTCTTCTCTTCTCTTCTCTTCTATTCTATTCTATTCTATTCTATTCTATTCTAAACAATCACTTTTAGAGTGGCCTTATTAACATGATACATATTTTAAATCTGTATGAAAGCATATTTTGCTACCTACCTATGAATGGTAGCTATGAATGGAACAGGATTTTACTGTTTCAATGGAAGTATATTTTACATTAATTTATACAAAAAGTTTTGTGGTATATTTTGCTTGTAAACTGATTGCTATATGATAGGTTCCTTAAGCTTCTATTTTCCTATATAGAATAGAATAACAGAGTTGGAAGGGACCTTCTAGTCCAGTGGTTGCCAATCGATGGGCCAGGGACCACTGGTGGTCCATGAGAAAATTTTGGTGGTCTGCAGAGAAGTGTCCCCCCCGAAAGCACTCCCGTCAAAGCAATTAATCCAGGCTGTTTGGAAACACAAGGCTGCACCACCCACATGGCCTGCCCACCTGCTGGCCCTCACCCTTTGGCCAAGTGCAAATCTTACCTTGGGTAGAGCCACGTGAGCTAGAATTGGAAGGTAAGACCAACGGCGGGGAGGGAAATCCACCCCGGTGTGGCTTGCTGACATTGATGGGAAAGTCAGTCCCATATTCCAGAGCTGCAGTAGTCACTGGCCCTTTCTTCATCCCGGAGCAGCTCCTCCACTCCATGGCAGGCTGGTGCACCCGGGTGGAGGAGCAGCTGCTCCAGGATGACAGTCCTGTGACTACTGCAGCTCTGGAATACGGGACCGACTTTCCCATCAACGTCAGCAAGCCACCGTCAGTCAAAATTCATATTAGTGGTCTGTGGGATTTTAAAGTATGAGTTTGGTGGTCCCTGAGGTCCAAAGGTTTGGCGACCCCTGCCATAGTGAATATGGGGTGACCTGCTTTACAACCATCATACTTTACGACCATAATTGAGGGCCTCAGTTATAGTCGTATCTCAAGAACTATCTGCATTCATGTTGGTAACGGTTCTTCTTAGAATTTTTTTTAACATACATCAGTGGCAGTGCCAATTAATGCATGTCTATTCAGAAGTAGATCTTAAAAACAAACCCTTATACCTTATTTGTGCATGTGAGGAACAAGGCATTGTTGATTTCTTTATATCCTACTGTAAAAGAAGAAATTGGATTCCAGATGTTTGAACACACACAAATGAGGCTTACTGTTTCATTTAGTTAATTCTGGTTAACAGGAATGAGCTGAATGGGAAATACCTCTTCCCTGTACAGTACATCTGAAGAAGCTGGCCTATCTGGTATTCTTATTAACATTCAAAACAAGAATGATTCCCTTACAGTGCTTGGAGCTGAAATAGTATATAAAATCATACATTGCAATGTCCTACCTGTCAATGAATACTTCAGCTTCAACCATAACAACACAAGAGCACACAATAGATACAAACTCAAGGTTAATCGCACCAAACTTGATTGCAGGAAATACGACTTCAACAACAGAGTGGTCAATGTCTGGAATACTCTATCTGACTCTGTGGTTTTTTCCCCAAACCCCCAAAACTTTAACCTTAGACTGTCTACTATTGACCTCACCCCTTTCCTAAGAGGTCTGTAGGGGGCGTGCATAAGCACAGCAATCGTGCCTACCATCCCTGTCCTATTGTTTCTTTTATTTTTTTTTATTTTTCTTATATGTATCCATGTATTCATAACTATGTTTTACTTATACCTATTATCTTGTAAGCAATTGACAAATATATATATATATATATATATATATATATATATATATATATATATATGAATGAATGAATGAATCAAAAACGTTGCTTTACAAGGACTCGGGATTTTGAAGAAGATTTATTTTAAGCTCTGAGATGCCAGATACAGCAATGCTATGTCACTGTACATAGTGCTTTGCAGCCCACAAGAAAGTAATCTTCTTTTCTGATGCATTTAAGATCTGAAAAATTGTGAACAGCATGTGGTTACTGCTGTTATATATTCATGCCTGGTGACACCATTCTGGATGTCTACCATGCATCTGTAACCCACCTGATTTTGTTTCTTTATTTGTAGCTAATTTTGTTAAACTTTGAAACTGCTTTTTATAATGTTTTAGGATGGGGCACGTTTTGTTTCTGCAGAGAAATAGCCCATATCCTAAATCAGTGATGGCAAAACTTTTTGTTGTGGTGTGCCGAAAGCACGCACATGCCAGCACCCACAATGCAATAAGCCTCGTCCCCCCTGTGCACGCGCGTACAACACCCCAACCCTTCCCCTTTACCTGCACTGTGTGTGCATGTGCCTCCCAGCTGATTTTCAGCTTCTTCGAGGCTGTTTTCGCTCTCCCGGGGGTTTGAGGGAAGCCTCTGCAGCCTCAGGGGGGGCGAAAAACAAGCCCATTTTGGCATTTTTGGTATTTCCAGAAGGCCCGTTTTTGGGGCCTTCTGAGGCTGCAGAAGCTTCTCTTGAGCTTCCAAAAGGGGGAAAATGGTCTCAAACAGGTCGAAAATCAGCTGGGAGGCGTGTGCATGCACAGTGGAGGTAAGTTTGGCTGGGACTCACATGCCATAGGTTCACCATCAGGGTCCTAAATCAAGCCTACTTGATGTGGGTGGCAAAATTGTGGACAACTGCTAAATGGTACAGTTATAATTTTCTGTATCTGTTTGCTGTTAGTTGTCTGGATTTCTGCAGCCCAGTTTACTAGCCCCACAATTACATTGCAGAAAATAAGCACCATTTTTACCTTAATGTTTAGTTGATCATGCTTCGTGAGCCATCTGTTTGGGAAGCTATTTGCCTTGGACTGCCTCCTGTCCTGTCTATACAGTTTTCATTCTGTTTTTTTACAGGATGGCATTTAGCCATTGTTGGAAGAAATATCCAGGTCCAGGTCCAAGCTGGGAATAAAATGGAGGCTGATTGGAAAGAAAGATTCTGTTTATTGATGAGCAGAACCGACACACACAGAACATGCAGTTGTGGGACAGCTGACAAAATGGAGTTGAGAGTGGGTGGGGTTTTTTTTATACCTTCTTGATTCCTATGGGGTCATGTAAGGGTCATGGCTGGTTCTATAGGCAAAAAGGAAAAAGCAAATCCTAGGTGTCTGAGGTAATCTTGCCTAATTGTGTTGCTTATCTGGAGTTTCTGTCTGACTCAATCTTTCTCAATGGATTACCAAATCTGCATTTCTAAAAGTTGGCCTCCCCAGTTTCTGCTTGGGGCAGGGAGACTGGGGCTGATTTCTTTCTCAAGATTTTTCCCATTTCTCCTTTCACATTCTATCCTGCCTTTTTAATATTCCCCAAAATATTTCATTCTCTAGGAGGATGGGTGGGTGCTGACTTTCTACGCCATTTGTAACTACAACCGCAAGAAAACTACAAGTATAGGCATCTTAGAATATATAGTTGTAAAGTTGCATACAATAAATACACATACTAATAACCTTAAACAATAACAGTAACCTTAAACACCAGATATTATACAGCTGGTATTTTTCTTAATGAGAAATTTGCAGCTTATCTAGCTTTTTTGCATACTGCAGAACCCACCAAAGATGCTTAGATAACTGGATGAAAACCTACTTACAAATCGACAAAAAAACAAAAAAAGCAGAGTCATGCTTTTTCCAAATACTTTTCTTAAGTTTTTCTATTATTAGAAGTCTATATCTTCAGTGAGCTGCTGATTGGCTATTTATAATCAGGACTACTGAAATGTCCCCATTGTGCTAAGTTGCAGATAGTATAAGGTTGGTTCTTCTTTTTGATGAAGTACTTGATTTGCGAGCACTGATAGCTAAGCAATTCATTAATTTTGAGCAATTAACAAAACGTTGAGTTCATCTTCTAATAAGGGTTTAGGAAGAAGATACAAAAGCATTTCCCCCTTTATTATTGAGTTCCAGGGCTCAATTCATTCATCTTTAAGTTGGCAGAAAAATGATCAGCATTGTGCCCTTCGTTTATCCTGTTGCGTTCATTCTTTTGTGTCTGTTCCTGATGCTGTCAATTATCCTACAAGGTTGTATGTGTGTGTGTGTGTGAGAGAGAGAGTTGTAAGTCACTTTTTTCAGTGCCATTTTAAATTTGAATGATCACTAAATGAATGGCTGTAAGTCAAGGACTGTCTTTACAGGAATTATAATGAATTCCCACAACTTTAATTTTTTCAGTAATAGAAACAACTTAGCTGTGGGGCTACATGAAGCCCCTCCCTATTTTTGCTATCCTTAAATCCTTCCTTCCAAGATCATACCACTGAAATTTGGCAGCAAGCTTCTTGATGAATATTTTTATAGAACAACAATATTTCTGAAAAGCCTCTATTAACTTAAAACTATCTATTTCACGTTAAAAGAGAGAAAAACGTTGGCTCATTTCAATATCGTCACATCATTTCATTGTCATGTTCTTGCATCTTGAACAGTAGAAATGTTGTTAAGCAGAGGTGGTATTCAGCAGGTTCTGACCAGTTCTGGAGAACCGGTAGCAGAAATTTTGAGTAGTTTGGGGAACCGGCAAATGCCACCTCTGACTGGCCCCGCCCCCATCTAATCTCCACCTCCCGAGCCCCAGCTGATTGGCTGGGTCTTCTTTTGTTGCCCTGCACAGGAGAACGGAGCTGAAAAGCAGGTTAGTGGGGTGGGGAGGGAATGGGATTTTGCAGTAACTTTCCCCTACCACATCCAAGCAACGCCTGCCAAGCCATGCCAAACCTGCCAAGCCACACCCAGAGAACCAGTAGTAAAAAATTTTGAATCCCACCACTGTTGTCTACCTCTAATTTATATTATTTTGTGTGGATGAGGATAATTTTGGGATCAAGAATGAAATCAGGTGGATACCCCAATGAGAAATTGATGCACACATTAATTGTTCCTTAACAATTAATTAACTCCAAGAACAATTGCCTGGATTTGTTTTTAAAGGATTAAAGTGGAGGTCTTAAAGTTAAGGTACCCTTTATCTCCATAAAATCTGCAAGGATTGCCACCCTTAAAAGGCTGTAGACCATGTACAGACCAGAAGGCATCTGCTCCAAGGGTTATTGAAGACCTCTTCCTTAGAAAAGTTTCCAAACAATTACATAAGGATATAGAAAGACCCTTTTTGTCTGCCATTCTTCTCATAGAATCATAGGGTGGTATGAACTTTGGAAGTCTTCTAATGCAACTCCCTTCGTCATATAATTTAGCCTTCAGATCCCTTATCATCTTTGTTGCTCTTCACTCCTTCTAGGGTCTCAGCATCTTTTTTGTGTGGTAGTGATCAGAAATGGACGCAGTGGGGCCTCGCTAGTGCAGTACAGAGAAGTTCTATCACTTCTCATGATTTTGATGTTATCCCTTTGTTGATGCTGAAGCAACAACCATAAAAATGTATAACACTGATACAATATGTTATGATATGTACAGAATAACCCTTGAGTAACAAGGATATGCACATGGAAATGTTTATGAGAGTAGTTATGAATAATTATTCAGCCACACACAGCTACACTGAATTGAGTTAAAGTTTACTTTAAGAAATAGCACAGTCCAATAAATAGTCCAGGTCATATACGTTTAACAGTCCAAAAAGTATCCCATTACGAAGTCTTCTTACCGGTTGCCTTTTTCATTTACAGCAAACAAAGATATCAAAGTATAAGCACAGCAGCAACAGAATGTCAGAGATACAGAATGTCAGAGAGAGCAAGCCATGATCTCTCGCTCCCTCTTATGGTAACATGCAATACAATCAACCAATGCACAAATCAACACAGTGATTCTGTCTTAAAGCTACAAACATACATTGTTGGTTTATATATTGCCAACCCAACTAATTGTTGGGATTCTACCAGTTCACACCTATTCACTAGAACCGGTTGTTAACATTCTAAGCAGTTCGAGAACCAGTTTTTAGAAGAAATTACTGGCCTAATCCTGTAAGGAAGGCAGGAAGGAAACATTCTAGGGTTGCTTACAGAAACTGCCTCTCTGTTAACCCTTATTACATTCTTGGCAGGACTAGACTTCCTGTCTCAGGAACTTCTCTGGAGTTTTTTTCCCCTCCTTTACTGGTACTTTGCTTGTGTGGAGTGACCATTCAAAGTTACAATGGCACTGAAAAAAGTGACTTATGACCTTTTTCACACTTACGACTGTTGCAGCAACCCCACAGTCATGAGCGGCCAGGCGAGGAGATGTGTGCCTCGATGTGAGTGATATTGAGTTGGCCACACCCAGCCAATATCATGACCACCAAGCCATGTCCACCCAGTCACATGACCACCAAGTCACGCCCACTACCTAAGTCACACCCACAGAACCGGTTGTTAAAAATTTTGAATCCCACCCCTGCAGATTCCTAACACATTATATAATAAAATAATCCCTTCCTTAATACTCCCGTGCTTCCTTTAATTGTCATTGTCAAAGAAGGAATTCAGAAAAGATGTCCATACACCTTCTTACCCTTGGATTAAGGCATGTAAGTATCTGGAACAAGCCATAATGATGTCAAGGTCATTAGGATGTCACTGCATAAAATATCATACAAGTACAACAATCTTGTAATGCATCTGACATCCCTTGCCTTCCTTCTATCTGCTCCCTACAGACAGCCATGAATGACTGCACGGATGGCAAATGCTCACCTATTACAAGATCTGTTTTTAAAACTGTGATTGATTAGGTTTGTTCAGAGTGTAGCTGCTCCCATGCTTTGGGATTTATTGGCAACCCTTTCCCAGCTTTTTGGATATTCTTATTAAACAGCACATTTAACTTCTTAATCACTACAGGCACCTTCTCGTGTCCCTGGAGAAGCAGATATATTAAAAATGTCTGCCTGCCTTGCAGAATCTAATGCCAGTTATTGGCAATATGTCTGAGAGTATTGTTTTATTGCTTTCTTTCTGCAATAACTCTGATGTGGCCATCGCTTGTAGAATTGGCAGCAACTAGTGACTGCAAACCTCAAATGATTCCTGTTCAGATGAGTGCATTAGGCCAAATCTCCCTTTGGTCGCCAAGCCTTGCCCAATTTGGCAGCAAGAGTCTCAGTAAAAGTCAGTTATAACTGGGCATAAATTCTGAGGCTCAGCAAGCATTTCCTGATGACCTAGAAGAAGTACAAGAATACCATCTGTCTCCTGGCTAAGGCTGGGATGAAATATAATGGGGTTTCTCAGGAGACACATTTCAGCATCCAATTAAGGACTTGGCATAACATTTCACATTGAATTCCTTTGCAGCGGTCTTTTGATACTGATGCAGCTGTGGTCATTCTCCTGCCCTTATAACAGTAGAAAACCTGAGAGTGATACAGGATATCCTACCAAGTCCTGAACTCTTTTGCCGGTGCAACCTTGTTGCAAGCCAGATATGTAGCATTCCTTTAGAAAATTTTCATCACTTTGGGAATCAAAGTGAAGTATAAGTTAAGTATAAAAATGTTTGCTCAGGGGTGTCAAACTCAGGGATCCGGCCCACGGGGTGCTTAGATCTGGATTGTCGGCCCGCCCTGGAAACAGCAAAGGACTGGCCCGCGGTGCTCCTGACATTGAAAATGGAGCTTCGGAAGGCTGTGCGCAGTCTCTCTGAACTCCGTTTTTGTTGGAGAGCGCTGCAGGAGGCCATCATAGAGCCCAGACGAGCCGCATGCTGCCCCCCCCCAAGCTCCATTTTCACTGGTAGAGGGCTGCCGGAGGCCATCGCGGCCAAAAAATAAAGCCTGGGTGAGCTGCACATGGCCCCCGAACTCCATTTTCTCTGGTAGAGGGCTGTAGAAGGCTGTCGTGGCTGAAAATGGAACCCAGGCAAGCCATGGTCTGCCCCCCCAAACTCATTTTCACTGGCAGAGGGCAGCAGGAGGCAGTCGCAGCCGAAAACAGAGCCCGGGTGAGCTTCATGCGGCCCACAAACTCCGTTTTCACTGGCAGAGGGCTGCAGGAGGCCGTTACTTCAATGAGTGACATCGAGATTGCCACGCCCCCCACCGCCCCGAGGTCGAACACAACCCCGATGCAGCCCTCAATGAAATTGAGTTTGATCCCCCTGCTCTAGTTCTTCCTCTCTTTTCTTTCTCACTTGTTTTAGAATAACCCTGTCCAAAACATCCTTTACTCCCCTCTAGCCCTGTACATTCAATCTTCCTTCTTTCATCATTCCAGCATTCCTTCTGCCTTTCTGTCCATCTGGTTCATGTATTTTCTCTTTTTGCCTTTCTGAAGCCTTTTCCTTCTCTTGGCTTAGCCTTTAAAATGCCCAGCAGAGCAAAGCTGTGGCATTGCAAGTACCATTTGATTGCTTTAGATGCCACAGTCAAAGAGACAGGAAGATTGTGCTCCAATCAATGGTCCATCTGCTCTTTCTGTGCACTGAGGCCCAGTGAAGCAGTAAACAAGCTCTCCATGATCACTCCTTTGGGAGTGCATTTTATAAGGGTCCACAAATACTATGGCAGTAATTTTGTGAGAATGGACACAACTGCAGCAGAGGGGACCTTGGTGCTCTCTGAGCTTGGTTGTTTTCTTGCAGATGTTACCAAACTAGATAACATCATAAGTGCCTTTACCGCTAGCATTGATGATATTGCCTAGTTTGGATAATGAAATATCTGTAATAAAACAACCAAGCTCAGAGAGCACCAAGGTTCCCCATTTTAACCCTGAACTACAAATATTCTCCCTTATTGGTACAACAGCAACAAAAATATCATTTCTTCATGGGAGGGAGGCTGCTTGTGGGGAAGGGTTGCCACCAGGGGTGGGATCAGTTCGCACCTATTCTCTAGAACCAGTTGTTAACATTCTAAGCAGTTCGGAGAACCGGTTGTTAGAAGAAATTACTGGCCTAATCCTATAAGGAAGGCAGGAAGGAAACATTCTGGTGTTACTTACAGAAACTGCCTCTCTGTTAACCCTTATTACATTCTTGGCAGGACTAGACTTCCTGTCTCTGGAACTTCTCTGGAGTTTTTTCCCCTCCTTTGATGCTACTTTGCTTGTGTGGAGTGGCTATTCAAAGTTACAATGGCACTGAAAAAAGTGACTTATGACCATTTTTCACACTTACAACTGTTGCAGCATCCCCACAGTCATGAGAGGCCAGGCGAGGAGATGCGTGCCTTGATGTGAGTGATATTGAGTTGGCCATGCCCACAGAACCAGTTGTTAAAAAAATTGCATCCCACCCCTGGTTACTACCTGATATACTATAGCAAATGCCTCAGATTAAGAATCATGGAATCTGCCATATCCCCATCTTTCTCATTCCACTTGCTGGCCTCTATATAGATTTTTCTTCTTGGGTACCGAGTGCAGCTGTATTTACATGCATAACAACATCCTCCTTTTTTTCTGAATTTTCTATCATTCCTTTGTCGGTCCCTACCGTACTGAACAGGGAAAATGAGATGCATTGAATAATGTTGCTTCCGTGTGCTGGATGTTTGTGATGTGTTATCCAAGATCTTGCTTGAACAAGTTTATTCCATTGTCAGCCTGATTGCACAGCAGACTGGAAATCTTTCCTCAAAGGGAAAGCAGTCAGCTGTACAGCATGCTAAGTGCTACAGAGATTATTCTACCGGGAAGAGATCTATGGCAACCTCTAGCGGTGAATATATACAGTACCATAGGTCATATATCAGCTGAATGGAGGGCTGCACAGTATGACTTTCTCTGTCCTTCGATGGATTGAAAAGAACTCTTAGCAGTAAGGTTTACAAGTCTTTCAGTGCTCATAGCTTTAGTGCAGGGCAGCTTAAGGCAACAGATTGTGGACTCCTCTGGTTGTGTTTTTCTCCCACCCAACATCAGCAGCTTCTGGAGAAGAAAACACTACCAGTCTTTTTAAAATGTGCTGGGAGTGGGGAGAACAGCTCCTAGGGCAGCCCCCTTTCAAACTGCCTAAGTGATGGGTATCTAATTTGCTGCTAGTTTGTCACTTGGGCTATTTCTGACTGGATTGGTTTGTCTTCTGTGTCTATCATTGTCCCTTGACTATTCTGGTTTTTCACATGCTTCTTCAGATTGAGTCCAACAATTATCTTTAATAGTGCATATACAGCCAGTCTGATTCTGATTTTTTCATCCATTCAGTACTTTAACATTTCAGCTTAAACAGACATTGATATCTATTTTAATTACCAGCCATTTCCCAATTTTCTGTTTCAGTTCTTTTTTTCCAGAACGTGTAAACTCTCCTTCTATCCCTGTAAGAATCTAAATTAACAACTAAGTATTCTTTGCTTCTTGCTATCGATAAAATTAGCACACAGCAGGCAGATGTGGCTGAATGACAGTGTGTCACATAGGCTTTGTACCTATAATGTAGTTCCTATAAATACATCTCATTTTTGTTGTAGTTATAAAAGCTGCTTCACTCATCATTGTTCAGCTTAAATTCCCACTCTCAGGAAAATTCATACCTATACCAAGAATATATTAACCTCCAACAAGGAGATTGATACTCTCATTTAAAGAAAAAGCAGAAGTCTTAAAAAAAACCTATTAATAATATGTCATTATGTAGCTTGGTGACAGATCAACAAACCATTCACGTGTTATAAATTATCATGATTATGATTAATAAAAAATCATGGTTTTATCCAACTTGCTAAATTAGGATAATACAAAATTGGGTAACTGTAATTCAAAATGCAAGATCCCAGACAATGACTTAGTATCTTGAAAGATTCATGTTAAAAGTAAATGTTCTAGTTCTTCCCAACATTTGAAACAATTTAACTATTTTTTTCCAATTATTTCTTTGATGAATATGAATAAGATTTAACAATAGTTTTGGCCTGTAGATTGCAGCCTGTTTTTGGAAGTTTTTTTAAGTGGCTTTTGATTTATCATAAATTTCCTGAACATTTTAAGCATTTTAAATTCTGGATTTAACAATCATTATCAAGTCATAATCTAAAAATTCTATTTATATTGGATTCCTCTGAATAATCAAATTTTATATTAACATTATTGTATTAACTATATATATGTAACTTTTTTGTTGGAATCTTTCATGCAATATCTCTTTAAAACGAAGTACAGATTCTTTTTAAAAGGTGATCTTTTACTGCATCTTCAGTTTGGTATTTTTACACATTAACAACCTAGAGCAGATCTGAGATCAATGTCAACCCTATGTCTATGACACTATGGAGCTTGGGAAAGTTTTAACAAGATAAGCTGATTAACCGGCAGCACAATGTGCAATGTTTCCACCAGAATGTTAGGACAGAGGGTTTCCTCTGGATGGAAACTTTATCTTGTTTCAATTCTTGGTGCCTAAGAGTTTCCACTTCTTAAGGAAAAGGAATTATAACATCTTACCACCATACTTTTTCCCACATAGTTTTGTTTGTTTCTGGCCTCTCTTTGCTAGGAGCCATAGTGGCCCAGTGGTTAGAATGCAGTACGGCAGGCTACTTCTGCTGACTGCCATCTGCCTGCAATTTGGCAGTTCGAATCTCACCAGGCTCAAGGTTGATTCAGCCTTCTATCCTTCCGAAGTGGGTAAAAGGAGGACCCAGATTGTTGAAGGCAATAAGCTGACTCTGTAAATCACTTAGAGAGGGCTGTAAAGCACTATAAAGTGGTATATAAGTCTAAGTGCTATTGCTATTGCTATCCTCCATCTATTGATTGGTTTTTATCATGGTGAAAAATCATACATGGTGAGGATAGAGTGAGAAATGGTGTGAGGCAAGTTAGCTGCTGCAGGGAATGTTTGCATGAAACTTAGAACAACAAAGAAGCTCTCAGTTTTGTGAAATGCAGGTTGTGCCAGAATTAAAGTTTCACACAGTTAGTCCTCAACTTACCAATGTTTGTTTAGTAACCGTTCAAAGTTACAATGGCACTGAAAAAAAGAGACTTTTGATCATTTTTCACATTTACAACTATTGCAGCAATCCCCATGGACACATGATCAAAATTCAGATGCTTGGAAGCTGACTCATATTTATGACGGGCGCAGTGTCCCCAGGTCACATGATCACCTTTTGCAACCTGACAAGCAAAATCAAAGGGGAAGCAAGATCCACTTAACAACCGTGTTACTAACTTAACAGCAGCTGAAGCGATTCACTTAACAACTGCTAAGCAAGAAAGGTTGCAAAATGGAGCAAAGCTCACTTAACTGTCTCGCTTAGCAATATAAATCTTGGGCTCACTTGCAGTTGAGCATTGAAGGCTTCGTGTAATGATTCTTTAAGAAAATGAACGCTGCTTTTTGTGAATTAATTTCAGAGAAATAGAAACTTTAGACGCAAATTTTGTTTTGTGAGGGTTCCTCCAAAAAAGATGCTTGATGAGCTCTTTTCATAGTGTTAATCTAGATTTGAACACTTTAGCAGAGGCCACGGGTGCCCAGTGAGCTCTGGATGTACCCACTCTCAAAATCTCCAACCATATTTACTTATCTATAATTTTTATGTACAAATTTTTTTTTATTTTCTTTTATGAAAAGGGAATTTTAATCTTAGCTCCAAAAAAGAAAAAAAAACTATGGAAGAATAAAACATGTAACTATATTTTAATTAATTTAATATCAATAAAGAACTGGATGCAAAGATAGGAGATAGAGATTTAGGCTTAGGTTCTATGCATACCTATTAAAGGTAAGTAAAAGTTGGACTCAACGGGATTTATTTCTGTGTTGATACAAACAGGATAAATCGATTCACTTATTCATTCTTTTAATGTAAGATATGTGCACAGCTTTTGGTGCACATATTCTCTCTCACCAAAAGAGGGCAGTATTGCTGTATGTCTGTAGAATTAACCATGGGTGTTTTCAACCTAAAGGACAAGATCTGAAAATAATTGAAAGTTCCCTGTATTAAATCAGAAAGAGAGTAATATTTTGGATAAATGTAGATAAAAATGAAGGAATGACTTTCTTTTTTTCAAGTGGACAGGAAAATCTATACCTTTCCAGTTTTCAAGTGATATGTCAGAAACAGATTTTAAGATTTTTGGAACTGTTTTTAACTGCATTGTTTTGGGTTTTTTACAGCAATTGCATATAGAAAACAAAATGATTGGTTATGGGGAAAAATGACCGCTCCTCTTCCACCACCATCATGAAATAAATATTGTTTTGAACTTGTGAGATCCTATTTAGTAATAAAATAAACATTGAGTTTCGTGGCAGAGCCCCACAGTTCCCCATTAAGGGTCCACATCCAAAATATGGATTTGTATTTGAGACCATTAGATGTTCGGATACTTCTCATTAAAAAGAAATCATCAGTTAATGCAAAGAGTTACATATGTACTTCTGTATTTGCAGATTTTCTGTGCTATCCATATTGTGGCTGTCTAAATAACCTGTGACCCATTAGATCATTATTTTAGAGATATTTCCTTACCAGATCCCTCAAAGCCTTCAACAGTGGCAGAGCTCCTAATGAAGTACCTTCACTGGAAAAGTTCTTTAAAATTTAGGGAGGTAATTCAGAGACATACCTACCTTGAGAAATAGCCTCTGCATAGTTGAATATCAGGAGCTGACTACAGGAAATGATTTGTGAAATTTTGTATTATGTCATACAATCCTTTATGATAATTTTAATGTCATCAAATGTTTATAAATTTTCCAAAATTCAATTCCATAGCAGTCATAGGTTCTGGATTTTGGACACATTCTGTATGATTGTCCATTATGAAGTACTTTGGTTCAAAATAGTTGCTTTATTTATCATTTCACCAAGTTAAAGGTTACAAACAAACAGTAGAATTTTAGAAGTACTATATACAGTATAGCTAGATTGCACTCAATGGAAAAAAAGAGAAGAAAGTGAGGCGCAGAAAAGCTCAAATCAAGATTATGTCTCTGGACAGGCCAAACAATCCATAGTTTTAAAAATGTCACTTCCCTTTGCATCCTATGTGGCTTACCTTCTTTGACAATTAGAACAATTAATTACAACGCGGCCAAATGTCACTGAACTGTCCTTTATTTTAGAGACATTATTTATGTATTCCATTGTGGACCCCAGGATTCTATGTGGACTCTCAAAGATTTGAGTTGCAGCTCCTATGATTACCAAAAGTTGTTCCAAGTTATACTTTTTTAAAAAAATAAAGTTTATTTAAGATTCATATATTTAAAACATTTAAAAACAAACAAACAAACATATAACCAAATATATATACACATATACTTTTAATGTGATAGAAGGGATAAATTATTCCCTACATGACTGTTCTCTTAAAGGGCAAACATGGCCTTTCATTTAGAAACAGATTGTACCTTCTGCTTTGCATGAGTGGGTGACCTATTCAGGTCCTGGTGTAAAAATCTTGAGTACAAGAAGGGAAAACACGGTCATGAACAATATCTCTTGGACAGGATCCAGGTTGTCTGGATGTAATTAACAAAGTTTCAAAACAACATTACTCACACTTGGCACCAATCTTTACATAGTTATGAAGAATCCTGTTCTGATCAACTCAGTTTGTCTAGGACACTTCAACATATTGTAAAGGTAAAGGTTCCCCTTGCACTTATGTGTTAGTCATTTCCGGTTCTAGGGGGCAGTGCTCATCTCCGTTAAAAAGCCGAAGAGCCAGTGCTGTCCGAAGACGTCTCCATGGTCATGTGGCCGTCATGACTAAACGCCGAAGGCGCATGGAACACTGTTACTTCCCACCAAAGTGGTTCCTATTTTTCTACTTGCGTTTTTACATGCTTTCGAACTGCTAGGTTGGCAGAAGCTGGGACAAATAACGGGAGCTCACTCGGTTATACGGCTCTAGGGATTAGAACTGCCAAACTGCTGCCCTAACTTGCCAAAATTGTCTAATTGACAAGCTCAGTGTCTTGGCCACTGAGCCACCATGCCCCTTTCAACATATTGTAGACATGGCTTATTTATTTATTTATTTATTTATTTATTTATTTATTTATTTATTTATTTTATATACTGCCCCCTCTCCCAAATTGGGACTCGGGACAGTGTACAGCCCAAATAAAACAATACTGTTACAAATAGAAAGTTTAAAATAGATTTTAAAAGATTAAATTAATGGCTGAAGTTAAAACTACAATAGGACTATAAAAATAGGGTAAAGTTAAAAAGTTAAAAACCATTCTAATGATACTAGGCCAGACTGGTCTGTTGAAAAAGGTGAGTCTTCAATGCGTGCCGGAATGTTCGTAGGTCAGGGATAGCTCGCATCTCCGGGGGTAATTCATTCCAGAGGGAGGGTGCTCCCGCTGAGAAGGCCCGCACCCTCGGAGCTGCCAGCCGGCATCACCCAGTTGACGGCACCCCGAGGAGACCCACCCTGTGAGAGCACACTGGCCAGTGGTAGGCAGATGGTAGCAGCAGGTGGTCCCGTAAGTACCCGGGTCCCAAGCCATGGAGCACTTTAAAGGTGGCCACCAGCACCTTGAATCGCACCTGGAAGGCCACCGGAAGCCAATGCAGCTCGCGCAGGAGCGGTGTAACATGGGAGCTCCGAGAAGCCCCCAGAATCACCCGCGCAGCCGCATTCTGCACCAGCTGAAGCCTCCAGATGCTCTTCAAGCGGAGCCCCATGTAGAGAGCATTGCAATAGTCTAGACGAGAGATGACGAGGGTAGAAGTGACTGTGCGAAGTGCATCCCGATCCAGAAAGGACCGCAACTGGTAGATCCGACAGACCTGACAAAAAGCCCCCCTGGCGACAGCCGCTATGTGATCTTCTAATGACAACCCTACATCCAGGAGGACACCAAGATAGCGCGCCCTCTCTGTGGGGGTCAGAATTTCTCCCCCCATGGCCAGTGATGGAATAAGCTGGCTGTATCTGGGCGCAGGAAACCACAGCCACTTGGATTTGGTCAGGTTGAGTCGAAGCCTGTTTAGACCCATCCAGCTCCGCACGGCTTCCAGGCACTGGGTCATCACTTCAGTGGCTTCGTTGGGGTGGCCTGGGGTAGAAATGTATAGCTGAGTATCATCAGCATACTGATGGAACTCTACCCCAAACCCACAGATGATCTCACCCAGCGGCTTCACATAATTGAACAGCAGGGGTGAGAGCACGGACGTGTCTCAATCCTGCTTCAGGATATCTCAATCACTCCCCACCTTGCTTGAAGTGGGGAAATGGACTTCTCAAAATCCCTGAACTCAGTTGGAATACTGTAAACATGGTTCTGTGGAAGAACTCAGCTGAAGCATCAGAAGACATTTAATTTATCTTTTATTATTTGGATCAATCCTGCTCCTCCTAGTAGGCCCAAGATATGAGTCTCACACTTGGCAATCAAAATGGCCAAAGGTGGTGTAGTTGCACACTTGGAGGGTGCTATGCAGTGGTGGGATTCAAATTTTTTTACTACTGGTTCTGTGGGCATGGCCTGGTGGGCATGGCCTGGCTTGGTGGTCGGTGGTAGGGAAAGGATACTGTAAAATCTCCATTCCCTCCCCACCTCACTAACCTGCTTTCCAGCTCCGTTCTTCTGTGCAGGGCAACAAACGAAGACGCAGCCAATCAGCTGGGACTCGGGAGGCAGAGAATAGATGGGGGCAGGTCAGAGGTGGTATTTGCTGATTCTCCAAACTACTCAAAATTTCTGCTACCGGTTCTCCAGAACTGGTCAGAACCTGCTGAATACCACCTCTGGTGCTATGCTTGGACTGGTGAAAATTATACAGCTTAGAGGTATTAGTTTGGAGATAGGCAGTCTCCAGAACTGATATACTTGCAGTGCTGAAGATGCAACATTCTTCTTAAACACTATATTTATTTTGAGAAGAAACTATTAATGGGTCTGTATTGACACAAGTCAACATGGAAGTTAACTTCATATACTTGAATATTTACAGCAGCATCAGTTAATTTGTCATTTTATTGGTTCTTTCAGTGAGTCGTAAGGCTAATCTAAATGTAAGCAACTTACAGGGTTGACAACTCTCTTTACAAGCTTGTTCAGCACAGAAGTGTCAAATTAGGGCTATATCAATAGATAAAGGGGAGGAAAATAGCACCATTGATGACCTGGTCTTTCCCAGCTGATATCTTTATACACTGCTATAAAAGCGAATTACTCTAAATTTAAAGAGGTGACAACTGTTGACATCTCAATTAAATTGTACTCTTTAGGAAACTATTAAATCCAGACTTAATTAGAGGCAAATCAGGTGCACATCTCAAGTTGAAGAATCATAAAAACATACCCTCACAGATAGATGATAGTCGTATTCAGGAGTAATAAGATGGTTATATTGTTTTGTCTGCAGAGTTTTATATGCATAAAAGCATTAAATAAATTACAGGTCACCAGTGGCTGAAAAGAAATATATTGGAAGAGTTATCAGAATAAGATAGGTGGTAGATTAAGAGAATGAATTTTTAACAACATTTATTTCATTAATTGTGCAAATTTTCTGTAAGCTTTAGAAATTTGGATTATCTTAAGTGATTAATCAATCACTGACACCGATTTTGTCTCCGCTTATTATGAATGTTCAATATGACCAAAAAACCAACTTGTTATTTATTTTTATAATATTATTATAATTTTTTAAAAATAAATTTAGACTAAAATGCATGTTTCTTCCATAAAGTAAGAAATTTCCCAATGGAAGTCACTTCCCAAGAAACAAAAACTGGAACACGTTATAAAGAAGTTGATCTTCTGAGTGCTTATTTAGAAGGTCATCTCGGTTAATTCACTGGGATTTATTTTCAGGAGACAATATGCTTACAAACACAGTCTCACTTGTTTACAAAGCTCATTTTACTAAAAACTCTTCAAAAATAGACAGTGATGAAACGAAAGTGAAAAGTAATCAGGCTACCCTCTTAATTAAAAAGGCCTTCTTTTCTCCTCCGATAGGCTGTTTAAAATTGTATCACCATGGTTACTTTTTAAAATTAAGTTGCATTATGAAACAGGCTTTTGAAAGCTCTCCATATTACAACAGCTTCAATGACTAGCTTTAGTTAATATATCCTAAGTAAAGCCATATGATCAGACTTATGAGAAGGCAAATGACCTTGGGTTAGTTACTCAGTCTGTTTATCTAAATTTCATCTAATTTCCCTTCTATCAACAAAGAATTATATTCTATGACTTCATAGGTAAAGAGCAAAAAATGTTGTCTGATAAATCTAACTTCAGTACTGTTAGCTTAGGGATAACTTTGGTCCCTTGAGGAGGGAGGGGGCAATGTTCTTTAGATACTGACTGAGGTTAGAGAACGTTATTCTTAGCCAAGAACCACAGATCTTTTGAACAGGATTTGCAGAGATTATTTTGACCATTAGTTAATGGACTTACAGAAATGTGTCAACAGAATATTGCTGTCCCAGCCAGTCTATGGGAATTGGATAGTCACTTAGGAATTATGAGCTGTCCCCTTAAAAGAATGCATCATGATGATGTATTCTGATGTACCAATAAAGGTACTTTGTTATGGATGTTTTGTGGAATTTATCTACCTGCATCTGCACAGCTACAAATCCACCTCTGTGCAGGAGACAGAAAAGAATAGGTTAAGAAGTTTTAGATTCTAATGCATTTATCTGCTTTTTAAATGATCTGAATCATCTGAATGAAAAAGATAAAGGGCAGCTGGTAGAAAGGGAGTGTTCCCATGAAGACTCATCTGACATTAAAGAAGATAAGTGTGTGTGAATATGAGAAATATTTCCTATAAAGGTAAAGGTTCCCCTTGCACATACATGCTAGTTGTTTCCGGCTCTAGGGGGCAGTACTCATCTCCATTATAAAGCTGAAGAGCCAGCTCTATCCGATGACATCTCCGTGGTCATGTGGGCGGCATAACACTGAAGGCGCACAGAACGGTGTTACCTTCCCACCAAAGTGGTCCCTATTTTTCTACTTTCATTTTTACATGCTTTCGAACTGCAAAGTTGGCAGAAGCTGGGACAAATAACAGGAGCTCACTCCGTTACACATTGCTAAGAATTCGTACCGCCAAACTGCCGACCTTTCTGATCGAC
Source organism: Bungarus multicinctus (assembly GCA_023653725.1). Taxonomy (NCBI): domain Eukaryota; kingdom Metazoa; phylum Chordata; class Lepidosauria; order Squamata; family Elapidae; genus Bungarus; species Bungarus multicinctus. The sequence goes on from CM042850.1 coordinate 23,453,057, forward strand.
AAACTCAGCATCTTAGCCACTGAGCCACCGCTCAAACTCTGCGACATCTATTAAATGTATCTATTTGCGAGCATAGCACCGCTCTGCTATTTGTTAAAACAGACCAATCTTTTTCAGATTTTGGTATCACCTTGAAAAAAAAGGTGTTGCTATTTGAAGAGGCATGCTATTTGAATAAAACTGATGGCATTAAAGCTGTGGCATTTTCTTTCAGATTTACACATCTTCCATGTGAGACTGGAAAAAGTTGAGGTATTTTAACTGAGGACAGATAGGTACTATGATCATGCCGTGATGGAAAAATGATGTCTGGTTCAATCCCCTGGTATTGCCATATGAAGATAAGGGACATTAACAACTACAAAAAGAAGGAGGAAAAGGAAGAGGTTGTGAGTGTGTGCGCACTTTCAAGTCAGTATTGTCTCCCAACAAATCCCTGGACAAGCCCCTGCAGTTTTCTTGGCAAAGTTTTCCAGAAGTGGTTTGCCATTACCTTCTTCCTTGGGCTGTGCGAAAATGACTGTCCCAAGATCATCCAGCTGGCCTGTGCCAAGGCAGGATTAGAACTCACAGTCTTCCTGTTTCTAGCCTGATGCCTTAAGCCAGAGGTTTCCCAACTTGGCAACTTTAAGATTTGTGGACTTCAACTCCCAGAATTCCTCAGCCAGCAAAGTTGGCTGAAGAATTCTGGGAGTTGAAGTCCATAAGTCTTAAAGATGCCAAATTTGGGGACCCCTGCCTTAAGCACTATACCAAATGGCTGCTAGATGTTGGCTACATTCTGCTGTCACAATAGGAAGCAGGAGCCTCCATATATTAATTGTACAATGAATCCATTGTGCAAAGAAATTTAAAAAGCTGGGTTTTTTTCCCCAAATGAAACTATTTGGCCATCTTGGTCTGTCTAATCCAATTGAGGTTATGGTCTATGCCCGTGATGGCAAACCTATGCCACGCATACCACAGGTGGCACACAGAGCCATTTGTGCTGGCACGCGAGCCCCAGCCAAACTTAACTGCACTGTACATGTGGGTGCCTCCCACCTGATTTTCAGCCTGTTTGAGGCCATTTGAGGCTGTTTTCGCCCTCCCAGAGGCTCAACGGAAGCCTCTGCAGCCTCAGGAGGTCAAAAAACGGGCCTTCCAGAAATACCGGAAGTTCCCATTTTCAGCCTCGGGAGGGCTTCTGGAGCTTGGGGCAGGCCATTTTCGCTCTCCCAGGGAAGCCTCTGCAGCCTTTGGAGGTATTTTCGGAAGCCTTACGAATTAGTTCAGTGATATAAATTCATAGCCAAATATTTAATTTCACACATGAGCAGATTCTCCATTTTTTAAATATACCATTTATTTTATTTATTTATTCCTTAACTATGTGTACAAATCCACTAATGATCAGCTAAATTATATGCCAACAGATAGTTTTTCAATCTGTGAATTCAATGGCAATTAAGATTGCTATTAAAATAATTTAACAGATGGCTGGGACAACAAATGCATCTTAAACTTTGGTAACTCCCAGGACAATCTCTCCAATTAACTTTTCTTCCACTTCCAACACAACCTGTAGAAATCAAGATTGCCTTTGTGTATTCATGGCAAAGTATTGTGAATATAATTCTCCTAACAAACATCATCTTTGCTATACATATAGCAAAATTAAAACCTTAAATAAACTCCACTTGAAGATCAAATATGCTTTCTCAGTATAGCCAATAGAAATTGCAGTCCCACCTCTGCACAACATCTGGCTGGAAAAGACTAACCTAACATACAATTTGGTTCATTATGTAGAAATGATACCTTTGATTCTACTTTTTAAATCCAAACTAATCCACCTCAAGCAAACAAGCAGACAACTCTTGTGCCCTGTGATTTCCTTGGGATTAGAACACAAGCTACTATTTGCAGCATGATGGTAAACACCTAAACCAACTTTCCTAATCAAATTCTGTACATATATTTTGGGGTTTCATCTCCTAAAATTCCCACCTAGGAGAGTAAATCTGGGAGTTGCAATCTCAATATAAAAGGGTGCATCATGTGCAAATTTATAATTAGTATATATTTATTGCTATGATTATATTCATATTAAAAACTACTCAACCTTATCTAGCTTATCATTATAACAATCTTAATGCATTTTATTTTATATTCATTTAACTTCTTTATTTTCCAACCATTTATAGAATAAATCCCATATCATATAATATTCCACTTCTTGTTCTTTGATTGCCAATGTTAATCTATTCATTTCTGCACATTCCAATATTTTCATAATCGCCTCTTCCTCTATCGGAATCTTTTCATTTTTCCAATTTTGAGCAAATACAATTCTAGCTGCTGTCAATATATGTATGATTAAATATGTTTTTTCCTTTACTATAGTTTCAGAGAAAATCTCCAACAAAAATACCTCAGGTTTTAAGTCTATGTGTTGCTTTATCATCTTTTCCAACCATGTGTGTATTTTTGTCCAATATCTTTTAGCTTCTAACAATGTCCACCACATATGGCAATATGTTCCGGGTGTCTGGTGGGATTTCCAGCATTTAGCTAGGACCCAGATTGTTGGGGGCAATATGTTGACTCTGTAAACTGCTTAGAGAGGACTGTAAAACACTATAAAGTGGTATAAAAGTCTAAGTGCTATTGCTATTGTTCTTTTAATGTAGTGTCAAATAAAATAGAATTAGCTTATCTGGCTGTGTTTTCTGCCTGATCCTGGCAAAGCTGATAGGATTCTTTCACCACAGATCTGGTAGTCCCACACTTTATGATCAGGTTTATTAAAAACACAAGGCAGGGAATGGGCAGCAAGGGGGGACTTAGTAAAGCCAAATGCACCTGCAGGCTCCAAGGCAGTTTCTCCTCTATTGTTTCTATGTTTATGCCAGTGGAAAGATCTTAATTCATGCCTAAATTATGTGGCTTCGGGCATGGAATTCGGCTACATGTTTGTTCTTAGTCACCTTGGATATATAATCCTAATGTTTATTATTTATTAAGCATAGTGTTTTAATTAAATTAATTACAATCTTTTGCATTGCAATAGAAATATTTATATTAAACTCCCCTAATAGGCTGTTATCGGTGGCCACACTGGCTGGGTCATGGAGCATTATAGTTCAGCTGTACCTGGATGGATTTCTATCCTGAGTTGGACTGGAGTAATGGATCATTCTGAAAATATATTATTTAAATACTCCGTAGTCAGAGTACATGTAGTCACTGTGCTGAAGTTGAAGGTCAACATGTGTTAATAAATATCTTTAACTCAGGTGGGTCTAGCTCTAACATGGAAGTAAATGGGGATGAAATAAATGGGCTGACTAAATTAGGTTCTCCAGATTTCTGGCGTGTTGTACAAGGAGAGGTTTTTTTTTCTTTTTAGCTTGTTAAATGTGCAAAAAGCCGCCGTTGGCTTTTCTTGGGTTGCTCTCTACCCATCTTATCATGGTGATAATCTGTCCTCTGATCCTTTGTCAATAATACAAAGAAAGTCACAAGCAGCCCTTCCCACGTTGTCCTCACTAGCCTCTTCTTCTCCGACGCAATCATTGTGGCAACTCATAAAACATTTACAAAACCTATCATAAAAAAGGTTGATAAGGAAGCAGGATGCTTTCTGGAGTCAGCAGCTTCTCAGCCAAAGGCGCTGTCACACCAAGGTGCCTCTGTTTAAATAGCAAACAAAACTCCAGCAATTTCACCCACCATAAAAATCTTTCAACAAAGAGCCTTACGATTACTTGCTTTGGTAAGTGTGGCCCAAATCAGTATCCTTCCTTATAGGGCAGCTACGTGGGACATCTTATCCCAAATAAAAATAATGCAGAGGAAACCGATTCTCCCACAGATGTCTGAAAGGAAGACACAATTGTTGTCCAGACATTTCAAGTACCTCTTTTATAGAAAGAAAAAGGGAGAAAGACACAGCTCCCTTTTAAACGATGCAAGTTTCAATAAAGCATAATCAGTATTTTTCAACCTTGGCAACTTGGACATCCTGGACATAAATTATTATTATTACCTTTATTGTCAGAGTACAACATGTGTACAATGAGATTGGCTAAACTGTTTCAACTCTTATCCTCAAAACAACACTATAGAACAGAATAACTAGTCACAAGAACAGTTTTTCCATGAATGCCATCACTCTGCTAAACAAATAATTCCCTCAACACTGTCAAACTATTTACTAAGTCTGCATTACTATTATTATTAATCCCCCAAATCCTTCCTTTCAATCATCTCCTTCCACTTATGACTGTATGACTGTAACCTTTTTGCTTGTATCCTAATGATTTTTATTGACTTGCTTATTGTATCCTGTGACTATTATTGTTGTACATGATGATTCTTGACAAATGTATATTTTTTTAATGTATACTGAGAGCATTTGCACCAAGACAAATTCCTTATGTGTCCAATCACACTTGGCCAATAAAGAACTCTATCTATCTGTCTATCTATCTATCTATCTATCTATCTATCTATCTATCTATCTATCTATCTATCTATCTATCTATCTATCTATCTATCTATCTATCTATCTATCTATCTATCTATCTATCTATCTAACTATCTATCTATCTATCTATCTATCTATCTATCCATCCATCCATCATCTAAGACATGTGGACTTCAACTCCCAGAATTCTCCAGCCAGCCATGTTATAGGTGCATGAAACATCTACTAAATATCTACTAAAAAATAAACATCTACTAGGGGGCGTGCATAAGCGCACCAGTGTGCCTACCATCCCTGTTCTGTTGTTTCTTTTTTTTCTTATTTGTACCCATTTCTTATTTGTACCCATTTAATGTATTCATAACCATGTTTATACTTATACCTGTTATCTAATAATCGCTTGACAAAATAAAATAAATAAATAAATCTACTAAATAGCTGAAGGGATCTCATCCTGCTGTTCCAGCCCCTCAGAAAGCAAACAAAGGTCAACAATTGTAATCCTGATTTCTGCGCTAAAAAATTGGGCTCTCCTTGCCCCAAATGTGTATAATAAGAAGTCAGGGGTCTCTAGGGGCCTAAGATGAGTAAATGGGATTAGAGAGGCAATGTTGGTCAAGATCTATGCTTTTTAGTTTGGTGTAGTTTAATTTAGTGACCCTTCAAAGTTACAATAGCACTAAAAAAATGTGATTTACAACTGGTCTTCATAGATATGATTGTTGAAGCACCCTTGCAATTCAGATTTCCTCCCCAGAAGAGAAATGGCCTAGATTTTTGGAAGTACAGGAGGTAAATATACCTTGCTCTGCCTACAGTAAGAATCAAATGGGCCACTAGGAATAAAAGCAACTCCTAGTATAATTAAAGAAATCTAAGTTGTCAACACTTTGATTTTAATTGCCCCCGCTTCTGCAGTCCTATGACTGACAGCACATTAAAGGCAACCTTTTAGACTTTGGTAAACTATATCATTAAAGTAGGAGACAGGACAAAACCTAATTTTGATATAATTTAATTTTAATTTTAACTGAGTTAACATTAACTTATAGTAGTCAAATACAGTTCCTATGACTGCTGTAGATGCAATTGGGCTGCAAATCGGGGAAGAGCTTTGGAAGTCAAATACAATCTTTTGATGTAATGTTATTATTTTTGGATATTATAGACTCCCTGTGTAATAGAGGTGAACTCCCCAAATATTCAGCAAGAATCTCAGCAAGAATCTGGAGGCTGTGGCAGCTGTAATGCATCACATATCTAGGGAGCAACAGGTTGGGGAGAGATGTAAGAATTCAGTGGATCCGCATTCTGGATCTGAGTTAACCTCTGCAGAATCCTGTTTTGTGCTAGGTCCAGATGACCATTTAATGCCAACTGAGAAGCAGAAGTTTGAGTGCCATGAGATCCATCCAGCGGGAATTGAGCCTATCACCAAATTCTGAATAGCAGCCAATTTGGCTGCTTTTCAACACATAATCCAAACATCAGCCAAGGTTGTGCTGACTATAATAAACCCTTCCAGAGCTGCAGAAAGGTCAGAGAGCTCAAAAAGTACACCTCTAGCTTAGTAATTATTAACAGGGCATGACACCAGCCTCTGGGCCTGCTTTCTTCTCTTTAACAAGGATTAGAACAGTTTTGTTTTTAAAGAATGTCCTACATAATCTCTCTGAAAGTCATGTGATGCTTAGCTTATAAAAACATTCATAGGACACTTCTTCTTCTACCTAGCATCCTCTAGAGGTGTTAGGTCATGACACCAGGATTATCTGACTGGAATTATGTGAGCCATGGAGACATACCTGGAGGGCTTTGGGTTGAGAAGATTGGAAATCTCCTTCAAACAGTGGCAGTCCTCAGCACCATCCACTGGGCAGTACGCAACACTCTTCGAAGTGAATACTGTAGGAGAACTCTATGTGAGCATGAGCTGAAGTAGAACTGTATTTGGGGGATTAGGAATTAGATAGTCAAGTTGAAGGTGGGCACACTTGGCCTTTCAGAGATGTCTACCAAACTGGTGGGCAGACAAATTGGGTTGACGATTTTTCTCAAGTTCTGTGGGAGGAGAAGAAGGGACCCACCGTTTTCAAGGGCAGCCTCTCATCAAGCAGTGACAATTAGACCACATGAGTTTCAGTCTTTGCTGCCCTTCTGTGAACCTGTTCTGATTTCTCTGAATTCTTTTTAAAATGGGATGGGCCAGTATTGGACACGATATGTGGAAAGACATTATGGCTTAGTGAACCAAGCCCCAGGCAAGAACTGTTTGAAATATATCGTTTCTTTCATAAGCCCATTATGACTTGGCTCACTTATGTGACAAGGGGATTCTGCAACAGTTGTAAAATGTGAGGATTGGCACACACACAAAAAGATGTGCCTTTTTACACCATTTTAACTTTGAATGGTCACTGAAGGAGGCAGTCAATGAGTAAGGAATACCAGCACAGGCTCCCTACCCTGGGCAGAGGATAGGACTAATTTTTTCACATGGTCTCTTCCAAATTTTACATCTTAATATTCTATATCCAGAGAGCAATAAATTATAGAAGGCTGGTCTAAACTGATTAACAACAACATAGACAGTGGGGATGAGAATGCGGATTTTTACCTTGTAGAATCAAGTTGATTGGCAGTTGCAATTAGCAGCTTTTGCATTTAGAGCATAGTTGTATCACTGAACTTAAAGATAAAACATACACTCTGTAATAGAAGCAAAGTTTTGTTCCACCATTTATACCTGTCACCTGTATAATTACAGCTATTCCTGAACTTACAACTGGTTGCTTAGCAACCATTTAAAGCTTTGACGTCTGAAAAAGCTACTTACAACCCTGATTTGAAGTTCTGACATCTGACCACCACCACCCCATGGTCACATGACTACATTTTGGGCACTTGGCAGTCAGTTCACATTTTTGGACTTCAGACATGATCACATGACTGCAAATTCATCATTTTTTAAAAAATGGAAACTGGTGTTTACTTCTAGTTCCCACAAAAACTACACCATAGTGACCAAAGGGGTTCATTTAACAACCATGGCATTTGCTTAACAACCGTCGCATAAAGGGTCATAAAATTGGACACAGGCACATCATGTTAACTCACTTTAAGATAGTCACAACTTAGAACTGAAATTGCAGAATCAATTATAGTTGTAAGTTGGGGACTACCTTTAAAGTCCTTTTTTCCTCTTATATAGTGCCTAAGGGATATAGTGTCAGTATGAATAAAGAATTGCAGATTTAATACAATTTATCTGCTGTATCAGTTTAACAAGCATTTCATTTCAGCTTAACTCCCTCTGCATTGTGAGTTTGCCTAACCAAAGCCTTCTCTTTGAACAAGCACACTGTTGACCCTGTGTGATCCAGGGCATGGAGAACCAACAAACTGCACTTCCTCTTAAAATAAGAAAGGGGGGAGGGAAAACTTGAACTACACCCCTGGCGTCTTGCAGTCTGTAATTTAATTTATCTGCAGTTTATCTTTTACATTCATTCAGCCATTTGAAATCATTAAGGTATAGAGATAAGAGGCAATGAGTAACCGCTCCAAGGTTCACTATTTGAGCTGCAGATGCCCATAAAAAGGCCATAATTTTATAAATGGCATATTTATATTTATATTGTGCACGCAGCTGAAGGGGAGTTTACATTAGTAAACACTTTAGTGGCACGTATTCCTGTGTGTGCTATCTATTTTCGGCTCCCATAACCTGAACTCACGTTCTGCTGCACCTTCTCACATTTCACAGAAGGAGAATACGGCGGCCCCTCTCTGATTGACTTTGGGTTTAAAAGAAGAAAGGAAAAACAATCCATTTCATGTTCTGCAGCTGAACTTAACTTGGGTGTTTTTACAGTGTTCAAAGCAGAGACTTTCCGCTGAGCCTTATTTTGCATTTCCAGAATGCTTCAGAATAAGGTTAAGTCTGTGGAATTGTGGGAATTTAAAAGAGGGCCCATGGCACTGAGCTACCTGGCACTGCTTGGAGTGTCCAGCATAAAATAAAATCTGTGGGATACTGAGGTTGGGACCAGGTACGCTGGGCCCTAGCAACTGCCTCAAATGGCAGGTAATGGATGCTATACTAACAGAGGAGAATATTTTTTTGCTTAGGGTTGAAATGAGGAGTCCTTGGTGCTCTCTGAGCTTGCTTGTTTTCTTGAAGATATTTCCTTACCCAAACTGGCATCAGTAATGTTATATAGTTTGGGCAGTGAAGCATCTGTTGCAAAACAACTAAGTTATGAGAGCATAGAACATAGAATAATAGCGTTGGAAGGGACCTTGGAAGTCTTCTAATCCAGCTCCTCTGCTCAAACTAAAGACCCTACATCATTTCAAACAAACCAAGTGTCTTTTTTGAAAGCCTTCAGTGATGGAGCATCCACAACTTCTGAAGGCAAATTATTCCATTGGTTAACTGCTGCTGCCTTTCACCATTAGGAAATTTCTCCTTAGTTCTAGGTTGCTTCTCTCCTTGGTTAGTTTCTTGTCTTGCCTATTGGTGCTTTGGAAAATAGTTTGATACCTCCCCCGCTCGTCTTTGTAGGAGTCCCTCAAATATTGGAACACTGCTTTTCATTAGGCTACTAGATATACCCAATTCCTGTAACCATTCTTTGTGCCTTTTAGCCTTCAGCCCCCTAATCATTTTTGTTGCTCTTCTCTACATCCTTTTCAGGGTCTTGACATCTTTTTGTGGTGACCAGAACTAGATGCACTATTCCAAGCGTGGTCTTACTATTACTAGCCTCAAATTTTGCCCTTATAAATATTTAAATCTAGCCTTTTTAAAGTATAATCGGGTGGGATGCTACCGGTTCTGCCTGGTTCTAAAGAACCGGTAGCGCTGAAGAGCATCAGACACTGAACCAGTTCTGTGTTTGCTGCTGTTTGGCCCACCCGCCCGCCTGGGTTCTTACCTGTCCTTTATTTCCTGCTTTTTCAACCTCAGCTGCTTTGCGTGGCACAGCTGAGATTGAAAAAGCAGGAAAAAAGAGGCTTTTCAAACTGTGCACCCATGCTCAGTGCTTGTCAACTGTCCGGGCGGCACAGCTGATGTTTTTCTTTAGACGCGCATGCAGAAAACCATGCAAAACATAGTCACCAAACCGGTAGTAATACTGGTTGAATCCCACCCCTTAGTATAATAATATCTCTTTTTTCCTGTGGAAGTTTGAAGGGACAAGAAAGTTTGTTTCCTGGTGAAAAGAAAAACTACGAGCTTATCCTACTCCAGAATCTGACAGTCGGAGTTTTGGACATTCTGATGCTTCATCTCTAATTATGCTCATGTTTTAGGAATGCTTATCCATCATGCATACAACAAATTCTTCCATTTACCTTCATTTTACTTCCCCTCATTCACCAAGCTTGCAGGGACGGTTGAAGTTGGTTGATTTACCTGCAACATGAAAAGGTAAGCCTGGCCCAAATCCATACACTAAAGATAGCATTAATGGGCTGCGATCCAACTCACAGCACACAACACACCTTCTTATAATTTTTTCCTCTTTTATCAGCGCATCAAGCAGAATTTTAGATTTGGATTCGTTTTCAGGAAGCACCTTCAGCACTAAATTTCTTTCCAATCTGATCTCATGCACTAGGACAGTGGTAGCTAACCTTTTTGGGCTCCTGTGCCAAAAATTGTGCACGCGCTTGCATGCTCGTGCTCACGTGCCAGCATCCAGAACGCAATGCGTACTCCTCCACGCCCTCTATGCATGCGAACGCGATCCTCACCCCACCCCCTTGTCTGCACTGTGCCTCACAGCTGATTTTCAGCCAGTTTGAGGTCTTTTTCAGCCTCCCAGAGGCTTGAGGAAGACTTCTGCAGGCTTCTGCAGGCTTTGCAGGCCGAAAACTAGACCCATTTTATCACTTCCGGTATTTTCGGAAAAACGGGAAGTGACTAAATGGGCTTAGATTTCGGCCTGCAAAACCTGCAGAAGCCTGCAGAAGTCTTCCTCAAGCCTCTGGGGGTCCGAAAAAGCCTCAAACTGGCTAAAAATTAGCTGTGAGATATGTACATGCGCAGTGAGATAAGTTTGCCTGCAGCACGGATGCTAGCACAAATGTCTCTGTGTGCCACTTGTGGCACACATGGCATAGGTTCGCCATCACGGTACTAGGACAAGCCAAAGGGAAAGAGATTATAAAGGCTTGATTTACATAGATCTAGCCAAGTCTTTGAAAGTTAACTCCCTCTACTGGATATGTTACAAACTAAAGTGCAGGCATCATCTATAGAAGCGGTCACCAACTGGTGGTCTGTGAGAAATTTTGGTGGTCCTCAGAAAAATTTGCATTTTGTATATTGCACTAAATCAGGGGTCCTCAAACTATGGTCCCTGGGCAGGATATGTGCAATGAACGTTTGTGTTGCTGCAGAGAGTCTCATCCTTCACATTCTTTTTTTACGGGTCGGAGGGGTGCAGAAATTCTGACTTGGGGTCTGCTTCAGTCTCCTGGTGCAGGGCTTTGGGTGAAGACTGGAGGGAAATGCTGCTGGTGGCGAAGAGCCGGAAGGCCTTGTTCCAGTGGGACTGCATCATGGCCTGGAAGTAGCTGACCATCTCAGCCCGCTGAGCCTCCAGATGCCGGTACCTGGCCTTGCACTCCTGCAGGTCTTTCCTCTGCTTGTAAAGCCTATGCTCTTGGTCCTCAGTGAGGTGCTTCTGCTGAGCCTCCTTCTCGGTCAGATCCAATTTGAACTGAGCCAGCTGTTTTGTCAACTGTTTCTCATGGTGGCTGCTTAGCTCCAACAACTGCTTCCTGTTGGGGCCTTAAAGAGCAGGGGCAGGCAGGTGAGGAGTGGCTGGGAAGGGAGGGGCGAGTAGAGGCTGGCGAGGAATCCCTCAACGTGAGTGACATCAAGTTGGCCCTGCCCACCCAGTCACATGACCACCTAGTCACATCCACCCAGCTGGTCATTAGGCAAATCATATTAGTGGTCCACAGGATTTAAAATTATAAATTTAGTGTTCCCTGAGGTCTGAAAGATTGGTGACCCCTGATTTATAGTACCAACAGTCCCCAATCTTTGGGCACCAGGGACCAGTTCTGTGGAAAACAATTTTTCCATGGACTATGGAGATGGTTTGTATACTATCTAGATCCCACATATGTGTAGATGAAGCTTCGCACGCTTGTGCGGCCTAGTTCTTAACAGCCTATGGATCAGTACCAGTCTGCAGACTGGTGATTGGGGACCCCTGATCTGAACAGTCTTACTTCCTACTACAGTACTGTAGAGTTAAGTAAAAATAGGCTGGCTGCTTTTTTCTTGGCCCAGCATTTCTCTTGCCAGCTAACAGAATGTGATCTCCCGCTCTGACTTCCCACAGAGGCCACCTGTGATGATTTGAACTCTTTCAGAGCATTCCCTCCCCTCCACTTCAAGTATCTTCTCCCAGACTCTCCTGAAATCAACAAGAATCCTTCCACAGCCAACACTTGCGAGTTCTCTCATCCTTGTTGATATTCAACGGCAGCCTCGCTTTCCTATGTAAACTATGTTCATTCTCCTCCTCTCACAATGGGCTAACAGTTAAAAAGGACATCATATCTGGCTGTACAACACAGCATAGGCCATCGGTCACACTAGACAAAAATGGTTGATAGTAGAATAAAACTTCAAGTTGAACTTGACTCCAAGGGACAACATAGATCAGTGTTTCTCAACTTTGGTGGATTTAATTAGTTTCTGATTGAGTAAACAAACAATACTCGGATTCAAGAGATTTTCATATATCTCTGCTATTAATTAGCGTAGCGATTAAGATCTGAATTTGCACCTGGGACAACTAAGTTCTTGTCCACTTTCAGCCCTGGAGAGTCAGCAGGTGACTTGAGGCTGATCACTCAGCCCAATTTATCTTCCAGGATGCTAGTTGGGAGGGAGCGCTATGTACATCTTGAGCTCTTGAAGAAAAGGTGGGGTATAAATTTAATAAATAAATATTGAGGTGGATTGTCTGAATCAGGAAGCATACACCAAATCATGGCGCTTCCATTTCTGTGACTATGAAGATAATAAGAGCTAGGTGTACTTTCTGCTATGCCAGTACAGGGTTTAGCTGGCTTTGACAGCATGTTCTGAGAACCCAGCCCCTATAAACCATGATTTATGGCTTGATGTGATGCTGGAATCCATCCAATTGTAGGATCTCAGTCTGAATTTTGAATAGTACATGTTTCTAGTGTACAATAATACTCAGGGTTCCCAGATCTGCTTTTCATATTAATGCAATAGCTATAACTAAAAGTTACTTACAGGAAAAAATGTTATACATAGAAGTTAAGCTTCCTTCTGTCAATCATATTGTCCAACATATTCCCTATCCTTACTCAGCTTAAAGGCTCCCCCTGCCCTAAAATTCTGAAGAATTATTTTGCTCACTGGAAAATGATCATGGAGAGTAATTTTAGCAGGTGAAAACTCACAAGTATCGGAATAAAGAAATTGTTGCCGTGCCCTTCACAGGCCTTATCATATTTGAATTACTTATTACATACCACAGGAAATGTTGAATTCAGAACTTTGAGAATTATGCATACTAAAATGGAATCTCATGAATGAAAATGCATAAAAACTTGTAGATTTACTGTAATTAATAAACAAACCACCAGTGGGCAGTATTGGACTACCAGAATGCTAATGAAATACCATTTTTTAAAATGTACATAAAAATTGAGATATGAAGTAATCATATTAGAATAAAATATTATAAGTTTAGGTTTCTTCAAACCTCATATCTAATAGTAACTTTTCATTTTATAGCTTTCCTGATCCACATCACATAGTTTCTTATTTTTTTCCTGAGCCAAATAGGGTAATCTAACAGAATGCAGCAATTCAGATTTTATTCAGTACTAGACTTTCCTTCCTTCCTTCCTTCCTTCCTTCCTTCCTTCCTTCCTTCCTTCCTTCCTTCCTTCCTTCCTTCCTTCTCTCCTTCCTTCCCTCCTTCCCTCCCTCCCTCCACAATCTGTTGAATTTTTG